>OZ034800.1:42069581-44469581 GCA_964028335.1 Altica lythri | reverse complement strand
GAAGCTGTTAACTTTTGTTAATTTTTTTTGAAACTGTCAACTTTTGTTAACTTTTTTGAAGCTGTCAACTTTTGTTTACTTTTTTGAAGCTGTCAACTTTTGTTAACTTTTTAAAAGCTGTCCACTTTTGTTATTTTTTTTAAAGCTGTTAACTTTTGTAAACTTTTTTCAAGCTGTCAACTTTTGTTAACTTTTTTTAAAGCTGTCAACTTTTGTTAACTTTTTTGAAGCTGTCCAATTCTGTTAACTATTTGAAGCTGTCAACTTTTGTTAATTTTTTTGAAGCTGTCAACTTTTGTTAAATTTTTTAAAGCTGTCAACTTTTGTTAACTTTTTTAAAGCTGTCAAATTTTGTTAACTTTTTTGATGCTGTCAACTTTTGTTAACTTTTTTTGAAGCAGTCAACTTTTGTTAACTTTTTTAAAGCTGTCAACTTTTGTTATTTTTTTAAAGCTGTCAACTTTTGTCAAATTTTTTGAAGCTGTTAACTTTTGTTAATTTTTTTTGAAAGCTGTCAACTTTTGTTAACTTCTTTTGAAGCTGTCAACTTTTGTTAACTGGTTTTAAAGCTGTCAACTTTTGTTAATTTTTTTGAAGTTTTGTAACTTTTGTTGAAGCTGTCAACTTTTGTTAACTTTTTTTGAAGCTGTTAACTTTTGTTAACTTTTTTGAAGCTGTCAAATTTTGCTAACTTTTTTGAAGCTATCAACTTTTGTTAATTTTTTTGAAGCTGTCAACTTTTGTTAACTTTTTAAATGCTGTCAACTTTTGTTGCCTTTTTTTGAAGCTGTCAACTTTTGTCAACTTTTTTGAAGCTGTCAACTTTTGTTAACTTTTTTTAAAGCTGTAAACTTTTGTTAACTTTTTTGAAGCTGTCAACTTTTTCTAACTTTTTTGAAGCTGTAAACTTTTGTTACCTTTTTTGAAGCTGTCAACTTTTGTTAACTTTTTTTAAAGCTGTAAACTTTTTTTAACTTTTTTGAAGCTGTCAACTTTTGTTAACTTTTTTTGAAGCCTCCAACTTTTGTTAAATTTTTTGAAGCTGTCAACTTTTGTTAACTTTTTTGAAGCTCTCAACTTTTGTAAACTTTTTTGAAGCTTTCAACTTTTGTTAACTTTTTTTGAAGCTGTCAACTTTTATTAACTTTTGTTAACATTTTTTAAAGTTTTGTTAACTTTTTTGAAGCTGTCAACTTTTGTTAACTTCTTTTGAAGTTTTGTTAACTTTTTTGAAGCTGTCAACTTTTGTTAACTTCTTTTAAAGTTTTGTCAACTTTTTTAAAACTGTCAACTTTTGTTAACTTTTTTTGAAGCTGTCAACTTTTGTTAACTTTTTTTGAAGCTGTCAACTTTTGTTAACTTCTTCTAAAGTTTTGTTAACTTTGTTGAAGTTGTTAACTTTTGTTAACTTTTTTTGAAGCTTGAACTTTTCTTAACTTTTTCTGAAGCTGTCAACTTTTGTTTACTTTTTATGAAGTTTTGTAACTTTTTTTGAAGCTTTCAACTTTTGTTAACTTTTCTAAAGCTGTCAACTTTTGTTAATTTTTTTTTTATGTTTTGTAACTTTTGTTGAAGCTGTCAACTTTTGTTATTTTTTTTTGAAACTGTCAACTTTTGTTAACTTTTTTTGAAGCTGTCAACTTTTGTTAACTTTTCTGAAGCTGTCAACTTTTGTTAACTGGTTTTGAAGCTGTCAACTTTTGTTAATTTTTTTTGAAGCTGTCGACTTTTGTTAACTTTTTTTTTTAAGTTTTGTAATTTTTTCTGAAGCTGCCAACTATTGTTAACTATTTGAAGCTGTCAATTTTTGTTAACTTTTTTGAAGCTTTCAACTTTTGTTCACTTTTTTGAAGCTGTCAACTTTTGTTAACTTTTTTTGAAGCTCTCAACTTTTGTTAACTTATTTGAAGCTGCCAACTTTTGTTAACTTTTTTTGAAGCTGTCAACTTTTGTTAACTTTTGTTAACTTCTTTTGAAGTTTTGTTAACTTTTTTGAAGCTGTCAACATTTGTTAACTTCTTTTAATGTTTTGTTAACTTTTTTGAAGATGTCAACTTTTGTTAACTTCTTTTGAAGTTTTGTCTACTTTTTTAAAAATGTCAACTTTTGTTAACTTTTTTTGAACCTCTCAACTTTTGTTAATTTTTTTAAAGATGTCAACCTTTGTCAACTTTTTTCAAGCTGTCAAATTTTGTTAACTTTTTGAAGCTGTCAACTTTTGTTAATTTTTTTAAAGCTGTCAACTTTTGTTAAATTTTTTAAACCTGTCAACTTTTGTTAACTTTTTTGAAATTGTAAAATTTTGTTAACTTTTTTAAAGCTGTCAACTTTTGTTAATTTTTTTTAAGCTGTCAACTTTTGTTAACTTTTTTAAAGCTGTCAACTTTTGTTAACTTTTTTAAAGCTGTCAACTTTTGTTAACTTTTGTTAACTACTTTTGAAGTTTTGTCTACTTTTTTGAAACTGTCAACTTTTGTTAACTTCTTTTGAAGCTGTCAATTTTTGTTAACTAGTTTTAAAGCTGTCAACTTTTGTTAACTTTTTTTAAAGCTGTAAACTTTTGTTAACTTTTTTTGAAACTGTCAACTTTTGTTAACTTCTTTTGAAGCTGTCAACTTTTGTTAACTGGTTTTGAAGCTGTCAACTTTTGTTAATTTTTTTGAAGTTTTGTAACTTTTTTTGAAGCTGTCAACTTTTGTTAACTTTTTAAAAGCTGTCAACTTTTGTCGCCTTTTTTTGAAGCTGTCAACTTTTGTTAACTTTTTTAAAGCTGTAAACTTTTGTTAACTTTTTTGAAGTTGTCAACTTTTGTTAACTTTTTAAAAGCTGTCAACTTTGTTGACTTTTTTTGAAGCTGTCAACTTTTGTCAACTTTTTTAAAGCTGTCAACTTTTGTTAACTTTTATTAAAGCTGTAAGCTTTTGTTAACTTTTTTGAAGCTGTCAACTTTTGTTAACTTTTTTGAAGCTGTCAACTTTTGTTAACTTTTTGAAGCTGTCTACTTTTGTTAACTTTTTTTTGAAGTTTTGTAACTTTTTCTGAAGCTGCCAACTTATGTTAACTTTTTTTGAAGCTGTCAAATTTTGTTAACTTTTTTGAAGCTGTCAAGTTTTGTTAATTTTTTTTGAAGCTGTCAACTTTTGTTAACTTTTTTAAAGCTGTCAACTTTTGTTATTTTTTTTTAAAGCTGTCAACTTTCGTCAAATTTTTTGAAGCTGTTAACTTTTTTTAATTTTTTTTGAAACTGTCAACTTTTGTTAACTTTTTTGAAGTTGTCAAATTTTGTTAACTTTTTTGAAGCTGTCAACTTTTGTTAACTTTTTTAAAGCTGTCAAATTTTGTTAACTATTTGAAGCTGTCAACTTTTGTTAATATTTTTGAAGCTGTCAACTTTTGTTAAATTTTTTAAAGCTGTCAACTTTTGTTAACTTTTTTGAAGCTGTCAAATTTTGTTAACTTTTCTGAAGCTGTCAAGTTTTGTTAAATTTTTTTGAAGCTGTCAACTTTTGTTAACTTTTTTTAAAGCTGTCAACTTTTGTTATATTTTTTAAAGCTGCCAAATTTTGTTATTTTTTTAAAAGCTGTCATTTTTTGTCAAATTTTTTGGTCAACTTTTGTTACCTTTTTTTAAAGCTGTCAACTTTTGTTAACTTTTTTGAAGCTGTCAACTTTTGTTAACTTTTTAAAAGCTGTCCACTTTTGTTATTTTTTTTAAAGCTGTTAACTTTTGTAAACTTTTTTCAAGCTGTCAACTTTTGTTAACTTTTTTTGAAGCTGTCAACTTTTGTTAACTTTTTTAAAGCTGTCAAATTTTGTTAACTATTTGAAGCTGTCAAATTTTGTTAATTTTTTTGAAGCTGTCAACTTTTGTTAAATTTTTTAAAGCTGTCAACTTTTGTTAACTTTTTTGAAGCTGTCAAATTTTGTTAACTTTTTTGAATCTGTCAACTTTTGTTAACTTTTTTTAAAGCTGTCAACTTTTGTTAGCTTTTTAAAAGCTGTCAACTTTTGATATTTTTTTTAAAGCTGTCAACTTTGTCAAATTTTTTGAAGCTGTTAACTTTTGTTAATTTTTTTTGAAACTGTCAACTTTTGTTAACTTTTTTGAAGCTGTCAACTTTTGTTTACTTTTTTGAAGCTGTCAACTTTTGTTAACTTTTTAAAAGCTGTCCACTTTTGTTATTTTTTTTAAAGCTGTTAACTTTTGTAAACTTTTTTCAAGCTGTCAACTTTTGTTAACTTTTTTTAAAGCTGTCAACTTTTGTTAACTTTTTTGAAGCTGTCCAATTCTGTAGACTATTTGAAGCTGTCAACTTTTGTTAATTTTTTTGAAGCTGTCAACTTTTGTTAAATTTTTTAAAGCTGTCAACTTTTGTTAACTTTTTTAAAGCTGTCAAATTTTGTTAACTTTTTTGATGCTGTCAACTTTTGTTAACTTTTTTTGAAGCAGTCAACTTTTGTTAACTTTTTTAAAGCTGTCAACTTTTGTTATTTTTTTAAAGCTGTCAACTTTTGTCAAATTTTTTGAAGCTGTTAACTTTTGTTAATTTTTTTTGAAAGCTGTCAACTTTTGTTAACTTCTTTTGAAGCTGTCAACTTTTGTTAACTGGTTTTAAAGCTGTCAACTTTTGTTAATTTTTTTGAAGTTTTGTAACTTTTGTTGAAGCTGTCAACTTTTGTTAACTTTTTTTGAAGCTGTTAACTTTTGTTAACTTTTTTGAAGCTGTCAAATTTTGCTAACTTTTTTGAAGCTATCAACTTTTGTTAATTTTTTTGAAGCTGTCAACTTTTGTTAACTTTTTAAATGCTGTCAACTTTTGTTGCCTTTTTTTGAAGCTGTCAACTTTTGTCAACTTTTTTGAAGCTGTCAACTTTTGTTAACTTTTTTTAAAGCTGTAAACTTTTGTTAACTTTTTTGAAGCTGTCAACTTTTTCTAACTTTTTTGAAGCTGTAAACTTTTGTTACCTTTTTTGAAGCTGTCAACTTTTGTTAACTTTTTTTAAAGCTGTAAACTTTTTTTAACTTTTTTGAAGCTGTCAACTTTTGTTAACTTTTTTTGAAGCCTCCAACTTTTGTTAAATTTTTTGAAGCTGTCAACTTTTGTTAACTTTTTTGAAGCTCTCAACTTTTGTAAACTTTTTTGAAGCTTTCAACTTTTGTTAACTTTTTTTGAAGCTGTCAACTTTTATTAACTTTTGTTAACATTTTTTAAAGTTTTGTTAACTTTTTTGAAGCTGTCAACTTTTGTTAACTTCTTTTGAAGTTTTGTTAACTTTTTTGAAGCTGTCAACTTTTGTTAACTTCTTTTAAAGTTTTGTCAACTTTTTTAAAACTGTCAACTTTTGTTAACTTTTTTTGAAGCTGTCAACTTTTGTTAACTTTTTTTGAAGCTGTCAACTTTTGTTAACTTTTTTAAAGCTGTCAAATTTTGTTAACTATTTGAAGTTGTCAACTTTCGTTAATTTTTTTGAAGCTGTCAACTTTTGTTAACTTTTTTTGGAGCTGTCAACTTTTGTTAACTGGTTTTGAAGCTGTCAACTTTTGTTAAATTTTAGTGAAGCTGTCAACTTTTGTTAATTTTTTTTGAAGCTGTCAGTTTTTGTTAACTTTTGTTAACTTCTTATAAAGTTTTGTTAACTTTTTTGAAGCTATCAACTTTTGTTAACTTCTTCTAAAGTTTTGTTAACTTTGTTGAAGTTGTTAACTTTTGTTAACTTTTTTTGAAGCTTGAACTTTCCTTAACTTTTTCTGAAGCTGTCAACTTTTGTTTACTTTTTATGAAGTTTTGTAACTTTTTTTGAAGCTTTCAACTTTTGTTAACTTTTCTAAAGCTGTCAACTTTTGTTAATTTTTTTTTATGTTTTGTAACTTTTGTTGAAGCTGTCAACTTTTGTTATTTTTTGAAACTGTCAACTTTTGTTAACTTTTTTTGAAGCTGTCAACTTTTGTTAACTTTTCTGAAGCTGTCAACTTTTGTTAACTGGTTTTGAAGCTGTCAACTACTTTTGTTAATTTTTTTTGAAGCTGTCGACTTTTGTTAACTTTTTTTTTAAGTTTTGTAATTTTTTCTGAAGCTGCCAACTATTGTTAACTATTTGAAGCTGTCAATTTTTGTTAACTTTTTTGAAGCTTTCAACTTTTGTTCACTTTTTTGAAGCTGTCAACTTTTGTTAACTTTTTTTGAAGCTCTCAACTTTTGTTAACTTATTTGAAGCTGCCAACTTTTGTTAACTTTTTTTGAAGCTGTCAACTTTTGTTAACTTTTGTTAACTTCTTTTGAAGTTTTGTTAACTTTTTTGAAGCTGTCAACATTTGTTAACTTCTTTTAATGTTTTGTTAACTTTTTTGAAGATGTCAACTTTTGTTAACTTCTTTTGAAGTTTTGTCTACTTTTTTAAAAATGTCAACTTTTGTTAACTTTTTTTGAACCTCTCAACTTTTGTTAATTTTTTTAAAGATGTCAACCTTTGTCAACTTTTTTCAAGCTGTCAAATTTTGTTAACTTTTTGAAGCTGTCAACTTTTGTTAATTTTTTTAAAGCTGTCAACTTTTGTTAAATTCTTTAAACCTGTCAACTTTTGTTAACTTTTTTGAAATTGTAAAATTTTGTTAACTTTTTTAAAGCTGTCAACTTTTGTTAATTTTTTTTAAGCTGTCAACTTTTGTTAACTTTTTTAAAGCTGTCAACTTTTGTTAACTTTTTTAAAGCTGTCAACTTTTGTTAACTTTTGTTAACTACTTTTGAAGTTTTGTCTACTTTTTTGAAACTGTCAACTTTTGTTAACTTCTTTTGAAGCTGTCAATTTTTGTTAACTAATTTTAAAGCTGTCAACTTTTGTTAACTTTTTTTAAAGCTGTAAACTTTTGTTAACTTTTTTTGAAACTGTCAACTTTTGTTAACTTCTTTTGAAGCTGTCAACTTTTGTTAACTGGTTTTGAAGCTGTCAACTTTTGTTAATTTTTTTGAAGTTTTGTAACTTTTTTTGAAGCTGTCAACTTTTGTTAACTTTTTAAAAGCTGTCAACTTTTGTCGCCTTTTTTTGAAGCTGTCAACTTTTGTTAACTTTTTTGAAGCTGTAAACTTTTGTTAACTTTTTTGAAGTTGTCAACTTTTGTTAACTTTTTAAAAGCTGTCAACTTTGTTGACTTTTTTTGAAGCTGTCAACTTTTGTCAACTTTTTTAAAGCTGTCAACTTTTGTTAACTTTTATTAAAGCTGTAAGCTTTTGTTAACTTTTTTGAAGCTGTCAACTTTTGTTAACTTTTTTGAAGCTGTCAACTTTTGTTAACTTTTTGAAGCTGTCTACTTTTGTTAACTTTTTTTTGAAGTTTTGTAACTTTTTCTGAAGCTGCCAACTTATGTTAACTTTTTTTGAAGCTGTCAAATTTTGTTAACTTTTTTGAAGCTGTCAACTTTTGTTAACTTTTTTTGAAGCTCTCAACTTTTGTTAACTTTTTTGAAGCTGTCAACTTCTGTTAATTTTTTTTGAAGCTGTCAACTTTTGTTAACTTTTGTTAACTTCTTTTAAAGTTTTGTCAACTTTTTTAAAACTGTCAACTTTTGTTAACTTTTTTTGAAGCTGTCAACTTTTGTCAGCTTTTTTTAAAGCTCTCAACTTTTGTTAACTGGTTTTGAAACTGACAACTTTTGTTAAATTTTTTTGAAGCTGTCAACTTTTGTTAATTTTTTTAAAGATGTCAACTTTTGTTAACTTTTTGAAGCTGTCAACTTTTGTTAACTTTCTTTAAAGCTGTCAACTTTTGTTACTTGGTTTTAAAGCTGTCAACTTTTGTTAACTTTTATTAATTCTGTTAACTTTTGTTATTTTTTTAAAGCTGTTAACTTTTTTTAAATTTTTTGAAGCTGTCAACTTTTGTTAACTTTTTTTGAAGCTGTCAACTTTTGTTAACTTTTGTTAACTTCTTTTAAAGTTTTGTCAACTTTTTTAAAACTGTCAACTTTTGTTAACTTTTTTTGAAGCTGTCAACTTTTGTCAACTTTTTTTAAAGCTCTCAACTTTTGTTAACTCGTTTTGAAACTGACAACTTTTGTTAACTTTTTTTGAAGCTGTTAACTTTTGTCAATTTTTTTGAAGCTGTCAACTTTTGTTAACTTATATTAAAAATGTCAACTTTTGTTAACTTATATTAAAAATGTCAACTTTTGTTAACTTTTTTGAAGCTGTCAACTTTTGTTAACTTTTTTTGAAGCTGTCGACTTTTGTTAACTTTTTTTTGAAGTTTTGTAACTTTTTCTGAAGCTGCCAACTTTTGTTAACTTTTTTGAAGCTGTCACCTTTTGTTAACTTTTTTTGAAGCTGTCAACTTTTGTTAACTTTTTTGAAGCTGTCATTTTTTGTTAACTTTTTTTGAATTTCTCAACTTTTGTTAACTTTTTTGAAGCTGTCAACTTTTGTTTACTTTTTTAAAGCTGTCAACTTTTGTTAACTTCTTTTGAAGTTTTATTAACTTTTTTACAGCTGTCAACTTTTGTTAACTTCCTTTAAAGTTTTGTTAACTTTTTTGAAGCTGTCAACTTTTGTTAACTTCTTTTAAAATTTTGTCTACTTTTTTAAAACTGTCAACTTTTGTTAACTTTTTTTGAAGCTGTCAACTTTTGTCAACTTTTTCTGAAGCTCTCAACTTTTGTTAACTGGTTTTGAAACTGTCAACTTTTGTTAACTTTTTTTGAAGCTGTCAACTTTTGTTAATTTTTTTAAAGGTCAACTTTTGTCAACCTTTTGAAGCTGTCAACTTTTGTTAACTTTTTTTAACGCTGTCAACTTTTGTTATTTTTTTTAAAGCTGTCAAATTTTGTCAAATATTTTAAATCTGTCAACTTTTGTTAACTTTTTTTGGAGCTGTCAACTTTTGTTAACTTTTTTAAAGCTGTCAAATTTTGTTAACTTTTTGAAGCTGTCAACTTTTGTTAATTTTTTTAAAGCTGTCAACTTCTGTTAAATTTTTTAAACCTGTCAACTTTTGTTAACTTTTTTGAAACTGTCAAATTTTGTTAACTTTTTTAAAGCTGTCAACTTTTGTTAATTTTTTTTAAGCTGTCAACTTTTGTTAACTTTTTTAAAGCTGGCCACTTTTGTTAACTTTTTTAAAGCTGTCAACTTTTGTTAACTTTTGTTAACTTCTTTTGAAGTTTTGTCTACTTTTTTGAAACTGTCAACTTTTGTTAACTTTTTTTGAAGCTGTCAACTTTTGTTAACTTCTTCTAAAGCTGTTAACTGGTTTTAAAGCTGTCAACTTTTAATAACTTTTTTTGAAGTTTTGTAACTTTTTTTGAAGCTTTTAACATTTGTTAACTTCTTTTGAAATTTTGTTAATTTTTTGAAGCTGTCAACTTTTGTTTAACTTTTTGAAGCTGTCAACTTTTGTTAACTTTTTTTAAAACTGTCAACTTCTAATAACTTTTGTTAACTTCTTTTAAAGTTTTGTTAACTTTTTTGAAGCTGTCAACTTTTGTTAAATTCTTTTGAAGTTTTGTTAACTTTTTTAAAACTGTCAACTTTTGTTAACTTTTTTTGAAACTGTCAAATTTTGTTAACTTTTTTAAAGCTGTCAACTTTTGTTAATTTTTTTTAAGCTGTCAACTTTTGTTAACTTTTTTAAAGCTGTCAACTTTTGTTAACTTTTTTAAAGCTGTCATCTTTTGTTAACTTTTGTTAACTTCTTTTGAAGTTTTGTCTACTTTTTTGAAACTGTCAACTTTTGTTAACTTTTTTTGAAGCTGTCAACTTTTGTTAACTTCTTCTGAAGCTGTTAACTGGTTTTAAAGCTGTCAACTTTTAATAACTTTTTTTGAAGTTTTGTAACTTTTTTTTAAGCTTTTAACATTTGTTAACTTCTTTTGAAATTTTGTTAACTTTTTTGAAGCTGTCAACTTTTGTTTAACTTTTTGAAGCTGTCACCTTTTGTTAACTTTTTTTAAAACTGTCAACTTTTGTTAACTTTTGTTAACTTCTTTTAAAGTTTTGTTAACTTTTTTGAAGCTGTCAACTTTTGTTAAATTCTTTTGAAGTTTTGTTAACTTTTTTAAAACTGTCAACTTTTGTTAACTTTTTTTGAAGCTGTCAACTTTTGTCAATTTTTTTGAAGCTGTCAGCTTTTGTTAACTTTTTTTGAAGCTGTCAACCTTTGTCAACTTTTTTGAAGCTGTCAACTTTTGTTAACTTTTTTTAAAGCTGTCAACTTTTGTTAACTTTTTTGAAGCTGTCAACTTTTATTAACTTTTTTTGAAGCTGTCAACTTCTGTCAACTTTTTGAAGCTGTCAATTTTTGTTAACTTTTTTTGAATTTTGTAACTTTTTCTGAAGCTGCCAACTTTTGGTAACTTTTTTGAAGCTGTCAACTTTTGTTAACTTTTTTTAAAGCTCTCAAATTTTGTTAACTTTTTTAAAGCTGTCAACTTTTGTTAACATTTTTGAAGCTGTCAACTTTTGTTAACTTTTGTTAACTTCTTTTGAAGTTTTGTTAACTTTTTTAAAGCTGTCAACTTTTGTTAACTTCTTTTGAAGTTTTGTTAACTTTTTTGAAGCTGTCAACTTTTGTTAACTTGTTTTAAAGTTTTGTCAACTTTTTTAAAACTGTTAACTTTTGTTAACTGGTTTTGAAACTGTCAACTTTTTTGAAGCTGTCAACTTTTGTTAACTTTTTTTGGAGCTGTCAACTTTTGTTAACTGGTTTTGAAGCTGTCAACTTTTATGAAATTTTAGTGAAGCTGTCAACTTTTGTTAATTTTTTTTGAAGCTGTCAGTTTTTGTTAACTTATGTTAACTTTTTTTTGAAGTTTTGTAACTTTTTCTGAAGCTGCCAACTTTTGTTAACTTTTTTTGAAGCTGTCAAATTTTGTTAACTTTTTTGAAGCTGTCAACTTTTGTTAACTTTTTTTGAAGCTGTCAACTTTTGTTAACTTTTGTTAACTTCCTTTAAAGTTTTGTCAACTTTTTTAAAACTGTCAACTTTTGTTAACTTTTTTTGAAGCTGTCAACTTTTGTCAACTTTTTTTAAAGCTCTCAACTTTTGTTAACTGGTTTTGAAACTGACAACTTTTGTTAACTTTTTTTGAAGCTGTTAACTTTTGTCAACTTTTTTGAAGCTGTTAACTTTTGTTAACTTATATTAAAAATGTCAACTTTTGTTAACTTATATTAAAAATGTCAACTTTTGTTAACTTTTTTGAAGCTGTCAACTTTTGTTAACTTTTTTAAAGCTGTCGACTTTTGTTAACTTTTTTGAAGCTGTCAACTTTTGTTAACTTTTTTTGAATTTCTCAACTTTTGTTAACTTTTTTGAAGCTGTCAACTTTTGTTTACTTTTTTTAAAGCTGTCAACTTTTGTTAACTTCTTTTGAAGTTTTATTAACTTTTTTACAGCTGTCAACTTTTGTTAACTTCCTTTAAAGTTTTGTTAACTTTTTTGAAGCTGTTAACTTTTGTTAACTTCTTTTGAAATTTTGTCTACTTTTGTTAACTTTTTTTGAAGCTGTCAACTTTTGTCAACTTTTTCTGAAGCTCTCAACTTTTGTTAACTGGTTTTGAAACTGTCAACTTTTGTTAACTTTTTTTGAAGCTGTCAACTTTTGTTAATTTTTTTAAAGGTCAACTTTTGTCAACTTTTTTAAAGCTGTCAACTTTTGTTAACTTTTTTTAACGCTGTCAACTTTTGTTATTTTTTTTAAAGCTGTCAAATTTTGTCAAATATTTTAAATCTGTCAACTTTTGTTAACTTTTTTTGGAGCTGTCAACTTTTGTTAACTTTTTTAAAGCTGTCAAATTTTGTTAACTTTTTGAAGCTGTCAACTTTTGTTAATTTTTTTAAAGCTGTCAACTTTTGTTAAATTTTTTAAACCTGTCAACTTTTGTTAACTTTTTTGAAACTGTCAAATTTTGTTAACTTTTTGAAGCTGTCAATTTTTGTTAACTTTTTTTGAATTTTGTAACTTTTTCTGAAGCTGCCAACTTTTGGTAACTTTTTTGAAGCTGTCAACTTTTGTTAATTTTTTTTAAGCTGTCAACTTTTGTTAACTTTTTTAAAGCTGTCAACTTTTGTTAACTTTTTTGAAGCTGTCAACTTTTATTAACTTTTTTTGAAGCTGTCAACTTTTGTCAACTTTTTGAAGCTGTCAATTTTTGTTAACTTTTTTTGAATTTTGTAACTTTTTCTGAAGCTGCCAACTTTTGGTAACTTTTTTGAAGCTGTCAACTTTTGTTAACTTTTTTTAAAGCTCTCAAATTTTGTTAACTTTTTTAAAGCTGTCAACTTTTGTTAACATTTTTGAAGCTGTCAACTTTTGTTAACTTTTGTTAACTTCTTTTGAAGTTTTGTTAACTTTTTTAAAGCTGTCAACTTTTGTTAACTTCTTTTGAAGTTTTGTTAACTTTTTTGAAGCTGTCAACTTTTGTTAACTTGTTTTAAAGTTTTGTCAACTTTTTTAAAACTGTTAACTTTTGTTAACTGGTTTTGAAACTGTCAACTTTTTTGAAGCTGTCAACTTTTGTTAACTTTTTTTGGAGCTGTCAACTTTTGTTAACTGGTTTTGAAGCTGTCAACTTTTTTGAAATTTTAGTGAAGCTGTCAACTTTTGTTAATTTTTTTTGAAGCTGTCAGTTTTTGTTAACTTATGTTAACTTTTTTTTGAAGTTTTGTAACTTTTTCTGAAGCTGCCAACTTTTGTTAACTTTTTTTGAAGCTGTCAAATTTTGTTAACTTTTTTGAAGCTGTCAACTTTTGTTAACTTTTTTTGAAGCTGTCAGTTTTTGTTAACTTATGTTAACTTCTTTTAAAGTTTTGTTAACTTTTTAGAAGCTGTCAACTTTTGTTAACTTCTTTTGAAGTTTTGTTATCTTTTTTGAAGCTGTTAACTTTTGTTAACTTTTTTTGAAGCTGTAAACTTTCCTTAACTTTTTCTGAAGGTGTCAACTTTTGTTTACTTTTTATGAAGTTTTGTAACTTTTTTTGAAGCTTTCAACTTTTGTTAACTTTTCTAAAGCTGTCAACTTTTGTTAATTTTTTTTATGTTTTGTAACTTTTGTTGGAGCTGTCAACTTTTGTTATTTTTTTTTGAAACTGTCAACTTTTGTTAACTTTTTTTTGAAGCTGTCAACTTTTGTTAACTTTTTCTGAAGCTGTCAACTTTTGTTAACTGGTTTTGAAGCTGTCAACTTTTGTTAACTTTTTTAAAGCTGTCAACTTTTGTTCACTTTTTTTGAAGCTCTTAACTTTTGTTAACTTATTTGAAGCTGCCAACTTTTGTTAACTTTTTTTGAAGCTGTCAACTTTTGTTAACTTTTGTTAACTTATTTTGAAGTTTTGTTAACTTTTTTGAAGCTGTCAACATTTGTTAACTTCTTTTAAAGTTTTGTTAACTTTTTTGAAGATGTCAACTTTTGTTAACTTCTTTTGAAGTTTTGTCTACTTTTTTAAAAATGTCAACTTTTGTTAACTTTTTTTGAACCTCTCAACTTTTGTTAATTTTTTTAAAGATGTCAACTTTTGTCAACTTTTTTGAAGCTGTCAAATTTTGTTAACTTTTTTTGAAGCTGTCAACTTTTCTTATTTTTTTTAAAGCTGTCCACTTTTGTTATTTTTTTTTAAATCTGTCAACTTTTGTCAACTTTTTTAAAGCTGTCAACTTTTGTTAATTTTTTTGAAACTGTCAACTTTTATTAAATTTTTAAAAGCTGTCCACTTTTGTTATTTTTTTTAAAGCTGTTAACTTTTGTAAACTTTTTTCAAGCTGTCAACTTTTGTTAACTATTTGAAGCTGTCAACTTTTGTTAATTTTTTGAAGCTGTCAACTTTTGTTAAATTTTTTAAAGCTGTCAATTTTTGTTAACTTTTTTGAAGCTGTCAATTTTTGTTAACTTTTTTGAAGCTGTCAAGTTTTGTTAATTTTTTTTGAAGCTGTCAACTTTTGTTAACTTTTTTAAAGCTGTCAACTTTTGTTATTTTTTTTTAAAGCTGTCAACTTTCGTCAAATTTTTTGAAGCTGTTAACTTTTTTTAATTTTTTTTGAAACTGTCAACTTTTGTTAACTTTTTTGAAGTTGTCAAATTTTGTTAACTTTTTTGAAGCTGTCAACTTTTGTTAACTTTTTTAAAGCTGTCAAATTTTGTTAACTATTTGAAGCTGTCAACTTTTGTTAATATTTTTGAAGCTGTCAACTTTTGTTAAATTTTTTAAAGCTGTCAACTTTTGTTAACTTTTTTGAAGCTGTCAAATTTTGTTAACTTTTCTGAAGCTGTCAACTTTTGTTAATTTTTTTAAATCTGTCAACTTTTGTTATTTTTTTTAAAGCTGTCAACTTTTGTTATTTTTTTTAAAGCTGTCAACTTTTGTTATTTTTTTTTATGTTTTGTAACTTTTTTTGAAGCTGTCAACTTTTGTTAACTTTTTTAAAGCTCTCAACTTTTGTTATTTTTTTTAAAGCTGTCAACTTTTGTCAAATTTTTTGAAGCTGACAACTTTTGTTAACTTTTTTTGAAGCTGTCAACTTTTGTTAACTTTTTTTAAAGCTGTCAACTTTTGTTATATTTTTTAAAGCTGCCAAATTTTGTTATTTTTTTAAAAGCTGTCATTTTTTGTCAAATTTTTTGGTCAACTTTTGTTACGTTTTTTTAAAGCTGTCAACTTTTGTTAACTTTTTTGAAGCTGTCAACTTTTGTTAACTTTTTAAAAGCTGTCCACTTTTGTTATTTTTTTTAAAGCTGTTAACTTTTGTAAACTTTTTTCAAGCTGTCAACTTTTGTTAACTTTTTTTGAAGCTGTCAACTTTTGTTAACTTTTTTAAAGCTGTCAAATTTTGTTAACTATTTGAAGCTGTCAAATTTTGTTAATTTTTTTGAAGCTGTCAACTTTTGTTAAATTTTTTAAAGCTGTCAACTTTTGTTAACTTTTTTGAAGCTGTCAAATTTTGTTAACTTTTTTGAATCTGTCAACTTTTGTTAACTTTTTTTAAAGCTGTCAACTTTTGTTAACTTTTTAAAAGCTGTCCACTTTTGTTATTTTTTTTAAAGCTGTTAACTTTTGTAAACTTTTTTCAAGCTGTCAACTTTTGTTAACTTTTTTTGAAGCTGTCAACTTTTGTTAACTTTTTTAAAGCTGTCAAATTTTGTTAACTATTTGAAGCTGTCAAATTTTGTTAATTTTTTTGAAGCTGTCAACTTTTGTTAAATTTTTTAAAGCTGTCAACTTTTGTTAACTTTTTTGAAGCTGTCAAATTTTGTTAACTTTTTTGAATCTGTCAACTTTTGTTAACTTTTTTTAAAGCTGTCAACTTTTGTTCACTTTTTTGAAGCTGTCAACTTTTGTTAACTTTTTTTGAAGCTCTCAACTTTTGTTAACTTATTTGAAGCTGCCAACTTTTGTTAACTTTTTTTGAAGCTGTCAACTTTTGTTAACTTTTGTTAACTTCTTTTGAAGTTTTGTTAACTTTTTTGAAGCTGTCAACATTTGTTAACTTCTTTTAATGTTTTGTTAACTTTTTTGAAGATGTCAACTTTTGTTAACTTCTTTTGAAGTTTTGTCTACTTTTTTAAAAATGTCAACTTTTGTTAACTTTTTTTGAACCTCTCAACTTTTGTTAATTTTTTTAAAGATGTCAACCTTTGTCAACTTTTTTCAAGCTGTCAAATTTTGTTAACTTTTTGAAGCTGTCAACTTTTGTTAATTTTTTTAAAGCTGTCAACTTTTGTTAAATTTTTTAAACCTGTCAACTTTTGTTAACTTTTTTGAAATTGTAAAATTTTGTTAACTTTTTTAAAGCTGTCAACTTTTGTTAATTTTTTTTAAGCTGTCAACTTTTGTTAACTTTTTTAAAGCTGTCAACTTTTGTTAACTTTTTTAAAGCTGTCAACTTTTGTTAACTTTTGTTAACTACTTTTGAAGTTTTGTCTACTTTTTTGAAACTGTCAACTTTTGTTAACTTCTTTTGAAGCTGTCAATTTTTGTTAACTAGTTTTAAAGCTGTCAACTTTTGTTAACTTTTTTTAAAGCTGTAAACTTTTGTTAACTTTTTTTGAAACTGTCAACTTTTGTTAACTTCTTTTGAAGCTGTCAACTTTTGTTAACTGGTTTTGAAGCTGTCAACTTTTGTTAATTTTTTTGAAGTTTTGTAACTTTTTTTGAAGCTGTCAACTTTTGTTAACTTTTTAAAAGCTGTCAACTTTTGTCGCCTTTTTTTGAAGCTGTCAACTTTTGTTAACTTTTTTAAAGCTGTAAACTTTTGTTAACTTTTTTGAAGTTGTCAACTTTTGTTAACTTTTTAAAAGCTGTCAACTTTGTTGACTTTTTTTGAAGCTGTCAACTTTTGTCAACTTTTTTAAAGCTGTCAACTTTTGTTAACTTTTATTAAAGCTGTAAGCTTTTGTTAACTTTTTTGAAGCTGTCAACTTTTGTTAACTTTTTTGAAGCTGTCAACTTTTGTTAACTTTTTGAAGCTGTCTACTTTTGTTAACTTTTTTTTGAAGTTTTGTAACTTTTTCTGAAGCTGCCAACTTATGTTAACTTTTTTTGAAGCTGTCAAATTTTGTTAACTTTTTTGAAGCTGTCAAGTTTTGTTAATTTTTTTTGAAGCTGTCAACTTTTGTTAACTTTTTTAAAGCTGTCAACTTTTGTTATTTTTTTTTAAAGCTGTCAACTTTCGTCAAATTTTTTGAAGCTGTTAACTTTTTTTAATTTTTTTTGAAACTGTCAACTTTTGTTAACTTTTTTGAAGTTGTCAAATTTTGTTAACTTTTTTGAAGCTGTCAACTTTTGTTAACTTTTTTAAAGCTGTCAAATTTTGTTAACTATTTGAAGCTGTCAACTTTTGTTAATATTTTTGAAGCTGTCAACTTTTGTTAAATTTTTTAAAGCTGTCAACTTTTGTTAACTTTTTTGAAGCTGTCAAATTTTGTTAACTTTTCTGAAGCTGTCAAGTTTTGTTAAATTTTTTTGAAGCTGTCAACTTTTGTTAACTTTTTTTAAAGCTGTCAACTTTTGTTATATTTTTTAAAGCTGCCAAATTTTGTTATTTTTTTAAAAGCTGTCATTTTTTGTCAAATTTTTTGGTCAACTTTTGTTACCTTTTTTTAAAGCTGTCAACTTTTGTTAACTTTTTTGAAGCTGTCAACTTTTGTTAACTTTTTAAAAGCTGTCCACTTTTGTTATTTTTTTTAAAGCTGTTAACTTTTGTAAACTTTTTTCAAGCTGTCAACTTTTGTTAACTTTTTTTGAAGCTGTCAACTTTTGTTAACTTTTTTAAAGCTGTCAAATTTTGTTAACTATTTGAAGCTGTCAAATTTTGTTAATTTTTTTGAAGCTGTCAACTTTTGTTAAATTTTTTAAAGCTGTCAACTTTTGTTAACTTTTTTGAAGCTGTCAAATTTTGTTAACTTTTTTGAATCTGTCAACTTTTGTTAACTTTTTTTAAAGCTGTCAACTTTTGTTAGCTTTTTAAAAGCTGTCAACTTTTGATATTTTTTTTAAAGCTGTCAACTTTGTCAAATTTTTTGAAGCTGTTAACTTTTGTTAATTTTTTTTGAAACTGTCAACTTTTGTTAACTTTTTTGAAGCTGTCAACTTTTGTTTACTTTTTTGAAGCTGTCAACTTTTGTTAACTTTTTAAAAGCTGTCCACTTTTGTTATTTTTTTTAAAGCTGTTAACTTTTGTAAACTTTTTTCAAGCTGTCAACTTTTGTTAACTTTTTTTAAAGCTGTCAACTTTTGTTAACTTTTTTGAAGCTGTCCAATTCTGTAGACTATTTGAAGCTGTCAACTTTTGTTAATTTTTTTGAAGCTGTCAACTTTTGTTAAATTTTTTAAAGCTGTCAACTTTTGTTAACTTTTTTAAAGCTGTCAAATTTTGTTAACTTTTTTGATGCTGTCAACTTTTGTTAACTTTTTTTGAAGCAGTCAACTTTTGTTAACTTTTTTAAAGCTGTCAACTTTTGTTATTTTTTTAAAGCTGTCAACTTTTGTCAAATTTTTTGAAGCTGTTAACTTTTGTTAATTTTTTTTGAAAGCTGTCAACTTTTGTTAACTTCTTTTGAAGCTGTCAACTTTTGTTAACTGGTTTTAAAGCTGTCAACTTTTGTTAATTTTTTTGAAGTTTTGTAACTTTTGTTGAAGCTGTCAACTTTTGTTAACTTTTTTTGAAGCTGTTAACTTTTGTTAACTTTTTTGAAGCTGTCAAATTTTGCTAACTTTTTTGAAGCTATCAACTTTTGTTAATTTTTTTGAAGCTGTCAACTTTTGTTAACTTTTTAAATGCTGTCAACTTTTGTTGCCTTTTTTTGAAGCTGTCAACTTTTGTCAACTTTTTTGAAGCTGTCAACTTTTGTTAACTTTTTTTAAAGCTGTAAACTTTTGTTAACTTTTTTGAAGCTGTCAACTTTTTCTAACTTTTTTGAAGCTGTAAACTTTTGTTACCTTTTTTGAAGCTGTCAACTTTTGTTAACTTTTTTTAAAGCTGTAAACTTTTTTTAACTTTTTTGAAGCTGTCAACTTTTGTTAACTTTTTTTGAAGCCTCCAACTTTTGTTAAATTTTTTGAAGCTGTCAACTTTTGTTAACTTTTTTGAAGCTCTCAACTTTTGTAAACTTTTTTGAAGCTTTCAACTTTTGTTAACTTTTTTTGAAGCTGTCAACTTTTATTAACTTTTGTTAACATTTTTTAAAGTTTTGTTAACTTTTTTGAAGCTGTCAACTTTTGTTAACTTCTTTTGAAGTTTTGTTAACTTTTTTGAAGCTGTCAACTTTTGTTAACTTCTTTTAAAGTTTTGTCAACTTTTTTAAAACTGTCAACTTTTGTTAACTTTTTTTGAAGCTGTCAACTTTTGTTAACTTTTTTTGAAGCTGTCAACTTTTGTTAACTTTTTTAAAGCTGTCAAATTTTGTTAACTATTTGAAGTTGTCAACTTTCGTTAATTTTTTTGAAGCTGTCAACTTTTGTTAACTTTTTTTGGAGCTGTCAACTTTTGTTAACTGGTTTTGAAGCTGTCAACTTTTGTTAAATTTTAGTGAAGCTGTCAACTTTTGTTAATTTTTTTTGAAGCTGTCAGTTTTTGTTAACTTTTGTTAACTTCTTATAAAGTTTTGTTAACTTTTTTGAAGCTATCAACTTTTGTTAACTTCTTCTAAAGTTTTGTTAACTTTGTTGAAGTTGTTAACTTTTGTTAACTTTTTTTGAAGCTTGAACTTTCCTTAACTTTTTCTGAAGCTGTCAACTTTTGTTTACTTTTTATGAAGTTTTGTAACTTTTTTTGAAGCTTTCAACTTTTGTTAACTTTTCTAAAGCTGTCAACTTTTGTTAATTTTTTTTTATGTTTTGTAACTTTTGTTGAAGCTGTCAACTTTTGTTATTTTTTGAAACTGTCAACTTTTGTTAACTTTTTTTGAAGCTGTCAACTTTTGTTAACTTTTCTGAAGCTGTCAACTTTTGTTAACTGGTTTTGAAGCTGTCAACTACTTTTGTTAATTTTTTTTGAAGCTGTCGACTTTTGTTAACTTTTTTTTTAAGTTTTGTAATTTTTTCTGAAGCTGCCAACTATTGTTAACTATTTGAAGCTGTCAATTTTTGTTAACTTTTTTGAAGCTTTCAACTTTTGTTCACTTTTTTGAAGCTGTCAACTTTTGTTAACTTTTTTTGAAGCTCTCAACTTTTGTTAACTTATTTGAAGCTGCCAACTTTTGTTAACTTTTTTTGAAGCTGTCAACTTTTGTTAACTTTTGTTAACTTCTTTTGAAGTTTTGTTAACTTTTTTGAAGCTGTCAACATTTGTTAACTTCTTTTAATGTTTTGTTAACTTTTTTGAAGATGTCAACTTTTGTTAACTTCTTTTGAAGTTTTGTCTACTTTTTTAAAAATGTCAACTTTTGTTAACTTTTTTTGAACCTCTCAACTTTTGTTAATTTTTTTAAAGATGTCAACCTTTGTCAACTTTTTTCAAGCTGTCAAATTTTGTTAACTTTTTGAAGCTGTCAACTTTTGTTAATTTTTTTAAAGCTGTCAACTTTTGTTAAATTTTTTAAACCTGTCAACTTTTGTTAACTTTTTTGAAATTGTAAAATTTTGTTAACTTTTTTAAAGCTGTCAACTTTTGTTAATTTTTTTTAAGCTGTCAACTTTTGTTAACTTTTTTAAAGCTGTCAACTTTTGTTAACTTTTTTAAAGCTGTCAACTTTTGTTAACTTTTGTTAACTACTTTTGAAGTTTTGTCTACTTTTTTGAAACTGTCAACTTTTGTTAACTTCTTTTGAAGCTGTCAATTTTTGTTAACTAATTTTAAAGCTGTCAACTTTTGTTAACTTTTTTTAAAGCTGTAAACTTTTGTTAACTTTTTTTGAAACTGTCAACTTTTGTTAACTTCTTTTGAAGCTGTCAACTTTTGTTAACTGGTTTTGAAGCTGTCAACTTTTGTTAATTTTTTTGAAGTTTTGTAACTTTTTTTGAAGCTGTCAACTTTTGTTAACTTTTTAAAAGCTGTCAACTTTTGTCGCCTTTTTTTGAAGCTGTCAACTTTTGTTAACTTTTTTGAAGCTGTAAACTTTTGTTAACTTTTTTGAAGTTGTCAACTTTTGTTAACTTTTTAAAAGCTGTCAACTTTGTTGACTTTTTTTGAAGCTGTCAACTTTTGTCAACTTTTTTAAAGCTGTCAACTTTTGTTAACTTTTATTAAAGCTGTAAGCTTTTGTTAACTTTTTTGAAGCTGTCAACTTTTGTTAACTTTTTTGAAGCTGTCAACTTTTGTTAACTTTTTGAAGCTGTCTACTTTTGTTAACTTTTTTTTGAAGTTTTGTAACTTTTTCTGAAGCTGCCAACTTATGTTAACTTTTTTTGAAGCTGTCAAATTTTGTTAACTTTTTTGAAGCTGTCAACTTTTGTTAACTTTTTTTGAAGCTCTCAACTTTTGTTAACTTTTTTGAAGCTGTCAACTTCTGTTAATTTTTTTTGAAGCTGTCAACTTTTGTTAACTTTTGTTAACTTCTTTTAAAGTTTTGTCAACTTTTTTAAAACTGTCAACTTTTGTTAACTTTTTTTGAAGCTGTCAACTTTTGTCAGCTTTTTTTAAAGCTCTCAACTTTTGTTAACTGGTTTTGAAACTGACAACTTTTGTTAAATTTTTTTGAAGCTGTCAACTTTTGTTAATTTTTTTAAAGATGTCAACTTTTGTTAACTTTTTGAAGCTGTCAACTTTTGTTAACTTTCTTTAAAGCTGTCAACTTTTGTTACTTGGTTTTAAAGCTGTCAACTTTTGTTAACTTTTATTAATTCTGTTAACTTTTGTTATTTTTTTAAAGCTGTTAACTTTTTTTAAATTTTTTGAAGCTGTCAACTTTTGTTAACTTTTTTTGAAGCTGTCAACTTTTGTTAACTTTTGTTAACTTCTTTTAAAGTTTTGTCAACTTTTTTAAAACTGTCAACTTTTGTTAACTTTTTTTGAAGCTGTCAACTTTTGTCAACTTTTTTTAAAGCTCTCAACTTTTGTTAACTCGTTTTGAAACTGACAACTTTTGTTAACTTTTTTTGAAGCTGTTAACTTTTGTCAATTTTTTTGAAGCTGTCAACTTTTGTTAACTTATATTAAAAATGTCAACTTTTGTTAACTTATATTAAAAATGTCAACTTTTGTTAACTTTTTTGAAGCTGTCAACTTTTGTTAACTTTTTTTGAAGCTGTCGACTTTTGTTAACTTTTTTTTGAAGTTTTGTAACTTTTTCTGAAGCTGCCAACTTTTGTTAACTTTTTTGAAGCTGTCACCTTTTGTTAACTTTTTTTGAAGCTGTCAACTTTTGTTAACTTTTTTGAAGCTGTCATTTTTTGTTAACTTTTTTTGAATTTCTCAACTTTTGTTAACTTTTTTGAAGCTGTCAACTTTTGTTTACTTTTTTAAAGCTGTCAACTTTTGTTAACTTCTTTTGAAGTTTTATTAACTTTTTTACAGCTGTCAACTTTTGTTAACTTCCTTTAAAGTTTTGTTAACTTTTTTGAAGCTGTCAACTTTTGTTAACTTCTTTTAAAATTTTGTCTACTTTTTTAAAACTGTCAACTTTTGTTAACTTTTTTTGAAGCTGTCAACTTTTGTCAACTTTTTCTGAAGCTCTCAACTTTTGTTAACTGGTTTTGAAACTGTCAACTTTTGTTAACTTTTTTTGAAGCTGTCAACTTTTGTTAATTTTTTTAAAGGTCAACTTTTGTCAACCTTTTGAAGCTGTCAACTTTTGTTAACTTTTTTTAACGCTGTCAACTTTTGTTATTTTTTTTAAAGCTGTCAAATTTTGTCAAATATTTTAAATCTGTCAACTTTTGTTAACTTTTTTTGGAGCTGTCAACTTTTGTTAACTTTTTTAAAGCTGTCAAATTTTGTTAACTTTTTGAAGCTGTCAACTTTTGTTAATTTTTTTAAAGCTGTCAACTTCTGTTAAATTTTTTAAACCTGTCAACTTTTGTTAACTTTTTTGAAACTGTCAAATTTTGTTAACTTTTTTAAAGCTGTCAACTTTTGTTAATTTTTTTTAAGCTGTCAACTTTTGTTAACTTTTTTAAAGCTGGCCACTTTTGTTAACTTTTTTAAAGCTGTCAACTTTTGTTAACTTTTGTTAACTTCTTTTGAAGTTTTGTCTACTTTTTTGAAACTGTCAACTTTTGTTAACTTTTTTTGAAGCTGTCAACTTTTGTTAACTTCTTCTAAAGCTGTTAACTGGTTTTAAAGCTGTCAACTTTTAATAACTTTTTTTGAAGTTTTGTAACTTTTTTTGAAGCTTTTAACATTTGTTAACTTCTTTTGAAATTTTGTTAATTTTTTGAAGCTGTCAACTTTTGTTTAACTTTTTGAAGCTGTCAACTTTTGTTAACTTTTTTTAAAACTGTCAACTTTTAATAACTTTTGTTAACTTCTTTTAAAGTTTTGTTAACTTTTTTGAAGCTGTCAACTTTTGTTAAATTCTTTTGAAGTTTTGTTAACTTTTTTAAAACTGTCAACTTTTGTTAACTTTTTTTGAAACTGTCAAATTTTGTTAACTTTTTTAAAGCTGTCAACTTTTGTTAATTTTTTTTAAGCTGTCAACTTTTGTTAACTTTTTTAAAGCTGTCAACTTTTGTTAACTTTTTTAAAGCTGTCATCTTTTGTTAACTTTTGTTAACTTCTTTTGAAGTTTTGTCTACTTTTTTGAAACTGTCAACTTTTGTTAACTTTTTTTGAAGCTGTCAACTTTTGTTAACTTCTTCTGAAGCTGTTAACTGGTTTTAAAGCTGTCAACTTTTAATAACTTTTTTTGAAGTTTTGTAACTTTTTTTTAAGCTTTTAACATTTGTTAACTTCTTTTGAAATTTTGTTAACTTTTTTGAAGCTGTCAACTTTTGTTTAACTTTTTGAAGCTGTCACCTTTTGTTAACTTTTTTTAAAACTGTCAACTTTTGTTAACTTTTGTTAACTTCTTTTAAAGTTTTGTTAACTTTTTTGAAGCTGTCAACTTTTGTTAAATTCTTTTGAAGTTTTGTTAACTTTTTTAAAACTGTCAACTTTTGTTAACTTTTTTTGAAGCTGTCAACTTTTGTCAATTTTTTTGAAGCTGTCAGCTTTTGTTAACTTTTTTTGAAGCTGTCAACCTTTGTCAACTTTTTTGAAGCTGTCAACTTTTGTTAACTTTTTTTAAAGCTGTCAACTTTTGTTAACTTTTTTGAAGCTGTCAACTTTTATTAACTTTTTTTGAAGCTGTCAACTTCTGTCAACTTTTTGAAGCTGTCAATTTTTGTTAACTTTTTTTGAATTTTGTAACTTTTTCTGAAGCTGCCAACTTTTGGTAACTTTTTTGAAGCTGTCAACTTTTGTTAACTTTTTTTAAAGCTCTCAAATTTTGTTAACTTTTTTAAAGCTGTCAACTTTTGTTAACATTTTTGAAGCTGTCAACTTTTGTTAACTTTTGTTAACTTCTTTTGAAGTTTTGTTAACTTTTTTAAAGCTGTCAACTTTTGTTAACTTCTTTTGAAGTTTTGTTAACTTTTTTGAAGCTGTCAACTTTTGTTAACTTGTTTTAAAGTTTTGTCAACTTTTTTAAAACTGTTAACTTTTGTTAACTGGTTTTGAAACTGTCAACTTTTTTGAAGCTGTCAACTTTTGTTAACTTTTTTTGGAGCTGTCAACTTTTGTTAACTGGTTTTGAAGCTGTCAACTTTTATGAAATTTTAGTGAAGCTGTCAACTTTTGTTAATTTTTTTTGAAGCTGTCAGTTTTTGTTAACTTATGTTAACTTTTTTTTGAAGTTTTGTAACTTTTTCTGAAGCTGCCAACTTTTGTTAACTTTTTTTGAAGCTGTCAAATTTTGTTAACTTTTTTGAAGCTGTCAACTTTTGTTAACTTTTTTTGAAGCTGTCAACTTTTGTTAACTTTTGTTAACTTCCTTTAAAGTTTTGTCAACTTTTTTAAAACTGTCAACTTTTGTTAACTTTTTTTGAAGCTGTCAACTTTTGTCAACTTTTTTTAAAGCTCTCAACTTTTGTTAACTGGTTTTGAAACTGACAACTTTTGTTAACTTTTTTTGAAGCTGTTAACTTTTGTCAACTTTTTTGAAGCTGTTAACTTTTGTTAACTTATATTAAAAATGTCAACTTTTGTTAACTTATATTAAAAATGTCAACTTTTGTTAACTTTTTTGAAGCTGTCAACTTTTGTTAACTTTTTTAAAGCTGTCGACTTTTGTTAACTTTTTTGAAGCTGTCAACTTTTGTTAACTTTTTTTGAATTTCTCAACTTTTGTTAACTTTTTTGAAGCTGTCAACTTTTGTTTACTTTTTTTAAAGCTGTCAACTTTTGTTAACTTCTTTTGAAGTTTTATTAACTTTTTTACAGCTGTCAACTTTTGTTAACTTCCTTTAAAGTTTTGTTAACTTTTTTGAAGCTGTTAACTTTTGTTAACTTCTTTTGAAATTTTGTCTACTTTTGTTAACTTTTTTTGAAGCTGTCAACTTTTGTCAACTTTTTCTGAAGCTCTCAACTTTTGTTAACTGGTTTTGAAACTGTCAACTTTTGTTAACTTTTTTTGAAGCTGTCAACTTTTGTTAATTTTTTTAAAGGTCAACTTTTGTCAACTTTTTTAAAGCTGTCAACTTTTGTTAACTTTTTTTAACGCTGTCAACTTTTGTTATTTTTTTTAAAGCTGTCAAATTTTGTCAAATATTTTAAATCTGTCAACTTTTGTTAACTTTTTTTGGAGCTGTCAACTTTTGTTAACTTTTTTAAAGCTGTCAAATTTTGTTAACTTTTTGAAGCTGTCAACTTTTGTTAATTTTTTTAAAGCTGTCAACTTTTGTTAAATTTTTTAAACCTGTCAACTTTTGTTAACTTTTTTGAAACTGTCAAATTTTGTTAACTTTTTGAAGCTGTCAATTTTTGTTAACTTTTTTTGAATTTTGTAACTTTTTCTGAAGCTGCCAACTTTTGGTAACTTTTTTGAAGCTGTCAACTTTTGTTAATTTTTTTTAAGCTGTCAACTTTTGTTAACTTTTTTAAAGCTGTCAACTTTTGTTAACTTTTTTGAAGCTGTCAACTTTTATTAACTTTTTTTGAAGCTGTCAACTTTTGTCAACTTTTTGAAGCTGTCAATTTTTGTTAACTTTTTTTGAATTTTGTAACTTTTTCTGAAGCTGCCAACTTTTGGTAACTTTTTTGAAGCTGTCAACTTTTGTTAACTTTTTTTAAAGCTCTCAAATTTTGTTAACTTTTTTAAAGCTGTCAACTTTTGTTAACATTTTTGAAGCTGTCAACTTTTGTTAACTTTTGTTAACTTCTTTTGAAGTTTTGTTAACTTTTTTAAAGCTGTCAACTTTTGTTAACTTCTTTTGAAGTTTTGTTAACTTTTTTGAAGCTGTCAACTTTTGTTAACTTGTTTTAAAGTTTTGTCAACTTTTTTAAAACTGTTAACTTTTGTTAACTGGTTTTGAAACTGTCAACTTTTTTGAAGCTGTCAACTTTTGTTAACTTTTTTTGGAGCTGTCAACTTTTGTTAACTGGTTTTGAAGCTGTCAACTTTTTTGAAATTTTAGTGAAGCTGTCAACTTTTGTTAATTTTTTTTGAAGCTGTCAGTTTTTGTTAACTTATGTTAACTTTTTTTTGAAGTTTTGTAACTTTTTCTGAAGCTGCCAACTTTTGTTAACTTTTTTTGAAGCTGTCAAATTTTGTTAACTTTTTTGAAGCTGTCAACTTTTGTTAACTTTTTTTGAAGCTGTCAGTTTTTGTTAACTTATGTTAACTTCTTTTAAAGTTTTGTTAACTTTTTAGAAGCTGTCAACTTTTGTTAACTTCTTTTGAAGTTTTGTTATCTTTTTTGAAGCTGTTAACTTTTGTTAACTTTTTTTGAAGCTGTAAACTTTCCTTAACTTTTTCTGAAGGTGTCAACTTTTGTTTACTTTTTATGAAGTTTTGTAACTTTTTTTGAAGCTTTCAACTTTTGTTAACTTTTCTAAAGCTGTCAACTTTTGTTAATTTTTTTTATGTTTTGTAACTTTTGTTGGAGCTGTCAACTTTTGTTATTTTTTTTTGAAACTGTCAACTTTTGTTAACTTTTTTTTGAAGCTGTCAACTTTTGTTAACTTTTTCTGAAGCTGTCAACTTTTGTTAACTGGTTTTGAAGCTGTCAACTTTTGTTAACTTTTTTAAAGCTGTCAACTTTTGTTCACTTTTTTTGAAGCTCTTAACTTTTGTTAACTTATTTGAAGCTGCCAACTTTTGTTAACTTTTTTTGAAGCTGTCAACTTTTGTTAACTTTTGTTAACTTATTTTGAAGTTTTGTTAACTTTTTTGAAGCTGTCAACATTTGTTAACTTCTTTTAAAGTTTTGTTAACTTTTTTGAAGATGTCAACTTTTGTTAACTTCTTTTGAAGTTTTGTCTACTTTTTTAAAAATGTCAACTTTTGTTAACTTTTTTTGAACCTCTCAACTTTTGTTAATTTTTTTAAAGATGTCAACTTTTGTCAACTTTTTTGAAGCTGTCAAATTTTGTTAACTTTTTTTGAAGCTGTCAACTTTTCTTATTTTTTTTAAAGCTGTCCACTTTTGTTATTTTTTTTTAAATCTGTCAACTTTTGTCAACTTTTTTAAAGCTGTCAACTTTTGTTAATTTTTTTGAAACTGTCAACTTTTATTAAATTTTTAAAAGCTGTCCACTTTTGTTATTTTTTTTAAAGCTGTTAACTTTTGTAAACTTTTTTCAAGCTGTCAACTTTTGTTAACTATTTGAAGCTGTCAACTTTTGTTAATTTTTTGAAGCTGTCAACTTTTGTTAAATTTTTTAAAGCTGTCAATTTTTGTTAACTTTTTTGAAGCTGTCAATTTTTGTTAACTTTTTTGAAGCTGTCAAGTTTTGTTAATTTTTTTTGAAGCTGTCAACTTTTGTTAACTTTTTTAAAGCTGTCAACTTTTGTTATTTTTTTTTAAAGCTGTCAACTTTCGTCAAATTTTTTGAAGCTGTTAACTTTTTTTAATTTTTTTTGAAACTGTCAACTTTTGTTAACTTTTTTGAAGTTGTCAAATTTTGTTAACTTTTTTGAAGCTGTCAACTTTTGTTAACTTTTTTAAAGCTGTCAAATTTTGTTAACTATTTGAAGCTGTCAACTTTTGTTAATATTTTTGAAGCTGTCAACTTTTGTTAAATTTTTTAAAGCTGTCAACTTTTGTTAACTTTTTTGAAGCTGTCAAATTTTGTTAACTTTTCTGAAGCTGTCAACTTTTGTTAATTTTTTTAAATCTGTCAACTTTTGTTATTTTTTTTAAAGCTGTCAACTTTTGTTATTTTTTTTAAAGCTGTCAACTTTTGTTATTTTTTTTTATGTTTTGTAACTTTTTTTGAAGCTGTCAACTTTTGTTAACTTTTTTAAAGCTCTCAACTTTTGTTATTTTTTTTAAAGCTGTCAACTTTTGTCAAATTTTTTGAAGCTGACAACTTTTGTTAACTTTTTTTGAAGCTGTCAACTTTTGTTAACTTTTTTTAAAGCTGTCAACTTTTGTTATATTTTTTAAAGCTGCCAAATTTTGTTATTTTTTTAAAAGCTGTCATTTTTTGTCAAATTTTTTGGTCAACTTTTGTTACGTTTTTTTAAAGCTGTCAACTTTTGTTAACTTTTTTGAAGCTGTCAACTTTTGTTAACTTTTTAAAAGCTGTCCACTTTTGTTATTTTTTTTAAAGCTGTTAACTTTTGTAAACTTTTTTCAAGCTGTCAACTTTTGTTAACTTTTTTTGAAGCTGTCAACTTTTGTTAACTTTTTTAAAGCTGTCAAATTTTGTTAACTATTTGAAGCTGTCAAATTTTGTTAATTTTTTTGAAGCTGTCAACTTTTGTTAAATTTTTTAAAGCTGTCAACTTTTGTTAACTTTTTTGAAGCTGTCAAATTTTGTTAACTTTTTTGAATCTGTCAACTTTTGTTAACTTTTTTTAAAGCTGTCAACTTTTGTTAGCTTTTTTAAAGCTGTCAACTTTTGATATTTTTTTAAAGCTGTCAACTTTGTCAAATTTTTTGAAGCTGTTAACTTTTGTTAATTTTTTTTGAAACTGTCAACTTTTGTTAACTTTTTTGAAGCTGTCAACTTTTGTTTACTTTTTTGAAGCTGTCAACTTTTGTTAACTTTTTAAAAGCTGTCCACTTTTGTTATTTTTTTTAAAGCTGTTAACTTTTGTAAACTTTTTTCAAGCTGTCAACTTTTGTTAACTTTTTTTAAAGCTGTCAACTTTTGTTAACTTTTTTGAAGCTGTCCAATTCTGTTAACTATTTGAAGCTGTCAACTTTTGTTAATTTTTTTGAAGCTGTCAACTTTTGTTAAATTTTTTAAAGCTGTCAACTTTTGTTAACTTTTTTAAAGCTGTCAAATTTTGTTAACTTTTTTGATGCTGTCAACTTTTGTTAACTTTTTTTGAAGCAGTCAACTTTTGTTAACTTTTTTAAAGCTGTCAACTTTTGTTATTTTTTTAAAGCTGTCAACTTTTGTCAAATTTTTTGAAGCTGTTAACTTTTGTTAATTTTTTTTGAAAGCTGTCAACTTTTGTTAACTTCTTTTGAAGCTGTCAACTTTTGTTAACTGGTTTTAAAGCTGTCAACTTTTGTTAATTTTTTTGAAGTTTTGTAACTTTTGTTGAAGCTGTCAACTTTTGTTAACTTTTTTTGAAGCTGTTAACTTTTGTTAACTTTTTTGAAGCTGTCAAATTTTGTTAACTTTTTTGATGCTGTCAACTTTTGTTAACTTTTGTTGAAGCTGTCAACTTTTGTTAACTTTTTTTGAAGCTGTTAACTTTTGTTAACTTTTTTGAAGCTGTCAAATTTTGCTAACTTTTTTGAAGCTATCAACTTTTGTTAATTTTTTTTGAAAGCTGTCAACTTTTGTTAACTTGTTTTGAAGCTGTCAACTTTTGTTAACTGGTTTTAAAGCTGTCAACTTTTGTTAATTTTTTTGAAGTTTTGTAACTTTTGTTGAAGCTGTCAACTTTTGTTAACTTTTTTTGAAGCTGTCAACTTTTGTCAACTTTTTTGAAGCTGTCAACTTTTGTTAACTTTTTTTAAAGCTGTAAACTTTTGTTAACTTTTTTGAAGCTGTCAACTTTTTCTAACTTTTTTGAAGCTGTAAACTTTTGTTAATTTTTTTGAAGTTTTGTAACTTTTGTTGAAGCTGTCAACTTTTGTTAACTTTTTTTGAAGCTGTCAACTTTTGTCAACTTTTTTGAAGCTGTCAACTTTTGTTAACTTTTTTTAAAGCTGTAAACTTTTGTTAACTTTTTTGAAGCTGTCAACTTTTTCTAACTTTTTTGAAG
Organism: Altica lythri; assembly: GCA_964028335.1. Lineage (NCBI taxonomy): Eukaryota > Metazoa > Arthropoda > Insecta > Coleoptera > Chrysomelidae > Altica > Altica lythri. The sequence goes on along the minus strand of OZ034800.1, from coordinate 44,439,795 downwards.
CTGTAAACTTTTGTTACCTTTTTTGAAGCTGTCAACTTTTGTTAACTTTTTTTAAAGCTGTAAACTTTTTTTAACTTTTTTGAAGCTGTCAAATTTTGTTAACTTTTTTTGAAGCCTCCAACTTTTGTTAACTTTTTTGAAGCTGTCAACTTTTGTTAACTTTTTTGAAGCTCTCAACTTTTGTAAACTTTTTTGAAGCTTTCAACTTTTGTTAACTTTTTTTGAAGCTGTCAACTTTTATTAACTTTTGTTAACATTTTTTAAAGTTTTGTTAACTTTTTTGAAGCTGTCAACTTTTGTTAACTTCTTTTGAAGTTTTGTTAACTTTTTTGAAGCTGTCATCTTTTGTTAACTTCTTTTAAAGTTTTGTCAACTTTTTTAAAACTGTCAACTTTTGTTAACTTTTTTTGAAGCTGTCAACTTTTGTTAACTTTTTTTGAAGCTGTCAACTTTTGTTAACTTTTTTAAAGCTGTCAAATTTTGTTAACTATTAAAAGTTGTCAACTTTCGTTAATTTTTTTGAAGCTGTCAACTTTTGTTAACTTTTTTTGGAGCTGTCAACTTTTGTTAACTGGTTTTGAAGCTGTCAACTTTTGTTAAATTTTAGTGAAGCTGTCAACTTTTGTTAATTTTTTTTGAAGCTGTCAGTTTTTGTTAACTTTTGTTAACTTCTTATAAAGTTTTGTTAACTTTTTTGAAGCTATCAACTTTTGTTAACTTCTTCTAAAGTTTTGTTAACTTTGTTGAAGTTGTTAACTTTTGTTAACTTTTTTTGAAGCTTGAACTTTCCTTAACTTTTTCTGAAGCTGTCAACTTTTGTTTACTTTTTATGAAGTTTTGTAACTTTTTTTGAAGCTTTCAACTTTTGTTAACTTTTCTAAAGCTGTCAACTTTTGTTAATTTTTTTTTATGTTTTGTAACTTTTGTTGAAGCTGTCAACTTTTGTTATTTTTTTTTGAAACTGTCAACTTTTGTTAACTTTTTTTGAAGCTGTCAACTTTTGTTAACTTTTCTGAAGCTGTCAACTTTTGTTAACTGGTTTTGAAGCTGTCAACTTTTGTTAATTTTTTTTGAAGCTGTCGACTTTTGTTAACTTTTTTTTTAAGTTTTGTAATTTTTTCTGAAGCTGCCAACTATTGTTAACTATTTGAAGCTGTCAATTTTTGTTAACTTTTTTAAAGCTGTCAACTTTTGTTAATTTTTTTTAAGCTGTCAACTTTTGTTAACTTTTTTAAAGCTGTCAACTTTTGTTAACTTTTTTAAAGCTGTCAACTTTTGTTAACTTTTGTTAACTACTTTTGAAGTTTTGTCTACTTTTTTGAAACTGTCAACTTTTGTTAACTTCTTTTGAAGCTGTCAATTTTTGTTAACTAGTTTTAAAGCTGTCAACTTTTGTTAACTTTTTTTAAAGCTGTAAACTTTTGTTAACTTTTTTTGAAACTGTCAACTTTTGTTAACTTCTTTTGAAGCTGTCAACTTTTGTTAACTGGTTTTGAAGCTGTCAACTTTTGTTAATTTTTTTGAAGTTTTGTGACTTTTTTTGAAGCTGTCAACTTTTGTTAACTTTTTAAAAGCTGTCAACTTTTGTCGCCTTTTTTTGAAGCTGTCAACTTTTGTTAACTTTTTTGAAACTGTAAACTTTTGTTAACTTTTTTGAAGTTGTCAACTTTTGTTAACTTTTTAAAAGCTGTCAACTTTGTTGACTTTTTTTGAAGCTGTCAACTTTTGTCAACTTTTTTAAAGCTGTCAACTTTTGTTAACTTTTATTAAAGCTGTAAGCTTTTGTTAATTTTTTTGAAGCTGTCAACTTTTGTTAACTTTTTTGAAGCTGTCAACTTTTGTTAACTTTTTGAAGCTGTCTACTTTTGTTAACTTTTTTTTGAAGTTTTGTAACTTTTTCTGAAGCTGCCAACTTATGTTAACTTTTTTTGAAGCTGTCAAATTTTGTTAACTTTTTTGAAGCTGTCAACTTTTGTTAACTTTTTTTGAAGCTCTCAACTTTTGTTAACTTTTTTGAAGCTGTCAACTTTTGTTAATTTTTTTTAAAGCTGTCAACTTTTGTTAACTTTTGTTAACTTCTTTTAAAGTTTTGTCAACTTTTTTAAAACTGTCAACTTTTGTTAACTTTTTTTGAAGCTGTCAACTTTTGTCAGCTTTTTTTAAAGCTCTCAACTTTTGTTAACTGGTTTTGAAACTGACAACTTTTGTTAACTTTTTTTGAAGCTGTCAACTTTTGTTAATTTTTTTAAAGATGTCAACTTTTGTTAACTTTTTGAAGCTGTCAACTTTTGTTAACTTTCTTTAAAGCTGTCAACTTTTGTTACTTGGTTTTAAAGCTGTCAACTTTTGTTAACTTTTATTAATTCTGTCAACTTTTGTTATTTTTTTAAAGCTGTTAACTTTTTTTAAATTTTTTGAAGCTGTCAACTTTTGTTAACTTTTTTTGAAGCTGTCAACTTTTGTTAACTTTTGTTAACTTCTTTTAAAGTTTTGTCAACTTTTTTAAAACTGTCAACTTTTGTTAACTTTTTTTGAAGCTGTTAACTTTTGTCAATTTTTTGAAGCTGTCAACTTTTGTTAACTTATATTAAAAATGTCAACTTTTGTTAACTTATATTAAAAATGTCAACTTTTGTTAACTTTTTTGAAGCTGTCAACTTTTGTTAACTTTTTTTGAAGCTGTCGACTTTTGTTAACTTTTTTTTGAAGTTTTGTAACTTTTTCTGAAGCTGCCAACTTTTGTTAACTTTTTTGAAGCTGTCACCTTTTGTTAACTTTTTTTGAAGCTGTCAACTTTTGTTAACTTTTTTGAAGCTGTCATTTTTTGTTAACTTTTTTTGAATTTCTCAACTTTTGTTAACTTTTTTGAAGCTGTCAACTTTTGTTTACTTTTTTAAAGCTGTCAACTTTTTTTAACTTCTTTTGAAGTTTTATTAACTTTTTTACAGCTGTCAACTTTTGTTAACTTCCTTTAAAGTTTTGTTAACTTTTTTGAAGCTGTCAACTTTTGTTAACTTCTTTTAAAATTTTGTCTACTTTTTTAAAACTGTCAACTTTTGTTAACTTTTTTTGAAGCTGTCAACTTTTGTCAACTTTTTCTGAAGCTCTCAACTTTTGTTAACTGGTTTTGAAACTGTCAACTTTTGTTAACTTTTTTTGAAGCTGTCAACTTTTGTTAATTTTTTTAAAGGTCAACTTTTGTCAACCTTTTGAAGCTGTCAACTTTTGTTAACTTTTTTTAACGCTGTCAACTTTTGTTATTTTTTTTAAAGCTGTCAAATTTTGTCAAATATTTTAAATCTGTCAACTTTTGTTAACTTTTTTTGGAGCTGTCAACTTTTGTTAACTTTTTTAAAGCTGTCAAATTTTGTTAACTTTTTGAAGCTGTCAACTTTTGTTAATTTTTTTAAAGCTGTCAACTTCTGTTAAATTTTTTAAACCTGTCAACTTTTGTTAACTTTTTTGAAACTGTCAAATTTTGTTAACTTTTTTAAAGCTGTCAACTTTTGTTAATTTTTTTTAAGCTGTCAACTTTTGTTAACTTTTTTAAAGCTGGCCACTTTTGTTAACTTTTTTAAAGCTGTCAACTTTTGTTAACTTTTGTTAACTTCTTTTGAAGTTTTGTCTACTTTTTTGAAACTGTCAACTTTTGTTAACTTTTTTTGAAGCTGTCAACTTTTGTTAACTTCTTCTAAAGCTGTTAACTGGTTTTAAAGCTGTCAACTTTTAATAACTTTTTTTGAAGTTTTGTAACTTTTTTTGAAGCTTTTAACATTTGTTAACTTCTTTTGAAATTTTGTTAATTTTTTGAAGCTGTCAACTTTTGTTTAACTTTTTGAAGCTGTCAACTTTTGTTAACTTTTTTTAAAACTGTCAACTTTTAATAACTTTTGTTAACTTCTTTTAAAGTTTTGTTAACTTTTTTGAAGCTGTCAACTTTTGTTAAATTCTTTTGAAGTTTTGTTAACTTTTTTAAAACTGTCAACTTTTGTTAACTTTTTTTGAAACTGTCAAATTTTGTTAACTTTTTTAAAGCTGTCAACTTTTGTTAATTTTTTTTAAGCTGTCAACTTTTGTTAACTTTTTTAAAGCTGTCAACTTTTGTTAACTTTTTTAAAGCTGTCATCTTTTGTTAACTTTTGTTAACTTCTTTTGAAGTTTTGTCTACTTTTTTGAAACTGTCAACTTTTGTTAACTTTTTTTGAAGCTGTCAACTTTTGTTAACTTCTTCTGAAGCTGTTAACTGGTTTTAAAGCTGTCAACTTTTAATAACTTTTTTTGAAGTTTTGTAACTTTTTTTTAAGCTTTTAACATTTGTTAACTTCTTTTGAAATCTTGTTAACTTTTTTGAAGCTGTCAACTTTTGTTTAACTTTTTGAAGCTGTCACCTTTTGTTAACTTTTTTTAAAACTGTCAACTTTTGTTAACTTTTGTTAACTTCTTTTAAAGTTTTGTTAACTTTTTTGAAGCTGTCAACTTTTGTTAAATTCTTTTGAAGTTTTGTTAACTTTTTTAAAACTGTCAACTTTTGTTAACTTTTTTTGAAGCTGTCAACTTTTGTCAATTTTTTTGAAGCTGTCAGCTTTTGTTAACTTTTTTTGAAGCTGTCAACCTTTGTCAACTTTTTTGAAGCTGTCAACTTTTGTTGACTTTTTTTAAAGCTGTCAACTTTTGTTAACTTTTTTGAAGCTTTCAACTTTTATTAACTTTTTTTGAAGCTGTCAACTTTTGTCAACTTTTTGAAGCTGTCAATTTTTGTTAACTTTTTTTGAATTTTGTAACTTTTTCTGAAGCTGCCAACTTTTGGTAACTTTTTTGAAGCTGTCAACTTTTGTTAACTTTTTTTAAAGCTCTCAAATTTTGTTAACTTTTTTAAAGCTGTCAACTTTTGTTAACATTTTTGAAGCTGTCAACTTTTGTTAACTTTTGTTAACTTCTTTTGAAGTTTTGTTAACTTTTTTAAAGCTGTCAACTTTTGTTAACTTCTTTTGAAGTTTTGTTAACTTTTTTGAAGCTGTCAACTTTTGTTAACTTGTTTTAAAGTTTTGTCAACTTTTTTAAAACTGTTAACTTTTGTTAACTGGTTTTGAAACTGTCAACTTTTTTGAAGCTGTCAACTTTTGTTAACTTTTTTTGGAGCTGTCAACTTTTGTTAACTGGTTTTGAAGCTGTCAACTTTTTTGAAATTTTAGTGAAGCTGTCAACTTTTGTTAATTTTTTTTGAAGCTGTCAGTTTTTGTTAACTTATGTTAACTTTTTTTTGAAGTTTTGTAACTTTTTCTGAAGCTGCCAACTTTTGTTAACTTTTTTTGAAGCTGTCAAATTTTGTTAACTTTTTTGAAGCTGTCAACTTTTGTTAACTTTTTTTGAAGCTGTCAACTTTTGTTAACTTTTGTTAACTTCCTTTAAAGTTTTGTCAACTTTTTTAAAACTGTCAACTTTTGTTAACTTTTTTTGAAGCTGTCAACTTTTGTCAACTTTTTTTAAAGCTCTCAACTTTTGTTAACTGGTTTTGAAACTGACAACTTTTGTTAACTTTTTTTGAAGCTGTTAACTTTTGTCAACTTTTTTGAAGCTGTTAACTTTTGTTAACTTATATTAAAAATGTCAACTTTTGTTAACTTATATTAAAAATGTCAACTTTTGTTAACTTTTTTGAAGCTGTCAACTTTTGTTAACTTTTTTTAAAGCTGTCGACTTTTGTTAACTTTTTTGAAGCTGTCAACTTTTGTTAACTTTTTTTGAATTTCTCAACTTTTGTTAACTTTTTTGAAGCTGTCAACTTTTGTTTACTTTTTTTAAAGCTGTCAACTTTTGTTAACTTCTTTTGAAGTTTTATTAACTTTTTTACAGCTGTCAACTTTTGTTAACTTCCTTTAAAGTTTTGTTAACTTTTTTGAAGCTGTTAACTTTTGTTAACTTCTTTTGAAATTTTGTCTACTTTTGTTAACTTTTTTTGAAGCTGTCAACTTTTGTCAACTTTTTCTGAAGCTCTCAACTTTTGTTAACTGGTTTTGAAACTGTCAACTTTTGTTAACTTTTTTTGAAGCTGTCAACTTTTGTTAATTTTTTTAAAGGTCAACTTTTGTCAACTTTTTTAAAGCTGTCAACTTTTGTTAACTTTTTTTAACGCTGTCAACTTTTGTTATTTTTTTTAAAGCTGTCAAATTTTGTCAAATATTTTAAATCTGTCAACTTTTGTTAACTTTTTTTGGAGCTGTCAACTTTTGTTAACTTTTTTAAAGCTGTCAAATTTTGTTAACTTTTTGAAGCTGTCAACTTTTGTTAATTTTTTTAAAGCTGTCAACTTTTGTTAAATTTTTTAAACCTGTCAACTTTTGTTAACTTTTTTGAAACTGTCAAATTTTGTTAACTTTTTTAAAGCTGTCAACTTTTGTTAATTTTTTTTAAGCTGTCAACTTTTGTTAACTTTTTTAAAGCTGTCAACTTTTGTTAATTTTTTTAAAGCTGTCAACTTTTGTCAACTTTTTTTAAAGCTCTCAACTTTTGTTAACTGGTTTTGAAACTGACAACTTTTAATAACTTTTTTTGAAGTTTTGTAACTTTTTTTTAAGCTTTTAACATTTGTTAACTTCTTTTGAAATTTTGTTAACTTTTTTGAAGCTGTCAACTTTTGTTTAACTTTTTGAAGCTGTCACCTTTTGTTAACTTTTTTTAAAACTGTCAACTTTTGTTAACTTTTGTTAACTTCTTTTAAAGTTTTGTTAACTTTTTTGAAGCTGTCAACTTTTGTTAAATTCTTTTGAAGTTTTGTTAACTTTTTTAAAACTGTCAACTTTTGTTAACTTTTTTTGAAGCTGTCAACTTTTGTCAATTTTTTTGAAGCTGTCAGCTTTTGTTAACTTTTTTTGAAGCTGTCAACCTTTGTCAACTTTTTTGAAGCTGTCAACTTTTGTTAACTTTTTTTAAAGCTGTCAACTTTTGTTAACTTTTTTGAAGCTGTCAACTTTTATTAACTTTTTTTGAAGCTGTCAACTTTTGTCAACTTTTTGAAGCTGTCAATTTTTGTTAACTTTTTTTGAATTTTGTAACTTTTTCTGAAGCTGCCAACTTTTTGTAACTTTTTTGAAGCTGTCAACTTTTGTTAACTTTTTTTAAAGCTCTCAAATTTTGTTAACTTTTTTAAAGCTGTCAACTTTTGTTAACATTTTTGAAGCTGTCAACTTTTGTTAACTTTTGTTAACTTCTTTTGAAGTTTTGTTAACTTTTTTAAAGCTGTCAACTTTTGTTAACTTCTTTTGAAGTTTTGTTAACTTTTTTGAAGCTGTCAACTTTTGTGAACTTGTTTTAAAGTTTTGTCAACTTTTTTAAAACTGTTAACTTTTGTTAACTGGTTTTGAAACTGTCAACTTTTTTGAAGCTGTCAACTTTTGTTAACTTTTTTTGGAGCTGTCAACTTTTGTTAACTGGTTTTGAAGCTGTCAACTTTTTTGAAATTTTAGTGAAGCTGTCAACTTTTGTTAATTTTTTTTGAAGCTGTCAGTTTTTGTTAACTTATGTTAACTTTTTTTTGAAGTTTTGTAACTTTTTCTGAAGCTGCCAACTTTTGTTAACTTTTTTTGAAGCTGTCAAATTTTGTTAACTTTTTTGAAGCTGTCAACTTTTGTTAACTTTTTTTGAAGCTGTCAACTTTTGTTAACTTTTGTTAACTTCCTTTAAAGTTTTGTCACTTTTTTTAAAACTGTCAACTTTTGTTAACTTTTTTTGAAGCTGTCAACTTTTGTCAACTTTTTTTAAAGCTCTCAACTTTTGTTAACTGGTTTTGAAACTGACAACTTTTGTTAACTTTTTTTGAAGCTGTTAACTTTTGTCAACTTTTTTGAAGCTGTTAACTTTTGTTAACTTATATTAAAAATGTCAACTTTTGTTAACTTATATTAAAAATGTCAACTTTTGTTAACTTTTTTGAAGCTGTCAACTTTTGTTAACTTTTTTTAAAGCTGTCGACTTTTGTTAACTTTTTTGAAGCTGTCAACTTTTGTTAACTTTTTTTGAATTTCTCAACTTTTGTTAACTTTTTTGAAGCTGTCAACTTTTGTTTACTTTTTTTAAAGCTGTCAACTTTTGTTAACTTCTTTTGAAGTTTTATTAACTTTTTTACAGCTGTCAACTTTTGTTAACTTCCTTTAAAGTTTTGTTAACTTTTTTGAAGCTGTTAACTTTTGTTAACTTCTTTTGAAATTTTGTCTACTTTTGTTAACTTTTTTTGAAGCTGTCAACTTTTGTCAACTTTTTCTGAAGCTCTCAACTTTTGTTAACTGGTTTTGAAACTGTCAACTTTTGTTAACTTTTTTTGAAGCTGTCAACTTTTGTTAATTGTTTTAAAGGTCAACTTTTGTCAACTTTTTTAAAGCTGTCAACTTTTGTTAACTTTTTTTAACGCTGTCAACTTTTGTTATTTTTTTTAAAGCTGTCAAATTTTGTCAAATATTTTAAATCTGTCAACTTTTGTTAACTTTTTTTGGAGCTGTCAACTTTTGTTAACTTTTTTAAAGCTGTCAAATTTTGTTAACTTTTTGAAGCTGTCAACTTTTGTTAATTTTTTTAAAGCTGTCAACTTTTGTTAAATTTTTTAAACCTGTCAACTTTTGTTAACTTTTTTGAAACTGTCAAATTTTGTTAACTTTTTTAAAGCTGTCAACTTTTGTTAATTTTTTTTAAGCTGTCAACTTTTGTTAACTTTTTTAAAGCTGTCAACTTTTGTTAATTTTTTTAAAGCTGTCAACTTTTGTTAACTTTTGTTAACTTCTTTTGAAGTTTTGTCTACTTTTTTGAAACTGTCAACTTTTGTTAACTTTTTTTGAAGCTGTCAACTTTTGTTAACTTCTTCTGAAGCTGTTAACTGGTTTTAAAGCTGTCAACTTTTAATAACTTTTTTTGAAGTTTTGTAACTTTTTTTTAAGCTTTTAACATTTGTTAACTTCTTTTGAAATTTTGTTAACTTTTTTGAAGCTGTCAACTTTTGTTTAACTTTTTGAAGCTGTCAACTTTTGTTAACTTTTTTTAAAACTGTCAACTTTTGTTAACTTTTGTTAACTTCTTTTAAAGTTTTGTTAACTTTTTTGAAGCTGTCAACTTTTGTTAAATTCTTTTGAAGTTTTGTTAACTTTTTTAAAACTGTCAACTTTTGTTAACTTTTTTTGAAGCTGTCAACTTTTGTCAATTTTTTTGAAGCTGTCGACTTTTGTTAACTTTTTTGAAGCTGTCAACTTTTGTTAACTTTTTTTGAATTTCTCAACTTTTGTTAACTTTTTTGAAGCTGTCAACTTTTGTTTACTTTTTTTAAAGCTGTCAACTTTTGTTAACTTCTTTTGAAGTTTTATTAACTTTTTTACAGCTGTCAACTTTTGTTAACTTCCTTTAAAGTTTTGTTAACTTTTTTGAAGCTGTTAACTTTTGTTAACTTCTTTTGAAATTTTGTCTACTTTTGTTAACTTTTTTTGAAGCTGTCAACTTTTGTCAACTTTTTCTGAAGCTCTCAACTTTTGTTAACTGGTTTTGAAACTGTCAACTTTTGTTAACTTTTTTTGAAGCTGTCAACTTTTGTTAATTGTTTTAAAGGTCAACTTTTGTCAACTTTTTTAAAGCTGTCAACTTTTGTTAACTTTTTTTAACGCTGTCAACTTTTGTTATTTTTTTTAAAGCTGTCAAATTTTGTCAAATATTTTAAATCTGTCAACTTTTGTTAACTTTTTTTGGAGCTGTCAACTTTTGTTAACTTTTTTAAAGCTGTCAAATTTTGTTAACTTTTTGAAGCTGTCAACTTTTGTTAATTTTTTTAAAGCTGTCAACTTTTGTTAAATTTTTTAAACCTGTCAACTTTTGTTAACTTTTTTGAAACTGTCAAATTTTGTTAACTTTTTTAAAGCTGTCAACTTTTGTTAATTTTTTTTAAGCTGTCAACTTTTGTTAACTTTTTTAAAGCTGTCAACTTTTGTTAATTTTTTTAAAGCTGTCAACTTTTGTTAACTTTTGTTAACTTCTTTTGAAGTTTTGTCTACTTTTTTGAAACTGTCAACTTTTGTTAACTTTTTTTGAAGCTGTCAACTTTTGTTAACTTCTTCTGAAGCTGTTAACTGGTTTTAAAGCTGTCAACTTTTAATAACTTTTTTTGAAGTTTTGTAACTTTTTTTTAAGCTTTTAACATTTGTTAACTTCTTTTGAAATTTTGTTAACTTTTTTGAAGCTGTCAACTTTTGTTTAACTTTTTGAAGCTGTCAACTTTTGTTAACTTTTTTTAAAACTGTCAACTTTTGTTAACTTTTGTTAACTTCTTTTAAAGTTTTGTTAACTTTTTTGAAGCTGTCAACTTTTGTTAAATTCTTTTGAAGTTTTGTTAACTTTTTTAAAACTGTCAACTTTTGTTAACTTTTTTTGAAGCTGTCAACTTTTGTCAATTTTTTTGAAGCTGTCAGCTTTTGTTAACTTTTTTTGAAGCTGTCAACCTTTGTCAACTTTTTTGAAGCTGTCAACTTTTGTTAACTTTTTTTAAAGCTGTCAACTTTTGTTAACTTTTTTGAAGCTGTCAACTTTTATTAACTTTTTTTGAAGCTGTCAACTTTTGTCAACTTTTTGAAGCTGTCAATTTTTGTTAACTTTTTTTGAATTTTGTAACTTTTTCTGAAGCTGCCAACTTTTGGTAACTTTTTTGAAGCTGTCAACTTTTGTTAACTTTTTTTGAAGCTCTCAAATTTTGTTAACTTTTTTAAAGCTGTCAACTTTTGTTAACTTTTTCTGAAGGTGTCAACTTTTGTTTACTTTTTATGAAGTTTTGTAACTTTTTTTGAAGCTTTCAACTTTTGTTAACTTTTCTAAAGCTGTCAACTTTTGTTAATTTTTTTTATGTTTTGTAACTTTTGTTGGAGCTGTCAACTTTTGTTATTTTTTTTTAAAACTGTCAACTTTTGTTAACTTTTTTTTGAAGCTGTCAACTTTTGTTAACTTTTTCTGAAGCTGTCAACTTTTGTTAACTGGTTTTGAAGCTGTCAACTTTTGTTAACTTTTTTAAAGCTTTCAACTTTTGTTCACTTTTTTAAAGCTGTCAACTTTTGTTAACTTTTTTTGAAGCTCTCAACTTTTGTTAACTTATTTGAAGCTGCCAACTTTTGTTAACTTTTTTTGAAGCTGTCAACTTTTGTTAACTTTTGTTAACTTCTTTTGAAGTTTTGTTAACTTTTTTGAAGCTGTCAACATTTGTTAACTTCTTTTAATGTTTTGTTAACTTTTTTGAAGATGTCAACTTTTGTTAACTTCTTTTGAAGTTTTGTCTACTTTTTTAAAAATGTCAACTTTTGTTAACTTTTTTTGAACCTCTCAACTTTTGTTAATTTTTTTAAAGATGTCAACCTTTGTCAACTTTTTTCAAGCTGTCAAATTTTGTTAACTTTTTGAAGCTGTCAACTTTTGTTAATTTTTTTAAAGCTGTCAACTTTTGTTAAATTTTTTAAACCTGTCAACTTTTGTTAACTTTTTTGAAATTGTAAAATTTTGTTACCTTTTTTAAAGCTGTCAACTTTTGTTAATTTTTTTTAAGCTGTCAACTTTTGTTAACTTTTTTAAAGCTGTCAACTTTTGTTAACTTTTTTAAAGCTGTCAACTTTTGTTAACTTTTGTTAACTACTTTTGAAGTTTTGTCTACTTTTTTGAAACTGTCAACTTTTGTTAACTTCTTTTGAAGCTGTCAATTTTTGTTAACTAGTTTTAAAGCTGTCAACTTTTGTTAACTTTTTTTAAAGCTGTAAACTTTTGTTAACTTTTTTTGAAACTGTCAACTTTTGTTAACTTCTTTTGAAGCTGTCAACTTTTGTTAACTGGTTTTGAAGCTGTCAACTTTTGTTAATTTTTTTGAAGTTTTGTAACTTTTTTTGAAGCTGTCAACTTTTGTTAACTTTTTAAAAGCTGTCAACTTTTGTCGCCTTTTTTTGAAGCTGTCAACTTTTGTTAACTTTTTTGAAGCTGTAAACTTTCGTTAACTTTTTTGAAGTTGTCAACTTTTGTTAACTTTTTAAAAGCTGTCAACTTTGTTGACTTTTTTTGAAGCTGTCAACTTTTGTCAACTTTTTTAAAGCTGTCAACTTTTGTTAACTTTTATTAAAGCTGTAAGCTTTTGTTAACTTTTTTGAAGCTGTCAACTTTTGTTAGCTTTTTTGAAGCTGTCAACCTTTGTTAACTTTTTGAAGCTGTCTACTTTTGTTAACTTTTTTTTGAAGTTTTGTAACTTTTTCTGAAGCTGCCAACTTATGTTAACTTTTTTTGAAGCTGTCAAATTTTGTTAACTTTTTTGAAGCTGTCAACTTTTGTTAACTTTTTTTGAAGCTCTCAACTTTTGTTAACTTTTTTGAAGCTGTCAACTTTTGTTAATTTTTTTTGAAGCTGTCAACTTTTGTTAACTTTTGTTAACTTCTTTTAAAGTTTTGTCAACTTTTTTAAAACTGTCAACTTTTGTTAACTTTTTTTGAAGCTGTCAACTTTTGTCAGCTTTTTTTAAAGCTCTCAACTTTTGTTAACTGGTTTTGAAACTGACAACTTTTGTTAACTTTTTTTGAAGCTGTCAACTTTTGTTAATTTTTTTAAAGATGTCAACTTTTGTTAACTTTTTGAAGCTGTCAACTTTTGTTAACTTTCTTTAAAGCTGTCAACTTTTGTTACTTGGTTTTAAAGCTGTCAACTTTTGTTAACTTTTATTAATTCTGTCAACTTTTGTTATTTTTTTAAAGCTGTTAACTTTTTTTAAATTTTTTGAAGCTGTCAACTTTTGTTAACTTTTTTTGAAGCTGTCAACTTTTGTTAACTTTTGTTAACTTCTTTTAAAGTTTTGTCAACTTTTTTAAAACTGTCAACTTTTGTTAACTTTTTTTGAAGCTGTCAACTTTTGTCAACTTTTTTTAAAGCTCTCAACTTTTGTTAACTCGTTTTGAAACTGACAACTTTTGTTAACTTTTTTTGAAGCTGTTAACTTTTGTCAATTTTTTTGAAGCTGTCAACTTTTGTTAACTTATATTAAAAATGTCAACTTTTGTTAACTTATATTAAAAATATCAACTTTTGTTAACTTTTTTGAAGCTGTCAACTTTTGTTAACTTTTTTTGAAGCTGTCGACTTTTGTTAACTTTTTTTTGAAGTTTTGTAACTTTTTCTGAAGCTGCCAACTTTTGTTAACTTTTTTGAAGCTGTCACCTTTTGTTAACTTTTTTTGAAGCTGTCAACTTTTGTTAACTTTTTTGAAGCTGTCATTTTTTGTTAACTTTTTTTGAATTTCTCAACTTTTGTTAACTTTTTTGAAGCTGTCAACTTTTGTTTACTTTTTTAAAGCTGTCAACTTTTGTTAACTTCTTTTGAAGTTTTATTTACTTTTTTACAGCTGTCAACTTTTGTTAACTTCCTTTAAAGTTTTGTTAACTTTTTTGAAGCTGTCAACTTTTGTTAACTTCTTTTAAAATTTTGTCTACTTTTTTAAAACTGTCAACTTTTGTTAACTTTTTTTGAAGCTGTCAACTTTTGTCAACTTTTTCTGAAGCTCTCAACTTTTGTTAACTGGTTTTGAAACTGTCAACTTTTGTTAACTTTTTTTGAAGCTGTCAACTTTTGTTAATTTTTTTAAAGGTCAACTTTTGTCAACCTTTTGAAGCTGTCAACTTTTGTTAACTTTTTTTAACGCTGTCAACTTTTGTTATTTTTTTTAAAGCTGTCAAATTTTGTCAAATATTTTAAATCTGTCAACTTTTGTTAACTTTTTTTGGAGCTGTCAACTTTTGTTAACTTTTTTAAAGCTGTCAAATTTTGTTAACTTTTTGAAGCTGTCAACTTTTGTTAATTTTTTTAAAGCTGTCAACTTCTGTTAAATTTTTTAAACCTGTCAACTTTTGTTAACTTTTTTGAAACTGTCAAATTTTGTTAACTTTTTTAAAGCTGTCAACTTTTGTTAATTTTTTTTAAGCTGTCAACTTTTGTTAACTTTTTTAAAGCTGGCCACTTTTGTTAACTTTTTTAAAGCTGTCAACTTTTGTTAACTTTTGTTAACTTCTTTTGAAGTTTTGTCTACTTTTTTGAAACTGTCAACTTTTGTTAACTTTTTTTGAAGCTGTCAACTTTTGTTAACTTCTTCTAAAGCTGTTAACTGGTTTTAAAGCTGTCAACTTTTAATAACTTTTTTTGAAGTTTTGTAACTTTTTTTGAAGCTTTTAACATTTGTTAACTTCTTTTGAAATTTTGTTAATTTTTTGAAGCTGTCAACTTTTGTTTAACTTTTTGAAGCTGTCAACTTTTGTTAACTTTTTTTAAAACTGTCAACTTTTAATAACTTTTGTTAACTTCTTTTAAAGTTTTGTTAACTTTTTTGAAGCTGTCAACTTTTGTTAAATTCTTTTGAAGTTTTGTTAACTTTTTTAAAACTGTCAACTTTTGTTAACTTTTTTTGAAACTGTCAAATTTTGTTAACTTTTTTAAAGCTGTCAACTTTTGTTAATTTTTTTTAAGCTGTCAACTTTTGTTAACTTTTTTAAAGCTGTCAACTTTTGTTAACTTTTTTAAAGCTGTCATCTTTTGTTAACTTTTGTTAACTTCTTTTGAAGTTTTGTCTACTTTTTTGAAACTGTCAACTTTTGTTAACTTTTTTTGAAGCTGTCAACTTTTGTTAACTTCTTCTGAAGCTGTTAACTGGTTTTAAAGCTGTCAACTTTTAATAACTTTTTTTGAAGTTTTGTAACTTTTTTTTAAGCTTTTAACATTTGTTAACTTCTTTTGAAATTTTGTTAACTTTTTTGAAGCTGTCAACTTTTGTTTAACTTTTTGAAGCTGTCACCTTTTGTTAACTTTTTTTAAAACTGTCAACTTTTGTTAACTTTTGTTAACTTCTTTTAAAGTTTTGTTAACTTTTTTGAAGCTGTCAACTTTTGTTAAATTCTTTTGAAGTTTTGTTAACTTTTTTAAAACTGTCAACTTTTGTTAACTTTTTTTGAAGCTGTCAACTTTTGTCAATTTTTTTGAAGCTGTCAGCTTTTGTTAACTTTTTTTGAAGCTGTCAACCTTTGTCAACTTTTTTGAAGCTGTCAACTTTTGTTGACTTTTTTTAAAGCTGTCAACTTTTGTTAATTTTTTGAAGCTGTCAACTTTTATTAACTTTTTTTGAAGCTGTCAACTTTTGTCAACTTTTTGAAGCTGTCAATTTTTGTTAACTTTTTTTGAATTTTGTAACTTTTTCTGAAGCTGCCAACTTTTGGTAACTTTTTTGAAGCTGTCAACTTTTGTTAACTTTTTTTAAAGCTCTCAAATTTTGTTAACTTTTTTAAAGCTGTCAACTTTTGTTAACATTTTTGAAGCTGTCAACTTTTGTTAACTTTTGTTAACTTCTTTTGAAGTTTTGTTAACTTTTTTAAAGCTGTCAACTTTTGTTAACTTCTTTTGAAGTTTTGTTAACTTTTTTGAAGCTGTCAACTTTTGTTAACTTGTTTTAAAGTTTTGTCAACTTTTTTAAAACTGTTAACTTTTGTTAACTGGTTTTGAAACTGTCAACTTTTTTGAAGCTGTCAACTTTTGTTAACTTTTTTTGGAGCTGTCAACTTTTGTTAACTGGTTTTGAAGCTGTCAACTTTTTTGAAATTTTAGTGAAGCTGTCAACTTTTGTTAATTTTTTTTGAAGCTGTCAGTTTTTGTTAACTTATGTTAACTTTTTTTTGAAGTTTTGTAACTTTTTCTGAAGCTGCCAACTTTTGTTAACTTTTTTTGAAGCTGTCAAATTTTGTTAACTTTTTTGAAGCTGTCAACTTTTGTTAACTTTTTTTGAAGCTGTCAACTTTTGTTAACTTTTGTTAACTTCCTTTAAAGTTTTGTCAACTTTTTTAAAACTGTCAACTTTTGTTAACTTTTTTTGAAGCTGTCAACTTTTGTCAACTTTTTTTAAAGCTCTCAACTTTTGTTAACTGGTTTTGAAACTGACAACTTTTGTTAACTTTTTTTGAAGCTGTTAACTTTTGTCAACTTTTTTGAAGCTGTTAACTTTTGTTAACTTATATTAAAAATGTCAACTTTTGTTAACTTATATTAAAAATGTCAACTTTTGTTAACTTTTTTGAAGCTGTCAACTTTTGTTAACTTTTTTTAAAGCTGTCGACTTTTGTTAACTTTTTTGAAGCTGTCAACTTTTGTTAACTTTTTTTGAATTTCTCAACTTTTGTTAACTTTTTTGAAGCTGTCAACTTTTGTTTACTTTTTTTAAAGCTGTCAACTTTTGTTAACTTCTTTTGAAGTTTTATTAACTTTTTTACAGCTGTCAACTTTTGTTAACTTCCTTTAAAGTTTTGTTAACTTTTTTGAAGCTGTTAACTTTTGTTAACTTCTTTTGAAATTTTGTCTACTTTTGTTAACTTTTTTTGAAGCTGTCAACTTTTGTCAACTTTTTCTGAAGCTCTCAACTTTTGTTAACTGGTTTTGAAACTGTCAACTTTTGTTAACTTTTTTTGAAGCTGTCAACTTTTGTTAATTTTTTTAAAGGTCAACTTTTGTCAACTTTTTTAAAGCTGTCAACTTTTGTTAACTTTTTTTAACGCTGTCAACTTTTGTTATTTTTTTTAAAGCTGTCAAATTTTGTCAAATATTTTAAATCTGTCAACTTTTGTTAACTTTTTTTGGAGCTGTCAACTTTTGTTAACTTTTTTAAAGCTGTCAAATTTTGTTAACTTTTTGAAGCTGTCAACTTTTGTTAATTTTTTTAAAGCTGTCAACTTTTGTTAAATTTTTTAAACCTGTCAACTTTTGTTAACTTTTTTGAAACTGTCAAATTTTGTTAACTTTTTTAAAGCTGTCAACTTTTGTTAATTTTTTTTAAGCTGTCAACTTTTGTTAACTTTTTTAAAGCTGTCAACTTTTGTTAATTTTTTTAAAGCTGTCAACTTTTGTCAACTTTTTTTAAAGCTCTCAACTTTTGTTAACTGGTTTTGAAACTGACAACTTTTAATAACTTTTTTTGAAGTTTTGTAACTTTTTTTTAAGCTTTTAACATTTGTTAACTTCTTTTGAAATTTTGTTAACTTTTTTGAAGCTGTCAACTTTTGTTTAACTTTTTGAAGCTGTCACCTTTTGTTAACTTTTTTTAAAACTGTCAACTTTTGTTAACTTTTGTTAACTTCTTTTAAAGTTTTGTTAACTTTTTTGAAGCTGTCAACTTTTGTTAAATTCTTTTGAAGTTTTGTTAACTTTTTTAAAACTGTCAACTTTTGTTAACTTTTTTTGAAGCTGTCAACTTTTGTCAATTTTTTTGAAGCTGTCAGCTTTTGTTAACTTTTTTTGAAGCTGTCAACCTTTGTCAACTTTTTTGAAGCTGTCAACTTTTGTTAACTTTTTTTAAAGCTGTCAACTTTTGTTAACTTTTTTGAAGCTGTCAACTTTTGTCAACTTTTTGAAGCTGTCAATTTTTGTTAACTTTTTTTGAATTTTGTAACTTTTTCTGAAGCTGCCAACTTTTTGTAACTTTTTTGAAGCTGTCAACTTTTGTTAACTTTTTTTAAAGCTCTCAAATTTTGTTAACTTTTTTAAAGCTGTCAACTTTTGTTAACATTTTTGAAGCTGTCAACTTTTGTTAACTTTTGTTAACTTCTTTTGAAGTTTTGTTAACTTTTTTAAAGCTGTCAACTTTTGTTAACTTCTTTTGAAGTTTTGTTAACTTTTTTGAAGCTGTCAACTTTTGTGAACTTGTTTTAAAGTTTTGTCAACTTTTTTAAAATTGTTAACTTTTGTTAACTGGTTTTGAAACTGTCAACTTTTTTGAAGCTGTCAACTTTTGTTAACTTTTTTTGGAGCTGTCAACTTTTGTTAACTGGTTTTGAAGCTGTCAACTTTTTTGAAATTTTAGTGAAGCTGTCAACTTTTGTTAATTTTTTTTGAAGCTGTCAGTTTTTGTTAACTTATGTTAACTTTTTTTTGAAGTTTTGTAACTTTTTCTGAAGCTGCCAACTTTTGTTAACTTTTTTTGAAGCTGTCAAATTTTGTTAACTTTTTTGAAGCTGTCAACTTTTGTTAACTTTTTTTGAAGCTGTCAACTTTTGTTAACTTTTGTTAACTTCCTTTAAAGTTTTGTCAACTTTTTTAAAACTGTCAACTTTTGTTAACTTTTTTTGAAGCTGTCAACTTTTGTCAACTTTTTTTAAAGCTCTCAACTTTTGTTAACTGGTTTTGAAACTGACAACTTTTGTTAACTTTTTTTGAAGCTGTTAACTTTTGTCAACTTTTTTGAAGCTGTTAACTTTTGTTAACTTATATTAAAAATGTCAACTTTTGTTAACTTATATTAAAAATGTCAACTTTTGTTAACTTTTTTGAAGCTGTCAACTTTTGTTAACTTTTTTTAAAGCTGTCGACTTTTGTTAACTTTTTTGAAGCTGTCAACTTTTGTTAACTTTTTTTGAATTTCTCAACTTTTGTTAACTTTTTTGAAGCTGTCAACTTTTGTTTACTTTTTTTAAAGCTGTCAACTTTTGTTAACTTCTTTTGAAGTTTTATTAACTTTTTTACAGCTGTCAACTTTTGTTAACTTCCTTTAAAGTTTTGTTAACTTTTTTGAAGCTGTTAACTTTTGTTAACTTCTTTTGAAATTTTGTCTACTTTTGTTAACTTTTTTTGAAGCTGTCAACTTTTGTCAACTTTTTCTGAAGCTCTCAACTTTTGTTAACTGGTTTTGAAACTGTCAACTTTTGTTAACTTTTTTTGAAGCTGTCAACTTTTGTTAATTGTTTTAAAGGTCTACTTTTGTCAACTTTTTTAAAGCTGTCAACTTTTGTTAACTTTTTTTAACGCTGTCAACTTTTGTTATTTTTTTTAAAGCTGTCAAATTTTGTCAAATATTTTAAATCTGTCAACTTTTGTTAACTTTTTTTGGAGCTGTCAACTTTTGTTAACTTTTTTAAAGCTGTCAAATTTTGTTAACTTTTTGAAGCTGTCAACTTTTGTTAATTTTTTTAAAGCTGTCAACTTTTGTTAAATTTTTTAAACCTGTCAACTTTTGTTAACTTTTTTGAAACTGTCAAATTTTGTTAACTTTTTTAAAGCTGTCAACTTTTGTTAATTTTTTTTAAGCTGTCAACTTTTGTTAACTTTTTTAAAGCTGTCAACTTTTGTTAATTTTTTTAAAGCTGTCAACTTTTGTTAACTTTTGTTAACTTCTTTTGAAGTTTTGTCTACTTTTTTGAAACTGTCAACTTTTGTTAACTTTTTTTGAAGCTGTCAACTTTTGTTAACTTCTTCTGAAGCTGTTAACTGGTTTTAAAGCTGTCAACTTTTAATAACTTTTTTTGAAGTTTTGTAACTTTTTTTTAAGCTTTTAACATTTGTTAACTTCTTTTGAAATTTTGTTAACTTTTTTGAAGCTGTCAACTTTTGTTTAACTTTTTGAAGCTGTCAACTTTTGTTAACTTTTTTTAAAACTGTCAACTTTTGTTAACTTTTGTTAACTTCTTTTAAAGTTTTGTTAACTTTTTTGAAG
The DNA here is from genome assembly GCA_964028335.1 of Altica lythri. Classification (NCBI taxonomy): domain Eukaryota; kingdom Metazoa; phylum Arthropoda; class Insecta; order Coleoptera; family Chrysomelidae; genus Altica; species Altica lythri. The sequence continues at coordinate 44,420,303 of OZ034800.1, read as the reverse complement.
CTGTCAACTTTTGTTAAATTCTTTTGAAGTTTTGTTAACTTTTTTAAAACTGTCAACTTTTGTTAACTTTTTTTGAAGCTGTCAACTTTTGTCAATTTTTTTGAAGCTGTCAGCTTTTGTTAACTTTTTTTGAAGCTGTCAACCTTTGTCAACTTTTTTGAAGCTGTCAACTTTTGTTAACTTTTTTTAAAGCTGTCAACTTTTGTTAACTTTTTTGAAGCTGTCAACTTTTATTAACTTTTTTTGAAGCTGTCAACTTTTGTCAACTTTTTGAAGCTGTCAATTTTTGTTAACTTTTTTTGAATTTTGTAACTTTTTCTGAAGCTGCCAACTTTTGGTAACTTTTTTGAAGCTGTCAACTTTTGTTAACTTTTTTTGAAGCTCTCAAATTTTGTTAACTTTTTTAAAGCTGTCAACTTTTGTTAACTTTTTCTGAAGGTGTCAACTTTTGTTTACTTTTTATGAAGTTTTGTAACTTTTTTTGAAGCTTTCAACTTTTGTTAACTTTTCTAAAGCTGTCAACTTTTGTTAATTTTTTTTATGTTTTGTAACTTTTGTTGGAGCTGTCAACTTTTGTTATTTTTTTTTGAAACTGTCAACTTTTGTTAACTTTTTTTTGAAGCTGTCAACTTTTGTTAACTTTTTCTGAAGCTGTCAACTTTTGTTAACTGGTTTTGAAGCTGTCAACTTTTGTTAACTTTTTTAAAGCTTTCAACTTTTGTTCACTTTTTTAAAGCTGTCAACTTTTGTTAACTTTTTTTGAAGCTCTCAACTTTTGTTAACTTATTTGAAGCTGCCAACTTTTGTTAACTTTTTTTGAAGCTGTCAACTTTTGTTAACTTTTGTTAACTTCTTTTGAAGTTTTGTTAACTTTTTTGAAGCTGTCAACATTTGTTAACTTCTTTTAATGTTTTGTTAACTTTTTTGAAGATGTCAACTTTTGTTAACTTCTTTTGAAGTTTTGTCTACTTTTTTAAAAATGTCAACTTTTGTTAACTTTTTTTGAACCTCTCAACTTTTGTTAATTTTTTTAAAGATGTCAACCTTTGTCAACTTTTTTCAAGCTGTCAAATTTTGTTAACTTTTTGAAGCTGTCAACTTTTGTTAATTTTTTTAAAGCTGTCAACTTTTGTTAAATTTTTTAAACCTGTCAACTTTTGTTAACTTTTTTGAAATTGTAAAATTTTGTTACCTTTTTTAAAGCTGTCAACTTTTGTTAACTTTTTTAAAACTGTCAACTTTTGTTAACTTTTTTTGAAGCTGTCAACTTTTGTCAATTTTTTTGAAGCTGTCAGCTTTTGTTAACTTTTTTTGAAGCTGTCAACCTTTGTCAACTTTTTTGAAGCTGTCAACTTTTGTTAACTTTTTTTAAAGCTGTCAACTTTTGTTAACTTTTTTGAAGCTGTCAACTTTTATTAACTTTTTTTGAAGCTGTCAACTTTTGTCAACTTTTTGAAGCTGTCAATTTTTGTTAACTTTTTTTGAATTTTGTAACTTTTTCTGAAGCTGCCAACTTTTTGTAACTTTTTTGAAGCTGTCAACTTTTGTTAACTTTTTTTAAAGCTCTCAAATTTTGTTAATTTTTTTAAAGCTGTCAACTTTTGTTAACATTTTTGAAGCTGTCAACTTTTGTTAACTTTTGTTAACTTCTTTTGAAGTTTTGTTAACTTTTTTAAAGCTGTCAACTTTTGTTAACTTCTTTTGAAGTTTTGTTAACTTTTTTGAAGCTGTCAACTTTTGTGAACTTGTTTTAAAGTTTTGTCAACTTTTTTAAAACTGTTAACTTTTGTTAACTGGTTTTGAAACTGTCAACTTTTTTGAAGCTGTCAACTTTTGTTAACTTTTTTTGGAGCTGTCAACTTTTGTTAACTGGTTTTGAAGCTGTCAACTTTTTTGAAATTTTAGTGAAGCTGTCAACTTTTGTTAATTTTTTTTGAAGCTGTCAGTTTTTGTTAACTTATGTTAACTTTTTTTTGAAGTTTTGTAACTTTTTCTGAAGCTGCCAACTTTTGTTAACTTTTTTTAAAGCTGTCAAATTTTGTTAACTTTTTTGAAGCTGTCAACTTTTGTTAACTTTTTTTGAAGCTGTCAACTTTTGTTAACTTTTGTTAACTTCCTTTAAAGTTTTGTCAACTTTTTTAAAACTGTCAACTTTTTTTGAAGCTGTCAACTTTTGTCAACTTTTTTTAAAGCTCTCAACTTTTGTTAACTGGTTTTGAAACTGACAACTTTTGTTAACTTTTTTTGAAGCTGTTAACTTTTGTCAACTTTTTTGAAGCTGTTAACTTTTGTTAACTTATATTAAAAATGTCAACTTTTGTTAACTTATATTAAAAATGTCAACTTTTGTTAACTTTTTTGAAGCTGTCAACTTTTGTTAACTTTTTTTAAAGCTGTCGACTTTTGTTAACTTTTTTGAAGCTGTCAACTTTTGTTAACTTTTTTTGAATTTCTCAACTTTTGTTAACTTTTTTGAAGCTGTCAACTTTTGTTTACTTTTTTTAAAGCTGTCAACTTTTGTTAACTTCTTTTGAAGTTTTATTAACTTTTTTACAGCTGTCAACTTTTGTTAACTTCCTTTAAAGTTTTGTTAACTTTTTTGAAGCTGTTAACTTTTGTTAACTTCTTTTGAAATTTTGTCTACTTTTGTTAACTTTTTTTGAAGCTGTCAACTTTTGTCAACTTTTTCTGAAGCTCTCAACTTTTGTTAACTGGTTTTGAAACTGTCAACTTTTGTTAACTTTTTTTGAAGCTGTCAACTTTTGTTAATTGTTTTAAAGGTCTACTTTTGTCAACTTTTTTAAAGCTGTCAACTTTTGTTAACTTTTTTTAACGCTGTCAACTTTTGTTATTTTTTTTAAAGCTGTCAAATTTTGTCAAATATTTTAAATCTGTCAACTTTTGTTAACTTTTTTTGGAGCTGTCAACTTTTGTTAACTTTTTTAAAGCTGTCAAATTTTGTTAACTTTTTGAAGCTGTCAACTTTTGTTAATTTTTTTAAAGCTGTCAACTTTTGTTAAATTTTTTAAACCTGTCAACTTTTGTTAACTTTTTTGAAACTGTCAAATTTTGTTAACTTTTTTAAAGCTGTCAACTTTTGTTAATTTTTTTTAAGCTGTCAACTTTTGTTAACTTTTTTAAAGCTGTCAACTTTTGTTAATTTTTTTAAAGCTGTCAACTTTTGTTAACTTTTGTTAACTTCTTTTGAAGTTTTGTCTACTTTTTTGAAACTGTCAACTTTTGTTAACTTTTTTTGAAGCTGTCAACTTTTGTTAACTTCTTCTGAAGCTGTTAACTGGTTTTAAAGCTGTCAACTTTTAATAACTTTTTTTGAAGTTTTGTAACTTTTTTTTAAGCTTTTAACATTTGTTAACTTCTTTTGAAATTTTGTTAACTTTTTTGAAGCTGTCAACTTTTGTTTAACTTTTTGAAGCTGTCAACTTTTGTTAACTTTTTTTAAAACTGTCAACTTTTGTTAACTTTTGTTAACTTCTTTTAAAGTTTTGTTAACTTTTTTGAAGCTGTCAACTTTTGTTAAATTCTTTTGAAGTTTTGTTAACTTTTTTAAAACTGTCAACTTTTGTTAACTTTTTTTGAAGCTGTCAACTTTTGTCAATTTTTTTGAAGCTGTCAGCTTTTGTTAACTTTTTTTGAAGCTGTCAACCTTTGTCAACTTTTTTGAAGCTGTCAACTTTTGTTAACTTTTTTTAAAGCTGTCAACTTTTGTTAACTTTTTTGAAGCTGTCAACTTTTATTAACTTTTTTTGAAGCTGTCAACTTTTGTCAACTTTTTGAAGCTGTCAATTTTTGTTAACTTTTTTTGAATTTTGTAACTTTTTCTGAAGCTGCCAACTTTTGGTAACTTTTTTGAAGCTGTCAACTTTTGTTAACTTTTTTTGAAGCTCTCAAATTTTGTTAACTTTTTTAAAGCTGTCAACTTTTGTTAACTTTTTCTGAAGGTGTCAACTTTTGTTTACTTTTTATGAAGTTTTGTAACTTTTTTTGAAGCTTTCAACTTTTGTTAACTTTTCTAAAGCTGTCAACTTTTGTTAATTTTTTTTATGTTTTGTAACTTTTGTTGGAGCTGTCAACTTTTGTTATTTTTTTTTGAAACTGTCAACTTTTGTTAACTTTTTTTTGAAGCTGTCAACTTTTGTTAACTTTTTCTGAAGCTGTCAACTTTTGTTAACTGGTTTTGAAGCTGTCAACTTTTGTTAACTTTTTTAAAGCTTTCAACTTTTGTTCACTTTTTTAAAGCTGTCAACTTTTGTTAACTTTTTTTGAAGCTCTCAACTTTTGTTAACTTATTTGAAGCTGCCAACTTTTGTTAACTTTTTTTGAAGCTGTCAACTTTTGTTAACTTTTGTTAACTTCTTTTGAAGTTTTGTTAACTTTTTTGAAGCTGTCAACATTTGTTAACTTCTTTTAATGTTTTGTTAACTTTTTTGAAGATGTCAACTTTTGTTAACTTCTTTTGAAGTTTTGTCTACTTTTTTAAAAATGTCAACTTTTGTTAACTTTTTTTGAACCTCTCAACTTTTGTTAATTTTTTTAAAGATGTCAACCTTTGTCAACTTTTTTCAAGCTGTCAAATTTTGTTAACTTTTTAAAGCTGTCAACTTTTGTTAATTTTTTTAAAGCTGTCAACTTTTGTTAAATTTTTTAAACCTGTCAACTTTTGTTAACTTTTTTGAAATTGTAAAATTTTGTTACCTTTTTTAAAGCTGTCAACTTTTGTTAATTTTTTTTAAGCTGTCAACTTTTGTTAACTTTTTTAAAGCTGTCAACTTTTGTTAACTTTTTTAAAGCTGTCAACTTTTGTTAACTTTTGTTAACTACTTTTGAAGTTTTGTCTACTTTTTTGAAACTGTCAACTTTTGTTAACTTCTTTTGAAGCTGTCAATTTTTGTTAACTAGTTTTAAAGCTGTCAACTTTTGTTAACTTTTTTTAAAGCTGTAAACTTTTGTTAACTTTTTTTGAAACTGTCAACTTTTGTTAACTTCTTTTGAAGCTGTCAACTTTTGTTAACTGGTTTTAAAGCTGTCAACTTTTGTTAATTTTTTTGAAGTTTTGTAACTTTTTTTGAAGCTGTCAACTTTTGTTAACTTTTTAAAAGCTGTCAACTTTTGTCGCCTTTTTTTGAAGCTGTCAACTTTTGTTAACTTTTTTGAAGCTGTAAACTTTCGTTAACTTTTTTGAAGTTGTCAACTTTTGTTAACTTTTTAAAAGCTGTCAACTTTGTTGACTTTTTTTGAAGCTGTCAACTTTTGTCAACTTTTTTAAAGCTGTCAACTTTTGTTAACTTTTATTAAAGCTGTAAGCTTTTGTTAACTTTTTTGAAGCTGTCAACTTTTGTTAACTTTTTTGAAGCTGTCAACCTTTGTTAACTTTTTGAAGCTGTCTACTTTTGTTAACTTTTTTTTGAAGTTTTGTAACTATTTCTGAAGCTGCCAACTTATGTTAACTTTTTTTGAAGCTGTCAAATTTTGTTAACTTTTTTGAAGCTGTCAACTTTTGTTAACTTTTTTTGAAGCTCTCAACTTTTGTTAACTTTTTTGAAGCTGTCAACTTTTGTTAATTTTTTTTGAAGCTGTCAACTTTTGTTAACTTTTGTTAACTTCTTTTAAAGTTTTGTCAACTTTTTTAAAACTGTCAACTTTTGTTAACTTTTTTTGAAGCTGTCAACTTTTGTCAGCTTTTTTTAAAGCTCTCAACTTTTGTTAACTGGTTTTGAAACTGACAACTTTTGTTAACTTTTTTTGAAGCTGTCAACTTTTGTTAATTTTTTTAAAGATGTCAACTTTTGTTAACTTTTTGAAGCTGTCAACTTTTGTTAACTTTCTTTAAAGCTGTCAACTTTTGTTACTTGGTTTTAAAGCTGTCAACTTTTGTTAACTTTTATTAATTCTGTCAACTTTTGTTATTTTTTTAAAGCTGTTAACTTTTTTTAAATTTTTTGAAGCTGTCAACTTTTGTTAACTTTTTTTGAAGCTGTCAACTTTTGTTAACTTTTGTTAACTTCTTTTAAAGTTTTGTCAACTTTTTTAAAACTGTCAACTTTTGTTAACTTTTTTTGAAGCTGTCAACTTTTGTCAACTTTTTTTAAAGCTCTCAACTTTTGTTAACTCGTTTTGAAACTGACAACTTTTGTTAACTTTTTTTGAAGCTGTTAACTTTTGTCAATTTTTTTGAAGCTGTCAACTTTTGTTAACTTATATTAAAAATGTCAACTTTTGTTAACTTATATTAAAAATGTCAACTTTTGTTAACTTTTTTGAAGCTGTCAACTTTTGTTAACTTTTTTTGAAGCTGTCGACTTTTGTTAACTTTTTTTTGAAGTTTTGTAACTTTTTCTGAAGCTGCCAACTTTTGTTAACTTTTTTGAAGCTGTCACCTTTTGTTAACTTTTTTTGAAGCTGTCAACTTTTGTTAACTTTTTTGAAGCTGTCATTTTTTGTTAACTTTTTTTGAATTTCTCAACTTTTGTTAACTTTTTTGAAGCTGTCAACTTTTGTTTACTTTTTTAAAGCTGTCAACTTTTGTTAACTTCTTTTGAAGTTTTATTAACTTTTTTACAGCTGTCAACTTTTGTTAACTTCCTTTAAAGTTTTGTTAACTTTTTTGAAGCTGTCAACTTTTGTTAACTTCTTTTAAAATTTTGTCTACTTTTTTAAAATTGTCAACTTTTGTTAACTTTTTTTGAAGCTGTCAACTTTTGTCAACTTTTTCTGAAGCTCTCAACTTTTGTTAACTGGTTTTGAAACTGTCAACTTTTGTTAACTTTTTTTGAAGCTGTCAACTTTTGTTAATTTTTTTAAAGGTCAACTTTTGTCAACCTTTTGAAGCTGTCAACTTTTGTTAACTTTTTTTAACGCTGTCAACTTTTGTTATTTTTTTTAAAGCTGTCAAATTTTGTCAAATAGTTTAAATCTGTCACCTTTTGTTAACTTTTTTTGGAGCTGTCAACTTTTGTTAACTTTTTTAAAGCTGTCAAATTTTGTTAACTTTTTGAAGCTGTCAACTTTTGTTAATTTTTTTAAAGCTGTCAACTTCTGTTAAATTTTTTAAACCTGTCAACTTTTGTTAACTTTTTTGAAACTGTCAAATTTTGTTAACTTTTTTAAAGCTGTCAATTTTTGTTAATTTTTTTTAAGCTGTCAACTTTTGTTAACTTTTTTAAAGCTGGCCACTTTTGTTAACTTTTTTAAAGCTGTCAACTTTTGTTAACTTTTGTTAACTTCTTTTGAAGTTTTGTCTACTTTTTTGAAACTGTCAACTTTTGTTAACTTTTTTTGAAGCTGTCAACTTTTGTTAACTTCTTCTAAAGCTGTTAACTGGTTTTAAAGCTGTCAACTTTTAATAACTTTTTTTGAAGTTTTGTAACTTTTTTTGAAGCTTTTAACATTTGTTAACTTCTTTTGAAATTTTGTTAATTTTTTGAAGCTGTCAACTTTTGTTTAACTTTTTGAAGCTGTCAACTTTTGTTAACTTTTTTTAAAACTGTCAACTTTTAATAACTTTTGTTAACTTCTTTTAAAGTTTTGTTAACTTTTTTGAAGCTGTCAACTTTTGTTAAATTCTTTTGAAGTTTTGTTAACTTTTTTAAAACTGTCAACTTTTGTTAACTTTTTTTGAAACTGTCAAATTTTGTTAACTTTTTTAAAGCTGTCAACTTTTGTTAATTTTTTTTAAGCTGTCAACTTTTGTTAACTTTTTTAAAGCTGTCAACTTTTGTTAACTTTTGTTAACTTCTTTTGAAGTTTTGTCTACTTTTTTGAAACTGTCAACTTTTGTTAACTTTTTTTGGAGCTGTCAACTTTTGTTAACTTTTTTAAAGCTGTCAAATTTTGTTAACTTTTTGAAGCTGTCAACTTTTGTTAATTTTTTTAAAGCTGTCAACTTCTGTTAAATTTTTTAAACCTGTCAACTTTTGTTAACTTTTTTGAAACTGTCAAATTTTGTTAACTTTTTTAAAGCTGTCAACTTTTGTTAATTTTTTTTAAGCTGTCAACTTTTGTTAACTTTTTTAAAGCTGGCCACTTTTGTTAACTTTTTTAAAGCTGTCAACTTTTGTTAACTTTTGTTAACTTCTTTTGAAATTTTGTCTACTTTTTTGAAACTGTCAACTTTTGTAACTTTTTTTGAAGCTGTCAACTTTTGTTAACTTTTTAAAAGCTGTCAACTTTTGTCGCCTTTTTTTGAAGCTGTCAACTTTTGTTAACTTTTTTGAAGCTGTAAACTTTCGTTAACTTTTTTGAAGTTGTCAACTTTTGTTAACTTTTTAAAAGCTGTCAACTTTGTTGACTTTTTTTGAAGCTGTCAACTTTTGTCAACTTTTTTAAAGCTGTCAACTTTTGTTAACTTTTATTAAAGCTGTAAGCTTTTGTTAACTTTTTTGAAGCTGTCAACTTTTGTTAACTTTTTTGAAGCTGTCAACCTTTGTTAACTTTTTGAAGCTGTCTACTTTTGTTAACTTTTTTTTGAAGTTTTGTAACTATTTCTGAAGCTGCCAACTTATGTTAACTTTTTTTGAAGCTGTCAAATTTTGTTAACTTTTTTGAAGCTGTCAACTTTTGTTAACTTTTTTTGAAGCTCTCAACTTTTGTTAACTTTTTTGAAGCTGTCAACTTTTGTTAATTTTTTTTGAAGCTGTCAACTTTTGTTAACTTTTGTTAACTTCTTTTAAAGTTTTGTCAACTTTTTTAAAACTGTCAACTTTTGTTAACTTTTTTTGAAGCTGTCAACTTTTGTCAGCTTTTTTTAAAGCTCTCAACTTTTGTTAACTGGTTTTGAAACTGACAACTTTTGTTAACTTTTTTTGAAGCTGTCAACTTTTGTTAATTTTTTTAAAGATGTCAACTTTTGTTAACTTTTTGAAGCTGTCAACTTTTGTTAACTTTCTTTAAAGCTGTCAACTTTTGTTACTTGGTTTTAAAGCTGTCAACTTTTGTTAACTTTTATTAATTCTGTCAACTTTTGTTATTTTTTTAAAGCTGTTAACTTTTTTTAAATTTTTTGAAGCTGTCAACTTTTGTTAACTTTTTTTGAAGCTGTCAACTTTTGTTAACTTTTGTTAACTTCTTTTAAAGTTTTGTCAACTTTTTTAAAACTGTCAACTTTTGTTAACTTTTTTTGAAGCTGTCAACTTTTGTCAACTTTTTTTAAAGCTCTCAACTTTTGTTAACTCGTTTTGAAACTGACAACTTTTGTTAACTTTTTTTGAAGCTGTTAACTTTTGTCAATTTTTTTGAAGCTGTCAACTTTTGTTAACTTATATTAAAAATGTCAACTTTTGTTAACTTATATTAAAAATGTCAACTTTTGTTAACTTTTTTGAAGCTGTCAACTTTTGTTAACTTTTTTTGAAGCTGTCGACTTTTGTTAACTTTTTTTTGAAGTTTTGTAACTTTTTCTGAAGCTGCCAACTTTTGTTAACTTTTTTGAAGCTGTCACCTTTTGTTAACTTTTTTTGAAGCTGTCAACTTTTGTTAACTTTTTTGAAGCTGTCATTTTTTGTTAACTTTTTTTGAATTTCTCAACTTTTGTTAACTTTTTTGAAGCTGTCAACTTTTGTTTACTTTTTTAAAGCTGTCAACTTTTGTTAACTTCTTTTGAAGTTTTATTAACTTTTTTACAGCTGTCAACTTTTGTTAACTTCCTTTAAAGTTTTGTTAACTTTTTTGAAGCTGTCAACTTTTGTTAACTTCTTTTAAAATTTTGTCTACTTTTTTAAAATTGTCAACTTTTGTTAACTTTTTTTGAAGCTGTCAACTTTTGTCAACTTTTTCTGAAGCTCTCAACTTTTGTTAACTGGTTTTGAAACTGTCAACTTTTGTTAACTTTTTTTGAAGCTGTCAACTTTTGTTAATTTTTTTAAAGGTCAACTTTTGTCAACCTTTTGAAGCTGTCAACTTTTGTTAACTTTTTTTAACGCTGTCAACTTTTGTTATTTTTTTTAAAGCTGTCAAATTTTGTCAAATAGTTTAAATCTGTCACCTTTTGTTAACTTTTTTTGGAGCTGTCAACTTTTGTTAACTTTTTTAAAGCTGTCAAATTTTGTTAACTTTTTGAAGCTGTCAACTTTTGTTAATTTTTTTAAAGCTGTCAACTTCTGTTAAATTTTTTAAACCTGTCAACTTTTGTTAACTTTTTTGAAACTGTCAAATTTTGTTAACTTTTTTAAAGCTGTCAATTTTTGTTAATTTTTTTTAAGCTGTCAACTTTTGTTAACTTTTTTAAAGCTGGCCACTTTTGTTAACTTTTTTAAAGCTGTCAACTTTTGTTAACTTTTGTTAACTTCTTTTGAAGTTTTGTCTACTTTTTTGAAACTGTCAACTTTTGTTAACTTTTTTTGAAGCTGTCAACTTTTGTTAACTTCTTCTAAAGCTGTTAACTGGTTTTAAAGCTGTCAACTTTTAATAACTTTTTTTGAAGTTTTGTAACTTTTTTTGAAGCTTTTAACATTTGTTAACTTCTTTTGAAATTTTGTTAATTTTTTGAAGCTGTCAACTTTTGTTTAACTTTTTGAAGCTGTCAACTTTTGTTAACTTTTTTTAAAACTGTCAACTTTTAATAACTTTTGTTAACTTCTTTTAAAGTTTTGTTAACTTTTTTGAAGCTGTCAACTTTTGTTAAATTCTTTTGAAGTTTTGTTAACTTTTTTAAAACTGTCAACTTTTGTTAACTTTTTTTGAAACTGTCAAATTTTGTTAACTTTTTTAAAGCTGTCAACTTTTGTTAATTTTTTTTAAGCTGTCAACTTTTGTTAACTTTTTTAAAGCTGTCAACTTTTGTTAACTTTTGTTAACTTCTTTTGAAGTTTTGTCTACTTTTTTGAAACTGTCAACTTTTGTTAACTTTTTTTGGAGCTGTCAACTTTTGTTAACTTTTTTAAAGCTGTCAAATTTTGTTAACTTTTTGAAGCTGTCAACTTTTGTTAATTTTTTTAAAGCTGTCAACTTCTGTTAAATTTTTTAAACCTGTCAACTTTTGTTAACTTTTTTGAAACTGTCAAATTTTGTTAACTTTTTTAAAGCTGTCAACTTTTGTTAATTTTTTTTAAGCTGTCAACTTTTGTTAACTTTTTTAAAGCTGGCCACTTTTGTTAACTTTTTTAAAGCTGTCAACTTTTGTTAACTTTTGTTAACTTCTTTTGAAATTTTGTCTACTTTTTTGAAACTGTCAACTTTTGTTAACTTTTTTTGAAGCTGTCAACTTTTGTTAACTTCTTCTAAAGCTGTTAACTGGTTTTAAAGCTGTCAACTTTTAATAACTTTTTTTGAAGTTTTGTAACTTTTTTTGAAGCTTTTAACATTTGTTAACTTCTTTTGAAATTTTGTTAATTTTTTGAAGCTGTCAACTTTTGTTTAACTTTTTGAAGCTGTCAACTTTTGTTAACTTTTTTTAAAACTGTCAACTTTTAATAACTTTTGTTAACTTCTTTTAAAGTTTTGTTAACTTTTTTGAAGCTGTCAACTTTTGTTAAATTCTTTTGAAGTTTTGTTAACTTTTTTAAAACTGTCAACTTTTGTTAACTTTTTTTGAAACTGTCAAATTTTGTTAACTTTTTTAAAGCTGTCAACTTTTGTTAATTTTTTTTAAGCTGTCAACTTTTGTTAACTTTTTTAAAGCTGGCCACTTTTGTTAACTTTTTTAAAGCTGTCAACTTTTGTTAACTTTTGTTAACTTCTTTTGAAGTTTTGTCTACTTTTTTGAAACTGTCAACTTTTGTTAACTTTTTTTGAAGCTGTCAACTTTTGTTAACTTCTTCTAAAGCTGTTAACTGGTTTTAAAGCTGTCAACTTTTAATAACTTTTTTTGAAGTTTTGTAACTTTTTTTGAAGCTTTTAACATTTGTTAACTTCTTTTGAAATTTTGTTAACTTTTTTGAAGCTGTCAACTTTTGTTTAACTTTTTGAAGCTGTCACCTTTTGTTAACTTTTTTTAAAACTGTCAACTTTTGTTAACTTTTGTTAACTTCTTTTAAAGTTTTGTTAACTTTTTTGAAGCTGTCAACTTTTGTTAAATTCTTTTGAAGTTTTGTTAACTTTTTTAAAACTGTCAACTTTTGTTAACTTTTTTTAAAGCTGTCAACTTTTGTCAATTTTTTTGAAGCTGTCAGCTTTTGTTAACTTTTTTTGAAGCTGTCAACCTTTGTCAACTTTTTTGAAGCTGTCAACTTTTGTTAACTTTTTTTAAAGCTGTCAACTTTTGTTAACTTTTTTGAAGCTGTCAACTTTTATTAACTTTTTTTGAAGCTGTCAACTTTTGTCAACTTTTTGAAGCTGTCAATTTTTGTTAACTTTTTTTGAATTTTGTAACTTTTTCTGAAGCTGCCAACTTTTGGTAACTTTTTTGAAGCTGTCAACTTTTGTTAACTTTTTTTAAAGCTCTCAAATTTTGTTAACTTTTTTAAAGCTGTCAACTTTTGTTAACATTTTTGAAGCTGTCAACTTTTGTTAACTTTTGTTAACTTCTTTTGAAGTTTTGTTAACTTTTTTAAAGCTGTCAACTTTTGTTAACTTCTTTTGAAGTTTTGTTAACTTTTTTGAAGCTGTCAACTTTTGTTAACTTGTTTTAAAGTTTTGTCAACTTTTTTAAAACTGTTAACTTTTGTTAACTGGTTTTGAAACTGTCAACTTTTTTGAAGCTGTCAACTTTTGTTAACTTTTTTTGGAGCTGTCAACTTTTGTTAACTGGTTTTGAAGCTGTCAACTTTTTTGAAATTTTAGTGAAGCTGTCAACTTTTGTTAATTTTTTTTGAAGCTGTCAGTTTTTGTTAACTTATGTTAACTTTTTTTTGAAGTTTTGTAACTTTTTCTGAAGCTGCCAACTTTTGTTAACTTTTTTTGAAGCTGTCAAATTTTGTTAACTTTTTTGAAGCTGTCAACTTTTGTTAATTTTTTTTGAAGCTGTCAGTTTTTGTTAACTTATGTTAACTTCTTTTAAAGTTTTGTTAACTTTTTAGAAGCTGTCAACTTTTGTTAACTTCTTTTGAAGTTTTGTTATCTTTTTTGAAGCTGTTAACTTTTGTTAACTTTTTTTGAAGCTGTAAACTTTCCTTAACTTTTTCTGAAGGTGTCAACTTTTGTTTACTTTTTATGAAGTTTTGTAACTTTTTTTGAAGCTTTCAACTTTTGTTAACTTTTCTAAAGCTGTCAACTTTTGTTAATTTTTTTTATGTTTTGTAACTTTTGTTGGAGCTGTCAACTTTTGTTATTTTTTTTTGAAACTGTCAACTTTTGTTAACTTTTTTTTGAAGCTGTCAACTTTTGTTAACTTTTTCTGAAGCTGTCAACTTTTGTTAACTGGTTTTGAAGCTGTCAACTTTTGTTAACTTTTTTAAAGCTTTCAACTTTTGTTCACTTTTTTAAAGCTGTCAACTTTTGTTCACTTTTTTTGAAGCTCTTAACTTTTGTTAACTTATTTGAAGCTGCCAACTTTTGTTAACTTTTTTTGAAGCTGTCAACTTTTGTTAACTTTTGTTAACTTATTTTGAAGTTTTGTTAACTTTTTTGAAGCTGTCAACATTTGTTAACTTCTTTTAAAGTTTTGTTAACTTTTTTGAAGATGTCAACTTTTGTTAACTTCTTTTGAAGTTTTGTCTACTTTTTTAAAAATGTCAACTTTTGTTGACTTTTTTTGAACCTCTCAACTTTTGTTAATTTTTTTAAAGATGTCAACTTTTGTCAACTTTTTTGAAGCTGTCAAATTTTGTTAACTTTTTTTGAAGCTGTCAACTTTTGTTATTTTTTTTAAAGCTGTCCACTTTTGTTATTTTTTTTTAAATCTGTCAACTTTTGTCAACTTTTTTAAAGCTGTCAACTTTTGTTAATTTTTTTGAAACTGTCAGCTTTTATTAAATTTTTAAAAGCTGTCCACTTTTGTTATTTTTTTTAAAGCTGTTAACTTTTGTAAACTTTTTTCAAGCTGTCAACTTTTGTTAACTATTTGAAGCTGTCAACTTTTGTTAATTTTTTGAAGCTGTCAACTTTTGTTAAATTTTTTAAAGCTGTCAATTTTTGTTAACTTTTTTGAAGCTGTCAAATTTTGTTAACTTTTTTGAAGCTGTCAAGTTTTGTTAATTTTTTTTGAAGCTGTCAACTTTTGTTAACTTTTTTAAAGCTGTCAACTTTTGTTATTTTTTTTTAAAGCTGTCAACTTTCGTCAAATTTTTTGAAGCTGTTAACTTTTTTTAATTTTTTTTGAAACTGTCAACTTTTGTTAACTTTTTTGAAGTTGTCAAATTTTGTTAACTTTTTTGAAGCTGTCGACTTTTGTTAACTTTTTTAAAGCTGTCAAATTTTGTTAACTATTTGAAGCTGTCAACTTTTGTTAATATTTTTGAAGCTGTCAACTTTTGTTAAATTTTTTAAAGCTGTCAACTTTTGTTAACTTTTTTGAAGCTGTCAAATTTTGTTAACTTTTCTGAAGCTGTCAAGTTTTGTTAAATTTTTTTGAAGCTGTCAACTTTTGTTAATTTTTTTAAATCTGTCAACTTTTGTTATTTTTTTTAAAGCTGTCAACTTTTGTTATTTTTTTTAAAGCTGTCAACTTTTGTTATTTTTTTTTATGTTTTGTAACTTTTTTTGAAGCTGTCAACTTTTGTTAACTTTTTTAAAGCTCTCAACTTTTGTTATTTTTTTTAAAGCTGTCAACTTTTGTCAAATTTTTTGAAGCTGACAACTTTTGTTAACTTTTTTTGAAGCTGTCAACTTTTGTTAACTTTTTTTAAAGCTGTCAACTTTTGTTATATTTTTTAAAGCTGCCAAATTTTGTTATTTTTTTAAAAGCTGTCATTTTTTGTCAAATTTTTTGGTCAACTTTTGTTACCTTTTTTTAAAGCTGTCAACTTTTGTTAACTTTTTTGAAGCTGTCAACTTTTGTTAACTTTTTAAAAGCTGTCCACTTTTGTTATTTTTTTTAAAGCTGTTAACTTTTGTAAACTTTTTTCAAGCTGTCAACTTTTGTTAACTTTTTTTGAAGCTGTCAACTTTTGTTAACTTTTTTAAAGCTGTCAAATTTTGTTAACTATTTGAAGCTGTCAAATTTTGTTAATTTTTTTGAAGCTGTCAACTTTTGTTAAATTTTTTAAAGCTGTCAACTTTTGTTAACTTTTTTGAAGCTGTCAAATTTTGTTAACTTTTTTGAATCTGTCAACTTTTGTTAACTTTTTTTAAAGCTGTCAACTTTTGTTAGCTTTTTTAAAGCTGTCAACTATTGATATTTTTTTTAAAGCTGTCAACTTTGTCAAATTTTTTGAAGCTGTTAACTTTTGTTAATTTTTTTTGAAACTGTCAACTTTTGTTAACTTTTTTGAAGCTGTCAACTTTTGTTTACTTTTTTGAAGCTGTCAACTTTTGTTAACTTTTTAAAAGCTGTCCACTTTTGTTATTTTTTTTAAAGCTGTTAACTTTTGTAAACTTTTTTCAAGCTGTCAACTTTTGTTAACTTTTTTTAAAGCTGTCAACTTTTGTTAACTTTTTTGAAGCTGTCCAATTCTGTAAACTATTTGAAGCTGTCAACTTTTGTTAATTTTTTTGAAGCTGTCAACTTTTGTTAAATTTTTTAAAGCTGTCAACTTTTGTTAACTTTTTTAAAGCTGTCAAATTTTGTTAACTTTTTTGATGCTGTCAACTTTTGTTAACTTTTTTTGAAGCAGTCAACTTTTGTTAACTTTTTTAAAGCTGTCAACTTTTTTTAATTTTTTTTGAAAGCTGTCAACTTTTGTTAACTTCTTTTGAAGCTGTCAACTTTTGTTAACTGGTTTTAAAGCTGTCAACTTTTGTTAATTTTTTTGAAGTTTTGTAACTTTTGTTGAAGCTGTCAACTTTTGTTAACTTTTTTTGAAGCTGTTAACTTTTGTTAACTTTTTTGAAGCTGTCAAATTTTGCTAACTTTTTTGAAGCATCAACTTTTGTTAATTTTTTTGAAGCTGTCAACTTTTGTTAACTTTTTAAATGCTGTCAACTTTTGTTGCCTTTTTTTGAAGCTGTCAACTTTTGTCAACTTTTTTGAAGCTGTCAACTTTTGTTAACTTTTTTTAAAGCTGTAAACTTTTGTTAACTTTTTTGAAGCTGTCAACTTTTTCTAACTTTTTTGAAGCTGTAAACTTTTGTTACCTTTTTTGAAGCTGTCAACTTTTGTTAACTTTTTTTAAAGCTGTAAACTTTTTTTAACTTTTTTGAAGCTGTCAACTTTTGTTAACTTTTTTTGAAGCCTCCAACTTTTGTTAACTTTTTTGAAGCTGTCAACTTTTGTTAACTTTTTTGAAGCTCTCAACTTTTGTAAACTTTTTTGAAGCTTTCAACTTTTGTTAACTTTTTTTGAAGCTGTCAACTTTTATTAACTTTTGTTAACATTTTTTAAAGTTTTGTTAACTTTTTTGAAGCTGTCAACTTTTGTTAACTTCTTTTGAAGTTTTGTTAACTTTTTTGAAGCTGTCAACTTTTGTTAACTTCTTTTAAAGTTTTGTCAACTTTTTTCAAACTGTCAACTTTTGTTAACTTTTTTTGAAGCTGTCAACTTTTGTTAACTTTTTTTGAAGCTGTCAACTTTTGTTAACTTTTTTAAAGCTGTCAAATTTTGTTAACTATTTGAAGTTGTCAACTTTCGTTAATTTTTTTGAAGCTGTCAACTTTTGTTAACTTTTTTTGGAGCTGTCAACTTTTGTTAACTGGTTTTGAAGCTGTTAACTTTTGTTAAATTTTAGTGAAGCTGTCAACTTTTGTTAATTTTTTTTGAAGCTGTCAGTTTTTGTTAACTTTTGTTAACTTCTTATAAAGTTTTGTTAACTTTTTTGAAGCTATCAACTTTTGTTAACTTCTTCTAAAGTTTTGTTAACTTTGTTGAAGTTGTTAACTTTTGTTAACTTTTTTTGAAGCTTGAACTTTCCTTAACTTTTTCTGAAGCTGTCAACTTTTGTTTACTTTTTATGAAGTTTTGTAACTTTTTTTGAAGCTTTCAACTTTTGTTAACTTTTCTAAAGCTGTCAACTTTTGTTAATTTTTTTTTTATGTTTTGTAACTTTTGTTGAAGCTGTCAACTTTTGTTATTTTTTTTTGAAACTGTCAACTTTTGTTAACTTTTTTTGAAGCTGTCAACTTTTGTTAACTTTTTTTGAAGCTCTCAACTTTTGTTAACTTATTTGAAGCTGCCAACTTTTGTTAACTTTTTTTGAAGCTGTCAACTTTTGTTAACTTTTGTTAACTTCTTTTGAAGTTTTGTTAACTTTTTTGAAGCTGTCAACATTTGTTAACTTCTTTTAATGTTTTGTTAACTTTTTTGAAGATGTCAACTTTTGTTAACTTCTTTTGAAGTTTTGTCTACTTTTTTAAAAATGTCAACTTTTGTTAACTTTTTTTGAACCTCTCAACTTTTGTTAATTTTTTTAAAGATGTCAACCTTTGTCAACTTTTTTCAAGCTGTCAAATTTTGTTAACTTTTTGAAGCTGTCAACTTTTGTTAATTTTTTTAAAGCTGTCAACTTTTGTTAAATTTTTTAAACCTGTCAACTTTTGTTAACTTTTTTGAAATTGTAAAATTTTGTTAACTTTTTTAAAGCTGTCAACTTTTGTTAATTTTTTTTAAGCTGTCAACTTTTGTTAACTTTTTTAAAGCTTTCAACTTTTGTTAACTTTTTTAAAGCTGTCAACTTTTGTTAACTTTTGTTAACTACTTTTGAAGTTTTGTCTACTTTTTTGAAACTGTCAACTTTTGTTAACTTCTTTTGAAGCTGTCAATTTTTGTTAACTAGTTTTAAAGCTGTCAACTTTTGTTAACTTTTTTAAAGCTGTAAACTTTTGTTAACTTTTTTTGAAACTGTCAACTTTTGTTAACTTCTTTTGAAGCTGTCAACTTTTGTTAACTGGTTTTGAAGCTGTCAACTTTTGTTAATTTTTTTGAAGTTTTGTAACTTTTTTTGAAGCTGTCAACTTTTGTTAACTTTTTAAAAGCTGTCAACTTTTGTCGCCTTTTTTTGAAGCTGTCAACTTTTGTTAACTTTTTTGAAGCTGTAAACTTTTGTTAACTTTTTAAAAGCTGTCAACTTTGTTGACTTTTTTTGAAGCTGTCAACTTTTGTCAACTTTTTTAAAGCTGTCAACTTTTGTTAACTTTTATTAAAGCTGTAAGCTTTTGTTAACTTTTTTGAAGCTGTCAACTTTTGTTAACTTTTTTGAAGCTGTCAACTTTTGTTAACTTTTTGAAGCTGTCTACTTTTGTTAACTTTTTTTTGAAGTTTTGTAACTTTTTCTGAAGCTGCCAACTTATGTTAACTTTTTTTGAAGCTGTCAAATTTTGTTAACTTTTTTGAAGCTGTCAACTTTTGTTAACTTTTTTTGAAGCTCTCAACTTTTGTTAACTTTTTTGAAGCTGTCAACTTTTGTTAATTTTTTTTGAAGCTGTCAACTTTTGTTAACTTTTGTTAACTTCTTTTAAAGTTTTGTCAACTTTTTTAAAACTGTCAACTTTTGTTAACTTTTTTTGAAGCTGTCAACTTTTGTCAGCTTTTTTTAAAGCTCTCAACTTTTGTTAACTGGTTTTGAAACTGACAACTTTTGTTAACTTTTTTTGAAGCTGTCAACTTTTGTTAATTTTTTTAAAGATGACAACTTTTGTTAACTTTTTGAAGCTGTCAACTTTTGTTAACTTTCTTTAAAGCTGTCAACTTTTGTTACTTGGTTTTAAAGCTGTCAACTTTTGTTAACTTTTATTAATTCTGTCAACTTTTGTTATTTTTTTAAAGCTGTTAACTTTTTTTAAATTTTTTGAAGCTGTCAACTTTTGTTAACTTTTTTTGAAGCTGTCAACTTTTGTTAACTTTTGTTAACTTCTTTTAAAGTTTTGTCAACTTTTTTAAAACTGTCAACTTTTGTTAACTTTTTTTGAAGCTGTCAACTTTTGTCAACTTTTTTTAAAGCTCTCAACTTTTGTTAACTCGTTTTGAAACTGACAACTTTTGTTAACTTTTTTTGAAGCTGTTAACTTTTGTCAATTTTTTTGAAGCTGTCAACTTTTGTTAACTTATATTAAAAATGTCAACTTTTGTTAACTTATATTAAAAATGTCAACTTTTGTTAACTTTTTTGAAGCTGTCAACTTTTGTTAACTTTTTTTGAAGCTGTCGACTTTTGTTAACTTTTTTTTGAAGTTTTGTAACTTTTTCTAAAGCTGCCAACTTTTGTTAACTTTTTTGAAGCTGTCACCTTTTGTTAACTTTTTTTGAAGCTGTCAACTTTTGTTAACTTTTTTGAAGCTGTCATTTTTTGTTAACTTTTTTTGAATTTCTCAACTTTTGTTAACTTTTTTGAAGCTGTCAACTTTTGTTTACTTTTTTAAAGCTGTCAACTTTTGTTAACTTCTTTTGAAGTTTTATTAACTTTTTTACAGCTGTCAACTTTTGTTAACTTCCTTTAAAGTTTTGTTAACTTTTTTGAAGCTGTCAACTTTTGTTAACTTCTTTTAAAATTTTGTCTACTTTTTTAAAACTGTCAACTTTTGTTAACTTTTTTTGAAGCTGTCAACTTTTGTCAACTTTTTCTGAAGCTCTCAACTTTTGTTAACTGGTTTTGAAACTGTCAACTTTTGTTAACTTTTTTTGAAGCTGTCAACTTTTGTTAATTTTTTTAAAGGTCAACTTTTGTCAACCTTTTGAAGCTGTTAACTTTTGTTAACTTTTTTTAACGCTGTCAACTTTTGTTAACTTATATTAAAAATGTCAACTTTTGTTAACTTTTTTGAAGCTGTCAACTTTTGTTAACTTTTTTTGAAGCTGTCGACTTTTGTTAACTTTTTTTTGAAGTTTTGTAACTTTTTCTGAAGCTGCCAACTTTTGTTAACTTTTTTGAAGCTGTCACCTTTTGTTAACTTTTTTTGAAGCTGTCAACTTTTGTTAACTTTTTTGAAGCTGTCATTTTTTGTTAACTTTTTTTGAATTTCTCAACTTTTGTTAACTTTTTTGAAGCTGTCAACTTTTGTTTACTTTTTTAAAGCTGTCAACTTTTGTTAACTTCTTTTGAAGTTTTATTAACTTTTTTACAGCTGTCAACTTTTGTTAACTTCCTTTAAAGTTTTGTTAACTTTTTTGAAGCTGTCAACTTTTGTTAACTTCTTTTAAAATTTTGTCTACTTTTTTAAAACTGTCAACTTTTGTTAACTTTTTTTGAAGCTGTCAACTTTTGTCAACTTTTTCTGAAGCTCTCAACTTTTGTTAACTGGTTTTGAAACTGTCAACTTTTGTTAACTTTTTTTGAAGCTGTCAACTTTTGTTAATTTTTTTAAAGGTCAACTTTTGTCAACCTTTTGAAGCTGTCAACTTTTGTTAACTTTTTTTAACGCTGTCAACTTTTGTTATTTTTTTTAAAGCTGTCAAATTTTGTCAAATATTTTAAATCTGTCAACTTTTGTTAACTTTTTTTGGAGCTGTCAACTTTTGTTAACTTTTTTAAAGCTGTCAAATTTTGTTAACTTTTTGAAGCTGTCAACTTTTGTTAATTTTTTTAAAGCTGTCAACTTCTGTTAAATTTTTTAAACCTGTCAACTTTTGTTAACTTTTTTGAAACTGTCAAATTTTGTTAACTTTTTTAAAGCTGTCAACTTTTGTTAATTTTTTTTAAGCTGTCAACTTTTGTTAACTTTTTTAAAGCTGGCCACTTTTGTTAACTTTTTTAAAGCTGTCAACTTTTGTTAACTTTTGTTAACTTCTTCTGAAGTTTTGTCTACTTTTTTGAAACTGTCAACTTTTGTTAACTTTTTTGAAGCTGTCAACTTTTGTTAACTTCTTCTAAAGCTGTTAACTGGTTTTAAAGCTGTCAACTTTTAATAACTTTTTTTGAAGTTTTGTAACTTTTTTTGAAGCTTTTAACATTTGTTAACTTCTTTTGAAATTTTGTTAATTTTTTGAAGCTGTCAACTTTTGTTTAACTTTTTGAAGCTGTCAACTTTTGTTAACTTTTTTTAAAACTGTCAACTTTTAATAACTTTTGTTAACTTCTTTTAAAGTTTTGTTAACTTTTTTGAAGCTGTCAACTTTTGTTAAATTCTTTTGAAGTTTTGTTAACTTTTTTAAAACTGTCAACTTTTGTTAACTTTTTTTGAAACTGTCAAATTTTGTTAACTTTTTTAAAGCTGTCAACTTTTGTTAATTTTTTTTAAGCTGTCAACTTTTGTTAACTTTTTTAAAGCTGTCAACTTTTGTTAACTTTTTTAAAGCTGTCATCTTTTGTTAACTTCTTTTGAAGTTTTGTCTACTTTTTTGAAACTGTCAACTTTTGTTAACTTTTTTTGAAGCTGTCAACTTTTGTTAACTTCTTCTGAAGCTGTTAACTGGTTTTAAAGCTGTCAACTTTTAATAACTTTTTTTGAAGTTTTGTAACTTTTTTTTAAGCTTTTAACATTTGTTAACTTCTTTTGAAATTTTGTTAACTTTTTTGAAGCTGTCAACTTTTGTTTAACTTTTTGAAGCTGTCACCTTTTGTTAACTTTTTTTAAAACTGTCAACTTTTGTTAACTTTTGTTAACTTCTTTTAAAGTTTTGTTAACTTTTTTGAAGCTGTCAACTTTTGTTAAATTCTTTTGAAGTTTTGTTAACTTTTTTAAAACTGTCAACTTTTGTTAACTTTTTTTGAAGCTGTCAACTTTTGTCAATTTTTTTGAAGCTGTCAGCTTTTGTTAACTTTTTTTGAAGCTGTCAACCTTTGTCAACTTTTTTGAAGCTGTCAACTTTTGTTAACTTTTTTTAAAGCTGTCAACTTTTGTTAACTTTTTTGAAGCTGTCAACTTTTATTAACTTTTTTTGAAGCTGTCAACTTTTGTCAACTTTTTGAAGCTGTCAATTTTTGTTAACTTTTTTTGAATTTTGTAACTTTTTCTGAAGCTGCCAACTTTTGGTAACTTTTTTGAAGCTGTCAACTTTTGTTAACTTTTTTTAAAGCTCTCAAATTTTGTTAACTTTTTTAAAGCTGTCAACTTTTGTTAACATTTTTGAAGCTGTCAACTTTTGTTAACTTTTGTTAACTTCTTTTGAAGTTTTGTTAACTTTTTTAAAGCTGTCAACTTTTGTTAACTTCTTTTGAAGTTTTGTTAACTTTTTTGAAGCTGTCAACTTTTGTTAACTTTTTTTGGAGCTGTCAACTTTTGTTAACTGGTTTTGAAGCTGTCAACTTTTTTGAAATTTTAGTGAAGCTGTCAACTTTTGTTAACTTTTGTTAACTTCTTTTGAAGTTTTGTCTACTTTTTTGAAACTGTCAACTTTTGTTAACTTTTTTTGAAGCTGTCAACTTTTGTTAACTTCTTCTAAAGCTGTTAACTGGTTTTAAAGCTGTCAACTTTTAATAACTTTTTTTGAAGTTTTGTAACTTTTTTTGAAGCTTTTAACATTTGTTAACTTCTTTTGAAATTTTGTTAATTTTTTGAAGCTGTCAACTTTTGTTTAACTTTTTGAAGCTGTCAACTTTTGTTAACTTTTTTTAAAACTGTCAACTTTTAATAACTTTTGTTAACTTCTTTTAAAGTTTTGTTAACTTTTTTGAAGCTGTCAACTTTTGTTAAATTCTTTTGAAGTTTTGTTAACTTTTTTAAAACTGTCAACTTTTGTTAACTTTTTTTGAAACTGTCAAATTTTGTTAACTTTTTTAAAGCTGTCAACTTTTGTTAATTTTTTTTAAGCTGTCAACTTTTGTTAACTTTTTTAAAGCTGTCAACTTTTGTTAACTTTTGTTAACTTCTTTTGAAGTTTTGTCTACTTTTTTGAAACTGTCAACTTTTGTTAACTTTTTTTGGAGCTGTCAACTTTTGTTAACTTTTTTAAAGCTGTCAAATTTTGTTAACTTTTTGAAGCTGTCAACTTTTGTTAATTTTTTTAAAGCTGTCAACTTCTGTTAAATTTTTTAAACCTGTCAACTTTTGTTAACTTTTTTGAAACTGTCAAATTTTGTTAACTTTTTTAAAGCTGTCAACTTTTGTTAATTTTTTTTAAGCTGTCAACTTTTGTTAACTTTTTTAAAGCTGGCCACTTTTGTTAACTTTTTTAAAGCTGTCAACTTTTGTTAACTTTTGTTAACTTCTTTTGAAATTTTGTCTACTTTTTTGAAACTGTCAACTTTTGTTAACTTTTTTTGAAGCTGTCAACTTTTGTTAACTTCTTCTAAAGCTGTTAACTGGTTTTAAAGCTGTCAACTTTTAATAACTTTTTTTGAAGTTTTGTAACTTTTTTTGAAGCTTTTAACATTTGTTAACTTCTTTTGAAATTTTGTTAATTTTTTGAAGCTGTCAACTTTTGTTTAACTTTTTGAAGCTGTCAACTTTTGTTAACTTTTTTTAAAACTGTCAACTTTTAATAACTTTTGTTAACTTCTTTTAAAGTTTTGTTAACTTTTTTGAAGCTGTCAACTTTTGTTAAATTCTTTTGAAGTTTTGTTAACTTTTTTAAAACTGTCAACTTTTGTTAACTTTTTTTGAAACTGTCAAATTTTGTTAACTTTTTTAAAGCTGTCAACTTTTGTTAATTTTTTTTAAGCTGTCAACTTTTGTTAACTTTTTTAAAGCTGGCCACTTTTGTTAACTTTTTTAAAGCTGTCAACTTTTGTTAACTTTTGTTAACTTCTTTTGAAGTTTTGTCTACTTTTTTGAAACTGTCAACTTTTGTTAACTTTTTTTGAAGCTGTCAACTTTTGTTAACTTCTTCTAAAGCTGTTAACTGGTTTTAAAGCTGTCAACTTTTAATAACTTTTTTTGAAGTTTTGTAACTTTTTTTGAAGCTTTTAACATTTGTTAACTTCTTTTGAAATTTTGTTAACTTTTTTGAAGCTGTCAACTTTTGTTTAACTTTTTGAAGCTGTCACCTTTTGTTAACTTTTTTTAAAACTGTCAACTTTTGTTAACTTTTGTTAACTTCTTTTAAAGTTTTGTTAACTTTTTTGAAGCTGTCAACTTTTGTTAAATTCTTTTGAAGTTTTGTTAACTTTTTTAAAACTGTCAACTTTTGTTAACTTTTTTTAAAGCTGTCAACTTTTGTCAATTTTTTTGAAGCTGTCAGCTTTTGTTAACTTTTTTTGAAGCTGTCAACCTTTGTCAACTTTTTTGAAGCTGTCAACTTTTGTTAACTTTTTTTAAAGCTGTCAACTTTTGTTAACTTTTTTGAAGCTGTCAACTTTTATTAACTTTTTTTGAAGCTGTCAACTTTTGTCAACTTTTTGAAGCTGTCAATTTTTGTTAACTTTTTTTGAATTTTGTAACTTTTTCTGAAGCTGCCAACTTTTGGTAACTTTTTTGAAGCTGTCAACTTTTGTTAACTTTTTTTAAAGCTCTCAAATTTTGTTAACTTTTTTAAAGCTGTCAACTTTTGTTAACATTTTTGAAGCTGTCAACTTTTGTTAACTTTTGTTAACTTCTTTTGAAGTTTTGTTAACTTTTTTAAAGCTGTCAACTTTTGTTAACTTCTTTTGAAGTTTTGTTAACTTTTTTGAAGCTGTCAACTTTTGTTAACTTGTTTTAAAGTTTTGTCAACTTTTTTAAAACTGTTAACTTTTGTTAACTGGTTTTGAAACTGTCAACTTTTTTGAAGCTGTCAACTTTTGTTAACTTTTTTTGGAGCTGTCAACTTTTGTTAACTGGTTTTGAAGCTGTCAACTTTTTTGAAATTTTAGTGAAGCTGTCAACTTTTGTTAATTTTTTTTGAAGCTGTCAGTTTTTGTTAACTTATGTTAACTTTTTTTTTAAGTTTTGTAACTTTTTCTGAAGCTGCCAACTTTTGTTAACTTTTTTTGAAGCTGTCAAATTTTGTTAACTTTTTTGAAGCTGTCAACTTTTGTTAATTTTTTTTGAAGCTGTCAGTTTTTGTTAACTTATGTTAACTTCTTTTAAAGTTTTGTTAACTTTTTAGAAGCTGTCAACTTTTGTTAACTTCTTTTGAAGTTTTGTTATCTTTTTTGAAGCTGTTAACTTTTGTTAACTTTTTTTGAAGCTGTAAACTTTCCTTAACTTTTTCTGAAGGTGTCAACTTTTGTTTACTTTTTATGAAGTTTTGTAACTTTTTTTGAAGCTTTCAACTTTTGTTAACTTTTCTAAAGCTGTCAACTTTTGTTAATTTTTTTTATGTTTTGTAACTTTTGTTGGAGCTGTCAACTTTTGTTATTTTTTTTTGAAACTGTCAACTTTTGTTAACTTTTTTTTGAAGCTGTCAACTTTTGTTAACTTTTTCTGAAGCTGTCAACTTTTGTTAACTGGTTTTGAAGCTGTCAACTTTTGTTAACTTTTTTAAAGCTTTCAACTTTTGTTCACTTTTTTAAAGCTGTCAACTTTTGTTCACTTTTTTTGAAGCTCTTAACTTTTGTTAACTTATTTGAAGCTGCCAACTTTTGTTAACTTTTTTTGAAGCTGTCAACTTTTGTTAACTTTTGTTAACTTATTTTGAAGTTTTGTTAACTTTTTTGAAGCTGTCAACATTTGTTAACTTCTTTTAAAGTTTTGTTAACTTTTTTGAAGATGTCAACTTTTGTTAACTTCTTTTGAAGTTTTGTCTACTTTTTTAAAAATGTCAACTTTTGTTGACTTTTTTTGAACCTCTCAACTTTTGTTAATTTTTTTAAAGATGTCAACTTTTGTCAACTTTTTTGAAGCTGTCAAATTTTGTTAACTTTTTTTGAAGCTGTCAACTTTTGTTATTTTTTTTAAAGCTGTCCACTTTTGTTATTTTTTTTTAAATCTGTCAACTTTTGTCAACTTTTTTAAAGCTGTCAACTTTTGTTAATTTTTTTGAAACTGTCAGCTTTTATTAAATTTTTAAAAGCTGTCCACTTTTGTTATTTTTTTTAAAGCTGTTAACTTTTGTAAACTTTTTTCAAGCTGTCAACTTTTGTTAACTATTTGAAGCTGTCAACTTTTGTTAATTTTTTGAAGCTGTCAACTTTTGTTAAATTTTTTAAAGCTGTCAATTTTTGTTAACTTTTTTGAAGCTGTCAAATTTTGTTAACTTTTTTGAAGCTGTCAAGTTTTGTTAATTTTTTTTGAAGCTGTCAACTTTTGTTAACTTTTTTAAAGCTGTCAACTTTTGTTATTTTTTTTTAAAGCTGTCAACTTTCGTCAAATTTTTTGAAGCTGTTAACTTTTTTTAATTTTTTTTGAAACTGTCAACTTTTGTTAACTTTTTTGAAGTTGTCAAATTTTGTTAACTTTTTTGAAGCTGTCGACTTTTGTTAACTTTTTTAAAGCTGTCAAATTTTGTTAACTATTTGAAGCTGTCAACTTTTGTTAATATTTTTGAAGCTGTCAACTTTTGTTAAATTTTTTAAAGCTGTCAACTTTTGTTAACTTTTTTGAAGCTGTCAAATTTTGTTAACTTTTCTGAAGCTGTCAAGTTTTGTTAAATTTTTTTGAAGCTGTCAACTTTTGTTAATTTTTTTAAATCTGTCAACTTTTGTTATTTTTTTTAAAGCTGTCAACTTTTGTTATTTTTTTTAAAGCTGTCAACTTTTGTTATTTTTTTTTATGTTTTGTAACTTTTTTTGAAGCTGTCAACTTTTGTTAACTTTTTTAAAGCTCTCAACTTTTGTTATTTTTTTTAAAGCTGTCAACTTTTGTCAAATTTTTTGAAGCTGACAACTTTTGTTAACTTTTTTTGAAGCTGTCAACTTTTGTTAACTTTTTTTAAAGCTGTCAACTTTTGTTATATTTTTTAAAGCTGCCAAATTTTGTTATTTTTTTAAAAGCTGTCATTTTTTGTCAAATTTTTTGGTCAACTTTTGTTACCTTTTTTTAAAGCTGTCAACTTTTGTTAACTTTTTTGAAGCTGTCAACTTTTGTTAACTTTTTAAAAGCTGTCCACTTTTGTTATTTTTTTTAAAGCTGTTAACTTTTGTAAACTTTTTTCAAGCTGTCAACTTTTGTTAACTTTTTTTGAAGCTGTCAACTTTTGTTAACTTTTTTAAAGCTGTCAAATTTTGTTAACTATTTGAAGCTGTCAAATTTTGTTAATTTTTTTGAAGCTGTCAACTTTTGTTAAATTTTTTAAAGCTGTCAACTTTTGTTAACTTTTTTGAAGCTGTCAAATTTTGTTAACTTTTTTGAATCTGTCAACTTTTGTTAACTTTTTTTAAAGCTGTCAACTTTTGTTAGCTTTTTTAAAGCTGTCAACTATTGATATTTTTTTTAAAGCTGTCAACTTTGTCAAATTTTTTGAAGCTGTTAACTTTTGTTAATTTTTTTTGAAACTGTCAACTTTTGTTAACTTTTTTGAAGCTGTCAACTTTTGTTTACTTTTTTGAAGCTGTCAACTTTTGTTAACTTTTTAAAAGCTGTCCACTTTTGTTATTTTTTTTAAAGCTGTTAACTTTTGTAAACTTTTTTCAAGCTGTCAACTTTTGTTAACTTTTTTTAAAGCTGTCAACTTTTGTTAACTTTTTTGAAGCTGTCCAATTCTGTAAACTATTTGAAGCTGTCAACTTTTGTTAATTTTTTTGAAGCTGTCAACTTTTGTTAAATTTTTTAAAGCTGTCAACTTTTGTTAACTTTTTTAAAGCTGTCAAATTTTGTTAACTTTTTTGATGCTGTCAACTTTTGTTAACTTTTTTTGAAGCAGTCAACTTTTGTTAACTTTTTTAAAGCTGTCAACTTTTTTTAATTTTTTTTGAAAGCTGTCAACTTTTGTTAACTTCTTTTGAAGCTGTCAACTTTTGTTAACTGGTTTTAAAGCTGTCAACTTTTGTTAATTTTTTTGAAGTTTTGTAACTTTTGTTGAAGCTGTCAACTTTTGTTAACTTTTTTTGAAGCTGTTAACTTTTGTTAACTTTTTTGAAGCTGTCAAATTTTGCTAACTTTTTTGAAGCATCAACTTTTGTTAATTTTTTTGAAGCTGTCAACTTTTGTTAACTTTTTAAATGCTGTCAACTTTTGTTGCCTTTTTTTGAAGCTGTCAACTTTTGTCAACTTTTTTGAAGCTGTCAACTTTTGTTAACTTTTTTTAAAGCTGTAAACTTTTGTTAACTTTTTTGAAGCTGTCAACTTTTTCTAACTTTTTTGAAGCTGTAAACTTTTGTTACCTTTTTTGAAGCTGTCAACTTTTGTTAACTTTTTTTAAAGCTGTAAACTTTTTTTAACTTTTTTGAAGCTGTCAACTTTTGTTAACTTTTTTTGAAGCCTCCAACTTTTGTTAACTTTTTTGAAGCTGTCAACTTTTGTTAACTTTTTTGAAGCTCTCAACTTTTGTAAACTTTTTTGAAGCTTTCAACTTTTGTTAACTTTTTTTGAAGCTGTCAACTTTTATTAACTTTTGTTAACATTTTTTAAAGTTTTGTTAACTTTTTTGAAGCTGTCAACTTTTGTTAACTTCTTTTGAAGTTTTGTTAACTTTTTTGAAGCTGTCAACTTTTGTTAACTTCTTTTAAAGTTTTGTCAACTTTTTTCAAACTGTCAACTTTTGTTAACTTTTTTTGAAGCTGTCAACTTTTGTTAACTTTTTTTGAAGCTGTCAACTTTTGTTAACTTTTTTAAAGCTGTCAAATTTTGTTAACTATTTGAAGTTGTCAACTTTCGTTAATTTTTTTGAAGCTGTCAACTTTTGTTAACTTTTTTTGGAGCTGTCAACTTTTGTTAACTGGTTTTGAAGCTGTTAACTTTTGTTAAATTTTAGTGAAGCTGTCAACTTTTGTTAATTTTTTTTGAAGCTGTCAGTTTTTGTTAACTTTTGTTAACTTCTTATAAAGTTTTGTTAACTTTTTTGAAGCTATCAACTTTTGTTAACTTCTTCTAAAGTTTTGTTAACTTTGTTGAAGTTGTTAACTTTTGTTAACTTTTTTTGAAGCTTGAACTTTCCTTAACTTTTTCTGAAGCTGTCAACTTTTGTTTACTTTTTATGAAGTTTTGTAACTTTTTTTGAAGCTTTCAACTTTTGTTAACTTTTCTAAAGCTGTCAACTTTTGTTAATTTTTTTTTTATGTTTTGTAACTTTTGTTGAAGCTGTCAACTTTTGTTATTTTTTTTTGAAACTGTCAACTTTTGTTAACTTTTTTTGAAGCTGTCAACTTTTGTTAACTTTTTTTGAAGCTCTCAACTTTTGTTAACTTATTTGAAGCTGCCAACTTTTGTTAACTTTTTTTGAAGCTGTCAACTTTTGTTAACTTTTGTTAACTTCTTTTGAAGTTTTGTTAACTTTTTTGAAGCTGTCAACATTTGTTAACTTCTTTTAATGTTTTGTTAACTTTTTTGAAGATGTCAACTTTTGTTAACTTCTTTTGAAGTTTTGTCTACTTTTTTAAAAATGTCAACTTTTGTTAACTTTTTTTGAACCTCTCAACTTTTGTTAATTTTTTTAAAGATGTCAACCTTTGTCAACTTTTTTCAAGCTGTCAAATTTTGTTAACTTTTTGAAGCTGTCAACTTTTGTTAATTTTTTTAAAGCTGTCAACTTTTGTTAAATTTTTTAAACCTGTCAACTTTTGTTAACTTTTTTGAAATTGTAAAATTTTGTTAACTTTTTTAAAGCTGTCAACTTTTGTTAATTTTTTTTAAGCTGTCAACTTTTGTTAACTTTTTTAAAGCTTTCAACTTTTGTTAACTTTTTTAAAGCTGTCAACTTTTGTTAACTTTTGTTAACTACTTTTGAAGTTTTGTCTACTTTTTTGAAACTGTCAACTTTTGTTAACTTCTTTTGAAGCTGTCAATTTTTGTTAACTAGTTTTAAAGCTGTCAACTTTTGTTAACTTTTTTAAAGCTGTAAACTTTTGTTAACTTTTTTTGAAACTGTCAACTTTTGTTAACTTCTTTTGAAGCTGTCAACTTTTGTTAACTGGTTTTGAAGCTGTCAACTTTTGTTAATTTTTTTGAAGTTTTGTAACTTTTTTTGAAGCTGTCAACTTTTGTTAACTTTTTAAAAGCTGTCAACTTTTGTCGCCTTTTTTTGAAGCTGTCAACTTTTGTTAACTTTTTTGAAGCTGTAAACTTTTGTTAACTTTTTAAAAGCTGTCAACTTTGTTGACTTTTTTTGAAGCTGTCAACTTTTGTCAACTTTTTTAAAGCTGTCAACTTTTGTTAACTTTTATTAAAGCTGTAAGCTTTTGTTAACTTTTTTGAAGCTGTCAACTTTTGTTAACTTTTTTGAAGCTGTCAACTTTTGTTAACTTTTTGAAGCTGTCTACTTTTGTTAACTTTTTTTTGAAGTTTTGTAACTTTTTCTGAAGCTGCCAACTTATGTTAACTTTTTTTGAAGCTGTCAAATTTTGTTAACTTTTTTGAAGCTGTCAACTTTTGTTAACTTTTTTTGAAGCTCTCAACTTTTGTTAACTTTTTTGAAGCTGTCAACTTTTGTTAATTTTTTTTGAAGCTGTCAACTTTTGTTAACTTTTGTTAACTTCTTTTAAAGTTTTGTCAACTTTTTTAAAACTGTCAACTTTTGTTAACTTTTTTTGAAGCTGTCAACTTTTGTCAGCTTTTTTTAAAGCTCTCAACTTTTGTTAACTGGTTTTGAAACTGACAACTTTTGTTAACTTTTTTTGAAGCTGTCAACTTTTGTTAATTTTTTTAAAGATGACAACTTTTGTTAACTTTTTGAAGCTGTCAACTTTTGTTAACTTTCTTTAAAGCTGTCAACTTTTGTTACTTGGTTTTAAAGCTGTCAACTTTTGTTAACTTTTATTAATTCTGTCAACTTTTGTTATTTTTTTAAAGCTGTTAACTTTTTTTAAATTTTTTGAAGCTGTCAACTTTTGTTAACTTTTTTTGAAGCTGTCAACTTTTGTTAACTTTTGTTAACTTCTTTTAAAGTTTTGTCAACTTTTTTAAAACTGTCAACTTTTGTTAACTTTTTTTGAAGCTGTCAACTTTTGTCAACTTTTTTTAAAGCTCTCAACTTTTGTTAACTCGTTTTGAAACTGACAACTTTTGTTAACTTTTTTTGAAGCTGTTAACTTTTGTCAATTTTTTTGAAGCTGTCAACTTTTGTTAACTTATATTAAAAATGTCAACTTTTGTTAACTTATATTAAAAATGTCAACTTTTGTTAACTTTTTTGAAGCTGTCAACTTTTGTTAACTTTTTTTGAAGCTGTCGACTTTTGTTAACTTTTTTTTGAAGTTTTGTAACTTTTTCTAAAGCTGCCAACTTTTGTTAACTTTTTTGAAGCTGTCACCTTTTGTTAACTTTTTTTGAAGCTGTCAACTTTTGTTAACTTTTTTGAAGCTGTCATTTTTTGTTAACTTTTTTTGAATTTCTCAACTTTTGTTAACTTTTTTGAAGCTGTCAACTTTTGTTTACTTTTTTAAAGCTGTCAACTTTTGTTAACTTCTTTTGAAGTTTTATTAACTTTTTTACAGCTGTCAACTTTTGTTAACTTCCTTTAAAGTTTTGTTAACTTTTTTGAAGCTGTCAACTTTTGTTAACTTCTTTTAAAATTTTGTCTACTTTTTTAAAACTGTCAACTTTTGTTAACTTTTTTTGAAGCTGTCAACTTTTGTCAACTTTTTCTGAAGCTCTCAACTTTTGTTAACTGGTTTTGAAACTGTCAACTTTTGTTAACTTTTTTTGAAGCTGTCAACTTTTGTTAATTTTTTTAAAGGTCAACTTTTGTCAACCTTTTGAAGCTGTTAACTTTTGTTAACTTTTTTTAACGCTGTCAACTTTTGTTAACTTATATTAAAAATGTCAACTTTTGTTAACTTTTTTGAAGCTGTCAACTTTTGTTAACTTTTTTTGAAGCTGTCGACTTTTGTTAACTTTTTTTTGAAGTTTTGTAACTTTTTCTGAAGCTGCCAACTTTTGTTAACTTTTTTGAAGCTGTCACCTTTTGTTAACTTTTTTTGAAGCTGTCAACTTTTGTTAACTTTTTTGAAGCTGTCATTTTTTGTTAACTTTTTTTGAATTTCTCAACTTTTGTTAACTTTTTTGAAGCTGTCAACTTTTGTTTACTTTTTTAAAGCTGTCAACTTTTGTTAACTTCTTTTGAAGTTTTATTAACTTTTTTACAGCTGTCAACTTTTGTTAACTTCCTTTAAAGTTTTGTTAACTTTTTTGAAGCTGTCAACTTTTGTTAACTTCTTTTAAAATTTTGTCTACTTTTTTAAAACTGTCAACTTTTGTTAACTTTTTTTGAAGCTGTCAACTTTTGTCAACTTTTTCTGAAGCTCTCAACTTTTGTTAACTGGTTTTGAAACTGTCAACTTTTGTTAACTTTTTTTGAAGCTGTCAACTTTTGTTAATTTTTTTAAAGGTCAACTTTTGTCAACCTTTTGAAGCTGTCAACTTTTGTTAACTTTTTTTAACGCTGTCAACTTTTGTTATTTTTTTTAAAGCTGTCAAATTTTGTCAAATATTTTAAATCTGTCAACTTTTGTTAACTTTTTTTGGAGCTGTCAACTTTTGTTAACTTTTTTAAAGCTGTCAAATTTTGTTAACTTTTTGAAGCTGTCAACTTTTGTTAATTTTTTTAAAGCTGTCAACTTCTGTTAAATTTTTTAAACCTGTCAACTTTTGTTAACTTTTTTGAAACTGTCAAATTTTGTTAACTTTTTTAAAGCTGTCAACTTTTGTTAATTTTTTTTAAGCTGTCAACTTTTGTTAACTTTTTTAAAGCTGGCCACTTTTGTTAACTTTTTTAAAGCTGTCAACTTTTGTTAACTTTTGTTAACTTCTTCTGAAGTTTTGTCTACTTTTTTGAAACTGTCAACTTTTGTTAACTTTTTTGAAGCTGTCAACTTTTGTTAACTTCTTCTAAAGCTGTTAACTGGTTTTAAAGCTGTCAACTTTTAATAACTTTTTTTGAAGTTTTGTAACTTTTTTTGAAGCTTTTAACATTTGTTAACTTCTTTTGAAATTTTGTTAATTTTTTGAAGCTGTCAACTTTTGTTTAACTTTTTGAAGCTGTCAACTTTTGTTAACTTTTTTTAAAACTGTCAACTTTTAATAACTTTTGTTAACTTCTTTTAAAGTTTTGTTAACTTTTTTGAAGCTGTCAACTTTTGTTAAATTCTTTTGAAGTTTTGTTAACTTTTTTAAAACTGTCAACTTTTGTTAACTTTTTTTGAAACTGTCAAATTTTGTTAACTTTTTTAAAGCTGTCAACTTTTGTTAATTTTTTTTAAGCTGTCAACTTTTGTTAACTTTTTTAAAGCTGTCAACTTTTGTTAACTTTTTTAAAGCTGTCATCTTTTGTTAACTTCTTTTGAAGTTTTGTCTACTTTTTTGAAACTGTCAACTTTTGTTAACTTTTTTTGAAGCTGTCAACTTTTGTTAACTTCTTCTGAAGCTGTTAACTGGTTTTAAAGCTGTCAACTTTTAATAACTTTTTTTGAAGTTTTGTAACTTTTTTTTAAGCTTTTAACATTTGTTAACTTCTTTTGAAATTTTGTTAACTTTTTTGAAGCTGTCAACTTTTGTTTAACTTTTTGAAGCTGTCACCTTTTGTTAACTTTTTTTAAAACTGTCAACTTTTGTTAACTTTTGTTAACTTCTTTTAAAGTTTTGTTAACTTTTTTGAAGCTGTCAACTTTTGTTAAATTCTTTTGAAGTTTTGTTAACTTTTTTAAAACTGTCAACTTTTGTTAACTTTTTTTGAAGCTGTCAACTTTTGTCAATTTTTTTGAAGCTGTCAGCTTTTGTTAACTTTTTTTGAAGCTGTCAACCTTTGTCAACTTTTTTGAAGCTGTCAACTTTTGTTAACTTTTTTTAAAGCTGTCAACTTTTGTTAACTTTTTTGAAGCTGTCAACTTTTATTAACTTTTTTTGAAGCTGTCAACTTTTGTCAACTTTTTGAAGCTGTCAATTTTTGTTAACTTTTTTTGAATTTTGTAACTTTTTCTGAAGCTGCCAACTTTTGGTAACTTTTTTGAAGCTGTCAACTTTTGTTAACTTTTTTTAAAGCTCTCAAATTTTGTTAACTTTTTTAAAGCTGTCAACTTTTGTTAACATTTTTGAAGCTGTCAACTTTTGTTAACTTTTGTTAACTTCTTTTGAAGTTTTGTTAACTTTTTTAAAGCTGTCAACTTTTGTTAACTTCTTTTGAAGTTTTGTTAACTTTTTTGAAGCTGTCAACTTTTGTTAACTTTTTTTGGAGCTGTCAACTTTTGTTAACTGGTTTTGAAGCTGTCAACTTTTTTGAAATTTTAGTGAAGCTGTCAACTTTTGTTAATTTTTTTTGAAGCTGTCAGTTTTTGTTAACTTATGTTAACTTTTTTTTGAAGTTTTGTAACTTTTTCTGAAGCTGCCAACTTTTGTTAACTTTTTTTGAAGCTGTCAAATTTTGTTAACTTTTTTGAAGCTGTCAACTTTTGTTAATTTTTTTTAAGCTGTCAACTTTTGTTAACTTTTTTAAAGCTGTCAACTTTTGTTAACTTTTTTAAAGCTGTCATCTTTTGTTAACTTCTTTTGAAGTTTTGTCTACTTTTTTGAAACTGTCAACTTTTGTTAACTTTTTTTGAAGCTGTCAACTTTTGTTAACTTCTTCTGAAGCTGTTAACTGGTTTTAAAGCTGTCAACTTTTAATAACTTTTTTTGAAGTTTTGTAACTTTTTTTTAAGCTTTTAACATTTGTTAACTTCTTTTGAAATTTTGTTAACTTTTTTGAAGCTGTCAACTTTTGTTTAACTTTTTGAAGCTGTCACCTTTTGTTAACTTTTTTTAAAACTGTCAACTTTTGTTAACTTTTGTTAACTTCTTTTAAAGTTTTGTTAACTTTTTTGAAGCTGTCAACTTTTGTTAAATTCTTTTGAAGTTTTGTTAACTTTTTTAAAACTGTCAACTTTTGTTAACTTTTTTTGAAGCTGTCAACTTTTGTCAATTTTTTTGAAGCTGTCAGCTTTTGTTAACTTTTTTTGAAGCTGTCAACCTTTGTCAACTTTTTTGAAGCTGTCAACTTTTGTTAACTTTTTTTAAAGCTGTCAACTTTTGTTAACTTTTTTGAAGCTGTCAACTTTTATTAACTTTTTTTGAAGCTGTCAACTTTTGTCAACTTTTTGAAGCTGTCAATTTTTGTTAACTTTTTTTGAATTTTGTAACTTTTTCTGAAGCTGCCAACTTTTGGTAACTTTTTTGAAGCTGTCAACTTTTGTTAACTTTTTTTAAAGCTCTCAAATTTTGTTAACTTTTTTAAAGCTGTCAACTTTTGTTAACATTTTTGAAGCTGTCAACTTTTGTTAACTTTTGTTAACTTCTTTTGAAGTTTGGTTAACTTTTTTAAAGCTGTCAACTTTTGTTAACTTCTTTTAAAGTTTTGTTAACTTTTTTGAAGCTGTCAACTTTTGTTAACTTGTTTTAAAGTTTTGTCAACTTTTTTAAAACTGTTAACTTTTGTTAACTGGTTTTGAAACTGTCAACTTTTTTGAAGCTGTCAACTTTTGTTAACTTTTTTTGGAGCTGTCAACTTTTGTTAACTGGTTTTGAAGCTGTCAACTTTTTTGAAATTTTAGTGAAGCTGTCAACTTTTGTTAATTTTTTTTGAAGCTGTCAGTTTTTGTTAACTTATGTTAACTTTTTTTTGAAGTTTTGTAACTTTTTCTGAAGCTGCCAACTTTTGTTAACTTTTTTTGAAGCTGTCAAATTTTGTTAACTTTTTTGAAGCTGTCAACTTTTGTTAACTTTTTTTGAAGCTGTCAACTTTTGTTAACTTCCTTTAAAGTTTTGTCAACTTTTTTAAAACTGTCAACTTTTGTTAACTTTTTTTGAAGCTGTCAACTTTTGTCAACTTTTTTTAAAGCTCTCAACTTTTGTTAACTGGTTTTGAAACTGACAACTTTTGTTAACTTTTTTTGAAGCTGTTAACTTTTGTCAACTTTTTTGAAGCTGTTAACTTTTGTTAACTTATATTAAAAATGTCAACTTTTGTTAACTTATATTAAAAATGTCAACTTTTGTTAACTTTTTTGAAGCTGTCAACTTTTGTTAACTTTTTTAAAGCTGTCGACTTTTGTTAACTTTTTTGAAGCTGTCAACTTTTGTTAACTTTTTTTGAATTTCTCAACTTTTGTTAACTTTTTTGAAGCTGTCAACTTTTGTTTACTTTTTTTAAAGCTGTCAACTTTTGTTAACTTCTTTTGAAGTTTTATTAACTTTTTTACAGCTGTCAACTTTTGTTAACTTCCTTTAAAGTTTTGTTAACTTTTTTGAAGCTGTTAACTTTTGTTAACTTCTTTTGAAATTTTGTCTACTTTTGTTAACTTTTTTTGAAGCTGTCAACTTTTGTCAACTTTTTCTGAAGCTCTCAACTTTTGTTAACTGGTTTTGAAACTGTCAACTTTTGTTAACTTTTTTTGAAGCTGTCAACTTTTGTTAATTTTTTTAAAGGTCAACTTTTGTCAACTTTTTTAAAGCTGTCAACTTTTGTTAACTTTTTTTAACGCTGTCAACTTTTGTTATTTTTTTTAAAGCTGTCAAATTTTGTCAAATATTTTAAATCTGTCAACTTTTGTTAACTTTTTTTGGAGCTGTCAACTTTTGTTAACTTTTTTAAAGCTGTCAAATTTTGTTAACTTTTTGAAGCTGTCAACTTTTGTTAATTTTTTTAAAGCTGTCAACTTTTGTTAAATTTTTTAAACCTGTCAACTTTTGTTAACTTTTTTGAAACTGTCAAATTTTGTTAACTTTTTTAAAGCTGTCAACTTTTGTTAATTTTTTTTAAGCTGTCAACTTTTGTTAACTTTTTTAAAGCTGTCAACTTTTGTTAATTTTTTTAAAGCTGTCAACTTTTGTCAACTTTTTTTAAAGCTCTCAACTTTTGTTAACTGGTTTTGAAACTGACAACTTTTAATAACTTTTTTTGAAGTTTTGTAACTTTTTTTTAAGCTTTTAACATTTGTTAACTTCTTTTGAAATTTTGTTAACTTTTTTGAAGCTGTCAACTTTTGTTTAACTTTTTGAAGCTGTCACCTTTTGTTAACTTTTTTTAAAACTGTCAACTTTTGTTAACTTTTGTTAACTTCTTTTAAAGTTTTGTAAACTTTTTTGAAGCTGTCAACTTTTGTTAAATTCTTTTGAAGTTTTGTTAACTTTTTTAAAACTGTCAACTTTTGTTAACTTTTTTTGAAGCTGTCAACTTTTGTCAAATTTTTTTGAAGCTGTCAGCTTTTGTTAACTTTTTTTGAAGCTGTCAACCTTTGTCAACTTTTTTGAAGCTGTCAAGTTTTGTTAACTTTTTTTAAAGCTGTCAACTTTTGTTAACTTTTTTGAAGCTGTCAACTTTTATTAACTTTTTTTGAAGCTGTCAACTTTTGTCAACTTTTTGAAGCTGTCAATTTTTGTTAACTTTTTTTGAATTTTGTAACTTTTTCTGAAGCTGCCAACTTTTGGTAACTTTTTTGAAGCTGTCAACTTTTGTTAACTTTTTTTAAAGCTCTCAAATTTTGTTAACTTTTTTAAAGCTGTCAACTTTTGTTAACATTTTTGAAGCTGTCAACTTTTGTTAACTTTTGTTAACTTCTTTTGAAGTTTTGTTAACTTTTTTAAAGCTGTCAACTTTTGTTAACTTCTTTTGAAGTTTTGTTAACTTTTTTGAAGCTGTCAACTTTTGTTAACTTGTTTTAAAGTTTTGTCAACTTTTTTAAAACTGTTAACTTTTGTTAACTGGTTTTGAAACTGTCAACTTTTTTGAAGCTGTCAACTTTTGTTAACTTTTTTTGAAGCTGTCAGTTTTTGTTAACTTATGTTAACTTTTTTTTGAAGTTTTGTAACTTTTTCTGAAGCTGCCAACTTTTGTTAACTTTTTTTGAAGCTGTCAAATTTTGTTAACTTTTTTGAAGCTGTCAACTTTTGTTAACTTTTTTTGAAGCTGTCAGTTTTTGTTAACTTATGTTAACTTCTTTTAAAGTTTTGTTAACTTTTTAGAAGCTGTCAACTTTTGTTAACTTCTTTTGAAGTTTTGTTATCTTTTTTGAAGCTGTTAACTTTTGTTAACTTTTTTTGAAGCTGTAAACTTTCCTTAACTTTTTCTGAAGGTGTCAACTTTTGTTTACTTTTTATGAAGTTTTGTAACTTTTTTTGAAGCTTTCAACTTTTGTTAACTTTTCTAAAGCTGTCAACTTTTGTTAATTTTTTTTATGTTTTGTAACTTTTGTTGGAGCTGTCAACTTTTGTTATTTTTTTTTGAAACTGTCAACTTTTGTTAACTTTTTTTTGAAGCTGTCAACTTTTGTTAACTTTTTCTGAAGCTGTCAACTTTTGTTAACTGGTTTTGAAGCTGTCAACTTTTGTTAACTTTTTTAAAGCTTTCAACTTTTGTTCACTTTTTTAAAGCTGTCAACTTTTGTTCACTTTTTTTGAAGCTCTTAACTTTTGTTAACTTATTTGAAGCTGCCAACTTTTGTTAACTTTTTTTGAAGCTGTCAACTTTTGTTAACTTTTGTTAACTTATTTTGAAGTTTTGTTAACTTTTTCAAAGCTGTCAACATTTGTTAACTTCTTTTAAAGTTTTGTTAACTTTTTTGAAGATGTCAAGTTTTGTTAACTTCTTTTGAAGTTTTGTCTACTTTTTTAAAAATGTCAACTTTTGTTAACTTTTTTTGAACCTCTCAACTTTTGTTAAATTTTTTAAAGATGTCAACTTTTGTCAACTTTTTTGAAGCTGTCAAATTTTGTTAACTTTTTTTGAAGCTGTCAACTTTTGTTATTTTTTTTAAAGCTGTCCACTTTTGTTATTTTTTTTAAATCTGTCAACTTTTGTCAACTTTTTTAAAGCTGTCAACTTTTGTTAATTTTTTTGAAACTGTCAACTTTTATTAAATTTTTAAAAGCTGTCCACTTTTGTTATTTTTTTTAAAGCTGTTAACTTTTGTAAACTTTTTTCAAGCTGTCAACTTTTGTTAACTATTTGAAGCTGTCAACTTTTGTTAATTTTTTGAAGCTGTCAACTTTTGTTAAATTTTTTAAAGCTGTCAATTTTTGTTAACTTTTTTGAAGCTGTCAAATTTTGTTAACTTTTTTAAAGCTGTCAAGTTTTGTTAATTTTTTTTGAAGCTGTCAACTTTTGTTAACTTTTTTAAAGCTGTCAACTTTTGTTATTTTTTTTTAAAGCTGTCAACTTTCGTCAAATTTTTTGAAGCTGTTAACTTTTTTTAATTTTTTTTGAAACTGTCAACTTTTGTTAACTTTTTTGAAGTTGTCAAATTTTGTTAACTTTTTTGAAGCTGTCAACTTTTGTTAACTTTTTTAAAGCTGTCAAATTTTGTTAACTATTTGAAGCTGTCAACTTTTGTTAATATTTTTGAAGCTGTCAACTTTTGTTAAATTTTTTAAAGCTGTCAACTTTTGTTAACTTGTTTGAAGCTGTCAAATTTTGTTAACTTTTCTGAAGCTGTCAAGTTTTGTTAAATTTTTTTGAAGCTGTCAACTTTTGTTAATTTTTTTAAATCTGTCAACTTTTGTTATTTTTTTTAAAGCTGTCAACTTTTGTTATTTTTTTTAAAGCTGTCAACTTTTGTTATTTTTTTTTATGTTTTGTAACTTTTTTTGAAGCTGTCAACTTTTGTTAACTTTTTTAAAGCTCTCAACTTTTGTTATTTTTTTTAAAGCTGTCAACTTTTGTCAAATTTTTTGAAGCTGACAACTTTTGTTAACTTTTTTTGAAGCTGTCAACTTTTGTTAACTTTTTTTAAAGCTGTCAACTTTTGTTATATTTTTTAAAGCTGCCAAATTTTGTTATTTTTTTAAAAGCTGTCATTTTTTGTCAAATTTTTTGGTCAACTTTTGTTACCTTTTTTTAAAGCTGTCAACTTTTGTTAACTTTTTTGAAGCTGTCAACTTTTGTTAACTTTTTAAAAGCTGTCCACTTTTGTTATTTTTTTTAAAGCTGTTAACTTTTGTAAACTTTTTTCAAGCTGTCAACTTTTGTTAACTTTTTTTGAAGCTGTCAACTTTTGTTAACTTTTTTAAAGCTGTCAAATTTTGTTAACTATTTGAAGCTGTCAAATTTTGTTAATTTTTTTGAAGCTGTCCACTTTTGTTAAATTTTTTAAAGCTGTCAACTTTTGTTAACTTTTTTGAAGCTGTCAAATTTTGTTAACTTTTTTGAATCTGTCAACTTTTGTTAACTTTTTTTAAAGCTGTCAACTTTTGTTAGCTTTTTTAAAGCTGTCAACTTTTGATATTTTTTTTAAAGCTGTCAACTTTGTCAAATTTTTTGAAGCTGTCCAATTCTGTTAACTATTTGAAGCTGTCAACTTTTGTTAATTTTTTTGAAGCTGTCAACTTTTGTTAAATTTTTTAAAGCTGTCAACTTTTGTTAACTTTTTTAAAGCTGTCAAATTTTGTTAACTTTTTTGATGCTGTCAACTTTTGTTAACTTTTTTTGAAGCAGTCAACTTTTGTTAACTTTTTTAAAGCTGTCAACTTTTGTTATTTTTTTAAAGCTGTCAACTTTTGTCAAATTTTTTGAAGCTGTTAACTTTTGTTAATTTTTTTTGAAAGCTGTCAACTTTTGTTAACTTCTTTTGAAGCTGTCAACTTTTGTTAACTGGTTTTAAAGCTGTCAACTTTTGTTAATTTTTTTGAAGTTTTGTAACTTTTGTTGAAGCTGTCAACTTTTGTTAACTTTTTTTGAAGCTGTTAACTTTTGTTAACTTTTTTGAAGCTGTCAAATTTTGCTAACTTTTTTGAAGCTATCAACTTTTGTTAATTTTTTTGAAGCTGTCAACTTTTGTTAACTTTTTAAATGCTGTCAACTTTTGTTGCCTTTTTTTGAAGCTGTCAACTTTTGTCAACTTTTTTGAAGCTGTCAACTTTTGTTAAATTTTTTTAAAGCTGTAAACTTTTGTTAACTTTTTTGAAGCTGTCAACTTTTTCTAACTTTTTTGAAGCTGTAAACTTTTGTTACCTTTTTTGAAGCTGTCAACTTTTGTTAACTTTTTTTAAAGCTGTAAACTTTTCTTAACTTTTTTGAAGCGGTCAACTTTTGTTAACTTTTTTTGAAGTCTCCAACTTTTGTTAACTTTTTTGAAGCTGTCAACTTTTGTTAACTTTTTTGAAGCTCTCAACTTTTGTAAACTTTTTTGAAGCTTTCAACTTTTGTTAACTTTTTTTGAAGCTGTCAACTTTTATTAACTTTTGTTAACATTTTTTAAAGTTTTGTTAACTTTTTTGAAGCTGTCAACTTTTGTTAACTTCTTTTGAAGTTTTGTTAACTTTTTTGAAGCTGTCAACTTTTGTTAACTTCTTTTAAAGTTTTGTCAACTTTTTTAAAACTGTCAACTTTTGTTAACTTTTTTTGAAGCTGTCAACTTTTGTTAACTTTTTTTGAAGCTGTCAACTTTTGTTAACTTTTTTAAAGCTGTCAAATTTTGTTAACTATTTGAAGTTGTCAACTTTCGTTAATTTTTTTGAAGCTGTCAACTTTTGTTAACGTTTTTTGGAGCTGTCAACTTTTGTTAACTGGTTTTGAAGCTGTCAACTTTTGTTAAATTTTAGTGAAGCTGTCAACTTTTGTTAATTTTTTTTGAAGCTGTCAGTTTTTGTTAACTTTTATTAACTTCTTATAAAGTTTTGTTAACTTTTTTGAAGCTATCAACTTTTGTTAACTTCTTCTAAAGTTTTGTTAACTTTGTTGAAGTTGTTAACTTTTGTTAACTTTTTTTGAAGCTTGAACTTTCCTTAACTTTTTCTGAAGCTGTCAACTTTTGTTTACTTTTTATGAAGTTTTGTAACTTTTTTTGAAGCTTTCAACTTTTGTTAACTTTTCTAAAGCTGTCAACTTTTGTTAATTTTTTTTTTATGTTTTGTAACTTTTGTTGAAGCTGTCAACTTTTGTTATTTTTTTTTGAAACTGTCAACTTTTGTTAACTTTTTTTGAAGCTGTCAACTTTTGTTAACTTTTCTGAAGCTGTCAACTTTTGTTAACTGGTTTTGAAGCTGTCAACTTTTGTTAATTTTTTTTGAAGCTGTCGACTTTTGTTAACTTTTTTTTTAAGTTTTGTAATTTTTTCTGAAGCTGCCAACTATTGTTAACTATTTGAAGCTGTCAATTTTTGTTAACTTTTTTAAAGCTGTCAACTTTTGTTAATTTTTTTTAAGCTGTCAACTTTTGTTAACTTTTTTAAAGCTGTCAACTTTTGTTAACTTTTTTAAAGCTGTCAACTTTCGTTAACTTTTGTTAACTACTTTTGAAGTTTTGTCTACTTTTTTGAAACTGTCAACTTTTGTTAACTTCTTTTGAAGCTGTCAATTTTTGTTAACTAGTTTTAAAGCTGTCAACTTTTGTTAACTTTTTTTAAAGCTGTAAACTTTTGTTAACTTTTTTTGAAACTGTCAACTTTTGTTAACTTCTTTTGAAGCTGTCAACTTTTGTTAACTGGTTTTGAAGCTGTCAACTTTTGTTAATTTTTTTGAAGTTTTGTGACTTTTTTTGAAGCTGTCAACTTTTGTTAACTTTTTAAAAGCTGTCAACTTTTGTCGCCTTTTTTTGAAGCTGTCAACTTTTGTTAACTTTTTTGAAGCTGTAAACTTTTGTTAACTTTTTTGAAGTTGTCAACTTTTGTTAACTTTTTAAAAGCTGTCAACTTTGTTGACTTTTTTTGAAGCTGTCAACTTTTGTCAACTTTTTTAAAGCTGTCAACTTTTGTTAACTTTTATTAAAGCTGTAAGCTTTTGTTAACTTTTTTGAAGCTGTCAACTTTTGTTAACTTTTTTGAAGCTGTCAACTTTTGTTAGCTTTTTGAAGCTGTCTACTTTTGTTAACTTTTTTTGAAGTTTTGTGACTTTTTTTGAAGCTGTCAACTTTTGTTAACTTTTTAAAAGCTGTCAACTTTTGTCGCCTTTTTTTGAAGCTGTCAACTTTTGTTAACTTTTTTGAAACTGTAAACTTTTGTTAACTTTTTTGAAGTTGTCAACTTTTGTTAACTTTTTAAAAGCTGTCAACTTTGTTGACTTTTTTTGAAGCTGTCAACTTTTGTCAACTTTTTTAAAGCTGTCAACTTTTGTTAACTTTTATTAAAGCTGTAAGCTTTTGTTAACTTTTTTGAAGCTGTCAACTTTTGTTAACTTTTTTGAAGCTGTCAACTTTTGTTAACTTTTTGAAGCTGTCTACTTTTGTTAACTTTTTTTTGAAGTTTTGTAACTTTTTCTGAAGCTGCCAACTTATGTTAACTTTTTTTGAAGCTGTCAAATTTTGTTAACTTTTTTGAAGCTGTCAACTTTTGTTAACTTTTTTTGAAGCTCTCAACTTTTGTTAACTTTTTTGAAGCTGTCAACTTTTGTTAATTTTTTTTGAAGCTGTCAACTTTTGTTAACTTTTGTTAACTTCTTTTAAAGTTTTGTCAACTTTTTTAAAACTGTCAACTTTTGTTAACTTTTTTTGAAGCTGTCAACTTTTGTCAGCTTTTTTTAAAGCTATCAACTTTTGTTAACTGGTTTTGAAACTGACAACTTTTGTTAACTTTTTTTCAAGCTGTCAACTTTTTTAATTTTTTTAAAGATGTCAACTTTTGTTAACTTTTTGAAGCTGTCAACTTTTGTTAACTTTCTTTAAAGCTGTCAACTTTTGTTACTTGGTTTTCAAGCTGTCAACTTTTGTTAAATTTTATTAATTCTGTCAACTTTTGTTATTTTTTTAAAGCTGTTAACTTTTTTTAAATTTTTTGAAGCTGTCAACTTTTGTTAACTTTTTTTGAAGCTGTCAACTTTTGTTAACTTTTGTTAACTTCTTTTAAAGTTTTGTCAACTTTTTTAAAACTGTCAACTTTTGTTAACTTTTTTTGAAGCTGTCAACTTTTGTCAACTTTTTTTAAAGCTCTCAACTTTTGTTAACTCGTTTTGAAACTGACAACTTTTGTTAACTTTTTTTGAAGCTGTTAACTTTTGTCAATTTTTTTGAAGCTGTCAACTTTTGTTAACTTATATTAAAAATGTCAACTTTTGTTAACTTATATTAAAAATGTCAACTTTTGTTAACTTTTTTGAAGCTGTCAACTTTTGTTAACTTTTTTTGAAGCTGTCGACTTTTGTTAACTTTTTTTTGAAGTTTTGTAACTTTTTCTGAAGCTGCCAACTTTTGTTAACTTTTTTGAAGCTGTCACCTTTTGTTAACTTTTTTTGAAGCTGTCAACTTTTGTTAACTTTTTTAAAGCTGTCATTTTTTGTTAACTTTTTTTGAATTTCTCAACTTTTGTTAACTTTTTTGAAGCTGTCAACTTTTGTTTACTTTTTTAAAGCTGTCAACTTTTTTTAACTTCTTTTGAAGTTTTATTAACTTTTTTACAGCTGTCAACTTTTGTTAACTTCCTTTAAAGTTTTGTTAACTTTTTTGAAGCTGTCAACTTTTGTTAACTTCTTTTAAAATTTTGTCTACTTTTTTAAAACTGTCAACTTTTGTTAACTTTTTTTAAAGCTGTCAACTTTTGTCAACTTTTTCTGAAGCTCTCAACTTTTGTTAA
Source organism: Altica lythri (assembly GCA_964028335.1). Classification (NCBI taxonomy): domain Eukaryota; kingdom Metazoa; phylum Arthropoda; class Insecta; order Coleoptera; family Chrysomelidae; genus Altica; species Altica lythri. The sequence continues at coordinate 44,375,973 of OZ034800.1, read as the reverse complement.
CTGGTTTTGAAACTGTCAACTTTTGTTAACTTTTTTTGAAGCTGTCAACTTTTGTTAATTTTTTTAAAGGTCAACTTTTGTCAACCTTTTGAAGCTGTCAACTTTTGTTAACTTTTTTTAACGCTGTCAACTTTTGTTATTTTTTTTAAAGCTGTCAAATTTTGTCAAATATTTTAAATCTGTCAACTTTTGTTAACTTTTTTTGGAGCTGTCAACTTTTGTTAACTTTTTTAAAGCTGTCAAATTTTGTTAATTTTTTTAAAGCTGTCAACTTCTGTTAAATTTTTTAAACCTGTCAACTTTTGTTAACTTTTTTGAAACTGTCAAATTTTGTTAACTTTTTTAAAGCTGTCAACTTTTGTTAATTTTTTTTAAGCTGTCAGCTTTTGTTAACTTTTTTAAAGCTGGCCACTTTTGTTTACTTTTTTAAAGCTGTCAACTTTTGTTAACTTTTGTTAACTTCTTTTGAAGTTTTGTCTACTTTTTTGAAACTGTCAACTTTTGTTAACTTTTTTTGAAGCTGTCAACTTTTGTTAACTTCTTCTAAAGCTGTTAACTGGTTTTAAAGCTGTCAACTTTTAATAACTTTTTTTGAAGTTTTGTAACTTTTTTTGAAGCTTTTAACATTTGTTAACTTCTTTTGAAATTTTGTTAATTTTTTGAATCTGTCAACTTTTGTTTAACTTTTTGAAGCTGTCAACTTTTGTTAACTTTTTTTAAAACTGTCAACTTTTAATAACTTTTGTTAACTTCTTTTAAAGTTTTGTTAACTTTTTTGAAGCTGTCAACTTTTGTTAAATTCTTTTGAAGTTTTGTTAACTTTTTTAAAACTGTCAACTTTTGTTAACTTTTTTTGAAACTGTCAAATTTTGTTAACTTTTTTAAAGCTGTCAACTTTTGTTAATTTTTTTTAAGCTGTCAACTTTTGTTTACTTTTTTAAAGCTGTCAACTTTTGTTAACTTTTTTAAAGCTGTCATCTTTTGTTAACTTTTGTTAACTTCTTTTGAAGTTTTGTCTACTTTTTTGAAACTGTCAACTTTTGTTAACTTTTTTTGAAGCTGTCAACTTTTGTTAACTTCTTCTGAAGCTGTTAACTGGTTTTAAAGCTGTCAACTTTTAATAACTTTTTTTGAAGTTTTGTAACTTTTTTTTAAGCTTTTAACATTTGTTAACTTCTTTTGAAATTTTGTTAACTTTTTTGAAGCTGTCAACTTTTGTTTAACTTTTTGAAGCTGTCACCTTTTGTTAACTTTTTTTAAAACTGTCAACTTTTGTTAACTTTTGTTAACTTCTTTTAAAGTTTTGTTAACTTTTTTGAAGCTGTCAACTTTTGTTAAATTCTTTTAAAGTTTTGTTAACTTTTTTAAAACTGTCAACTTTTGTTAACTTTTTTTGAAGCTGTCAACTTTTGTCAATTTTTTTGAAGCTGTCAGCTTTTATTAACTTTTTTTGAAGCTGTCAACCTTTGTCAACTTTTTTGAAGCTGTCAATTTTTGTTAACTTTTTTTAAAGCTGTCAACTTTTGTTAACTTTTTTGAAGCTGTCAACTTTTATTAACTTTTTTTGAAGCTGTCAACTTTTGTCAACTTTTTGAAGCTGTCAATTTTTGTTAACTTTTTTTGAATTTTGTAACTTTTTCTGAAGCTGCCAACTTTTGGTAACTTTTTTGAAGCTGTCAACTTTTGTTAACTTTTTTTAAAGCTCTCAAATTTTGTTAACTTTTTTAAAGCTGTCAACTTTTGTTAACATTTTTGAAGCTGTCAACTTTTGTTAACTTTTGTTAACTTCTTTTGAAGTTTTGTTAACTTTTTTAAAGCTGTCAACTTTTGTTAACTTCTTTTGAAGTTTTGTTAACTTTTTTGAAGCTGTCAACTTTTGTTAACTTGTTTTAAAGTTTTGTCAACTTTTTTAAAACTGTTAACTTTTGTTAACTGGTTTTGAAACTGTCAACTTTTTTGAAGCTGTCAACTTTTGTTAACTTTTTTTGGAGCTGTCAACTTTTGTTAACTGGTTTTGAAGCTGTCAACTTTTTTGAAATTTTAGTGAAGCTGTCAACTTTTGTTAATTTTTTTTGAAGCTGTCAGTTTTTGTTAACTTATGTTAACTTTTTTTTGAAGTTTTGTAACTTTTTCTGAAGCTGCCAACTTTTGTTAACTTTTTTTGAAGCTGTCAAATTTTGTTAACTTTTTTGAAGCTGTCAACTTTTGTTAACTTTTTTTGAAGCTGTCAACTTTTGTTAACTTTTGTTAACTTCCTTTAAAGTTTTGTCAACTTTTTTAAAACTGTCAACTTTTGTTAACTTTTTTTGAAGCTGTCAACTTTTGTCAACTTTTTTTAAAGCTCTCAACTTTTGTTAACTGGTTTTGAAACTGACAACTTTTGTTAACTTTTTTTGAAGCTGTTAACTTTTGTCAACTTTTTTGAAGCTGTTAACTTTTGTTAACTTATATTAAAAATGTCAACTTTTGTTAACTTATATTAAAAATGTCAACTTTTGTTAACTTTTTTGAAGCTGTCAACTTTTGTTAACTTTTTTTAAAGCTGTCGACTTTTGTTAACTTTTTTGAAGCTGTCAACTTTTGTTAACTTTTTTTGAATTTCTCAACTTTTGTTAACTTTTTTGAAGCTGTCAACTTTTGTTTACTTTTTTTAAAGCTGTCAACTTTTGTTAACTTCTTTTTAAGTTTTATTAACTTTTTTACAGCTGTCAACTTTTGTTAACTTCCTTTAAAGTTTTGTTAACTTTTTTGAAGCTGTTAACTTTTGTTAACTTCTTTTGAAATTTTGTCTACTTTTGTTAACTTTTTTTGAAGCTGTCAACTTTTGTCAACTTTTTCTGAAGCTCTCAACTTTTGTTAACTGGTTTTGAAACTGTCAACTTTTGTTAACTTTTTTTGAAGCTGTCAACTTTTGTTAATTTTTTTAAAGGTCAACTTTTGTCAACTTTTTTAAAGCTGTCAACTTTTGTTAACTTTTTTTAACGCTGTCAACTTTTGTTATTTTTTTTTAAAGCTGTCAAATTTTGTCAAATATTTTAAATCTGTCAACTTTTGTTAACTTTTTTTGGAGCTGTCAACTTTTGTTAACTTTTTTAAAGCTGTCAAATTTTGTTAACTTTTTGAAGCTGTCAACTTTTGTTAATTTTTTTAAAGCTGTCAACTTTTGTTAAATTTTTTAAACCTGTCAACTTTTGTTAACTTTTTTGAAACTGTCAAATTTTGTTAACTTTTTTAAAGCTGTCAACTTTTGTTAATTTTTTTTAAGCTGTCAACTTTTGTTAACTTTTTTAAAGCTGTCAACTTTTGTTAATTTTTTTAAAGCTGTCAACTTTTGTCAACTTTTTTTAAAGCTCTCAACTTTTGTTAACTGGTTTTGAAACTGACAACTTTTAATAACTTTTTTTGAAGTTTTGTAACTTTTTTTTAAGCTTTTAACATTTGTTAACTTCTTTTGAAATTTTGTTAACTTTTTTGAAGCTGTCAACTTTTGTTTAACTTTTTGAAGCTGTCACCTTTTGTTAACTTTTTTTAAAACTGTCAACTTTTGTTAACTTTTGTTAACTTCTTTTAAAGTTTTGTTAACTTTTTTGAAGCTGTCAACTTTTGTTAAATTCTTTTGAAGTTTTGTTAACTTTTTTAAAACTGTCAACTTTTGTTAACTTTTTTTGAAGCTGTCAACTTTTGTCAATTTGTTTGAAGCTGTCAGCTTTTGTTAACTTTTTTTGAAGCTGTCAACCTTTGTCAACTTTTTTGAAGCTGTCAACTTTTGTTAACTTTTTTTAAAGCTGTCAACTTTTGTTAACTTTTTTGAAGCTGTCAACTTTTATTAACTTTTTTGGAAGCTGTCAACTTTTGTCAACTTTTTGAAGCTGTCAATTTTTGTTAACTTTTTTTGAATTTTGTAACTTTTTCTGAAGCTGCCAACTTTTGGTAACTTTTTTGAAGCTGTCAACTTTTGTTAACTTTTTTTAAAGCTCTCAAATTTTGTTAACTTTTTTAAAGCTGTCAACTTTTGTTAACATTTTTGAAGCTGTCAACTTTTGTTAACTTTTGTTAACTTCTTTTGAAGTTTTGTTAACTTTTTTAAAGCTGTCAACTTTTGTTAACTTCTTTTGAAGTTTTGTTAACTTTTTTGAAGCTGTCAACTTTTGTTAACTTGTTTTAAAGTTTTGTCAACTTTTTTAAAACTGTTAACTTTTGTTAACTGGTTTTGAAACTTTCAACTTTTTTGAAGCTGTCAACTTTTGTTAACTTTTTTTGGAGCTGTCAACTTTTGTTAACTGGTTTTGAAGCTGTCAACTTTTTTGAAATTTTAGTGAAGCTGTCAACTTTTGTTAATTTTTTTTGAAGCTGTCAGTTTTTGTTAACTTATGTTAACTTTTTTTTGAAGTTTTGTAACTTTTTCTGAAGCTGCCAACTTTTGTTAACTTTTTTTGAAGCTGTCAAATTTTGTTAACTTTTTTGAAGCTGTCAACTTTTGTTAACTTTTTTTGAAGCTGTCAACTTTTGTTAACTTTTGTTAACTTCCTTTAAAGTTTTGTCAACTTTTTTAAAACTGTCAACTTTTGTCAACTTTTTTTAAAGCTCTCAACTTTTGTTAACTGGTTTTGAAACTGACAACTTTTGTTAACTTTTTTTGAAGCTGTTAACTTTTGTCAACTTTTTTGAAGCTGTTAACTTTTGTTAACTTATATTAAAAATGTCAACTTTTGTTAACTTATATTAAAAATGTCAACTTTTGTTAACTTTTTTGAAGCTGTCAACTTTTGTTAACTTTTTTTAAAGCTGTCGACTTTTGTTAACTTTTTTGAAGCTGTCAACTTTTGTTAACTTTTTTTGAATTTCTCAACTTTTGTTAACTTTTTTGAAGCTGTCAACTTTTGTTTACTTTTTTTAAAGCTGTCAACTTTTGTTAACTTCTTTTGAAGTTTTATTAACTTTTTTACAGCTGTCAACTTTTGTTAACTTCCTTTAAAGTTTTGTTAACTTTTTTGAAGCTGTTAACTTTTGTTAACTTCTTTTGAAATTTTGTCTACTTTTGTTAACTTTTTTTGAAGCTGTCAACTTTTGTCAACTTTTTCTGAAGCTCTCAACTTTTGTTAACTGGTTTTGAAACTGTCAACTTTTGTTAACTTTTTTTGAAGCTGTCAACTTTTGTTAATTGTTTTAAAGGTCAACTTTTGTCAACTTTTTTAAAGCTGTCAACTTTTGTTAACTTTTTTTAACGCTGTCAACTTTTGTTATTTTTTTTAAAGCTGTCAAATTTTGTCAAATATTTTAAATCTGTCAACTTTTGTTAACTTTTTTTGGAGCTGTCAACTTTTGTTAACTTTTTTAAAGCTGTCAAATTTTGTTAACTTTTTGAAGCTGTCAACTTTTGTTAATTTTTTTAAAGCTGTCAACTTTTGTTAAATTTTTTAAACCTGTCAACTTTTGTTAACTTTTTTGAAACTGTCAAATTTTGTTAACTTTTTTAAAGCTGTCAACTTTTGTTAATTTTTTTTAAGCTGTCAACTTTTGTTAACTTTTTTAAAGCTGTCAACTTTTGTTAATTTTTTTAAAGCTGTCAACTTTTGTTAACTTTTGTTAACTTCTTTTGAAGTTTTGTCTACTTTTTTGAAACTGTCAACTTTTGTTAACTTTTTTTGAAGCTGTCAACTTTTGTTAACTTCTTCTGAAGCTGTTAACTGGTTTTAAAGCTGTCAACTTTTAATAACTTTTTTTGAAGTTTTGTAACTTTTTTTTAAGCTTTTAACATTTGTTAACTTCTTTTGAAATTTTGTTAACTTTTTTGAAGCTGTCAACTTTTGTTTAACTTTTTGAAGCTGTCAACTTTTGTTAACTTTTTTTAAAACTGTCAACTTTTGTTAACTTTTGTTAACTTCTTTTAAAGTTTTGTTAACTTTTTTGAAGCTGTCGACTTTTGTTAAATTCTTTTGAAGTTTTGTTAACTTTTTTAAAACTGTCAACTTTTGTTAACTTTTTTTGAAGCTGTCAACTTTTGTCAATTTTTTTGAAGCTGTCAGCTTTTGTTAACTTTTTTTGAAGCTGTCAACCTTTGTCAACTTTTTTGAAGCTGTCAACTTTTGTTAACTTTTTTTAAAGCTGTCAACTTTTGTTAACTTTTTTGAAGCTGTCAACTTTTATTAACTTTTTTTGAAGCTGTCAACTTTTGTCAACTTTTTGAAGCTGTCAATTTTTGTTAACTTTTTTTGAATTTTGTAACTTTTTCTGAAGCTGCCAACTTTTGGTAACTTTTTTGAAGCTGTCAACTTTTGTTAACTTTTTTTGAAGCTCTCAAATTTTGTTAACTTTTTTAAAGCTGTCAACTTTTGTTAACTTTTTTTGAAGCTGTCAACTTTTGTTAACTTTTGTTAACTTCTTTTGAAGTTTTGTTAACTTTTTTAAAGCTGTCAACTTTTGTTAACTTCTTTTAAAGTTTTCTTAACTTTTTTGAAGCTGTCAACTTTTGTTAACTTGTTTTAAAGTTTTGTCAACTTTTTTAAAACTGTCAACTTTTGTTAACTGGTTTTGAAACTGTCAACTTTTTTGAAATTTTTTGAAGCTGTCAACTTTTGTTAACTTTTTTTGGAGCTGTCAACTTTTGTTAACTGGTTTTGAAGCTGTCAACTTTTTTGAAATTTTAGTGAAGCTGTCAACTTTTGTTAATTTTTTTTGAAGCTGTCAGTTTTTGTTAACTTATGTTAACTTCTTTTAAAGTTTTGTTAACTTTTTAGAAGCTGTCAACTTTTGTTAACTTTTTTGAAGCTGTCAACTTTTGTTAACTTTTTTTGAAGCTGTCGACTTTTGTTAACTTTTTTTTGAAGTTTTGTAACTTTTTCTGAAGCTGCCAACTTTTGTTAACTTTTTTGAAGCTGTCACCTTTTGTTAACTTTTTTTGAAGCTGTCAACTTTTGTTAACTTTTTTGAAGCTGTCATTTTTTGTTAACTTTTTTTGAATTTCTCAACTTTTGTTAACTTTTTTGAAGCTGTCAACTTTTGTTTACTTTTTTAAAGCTGTCAACTTTTGTTAACTTCTTTTGAAGTTTTATTAACTTTTTTACAGCTGTCAACTTTTGTTAACTTCCTTTAAAGTTTTGTTAACTTTTTTGAAGCTGTCAACTTTTGTTAACTTCTTTTAAAATTTTGTCTACTTTTTTAAAATTGTCAACTTTTGTTAACTTTTTTTGAAGCTGTCAACTTTTGTCAACTTTTTCTGAAGCTCTCAACTTTTGTTAACTGGTTTTGAAACTGTCAACTTTTGTTAACTTTTTTTGAAGCTGTCAACTTTTGTTAATTTTTTTAAAGGTCAACTTTTGTCAACCTTTTGAAGCTGTCAACTTTTGTTAACTTTTTTTAACGCTGTCAACTTTTGTTATTTTTTTTAAAGCTGTCAAATTTTGTCAAATAGTTTAAATCTGTCACCTTTTGTTAACTTTTTTTGGAGCTGTCAACTTTTGTTAACTTTTTTAAAGCTGTCAAATTTTGTTAACTTTTTGAAGCTGTCAACTTTTGTTAATTTTTTTAAAGCTGTCAACTTCTGTTAAATTTTTTAAACCTGTCAACTTTTGTTAACTTTTTTGAAACTGTCAAATTTTGTTAACTTTTTTAAAGCTGTCAATTTTTGTTAATTTTTTTTAAGCTGTCAACTTTTGTTAACTTTTTTAAAGCTGGCCACTTTTGTTAACTTTTTTAAAGCTGTCAACTTTTGTTAACTTTTGTTAACTTCTTTTGAAGTTTTGTCTACTTTTTTGAAACTGTCAACTTTTGTTAACTTTTTTTGAAGCTGTCAACTTTTGTTAACTTCTTCTAAAGCTGTTAACTGGTTTTAAAGCTGTCAACTTTTAATAACTTTTTTTGAAGTTTTGTAACTTTTTTTGAAGCTTTTAACATTTGTTAACTTCTTTTGAAATTTTGTTAATTTTTTGAAGCTGTCAACTTTTGTTTAACTTTTTGAAGCTGTCAACTTTTGTTAACTTTTTTTAAAACTGTCAACTTTTAATAACTTTTGTTAACTTCTTTTAAAGTTTTGTTAACTTTTTTGAAGCTGTCAACTTTTGTTAAATTCTTTTGAAGTTTTGTTAACTTTTTTAAAACTGTCAACTTTTGTTAACTTTTTTTGAAACTGTCAAATTTTGTTAACTTTTTTAAAGCTGTCAACTTTTGTTAATTTTTTTTAAGCTGTCAACTTTTGTTAACTTTTTTAAAGCTGTCAACTTTTGTTAACTTTTGTTAACTTCTTTTGAAGTTTTGTCTACTTTTTTGAAACTGTCAACTTTTGTTAACTTTTTTTGGAGCTGTCAACTTTTGTTAACTTTTTTAAAGCTGTCAAATTTTGTTAACTTTTTGAAGCTGTCAACTTTTGTTAATTTTTTTAAAGCTGTCAACTTCTGTTAAATTTTTTAAACCTGTCAACTTTTGTTAACTTTTTTGAAACTGTCAAATTTTGTTAACTTTTTTAAAGCTGTCAACTTTTGTTAATTTTTTTTAAGCTGTCAACTTTTGTTAACTTTTTTAAAGCTGGCCACTTTTGTTAACTTTTTTAAAGCTGTCAACTTTTGTTAACTTTTGTTAACTTCTTTTGAAATGTTGTCTACTTTTTTGAAACTGTCAACTTTTGTTAACTTTTTTTGAAGCTGTCAACTTTTGTTAACTTCTTCTAAAGCTGTTAACTGGTTTTAAAGCTGTCAACTTTTAATAACTTTTTTTGAAGTTTTGTAACTTTTTTTGAAGCTTTTAACATTTGTTAACTTCTTTTGAAATTTTGTTAATTTTTTGAAGCTGTCAACTTTTGTTTAACTTTTTGAAGCTGTCAACTTTTGTTAACTTTTTTTAAAACTGTCAACTTTTAATAACTTTTGTTAACTTCTTTTAAAGTTTTGTTAACTTTTTTGAAGCTGTCAACTTTTGTTAAATTCTTTTGAAGTTTTGTTAACTTTTTTAAAACTGTCAACTTTTGTTAACTTTTTTTGAAACTGTCAAATTTTGTTAACTTTTTTAAAGCTGTCAACTTTTGTTAATTTTTTTTAAGCTGTCAACTTTTGTTAACTTTTTTAAAGCTGGCCACTTTTGTTAACTTTTTTAAAGCTGTCAACTTTTGTTAACTTTTGTTAACTTCTTTTGAAGTTTTGTCTACTTTTTTGAAACTGTCAACTTTTGTTAACTTTTTTTGAAGCTGTCAACTTTTGTTAACTTCTTCTAAAGCTGTTAACTGGTTTTAAAGCTGTCAACTTTTAATAACTTTTTTTGAAGTTTTGTAACTTTTTTTGAAGCTTTTAACATTTGTTAACTTCTTTTGAAATTTTGTTAACTTTTTTGAAGCTGTCAACTTTTGTTTAACTTTTTGAAGCTGTCACCTTTTGTTAACTTTTTTAAAACTGTCAACTTTTGTTAACTTTTTTTGAAGCTGTCAACTTTTGTCAATTTTTTTGAAGCTGTCAGCTTTTGTTAACTTTTTTTGAAGCTGTCAACCTTTGTCAACTTTTTTGAAACTGTCAACTTTTGTTAACTTTTTTTAAAGCTGTCAACTTTTGTTAACTTTTTTGAAGCTGTCAACTTTTATTAACTTTTTTTGAAGCTGTCAACTTTTGTCAACTTTTTGAAGCTGTCAATTTTTGTTAACTTTTTTTGAATTTTGTAACTTTTTCTGAAGCTGCCAACTTTTGGTAACTTTTTTGAAGCTGTCAACTTTTGTTAACTTTTTTTAAAGCTCTCAAATTTTGTTAACTTTTTTAAAGCTGTCAACTTTTGTTAACATTTTTGAAGCTGTCAACTTTTGTTAACTTTTGTTAACTTCTTTTGAAGTTTTGTTAACTTTTTTAAAGCTGTCAACTTTTGTTAACTTCTTTTGAAGTTTTGTTAACTTTTTTGAAGCTGTCAACTTTTGTTAACTTGTTTTAAAGTTTTGTCAACTTTTTTAAAACTGTTAACTTTTGTTAACTGGTTTTGAAACTGTCAACTTTTTTGAAGCTGTCAACTTTTGTTAACTTTTTTTGGAGCTGTCAACTTTTGTTAACTGGTTTTGAAGCTGTCAACTTTTTTGAAATTTTAGTGAAGCTGTCAACTTTTGTTAATTTTTTTTGAAGCTGTCAGTTTTTGTTAACTTATGTTAACTTTTTTTTGAAGTTTTGTAACTTTTTCTGAAGCTGCCAACTTTTGTTAACTTTTTTTGAAGCTGTCAAATTTTGTTAACTTTTTTGAAGCTGTCAACTTTTGTTAATTTTTTTTGAAGCTGTCAGTTTTTGTTAACTTATGTTAACTTCTTTTAAAGTTTTGTTAACTTTTTAGAAGCTGTCAACTTTTGTTAACTTCTTTTGAAGTTTTGTTATCTTTTTTGAAGCTGTTAACTTTTGTTAACTTTTTTTGAAGCTGTAAACTTTCCTTAACTTTTTCTGAAGGTGTCAACTTTTGTTTACTTTTTATGAAGTTTTGTAACTTTTTTTGAAGCTTTCAACTTTTGTTAACTTTTCTAAAGCTGTCAACTTTTGTTAATTTTTTTTATGTTTTGTAACTTTTGTTGGAGCTGTCAACTTTTGTTATTTTTTTTTGAAACTGTCAACTTTTGTTAACTTTTTTTTGAAGCTGTCAACTTTTGTTAACTTTTTCTGAAGCTGTCAACTTTTGTTAACTGGTTTTGAAGCTGTCAACTTTTGTTAACTTTTTTAAAGCTTTCAACTTTTGTTCACTTTTTTAAAGCTGTCAACTTTTGTTCACTTTTTTTGAAGCTCTTAACTTTTGTTAACTTATTTGAAGCTGCCAACTTTTGTTAACTTTTTTTGAAGCTGTCAACTTTTGTTAACTTTTGTTAACTTATTTTGAAGTTTTGTTAACTTTTTTGAAGCTGTCAACATTTGTTAACTTCTTTTAAAGTTTTGTTAACTTTTTTGAAGATGTCAACTTTTGTTAACTTCTTTTGAAGTTTTGTCTACTTTTTTAAAAATGTCAACTTTTGTTGACTTTTTTTGAACCTCTCAACTTTTGTTAATTTTTTTAAAGATGTCAACTTTTGTCAACTTTTTTGAAGCTGTCAAATTTTGTTAACTTTTTTTGAAGCTGTCAACTTTTGTTATTTTTTTTAAAGCTGTCCACTTTTGTTATTTTTTTTTAAATCTGTCAACTTTTGTCAACTTTTTTAAAGCTGTCAACTTTTGTTAATTTTTTTGAAACTGTCAGCTTTTATTAAATTTTTAAAAGCTGTCCACTTTTGTTATTTTTTTTAAAGCTGTTAACTTTTGTAAACTTTTTTCAAGCTGTCAACTTTTGTTAACTATTTGAAGCTGTCAACTTTTGTTAATTTTTTGAAGCTGTCAACTTTTGTTAAATTTTTTAAAGCTGTCAATTTTTGTTAACTTTTTTGAAGCTGTCAAATTTTGTTAACTTTTTTGAAGCTGTCAAGTTTTGTTAATTTTTTTTGAAGCTGTCAACTTTTGTTAACTTTTTTAAAGCTGTCAACTTTTGTTATTTTTTTTAAAGCTGTCAACTTTCGTCAAATTTTTTGAAGCTGTTAACTTTTTTTAATTTTTTTTGAAACTGTCAACTTTTGTTAACTTTTTTGAAGTTGTCAAATTTTGTTAACTTTTTTGAAGCTGTCGACTTTTGTTAACTTTTTTAAAGCTGTCAAATTTTGTTAACTATTTGAAGCTGTCAACTTTTGTTAATATTTTTGAAGCTGTCAACTTTTGTTAAATTTTTTAAAGCTGTCAACTTTTGTTAACTTTTTTGAAGCTGTCAAATTTTGTTAACTTTTCTGAAGCTGTCAAGTTTTGTTAAATTTTTTTGAAGCTGTCAACTTTTGTTAATTTTTTTAAATCTGTCAACTTTTGTTATTTTTTTTAAAGCTGTCAACTTTTGTTATTTTTTTTAAAGCTGTCAACTTTTGTTATTTTTTTTTATGTTTTGTAACTTTTTTTGAAGCTGTCAACTTTTGTTAACTTTTTTAAAGCTCTCAACTTTTGTTATTTTTTTTAAAGCTGTCAACTTTTGTCAAATTTTTTGAAGCTGACAACTTTTGTTAACTTTTTTTGAAGCTGTCAACTTTTGTTAACTTTTTTTAAAGCTGTCAACTTTTGTTATATTTTTTAAAGCTGCCAAATTTTGTTATTTTTTTAAAAGCTGTCATTTTTTGTCAAATTTTTTGGTCAACTTTTGTTACCTTTTTTTAAAGCTGTCAACTTTTGTTAACTTTTTTGAAGCTGTCAACTTTTGTTAACTTTTTAAAAGCTGTCCACTTTTGTTATTTTTTTTAAAGCTGTTAACTTTTGTAAACTTTTTTCAAGCTGTCAACTTTTGTTAACTTTTTTTGAAGCTGTCAACTTTTGTTAACTTTTTTAAAGCTGTCAAATTTTGTTAACTATTTGAAGCTGTCAAATTTTGTTAATTTTTTTGAAGCTGTCAACTTTTGTTAGCTTTTTTAAAGCTGTCAACTTTTGATATTTTTTTTAAAGCTGTCAACTTTGTCAAATTTTTTGAAGCTGTTAACTTTTGTTAATTTTTTTTGAAACTGTCAACTTTTGTTAACTTTTTTGAAGCTGTCAACTTTTGTTTACTTTTTTGAAGCTGTCAACTTTTGTTAACTTTTTAAAAGCTGTCCACTTTTGTTATTTTTTTTAAAGCTGTTAACTTTTGTAAACTTTTTTCAAGCTATCAACTTTTGTTAACTTTTTTTAAAGCTGTCAACTTTTGTTAACTTTTTTGAAGCTGTCCAATTCTGTAAACTATTTGAAGCTGTCAACTTATGTTAATTTTTTTGAAGCTGTCAACTTTTGTTAAATTTTTTAAAGCTGTCAACTTTTGTTAACTTTTTTAAAGCTGTCAAATTTTGTTAACTTTTTTGATGCTGTCAACTTTTGTTAACTTTTTTTGAAGCAGTCAACTTTTGTTAACTTTTTTAAAGCTGTCAACTTTTGTTAATTTTTTTTGAAAGCTGTCAACTTTTGTTAACTTCTTTTGAAGCTGTCAACTTTTGTTAACTGGTTTTAAAGCTGTCAACTTTTGTTAATTTTTTTGAAGTTTTGTAACTTTTGTTGAAGCTGTCAACTTTTGTTAACTTTTTTTGAAGCTGTTAACTTTTGTTAACTTTTTTGAAGCTGTCAAATTTTGCTAACTTTTTTGAAGCTATCAACTTTTGTTAATTTTTTTGAAGCTGTCAACTTTTGTTAACTTTTTAAATGCTGTCAACTTTTGTTGCCTTTTTTTGAAGCTGTCAACTTTTGTCAACTTTTTTGAAGCTGTCAACTTTTGTTAACTTTTTTTAAAGCTGTAAACTTTTGTTAACTTTTTTGAAGCTGTCAACTTTTGTTAACTTTTTTTGAAGCCTTCAACTTTTGTTAACTTTTTTGAAGCTGTCAACTTTTGTTAACTTTTTTGAAGCTCTCAACTTTTGTAAACTTTTTTGAAGCTTTCAACTTTTGTTAACTTTTTTTGAAGCTGTCAACTTTTATTAACTTTTGTTAACATTTTTTAAAGTTTTGTTAACTTTTTTGAAGCTGTCAACTTTTGTTAACTTCTTTTGAAGTTTTGTTAACTTTTTTGAAGCTGTCAACTTTTGTTAACTTCTTTTAAAGTTTTGTCAACTTTTTTAAAACTGTCAACTTTTGTTAACTTTTTTTGAAGCTGTCAACTTTTGTTAACTTTTTTTGAAGCTGTCAACTTTTGTTAACTTTTTTAAAGCTGTCAAATTTTGTTAACTATTTGAAGTTGTCAACTTTCGTTAATTTTTTTGAAGCTGTCAACTTTTGTTAACTTTTTTTGGAGCTGTCAACTTTTGTTAACTGGTTTTGAAGCTGTCAACTTTTGTTAAATTTTAGTGAAGCTGTCAACTTTTGTTAATTTTTTTTGAAGCTGTCAGTTTTTGTTAACTTTTGTTAACTTCTTATAAAGTTTTGTTAACTTTTTTGAAGCTATCAACTTTTGTTAACTTCTTCTAAAGTTTTGTTAACTTTGTTGAAGTTGTTAACTTTTGTTAACTTTTTTTGAAGCTTGAACTTTCCTTAACTTTTTCTGAAGCTGTCAACTTTTGTTTACTTTTTATGAAGTTTTGTAACTTTTTTTGAAGCTTTCAACTTTTGTTAACTTTTCTAAAGCTGTCAACTTTTGTTAATTTTTTTTTTATGTTTTGTAACTTTTGTTGAAGCTGTCAACTTTTGTTATTTTTTTTTGAAACTGTCAACTTTTGTTAACTTTTTTTGAAGCTGTCAACTTTTGTTAACTTTTTTTGAAGCTCTCAACTTTTGTTAACTTATTTGAAGCTGCCAACTTTTGTTAACTTTTTTTGAAGCTGTCAACTTTTGTTAACTTTTGTTAACTTCTTTTGAAGTTTTGTTAACTTTTTTGAAGCTGTCAACTTTTGTTAACTTCTTTTAATGTTTTGTTAACTTTTTTGAAGATGTCAACTTTTGTTAACTTCTTTTGAAGTTTTGTCTACTTTTTTAAAAATGTCAACTTTTGTTAACTTTTTTTGAACCTCTCAACTTTTGTTAATTTTTTTAAAGATGTCAACCTTTGTCAACTTTTTTCAAGCTGTCAAATTTTGTTAACTTTTTGAAGCTGTCAACTTTTGTTAATTTTTTTAAAGCTGTCAACTTTTGTTAAATTTTTTAAACCTGTCAACTTTTGTTAACTTTTTTGAAATTGTAAAATTTTGTTAACTTTTTTAAAGCTGTCAACTTTTGTTAATTTTTTTTAAGCTGTCAACTTTTGTTAACTTTTTTAAAGCTGTCAACTTTTGTTAACTTTTTTAAAGCTGTCAACTTTTGTTAACTTTTGTTAACTACTTTTGAAGTTTTGTCTACTTTTTTGAAACTGTCAACTTTTGTTAACTTCTTTTGAAGCTGTCAATTTTTGTTAACTAGTTTTAAAGCTGTCAACTTTTGTTAACTTTTTTAAAGCTGTAAACTTTTGTTAACTTTTTTTGAAACTGTCAACTTTTGTTAACTTCTTTTGAAGCTGTCAACTTTTGTTAACTGGTTTTGAAGCTGTCAACTTTTGTTAATTTTTTTGAAGTTTTGTAACTTTTTTTGAAGCTGTCAACTTTTGTTAACTTTTTAAAAGCTGTCAACTTTTGTCGCCTTTTTTTGAAGCTGTCAACTTTTGTTAACTTTTTTGAAGCTGTAAACTTTTGTTAACTTTTTAAAAGCTGTCAACTTTGTTGACTTTTTTTGAAGCTGTCAACTTTTGTCAACTTTTTTAAAGCTGTCAACTTTTGTTAACTTTTATTAAAGCTGTAAGCTTTTGTTAACTTTTTTAAAGCTGTCAACTTTTGTTAACTTTTTTGAAGCTGTCAACTTTTGTTAACTTTTTGAAGCTGTCTACTTTTGTTAACTTTTTTTTGAAGTTTTGTAACTTTTTCTGAAGCTGCCAACTTATGTTAACTTTTTTTGAAGCTGTCAAATTTTGTTAACTTTTTTGAAGCTGTCAACTTTTGTTAACTTTTTTTGAAGCTCTCAACTTTTGTTAACTTTTTTGAAGCTGTCAACTTTTGTTAATTTTTTTTGAAGCTGTCAACTTTTGTTAACTTTTGTTAACTTCTTTTAAAGTTTTGTCAACTTTTTTAAAACTGTCAACTTTTGTTAACTTTTTTTGAAGCTGTCAACTTTTGTCAGCTTTTTTTAAAGCTCTCAACTTTTGTTAACTGGTTTTGAAACTGACAACTTTTGTTAACTTTTTTTGAAGCTGTCAACTTTTGTTAATTTTTTTAAAGATGTCAACTTTTGTTAACTTTTTGAAGCTGTCAACTTTTGTTAACTTTCTTTAAAGCTGTCAACTTTTGTTACTTGGTTTTAAAGCTGTCAACTTTTGTTAACTTTTATTAATTCTGTCAACTTTTGTTATTTTTTTAAAGCTGTTAACTTTTTTTAAATTTTTTGAAGCTGTCAACTTTTGTTAACTTTTTTTGAAGCTGTCAACTTTTGTTAACTTTTGTTAACTTCTTTTAAAGTTTTGTCAACTTTTTTAAAACTGTCAACTTTTGTTAACTTTTTTTGAAGCTGTCAACTTTTGTCAACTTTTTTTAAAGCTCTCAACTTTTGTTAACTCGTTTTGAAACTGACAACTTTTGTTAACTTTTTTTGAAGCTGTTAACTTTTGTCAATTTTTTTGAAGCTGTCAACTTTTGTTAACTTATATTAAAAATGTCAACTTTTGTTAACTTATATTAAAAATGTCAACTTTTGTTAACTTTTTTGAAGCTGTCAACTTTTGTTAACTTTTTTTGAAGCTGTCGACTTTTGTTAACTTTTTTTTGAAGTTTTGTAACTTTTTCTAAAGCTGCCAACTTTTGTTAACTTTTTTGAAGCTGTCACCTTTTGTTAACTTTTTTTGAAGCTGTCAACTTTTGTTAACTTTTTTGAAGCTGTCATTTTTTGTTAACTTTTTTTGAATTTCTCAACTTTTGTTAACTTTTTTGAAGCTGTCAACTTTTGTTTACTTTTTTAAAGCTGTCAACTTTTGTTAACTTCTTTTGAAGTTTTATTAACTTTTTTACAGCTGTCAACTTTTGTTAACTTCCTTTAAAGTTTTGTTAACTTTTTTGAAGCTGTCAACTTTTGTTAACTTCTTTTAAAATTTTGTCTACTTTTTTAAAACTGTCAACTTTTGTTAACTTTTTTTGAAGCTGTCAACTTTTGTCAACTTTTTCTGAAGCTCTCAACTTTTGTTAACTGGTTTTGAAACTGTCAACTTTTGTTAACTTTTTTTGAAGCTGTCAACTTTTGTTAATTTTTTTAAAGGTCAACTTTTGTCAACCTTTTGAAGCTGTTAACTTTTGTTAACTTTTTTTAACGCTGTCAACTTTTGTTAACTTATATTAAAAATGTCAACTTTTGTTAACTTTTTTGAAGCTGTCAACTTTTGTTAACTTTTTTTGAAGCTGTCGACTTTTGTTAACTTTTTTTTGAAGTTTTGTAACTTTTTCTGAAGCTGCCAACTTTTGTTAACTTTTTTGAAGCTGTCACCTTTTGTTAACTTTTTTTGAAGCTGTCAACTTTTGTTAACTTTTTTGAAGCTGTCATTTTTTGTTAACTTTTTTTGAATTTCTCAACTTTTGTTAACTTTTTTGAAGCTGTCAACTTTTGTTTACTTTTTTAAAGCTGTCAACTTTTGTTAACTTCTTTTGAAGTTTTATTAACTTTTTTACAGCTGTCAACTTTTGTTAACTTCCTTTAAAGTTTTGTTAACTTTTTTGAAGCTGTCAACTTTTGTTAACTTCTTTTAAAATTTTGTCTACTTTTTTAAAACTGTCAACTTTTGTTAACTTTTTTTGAAGCTGTCAACTTTTGTCAACTTTTTCTGAAGCTCTCAACTTTTGTTAACTGGTTTTGAAACTGTCAACTTTTGTTAACTTTTTTTGAAGCTGTCAACTTTTGTTAATTTTTTTAAAGGTCAACTTTTGTCAACCTTTTGAAGCTGTCAACTTTTGTTAACTTTTTTTAACGCTGTCAACTTTTGTTATTTTTTTTAAAGCTGTCAAATTTTGTCAAATATTTTAAATCTGTCAACTTTTGTTAACTTTTTTTGGAGCTGTCAACTTTTGTTAACTTTTTTAAAGCTGTCAAATTTTGTTAACTTTTTGAAGCTGTCAACTTTTGTTAATTTTTTTAAAGCTGTCAACTTCTGTTAAATTTTTTAAACCTGTCAACTTTTGTTAACTTTTTTGAAACTGTCAAATTTTGTTAACTTTTTTAAAGCTGTCAACTTTTGTTAATTTTTTTTAAGCTGTCAACTTTTGTTAACTTTTTTAAAGCTGGCCACTTTTGTTAACTTTTTTAAAGCTGTCAACTTTTGTTAACTTTTGTTAACTTCTTTTGAAGTTTTGTCTACTTTTTTGAAACTGTCAACTTTTGTTAACTTTTTTGAAGCTGTCAACTTTTGTTAACTTCTTCTAAAGCTGTTAACTGGTTTTAAAGCTGTCAACTTTTAATAACTTTTTTTGAAGTTTTGTAACTTTTTTTGAAGCTTTTAACATTTGTTAACTTCTTTTGAAATTTTGTTAATTTTTTGAAGCTGTCAACTTTTGTTTAACTTTTTGAAGCTGTCAACTTTTGTTAACTTTTTTTAAAACTGTCAACTTTTAATAACTTTTGTTAACTTCTTTTAAAGTTTTGTTAACTTTTTTGAAGCTGTCAACTTTTGTTAAATTCTTTTGAAGTTTTGTTAACTTTTTTAAAACTGTCAACTTTTGTTAACTTTTTTTGAAACTGTCAAATTTTGTTAACTTTTTTAAAGCTGTCAACTTTTGTTAATTTTTTTTAAGCTGTCAACTTTTGTTAACTTTTTTAAAGCTGTCAACTTTTGTTAACTTTTTTAAAGCTGTCATCTTTTGTTAACTTCTTTTGAAGTTTTGTCTACTTTTTTGAAACTGTCAACTTTTGTTAACTTTTTTTGAAGCTGTCAACTTTTGTTAACTTCTTCTGAAGCTGTTAACTGGTTTTAAAGCTGTCAACTTTTAATAACTTTTTTTGAAGTTTTGTAACTTTTTTTTAAGCTTTTAACATTTGTTAACTTCTTTTGAAATTTTGTTAACTTTTTTGAAGCTGTCAACTTTTGTTTAACTTTTTGAAGCTGTCACCTTTTGTTAACTTTTTTTAAAACTGTCAACTTTTGTTAACTTTTGTTAACTTCTTTTAAAGTTTTGTTAACTTTTTTGAAGCTGTCAACTTTTGTTAAATTCTTTTGAAGTTTTGTTAACTTTTTTAAAACTGTCAACTTTTGTTAACTTTTTTTGAAGCTGTCAACTTTTGTCAATTTTTTTGAAGCTGTCAGCTTTTGTTAACTTTTTTTGAAGCTGTCAACCTTTGTCAACTTTTTTGAAGCTGTCAACTTTTGTTAACTTTTTTTAAAGCTGTCAACTTTTGTTAACTTTTTTGAAGCTGTCAACTTTTATTAACTTTTTTTGAAGCTGTCAACTTTTGTCAACTTTTTGAAGCTGTCAATTTTTGTTAACTTTTTTTGAATTTTGTAACTTTTTCTGAAGCTGCCAACTTTTGGTAACTTTTTTGAAGCTGTCAACTTTTGTTAACTTTTTTTAAAGCTCTCAAATTTTGTTAACTTTTTTAAAGCTGTCAACTTTTGTTAACATTTTTGAAGCTGTCAACTTTTGTTAACTTTTGTTAACTTCTTTTGAAGTTTTGTTAACTTTTTTAAAGCTGTCAACTTTTGTTAACTTCTTTTGAAGTTTTGTTAACTTTTTTGAAGCTGTCAACTTTTGTTAACTTTTTTTGGAGCTGTCAACTTTTGTTAACTGGTTTTGAAGCTGTCAACTTTTTTGAAATTTTAGTGAAGCTGTCAACTTTTGTTAATTTTTTTTGAAGCTGTCAGTTTTTGTTAACTTATGTTAACTTTTTTTTGAAGTTTTGTAACTTTTTCTGAAGCTGCCAACTTTTGTTAACTTTTTTTGAAGCTGTCAAATTTTGTTAACTTTTTTGAAGCTGTCAACTTTTGTTAATTTTTTTTAAGCTGTCAACTTTTGTTAACTTTTTTAAAGCTGTCAACTTTTGTTAACTTTTTTAAAGCTGTCATCTTTTGTTAACTTCTTTTGAAGTTTTGTCTACTTTTTTGAAACTGTCAACTTTTGTTAACTTTTTTTGAAGCTGTCAACTTTTGTTAACTTCTTCTGAAGCTGTTAACTGGTTTTAAAGCTGTCAACTTTTAATAACTTTTTTTGAAGTTTTGTAACTTTTTTTTAAGCTTTTAACATTTGTTAACTTCTTTTGAAATTTTGTTAACTTTTTTGAAGCTGTCAACTTTTGTTTAACTTTTTGAAGCTGTCACCTTTTGTTAACTTTTTTTAAAACTGTCAACTTTTGTTAACTTTTGTTAACTTCTTTTAAAGTTTTGTTAACTTTTTTGAAGCTGTCAACTTTTGTTAAATTCTTTTGAAGTTTTGTTAACTTTTTTAAAACTGTCAACTTTTGTTAACTTTTTTTGAAGCTGTCAACTTTTGTCAATTTTTTTGAAGCTGTCAGCTTTTGTTAACTTTTTTTGAAGCTGTCAACCTTTGTCAACTTTTTTGAAGCTGTCAACTTTTGTTAACTTTTTTTAAAGCTGTCAACTTTTGTTAACTTTTTTGAAGCTGTCAACTTTTATTAACTTTTTTTGAAGCTGTCAACTTTTGTCAACTTTTTGAAGCTGTCAATTTTTGTTAACTTTTTTTGAATTTTGTAACTTTTTCTGAAGCTGCCAACTTTTGGTAACTTTTTTGAAGCTGTCAACTTTTGTTAACTTTTTTTAAAGCTCTCAAATTTTGTTAACTTTTTTAAAGCTGTCAACTTTTGTTAACATTTTTGAAGCTGTCAACTTTTGTTAACTTTTGTTAACTTCTTTTGAAGTTTTGTTAACTTTTTTAAAGCTGTCAACTTTTGTTAACTTCTTTTAAAGTTTTGTTAACTTTTTTGAAGCTGTCAACTTTTGTTAACTTGTTTTAAAGTTTTGTCAACTTTTTTAAAACTGTTAACTTTTGTTAACTGGTTTTGAAACTGTCAACTTTTTTGAAGCTGTCAACTTTTGTTAACTTTTTTTGGAGCTGTCAACTTTTGTTAACTGGTTTTGAAGCTGTCAACTTTTTTGAAATTTTAGTGAAGCTGTCAACTTTTGTTAATTTTTTTTGAAGCTGTCAGTTTTTGTTAACTTATGTTAACTTTTTTTTGAAGTTTTGTAACTTTTTCTGAAGCTGCCAACTTTTGTTAACTTTTTTTGAAGCTGTCAAATTTTGTTAACTTTTTTGAAGCTGTCAACTTTTGTTAACTTTTTTTGAAGCTGTCAACTTTTGTTAACTTTTGTTAACTTCCTTTAAAGTTTTGTCAACTTTTTTAAAACTGTCAACTTTTGTTAACTTTTTTTGAAGCTGTCAACTTTTGTCAACTTTTTTTAAAGCTCTCAACTTTTGTTAACTGGTTTTGAAACTGACAACTTTTGTTAACTTTTTTTGAAGCTGTTAACTTTTGTCAACTTTTTTGAAGCTGTTAACTTTTGTTAACTTATATTAAAAATGTCAACTTTTGTTAACTTATATTAAAAATGTCAACTTTTGTTAACTTTTTTGAAGCTGTCAACTTTTGTTAACTTTTTTAAAGCTGTCGACTTTTGTTAACTTTTTTGAAGCTGTCAACTTTTGTTAACTTTTTTTGAATTTCTCAACTTTTGTTAACTTTTTTGAAGCTGTCAACTTTTGTTTACTTTTTTTAAAGCTGTCAACTTTTGTTAACTTCTTTTGAAGTTTTATTAACTTTTTTACAGCTGTCAACTTTTGTTAACTTCCTTTAAAGTTTTGTTAACTTTTTTGAAGCTGTTAACTTTTGTTAACTTCTTTTGAAATTTTGTCTACTTTTGTTAACTTTTTTTGAAGCTGTCAACTTTTGTCAACTTTTTCTGAAGCTCTCAACTTTTGTTAACTGGTTTTGAAACTGTCAACTTTTGTTAACTTTTTTTGAAGCTGTCAACTTTTGTTAATTTTTTTAAAGGTCAACTTTTGTCAACTTTTTTAAAGCTGTCAACTTTTGTTAACTTTTTTTAACGCTGTCAACTTTTGTTATTTTTTTTAAAGCTGTCAAATTTTGTCAAATATTTTAAATCTGTCAACTTTTGTTAACTTTTTTTGGAGCTGTCAACTTTTGTTAACTTTTTTAAAGCTGTCAAATTTTGTTAACTTTTTGAAGCTGTCAACTTTTGTTAATTTTTTTAAAGCTGTCAACTTTTGTTAAATTTTTTAAACCTGTCAACTTTTGTTAACTTTTTTGAAACTGTCAAATTTTGTTAACTTTTTTAAAGCTGTCAACTTTTGTTAATTTTTTTTAAGCTGTCAACTTTTGTTAACTTTTTTAAAGCTGTCAACTTTTGTTAATTTTTTTAAAGCTGTCAACTTTTGTCAACTTTTTTTAAAGCTCTCAACTTTTGTTAACTGGTTTTGAAACTGACAACTTTTAATAACTTTTTTTGAAGTTTTGTAACTTTTTTTTAAGCTTTTAACATTTGTTAACTTCTTTTGAAATTTTGTTAACTTTTTTGAAGCTGTCAACTTTTGTTTAACTTTTTGAAGCTGTCACCTTTTGTTAACTTTTTTTAAAACTGTCAACTTTTGTTAACTTTTGTTAACTTCTTTTAAAGTTTTGTAAACTTTTTTGAAGCTGTCAACTTTTGTTAAATTCTTTTGAAGTTTTGTTAACTTTTTTAAAACTGTCAACTTTTGTTAACTTTTTTTGAAGCTGTCAACTTTTGTCAAATTTTTTTGAAGCTGTCAGCTTTTGTTAACTTTTTTTGAAGCTGTCAACCTTTGTCAACTTTTTTGAAGCTGTCAACTTTTGTTAACTTTTTTTAAAGCTGTCAACTTTTGTTAACTTTTTTGAAGCTGTCAACTTTTATTAACTTTTTTTGAAGCTGTCAACTTTTGTCAACTTTTTGAAGCTGTCAATTTTTGTTAACTTTTTTTGAATTTTGTAACTTTTTCTGAAGCTGCCAACTTTTGGTAACTTTTTTGAAGCTGTCAACTTTTGTTAACTTTTTTTAAAGCTCTCAAATTTTGTTAACTTTTTTAAAGCTGTCAACTTTTGTTAACATTTTTGAAGCTGTCAACTTTTGTTAACTTTTGTTAACTTCTTTTGAAGTTTTGTTAACTTTTTTAAAGCTGTCAACTTTTGTTAACTTCTTTTGAAGTTTTGTTAACTTTTTTGAAGCTGTCAACTTTTGTTAACTTGTTTTAAAGTTTTGTCAACTTTTTTAAAACTGTTAACTTTTGTTAACTGGTTTTGAAACTGTCAACTTTTTTGAAGCTGTCAACTTTTGTTAACTTTTTTTGAAGCTGTTAGTTTTTGTTAACTTATGTTAACTTTTTTTTGAAGTTTTGTAACTTTTTCTGAAGCTGCCAACTTTTGTTAACTTTTTTTGAAGCTGTCAAATTTTGTTAACTTTTTTGAAGCTGTCAACTTTTGTTAACTTTTTTTGAAGCTGTCAGTTTTTGTTAACTTATGTTAACTTCTTTTAAAGTTTTGTTAACTTTTTAGAAGCTGTCAACTTTTGTTAACTTCTTTTGAAGTTTTGTTATCTTTTTTGAAGCTGTTAACTTTTGTTAACTTTTTTTGAAGCTGTAAACTTTCCTTAACTTTTTCTGAAGGTGTCAACTTTTGTTTACTTTTTATGAAGTTTTGTAACTTTTTTTGAAGCTTTCAACTTTTGTTAACTTTTCTAAAGCTGTCAACTTTTGTTAATTTTTTTTATGTTTTGTAACTTTTGTTGGAGCTGTCAACTTTTGTTATTTTTTTTTGAAACTGTCAACTTTTGTTAACTTTTTTTTGAAGCTGTCAACTTTTGTTAACTTTTTCTGAAGCTGTCAACTTTTGTTAACTGGTTTTGAAGCTGTCAACTTTTGTTAACTTTTTTAAAGCTTTCAACTTTTGTTCACTTTTTTAAAGCTGTCAACTTTTGTTCACTTTTTTTGAAGCTCTTAACTTTTGTTAACTTATTTGAAGCTGCCAACTTTTGTTAACTTTTTTTGAAGCTGTCAACTTTTGTTAACTTTTGTTAACTTATTTTGAAGTTTTGTTAACTTTTTTGAAGCTGTCAACATTTGTTAACTTCTTTTAAAGTTTTGTTAACTTTTTTGAAGATGTCAAGTTTTGTTAACTTCTTTTGAAGTTTTGTCTACTTTTTTAAAAATGTCAACTTTTGTTAACTTTTTTTGAACCTCTCAACTTTTGTTAATTTTTTTAAAGATGTCAACTTTTGTCAACTTTTTTGAAGCTGTCAAATTTTGTTAACTTTTTTTGAAGCTGTCAACTTTTGTTATTTTTTTTAAAGCTGTCCACTTTTGTTATTTTTTTTTAAATCTGTCAACTTTTGTCAACTTTTTTAAAGCTGTCAACTTTTGTTAATTTTTTTGAAACTGTCAACTTTTATTAAATTTTTAAAAGCTGTCCACTTTTGTTATTTTTTTTAAAGCTGTTAACTTTTGTAAACTTTTTTCAAGCTGTCAACTTTTGTTAACTATTTGAAGCTGTCAACTTTTGTTAATTTTTTGAAGCTGTCAACTTTTGTTAAATTTTTTAAAGCTGTCAATTTTTGTTAACTTTTTTGAAGCTGTCAAATTTTGTTAACTTTTTTAAAGCTGTCAAGTTTTGTTAATTTTTTTTGAAGCTGTCAACTTTTGTTAACTTTTTTAAAGCTGTCAACTTTTGTTTTTTTTTTTAAAGCTGTCAACTTTCGTCAAATTTTTTGAAGCTGTTAACTTTTTTTAATTTTTTTTGAAACTGTCAACTTTTGTTAACTTTTTTGAAGTTGTCAAATTTTGTTAACTTTTTTGAAGCTGTCAACTTTTGTTAACTTTTTTAAAGCTGTCAAATTTTGTTAACTATTTGAAGCTGTCAACTTTTGTTAATATTTTTGAAGCTGTCAACTTTTGTTAAATTTTTTAAAGCTGTCAACTTTTGTTAACTTTTTTGAAGCTGTCAAATTTTGTTAACTTTTCTGAAGCTGTCAAGTTTTGTTAAATTTTTTTGAAGCTGTCAACTTTTGTTAATTTTTTTAAATCTGTCAACTTTTGTTATTTTTTTTAAAGCTGTCAACTTTTGTTATTTTTTTTAAAGCTCTCAACTTTTGTTATTTTTTTTAAAGCTGTCAACTTTTGTCAAATTTTTTGAAGCTGCCAACTTTTGTTAACTTTTTTTGAAGCTGTCAACTTTTGTTAACTTTTTTTAAAGCTGTCAACTTTTGTTATATTTTTTAAAGCTGCCAAATTTTGTTATTTTTTTAAAAGCTGTCATTTTTTGTCAAATTTTTTGGTCAACTTTTGTTACCTTTTTTTAAAGCTGTCAACTTTTGTTAACTTTTTTGAAGCTGTCAACTTTTGTTAACTTTTTAAAAGCTGTCCACTTTTGTTATTTTTTTTAAAGCTGTTAACTTTTGTAAACTTTTTTCAAGCTGTCAACTTTTGTTAACTTTTTTTGAAGCTGTCAACTTTTGTTAACTTTTTTAAAGCTGTCAAATTTTGTTAACTATTTGAAGCTGTCAAATTTTGTTAATTTTTTTGAAGCTGTCCACTTTTGTTAAATTTTTTAAAGCTGTCAACTTTTGTTAACTTTTTTGAAGCTGTCAAATTTTGTTAACTTTTTTGAATCTGTCAACTTTTGTTAACTTTTTTTAAAGCTGTCAACTTTTGTTAGCTTTTTTAAAGCTGTCAACTTTTGATATTTTTTTTAAAGCTGTCAACTTTGTCAAATTTTTTGAAGCTGTTAACTTTTGTTAATTTTTTTTGAAACTGTCAACTTTTGTTAACTTTTTTGAAGCTGTCAACTTTTGTTTACTTTTTTGAAGCTGTCAACTTTTGTTAACTTTTTAAAAGCTGTCCACTTTTGTTATTTTTTTTAAAGCTGTTAACTTTTGTAAACTTTTTTCAAGCTGTCAACTTTTGTTAACTTTTTTTAAAGCTGTCAACTTTTGTTAACTTTTTTGAAGCTGTCCAATTCTGTTAACTATTTGAAGCTGTCAACTTTTGTTAATTTTTTTGAAGCTGTCAACTTTTGTTAAATTTTTTAAAGCTGTCAACTTTTGTTAACTTTTTTAAAGCTGTCAAATTTTGTTAACTTTTTTGATGCTGTCAACTTTTGTTAACTTTTTTTGAAGCAGTCAACTTTTGTTAACTTTTTTAAAGCTGTCAACTTTTGTTATTTTTTTAAAGCTGTCAACTTTTGTCAAATTTTTTGAAGCTGTTAACTTTTGTTAATTTTTTTTGAAAGCTGTCAACTTTTGTTAACTTCTTTTGAAGCTGTCAACTTTTGTTAACTGGTTTTAAAGCTGTCAACTTTTGTTAATTTTTTTGAAGTTTTGTAACTTTTGTTGAAGCTGTCAACTTTTGTTAACTTTTTTTGAAGCTGTTAACTTTTGTTAACTTTTTTGAAGCTGTCAAATTTTGCTAACTTTTTTGAAGCTATCAACTTTTGTTAATTTTTTTGAAGCTGTCAACTTTTGTTAACTTTTTAAATGCTGTCAACTTTTGTTGCCTTTTTTTGAAGCTGTCAACTTTTGTCAACTTTTTTGAAGCTGTCAACTTTTGTTAACTTTTTTTAAAGCTGTAAACTTTTGTTAACTTTTTTGAAGCTGTCAACTTTTTCTAACTTTTTTGAAGATGTAAACTTTTGTTACCTTTTTTGAAGCTGTCAACTTTTGTTAACTTTTTTTAAAGCTGTAAACTTTTCTTAACTTTTTTGAAGCGGTCAACTTTTGTTAACTTTTTTTGAAGTCTCCAACTTTTGTTAACTTTTTTGAAGCTGTCAACTTTTGTTAACTTTTTTGAAGCTCTCAACTTTTGTAAACTTTTTTGAAGCTTTCAACTTTTGTTAACTTTTTTTGAAGCTGTCAACTTTTATTAACTTTTGTTAACATTTTTTAAAGTTTTGTTAACTTTTTTGAAGCTGTCAACTTTTGTTAACTTCTTTTGAAGTTTTGTTAACTTTTTTGAAGCTGTCAACTTTTGTTAACTTCTTTTAAAGTTTTGTCAACTTTTTTAAAACTGTCAACTTTTGTTAACTTTTTTTGAAGCTGTCAACTTTTGTTAACTTTTTTTGAAGCTGTCAACTTTTGTTAACTTTTTTAAAGCTGTCAAATTTTGTTAACTATTTGAAGTTGTCAACTTTCGTTAATTTTTTTGAAGCTGTCAACTTTTGTTAACGTTTTTTGGAGCTGTCAACTTTTGTTAACTGGTTTTGAAGCTGTCAACTTTTGTTAAATTTTAGTGAAGCTGTCAACTTTTGTTAATTTTTTTTGAAGCTGTCAGTTTTTGTTAACTTTTATTAACTTCTTATAAAGTTTTGTTAACTTTTTTGAAGCTATCAACTTTTGTTAACTTCTTCTAAAGTTTTGTTAACTTTGTTGAAGTTGTTAACTTTTGTTAACTTTTTTTGAAGCTTGAACTTTCCTTAACTTTTTCTGAAGCTGTCAACTTTTGTTTACTTTTTATGAAGTTTTGTAACTTTTTTTGAAGCTTTCAACTTTTGTTAACTTTTCTAAAGCTGTCAACTTTTGTTAATTTTTTTTTTATGTTTTGTAACTTTTGTTGAAGCTGTCAACTTTTGTTATTTTTTTTTGAAACTGTCAACTTTTGTTAACTTTTTTTGAAGCTGTCAACTTTTGTTAACTTTTCTGAAGCTGTCAACTTTTGTTAACTGGTTTTGAAGCTGTCAACTTTTGTTAATTTTTTTTGAAGCTGTCGACTTTTGTTAACTTTTTTTTTAAGTTTTGTAATTTTTTCTGAAGCTGCCAACTATTGTTAACTATTTGAAGCTGTCAATTTTTGTTAACTTTTTTAAAGCTGTCAACTTTTGTTAATTTTTTTTAAGCTGTCAACTTTTGTTAACTTTTTTAAAGCTGTCAACTTTTGTTAACTTTTTTAAAGCTGTCAACTTTCGTTAACTTTTGTTAACTACTTTTGAAGTTTTGTCTACTTTTTTGAAACTGTCAACTTTTGTTAACTTCTTTTGAAGCTGTCAATTTTTGTTAACTAGTTTTAAAGCTGTCAACTTTTGTTAACTTTTTTTAAAGCTGTAAACTTTTGTTAACTTTTTTTGAAACTGTCAACTTTTGTTAACTTCTTTTGAAGCTGTCAACTTTTGTTAACTGGTTTTGAAGCTGTCAACTTTTGTTAATTTTTTTGAAGTTTTGTGACTTTTTTTGAAGCTGTCAACTTTTGTTAACTTTTTAAAAGCTGTCAACTTTTGTCGCCTTTTTTTGAAGCTGTCAACTTTTGTTAACTTTTTTGAAGCTGTAAACTTTTGTTAACTTTTTTGAAGTTGTCAACTTTTGTTAACTTTTTAAAAGCTGTCAACTTTGTTGACTTTTTTTGAAGCTGTCAACTTTTGTCAACTTTTTTAAAGCTGTCAACTTTTGTTAACTTTTATTAAAGCTGTAAGCTTTTGTTAACTTTTTTGAAGCTGTCAACTTTTGTTAACTTTTTTGAAGCTGTCAACTTTTGTTAGCTTTTTGAAGCTGTCTACTTTTGTTAACTTTTTTTGAAGTTTTGTGACTTTTTTTGAAGCTGTCAACTTTTGTTAACTTTTTAAAAGCTGTCAACTTTTGTCGCCTTTTTTTGAAGCTGTCAACTTTTGTTAACTTTTTTGAAACTGTAAACTTTTGTTAACTTTTTTGAAGTTGTCAACTTTTGTTAACTTTTTAAAAGCTGTCAACTTTGTTGACTTTTTTTGAAGCTGTCAACTTTTGTCAACTTTTTTAAAGCTGTCAACTTTTGTTAACTTTTATTAAAGCTGTAAGCTTTTGTTAACTTTTTTGAAGCTGTCAACTTTTGTTAACTTTTTTGAAGCTGTCAACTTTTGTTAACTTTTTGAAGCTGTCTACTTTTGTTAACTTTTTTTTGAAGTTTTGTAACTTTTTCTGAAGCTGCCAACTTATGTTAACTTTTTTTGAAGCTGTCAAATTTTGTTAACTTTTTTGAAGCTGTCAACTTTTGTTAACTTTTTTTGAAGCTCTCAACTTTTGTTAACTTTTTTGAAGCTGTCAACTTTTGTTAATTTTTTTTGAAGCTGTCAACTTTTGTTAACTTTTGTTAACTTCTTTTAAAGTTTTGTCAACTTTTTTAAAACTGTCAACTTTTGTTAACTTTTTTTGAAGCTGTCAACTTTTGTCAGCTTTTTTTAAAGCTCTCAACTTTTGTTAACTGGTTTTGAAACTGACAACTTTTGTTAACTTTTTTTCAAGCTGTCAACTTTTTTAATTTTTTTAAAGATGTCAACTTTTGTTAACTTTTTGAAGCTGTCAACTTTTGTTAACTTTCTTTAAAGCTGTCAACTTTTGTTACTTGGTTTTAAAGCTGTCAACTTTTGTTAAATTTTATTAATTCTGTCAACTTTTGTTATTTTTTTAAAGCTGTTAACTTTTTTTAAATTTTTTGAAGCTGTCAACTTTTGTTAACTTTTTTTGAAGCTGTCAACTTTTGTTAACTTTTGTTAACTTCTTTTAAAGTTTTGTCAACTTTTTTAAAACTGTCAACTTTTGTTAACTTTTTTTGAAGCTGTCAACTTTTGTCAACTTTTTTTAAAGCTCTCAACTTTTGTTAACTCGTTTTGAAACTGACAACTTTTGTTAACTTTTTTTGAAGCTGTTAACTTTTGTCAATTTTTTTGAAGCTGTCAACTTTTGTTAACTTATATTAAAAATGTCAACTTTTGTTAACTTATATTAAAAATGTCAACTTTTGTTAACTTTTTTGAAGCTGTCAACTTTTGTTAACTTTTTTTGAAGCTGTCGACTTTTGTTAACTTTTTTTTGAAGTTTTGTAACTTTTTCTGAAGCTGCCAACTTTTGTTAACTTTTTTGAAGCTGTCACCTTTTGTTAACTTTTTTTGAAGCTGTCAACTTTTGTTAACTTTTTTGAAGCTGTCATTTTTTGTTAACTTTTTTTGAATTTCTCAACTTTTGTTAACTTTTTTGAAGCTGTCAACTTTTGTTTACTTTTTTAAAGCTGTCAACTTTTTTTAACTTCTTTTGAAGTTTTATTAACTTTTTTACAGCTGTCAACTTTTGTTAACTTCCTTTAAAGTTTTGTTAACTTTTTTGAAGCTGTCAACTTTTGTTAACTTCTTTTAAAATTTTGTCTACTTTTTTAAAACTGTCAACTTTTGTTAACTTTTTTTAAAGCTGTCAACTTTTGTCAACTTTTTCTGAAGCTCTCAACTTTTGTTAACTGGTTTTGAAACTGTCAACTTTTGTTAACTTTTTTTGAAGCTGTCAACTTTTGTTAATTTTTTTAAAGGTCAACTTTTGTCAACCTTTTGAAGCTGTCAACTTTTGTTAACTTTTTTTAACGCTGTCAACTTTTGTTATTTTTTTTAAAGCTGTCAAATTTTGTCAAATATTTTAAATCTGTCAACTTTTGTTAACTTTTTTTGGAGCTGTCAACTTTTGTTAACTTTTTTAAAGCTGTCAAATTTTGTTAATTTTTTTAAAGCTGTCAACTTCTGTTAAATTTTTTAAACCTGTCAACTTTTGTTAACTTTTTTGAAACTGTCAAATTTTGTTAACTTTTTTAAAGCTGTCAACTTTTGTTAATTTTTTTTAAGCTGTCAACTTTTGTTAACTTTTTTAAAGCTGGCCACTTTTGTTTACTTTTTTAAAGCTGTCAACTTTTGTTAACTTTTGTTAACTTCTTTTGAAGTTTTGTCTACTTTTTTGAAACTGTCAACTTTTGTTAACTTTTTTTGAAGCTGTCAACTTTTGTTAACTTCTTCTAAAGCTGTTAACTGGTTTTAAAGCTGTCAACTTTTAATAACTTTTTTTGAAGTTTTGTAACTTTTTTTGAAGCTTTTAACATTTGTTAACTTCTTTTGAAATTTTGTTAATTTTTTGAATCTGTCAACTTTTGTTTAACTTTTTGAAGCTGTCAACTTTTGTTAACTTTTTTTAAAACTGTCAACTTTTAATAACTTTTGTTAACTTCTTTTAAAGTTTTGTTAACTTTTTTGAAGCTGTCAACTTTTGTTAAATTCTTTTGAAGTTTTGTTAACTTTTTTAAAACTGTCAACTTTTGTTAACTTTTTTTGAAACTGTCAAATTTTGTTAACTTTTTTAAAGCTGTCAACTTTTGTTAATTTTTTTTAAGCTGTCAACTTTTGTTAACTTTTTTAAAGCTGTCAACTTTTGTTAACTTTTTTAAAGCTGTCATCTTTTGTTAACTTTTGTTAACTTCTTTTGAAGTTTTGTCTACTTTTTTGAAACTGTCAACTTTTGTTAACTTTTTTTGAAGCTGTCAACTTTTGTTAACTTCTTCTGAAGCTGTTAACTGGTTTTAAAGCTGTCAACTTTTAATAACTTTTTTTGAAGTTTTGTAACTTTTTTTTAAGCTTTTAACATTTGTTAACTTCTTTTGAAATTTTGTTAACTTTTTTGAAGCTGTCAACTTTTGTTTAACTTTTTGAAGCTGTCACCTTTTGTTAACTTTTTTTAAAACTGTCAACTTTTGTTAACTTTTGTTAACTTCTTTTAAAGTTTTGTTAACTTTTTTGAAGCTGTCAACTTTTGTTAAATTCTTTTAAAGTTTTGTTAACTTTTTTAAAACTGTCAACTTTTGTTAACTTTTTTTGAAGCTGTCAACTTTTGTCAATTTTTTTGAAGCTGTCAGCTTTTATTAACTTTTTTTGAAGC
The DNA here is from genome assembly GCA_964028335.1 of Altica lythri. Taxonomy (NCBI): domain Eukaryota; kingdom Metazoa; phylum Arthropoda; class Insecta; order Coleoptera; family Chrysomelidae; genus Altica; species Altica lythri. The sequence continues at coordinate 44,344,845 of OZ034800.1, read as the reverse complement.
TGTCAACCTTTGTCAACTTTTTTGAAGCTGTCAACTTTTGTTAACTTTTTTTAAAGCTGTCAACTTTTGTTAACTTTTTTGAAGCTGTCAACTTTTATTAACTTTTTTTGAAGCTGTCAACTTTTGTCAACTTTTTGAAGCTGTCAATTTTTGTTAACTTTTTTTGAATTTTGTAACTTTTTCTGAAGCTGCCAACTTTTGGTAACTTTTTTGAAGCTGTCAACTTTTGTTAACTTTTTTTAAAGCTCTCAAATTTTGTTAACTTTTTTAAAGCTGTCAACTTTTGTTAACATTTTTGAAGCTGTCAACTTTTGTTAACTTTTGTTAACTTCTTTTGAAGTTTTGTTAACTTTTTTAAAGCTGTCAACTTTTGTTAACTTCTTTTGAAGTTTTGTTAACTTTTTTGAAGCTGTCAACTTTTGTTAACTTGTTTTAAAGTTTTGTCAACTTTTTTAAAACTGTTAACTTTTGTTAACTGGTTTTGAAACTGTCAACTTTTTTGAAGCTGTCAACTTTTGTTAACTTTTTTTGGAGCTGTCAACTTTTGTTAACTGGTTTTGAAGCTGTCAACTTTTTTGAAATTTTAGTGAAGCTGTCAACTTTTGTTAATTTTTTTTGAAGCTGTCAGTTTTTGTTAACTTATGTTAACTTTTTTTTGAAGTTTTGTAACTTTTTCTGAAGCTGCCAACTTTTGTTAACTTTTTTTGAAGCTGTCAAATTTTGTTAACTTTTTTGAAGCTGTCAACTTTTGTTAACTTTTTTTGAAGCTGTCAACTTTTGTTAACTTTTGTTAACTTCCTTTAAAGTTTTGTCAACTTTTTTAAAACTGTCAACTTTTGTTAACTTTTTTTGAAGCTGTCAACTTTTGTCAACTTTTTTTAAAGCTCTCAACTTTTGTTAACTGGTTTTGAAACTGACAACTTTTGTTAACTTTTTTTGAAGCTGTTAACTTTTGTCAACTTTTTTGAAGCTGTTAACTTTTGTTAACTTATATTAAAAATGTCAACTTTTGTTAACTTATATTAAAAATGTCAACTTTTGTTAACTTTTTTGAAGCTGTCAACTTTTGTTAACTTTTTTTAAAGCTGTCGACTTTTGTTAACTTTTTTGAAGCTGTCAACTTTTGTTAACTTTTTTTGAATTTCTCAACTTTTGTTAACTTTTTTGAAGCTGTCAACTTTTGTTTACTTTTTTTAAAGCTGTCAACTTTTGTTAACTTCTTTTGAAGTTTTATTAACTTTTTTACAGCTGTCAACTTTTGTTAACTTCCTTTAAAGTTTTGTTAACTTTTTTGAAGCTGTTAACTTTTGTTAACTTCTTTTGAAATTTTGTCTACTTTTGTTAACTTTTTTTGAAGCTGTCAACTTTTGTCAACTTTTTCTGAAGCTCTCAACTTTTGTTAACTGGTTTTGAAACTGTCAACTTTTGTTAACTTTTTTTGAAGCTGTCAACTTTTGTTAATTTTTTTAAAGGTCAACTTTTGTCAACTTTTTTAAAGCTGTCAACTTTTGTTAACTTTTTTTAACGCTGTCAACTTTTGTTATTTTTTTTTAAAGCTGTCAAATGTTGTCAAATATTTTAAATCTGTCAACTTTTGTTAACTTTTTTTGGAGCTGTCAACTTTTGTTAACTTTTTTAAAGCTGTCAAATTTTGTTAACTTTTTGAAGCTGTCAACTTTTGTTAATTTTTTTAAAGCTGTCAACTTTTGTTAAATTTTTTAAACCTGTCAACTTTTGTTAACTTTTTTGAAACTGTCAAATTTTGTTAACTTTTTTAAAGCTGTCAACTTTTGTTAATTTTTTTTAAGCTGTCAACTTTTGTTAACTTTTTTAAAGCTGTCAACTTTTGTTAATTTTTTTAAAGCTGTCAACTTTTGTCAACTTTTTTTAAAGCTCTCAACTTTTGTTAACTGGTTTTGAAACTGACAACTTTTAATAACTTTTTTTGAAGTTTTGTAACTTTTTTTTAAGCTTTTAACATTTGTTAACTTCTTTTGAAATTTTGTTAACTTTTTTGAAGCTGTCAACTTTTGTTTAACTTTTTGAAGCTGTCACCTTTTGTTAACTTTTTTTAAAACTGTCAACTTTTGTTAACTTTTGTTAACTTCTTTTAAAGTTTTGTTAACTTTTTTGAAGCTGTCAACTTTTGTTAAATTCTTTTGAAGTTTTGTTAACTTTTTTAAAACTGTCAACTTTTGTTAACTTTTTTTGAAGCTGTCAACTTTTGTCAATTTGTTTGAAGCTGTCAGCTTTTGTTAACTTTTTTTGAAGCTGTCAACCTTTGTCAACTTTTTTGAAGCTGTCAACTTTTGTTAACTTTTTTAAAGCTGTCAAATTTTGTTAACTTTTTTGATGCTGTCAACTTTTGTTAACTTTTTTTGAAGCAGTCAACTTTTGTTAACTTTTTTAAAGCTGTCAACTTTTGTTATTTTTTTAAAGCTGTCAACTTTTGTCAAATTTTTTGAAGCTGTTAACTTTTGTTAATTTTTTTTGAAAGCTGTCAACTTTTGTTAACTTCTTTTGAAGCTGTCAACTTTTGTTAACTGGTTTTAAAGCTGTCAACTTTTGTTAATTTTTTTGAAGTTTTGTAACTTTTGTTGAAGCTGTCAACTTTTGTTAACTTTTTTTGAAGCTGTTAACTTTTGTTAACTTTTTTGAAGCTGTCAAATTTTGCTAACTTTTTTGAAGCTATCAACTTTTGTTAATTTTTTTGAAGCTGTCAACTTTTGTTAACTTTTTAAATGCTGTCAACTTTTGTTGCCTTTTTTTGAAGCTGTCAACTTTTGTCAACTTTTTTGAAGCTGTCAACTTTTGTTAACTTTTTTTAAAGCTGTAAACTTTTGTTAACTTTTTTGAAGCTGTCAACTTTTTCTAACTTTTTTGAAGATGTAAACTTTTGTTACCTTTTTTGAAGCTGTCAACTTTTGTTAACTTTTTTTAAAGCTGTAAACTTTTCTTAACTTTTTTGAAGCGGTCAACTTTTGTTAACTTTTTTTGAAGTCTCCAACTTTTGTTAACTTTTTTGAAGCTGTCAACTTTTGTTAACTTTTTTGAAGCTCTCAACTTTTGTAAACTTTTTTGAAGCTTTCAACTTTTGTTAACTTTTTTTGAAGCTGTCAACTTTTATTAACTTTTGTTAACATTTTTTAAAGTTTTGTTAACTTTTTTGAAGCTGTCAACTTTTGTTAACTTCTTTTGAAGTTTTGTTAACTTTTTTGAAGCTGTCAACTTTTGTTAACTTCTTTTAAAGTTTTGTCAACTTTTTTAAAACTGTCAACTTTTGTTAACTTTTTTTGAAGCTGTCAACTTTTGTTAACTTTTTTTGAAGCTGTCAACTTTTGTTAACTTTTTTAAAGCTGTCAAATTTTGTTAACTATTTGAAGTTGTCAACTTTCGTTAATTTTTTTGAAGCTGTCAACTTTTGTTAACGTTTTTTGGAGCTGTCAACTTTTGTTAACTGGTTTTGAAGCTGTCAACTTTTGTTAAATTTTAGTGAAGCTGTCAACTTTTGTTAACTTCTTCTAAAGTTTTGTTAACTTTGTTGAAGTTGTTAACTTTTGTTAACTTTTTTTGAAGCTTGAACTTTCCTTAACTTTTTCTGAAGCTGTCAACTTTTGTTTACTTTTTATGAAGTTTTGTAACTTTTTTTGAAGCTTTCAACTTTTGTTAACTTTTCTAAAGCTGTCAACTTTTGTTAATTTTTTTTTTATGTTTTGTAACTTTTGTTGAAGCTGTCAACTTTTGTTATTTTTTTTTGAAACTGTCAACTTTTGTTAACTTTTTTTGAAGCTGTCAACTTTTGTTAACTTTTCTGAAGCTGTCAACTTTTGTTAACTGGTTTTGAAGCTGTCAACTTTTGTTAATTTTTTTTGAAGCTGTCGACTTTTGTTAACTTTTTTTTTAAGTTTTGTAATTTTTTCTGAAGCTGCCAACTATTGTTAACTATTTGAAGCTGTCAATTTTTGTTAACTTTTTTAAAGCTGTCAACTTTTGTTAATTTTTTTTAAGCTGTCAACTTTTGTTAACTTTTTTAAAGCTGTCAACTTTTGTTAACTTTTTTAAAGCTGTCAACTTTCGTTAACTTTTGTTAACTACTTTTGAAGTTTTGTCTACTTTTTTGAAACTGTCAACTTTTGTTAACTTCTTTTGAAGCTGTCAATTTTTGTTAACTAGTTTTAAAGCTGTCAACTTTTGTTAACTTTTTTTAAAGCTGTAAACTTTTGTTAACTTTTTTTGAAACTGTCAACTTTTGTTAACTTCTTTTGAAGCTGTCAACTTTTGTTAACTGGTTTTGAAGCTGTCAACTTTTGTTAATTTTTTTGAAGTTTTGTGACTTTTTTTGAAGCTGTCAACTTTTGTTAACTTTTTAAAAGCTGTCAACTTTTGTCGCCTTTTTTTGAAGCTGTCAACTTTTGTTAACTTTTTTGAAGCTGTAAACTTTTGTTAACTTTTTTGAAGTTGTCAACTTTTGTTAACTTTTTAAAAGCTGTCAACTTTGTTGACTTTTTTTGAAGCTGTCAACTTTTGTCAACTTTTTTAAAGCTGTCAACTTTTGTTAACTTTTATTAAAGCTGTAAGCTTTTGTTAACTTTTTTGAAGCTGTCAACTTTTGTTAACTTTTTTGAAGCTGTCAACTTTTGTTAGCTTTTTGAAGCTGTCTACTTTTGTTAACTTTTTTTGAAGTTTTGTGACTTTTTTTGAAGCTGTCAACTTTTGTTAACTTTTTAAAAGCTGTCAACTTTTGTCGCCTTTTTTTGAAGCTGTCAACTTTTGTTAACTTTTTTGAAACTGTAAACTTTTGTTAACTTTTTTGAAGTTGTCAACTTTTGTTAACTTTTTAAAAGCTGTCAACTTTGTTGACTTTTTTTGAAGCTGTCAACTTTTGTCAACTTTTTTAAAGCTGTCAACTTTTGTTAACTTTTATTAAAGCTGTAAGCTTTTGTTAACTTTTTTGAAGCTGTCAACTTTTGTTAACTTTTTTGAAGCTGTCAACTTTTGTTAACTTTTTGAAGCTGTCTACTTTTGTTAACTTTTTTTTGAAGTTTTGTAACTTTTTCTGAAGCTGCCAACTTATGTTAACTTTTTTTGAAGCTGTCAAATTTTGTTAACTTTTTTGAAGCTGTCAACTTTTGTTAACTTTTTTTGAAGCTCTCAACTTTTGTTAACTTTTTTGAAGCTGTCAACTTTTGTTAATTTTTTTTGAAGCTGTCAACTTTTGTTAACTTTTGTTAACTTCTTTTAAAGTTTTGTCAACTTTTTTAAAACTGTCAACTTTTGTTAACTTTTTTTGAAGCTGTCAACTTTTGTCAGCTTTTTTTAAAGCTCTCAACTTTTGTTAACTGGTTTTGAAACTGACAACTTTTGTTAACTTTTTTTCAAGCTGTCAACTTTTTTAATTTTTTTAAAGATGTCAACTTTTGTTAACTTTTTGAAGCTGTCAACTTTTGTTAACTTTCTTTAAAGCTGTCAACTTTTGTTACTTGGTTTTAAAGCTGTCAACTTTTGTTAAATTTTATTAATTCTGTCAACTTTTGTTATTTTTTTAAAGCTGTTAACTTTTTTTAAATTTTTTGAAGCTGTCAACTTTTGTTAACTTTTTTTGAAGCTGTCAACTTTTGTTAACTTTTGTTAACTTCTTTTAAAGTTTTGTCAACTTTTTTAAAACTGTCAACTTTTGTTAACTTTTTTTGAAGCTGTCAACTTTTGTCAACTTTTTTTAAAGCTCTCAACTTTTGTTAACTCGTTTTGAAACTGACAACTTTTGTTAACTTTTTTTGAAGCTGTTAACTTTTGTCAATTTTTTTGAAGCTGTCAACTTTTGTTAACTTATATTAAAAATGTCAACTTTTGTTAACTTATATTAAAAATGTCAACTTTTGTTAACTTTTTTGAAGCTGTCAACTTTTGTTAACTTTTTTTGAAGCTGTCGACTTTTGTTAACTTTTTTTTGAAGTTTTGTAACTTTTTCTGAAGCTGCCAACTTTTGTTAACTTTTTTGAAGCTGTCACCTTTTGTTAACTTTTTTTGAAGCTGTCAACTTTTGTTAACTTTTTTGAAGCTGTCATTTTTTGTTAACTTTTTTTGAATTTCTCAACTTTTGTTAACTTTTTTGAAGCTGTCAACTTTTGTTTACTTTTTTAAAGCTGTCAACTTTTTTTAACTTCTTTTGAAGTTTTATTAACTTTTTTACAGCTGTCAACTTTTGTTAACTTCCTTTAAAGTTTTGTTAACTTTTTTGAAGCTGTCAACTTTTGTTAACTTCTTTTAAAATTTTGTCTACTTTTTTAAAACTGTCAACTTTTGTTAACTTTTTTTAAAGCTGTCAACTTTTGTCAACTTTTTCTGAAGCTCTCAACTTTTGTTAACTGGTTTTGAAACTGTCAACTTTTGTTAACTTTTTTTGAAGCTGTCAACTTTTGTTAATTTTTTTAAAGGTCAACTTTTGTCAACCTTTTGAAGCTGTCAACTTTTGTTAACTTTTTTTAACGCTGTCAACTTTTGTTATTTTTTTTAAAGCTGTCAAATTTTGTCAAATATTTTAAATCTGTCAACTTTTGTTAACTTTTTTTGGAGCTGTCAACTTTTGTTAACTTTTTTAAAGCTGTCAAATTTTGTTAATTTTTTTAAAGCTGTCAACTTCTGTTAAATTTTTTAAACCTGTCAACTTTTGTTAACTTTTTTGAAACTGTCAAATTTTGTTAACTTTTTTAAAGCTGTCAACTTTTGTTAATTTTTTTTAAGCTGTCAACTTTTGTTAACTTTTTTAAAGCTGGCCACTTTTGTTTACTTTTTTAAAGCTGTCAACTTTTGTTAACTTTTGTTAACTTCTTTTGAAGTTTTGTCTACTTTTTTGAAACTGTCAACTTTTGTTAACTTTTTTTGAAGCTGTCAACTTTTGTTAACTTCTTCTAAAGCTGTTAACTGGTTTTAAAGCTGTCAACTTTTAATAACTTTTTTTGAAGTTTTGTAACTTTTTTTGAAGCTTTTAACATTTGTTAACTTCTTTTGAAATTTTGTTAATTTTTTGAATCTGTCAACTTTTGTTTAACTTTTTGAAGCTGTCAACTTTTGTTAACTTTTTTTAAAACTGTCAACTTTTAATAACTTTTGTTAACTTCTTTTAAAGTTTTGTTAACTTTTTTGAAGCTGTCAACTTTTGTTAAATTCTTTTGAAGTTTTGTTAACTTTTTTAAAACTGTCAACTTTTGTTAACTTTTTTTGAAACTGTCAAATTTTGTTAACTTTTTTAAAGCTGTCAACTTTTGTTAATTTTTTTTAAGCTGTCAACTTTTGTTAACTTTTTTAAAGCTGTCAACTTTTGTTAACTTTTTTAAAGCTGTCATCTTTTGTTAACTTTTGTTAACTTCTTTTGAAGTTTTGTCTACTTTTTTGAAACTGTCAACTTTTGTTAACTTTTTTTGAAGCTGTCAACTTTTGTTAACTTCTTCTGAAGCTGTTAACTGGTTTTAAAGCTGTCAACTTTTAATAACTTTTTTTGAAGTTTTGTAACTTTTTTTTAAGCTTTTAACATTTGTTAACTTCTTTTGAAATTTTGTTAACTTTTTTGAAGCTGTCAACTTTTGTTTAACTTTTTGAAGCTGTCACCTTTTGTTAACTTTTTTTAAAACTGTCAACTTTTGTTAACTTTTGTTAACTTCTTTTAAAGTTTTGTTAACTTTTTTGAAGCTGTCAACTTTTGTTAAATTCTTTTAAAGTTTTGTTAACTTTTTTAAAACTGTCAACTTTTGTTAACTTTTTTTGAAGCTGTCAACTTTTGTCAATTTTTTTGAAGCTGTCAGCTTTTATTAACTTTTTTTGAAGCTGTCAACCTTTGTCAACTTTTTTGAAGCTGTCAACTTTTGTTAACTTTTTTTAAAGCTGTCAACTTTTGTTAACTTTTTTGAAGCTGTCAACTTTTATTAACTTTTTTTGAAGCTGTCAACTTTTGTCAACTTTTTGAAGCTGTCAATTTTTGTTAACTTTTTTTGAATTTTGTAACTTTTTCTGAAGCTGCCAACTTTTGGTAACTTTTTTGAAGCTGTCAACTTTTGTTAACTTTTTTTAAAGCTCTCAAATTTTGTTAACTTTTTTAAAGCTGTCAACTTTTGTTAACATTTTTGAAGCTGTCAACTTTTGTTAACTTTTGTTAACTTCTTTTGAAGTTTTGTTAACTTTTTTAAAGCTGTCAACTTTTGTTAACTTCTTTTGAAGTTTTGTTAACTTTTTTGAAGCTGTCAACTTTTGTTAACTTGTTTTAAAGTTTTGTCAACTTTTTTAAAACTGTTAACTTTTGTTAACTGGTTTTGAAACTGTCAACTTTTTTGAAGCTGTCAACTTTTGTTAACTTTTTTTGGAGCTGTCAACTTTTGTTAACTGGTTTTGAAGCTGTCAACTTTTTTGAAATTTTAGTGAAGCTGTCAACTTTTGTTAATTTTTTTTGAAGCTGTCAGTTTTTGTTAACTTATGTTAACTTTTTTTTGAAGTTTTGTAACTTTTTCTGAAGCTGCCAACTTTTGTTAACTTTTTTTGAAGCTGTCAAATTTTGTTAACTTTTTTGAAGCTGTCAACTTTTGTTAACTTTTTTTGAAGCTGTCAACTTTTGTTAACTTTTGTTAACTTCCTTTAAAGTTTTGTCAACTTTTTTAAAACTGTCAACTTTTGTTAACTTTTTTTGAAGCTGTCAACTTTTGTCAACTTTTTTTAAAGCTCTCAACTTTTGTTAACTGGTTTTGAAACTGACAACTTTTGTTAACTTTTTTTGAAGCTGTTAACTTTTGTCAACTTTTTTGAAGCTGTTAACTTTTGTTAACTTATATTAAAAATGTCAACTTTTGTTAACTTATATTAAAAATGTCAACTTTTGTTAACTTTTTTGAAGCTGTCAACTTTTGTTAACTTTTTTTAAAGCTGTCGACTTTTGTTAACTTTTTTGAAGCTGTCAACTTTTGTTAACTTTTTTTGAATTTCTCAACTTTTGTTAACTTTTTTGAAGCTGTCAACTTTTGTTTACTTTTTTTAAAGCTGTCAACTTTTGTTAACTTCTTTTGAAGTTTTATTAACTTTTTTACAGCTGTCAACTTTTGTTAACTTCCTTTAAAGTTTTGTTAACTTTTTTGAAGCTGTTAACTTTTGTTAACTTCTTTTGAAATTTTGTCTACTTTTGTTAACTTTTTTTGAAGCTGTCAACTTTTGTCAACTTTTTCTGAAGCTCTCAACTTTTGTTAACTGGTTTTGAAACTGTCAACTTTTGTTAACTTTTTTTGAAGCTGTCAACTTTTGTTAATTTTTTTAAAGGTCAACTTTTGTCAACTTTTTTAAAGCTGTCAACTTTTGTTAACTTTTTTTAACGCTGTCAACTTTTGTTATTTTTTTTTAAAGCTGTCAAATGTTGTCAAATATTTTAAATCTGTCAACTTTTGTTAACTTTTTTTGGAGCTGTCAACTTTTGTTAACTTTTTTAAAGCTGTCAAATTTTGTTAACTTTTTGAAGCTGTCAACTTTTGTTAATTTTTTTAAAGCTGTCAACTTTTGTTAAATTTTTTAAACCTGTCAACTTTTGTTAACTTTTTTGAAACTGTCAAATTTTGTTAACTTTTTTAAAGCTGTCAACTTTTGTTAATTTTTTTTAAGCTGTCAACTTTTGTTAACTTTTTTAAAGCTGTCAACTTTTGTTAATTTTTTTAAAGCTGTCAACTTTTGTCAACTTTTTTTAAAGCTCTCAACTTTTGTTAACTGGTTTTGAAACTGACAACTTTTAATAACTTTTTTTGAAGTTTTGTAACTTTTTTTTAAGCTTTTAACATTTGTTAACTTCTTTTGAAATTTTGTTAACTTTTTTGAAGCTGTCAACTTTTGTTTAACTTTTTGAAGCTGTCACCTTTTGTTAACTTTTTTTAAAACTGTCAACTTTTGTTAACTTTTGTTAACTTCTTTTAAAGTTTTGTTAACTTTTTTGAAGCTGTCAACTTTTGTTAAATTCTTTTGAAGTTTTGTTAACTTTTTTAAAACTGTCAACTTTTGTTAACTTTTTTTGAAGCTGTCAACTTTTGTCAATTTGTTTGAAGCTGTCAGCTTTTGTTAACTTTTTTTGAAGCTGTCAACCTTTGTCAACTTTTTTGAAGCTGTCAACTTTTGTTAACTTTTTTTAAAGCTGTCAACTTTTGTTAACTTTTTTGAAGCTGTCAACTTTTATTAACTTTTTTGGAAGCTGTCAACTTTTGTCAACTTTTTGAAGCTGTCAATTTTTGTTAACTTTTTTTGAATTTTGTAACTTTTTCTGAAGCTGCCAACTTTTGGTAACTTTTTTGAAGCTGTCAACTTTTGTTAACTTTTTTTAAAGCTCTCAAATTTTGTTAACTTTTTTAAAGCTGTCAACTTTTGTTAACATTTTTGAAGCTGTCAACTTTTGTTAACTTTTGTTAACTTCTTTTGAAGTTTTGTTAACTTTTTTAAAGCTGTCAACTTTTGTTAACTTCTTTTGAAGTTTTGTTAACTTTTTTGAAGCTGTCAACTTTTGTTAACTTGTTTTAAAGTTTTGTCAACTTTTTTAAAACTGTTAACTTTTGTTAACTGGTTTTGAAACTGTCAACTTTTTTGAAGCTGTCAACTTTTGTTAACTTTTTTTGGAGCTGTCAACTTTTGTTAACTGGTTTTGAAGCTGTCAACTTTTTTGAAATTTTAGTGAAGCTGTCAACTTTTGTTAATTTTTTTTGAAGCTGTCAGTTTTTGTTAACTTATGTTAACTTTTTTTTGAAGTTTTGTAACTTTTTCTGAAGCTGCCAACTTTTGTTAACTTTTTTTGAAGCTGTCAAATTTTGTTAACTTTTTTGAAGCTGTCAACTTTTGTTAACTTTTTTTGAAGCTGTCAACTTTTGTTAACTTTTGTTAACTTCCTTTAAAGTTTTGTCAACTTTTTTAAAACTGTCAACTTTTGTTAACTTTTTTTGAAGCTGTCAACTTTTGTCAACTTTTTTTAAAGCTCTCAACTTTTGTTAACTGGTTTTGAAACTGACAACTTTTGTTAACTTTTTTTGAAGCTGTTAACTTTTGTCAACTTTTTTGAAGCTGTTAACTTTTGTTAACTTATATTAAAAATGTCAACTTTTGTTAACTTATATTAAAAATGTCAACTTTTGTTAACTTTTTTGAAGCTGTCAACTTTTGTTAACTTTTTTTAAAGCTGTCGACTTTTGTTAACTTTTTTGAAGCTGTCAACTTTTGTTAACTTTTTTTGAATTTCTCAACTTTTGTTAACTTTTTTGAAGCTGTCAACTTTTGTTTACTTTTTTTAAAGCTGTCAACTTTTGTTAACTTCTTTTGAAGTTTTATTAACTTTTTTACAGCTGTCAACTTTTGTTAACTTCCTTTAAAGTTTTGTTAACTTTTTTGAAGCTGTTAACTTTTGTTAACTTCTTTTGAAATTTTGTCTACTTTTGTTAACTTTTTTTGAAGCTGTCAACTTTTGTCAACTTTTTCTGAAGCTCTCAACTTTTGTTAACTGGTTTTGAAACTGTCAACTTTTGTTAACTTTTTTTGAAGCTGTCAACTTTTGTTAATTGTTTTAAAGGTCAACTTTTGTCAACTTTTTTAAAGCTGTCAACTTTTGTTAACTTTTTTTAACGCTGTCAACTTTTGTTATTTTTTTTAAAGCTGTCAAATTTTGTCAAATATTTTAAATCTGTCAACTTTTGTTAACTTTTTTTGGAGCTGTCAACTTTTGTTAACTTTTTTAAAGCTGTCAAATTTTGTTAACTTTTTGAAGCTGTCAACTTTTGTTAATTTTTTTAAAGCTGTCAACTTTTGTTAAATTTTTTAAACCTGTCAACTTTTGTTAACTTTTTTGAAACTGTCAAATTTTGTTAACTTTTTTAAAGCTGTCAACTTTTGTTAATTTTTTTTAAGCTGTCAACTTTTGTTAACTTTTTTAAAGCTGTCAACTTTTGTTAATTTTTTTAAAGCTGTCAACTTTTGTTAACTTTTGTTAACTTCTTTTGAAGTTTTGTCTACTTTTTTGAAACTGTCAACTTTTGTTAACTTTTTTTGAAGCTGTCAACTTTTGTTAACTTCTTCTGAAGCTGTTAACTGGTTTTAAAGCTGTCAACTTTTAATAACTTTTTTTGAAGTTTTGTAACTTTTTTTTAAGCTTTTAACATTTGTTAACTTCTTTTGAAATTTTGTTAACTTTTTTGAAGCTGTCAACTTTTGTTTAACTTTTTGAAGCTGTCAACTTTTGTTAACTTTTTTTAAAACTGTCAACTTTTGTTAACTTTTGTTAACTTCTTTTAAAGTTTTGTTAACTTTTTTGAAGCTGTCAACTTTTGTTAAATTCTTTTGAAGTTTTGTTAACTTTTTTAAAACTGTCAACTTTTGTTAACTTTTTTTGAAGCTGTCAACTTTTGTCAATTTTTTTGAAGCTGTCAGCTTTTGTTAACTTTTTTTGAAGCTGTCAACCTTTGTCAACTTTTTTGAAGCTGTCAACTTTTGTTAACTTTTTTTAAAGCTGTCAACTTTTGTTAACTTTTTTGAAGCTGTCAACTTTTATTAACTTTTTTTGAAGCTGTCAACTTTTGTCAACTTTTTTGAAGCTGTTAACTTTTGTTAACTTATATTAAAAATGTCAACTTTTGTTAACTTATATTAAAAATGTCAACTTTTGTTAACTTTTTTGAAGCTGTCAACTTTTGTTAACTTTTTTTAAAGCTGTCGACTTTTGTTAACTTTTTTGAAGCTGTCAACTTTTGTTAACTTTTTTTGAATTTCTCAACTTTTGTTAACTTTTTTGAAGCTGTCAACTTTTGTTTACTTTTTTTAAAGCTGTCAACTTTTGTTAACTTCTTTTGAAGTTTTATTAACTTTTTTACAGCTGTCAACTTTTGTTAACTTCCTTTAAAGTTTTGTTAACTTTTTTGAAGCTGTTAACTTTTGTTAACTTCTTTTGAAATTTTGTCTACTTTTGTTAACTTTTTTTGAAGCTGTCAACTTTTGTCAACTTTTTCTGAAGCTCTCAACTTTTGTTAACTGGTTTTGAAACTGTCAACTTTTGTTAACTTTTTTTGAAGCTGTCAACTTTTGTTAATTTTTTTAAAGGTCAACTTTTGTCAACTTTTTTAAAGCTGTCAACTTTTGTTAACTTTTTTTAACGCTGTCAACTTTTGTTATTTTTTTTTAAAGCTGTCAAATGTTGTCAAATATTTTAAATCTGTCAACTTTTGTTAACTTTTTTTGGAGCTGTCAACTTTTGTTAACTTTTTTAAAGCTGTCAAATTTTGTTAACTTTTTGAAGCTGTCAACTTTTGTTAATTTTTTTAAAGCTGTCAACTTTTGTTAAATTTTTTAAACCTGTCAACTTTTGTTAACTTTTTTGAAACTGTCAAATTTTGTTAACTTTTTTAAAGCTGTCAACTTTTGTTAATTTTTTTTAAGCTGTCAACTTTTGTTAACTTTTTTAAAGCTGTCAACTTTTGTTAATTTTTTTAAAGCTGTCAACTTTTGTCAACTTTTTTTAAAGCTCTCAACTTTTGTTAACTGGTTTTGAAACTGACAACTTTTAATAACTTTTTTTGAAGTTTTGTAACTTTTTTTTAAGCTTTTAACATTTGTTAACTTCTTTTGAAATTTTGTTAACTTTTTTGAAGCTGTCAACTTTTGTTTAACTTTTTGAAGCTGTCACCTTTTGTTAACTTTTTTTAAAACTGTCAACTTTTGTTAACTTTTGTTAACTTCTTTTAAAGTTTTGTTAACTTTTTTGAAGCTGTCAACTTTTGTTAAATTCTTTTGAAGTTTTGTTAACTTTTTTAAAACTGTCAACTTTTGTTAACTTTTTTTGAAGCTGTCAACTTTTGTCAATTTGTTTGAAGCTGTCAGCTTTTGTTAACTTTTTTTGAAGCTGTCAACCTTTGTCAACTTTTTTGAAGCTGTCAACTTTTGTTAACTTTTTTTAAAGCTGTCAACTTTTGTTAACTTTTTTGAAGCTGTCAACTTTTATTAACTTTTTTGGAAGCTGTCAACTTTTGTCAACTTTTTGAAGCTGTCAATTTTTGTTAACTTTTTTTGAATTTTGTAACTTTTTCTGAAGCTGCCAACTTTTGGTAACTTTTTTGAAGCTGTCAACTTTTGTTAACTTTTTTTAAAGCTCTCAAATTTTGTTAACTTTTTTAAAGCTGTCAACTTTTGTTAACATTTTTGAAGCTGTCAACTTTTGTTAACTTTTGTTAACTTCTTTTGAAGTTTTGTTAACTTTTTTAAAGCTGTCAACTTTTGTTAACTTCTTTTGAAGTTTTGTTAACTTTTTTGAAGCTGTCAACTTTTGTTAACTTGTTTTAAAGTTTTGTCAACTTTTTTAAAACTGTTAACTTTTGTTAACTGGTTTTGAAACTGTCAACTTTTTTGAAGCTGTCAACTTTTGTTAACTTTTTTTGGAGCTGTCAACTTTTGTTAACTGGTTTTGAAGCTGTCAACTTTTTTGAAATTTTAGTGAAGCTGTCAACTTTTGTTAATTTTTTTTGAAGCTGTCAGTTTTTGTTAACTTATGTTAACTTTTTTTTGAAGTTTTGTAACTTTTTCTGAAGCTGCCAACTTTTGTTAACTTTTTTTGAAGCTGTCAAATTTTGTTAACTTTTTTGAAGCTGTCAACTTTTGTTAACTTTTTTTGAAGCTGTCAACTTTTGTTAACTTTTGTTAACTTCCTTTAAAGTTTTGTCAACTTTTTTAAAACTGTCAACTTTTGTTAACTTTTTTTGAAGCTGTCAACTTTTGTCAACTTTTTTTAAAGCTCTCAACTTTTGTTAACTGGTTTTGAAACTGACAACTTTTGTTAACTTTTTTTGAAGCTGTTAACTTTTGTCAACTTTTTTGAAGCTGTTAACTTTTGTTAACTTATATTAAAAATGTCAACTTTTGTTAACTTATATTAAAAATGTCAACTTTTGTTAACTTTTTTGAAGCTGTCAACTTTTGTTAACTTTTTTTAAAGCTGTCGACTTTTGTTAACTTTTTTGAAGCTGTCAACTTTTGTTAACTTTTTTTGAATTTCTCAACTTTTGTTAACTTTTTTGAAGCTGTCAACTTTTGTTTACTTTTTTTAAAGCTGTCAACTTTTGTTAACTTCTTTTGAAGTTTTATTAACTTTTTTACAGCTGTCAACTTTTGTTAACTTCCTTTAAAGTTTTGTTAACTTTTTTGAAGCTGTTAACTTTTGTTAACTTCTTTTGAAATTTTGTCTACTTTTGTTAACTTTTTTTGAAGCTGTCAACTTTTGTCAACTTTTTCTGAAGCTCTCAACTTTTGTTAACTGGTTTTGAAACTGTCAACTTTTGTTAACTTTTTTTGAAGCTGTCAACTTTTGTTAATTGTTTTAAAGGTCAACTTTTGTCAACTTTTTTAAAGCTGTCAACTTTTGTTAACTTTTTTTAACGCTGTCAACTTTTGTTATTTTTTTTAAAGCTGTCAAATTTTGTCAAATATTTTAAATCTGTCAACTTTTGTTAACTTTTTTTGGAGCTGTCAACTTTTGTTAACTTTTTTAAAGCTGTCAAATTTTGTTAACTTTTTGAAGCTGTCAACTTTTGTTAATTTTTTTAAAGCTGTCAACTTTTGTTAAATTTTTTAAACCTGTCAACTTTTGTTAACTTTTTTGAAACTGTCAAATTTTGTTAACTTTTTTAAAGCTGTCAACTTTTGTTAATTTTTTTTAAGCTGTCAACTTTTGTTAACTTTTTTAAAGCTGTCAACTTTTGTTAATTTTTTTAAAGCTGTCAACTTTTGTTAACTTTTGTTAACTTCTTTTGAAGTTTTGTCTACTTTTTTGAAACTGTCAACTTTTGTTAACTTTTTTTGAAGCTGTCAACTTTTGTTAACTTCTTCTGAAGCTGTTAACTGGTTTTAAAGCTGTCAACTTTTAATAACTTTTTTTGAAGTTTTGTAACTTTTTTTTAAGCTTTTAACATTTGTTAACTTCTTTTGAAATTTTGTTAACTTTTTTGAAGCTGTCAACTTTTGTTTAACTTTTTGAAGCTGTCAACTTTTGTTAACTTTTTTTAAAACTGTCAACTTTTGTTAACTTTTGTTAACTTCTTTTAAAGTTTTGTTAACTTTTTTGAAGCTGTCAACTTTTGTTAAATTCTTTTGAAGTTTTGTTAACTTTTTTAAAACTGTCAACTTTTGTTAACTTTTTTTGAAGCTGTCAACTTTTGTCAATTTTTTTGAAGCTGTCAGCTTTTGTTAACTTTTTTTGAAGCTGTCAACCTTTGTCAACTTTTTTGAAGCTGTCAACTTTTGTTAACTTTTTTTAAAGCTGTCAACTTTTGTTAACTTTTTTGAAGCTGTCAACTTTTATTAACTTTTTTTGAAGCTGTCAACTTTTGTCAACTTTTTGAAGCTGTCAATTTTTGTTAACTTTTTTTGAATTTTGTAACTTTTTCTGAAGCTGCCAACTTTTGGTAACTTTTTTGAAGCTGTCAACTTTTGTTAACTTTTTTTGAAGCTCTCAAATTTTGTTAACTTTTTTAAAGCTGTCAACTTTTGTTAACTTTTTTTGAAGCTGTCAACTTTTGTTAACTTTTGTTAACTTCTTTTGAAGTTTTGTTAACTTTTTTAAAGCTGTCAACTTTTGTTAACTTCTTTTGAAGTTTTGTTAACTTTTTTGAAGCTGTCAACTTTTGTTAACTTGTTTTAAAGTTTTGTCAACTTTTTTAAAACTGTCAACTTTTGTTAACTGGTTTTGAAACTGTCAACTTTTTTGAAATTTTTTGAAGCTGTCAACTTTTGTTAACTTTTTTTGGAGCTGTCAACTTTTGTTAACTGGTTTTGAAGCTGTCAACTTTTTTGAAATTTTAGTGAAGCTGTCAACTTTTGTTAATTTTTTTTGAAGCTGTCAGTTTTTGTTAACTTATGTTAACTTCTTTTAAAGTTTTGTTAACTTTTTAGAAGCTGTCAACTTTTGTTAACTTCTTTTGAAGTTTTGTTATCTTTTTTGAAGCTGTTAACTTTTGTTAACTTTTTTTGAAGCTGTAAACTTTCCTTAACTTTTTCTGAAGCTGTCAACTTTTGTTTACTTTTTATGAAGTTTTGTAACTTTTTTTGAAGCTTTCAACTTTTGTTAACTTTTCTAAAGCTGTCAACTTTTGTTAATTTTTTTAATGTTTTGTAACTTTTGTTGGAGCTGTCAACTTTTGTTAACTTTTTCTGAAGCTGTCAACTTTTGTTAACTGGTTTTGAAGCTGTCAACTTTTGTTATTTTTTTTAAGCTGTCGATTTTTGTTAACTTTTTTTTTAAGTTTTGTAATTTTTTTTGAAGCTTCCAACTATTGTTAACTTTTTTGAAGCTGTCAACTTTTGTTAACTTTTTTAAAGCTTTCAACTTTTGTTCACTTTTTTTTAAGCTGTCAACTTTGGTTCACTTTTTTTGAAGCTCTTAACTTTTGTTAACTTATTTGAAGCTGCCAACTTTTGTTAACTTTTTTTGAAGCTGTCAACTTTTGCTAACTTTTTTTGGAGCTGTCAACTTTTCTTAACTGGTTTTGAAGCTGTCAACTTTTGTTAAATTTTAGTAAAGCTGTCAACTTTTGTTAATTTTTTTTGAAGCTGTCAGTTTTTGTTAACTTATGTTAACTTCTTTTAAAGTTTTGTTAACTTTTTAGAAGCTGTCAACTTTTGTTAACTTCTTTTGAAGTTTTGTTATCTTTTTTGAAGCTGTTAACTTTTGTTAACTTTTTTTGAAGCTGTAAACTTTCCTTAACTTTTTCTGAAGGTGTCAACTTTTGTTTACTTTTTATGAAGTTTTGTAACTTTTTTTGAAGCTTTCAACTTTTGTTAACTTTTCTAAAGCTGTCAACTTTTGTTAATTTTTTTTTATGTTTTGTAACTTTTGTTGGAGCTGTCAACTTTTGTTATTTTTTTTTGAAACTGTCAACTTTTGTTAACTTTTTTTTGAAGCTGTCAACTTTTGTTAACTTTTTCTGACGCTGTCAACTTTTGTTAACTGGTTTTGAAGCTGTCAACTTTTGTTAACTTTTTTAAAGCTTTCAACTTTTGTTCACTTTTTTAAAGCTGTCAACTTTTGTTCACTTTTTTTGAAGCTCTTAACTTTTGTTAACTTATTTGAAGCTGCCAACTTTTGTTAACTTTTTTTGAAGCTGTCAACTTTTGTTAACTTTTGTTAACTTATTTTGAAGTTTTGTTAACTTTTTTGAAGCTGTCAACATTTGTTAACTTCTTTTAAAGTTTTGTTAACTTTTTTGAAGATGTCAACTTTTGTTAACTTCTTTTGAAGTTTTGTCTACTTTTTTAAAAATGTCAACTTTTGTTAACTTTTTTTGAACCTCTCAACTTTTGTTAATTTTTTTAAAGATGTCAACTTTTGTCAACTTTTTTGAAGCTGTCAAATTTTGTTAACTTTTTTTAAAGCTGTCAACTTTTGTTATTTTTTTTAAAGCTGTCCACTTTTGTTAATTTTTTTGAAACTGTCAACTTTTATTAAATTTTTAAAAGCTGTCCACTTTTGTTATTTTTTTTAAAGCTGTTAACTTTTGTAAACTTTTTTCAAGCTGTCAACTTTTGTTAACTATTTGAAGCTGTCAACTTTTGTTAATTTTTTGAAGCTGTCAACTTTTGTTAAATTTTTTAAAGCTGTCAATTT
Source organism: Altica lythri (assembly GCA_964028335.1). Taxonomy (NCBI): domain Eukaryota; kingdom Metazoa; phylum Arthropoda; class Insecta; order Coleoptera; family Chrysomelidae; genus Altica; species Altica lythri. The sequence continues at coordinate 44,326,211 of OZ034800.1, read as the reverse complement.
TTGTTAACTTTTTTGAAGCTGTCAAATTTTGTTAACTTTTTTTAAATCTGTCAACTTTTGTCAACTTTTTTAAAGCTGTCAACTTTTGTTAATTTTTTTGAAACTGTCAACTTTTATTAAATTTTTAAAAGCTGTCCACTTTTGTTATTTTTTTTAAAGCTGTTAACTTTTGTAAACTTTTTTCAAGCTGTCAACTTTTGTTAACTATTTGAAGCTGTCAACTTTTGTTAATTTTTTGAAGCTGTCAACTTTTGTTAAATTTTTTAAAGCTGTCAATTTTTGTTAACTTTTTTGAAGCTGTCAAATTTTGTTAACTTTTTTGAAGCTGTCAAGTTTTGTTAATTTTTTTTGAAGCTGTCAACTTTTGTTAACTTTTTTAAAGCTGTCAACTTTTGTTATTTTTTTTTAAAGCTGTCAACTTTCGTCAAATTTTTTGAAGCTGTTAACTTTTTTTAATTTTTTTTGAAACTGTCAACTTTTGTTAACTTTTTTGAAGTTGTCAAATTTTGTTAATTTTTTTGAAGCTGTCAACTTTTGTTAACTTTTTTAAAGCTGTTAAATTTTGTTAACTATTTGAAGCTGTCAACTTTTGTTAATATTTTTGAAGCTGTCAACTTTTGTTAAATTTTTTAAAGCTGTCAACTTTTGTTAACTTTTTTGAAGCTGTCAAATTTTGTTAACTTTTCTGAAGCTGTCAAGTTTTGTTAAATTTTTTTGAAGCTGTCAACTTTTGTTAATTTTTTTAAATCTGTCAACTTTTGTTATTTTTTTTAAAGCTGTCAACTTTTGTTATTTTTTTTAAAGCTGTCAACTTTTGTTATTTTTTTTTTATGTTTTGTAACTTTTTTTGAAGCTGTCAACTTTTGTTAACTTTTTTAAAGCTCTCAACTTTTGTTATTTTTTTTAAAGCTGTCAACTTTTGTCAAATTTTTTGAAGCTGACAACTTTTGTTAACTTTTTTTGAAGCTGTCAACTTTTGTTAACTTTTTTTAAAGCTGTCAACTTTTGTTATATTTTTTAAAGCTGCCAAATTTTGTTATTTTTTTAAAAGCTGTCATTTTTTGTCAAATTTTTTGGTCAACTTTTGTTACCTTTTTTTAAAGCTGTCAACTTTTGTTAACTTTTTTGAAGCTGTCAACTTTTGTTAACTTTTTAAAAGCTGTCCACTTTTGTTATTTTTTTTAAAGCTGTTAACTTTTGTAAACTTTTTTCAAGCTGTCAACTTTTGTTAACTTTTTTTGAAGCTGTCAACTTTTGTTAACTTTTTTAAAGCTGTCAAATTTTGTTAACTATTTGAAGCTGTCAAATTTTGTTAATTTTTTTGAAGCTGTCAACTTTTGTTAAATTTTTTAAAGCTGTCAACTTTTGTTAACTTTTTTGAAGCTGTCAAATTTTGTTAACTTTTTTGAATCTGTCAACTTTTCTTAACTTTTTTTAAAGCTGTCAACTTTTGTTAGCTTTTTTAAAGCTGTCAACTTTTGATATTTTTTTTAAAGCTGTCAACTTTGTCAAATTTTTTGAAGCTGTTAACTTTTGTTAATTTTTTTTGAAACTGTCAACTTTTGTTAACTTTTTTGAAGCTGTCAACTTTTGTTTACTTTTTTGAAGCTGTCAACTTTTGTTAACTTTTTAAAAGCTGTCCACTTTTGTTATTTTTTTTAAAGCTGTTAACTTTTGTAAACTTTTTTCAAGCTGTCAACTTTTGTTAACTTTTTTTAAAGCTGTCAACTTTTGTTAACTTTTTTGAAGCTGTCCAATTCTGTTAACTATTTGAAGCTGTCAACTTTTGTTAATTTTTTTGAAGCTGTCAACTTTTGTTAAATTTTTTAAAGCTGTCAACTTTTGTTAACTTTTTTAAAGCTGTCAAATTTTGTTAACTTTTTTGATGCTGTCAACTTTTGTTAACTTTTTTTGAAGCAGTCAACTTTTGTTAACTTTTTTAAAGCTGTCAACTTTTGTTATTTTTTTAAAGCTGTCAACTTTTGTCAAATTTTTTGAAGCTGTTAACTTTTGTTAATTTTTTTTGAAAGCTGTCATCTTTTGTTAACTTCTTTTGAAGCTGTCAACTTTTGTTAACTGGTTTTAAAGCTGTCAACTTTTGTTAATTTTTTTGAAGTTTTGTAACTTTTGTTGAAGCTGTCAACTTTTGTTAACTTTTTTTGAAGCTGTTAACTTTTGTTAACTTTTTTGAAGCTGTCAAATTTTGCTAACTTTTTTGAAGCTATCAACTTTTGTTAATTTTTTTGAAGCTGTCAACTTTTGTTAACTTTTTAAATGCTGTCAACTTTTGTTGCCTTTTTTTGAAGCTGTCAACTTTTGTCAACTTTTTTGAAGCTGTCAACTTTTGTTAACTTTTTTTAAAGCTGTAAACTTTTGTTAACTTTTTTGAAGCTGTCAACTTTTTCTAACTTTTTTGAAGCTGTAAACTTTTGTTACCTTTTTTGAAGCTGTCAACTTTTGTTAACTTTTTTTAAAGCTGTAAACTTTTTTTAACTTTTTTGAAGCTGTCAACTTTTGTTAACTGTTTTTGAAGCCTCCAACTTTTGTTAACTTTTTTGAAGCTGTCAACTTTTGTTAACTTTTTTGAAGCTCTCAACTTTTGTAAACTTTTTTGAAGCTTTCAACTTTTGTTAACTTTTTTTGAAGCTGTCAACTTTTGTTAACTTTTTTAAAGCTGTCAAATTTTGTTAACTATTTGAAGTTGTCAACTTTTGTTAATTTTTTTGAAGCTGTCAACTTTTGTTAACTTTTTTTGGAGCTGTCAACTTTTGTTAACTGGTTTTGAAGCTGTCAACTTTTGTTAACTTTTGTTAACTTCTTTTGAAGTTTTGTTAACTTTTTTGAAGCTGTCAACATTTGTTAACTTCTTTTAATGTTTTGTTAACTTTTTTGAAGATGTCAACTTTTGTTAACTTCTTTTGAAGTTTTGTCTACTTTTTTAAAAATGTCAACTTTTGTTAACTTTTTTTGAACCTCTCAACTTTTGTTAATTTTTTTAAAGATGTCAACCTTTGTCAACTTTTTTCAAGCTGTCAAATTTTGTTAACTTTTTGAAGCTGTCAACTTTTGTTAATTTTTTTAAAGCTGTCAACTTTTGTTAAATTTTTTAAACCTGTCAACTTTTGTTAACTTTTTTGAAATTGTAAAATTTTGTTAACTTTTTTAAAGCTGTCAACTTTTGTTAATTTTTTTTAAGCTGTCAACTTTTGTTAACTTTTTTAAAGCTGTCAACTTTTGTTAACTTTTTTAAAGCTGTCAACTTTTGTTAACTTTTGTTAACTACTTTTGAAGTTTTGTCTACTTTTTTGAAACTGTCAACTTTTGTTAACTTCTTTTGAAGCTGTCAATTTTTGTTAACTAGTTTTAAAGCTGTCAACTTTTGTTAACTTTTTTTAAAGCTGTAAACTTTTGTTAACTTTTTTTGAAACTGTCAACTTTTGTTAACTTCTTTTGAAGCTGTCAACTTTTGTTAACTGGTTTTGAAGCTGTCAACTTTTGTTAATTTTTTTGAAGTTTTGTAACTTTTTTTGAAGCTGTCAACTTTTGTTAACTTTTTAAAAGCTGTCAACTTTTGTCGCCTTTTTTTGAAGCTGTCAACTTTTGTTAACTTTTTTGAAGCTGTAAACTTTTGTTAACTTTTTTGAAGTTGTCAACTTTTGTTAACTTTTTAAAAGCTGTCAACTTTGTTGACTTTTTTTGAAGCTGTCAACTTTTATCAACTTTTTTAAAGCTGTCAACTTTTGTTAACTTTTATTAAAGCTGTAAGCTTTTGTTAACTTTTTTGAAGCTGTCAACTTTTGTTAACTTTTTTGAAGCTGTCAACTTTTGTTAACTTTTTGAAGCTGTCTACTTTTGTTAACTTTTTTTTGAAGTTTTGTAACTTTTTCTGAAGCTGCCAACTTATGTTAACTTTTTTTGAAGCTGTCAAATTTTGTTAACTTTTTTGAAGCTGTCAACTTTTGTTAACTTTTTTTGAAGCTCTCAACTTTTGTTAACTTTTTTAAAACTGTCAACTTTTGTTAACTTTTTTTGAAGCTGTCAACTTTTGTCAGCTTTTTTTAAAGCTCTCAACTTTTGTTAACTGGTTTTGAAACTGACAACTTTTGTTAACTTTTTTTGAAGCTGTCAACTTTTGTTAATTTTTTTAAAGATGTCAACTTTTGTTAACTTTTTGAAGCTGTCAACTTTTGTTAACTTTCTTTAAAGCTGTCAACTTTTGTTACTTGGTTTTAAAGCTGTCAACTTTTGTTAACTTTTATTAATTCTGTCAACTTTTGTTATTTTTTTAAAGCTGTTAACTTTTTTTAAATTTTTTGAAGCTGTCAACTTTTGTTAACTTTTTTTGAAGCTGTCAACTTTTGTTAACTTTTGTTAACTTCTTTTAAAGTTTTGTCAACTTTTTTAAAACTGTCAACTTTTGTTAACTTTTTTTGAAGCTGTCAACTTTTGTCAACTTTTTTTAAAGCTCTCAACTTTTGTTAACTCGTTTTGAAACTGACAACTTTTGTTAACTTTTTTTGAAGCTGTTAACTTTTGTCAATTTTTTTGAAGCTGTCAACTTTTGTTAACTTATATTAAAAATGTCAACTTTTGTTAACTTATATTAAAAATGTCAACTTTTGTTAACTTTTTTGAAGCTGTCAACTTTTGTTAACTTTTTTTGAAGCTGTCGACTTTTGTTAACTTTTTTTTGAAGTTTTGTAACTTTTTCCGAAGCTGCCAACTTTTGTTAACTTTTTTGAAGCTGTCACCTTTTGTTAACTTTTTTTGAAGCTGTCAACTTTTGTTAACTTTTTTGAAGCTGTCATTTTTTGTTAACTTTTTTTGAATTTCTCAACTTTTGTTAACTTTTTTGAAGCTGTCAACTTTTGTTTACTTTTTTAAAGCTGTCAACTTTTGTTAACTTCTTTTGAAGTTTTATTAACTTTTTTACAGCTGTCAACTTTTGTTAACTTCCTTTAAAGTTTTGTTAACTTTTTTGAAGCTGTCAACTTTTGTTAACTTCTTTTAAAATTTTGTCTACTTTTTTAAAACTGTCAACTTTTGTTAACTTTTTTTGAAGCTGTCAACTTTTGTCAACTTTTTCTGAAGCTCTCAACTTTTGTTAACTGGTTTTGAAACTGTCAACTTTTGTTAACTTTTTTTGAAGCTGTCAACTTTTGTTAATTTTTTTAAAGGTCAACTTTTGTCAACCTTTTGAAGCTGTCAACTTTTGTTAACTTTTTTTGGAGCTGTCAACTTTTGTTAACTTTTTTAAAGCTGTCAAATTTTGTTAACTTTTTGAAGCTGTCAACTTTTGTTAATTTTTTTAAAGCTGTCAACTTCTGTTAAATTTTTTAAACCTGTCAACTTTTGTTAACTTTTTTGAAACTGTCAAATTTTGTTAACTTTTTTAAAGCTGTCAACTTTTGTTAATTTTTTTTAAGCTGTCAACTTTTGTTAACTTTTTTAAAGCTGGCCACTTTTGTTAACTTTTTTAAAGCTGTCAACTTTTGTTAACTTTTGTTAACTTCTTTTGAAGTTTTGTCTACTTTTTTGAAACTGTCAACTTTTGTTAACTTTTTTTGAAGCTGTCAACTTTTGTTAACTTCTTCTAAAGCTGTTAACTGGTTTTAAAGCTGTCAACTTTTAATAACTTTTTTTGAAGTTTTGTAACTTTTTTTGAAGCTTTTAACATTTGTTAACTTCTTTTGAAATTTTGTTAATTTTTTGAAGCTGTCAACTTTTGTTAAATTCTTTTGAAGTTTTGTTAACTTTTTTAAAACTGTCAACTTTTGTTAACTTTTTTTGAAGCTGTCAACTTTTGTCAATTTTTTTGAAGCTGTCAGCTTTTGTTAACTTTTTTTGAAGCTGTCAACCTTTGTCAACTTTCTTGAAGCTGTCAACTTTTGTTAACTTTTATTAAAGCTGTCAACTTTTGTTAACTTTTTTGAAGCTGTCAACTTTTGTTAACTTTTTTTGAAGCTGTCAACTTTTTGAAGCTGTAAACTTTTGTTAACTTTTTTTTAATTTTGTAACTTTTTCTGAAGCTGCCAACTTTTGTTAACTTTTTTGAAGCTGTCAACTTTTGTTAACTTTTTTTGAAGCTCTCAACTTTTGTTAACTTTTTTAAAGCTGTCAACTTTTGTTAACTCCTTTTGAAGTTTTGTTAACTTTTTTGAAGCTGTCAACTTTCGTTAACTTCTTTTAAAGTTTTGTCAACTTTTTTAAAACTGTCAACTTTTGTTAACTTTTTTTGAAGCTGTCAACTTTTGTCAACTTTTTCTGAAGCTGTCAACTTTTGTTAACTGGTTTTGAAGCTGTCAACTTTTGTTAATTTTTTTTGAAGCTGTCGATTTTTGTTAACTTTTTTGAAGCTGTCAACTTTTGTTAACTTTTTTAAAGCTTTCAACTTTTGTTCACTTTTTTAAAGCTGTCAACTTTTGTTCACTTTTTTTGAAGCTCTTAACTTTTGTTAACTTATTTGAAGCTGCCAACTTTTGTTAACTTTTTTTGAAGCTGTCAACTTTTGTTAACTTTTGTTAACTTCTTTTGAAGTTTTGTTAACTTTTTTGAAGCTGTCAACATTTGTTAACTTCTTTTAAAGTTTTGTTAACTTTTTTGAAGATGTCAACTTTTGTTAACTGCTTTTGAAGTTTTGTCTACTTTTTTAAAAACGTCAACTTTTGTTAACTTTTTTTGAACCTCTCAACTTTTGTTAATTTTTTTAAAGATGTCAACCTTTGTCAACTTTTTTGAAGCTGTCAACTTTTGTTAACTTTTTTTGAAGCTGTCAACTTTTGTTATTTTTTTTAAAGCTGTCAACTGTTGTTAATTTTTTTAAAGCTGTCAACTTTTGTTAACTTTTTTGGAGCTGTCAACTTTTGTTAATTTTTTTGAAGCTGTCAACTTTTGTTAACTTTTTAAAAGCTGTCCACTTTTGTTTTTTTTTTAAATCTGTCAACTTTTGTCAACTTTTTTAAAGCTGTCAACTTTTGTTAACTTTTTTGGAGCTGTCAACTTTTGTTAATTTATTTGAAACTGTCAACTTTTATTAAATTTTTAAAAGCTGTCCCCTTTTGTTATTTTTTTTAAAGCTGTTAACTTTTGTAAACTTTTTTTAAGCTGTCAACTTTTGTTAACTTTTTATGAAGCTGTCAACTTTTGTTAACTTTTTTTAAAGCTGTCAAATTTTGTTAACTATTTGAAGCTGTCAACTTTTGTTAATTTTTTTGAAGCTGTCAACTTTTGTTAAATTCTTTAAAGCTGTCAATGTATGTTAACTTTTTGAAGCTGTCAAATTTTGTTAACTTTTTTGAAGCTGTCAAGTTTTGTTAAATTTTTTTGAAGCTGTCAACTTTTGTTAACTTTTTTAAAGCTGCCAACTTTTGTTATTTTTTTTAAAGCTGTCAACTTTCGTCAAATTTTTTGAAGCTGTTAACTTTTGTTAATTTTCTTTGAAACTGTCAACTTTTGTTAACTTTTTTGAAGTTGTCAAATTTTGTTAACTTTTTTGAAGCTGTCAACTTTTGTTAACTTTTTTAAAGCTGTCAAATTTTGTTAACTATTTGAAGCTGTCAACTTTTGTTAATGTTTTTGAAGCTGTCAACTTTTGTTAAATTTTTTAAAGCTGTCAACTTTTGTTAACTTTTTTGAAGCTGTCTACTTTTGTTAACTTTTTTTTGAAGTTTTGTAACTTTTTCTGAAGCTGCCAACTTATGTTAACTTTTTTTGAAGCTGTCAAATTTTGTTAACTTTTTTGAAGCTGTCAACTTTTGTTAACTTTTTTTGAAGCTCTCAACTTTTGTTAACTTTTTTGAAGCTGTCAACTTTTGTTAATTTTTTTTGAAGCTGTCAACTTTTGTTAACTTTTGTTAACTTCTTTTAAAGTTTTGTCAACTTTTTTAAAACTGTCAACTTTTGTTAACTTTTTTTGAAGCTGTCAACTTTTGTCAGCTTTTTTTAAAGCTCTCAACTTTTGTTAACTGGTTTTGAAACTGACAACTTTTGTTAACTTTTTTTCAAGCTGTCAACTTTTTTAATTTTTTTAAAGATGTCAACTTTTGTTAACTTTTTGAAGCTGTCAACTTTTGTTAACTTTCTTTAAAGCTGTCAACTTTTGTTACTTGGTTTTAAAGCTGTCAACTTTTGTTAAATTTTATTAATTCTGTCAACTTTTGTTATTTTTTTAAAGCTGTTAACTTTTTTTAAATTTTTTGAAGCTGTCAACTTTTGTTAACTTTTTTTGAAGCTGTCAACTTTTGTTAACTTTTGTTAACTTCTTTTAAAGTTTTGTCAACTTTTTTAAAACTGTCAACTTTTGTTAACTTTTTTTGAAGCTGTCAACTTTTGTCAACTTTTTTTAAAGCTCTCAACTTTTGTTAACTCGTTTTGAAACTGACAACTTTTGTTAACTTTTTTTGAAGCTGTTAACTTTTGTCAATTTTTTTGAAGCTGTCAACTTTTGTTAACTTATATTAAAAATGTCAACTTTTGTTAACTTATATTAAAAATGTCAACTTTTGTTAACTTTTTTGAAGCTGTCAACTTTTGTTAACTTTTTTTGAAGCTGTCGACTTTTGTTAACTTTTTTTTGAAGTTTTGTAACTTTTTCTGAAGCTGCCAACTTTTGTTAACTTTTTTGAAGCTGTCACCTTTTGTTAACTTTTTTTGAAGCTGTCAACTTTTGTTAACTTTTTTGAAGCTGTCATTTTTTGTTAACTTTTTTTGAATTTCTCAACTTTTGTTAACTTTTTTGAAGCTGTCAACTTTTGTTTACTTTTTTAAAGCTGTCAACTTTTTTTAACTTCTTTTGAAGTTTTATTAACTTTTTTACAGCTGTCAACTTTTGTTAACTTCCTTTAAAGTTTTGTTAACTTTTTTGAAGCTGTCAACTTTTGTTAACTTCTTTTAAAATTTTGTCTACTTTTTTAAAACTGTCAACTTTTGTTAACTTTTTTTAAAGCTGTCAACTTTTGTCAACTTTTTCTGAAGCTCTCAACTTTTGTTAACTGGTTTTGAAACTGTCAACTTTTGTTAACTTTTTTTGAAGCTGTCAACTTTTGTTAATTTTTTTAAAGGTCAACTTTTGTCAACCTTTTGAAGCTGTCAACTTTTGTTAACTTTTTTTAACGCTGTCAACTTTTGTTATTTTTTTTAAAGCTGTCAAATTTTGTCAAATATTTTAAATCTGTCAACTTTTGTTAACTTTTTTTGGAGCTGTCAACTTTTGTTAACTTTTTTAAAGCTGTCAAATTTTGTTAATTTTTTTAAAGCTGTCAACTTCTGTTAAATTTTTTAAACCTGTCAACTTTTGTTAACTTTTTTGAAACTGTCAAATTTTGTTAACTTTTTTAAAGCTGTCAACTTTTGTTAATTTTTTTTAAGCTGTCAACTTTTGTTAACTTTTTTAAAGCTGGCCACTTTTGTTTACTTTTTTAAAGCTGTCAACTTTTGTTAACTTTTGTTAACTTCTTTTGAAGTTTTGTCTACTTTTTTGAAACTGTCAACTTTTGTTAACTTTTTTTGAAGCTGTCAACTTTTGTTAACTTCTTCTAAAGCTGTTAACTGGTTTTAAAGCTGTCAACTTTTAATAACTTTTTTTGAAGTTTTGTAACTTTTTTTGAAGCTTTTAACATTTGTTAACTTCTTTTGAAATTTTGTTAATTTTTTGAATCTGTCAACTTTTGTTTAACTTTTTGAAGCTGTCAACTTTTGTTAACTTTTTTTAAAACTGTCAACTTTTAATAACTTTTGTTAACTTCTTTTAAAGTTTTGTTAACTTTTTTGAAGCTGTCAACTTTTGTTAAATTCTTTTGAAGTTTTGTTAACTTTTTTAAAACTGTCAACTTTTGTTAACTTTTTTTGAAACTGTCAAATTTTGTTAACTTTTTTAAAGCTGTCAACTTTTGTTAATTTTTTTTAAGCTGTCAACTTTTGTTAACTTTTTTAAAGCTGTCAACTTTTGTTAACTTTTTTAAAGCTGTCATCTTTTGTTAACTTTTGTTAACTTCTTTTGAAGTTTTGTCTACTTTTTTGAAACTGTCAACTTTTGTTAACTTTTTTTGAAGCTGTCAACTTTTGTTAACTTCTTCTGAAGCTGTTAACTGGTTTTAAAGCTGTCAACTTTTAATAACTTTTTTTGAAGTTTTGTAACTTTTTTTTAAGCTTTTAACATTTGTTAACTTCTTTTGAAATTTTGTTAACTTTTTTGAAGCTGTCAACTTTTGTTTAACTTTTTGAAGCTGTCACCTTTTGTTAACTTTTTTTAAAACTGTCAACTTTTGTTAACTTTTGTTAACTTCTTTTAAAGTTTTGTTAACTTTTTTGAAGCTGTCAACTTTTGTTAAATTCTTTTAAAGTTTTGTTAACTTTTTTAAAACTGTCAACTTTTGGTAACTTTTTTTGAAGCTGTCAACTTTTGTCAATTTTTTTGAAGCTGTCAGCTTTTATTAACTTTTTTTGAAGCTGTCAACCTTTGTCAACTTTTTTGAAGCTGTCAACTTTTGTTAACTTTTTTTAAAGCTGTCAACTTTTGTTAACTTTTTTGAAGCTGTCAACTTTTATTAACTTTTTTTGAAGCTGTCAACTTTTGTCAACTTTTTGAAGCTGTCAATTTTTGTTAACTTTTTTTGAATTTTGTAACTTTTTCTGAAGCTGCCAACTTTTGGTAACTTTTTTGAAGCTGTCAACTTTTGTTAACTTTTTTTAAAGCTCTCAAATTTTGTTAACTTTTTTAAAGCTGTCAACTTTTGTTAACATTTTTGAAGCTGTCAACTTTTGTTAACTTTTGTTAACTTCTTTTGAAGTTTTGTTAACTTTTTTAAAGCTGTCAACTTTTGTTAACTTCTTTTGAAGTTTTGTTAACTTTTTTGAAGCTGTCAACTTTTGTTAACTTGTTTTAAAGTTTTGTCAACTTTTTTAAAACTGTTAACTTTTGTTAACTGGTTTTGAAACTGTCAACTTTTTTGAAGCTGTCAACTTTTGTTAACTTTTTTTGGAGCTGTCAACTTTTGTTAACTGGTTTTGAAGCTGTCAACTTTTTTGAAATTTTAGTGAAGCTGTCAACTTTTGTTAATTTTTTTTGAAGCTGTCAGCTTTTGTTAACTTATGTTAACTTTTTTTTGAAGTTTTGTAACTTTTTCTGAAGCTGCCAACTTTTGTTAACTTTTTTTGAAGCTGTCAAATTTTGTTAACTTTTTTGGAAGCTGTCAACTTTTGTTTACTTTTTTTAAAGCTGTCAACTTTTGTTAACTTCTTTTGAAGTTTTATTAACTTTTTTACAGCTGTCAACTTTTGTTAACTTCCTTTAAAGTTTTGTTAACTTTTTTGAAGCTGTTAACTTTTGTTAACTTCTTTTGAAATTTTGTCTACTTTTGTTAACTTTTTTTGAAGCTGTCAACTTTTGTCAACTTTTTCTGAAGCTCTCAACTTTTGTTAACTGGTTTTGAAACTGTCAACTTTTGTTAACTTTTTTTGAAGCTGTCAACTTTTGTTAATTTTTTTAAAGGTCAACTTTTGTCAACTTTTTTAAAGCTGTCAACTTTTGTTAACTTTTTTTAACGCTGTCAACTTTTGTTATTTTTTTTTAAAGCTGTCAAATTTTGTCAAATATTTTAAATCTGTCAACTTTTGTTAACTTTTTTTGGAGCTGTCAACTTTTGTTAACTTTTTTAAAGCTGTCAAATTTTGTTAACTTTTTGAAGCTGTCAACTTTTGTTAATTTTTTTAAAGCTGTCAACTTTTGTTAAATTTTTTAAACCTGTCAACTTTTGTTAACTTTTTTGAAACTGTCAAATTTTGTTAACTTTTTTAAAGCTGTCAACTTTTGTTAATTTTTTTTAAGCTGTCAACTTTTGTTAACTTTTTTAAAGCTGTCAACTTTTGTTAATTTTTTTAAAGCTGTCAACTTTTGTCAACTTTTTTTAAAGCTCTCAACTTTTGTTAACTGGTTTTGAAACTGACAACTTTTAATAACTTTTTTTGAAGTTTTGTAACTTTTTTTTAAGCTTTTAACATTTGTTAACTTCTTTTGAAATTTTGTTAACTTTTTTGAAGCTGTCAACTTTTGTTTAACTTTTTGAAGCTGTCACCTTTTGTTAACTTTTTTTAAAACTGTCAACTTTTGTTAACTTTTGTTAACTTCTTTTAAAGTTTTGTTAACTTTTTTGAAGCTGTCAACTTTTGTTAAATTCTTTTGAAGTTTTGTTAACTTTTTTAAAACTGTCAACTTTTGTTAACTTTTTTTGAAGCTGTCAACTTTTGTCAATTTGTTTGAAGCTGTCAGCTTTTGTTAACTTTTTTTGAAGCTGTCAACCTTTGTCAACTTTTTTGAAGCTGTCAACTTTTGTTAACTTTTTTTAAAGCTGTCAACTTTTGTTAACTTTTTTGAAGCTGTCAACTTTTATTAACTTTTTTGGAAGCTGTCAACTTTTGTCAACTTTTTGAAGCTGTCAATTTTTGTTAACTTTTTTTGAATTTTGTAACTTTTTCTGAAGCTGCCAACTTTTGGTAACTTTTTTGAAGCTGTCAACTTTTGTTAACTTTTTTTAAAGCTCTCAAATTTTGTTAACTTTTTTAAAGCTGTCAACTTTTGTTAACATTTTTGAAGCTGTCAACTTTTGTTAACTTTTGTTAACTTCTTTTGAAGTTTTGTTAACTTTTTTAAAGCTGTCAACTTTTGTTAACTTCTTTTGAAGTTTTGTTAACTTTTTTGAAGCTGTCAACTTTTGTTAACTTGTTTTAAAGTTTTGTCAACTTTTTTAAAACTGTTAACTTTTGTTAACTGGTTTTGAAACTGTCAACTTTTTTGAAGCTGTCAACTTTTGTTAACTTTTTTTGGAGCTGTCAACTTTTGTTAACTGGTTTTGAAGCTGTCAACTTTTTTGAAATTTTAGTGAAGCTGTCAACTTTTGTTAATTTTTTTTGAAGCTGTCAGTTTTTGTTAACTTATGTTAACTTTTTTTTGAAGTTTTGTAACTTTTTCTGAAGCTGCCAACTTTTGTTAACTTTTTTTGAAGCTGTCAAATTTTGTTAACTTTTTTGAAGCTGTCAACTTTTGTTAACTTTTTTTGAAGCTGTCAACTTTTGTTAACTTTTGTTAACTTCCTTTAAAGTTTTGTCAACTTTTTTAAGACTGTCAACTTTTGTTAACTTTTTTTGAAGCTGTCAACTTTTGTCAACTTTTTTTAAAGCTCTCAACTTTTGTTAACTGGTTTTGAAACTGACAACTTTTGTTAACTTTTTTTGAAGCTGTTAACTTTTGTCAACTTTTTTGAAGCTGTTAACTTTTGTTAACTTATATTAAAAATGTCAACTTTTGTTAACTTATATTAAAAATGTCAACTTTTGTTAACTTTTTTGAAGCTGTCAACTTTTGTTAACTTTTTTTAAAGCTGTCGACTTTTGTTAACTTTTTTGAAGCTGTCAACTTTTGTTAACTTTTTTTGAATTTCTCAACTTTTGTTAACTTTTTTGAAGCTGTCAACTTTTGTTTACTTTTTTTAAAGCTGTCAACTTTTGTTAACTTCTTTTGAAGTTTTATTAACTTTTTTACAGCTGTCAACTTTTGTTAACTTCCTTTAAAGTTTTGTTAACTTTTTTGAAGCTGTTAACTTTTGTTAACTTCTTTTGAAATTTTGTCTACTTTTGTTAACTTTTTTTGAAGCTGTCAACTTTTGTCAACTTTTTCTGAAGCTCTCAACTTTTGTTAACTGGTTTTGAAACTGTCAACTTTTGTTAACTTTTTTTGAAGCTGTCAACTTTTGTTAATTGTTTTAAAGGTCAACTTTTGTCAACTTTTTTAAAGCTGTCAACTTTTGTTAACTTTTTTTAACGCTGTCAACTTTTGTTATTTTTTTTAAAGCTGTCAAATTTTGTCAAATATTTTAAATCTGTCAACTTTTGTTAACTTTTTTTGGAGCTGTCAACTTTTGTTAACTTTTTTAAAGCTGTCAAATTTTGTTAACTTTTTGAAGCTGTCAACTTTTGTTAATTTTTTTAAAGCTGTCAACTTTTGTTAAATTTTTTAAACCTGTCAACTTTTGTTAACTTTTTTGAAACTGTCAAATTTTGTTAACTTTTTTAAAGCTGTCAACTTTTGTTAATTTTTTTTAAGCTGTCAACTTTTGTTAACTTTTTTAAAGCTGTCAACTTTTGTTAATTTTTTTAAAGCTGTCAACTTTTGTTAACTTTTGTTAACTTCTTTTGAAGTTTTGTCTACTTTTTTGAAACTGTCAACTTTTGTTAACTTTTTTTGAAGCTGTCAACTTTTGTTAACTTCTTCTGAAGCTGTTAACTGGTTTTAAAGCTGTCAACTTTTAATAACTTTTTTTGAAGTTTTGTAACTTTTTTTTAAGCTTTTAACATTTGTTAACTTCTTTTGAAATTTTGTTAACTTTTTTGAAGCTGTCAACTTTTGTTTAACTTTTTGAAGCTGTCAACTTTTGTTAACTTTTTTTAAAACTGTCAACTTTTGTTAACTTTTGTTAACTTCTTTTAAAGTTTTGTTAACTTTTTTGAAGCTGTCAACTTTTGTTAAATTCTTTTGAAGTTTTGTTAACTTTTTTAAAACTGTCAACTTTTGTTAACTTTTTTTGAAGCTGTCAACTTTTGTCAATTTTTTTGAAGCTGTCAGCTTTTGTTAACTTTTTTTGAAGCTGTCAACCTTTGTCAACTTTTTTGAAGCTGTCAACTTTTGTTAACTTTTTTTAAAGCTGTCAACTTTTGTTAACTTTTTTGAAGCTGTCAACTTTTATTAACTTTTTTTGAAGCTGTCAACTTTTGTCAACTTTTTGAAGCTGTCAATTTTTGTTAACTTTTTTTGAATTTTGTAACTTTTTCTGAAGCTGCCAACTTTTGGTAACTTTTTTGAAGCTGTCAACTTTTGTTAACTTTTTTTGAAGCTCTCAAATTTTGTTAACTTTTTTAAAGCTGTCAACTTTTGTTAACTTTTTTTGAAGCTGTCAACTTTTGTTAACTTTTGTTAACTTCTTTTGAAGTTTTGTTAACTTTTTTAAAGCTGTCAACTTTTGTTAACTTCTTTTGAAGTTTTGTTAACTTTTTTGAAGCTGTCAACTTTTGTTAACTTGTTTTAAAGTTTTGTCAACTTTTTTAAAACTGTCAACTTTTGTTAACTGGTTTTGAAACTGTCAACTTTTTTGAAATTTTTTGAAGCTGTCAACTTTTGTTAACTTTTTTTGGAGCTGTCAACTTTTGTTAACTGGTTTTGAAGCTGTCAACTTTTTTGAAATTTTAGTGAAGCTGTCAACTTTTGTTAATTTTTTTTGAAGCTGTCAGTTTTTGTTAACTTATGTTAACTTCTTTTAAAGTTTTGTTAACTTTTTAGAAGCTGTCAACTTTTGTTAACTTCTTTTGAAGTTTTGTTATCTTTTTTGAAGCTGTTAACTTTTGTTAACTTTTTTTGAAGCTGTAAACTTTCCTTAACTTTTTCTGAAGCTGTCAACTTTTGTTTACTTTTTATGAAGTTTTGTAACTTTTTTTGAAGCTTTCAACTTTTGTTAACTTTTCTAAAGCTGTCAACTTTTGTTAATTTTTTTAATGTTTTGTAACTTTTGTTGGAGCTGTCAACTTTTGTTAACTTTTTCTGAAGCTGTCAACTTTTGTTAACTGGTTTTGAAGCTGTCAACTTTTGTTATTTTTTTTAAGCTGTCGATTTTTGTTAACTTTTTTTTTAAGTTTTGTAATTTTTTTTGAAGCTTCCAACTATTGTTAACTTTTTTGAAGCTGTCAACTTTTGTTAACTTTTTTAAAGCTTTCAACTTTTGTTCACTTTTTTTTAAGCTGTCAACTTTGGTTCACTTTTTTTGAAGCTCTTAACTTTTGTTAACTTATTTGAAGCTGCCAACTTTTGTTAACTTTTTTTGAAGCTGTCAACTTTTGCTAACTTTTTTTGGAGCTGTCAACTTTTCTTAACTGGTTTTGAAGCTGTCAACTTTTGTTAAATTTTAGTAAAGCTGTCAACTTTTGTTAATTTTTTTTGAAGCTGTCAGTTTTTGTTAACTTATGTTAACTTCTTTTAAAGTTTTGTTAACTTTTTAGAAGCTGTCAACTTTTGTTAACTTCTTTTGAAGTTTTGTTATCTTTTTTGAAGCTGTTAACTTTTGTTAACTTTTTTTGAAGCTGTAAACTTTCCTTAACTTTTTCTGAAGGTGTCAACTTTTGTTTACTTTTTATGAAGTTTTGTAACTTTTTTTGAAGCTTTCAACTTTTGTTAACTTTTCTAAAGCTGTCAACTTTTGTTAATTTTTTTTATGTTTTGTAACTTTTGTTGGAGCTGTCAACTTTTGTTATTTTTTTTTGAAACTGTCAACTTTTGTTAACTTTTTTTTGAAGCTGTCAACTTTTGTTAACTTTTTCTGACGCTGTCAACTTTTGTTAACTGGTTTTGAAGCTGTCAACTTTTGTTAACTTTTTTAAAGCTTTCAACTTTTGTTCACTTTTTTAAATCTGTCAACTTTTGTTCACTTTTTTTGAAGCTCTTAACTTTTGTTAACTTATTTGAAGCTGCCAACTTTTGTTAACTTTTTTTGAAGCTGTCAACTTTTGTTAACTTTTGTTAACTTATTTTGAAGTTTTGTTAACTTTTTTGAAGCTGTCAACATTTGTTAACTTCTTTTAAAGTTTTGTTAACTTTTTTGAAGATGTCAACTTTTGTTAACTTCTTTTGAAGTTTTGTCTACTTTTTTAAAAATGTCAACTTTTGTTAACTTTTTTTGAACCTCTCAACTTTTGTTAATTTTTTTAAAGATGTCAACTTTTGTCAACGTTTTTGAAGCTGTCAAATTTTGTTAACTTTTTTTGAAGCTGTCAACTTTTGTTATTTTTTTTAAAGCTGTCCACTTTTGTTATTTTTTTTTAAATCTGTCAACTTTTGTCAACTTTTTTAAAGCTGTCAACTTTTGTTAATTTTTTTGAAACTGTCAACTTTTATTAAATTTTTAAAAGCTGTCCACTTTTGTTATTTTTTTTAAAGCTGTTAACTTTTGTAAACTTTTTTCAAGCTGTCAACTTTTGTTAACTATTTGAAGCTGTCAACTTTTGTTAATTTTTTGAAGCTGTCAACTTTTGTTAAATTTTTTAAAGCTGTCAATTTTTGTTAACTTTTTTGAAGCTGTCAAATTTTGTTAACTTTTTTGAAGCTGTCAAGTTTTGTTAATTTTTTTTGAAGCTGTCAACTTTTGTTAACTTTTTTAAAGCTGTCAACTTTTGTTATTTTTTTTTAAAGCTGTCAACTTTCGTCAAATTTTTTGAAGCTGTTAACTTTTTTTAATTTTTTTTGAAACTGTCAACTTTTGTTAACTTTTTTGAAGTTGTCAAATTTTGTTAATTTTTTTGAAGCTGTCAACTTTTGTTAACTTTTTTAAAGCTGTCAAATTTTGTTAACTATTTGAAGCTGTCAAATTTTGTTAATATTTTTGAAGCTGTCAACTTTTGTTAAATTTTTTAAAGCTGTCAACTTTTGTTAACTTTTTTGAAGCTGTCAAATTTTGTTAACTTTTCTGAAGCTGTCAAGTTTTGTTAAATTTTTTTGAAGCTGTCAACTTTTGTTAATTTTTTTAAATCTGTCAACTTTTGTTATTTTTTTTAAAGCTGTCAACTTTTGTTATTTTTTTTAAAGCTGTCAACTTTTGTTATTTTTTTTTTATGTTTTGTAACTTTTTTTGAAGCTGTCAACTTTTGTTAACTTTTTTAAAGCTTTCAACTTTTGTTATTTTTTTTAAAGCTGTCAACTTTTGTCAAATTTTTTGAAGCTGACAACTTTTGTTAACTTTTTTTGAAGCTGTCAACTTTTGTTAACTTTTTTTAAAGCTGTCAACTTTTGTTATATTTTTTAAAGCTGCCAAATTTTGTTATTTTTTTAAAAGCTGTCATTTTTTGTCAAATTTTTTGGTCAACTTTTGTTACCTTTTTTTAAAGCTGTCAACTTTTGTTAACTTTTTTGAAGCTGTCAACTTTTGTTAACTTTTTAAAAGCTGTCCACTTTTGTTATTTTTTTTAAAGCTGTTAACTTTTGTAAACTTTTTTCAAGCTGTCAACTTTTGTTAACTTTTTTTGAAGCTGTCAACTTTTGTTAACTTTTTTAAAGCTGTCAAATTTTGTTAACTATTTGAAGCTGTCAAATTTTGTTAATTTTTTTGAAGCTGTCAACTTTTGTTAAATTTTTTAAAGCTGTCAACTTTTGTTAACTTTTTTGAAGCTGTCAAATTTTGTTAACTTTTTTGAATCTGTCAACTTTTCTTAACTTTTTTTAAAGCTGTCAACTTTTGTTAGCTTTTTTAAAGCTGTCAACTTTTGATATTTTTTTTAAAGCTGTCAACTTTGTCAAATTTTTTGAAGCTGTTAACTTTTGTTAATTTTTTTTGAAACTGTCAACTTTTGTTAACTTTTTTGAAGCTGTCAACTTTTGTTTACTTTTTTGAAGCTGTCAACTTTTGTTAACTTTTTAAAAGCTGTCCACTTTTGTTATTTTTTTTAAAGCTGTTAACTTTTGTAAACTTTTTTCAAGCTGTCAACTTTTGTTAACTTTTTTTAAAGCTGTCAACTTTTGTTAACTTTTTTGAAGCTGTCCAATTCTGTTAACTATTTGAAGCTGTCAACTTTTGTTAATTTTTTTGAAGCTGTCAACTTTTGTTAAATTTTTTAAAGCTGTCAACTTTTGTTAACTTTTTTAAAGCTGTCAAATTTTGTTAACTTTTTTGATGCTGTCAACTTTTGTTAACTTTTTTTGAAGCAGTCAACTTTTGTTAACTTTTTTAAAGCTGTCAACTTTTGTTATTTTTTTAAAGCTGTCAACTTTTGTCAAATTTTTTGAAGCTGTTAACTTTTGTTAATTTTTTTTGAAAGCTGTCATCTTTTGTTAACTTCTTTTGAAGCTGTCAACTTTTGTTAACTGGTTTTAAAGCTGTCAACTTTTGTTAATTTTTTTGAAGTTTTGTAACTTTTGTTGAAGCTGTCAACTTTTGTTAACTTTTTTTGAAGCTGTTAACTTTTGTTAACTTTTTTGAAGCTGTCAAATTTTGCTAACTTTTTTGAAGCTATCAACTTTTGTTAATTTTTTTGAAGCTGTCAACTTTTGTTAACTTTTTAAATGCTGTCAACTTTTGTTGCCTTTTTTTGAAGCTGTCAACTTTTGTCAACTTTTTTGAAGCTGTCAACTTTTGTTAACTTTTTTTAAAGCTGTAAACTTTTGTTAACTTTTTTGAAGCTGTCAACTTTTTCTAACTTTTTTGAAGCTGTAAACTTTTGTTACCTTTTTTGAAGCTGTCAACTTTTGTTAACTTTTTTTAAAGCTGTAAACTTTTTTTAACTTTTTTGAAGCTGTCAACTTTTGTTAACTGTTTTTGAAGCCTCCAACTTTTGTTAACTTTTTTGAAGCTGTCAACTTTTGTTAACTTTTTTGAAGCTCTCAACTTTTGTAAACTTTTTTGAAGCTTTCAACTTTTGTTAACTTTTTTTGAAGCTGTCAACTTTTGTTAACTTTTTTAAAGCTGTCAAATTTTGTTAACTATTTGAAGTTGTCAACTTTTGTTAATTTTTTTGAAGCTGTCAACTTTTGTTAACTTTTTTTGGAGCTGTCAACTTTTGTTAACTGGTTTTGAAGCTGTCAACTTTTGTTAACTTTTGTTAACTTCTTTTGAAGTTTTGTTAACTTTTTTGAAGCTGTCAACATTTGTTAACTTCTTTTAATGTTTTGTTAACTTTTTTGAAGATGTCAACTTTTGTTAACTTCTTTTGAAGTTTTGTCTACTTTTTTAAAAATGTCAACTTTTGTTAACTTTTTTTGAACCTCTCAACTTTTGTTAATTTTTTTAAAGATGTCAACCTTTGTCAACTTTTTTCAAGCTGTCAAATTCTGTTAACTTTTTGAAGCTGTCAACTTTTGTTAATTTTTTTAAAGCTGTCAACTTTTGTTAAATTTTTTAAACCTGTCAACTTTTGTTAACTTTTTTGAAATTGTAAAATTTTGTTAACTTTTTTAAAGCTGTCAACTTTTGTTAATTTTTTTTAAGCTGTCAACTTTTGTTAACTTTTTTAAAGCTGTCAACTTTTGTTAACTTTTTTAAAGCTGTCAACTTTTGTTAACTTTTGTTAACTACTTTTGAAGTTTTGTCTACTTTTTTGAAACTGTCAACTTTTGTTAACTTCTTTTGAAGCTGTCAATTTTTGTTAACTAGTTTTAAAGCTGTCAACTTTTGTTAACTTTTTTTAAAGCTGTAAACTTTTGTTAACTTTTTTTGAAACTGTCAACTTTTGTTAACTTCTTTTGAAGCTGTCAACTTTTGTTAACTGGTTTTGAAGCTGTCAACTTTTGTTAATTTTTTTGAAGTTTTGTAACTTTTTTTGAAGCTGTCAACTTTTGTTAACTTTTTAAAAGCTGTCAACTTTTGTCGCCTTTTTTTGAAGCTGTCAACTTTTGTTAACTTTTTTGAAGCTGTAAACTTTTGTTAACTTTTTTGAAGTTGTCAACTTTTGTTAACTTTTTAAAAGCTGTCAACTTTGTTGACTTTTTTTGAAGCTGTCAACTTTTATCAACTTTTTTAAAGCTGTCAACTTTTGTTAACTTTTATTAAAGCTGTAAGCTTTTGTTAACTTTTTTGAAGCTGTCAACTTTTGTTAACTTTTTTGAAGCTGTCAACTTTTGTTAACTTTTTGAAGCTGTCTACTTTTGTTAACTTTTTTTTGAAGTTTTGTAACTTTTTCTGAAGCTGCCAACTTATGTTAACTTTTTTTGAAGCTGTCAAATTTTGTTAACTTTTTTGAAGCTGTCAACTTTTGTTAACTTTTTTTGAAGCTCTCAACTTTTGTTAACTTTTTTAAAACTGTCAACTTTTGTTAACTTTTTTTGAAGCTGTCAACTTTTGTCAGCTTTTTTTAAAGCTCTCAACTTTTGTTAACTGGTTTTGAAACTGACAACTTTTGTTAACTTTTTTTGAAGCTGTCAACTTTTGTTAATTTTTTTAAAGATGTCAACTTTTGTTAACTTTTTGAAGCTGTCAACTTTTGTTAACTTTCTTTAAAGCTGTCAACTTTTGTTACTTGGTTTTAAAGCTGTCAACTTTTGTTAACTTTTATTAATTCTGTCAACTTTTGTTATTTTTTTAAAGCTGTTAACTTTTTTTAAATTTTTTGAAGCTGTCAACTTTTGTTAACTTTTTTTGAAGCTGTCAACTTTTGTTAACTTTTGTTAACTTCTTTTAAAGTTTTGTCAACTTTTTTAAAACTGTCAACTTTTGTTAACTTTTTTTGAAGCTGTCAACTTTTGTCAACTTTTTTTAAAGCTCTCAACTTTTGTTAACTCGTTTTGAAACTGACAACTTTTGTTAACTTTTTTTGAAGCTGTTAACTTTTGTCAATTTTTTTGAAGCTGTCAACTTTTGTTAACTTATATTAAAAATGTCAACTTTTGTTAACTTATATTAAAAATGTCAACTTTTGTTAACTTTTTTGAAGCTGTCAACTTTTGTTAACTTTTTTTGAAGCTGTCGACTTTTGTTAACTTTTTTTTGAAGTTTTGTAACTTTTTCTGAAGCTGCCAACTTTTGTTAACTTTTTTGAAGCTGTCACCTTTTGTTAACTTTTTTTGAAGCTGTCAACTTTTGTTAACTTTTTTGAAGCTGTCATTTTTTGTTAACTTTTTTTGAATTTCTCAACTTTTGTTAACTTTTTTGAAGCTGTCAACTTTTGTTTACTTTTTTAAAGCTGTCAACTTTTGTTAACTTCTTTTGAAGTTTTATTAACTTTTTTACAGCTGTCAACTTTTGTTAACTTCCTTTAAAGTTTTGTTAACTTTTTTGAAGCTGTCAACTTTTGTTAACTTCTTTTAAAATTTTGTCTACTTTTTTAAAACTGTCAACTTTTGTTAACTTTTTTTGAAGCTGTCAACTTTTGTCAACTTTTTCTGAAGCTCTCAACTTTTGTTAACTGGTTTTGAAACTGTCAACTTTTGTTAACTTTTTTTGAAGCTGTCAACTTTTGTTAATTTTTTTAAAGGTCAACTTTTGTCAACCTTTTGAAGCTGTCAACTTTTGTTAACTTTTTTTGGAGCTGTCAACTTTTGTTAACTTTTTTAAAGCTGTCAAATTTTGTTAACTTTTTGAAGCTGTCAACTTTTGTTAATTTTTTTAAAGCTGTCAACTTCTGTTAAATTTTTTAAACCTGTCAACTTTTGTTAACTTTTTTGAAACTGTCAAATTTTGTTAACTTTTTTAAAGCTGTCAACTTTTGTTAATTTTTTTTAAGCTGTCAACTTTTGTTAACTTTTTTAAAGCTGGCCACTTTTGTTAACTTTTTTAAAGCTGTCAACTTTTGTTAACTTTTGTTAACTTCTTTTGAAGTTTTGTCTACTTTTTTGAAACTGTCAACTTTTGTTAACTTTTTTTGAAGCTGTCAACTTTTGTTAACTTCTTCTAAAGCTGTTAACTGGTTTTAAAGCTGTCAACTTTTAATAACTTTTTTTGAAGTTTTGTAACTTTTTTTGAAGCTTTTAACATTTGTTAACTTCTTTTGAAATTTTGTTAATTTTTTGAAGCTGTCAACTTTTGTTAATTTTTTTAAAGCTGTCAACTTCTGTTAAATTTTTTAAACCTGTCAACTTTTGTTAACTTTTTTGAAACTGTCAAATTTTGTTAACTTTTTTAAAGCTGTCAACTTTTGTTAATTTTTTTTAAGCTGTCAACTTTTGTTAACTTTTTTAAAGCTGGCCACTTTTGTTAACTTTTTTAAAGCTGTCAACTTTTGTTAACTTTTGTTAACTTCTTTTGAAGTTTTGTCTACTTTTTTGAAACTGTCAACTTTTGTAAACTTTTTTTGAAGCTGTCAACTTTCGTTAACTTCTTTTAAAGTTTTGTCAACTTTTTTAAAACTGTCAACTTTTGTTAACTTTTTTTGAAGCTGTCAACTTTTGTCAACTTTTT
The DNA here is from genome assembly GCA_964028335.1 of Altica lythri. NCBI lineage: Eukaryota > Metazoa > Arthropoda > Insecta > Coleoptera > Chrysomelidae > Altica > Altica lythri. The sequence continues at coordinate 44,303,298 of OZ034800.1, read as the reverse complement.
CTGAAGCTGTCAACTTTTGTTAACTGGTTTTGAAGCTGTCAACTTTTGTTAATTTTTTTTGAAGCTGTCGATTTTTGTTAACTTTTTTGAAGCTGTCAACTTTTGTTAACTTTTTTAAAGCTTTCAACTTTTGTTCACTTTTTTAAAGCTGTCAACTTTTGTTCACTTTTTTTGAAGCTCTTAACTTTTGTTAACTTATTTGAAGCTGCCAACTTTTGTTAACTTTTTTTGAAGCTGTCAACTTTTGTTAACTTTTGTTAACTTCTTTTGAAGTTTTGTTAACTTTTTTGAAGCTGTCAACATTTGTTAACTTCTTTTAAAGTTTTGTTAACTTTTTTGAAGATGTCAACTTTTGTTAACTGCTTTTGAAGTTTTGTCTACTTTTTTAAAAACGTCAACTTTTGTTAACTTTTTTTGAACCTCTCAACTTTTGTTAATTTTTTTAAAGATGTCAACCTTTGTCAACTTTTTTGAAGCTGTCAACTTTTGTTAACTTTTTTTGAAGCTGTCAACTTTTGTTATTTTTTTTAAAGCTGTCAACTGTTGTTAATTTTTTTAAAGCTGTCAACTTTTGTTAACTTTTTTGGAGCTGTCAACTTTTGTTAATTTTTTTGAAGCTGTCAACTTTTGTTAACTTTTTAAAAGCTGTCCACTTTTGTTTTTTTTTTTAAATCTGTCAACTTTTGTCAACTTTTTTAAAGCTGTCAACTTTTGTTAACTTTTTTGGAGCTGTCAACTTTTGTTAATTTATTTGAAACTGTCAACTTTTATTAAATTTTTAAAAGCTGTCCCCTTTTGTTATTTTTTTTAAAGCTGTTAACTTTTGTAAACTTTTTTTAAGCTGTCAACTTTTGTTAACATTTTATGAAGCTGTCAACTTTTGTTAACTTTTTTTAAAGCTGTCAAATTTTGTTAACTATTTGAAGCTGTCAACTTTTGTTAATTTTTTTGAAGCTGTCAACTTTTGTTAAATTCTTTAAAGCTGTCAATGTATGTTAACTTTTTGAAGCTGTCAAATTTTGTTAACTTTTTTGAAGCTGTCAAGTTTTGTTAAATTTTTTTGAAGCTGTCAACTTTTGTTAACTTTTTTAAAGCTGCCAACTTTTGTTATTTTTTTTAAAGCTGTCAACTTTCGTCAAATTTTTTGAAGCTGTTAACTTTTGTTAATTTTCTTTGAAACTGTCAACTTTTGTTAACTTTTTTGAAGTTGTCAAATTTTGTTAACTTTTTTGAAGCTGTCAACTTTTGTTAACTTTTTTAAAGCTGTCAAATTTTGTTAACTATTTGAAGCTGTCAACTTTTGTTAATGTTTTTGAAGCTGTCAACTTTTGTTAAATTTTTTAAAGCTGTCAACTTTTGTTAACTTTTTTGAAGCTGTCAAATTTTGTTAACTTTTCTGAAGCTGTCAAGTTTTGTTAAATTTTTTCAAGCTGTCAACTTTTGTTAACTTTTTTAAAGCTGTTAACTTTCGTTATTTTTTTTAAAGCTGTCAACCTTTGTTATTTTTTTTAAAGCTGTCAACTTTTGTTAATTTTTTTTTATGTTTTGTAACTTTTGTTGAAGCTGTTAAGTTTTGTTAACTTTTTTTAAAGCTGTCAACTTTTGTTAACTTCTTTTGAAATTTTGTTAACTTTTTTGAAGCTGTCAACTTTTGTTAACTTTTTTTAAAGCTGTAAACTTTTGTTAACTTTTTTGAAGCTGTCAACTTTTTCTAACTTTTTTTGAAGCTGTCAACTTTTGTTAACTTTTTTAAAGCTGTCAAATTTTGTTAACTATTTGAAGCTGTCAAATTTTGTTAATTTTTTTGAAGCTGTCAACTTTTGTTAAATTTTTTAAAGCTGTCAACTTTTGTTAACTTTTTTGAAGCTGTCAAATTTTGTTAACTTTTCTGAAGCTGTCAAGTTTTGTTAAATTTTTTCAAGCTGTCAACTTTTGTTAACTTTTTTAAAGCTGTTAACTTTCGTTATTTTTTTTTTAAGCTGTCAACCTTTGTTATTTTTTTTAAAGCTGTCAACTTTTGTTAATTTTTTTTTATGTTTTGTAACTTTTGTTGAAGCTGTTAAGTTTTGTTAACTTTTTTTAAAGCTGTCAACTTTTGTTAACTTCTTTTGAAATTTTGTTAACTTTTTTGAAGCTGTCAACTTTTGTTAACTTTTTTTAAAGCTGTAAACTTTTGTTAACTTTTTTGAAGCTGTCAACTTTTTCTAACTTTTTTTGAAGCTGTCAACTTTTGTTAACTTTTTTAAAGCTGTCAAATTTTGTTAACTATTTGAAGCTGTCAAATTTTGTTAATTTTTTTGAAGCTGTCAACTTTTGTTAAATTTTTTAAAGCTGTCAACTTTTGTTAACTTTTTTGAAGCTGTCAAATTTTGTTAACTTTTTTGAAGCTGTCAACTTTTGTTAACTTTTTTTGAAACTGTCAACTTTTGTTAGCTTTTTTAAAGCTGTCAACTTTTGATATTTTTTTTAAAGCTGTCAACTTTGTCAAATTTTTTGAAGCTGTTAACTTTTGTTAATTTTTTTTGAAACTGTCAACTTTTGTTAACTTTTTTGAAGCTGTCAACTTTTGTTTACTTTTTTGAAGCTGTCAACTTTTGTTAACTTTTTAAAAGCTGTCCACTTTTGTTATTTTTTTTTAAAGCTGTTAACTTTTGTAAACTTTTTTCAAGCTGTCAACTTTTGTTAACTTTTTTTAAAGCTGTCAACTTTTGTTAACTTTTTTGAAGCTGTCCAATTCTGTTAACTATTTGAAGCTGTCAACTTTTGTTAATTTTTTTGAAGCTGTCAACTTTTGTTAAATTTTTTAAAGCTGTCAACTTTTGTTAACTTTTTTAAAGCTGTCAAATTTTGTTAACTTTTTTGATGCTGTCAACTTTTGTTAACTTTTTTTGAAGCAGTCAACTGTTGTTAACTTTTTTAAAGCTGTCAACTTTTGTTATTTTTTTAAAGCTGTCAACTTTTGTCAAATTTTTTGAAGCTGTTAACTTTTGTTAATTTTTTTTGAAAGCTGTCAACTTTTGTTAACTTCTTTTGAAGCTGTCAACTTTTGTTAACTGGTTTTAAAGCTGTCAACTTTTGTTAATTTTTTTGAAGTTTTGTAACTTTTGTTGAAGCTGTCAACTTTTGTTAACTTTTTTTGAAGCTGTTAACTTTTGTTAACTTTTTTGAAGCTGTCAAATTTTGCTAACTTTTTTGAAGCTATCAACTTTTGTTAATTTTTTTGAAGCTGTCAACTTTTGTTAACTTTTTAAATGCTGTCAACTTTTGTTGCCTTTTTTTGAAGCTGTCAACTTTTGTCAACTTTTTTGAAGCTGTCAACTTTTGTTAACTTTTTTTAAAGCTGTAAACTTTTGTTAACTTTTTTGAAGCTGTCAACTTTTTCTAACTTTTTTGAAGCTGTAAACTTTTGTTACCTTTTTTGAAGCTGTCAACTTTTGTTAACTTTTTTTAAAGCTGTAAACTTTTTTTAACTTTTTTGAAGCTGTCAACTTTTGTTAACTTTTTTTGAAGCCTCCAACTTTTGTTAACTTTTTTGAAGCTGTCAACTTTTGTTAACTTTTTTGAAGCTCTCAACTTTTGTAAACTTTTTTGAAGCTGTCAACTTTTGTTAACTTTTTTTGAAGCTGTCAACTTTTGTTAACTTTTTTAAAGCTGTCAAATTTTGTTAACTATTTGAAGTTGTCAACTTTCGTTAATTTTTTAGAAGCTGTCAACTTTTGTTAACTTTTTTTGGAGCTGTCAACTTTTGTTAACTGGTTTTGAAGCTGTCAACTTTTGTTAAATTTTAGTGAAGCTGTCAACTTTTGTTAATTTTTTTTGAAGCTGTCAGTTTTTGTTAACTTTTGTTAACTTCTTATAAAGTTTTGTTAACTTTTTTGAAGCTATCAACTTTTGTTAACTTCTTCTAAAGTTTTGTTAACTTTGTTGAAGTTGTTAACTTTTGTTAACTTTTTTTGAAGCTTGAACTTTCCTTAACTTTTTCTGAAGCTGTCAACTTTTGTTTACTTTTTATGAAGTTTTGTAACTTTTTTTGAAGCTTTCAACTTTTGTTAACTTTTCTAAAGCTGTCAACTTTTGTTAATTTTTTTTTTATGTTTTGTAACTTTTGTTGAAGCTGTCAACTTTTGTTATTTTTTTTTGAAACTGTCAACTTTTGTTAACTTTTTTTGAAGCTGTCAACTTTTGTTAACTTTTCTGAAGCTGTCAGCTTTTGTTAACTGGTTTTGAAGCTGTCAACTTTTGTTAATTTTTTTTGAAGCTGTCGACTTTTGTTAACTTTTTTTTTAAGTTTTGTAATTTTTTCTGAAGCTGCCAACTATTGTTAACTATTTGAAGCTGTCAATTTTTGTTAACTTTTTTGAAGCTTTCAACTTTTGTTCACTTTTTTGAAGCTGTCAACTTTTGTTAACTTTTTTTGAAACTTTTGTTAACTTATTTGAAGCTGCCAACTTTTGTTAACTTTTTTTGAAGCTGTCAACTTTTGTTAACTTTTGTTAACTTCTTTTGAAGTTTTGTTAACTTTTTTGAAGCTGTCAACATTTGTTAACTTCTTTTAAAGTTTTGTTAACTTTTTTGAAGATGTCAACTTTTGTTAACTTCTTTTGAAGTTTTGTCTACTTTTTTAAAAATGTCAACTTTTGTTAACTTTTTTTGAACCTCTCAACTTTTGTTAATTTTTTTAAAGATGTCAACCTTTGTCAACTTTTTTCAAGCTGTCAAATTTTGTTAACTTTTTGAAGCTGTCAACTTTTGTTAATTTTTTTAAAGCTGTCAACTTTTGTTAAATTTTTTAAACCTGTCAACTTTTGTTAACTTTTTTGAAATTGTAAAATTTTGTTAACTTTTTTAAAGCTGTCAACTTTTGTTAATTTTTTTTAAGCTGTCAACTTTTGTTAACTTTTTTAAAGCTGTCAACTTTTGTTAACTTTTTTAAAGCTGTCAACTTTTGTTAACTTTTGTTAACTACTTTTGAAGTTTTGTCTACTTTTTTGAAACTGTCAACTTTTGTTAACTTCTTTTGAAGCTGTCAACTTTTGTTAACTGGTTTTGAAGCTGTCAACTTTTGTTAATTTTTTTGAAGTTTTGTAACTTTTTTTGAAGCTGTCAACTTTTGTTAACTTTTTAAAAGCTGTCAACTTTTGTCGCCTTTTTTTGAAGCTGTCAACTTTTGTTAACTTTTTTGAAGCTGTAAACTTTTGTTAACTTTTTTGAAGTTGTCAACTTTTGTTAACTTTTTAAAAGCTGTCAACTTTGTTGACATTTTTTGAAGCTGTCAACTTTTGTCAACTTTTTTAAAGCTGTCAACTTTTGTTAACTTTTATTAAAGCTGTAAGCTTTTGTTAACTTTTTTGAAGCAGTCAACTTTTGTTAACTTTTTTGAAGCTGTCAACTTTTGTTAACTTTTTGAAGCTGTCTACTTTTGTTAACTTTTTTTTGAAGTTTTGTAACTTTTTCTGAAGCTGCCAACTTATGTTAACTTTTTTTGAAGCTGTCAAATTTTGTTAACTTTTTTGAAGCTGTCAACTTTTGTTAACTTTTTTTGAAGCTCTCAACTTTTGTTAACTTTTTTGAAGCTGTCAACTTTTGTTAACTTTTTTTGAAGCTGTCAACTTTTGTTAACTTTTGTTAACTTCTTTTAAAGTTTTGTCAACTTTTTTAAAACTGTCAACTTTTGTTAACTTTTTTTGAAGCTGTCAACTTTTGTCAGCTTTTTTTAAAGCTCTCAACTTTTGTTAACTGGTTTTGAAACTGACAACTTTTGTTAACTTTTTTTGAAGCTGTCAACTTTTGTTAATTTTTTTAAAGATGTCAACTTTTGTTAACTTTTTGAAGCTGTCAACTTTTGTTAACTTTCTTTAAAGCTGTCAACTTTTGTTACTTGGTTTTAAAGCTGTCAACTTTTGTTAACTTTTATTAATTCTGTCAACTTTTGTTATTTTTTTAAAGCTGTTAACTTTTTTTAAATTTTTTGAAGCTGTCAACTTTTGTTAACTTTTTTTGAAGCTGTCAACTTTTGTTAACTTTTGTTAACTTCTTTTAAAGTTTTGTCAACTTTTTTAAAACTGTCAACTTTTGTTAACTTTTTTTGAAGCTGTCAACTTTTGTCAACTTTTTTTAAAGCTCTCAACTGTTGTTAACTCGTTTTGAAACTGACAACTTTTGTTAACTTTTTTTGAAGCTGTTAACTTTTGTCAATTTTTTTGAAGCTGTCAACTTTTGTTAACTTATATTAAAAATGTCAACTTTTGTTAACTTATATTAAAAATGTCAACTTTTGTTAACTTTTTTGAAGCTGTCAACTTTTGTTAACTTTTTTTGAAGCTGTCGACTTTTGTTAACTTTTTTTTGAAGTTTTGTAACTTTTTCTGAAGCTGTCAACTTTTGTTAACTTTTTTGAAGCTGTCACCTTTTGTTAACTTTTTTTGAAGCTGTCAACTTTTGTTAACTTTTTTGAAGCTGTCATTTTTTGTTAACTTTTTTTGAATTTCTCAACTTTTGTTAACTTTTTTGAAGCTGTCAACTTTTGTTTACTTTTTTAAAGCTGTCAACTTTTGTTAACTTCTTTTGAAGTTTTATTAACTTTTTTACAGCTGTCAACTTTTGTTAACTTCCTTTAAAGTTTTGTTAACTTTTTTGAAGCTGTCAACTTTTGTTAACTTCTTTTAAAATTTTGTCTACTTTTTTAAAACTGTCAACTTTTGTTAACTTTTTTTGAAGCTGTCAACTTTTGTCAACTTTTTCTGAAGCTCTCAACTTTTGTTAACTGGTTTTGAAACTGTCAACTTTTGTTAACTTTTTTTGAAGCTGTCAACTTTTGTTAATTTTTTTAAAGGTCAACTTTTGTCAACCTTTTGAAGCTGTCAACTTTTGTTAACTTTTTTTAACGCTGTCAACTTTTGTTATTTTTTTTAAAGCTGTCAAATTTTGTCAAATATTTTAAATCTGTCAACTTTTGTTAACTTTTTTTGGAGCTGTCAACTTTTGTTAACTTCTTCTAAAGCTGTTAACTGGTTTTAAAGCTGTCAACTTTTAATAACTTTTTTTGAAGTTTTGTAACTTTTTTTGAAGCTTTTAACATTTGTTAACTTCTTTTGAAATTTTGTTAATTTTTTGAAGCTGTCAACTTTTGTTTAACTTTTTGAAGCTGTCAACTTTTGTTAACTTTTTTTAAAACTGTCAACTTTTAATAACTTTTGTTAACTTCTTTTAAAGTTTTGTTAACTTTTTTGAAGCTGTCAACTTTTGTTAAATTCTTTTGAAGTTTTGTTAACTTTTTTAAAACTGTCAACTTTTGTTAACTTTTTTTGAAGCTGTCAACTTTTGTCAATTTTTTTGAAGCTGTCAGCTTTTGTTAACTATTTTTGAAGCTGTCAACCTTTGTCAACTTTCTTGAAGCTGTCAACTTTTGTTAACTTTTTTTAAAGCTGTCAACTTTTGTTAACTTTTTTGAAGCTGTCAACTTTTGTTAACTTTTTTTGAAGCTGTCAACTTTTTGAAGCTGTCAACTTTTGTTAACTTTTTTTTAATTTTGTAACTTTTTCTGAAGCTGCCAACTTTTGTTAACTTTTTTGAAGCTGTCAACTTTTGTTAACTTTTTTTGAAGCTCTCAACTTTTGTTAACTTTTTTAAAGCTGTCAACTTTTGTTAACTCCTTTTGAAGTTTTGTTAACTTTTTTGAAGCTGTCAACTTTTGTTAACTTCTTTTAAAGTTTTGTCAACTTTTTTAAAACTGTCAACTTTTGTTAACTTTTTTTGAAGCTGTCAACTTTTGTCAACTTTTTCTGAAGCTGTCAACTTTTGTTAACTGGTTTTGAAGCTGTCAACTTTTGTTAATTTTTTTTGAAGCTGTCGATTTTTGTTAACTTTTTTGAAGCTGTCAACTTTTGTTAACTTTTTTAAAGCTTTCAACTTTTGTTCACTTTTTTAAAGCTGTCAACTTTTGTTCACTTTTGTTGAAGCTCTTAACTTTTGTTAACTTATTTGAAGCTGCCAACTTTTGTTAACTTTTTTTGAAGCTGTCAACTTTTGTTAACTTTTGTTAACTTCTTTTGAAGTTTTGTTAACTTTTTTGAAGCTGTCAACATTTGTTAACTTCTTATAAAGTTTTGTTAACTTTTTTGAAGATGTCAACTTTTGTTAACTGCTTTTGAAGTTTTGTCTACTTTTTTAAAAACGTCAACTTTTGTTAACTTTTTTTGAACCTCTCAACTTTTGTTAATTTTTTTAAAGATGTCAACCTTTGTCAACTTTTTTGAAGCTGTCAACTTTTGTTAACTTTTTTTGAAGCTGTCAACTTTTGTTATTTTTTTTAAAGCTGTGAACTGTTGTTAATTTTTTTAAAGCTGTCAACTTTTGTTAACTTTTTTGGAGCTGTCAACTTTTGTTAATTTTTTTGAAGCTGTCAACTTTTGTTAACTTTTTAAAAGCTGTCCACTTTTGTTTTTTTTTTTAAATCTGTCAACTTTTGTCAACTTTTTTAAAGCTGTCAACTTTTGTTAACTTTTTTGGAGCTGTCAACTTTTTTTTAATTTATTTGAAACTGTCAACTTTTATTAAATTTTTAAAAGCTGTCCCCTTTTGTTATTTTTTTTAAAGCTGTTAACTTTTGTAAACTTTATTTAAGCTGTCAACTTTTGTTAACTTTTTATGAAGCTGTCAACTTTTGTTAACTTTTTTTAAAGCTGTCAAATTTTGTTAACTATTTGAAGCTGTCAACTTTTGTTAATTTTTTTGAAGCTGTCAACTTTTGTTAAATTCTTTAAAGCTGTCAATGTATGTTAACTTTTTGAAGCTGTCAACTTTTGTTAACTTTTTTGAAGCTGTCAAGTTTTGTTAAATTTTTTTGAAGCTGTCAACTTTTGTTAACTTTTTTAAAGCTGCCAACTTTTGTTATTTTTTTTAAAGCTGTCAACTTTCGTCAAATTTTTTGAAGCTGTTAACTTTTGTTAATTTTCTTTGAAACTGTCAACTTTTGTTAACTTTTTTGAAGTTGTCAAATTTTGTTAACTTTTTTGAAGCTGTCAACTTTTGTTAACTTTTTTAAAGCTGTCAAATTTTGTTAACTATTTGAAGCTGTCAACTTTTGTTAATGTTTTTGAAGCTGTCAACTTTTGTTAAATTTTTTAAAGCTGTCAACTTTTGTTAACTTTTTTGAAGCTGTCAAATTTTGTTAACTTTTCTGAAGCTGTCAAGTTTTGTTAAATTTTTTCAAGCTGTCAACTTTTGTTAACTTTTTTAAAGCTGTTAACTTTCGTTATTTTTTTTAAAGCTGTCAACCTTTGTTATTTTTTTTAAAGCTGTCAACTTTTGTTAATTTTTTTTTATGTTTTGTAACTTTTGTTGAAGCTGTTAAGTTTTGTTAACTTTTTTTAAAGCTTTCAATTTTTGTTAACTTCTTTTGAAATTTTGTTAACTTTTTTGAAGCTGTCAACTTTTGTTAACCTTTTTAAAGCTGTCAACTGTTGTTAACTTTTTTAAAGCTGTCAAATTTTGTAAATTTTTTTAAAGCTGTCAACTTTTGTCAACTTTTTTGAAGCTGTCAACTTTTGTTAACTTTTTTTGAAGCTGTCAACTTTTGTTAACTTTTTTAAAGCTCTTAACTTTTGTTATTTTTTTTAAAGCTGTCAACTTTTGTCAAATTTTTTGAAGCTGACAACTTTTGTTAACTTTTTTTGAAGCTGTCAACTTTTGTTAACTTTTTTTAAAGCTGTCAACTTTTGTTATATTTTTTAAAGCTGCCAACTTTTGTTATTTTTTTTAAAGCTGTCATTTTTTGTCAAATTTGTTGGTCAACTTTTGTTACCTTTTTTTAAAGCTGTCAACTTTTGTTAACTTTTTGGAAGCTGTCAACTTTTGTTAACTTTTTAAAAGCTGTCAACTTTTGTTAACTTTTTTTGAAGCTGTCAACTTTTGTTAACTTTTTTAAAGCTGTCAAATTTTGTTAACTATTTGAAGCTGTCAAATTTTGTTAATTTTTTTGAAGCTGTCAACTTTTGTTAAATTTTTTAAAGCTGTCAACTTTTGTTAACTTTTTTGAAGCTGTCAAATTTTGTTAACTTTTTTGAAGCTGTCAACTTTTGTTAACTTTTTTTGAAGCTGTCAACTTTTGTTAGCTTTTTTAAAGCTGTCAACTTTTGTTATTTTTTTTAAAGCTGTTAACTTTTGTAAACTTTTTTCAAGCTGTCAACTTTTGTTAACTTTTTTGAAGCTGTCAAATTTTGTTAACTATTTGAAGCTGTCAACTTTTGTTAATTTTTTTGAAGCTGTCAACTTCTGTTAAATTTTTTAAAGCTGTCAACTTTTGTTAATTTTTTTAAAGCTGTCAAATTTTGTTAACTTTTTTGATGCTGTCAACTTTTGTTAACTTTTTTTGAAGCTGTCAACTTTTGTTAACTTTTTTTGAAGCTGTCAACTTTTGTTAACTTTTTTAAAGCTGTCAACTTTTGTTATTTTTTTAAAGCTGTCAACTTTTGTCAAATGTTTTGAAGCTGTTAACTTTTGTTAATTTTTTTTGAAACTGTCAACTTTTGTTAACTTTTTTGAAGCTGTCAAATTTTGTTAACTTTTTTGAAGCTGCCAACTTTTGATATTTTTTTTAAAGCTGTCTACTTTTGTCAAATTTTTTGGTCAACTTTTGTTAAACTTTTTTAATGCTGTCAACTTTTGTTCACTTTTTTGAAGCTGTCAACTTTTGTTAACTTTTTAAAAGCTGTCCACTTTTGTTATTTTTTTTAAAGCTGTTAACTTTTGTAAACTTTTTTCAAGCTGTCAACTTTTGTTAACTTTTTTGAAGCTGTCAAATTTTGTTAACTATTTGAAGCTGTCAACTTTTGTTAATTTTTTTGAAGCTGTCAACTTCTGTTAAATTTTTTAAAGCTGTCAACTTTTGTTAATTTTTTTAAAGCTGTCAAATTTTGTTAACTTTTTTGATGCTGTCAACTTTTGTTAACTTTTTTTGAAGCTGTCAACTTTTGTTAACTTTTTTAAAGCTGTCAGCTTTTGTTATTTTTTTAAAGCTGTCAACTTTTGTCAAATGTTTTGAAGCTGTTAACTTTTGTTAATTTTTTTTGAAAGCTGTCAATTTTTGTTAACTTCTTTTGAAGCTGTTAACTTTTGTTAACTTTTTTTAAAGCTGTCAACTTTTGTTAACTTTTTTGAAGCTGTCAAATTTTGTTAACTATTTGAAGCTGTCAACTTTTGTTAATTTTTTTGAAGCTGTCAACTTCTGTTAAATTTTTTAAAGCTGTCAACTTTTGTTAATTTTTTTAAATCTGTCAAATTTTGTTAACTTTTTTGATGCTGTCAACTTTTGTTAACTTTTTTTGAAGCTGTCAATTTTTGTTAACTTTTTTAAAGCTGTCAACTTTTGTTATTTTTTTAAAGCTGTCAACTTTTGTCAAATGTTTTGAAGCTGTTAACTTTTGTTAATTTTTTTTGAAAGCTGTCAACTTTTGTTAACTTCTTTTGAAGCTGTTAACTTTTGTTAACTTTTTTGAAGCTGTCAAATTTTGTTAACTTTTTTGAAGCTATCAACTTTTGTTAATTTTTTTGAAGCTGTCAACTTTTGTTAACTTTTTAAATGCTGTCAACTTTTGTCAAATTTTTTGGTCAACTTTTGTTAAACTTTTTTAAAGCTGTCAACTTTTGTTCACTTTTTTGAAGCTGTCAACTTTTGTTAACTTTTTAAAAGCTGTCCACTTTTGTTATTTTTTTTTGAAGCTGTTAACTTTTGTAAACTTTTTTCAAGCTGTCAACTTTTGTTAACTTTTTTTAAAGCTGTCAACTTTTGTTAACTTTTTTGAAGCTGTCAAACTTTGTTAACTATTTGAAGCTGTCAACTTTTGTTAAATTTTTTAAAGCTGTCAACTTTTGTTAACTTTTTTAAAGCTGTCAAATTTTGTTAACTTTTTTGATGCTGTCAACTTTTGTTAACTTTTTTTGAAGCTGTCAACTTTTGTTAACTTTTTTAAAGCTGTCAACTTTTGTTATTTTTTTAAAGCTGTCAACTTTTGTCAAATTTTTTGAAGCTGTTAACTTTTGTTAATTTTTTTTGAAGCTGTCAACTTTTGTTAACTTCTTTTAAAATTTTGTTAACTTTTTTGAAGCTGTCAACTTTTGTTAACTTTTTTAAAGCTGTCAACTGTTGTTAACTTTTTTAAAGCTGTCAAATTTTGTAAATTTTTTTAAAGCTGTCAACTTTTGTCAACTTTTTTGAAGCTGTCAACTTTTGTTAACTTTTTTTGAAGCTGTCAACTTTTGTTAACTTTTTTAAAGCTCTTAACTTTTGTTATTTTTTTTTAAAGCTGTCAACTTTTGTCAAATTTTTTGAAGCTGACAACTTTTGTTAACTTTTTTTGAAGCTGTCAACTTTTGTTAACTTTTTTTAAAGCTGTCAACTTTTGTTATATTTTTTAAAGCTGCCAACTTTTGTTATTTTTTTTAAAGCTGTCATTTTTTGTCAAATTTGTTGGTCAACTTTTGTTACCTTTTTTTAAAGCTGTCAACTTTTGTTAACTTTTTTGAAGCTGTCAACTTTTGTTAACTTTTTAAAAGCTGTCCACTTTTGTTATTTTTTTTAAAGCTGTTAACTTTTGTAAACTTTTTTCAAGCTGTCAACTTTTGTTAACTTTTTTTGAAGCTGTCAACCTGTGTTAACTTTTTTGAAGCTGTCAACTTTTGTTAACTTTTTGAAGCTGTCAACTTTTGTTAACTTTTTTTTGAAGTTTTGTAACTTTTTCTGAAGCTGCCAACTTATGTTAACTTTTTTTGAAGCTGTCAAATTTTGTTAACTTTTTTGAAGCTGTCAACTTTTGTTTACTTTTTTTGAAGCTCTCAACTTTTGTTAACTTTTTTGAAGCTGTCAACTTTTGTTAATTTTTTTGAAGCTGTCAACTTCTGTTAAATTTTTTAAAGCTGTCAACTTTTGTTAATTTTTTTAAAGCTGTCAAATTTTGTTAACTTTTTTGATGCTGTCAACTTTTGTTAACTTTTTTTAAAGCTGTCAACTTTTGTTAACTTTTTTTGAAGCTGTCAACTTTTGTTAACTTTTTTAAAGCTGTCAACTTTTGTTATTTTTTTAAAGCTGTCAACTTTTGTCAAATGTTTTGAAGCTGTTAACTTTTGTTAATTTTTTTTGAAACTGTCAACTTTTGTTAACTTTTTTGAAGCTGTCAAATTTTGTTAACTTTTTTGAAGCTGCCAACTTTTGATATTTTTTTTAAAGCTGTCTACTTTTGTCAAATTTTTTGGTCAACTTTTGTTAAACTTTTTTAAAGCTGTCAACTTTTGTTCACTTTTTTGAAGCTGTCAACTTTTGTTAACTTTTTAAAAGCTGTCCACTTTTGTTATTTTTTTTAAAGCTGTTAACTTTTGTAAACTTTTTTCAAGCTGTCAACTTTTGTTAACTTTTTTGAAGCTGTCAAATTTTTTTAACTATTTGAAGCTGTCAACTTTTGTTAATTTTTTTGAAGCTGTCAACTTCTGTTAAATTTTTTAAAGCTGTCAACTTTTGTTAATTTTTTTAAAGCTGTCAAATTTTGTTAACTTTTTTGATGCTGTCAACTTTTGTTAACTTTTTTTGAAGCTGTCAACTTTTGTTAACTTTTTTAAAGCTGTCAACTTTTGTTATTTTTTTAAAGCTGTCAACTTTTGTCAAATGTTTTGAAGCTGTTAACTTTTGTTAATTTTTTTTGAAAGCTGTCAACTTTTGTTAACTTCTTTTGAAGCTGTTAACTTTTGTTAACTTTTTTTAAAGCTGTCAACTTTTGTTAACTTTTTTGAAGCTGTCAAATTTTGTTAACTATTTGAAGCTGTCAACTTTTGTTAATTTTTTTGAAGCTGTCAACTTCTGTTAAATTTTTTAAAGCTGTCAACTTTTGTTAATTTTTTTAAATCTGTCAAATTTTGTTAACTTTTTTGATGCTGTCAACTTTTGTTAACTTTTTTTAAAGCTGTCAACTTTTGTTAACTTTTTTAAAGCTGTCAACTTTTGTTATTTTTTTAAAGCTGTCAACTTTTGTCAAATGTTTTGAAGCTGTTAACTTTTGTTAATTTTTTTTGAAAGCTGTCAACTTTTGTTAACTTCTTTTGAAGCTGTTAACTTTTGTTAACTTTTTTGAAGCTGTCAAATTTTGTTAACTTTTTTGAAGCTATCAACTTTTGTTAATTTTTTTGAAGCTGTCAACTTTTGTTAACTTTTTAAATGCTGTCAACTTTTGTCAAATTTTTTGGTCAACTTTTGTTAAACTTTTTTAAAGCTGTCAACTTTTGTTCACTTTTTTGAAGCTGTCAACTTTTGTTAACTTTTTAAAAGCTGTCCACTTTTGTTATTTTTTTTTGAAGCTGTTAACTTTTGTAAACTTTTTTCAAGCTGTCAACTTTTGTTAACTTTTTTTAAAGCTGTCAACTTTTGTTAACTTTTTTGAAGCTGTCAAACTTTGTTAACTATTTGAAGCTGTCAACTTTTGTTAATTTTTTTGAAGCTGTCAACTTTTGTTAGATTTTTTAAAGCTGTCAACTTTTGTTAACTTTTTTAAAGCTGTCAAATTTTGTTAACTTTTTTGATGCTGTCAACTTTTGTTAACTTTTTTTGAAGCTGTCAACTTTTGTTAACTTTTTTAAAGCTGTCAACTTTTGTTATTTTTTTAAAGCTGTCAACTTTTGTCAAATTTTTTGAAGCTGTTAACTTTTGTTAATTTTTTTTGAAGCTGTCAACTTTTGTTAACTTCTTTTGAAATTTTGTTAACTTTTTTGAAGCTGTCAACTTTTGTTAACTTTTTTAAAGCTGTCAACTGTTGTTAACTTTTTTAAAGCTGTCAAATTTTGTAAATTTTTTTAAAGCTGTCAACTTTTGTCAACTTTTTTGAAGCTGTCAACTTTTGTTAACTTTTTTTGAAGCTGTCAACTTTTGTTAACTTTTTTAAAGCTCTTAACTTTTGTTATTTTTTTTTAAAGCTGTCAACTTTTGTCAAATTTTTTGAAGCTGACAACTTTTGTTAACTTTTTTTGAAGCTGTCAACTTTTGTTAACTTTTTTTAAAGCTGTCAACTTTTGTTATATTTTTTAAAGCTGCCAACTTTTGTTATTTTTTTTAAAGCTGTCATTTTTTGTCAAATTTGTTGGTCAACTTTTGTTACCTTTTTTTAAAGCTGTCAACTTTTGTTAACTTTTTTGAAGCTGTCAACTTTTGTTAACTTTTTAAAAGCTGTCCACTTTTGTTATTTTTTTTAAAGCTGTTAACTTTTGTAAACTTTTTTCAAGCTGTCAACTTTTGTTAACTTTTTTTGAAGCTGTCAACTTGTGTTAACTTTTTTGAAGCTGTCAACTTTTGTTAACTTTTTGAAGCTGTCAACTTTTGTTAACTTTTTTTTGAAGTTTTGTAACTTTTTCTGAAGCTGCCAACTTATGTTAACTTTTTTTGAAGCTGTCAAATTTTGTTAACTTTTTTGAAGCTGTCAACTTTTGTTAACTTTTTTTGAAGCTCTCAACTTTTGTTAACTTTTTTGGAGCTGTCAACTTTTGTTAACTTTTTTTGAAGCTGTCAACTTTTGTTAACTTTTGTTAACTTCTTTTAAAGTTTTGTCAACTTTTTTAAAACTGTCAACTTTTGTTAACTTTTTTTGAAGCTGTCAACTTTTGTCAACTTTTTTTAAAGCTCTCAACTTTTGTTAACTGGTTTTGAAACTGACAACTTTTGTTAACTTTTTTTGAAGCTGTCAACTTTTGTTAATTTTTTTAAAGATGTCAACTTTTGTTAACTTTTTGAAGCTGTCAACTTTTGTTAACTTTCTTTAAAGCTGTCAACTTTTGTTACTTGGTTTTAAAGCTGTCAACTTTTGTTAACTTTTATTAATTCCGTCAACTTTTGTTATTTTTTTAAAGCTGTTAACTTTTTTTAAATTTTTTGAAGCTGTCAACTTTTGTTAACTTTTTTTGAAGCTGTCAACTTTTGTCAACTTTTTTTAAAGCTCTCAACTTTTGTTAACTCGTTTTGAAACTGACAACTTTTGTTAACTTTTTTTGAAGCTGTTAACTTTTGTCAATTTTTTTGAAGCTGTCAACTTTTGTTAACTTATATTAAAAATGTCAACTTTTGTTAACTTATATTAAAAATGTCAACTTTTGTTAACTTTTTTGAAGCTGTCAACTTTTGTTAACTTTTTTTGAAGCTGTCGACTTTTGTTAGCTTTTTTTTGAAGTTTTGTAACTTTTTCTGAAGCTGCCAACTTTTGTTAACTTTTTTGAAGCTGTCACCTTTTGTTAACTTTTTTTGAAGCTGTCAACTTTTGTTAGCTTTTTTGAAGCTGTCAACTTTTGTTAACTTTTTTTGAATTTCTCAACTTTTGTTAACTTTTTTGAAGCTGTCAACTTTTGTTTACTTTTTTAAAGCTGTCAACTTTTGTTAACTTCTTTTGAAGTTTTATTAACTTTTTTACAGCTGTCAACTTTTGTTAACTTCCTTTAAATTTTGTTAACTTTTTTGAAGCTGTCAACTTTTGTTAACTTCTTTTGAAATTTTGTCTACTTTTTTAAAACTGTCAACTTTTGTTAACTTTTTTTGAAGCTGTCAACTTTTGTCAACTTTTTCTGAAGCTCTCAACTTTTGTTAACTGGTTTTGAAACTGTCAACTTTTGTTTACTTTTTTTGAAGCTGTCAACTTTTGTTAATTTTTTTAAAGGTCAACTTTTGTCAATCTTTTGAAGCTGTCAACTTTTGTTAACTTTTTTTAACGCAGTCAACTTTTGTTATTTTTTTTAAAGCTGTCAAATTTTGTCAAATATTTTAAATCTGTCAACTTTTGTTAACTTTTTTGGAGCTGTCAACTTTTGTTAACTTTTTTGAAACTGTCAAATTTTGTTAACTTTTTTAAAGCTGTCAACTTTTGTTAATTTTTTTTAAGCTGTCAACTTTTGTTAACTTTTTTAAAGCTGGCCACTTTTGTTAACTTCTTTTGAAGTTTTGTCTACTTTTTTGAAACTGTCAACTTTTGTTAACTTTTTTTGAAGCTGTCAACTTTTGTTAACTTCTTCTGAAGCTGTTAACTGGTTTTAAAGCTGTCAACTTTTAATAACTTTTTTTGAAGTTTTGTAACTTTTTTTGAAGCTTTTAACATTTGTTAACTTCTTTTAAAATTTTGTTAACTTTTTTGAAGCTGTCAACTTTTGTTTAACTTTTTGAAGCTGTCAACTTTTGTTAACTTTTTTTAAAACTGTCAACTTTTGTTAACTTCTTTAAAGTTTTGTTAACTTTTTTGAAGCTGTCAACTTTCGTTAAATTCTTTTGAAGTTTTGTTAACTTTTTTAAAACTGTCAACTTTTGTTAACTTTTTTTGAAGCTGTCAACTTTTGTCATTTTTTTTGAAGCTGTCAGCTTTTGTTAACTTTTTTTGAAGCTGTCAACCTTTGTCAACTTTTTTGAAGCTGTCAACTTTTGTTAACTTTTTTTAAAGCTGTCAACTTTTGTTAACTTTTTTGAAGCTGTCAACTTTTGTTAACTTTTTTTGAAGCTGTCAACTTTTTGAAGCTGTCAACTTTTGTTAACTTTTTTTGAATTTTGTAACTTTTTCTGAAGCTGCCAACTTTTGTTAACTTTTTTGAAGCTGTCAACTTTTGTTAACTTTTTTTGAAGCTCTCAACTTTTGTTAACTTTTTTAAAGCTGTCAACTTTTGTTAACTCCTTTTGAAGTTTTGTTAACTTTTTTGAAGCTGTCAACTTTTGTTAACTTCTTTTAAAGTTTTGTCAACTTTTTTAAAACTGTCAACTTTTGTTAACTTTTTTTGAAGCTGTCAACTTTTGTCAACTTTTCCTGAAGCTGTCAACTTTTGTTAACTGGTTTTGAAGCTGTCAACTTTTGTTAATTTTTTTTGAAGCTGTCGATTTTTGTTAACTTTTTTGAAGCTGTGAACTTTTGTTAACTTTTTTAAAGCTTTCAACTTTTGTTCACTTTTTTAAAGCTGTCAACTTTTGTTCACTTTTTTTGAAGCTCTTAACTTTTGTTAACTTATTTGAAGCTGCCAACTTTTGTTAACTTTTTTTGAAGCTGTCAACTTTTGTTAACTTTTGTTAACTTCTTTTGAAGTTTTGTTAACTTTTTTGAAGCTGTCAACATTTGATAACTTCTTTTAAAGTTTTGTTAACTTTTTTGAAGATGTCAACTTTTGTTAACATCTTTTGAAGTTTTGTCTACTTTTTTAAAAACGTCAACTTTTGTTAACTTTTTTTGAACCTCTCAACTCTTGTTAATTTTTTTAAAGATGTCAACCTTTGTCAACTTTTGTTAACTTTTTTTGAAGCTGTCAACTTTTGTTATTTTTTTTAAAGCTGTCAACTGTTGTTAATTTTTTTAAAGCTGTCAACTTTTGTTAACTTTTTTGGAGCTGTCAACTTTTGTTAATTTTTTTGAAGCTGTCAACTTTTGTTAACTTTTTAAAAGCTGTCCACTTTTGTTATTTTTTTTAAATCTGTCAACTTTTGTCAACTTTTTTAAAGCTGTCAACTTTTGTTAACTTTTTTGGAGCTGTCAATTTTGTTAATTTATTTGAAACTGTCAACTTTTATTAAATTTTTAAAAGCTGTCCCCTTTTGTTATTTTTTTTAAAGCTGTTAACTTTTGTAAACTTTTTTTAAGCTGTCAACTTTTGTTAACTTTTTATGAAGCTGTCAACTTTTGTTAACTTTTTTTAAAGCTGTCAAATTTTGTTAACTATTTGAAGCTGTCAACTTTTGTTAATTTTTTTGAAGCTGTCAACTTTTGTTAAATTTTTTAAAGCTGTCAATGTATGTTAACTTTTTGAAGCTGTCAAATTTTGTTAACTTTTTTGAAGCTGTCAACTTTTGTTATTTTTTTTAAAGCTGTCAACTTTCGTCAAATTTTTTGAAGCTGTTAACTTTTGTTAATTTTTTTTGAAACTGTCAAATTTGTTAACTTTTTTGAAGTTGTCAAATTTTGTTAACTTTTTTGAACCTGTCAACTTTTGTTAACTTTTTTAAAGCTGTCAAATTTTGTTAACTATTTGAAGCTGTCAACTTTTGTTAATGTTTTTGAAGCTGTCAACTTTTATTAAATTTTTTAAAGCTGTCAACTTTTGTTAACTTTTTTGAAGCTGTCAAATTTTGTTAACTTTTCTGAAGCTGTCAAGTTTTGTTAAATTTTTTGAAGCTGTCAACTTTTGTTAACTTTTTTAAAGCTGTTAACTTTCGTTATTTTTTTTAAAGCTGTCAACTTTTGTTATTTTTTTTAAAGCTGTCAACTTTTGTTAATTTTTTTTTGTTTTGTAACTTTTGTTGAAGCTGTCAAGTTTTGTTAACTTTTTTTGAAGCTGTCAACTTTTGTTAACTTCTTTTGAAATTTTGTTAACTTTTTTGAAGCTGTCAACTTTTGTTAACTTTTTTAAAGCTGTCAACTGTTGTTAACTTTTTTAAAGCTGTCAAATTTTGTAAATTTTTTTAAAGCTGTCAACTTTTGTCAACTTTTTTGAAGCTGTCAACTTTTGTTAACTTTTTTTGAAGCTGTCAACTTTTGTTAACTTTTTTAAAGCTCTTAACTTTTGTTATTTTTTTTTAAAGCTGTCAACTTTTGTCAAAGTTTTTGAAGCTGACAACTTTTGTTAACTTTTTTTGAAGCTGTCAACTTTTGTTAACTTTTTTTAAAGCTGTCAACTTTTGTTATATTTTTTAAAGCTGCCAACTTTTGTTATTTTTTTTAAAGCTGTCATTTTTTGTCAAATTTGTTGGTCAACTTTTGTTACCTTTTTTTAAAGCTGTCAACTTTTGTTAACTTTTTTGAAGCTGTCAACTTTTGTTAACTTTTTAAAAGCTGTCAAATTTTGTTAACTATTTGAAGCTGTCAAATTTTGTTAATTTTTTTGAAGCTGTCAACTTTTGTTAAATTTTTTAAAGCTGTCAACTTTTGTTAACTTTTTTGAAGCTGTCAAATTTTGTTAACTTTTTTGAAGCTGTCAACTTTTGTTAACTCTTTTTGAAGCTGTCAACTTTTGTTAGCTTTTTTAAAGCTGTTAACTTTTGTTATTTTTTTTAAAGCTGTCAACTTTTGTCAAATTTTTTGAAGCTGTTAACTTTTGTTAATTTTTTTTGAAACTGTCAACTTTTGTTAACTTTTTTGAAGCTGTCAAATTTTGTTAACTTTTTTGAAGCTGCCAACTTTTGTTATTTTTTTTAAAGCTGTCTACTTTTGTCAAATTTTTTGGTCAACTTTTGTTAAACTTTTTTAAAGCTGTCAACTTTTGTTCACTTTTTTGAAGCTGTCAACTTTTGTTAACTTTTTAAAAGCTGTTCACTTTTGTTATTTTTTTTTAAAGCTGTTAACTTTTGTGAACTTTTTTCAAGCTGTCAACTTTTGTTAACTTTTTTTAAAGCTGTCAACTTTTGTTAACTTTTTTGAAGCTGTCAAATTTTGTTAACTATTTGAAGCTGTCAACTTTTGTTAATTTTTTTGAAGCTGTCAACTTCTGTTAAATTTTTTAAAGCTGTCAACTTTTGTTAACTTTTTTAAAGCTGTCAAATTTTGTTAACTTTTTTGATGCTGTCAACTTTTGTTAACTTTTTTTGAAGCTGTCAACTTTTGTTAACTTTTTTAAAGCTGTCAACTTTTGTTATTTTTTTAAAGCTGTCAACTTTTGTCAAATTTTTTGAAGCTGTTAACTTTTGTTAATTTTTTTTGAAAGCTGTCAACTTTTGTTAACTTCTTTTGAAGCTGTTAACTTTTGTTAACTTTTTTGAAGCTGTCAAATTTTGTTAACTTTTTTGAAGCTATCAACTTTTGTTAATTTTTTTGAAGCTGTCAACTTTTGTTAACTTTTTAAATGCTGTCAACTTTTGTCAAATTTTTTGGTCAACTTTTGTTAAACTTTTTTAAAGCTGTCAACTTTTGTTCACTTTTTTGAAGCTGTCAACTTTTGTTAACTTTTTAAAAGCTGTCCACTTTTGTTATTTTTTTTTAAAGCTGTTAACTTTTGTAAACTTTTTTCAAGCTGTCAACTTTTGTTAACTTTTTTTAAAGCTGTCAACTTTTGTTAACTTTTTTGAAGCTGTCAAATTTTGTTAACTATTTGAAGCTGTCAACTTTTGTTAATTTTTTTGAAGCTGTCAACTTTTGTTAAATTTTTTAAAGCTGTCAACTTTTGTTAACTTTTTTAAAGC
The DNA here is from genome assembly GCA_964028335.1 of Altica lythri. Classification (NCBI taxonomy): domain Eukaryota; kingdom Metazoa; phylum Arthropoda; class Insecta; order Coleoptera; family Chrysomelidae; genus Altica; species Altica lythri. The sequence goes on along the minus strand of OZ034800.1, from coordinate 44,282,141 downwards.
TGTCAAATTTTGTTAACTTTTTTGATGCTGTCAACTTTTGTTAACTTTTTTTGAAGCTGTCAACTTTTGTTAACTTTTTTAAAGCTGTCAACTTTTGTTATTTTTTTAAAGCTGTCAACTTTTGTCAAATTTTTTGAAGCTGTTAACTTTTGTTAATTTTTTTTGAAGCTGTCAACTTTTGTTAACTTTTTTTGAAATTTTGTTAACTTTTTTGAAGCTGTCAACTTTTGTTAACTTTTTTAAAGCTGTCAACTGTTGTTAACTTTTTTAAAGCTGTCAAATTTTGTAATTTTTTTTAAAGCTGTCAACTTTTGTCAACTTTTTTGAAGCTGTCAACTTTTGTTAACTTTTTTTGAAGCTGTCAACTTTTGTTAACTTTTTTAAAGCTCTTAACTTTTGTTATTTTTTTTAAAGCTGTCAACTTTTGTCAAATTTTTTGAAGCTGACAACTTTTGTTAACTTTTTTTGAAGCTGTCAACTTTTGTTAACTTTTTTTAAAGCTGTCAACCTTTGTTATATTTTTTAAAGCTGCCAACTTTTGTTATTTTTTTTAAAGCTGTCATTTTTTGTCAAATTTGTTGGTCAACTTTTGTTACCTTTTTTTAAAGCTGTCAACTTTTGTTAACTTTTTTAAAGCTGTCAACTTTTGTTAACTTTTTAAAAGCTGTCCACTTTTGTTATTTTTTTTAAAGCTGTTAACTTTTGTAAACTTTTTTCAAGCTGTCAACTTTTGTTAACTTTTTTTGAAGCTGTCAACTTTTGTTAACTTTTTTAAAGCTGTCAAATTTTGTTAACTATTTGAAGCTGTCAAATTTTGTTAATTTTTTTGAAGCTGTCAACTTTTGTTAAATTTTTTAAAGCTGTCAACTTTTGTTATTTTTTTTAAAGCTGTCAACTTTTGTCAAATTTTTTGAAGCTGTTAACTTTTGTTAATTTTTTTTGAAACTGTCAACTTTTGTTAACTTTTTTGAAGCTGTCAAATTTTGTTAACTTTTTTAAAGCTGCCAACTTTTGTTATTTTTTTTAAAGCTGTCTACTTTTGTCAAATTTTTTGGTCAACTTTTGTTAAACTTTTTTAAAGCTGTCAACTTTTGTTCACTTTTTTGAAGCTGTCAACTTTTGTTAACTTTTTAAAAGCTGTCCACTTTTGTTATTTTTTTTTAAAGCTGTTAACTTTTGTAAACTTTTTTCAAGCTGTCAACTTGTGTTAACTTTTTTTAAAGCTGTCAACTTTTGTTAACTTTTTTGAAGCTGTCAAATTTTGTTAACTATTTGAAGCTGTCAACTTTTGTTAATTTTTTTGAAGCTGTCAACTTCTGTTAAATTTTTTAAAGCTGTCAACTTTTGTTAATTTTTTTAAAGCTGTCAAATTTTGTTAACTTTTTTGATGCTGTCAACTTTTGTTAACTTTTTTTGAAGCTGTCAACTTTTGTTAACTTTTTTAAAGCTGTCAACTTTTGTTATTTTTTTAAAGCTGTCAACTTTTGTCAAATTTTTTGAAGCTGTTAACTTTTGTTAATTTTTTTTGAAAGCTGTCAACTTTTGTTAACTTCTTTTGAAGCTGTTAACTTTTGTTAACTTTTTTGAAGCTGTCAAATTTTGTTAACTTTTTTGAAGCTATCAACTTTTGTTAATTTTTTTGAAGCTGTCAACTTTTGTTAACTTTTTAAATGCTGTCAACTTTTGTTAACTTTTTTTAAAGCTCTCAACTTTTGTTAACTGGTTTTGAAACTAACAACTTTTGTTAACTTTTTTTGAAGCTGTCAACTTTTGTTAATTTTTTTTAAAGCTCTCAACTTTTGTTAACTCGTTTTGAAACTGACAACTTTTGTTAACTTTTTTTGAAGCTGTTAACTTTTGTCAATTTTTTTAAAGCTGTCAACTTTTGTTAACTTATATTAAAAATGTCAAATTTTGTTAACTTTTTGAAGCTGTCAACTTTTGTTAACTTTCTTTAAAGCTGTCAACTTTTGTTACTTGGTTTTAAATTTGTCAACTTTTGTTAACTTTTATTAATTCTGTCAACTTTTGTTATTTTTTTAAAGCTGTTAACTTTTTTTAAATTTTTTGAAGCTGTCAACATTTGTTAACTTTTTTTGAAGCTGTCAACTTTTGTCAACTTTTTTTAAAGCTCTCAACTTTTGTTAACTCGTTTTGAAACTGACAACTTTTGTTAACTTTTTTTGAAGCTGTTAACTTTTGTCAATTTTTTTAAAGCTGTCAACTTTTGTTAACTTATATTAAAAATGTCAACTTTTGTTAACTTATATTAAAAATGTCAACTTTTGTTAACTTTTTTGAAGCTGTCAACTTTTGTTAACTTTTTTTGAAGCTGTCAACTTTTGTTAATTTTTTTAAAGGTCAACTTTTGTCAACCTTTTAAAGCTGTCAACTTTTGTTAACTTTTTTTAACGCTGTCAACTTTTGTTATTTTTTTTAAAGCTGTCAAATTTTGTCAAATATTTTAAATCTGTCAACTTTTGTTAACTTTTTTGGAGCTGTCAACTTTTGTTAACTTTTTTAAAGCTGTCAAATTTTGTTAACTTTTTGAAGCTGTCAACTTTTGTTAATTTTTTTAAAGCTGTCAACTTCTGTTAAATTTTTTAAACCTGTCAACTTTTGTTAACTTTTTTAAAACTGTCAAATTTTGTTAACTTTTTTAAAGCTGTCAACTTTTGTTAATTTTTTTTAAGCTGTCAACTTTTGTTAACTTTTTTAAAGCTGGCCACTTTTGTTAACTTTTTTAAAGCTGTCAACTTTTGTTAACTTTTGTTAACTTCTTTTGAAGTTTTGTCTACTTTTTTGAAACTGTCAACTTTTGTTAACTTTTTTTGAAGCTGTCAACTTTTGTTAACTTCTTCTGAAGCTGTTAACTGGTTTTAAAGCTGTTAACTTTTAATAACTTTTTTTGAAGTTTTGTAACTTTTTTTGAAGCTTTTAACATTTGTTAACTTCTTTTGAAATTTTGTTAACTTTTTTGAAGCTGTCAACTTTTGTTTAACTTTTTGAAGCTGTCAACTTTTGTTAACTTTTTTTAAAACTGTCAACTTTTGTTAACTTTTGTTAACTTCTTTTAAAGTTTTGTTAACTTTTTTGAAGCTGTCAACTTTTGTTAAATTCTTTTGAAGTTTTGTTAACTTTTTTAAAACTGTCAACTTTTGTTAACTTTTTTTGAAGCTGTCAACTTTTGTCAATTTTTTTGAAGCTGTCAGCTTTTGTTAACTTTTTTTGAAGCTGTCAACCTTTGTCAACTTTTTTGAAGCTGTCAACTTTTGTTAACTTTTTTTAAAGCTGTCAATTTTTGTTAACTTTTTTGAAGCTGTCAACTTTTGTTAACTTTTTTTAAAGCTGTCAACTTTTTGAAGCTGTCAACTTTTGTTAACTTTTTTTGAATTTTGTAACTTTTTCTGAAGCTGCCAACTTTTGTTAACTTTTTTGAAGCTGTCAACTTTTGTTAACTTTTTTTGAAGCTCTCAACTTTTGTTAACTTTTTTAAAGCTGTCAACTTTTGTTAACTCCTTTTGAAGTTTTGTTAACTTTTTTGAAGCTGTCAACTTTTGTTAACTTCTTTTAAAGTTTTGTCAACTTTTTTAAAACTGTCAGCTTTTGTTAACTTTTTTTGAAGCTGTCAACTTTTATCAACTTTTTCTGAAGCTGTCAACTTTTGTTAACTGGTTTTGAAGCTGTCAACTTTTGTTAATTTTTTTTGAAGCTGTCGATTTTTGTTAACTTTTTTGAAGCTGTCAACTTTTGTTAACTTTTTTAAAGCTTTCAACTTTTGTTCACTTTTTTAAAGCTGTCAACTTTTGTTCGCTTTTTTGAAGCTGTCAAATTTTGTTAACTTTTTTGAAGCTATCAACTTTTGTTAATTTTTTTGAAGCTGTCAACTTTTGTTAACTTTTTAAATGCTGTCAACTTTTGTTAACTTTTTTTAAAGCTCTCAACTTTTGTTAACTGGTTTTGAAACTAACAACTTTTGTTAACTTTTTTTGAAGCTGTCAACTTTTGTTAATTTTTTTTAAAGCTCTCAACTTTTGTTAACTCGTTTTGAAACTGACAACTTTTGTTAACTTTTTTTGAAGCTGTTAACTTTTGTCAATTTTTTTAAAGCTGTCAACTTTTGTTAACTTATATTAAAAATGTCAAATTTTGTTAACTTTTTGAAGCTGTCAACTTTTGTTAACTTTCTTTAAAGCTGTCAACTTTTGTTACTTGGTTTTAAATTTGTCAACTTTTGTTAACTTTTATTAATTCTGTCAACTTTTGTTATTTTTTTAAAGCTGTTAACTTTTTTTAAATTTTTTGAAGCTGTCAACATTTGTTAACTTTTTTTGAAGCTGTCAACTTTTGTCAACTTTTTTTAAAGCTCTCAACTTTTGTTAACTCGTTTTGATACTGACAACTTTTGTTAACTTTTTTTGAAGCTGTTAACTTTTGTCAATTTTTTTAAAGCTGTCAACTTTTGTTAACTTATATTAAAAATGTCAACTTTTGTTAACTTATATTAAAAATGTCAACTTTTGTTAACTTTTTTGAAGCTGTCAACTTTTGTTAACTTTTTTTGAAGCTGTCAACTTTTGTTAATTTTTTTAAAGGTCAACTTTTGTCAACCTTTTAAAGCTGTCAACTTTTGTTAACTTTTTTTAACGCTGTCAACTTTTGTTATTTTTTTTAAAGCTGTCAAATTTTGTCAAATATTTTAAATCTGTCAACTTTTGTTAACTTTTTTGGAGCTGTCAACTTTTGTTAACTTTTTTAAAGCTGTCAAATTTTGTTAACTTTTTGAAGCTGTCAACTTTTGTTAATTTTTTTAAAGCTGTCAACTTCTGTTAAATTTTTTAAACCTGTCAACTTTTGTTAACTTTTTTAAAACTGTCAAATTTTGTTAACTTTTTTAAAGCTGTCAACTTTTGTTAATTTTTTTTAAGCTGTCAACTTTTGTTAACTTTTTTAAAGCTGGCCACTTTTGTTAACTTTTTTAAAGCTGTCAACTTTTGTTAACTTTTGTTAACTTCTTTTGAAGTTTTGTCTACTTTTTTGAAACTGTCAACTTTTGTTAACTTTTTTTGAAGCTGTCAACTTTTGTTAACTTCTTCTGAAGCTGTTAACTGGTTTTAAAGCTGTTAACTTTTAATAACTTTTTTTGAAGTTTTGTAACTTTTTTTGAAGCTTTTAACATTTGTTAACTTCTTTTGAAATTTCGTTAACTTTTTTGAAGCTGTCAACTTTTGTTTAACTTTTTGAAGCTGTCAACTTTTGTTAACTTTTTTTAAAACTGTCAACTTTTGTTAACTTTTGTTAACTTCTTTTAAAGTTTTGTTAACTTTTTTGAAGCTGTCAACTTTTGTTAAATTCTTTTGAAGTTTTGTTAACTTTTTTAAAACTGTCAACTTTTGTTAACTTTTTTTGAAGCTGTCAACTTTTGTCAATTTTTTTAAAGCTGTCAGCTTTTGTTAACTTTTTTTGAAGCTGTCAACCTTTGTCAACTTTTTTGAAGCTGTCAACTTTTGTTAACTTTTTTTAAAGCTGTCAATTTTTGTTAACTTTTTTGAAGCTGTCAACTTTTGTTAACTTTTTTTAAAGCTGTCAACTTTTTGAAGCTGTCAACTTTTGTTAACTTTTTTTGAATTTTGTAACTTTTTCTGAAGCTGCCAACTTTTGTTAACTTTTTTGAAGCTGTTAACTTTTGTTAACTTTTTTTGAAGCTCTCAACTTTTGTTAACTTTTTTAAAGCTGTCAACTTTTGTTAACTCCTTTTGAAGTTTTGTTAACTTTTTTGAAGCTGTCAACTTTTGTTAACTTCTTTTAAAGTTTTGTCAACTTTTTTAAAACTGTCAGCTTTTGTTAACTTTTTTTGAAGCTGTCAACTTTTGTCAACTTTTTCTGAAGCTGTCAACTTTTGTTAACTGGTTTTGAAGCTGTCAACTTTTGTTAATTTTTTTTGAAGCTGTCGATTTTTGTTAACTTTTTTGAAGCTGTCAACTTTTGTTAACTTTTTTAAAGCTTTCAACTTTTGTTCACTTTTTTAAAGCTGTCAACTTTTGTTCACTTTTTTTGAAGCTCTTAACTTTTGTTAACTTATTTGAAGCTGCCAACTTTTGTTAACTTTTTTTGAAGCTGTCAACTTTTGTTAACTTTTGTTAACTTCTTTTGAAGTTTTGTTAACTTTTATGAAGCTGTCAACATTTGTTAACTTCTTTTAAAGTTTTGTTAACTTTTTTGAAGATGTCAACTTTTGTTAACTTCTTTTGAAGTTTTGTCTACTTTTTTAAAAACGTCAACTTTTGTTAACTTTTTTTGAACCTCTCAACTTTTGTTAATTTTTTTAAAGATGTCAACCTTTGTCAACTTTTTTGAAGCTGTCAACTTTTGTTAACTTTTTTTGAAGCTGTCAACTTTTGTTATTTTTTTTAAAGCTGTCAACTGTTGTTAATTTTTTTAAAGCTGTCAACTTTTGTTAACTTTTTTGGAGCTGTCAACTTTTGTTAATTTTTTTGAAGCTGTCAACTTTTGTTAACCTTTTAAAAGCTGTCCACTTTTGTTATTTTTTTTTAAATCTGTCAACTTTTGTCAACTTTTTTAAAGCTGTCAACTTTTGTTAACTTTTTTGGAGCTGTCAATTTTGTTAATTTATTTGAAACTGTCAACTTTTATTAAATTTTTAAAAGCTGTCCCCTTTTGTTATTTTTTTTAAAGCTGTTAACTTTTGTAAACTTTTTTTAAGCTGTCAACTTTTGTTAACTTTTTATGAAGCTGTCAACTTTTGTTAACTTTTTTTAAAGCTGTCAAATTTTGTTAACTATTTGAAGCTGTCAACTTTTGTTAATTTTTTTGAAGCTGTCAACTTTTGTTAAATTTTTTAAAGCTGTCAATGTATGTTAACTTTTTGAAGCTGTCAAATTTTGTTAACTTTTTTGAAGCTGTCAAGTTTTGTTAAATTTTTTTGAAGCTGTCAACTTTTGTTAACTTTTTTAAAGCTGTCAACTTTTGTTATTTTTTTTAAAGCTGTCAACTTTCGACAAATTTTTTGAAGCTGTTAACTTTTGTTAATTTTTTTTTAAACTGTCAACTTTTGTTAACTTTTTTGAAGTTGTCAAATTTTGTTAACTTTTTTGAAGCTGTCAACTTTTGTTAACTTTTTTAAAGCTGTCAAATTTTGTTAACTATTTGAAGCTGTCAACTTTTGTTAATGTTTTTGAAGCTGTCAACTTTTGTTAAATTTTTTAAAGCTGTCAACTTTTGTTAACTTTTTTGAAGCTGTCAAATTTTGTTAACTTTTCTGAAGCTGTCAAGTTTTGTTAAATTTTTTGAAGCTGTCAACTTTTGTTAACTTTTTTAAAGCTGTTAACTTTCGTTATTTTTTTTAAAGCTGTCAACTTTTGTTATTTTTTTTAAAGCTGTCAACTTTTGTTAATTTTTTTTATGTTTTGTAACTTTTGTTGAAGCTGTCAAGTTTTGTTAACTTTTTTTGAAGCTGTCAACTTTTGTTAACTTCTTTTGAAATTTTGTTAACTTTTTTGAAGCTGTCAACTTTTGTTAACTTTTTTAAAGCTGTCAACTGTTGTTAACTTTTTTAAAGCTCTTAACTTTTGTTATTTTTTTTTAAAGCTGTCAACTTTTGTCAAATTTTTTGAAGCTGACAACTTTTGTTAACTTTTTTTGAAGCTGTCAACTTTTGTTAACTTTTTTAAAGCTCTTAACTTTTGTTATTTTTTTTTAAAGCTGTCAACTTTTGTCAAATTTTTTGAAGCTGACAACTTTTGTTAACTTTTTTTGAAGCTGTCAACTTTTGTTAACTTTTTTTAAAGCTGTCAACTTTTGTTATATTTTTTAAAGCTGCCAACTTTTGTTATTTTTTTTAAAGCTGTCATTTTTTGTCAAATTTGTTGGTCAACTTTTGTTACCTTTTTTTAAAGCTGTCAACTTTTGTTAACTTTTTTGAAGCTGTCAACTTTTGTTAACTTTTTAAAAGCTGTCCACTTTTGTTATTTTTTTTAAAGCTGTTAACTTTTGTAAACTTTTTTCAAGCTGTCAACTTTTGTTAACTTTTTTTGAAGCTGTCAACTTTTGTTAACTTTTTTTGAAGCTGTCAACTTTTGTTAACTTTTTTAAAGCTCTTAACTTTTGTTATTTTTTTTAAAGCTGTCAACTTTTGTCAAATTTTTTGAAGCTGACAACTTTTGTTAACTTTTTTTGAAGCTGTCAACTTTTGTTAACTTTTTTGAAGCTGTCAAATTTTGTTAACTATTTGAAGCTGTCAACTTTTGTTAATTTTTTTGAAGCTGTCAACTTCTGTTAAATTTTTTAAAGCTGTCAACTTTTGTTAACTTTTTTAAAGCTGTCAAATTTTGTTAACTTTTTTGATGCTGTCAACTTTTGTTAACTTTTTTTGAAGCTGTCAACTTTTGTTAACTTTTTTAAAGCTGTCAACTTTTGTTATTTTTTTAAAGCTGTCAACTTTTGTCAAATTTTTTGAAGCTGTTAACTTTTGTTAATTTTTTTTGAAAGCTGTCAACTTTTGTTAACTTCTTTTGAAGCTGTTAACTTTTGTTAACTTTTTTGAAGCTGTCAAATTTTGTTAACTTTTTTGAAGCTATCAACTTTTGTTAATTTTTTTGAAGCTGTCAACTTTTGTTAACTTTTTAAATGCTGTCAACTTTTGTCAAATTTTTTGGTCAACTTTTGTTAAACTTTTTTAAAGCTGTCAACTTTTGTTCACTTTTTTGAAGCTGTCAACTTTTGTTAACTTTTTAAAAGCTGTCCACTTTTGTTATTTTTTTTAAAGCTGTTAACTTTTGTAAACTTTTTTCAAGCTGTCAACTTTTGTTAACTTTTTTTAAAGCTGTCAACTTTTGTTAACTTTTTTGAAGCTGTCAAATTTTGTTAACTATTTGAAGCTGTCAACTTTTGTTAATTTTTTTTGAAGCTGTCAACTTTTGTTAAATTTTTTAAAGCTGTCAACTTTTGTTAACTTTTTTAAAGCTGTCAAATTTTGTTAACTTTTTTGATGCTGTCAACTTTTGTTAACTTTTTTTGAAGCTGTCAACTTTTGTTAACTTTTTTAAAGCTGTCAACTTTTGTTATTTTTTTAAAGCTGTCAAATTTTGTCAAATTTTTTGAAGCTGTTAACTTTTGTTAATTTTTTTTGAAGCTGTCAACTTTTGTTAACTTTTTTTGAAATTTTGTTAACTTTTTTGAAGCTGTCAACTTTTGTTAACTTTTTTAAAGCTGTCAACTGTTGTTAACTTTTTTAAAGCTGTCAAATTTTGTAATTTTTTTTAAAGCTGTCAACTTTTGTCAACTTTTTTGAAGCTGTCAACTTTTGTTAACTTTTTTTGAAGCTGTCAACTTTTGTTAACTTTTTTAAAGCTCTTAACTTTTGTTATTTTTTTTTAAAGCTGTCAACTTTTGTCAAATTTTTTGAAGCTGACAACTTTTGTTAACTTTTTTTGAAGCTGTCAACTTTTGTTAACTTTTTTTAAAGCTGTCAACCTTTGTTATATTTTTTAAAGCTGCCAACTTTTGTTATTTTTTTTAAAGCTGTCATTTTTTGTCAAATTTGTTGGTCAACTTTTGTTACCTTTTTTTAAAGCTGTCAACTTTTGTTAACTTTTTTGAAGCTGTCAACTTTTGTTAACTTTTTAAAAGCTGTCCACTTTTGTTATTTTTTTTTAAGCTGTTAACTTTTGTAAACTTTTTTCAAGCTGTCAACTTTTGTTAACTTTTTTTGAAGCTGTCAACTTTTGTTAACTTTTTTAAAGCTGTCAAATTTTGTTAACTATTTGAAGCTGTCAAATTTTGTTAATTTTTTTGAAGCTGTCAACTTTTGTTAAATTTTTTAAAGCTGTCAACTTTTGTTATTTTTTTTAAAGCTGTCAACTTTTGTCAAATTTTTTGAAGCTGTTAACTTTTGTTAATTTTTTTTGAAACTGTCAACTTTTGTTAACTTTTTTGAAGCTGTCAAATTTTGTTAACTTTTTTGAAGCTGCCAACTTTTGTTATTTTTTTTAAAGCTGTCTACTTTTGTCAAATTTTTTGGTCAACTTTTGTTAAACTTTTTTAAAGCTGTCAACTTTTGTTCACTTTTTTGAAGCTGTCAACTTTTGTTAACTTTTTAAAAGCTGTCCACTTTTGTTATTTTTTTTTAAAGCTGTTAACTTTTGTAAACTTTTTTCAAGCTGTCAACTTGTGTTAACTTTTTTTAAAGCTGTCAACTTTTGTTAACTTTTTTGAAGCTGTCAAATTTTGTTAACTATTTGAAGCTGTCAACTTTTGTTAATTTTTTTGAAGCTGTCAACTTCTGTTAAATTTTTTAAAGCTGTCAACTTTTGTTAATTTTTTTAAAGCTGTCAAATTTTGTTAACTTTTTTGATGCTGTCAACTTTTGTTAACTTTTTTTGAAGCTGTCAACTTTTGTTAACTTTTTTAAAGCTGTCAACTTTTGTTATTTTTTTAAAGCTGTCAACTATTGTCAAATTTTTTGAAGCTGTTAACTTTTGTTAATTTTTTTTGAAAGCTGTCAACTTTTGTTAACTTCTTTTAAAGCTGTTAACTTTTGTTAACTTTTTTAAAGCTGTCAAATTTTGTTAACTTTTTTGAAGCTATCAACTTTTGTTAATTTTTTTGAAGCTGTCAACTTTTGTTAACTTTTTAAATGCTGTCAACTTTTGTTAACTTTTTTTAAAGCTCTCAACTTTTGTTAACTGGTTTTGAAACTGACAACTTTTGTTAACTTTTTTTGAAGCTGTCAACTTTTGTTAATTTTTTTTAAAGCTCTCAACTTTTGTTAACTCGTTTTGAAACTGACAACTTTTGTTAACTTTTTTTGAAGCTGTTAACTTTTGTCAATTTTTTTAAAGATGTCAACTTTTGTTAACTTATATTAAAAATGTCAACTTTTGTTAACTTTTTGAAGCTGTCAACTTTTGTTAACTTTCTTTAAAGCTGTCAACTTTTGTTACTTGGTTTTAAATTTGTCAACTTTTGTTAACTTTTATTAATTCTGTCAACTTTTGTTATTTTTTTAAAGCTGTTAACTTTTTTTAAATTTTTTAAAGCTGTCAACTTTTGTTAACTTTTTTTGAAGCTGTCAACTTTTGTCAACTTTTTTTAAAGCTCTCAACTTTTGTTAACTCGTTTTGAAACTGACAACTTTTGTTAACTTTTTTTGAAGCTGTTAACTTTTGTCAATTTTTTTAAAGCTGTCAACTTTTGTTAACTTATATTAAAAATGTCAACTTTTGTTAACTTATATTAAAAATGTCAACTTTTGTTAACTTTTTTGAAGCTGTCAACTTTTGTTAATTTTTTTTGAAACTGTCAACTTTTGTTAACTTTTCTGAAGCTCTCAACTTTTGTTAACTGGTTTTGAAACTGTCAACTTTTGTTAACTTTTTTTGAAGCTGTCAACTTTTGTTAATTTTTTTAAAGGTCAACTTTTGTCAACCTTTTGAAGCTGTCAACTTTTGTTAACTTTTTTTAACGCTGTCAACTTTTGTTATTTTTTTTAAAGCTGTCAAATTTTGTCAAATATTTTAAATCTGTCAACTTTTGTTAACTTTTTTTGGAGCTGTCAACTTTTGTTAACTTTTTTAAAGCTGTCAAATTTTGTTAACTTTTTGAAGCTGTCAACTTTTGTTAATTTTTTTAAAGCTGTCAACTTCTGTTAAATTTTTTAAACCTGTCAACTTTTGTTAACTTTTTTGAAACTGTCAAATTTTGTTAACTTTTTTAAAGCTGTCAACTTTTGTTAATTTTTTTTAAGCTGTCAACTTTTGTTAACTTTTTTAAAGCTGGCCACTTTTGTTAACTTTTTTAAAGCTGTCAACTTTTGTTAACTTTTGTTAACTTCTTTTGAAGTTTTGTCTACTTTTTTGAAACTGTCAACTTTTGTTAACTTTTTTTGAAGCTGTCAACTTTTGTTAACTTCTTCTAAAGCTGTTAACTGGTTTTAAAGCTGTCAACTTTTAATAACTTTTTTTGAAGTTTTGTAACTTTTTTTGAAGCTTTTAACATTTGTTAACTTCTTTTGAAATTTTGTTAATTTTTTGAAGCTGTCAACTTTTGTTAAATTCTTTTGAAGTTTTGTTAACTTTTTTAAAACTGTCAACTTTTGTTAACTTTTTTTGAAGCTGTCAACTTTTGTCAATTTTTTTGAAGCTGTCAGCTTTTGTTAACTTTTTTTGAAGCTGTCAACCTTTGTCAACTTTCTTGAAGCTGTCAACTTTTGTTAACTTTTATTAAAGCTGTCAACTTTTGTTAACTTTTTTGAAGCTGTCAACTTTTGTTAACTTTTTTTGAAGCTGTCAACTTTTTGAAGCTGTAAACTTTTGTTAACTTTTTTTTAATTTTGTAACTTTTTCTGAAGCTGCCAACTTTTGTTAACTTTTTTGAAGCTGTCAACTTTTGTTAACTTTTTTTGAAGCTCTCAACTTTTGTTAACTTTTTTAAAGCTGTCAACTTTTGTTAACTCCTTTTGAAGTTTTGTTAACTTTTTTGAAGCTATCAACTTTCGTTAACTTCTTTTAAAGTTTTGTCAACTTTTTTAAAACTGTCAACTTTTGTTAACTTTTTTTGAAGCTGTCAACTTTTGTCAACTTTTTCTGAAGCTGTCAACTTTTGTTAAATGGTTTTGAAGCTGTCAACTTTTGTTAATTTTTTTTGAAGCTGTCGATTTTTGTTAACTTTTTTGAAGCTGTCAACTTTTGTTAACTTTTTTAAAGCTTTCAACTTTTGTTCACTTTTTTAAAGCTGTCAACTTTTGTTCACTTTTTTTGAAGCTCTTAACTTTTGTTAACTTATTTGAAGCTGCCAACTTTTGTTAACTTTTTTTGAAGCTGTCAACTTTTGTTAACTTTTGTTAACTTCTTTTGAAGTTTTGTTAACTTTTTTGAAGCTGTCAACATTTGTTAACTTCTTTTAAAGTTTTGTTAACTTTTTTGAAGATGTCAACTTTTGTTAACTGCTTTTGAAGTTTTGTCTACTTTTTTAAAAACGTCAACTTTTGTTAACTTTTTTTGAACCTCTCAACTTTTGTTAATTTTTTTAAAGATGTCAACCTTTGTCAACTTTTTTGAAGCTGTCAACTTTTGTTAACTTTTTTTGAAGCTGTCAACTTTTGTTATTTTTTTTTAAAGCTGTCAACTGTTGTTAATTTTTTTAAAGCTGTCAACTTTTGTTAACTTTTTTGGAGCTGTCAACTTTTGTTAATTTTTTTGAAGCTGTCAACTTTTGTTAATTTATTTGAAACTGTCAACTTTTATTAAATTTTTAAAAGCTGTCCCCTTTTGTTATTTTTTTTAAAGCTGTTAACTTTTGTAAACTTTTTTTAAGCTGTCAACTTTTGTTAACTTTTTATAAAGCTGTCAACTTTTGTTAACTTTTTTTAAAGCTGTCAAATTTTGTTAACTATTTGAAGCTGTCAACTTTTGTTAATTTTTTTGAAGCTGTCAACTTTTGTTAAATTCTTTAAAGCTGTCAATGTATGTTAACTTTTTGAAGCTGTCAAATTTTGTTAACTTTTTTGAAGCTGTCAAGTTTTGTTAAATTTTTTTGAAGCTGTCAACTTTTGTTAACTTTTTTAAAGCTGCCAACTTTTGTTATTTTTTTTAAAGCTGTCAACTTTCGTCAAATTTTTTGAAGCTGTTAACTTTTGTTAATTTTCTTTGAAACTGTCAACTTTTGTTAACTTTTTTGAAGTTGTCAAATTTTGTTAACTTTTTTGAAGCTGTCAACTTTTGTTAACTTTTTTAAAGCTGTCAAATTTTGTTAACTATTTGAAGCTGTTAACTTTTGTTAATGTTTTTGAAGCTGTCAACTTTTGTTAAATTTTTTAAAGCTGTCAACTTTTGTTAACTTTTTTGAAGCTGTCAAATTTTGTTAACTTTTCTGAAGCTGTCAAGTTTTGTTAAATTTTTTCAAGCTGTCAACTTTTGTTAACTTTTTTAAAGCTGTTAACTTTCGTTATTTTTTTTAAAGCTGTCAACCTTTGTTATTTTTTTTAAAGCTGTCAATTTTTGTTAATTTTTTTTTATGTTTTGTAACTTTTGTTGAAGCTGTTAAGTTTTGTTAACTTTTTTTAAAGCTGTCAACTTTTGTTAACTTCTTTTGAAATTTTGTTAACTTTTTTGAAGCTGTCAACTTTTGTTAACTTTTTTTAAAGCTGTAAACTTTTGTTAACTTTTTTGAAGCTGTCAACTTTTCTAACTTTTTTTGAAGCTGTCAACTTTTGTTAACTTTTTTAAAGCTGTCAAATTTTGTTAACTATTTGAAGCTGTCAAATTTTGTTAATTTTTTTGAAGCTGTCAACTTTTGTTAAATTTTTTAAAGCTGTCAACTTTTGTTAACTTTTTTGAAGCTGTCAAATTTTGTTAACTTTTTTGAAGCTGTCAACTTTTGTTAACTTTTTTTGAAGCTGTCAACTTTTGTTAGCTTTTTTAAAGCTGTCAACTTTTGATATTTTTTTTAAAGCTGTCAACTTTGTCAAATTTTTTGAAGCTGTTAACTTTTGTTAATTTTTTTTGAAACTGTCAACTTTTGTTAACTTTTTTGAAGCTGTCAACTTTTGTTTACTTTTTTGAAGCTGTCAACTTTTGTTAACTTTCTAAAAGCTGTCCACTTTTGTTATTTTTTTTTAAAGCTGTTAACTTTTGTAAATTTTTTTCAAGCTGTCAACTTTTGTTAACTTTTTTTAAAGCTGTCAACTTTTGTTAACTTTTTTGAAGCTGTCCAATTCTGTTAACTATTTGAAGCTGTCAACTTTTGTTAATTTTTTTGAAGCTGTCAACTTTTGTTAAATTTTTTAAAGCTGTCAACTTTTGTTAACTTTTTTAAAGCTGTCAAATTTTGTTAACTTTTTTGATGCTGTCAACTTTTGTTAACTTTTTTTGAAGCAGTCAACTTTTGTTAACTTTTTTAAAGCTGTCAACTTTTGTTATTTTTTTAAAGCTGTCAACTTTTGTCAAATTTTTTGAAGCTGTTAACTTTTGTTAATTTTTTTTGAAAGCTGTCAACTTTTGTTAACTTCTTTTGAAGCTGTCAACTTTTGTTAACTGGTTTTAAAGCTGTCAACTTTTGTTAATTTTTTTGAAGTTTTGTAACTTTTGTTGAAGCTGTCAACTTTTGTTAACTTTTTTTGAAGCTGTTAACTTTTGTTAACTTTTTTGAAGCTGTCAAATTTTGCTAACTTTTTTGAAGCTATCAACTTTTGTTAATTTTTTTGAAGCTGTCAACTTTTGTTAACTTTTTAAATGCTGTCAACTTTTGTTGCCTTTTTTTGAAGCTGTCAACTTTTGTCAACTTTTTTGAAGCTGTCAACTTTTGTTAACTTTTTTTAAAGCTGTAAACTTTTGTTAACTTTTTTGAAGCTGTCAACTTTTTCTAACTTTTTTGAAGCTGTAAACTTTTGTTACCTTTTTTGAAGCTGTCAACTTTTGTTAACTTTTTTTAAAGCTGTAAACTTTTTTTAACTTTTTTGAAGCTGTCAACTTTTGTTAACTTTTTTTGAAGCCTCCAACTTTTGTTAACTTTTTTGAAGCTGTCAACTTTTGTTAACTTTTTTAAAGCTGTCAAATTTTGTTAACTATTTAAAGCTGTCAACTTTTGTTAATGTTTTTGAAACTGTCAACTTTTGTTAAATTTTTTAAAGCTGTCAACTTTTGTTAACTTTTTTGAAGCTGTCAAATTTTGTTAACTTTTCTGAAGCTGTCAAGTTTTGTTAAATTTTTTCAAGCTGTCAACTTTTGTTAACTTTTTTAAAGCTGTTAACTTTCGTTATTTTTTTTTTAAGCTGTCAACCTTTGTTATTTTTTTTAAAGCTGTCAACTTTTGTTAATTTTTTTTTATGTTTTGTAACTTTTGTTGAAGCTGTTAAGTTTTGTTAACTTTTTTTAAAGCTGTCAACTTTTGTTAACTTCTTTTGAAATTTTGTTAACTTTTTTGAAGCTGTCAACTTTTGTTAACTTTTTTTAAAGCTGTAAACTTTTGTTAACTTTTTTGAAGCTGTCAACTTTTTCTAACTTTTTTTGAAGCTGTCAACTTTTGTTAACTTTTTTAAAGCTGTCAAATTTTGTTAACTATTTGAAGCTGTCAAATTTTGTTAATTTTTTTGAAGCTGTCAACTTTTGTTAAATTTTTTAAAGCTGTCAACTTTTGTTAACTTTTTTGAAGCTGTCAAATTTTGTTAACTTTTTTGAAGCTGTCAACTTTTGTTAACTTTTTTTGAAGCTGTCAACTTTTGTTAGCTTTTTTAAAGCTGTCAACTTTTGATATTTTTTTTAAAGCTGTCAACTTTGTCAAATTTTTTGAAGCTGTTAACTTTTGTTAATTTTTTTTGAAACTGTCAACTTTTGTTAACTTTTTTGAAGCTGTCAACTTTTGTTTACTTTTTTGAAGCTGTCAACTTTTGTTAACTTTTTAAAAGCTGTCCACTTTTGTTATTTTTTTTTAAAGCTGTTAACTTTTGTAAACTTTTTTCAAGCTGTCAACTTTTGTTAACTTTTTTTAAAGCTGTCAACTTTTGTTAACTTTTTTGAAGCTGTCCAATTCTGTTAACTATTTGAAGCTGTCAACTTTTGTTAATTTTTTTGAAGCTGTCAACTTTTGTTAAATTTTTTAAAGCTGTCAACTTTTGTTAACTTTTTTAAAGCTGTCAAATTTTGTTAACTTTTTTGATGCTGTCAACTTTTGTTAACTTTTTTTGAAGCAGTCAACTGTTGTTAACTTTTTTAAAGCTGTCAACTTTTGTTATTTTTTTAAAGCTGTCAACTTTTGTCAAATTTTTTGAAGCTGTTAACTTTTGTTAATTTTTTTTGAAAGCTGTCAACTTTTGTTAACTTCTTTTGAAGCTGTCAACTTTTGTTAACTGGTTTTAAAGCTGTCAACTTTTGTTAATTTTTTTGAAGTTTTGTAACTTTTGTTGAAGCTGTCAACTTTTGTTAACTTTTTTTGAAGCTGTTAACTTTTGTTAACTTTTTTGAAGCTGTCAAATTTTGCTAACTTTTTTGAAGCTATCAACTTTTGTTAATTTTTTTGAAGCTGTCAACTTTTGTTAACTTTTTAAATGCTGTCAACTTTTGTTGCCTTTTTTTGAAGCTGTCAACTTTTGTCAATTTTTTTGAAGCTGTCAACTTTTGTTAACTTTTTTTAAAGCTGTAAACTTTTGTTAACTTTTTTGAAGCTGTCAACTTTTTCTAACTTTTTTGAAGCTGTAAACTTTTGTTACCTTTTTTGAAGCTGTCAACTTTTGTTAACTTTTTTTAAAGCTGTAAACTTTTTTTAACTTTTTTGAAGCTGTCAACTTTTGTTAACTTTTTTTGAAGCCTCCAACTTTTGTTAACTTTTTTGAAGCTGTCAACTTTTGTTAACTTTTTTGAAGCTCTCAACTTTTGTAAACTTTTTTGAAGCTGTCAACTTTTGTTAACTTTTTTTGAAGCTGTCAACTTTTGTTAACTTTTTTAAAGCTGTCAAATTTTGTTAACTATTTGAAGTTGTCAACTTTCGTTAATTTTTTAGAAGCTGTCAACTTTTGTTAACTTTTTTTGGAGCTGTCAACTTTTGTTAACTGGTTTTGAAGCTGTCAACTTTTGTTAAATTTTAGTGAAGCTGTCAACTTTTGTTAATTTTTTTTGAAGCTGTCAGTTTTTGTTAACTTTTGTTAACTTCTTAAAAAGTTTTGTTAACTTTTTTGAAGCTATCAACTTTTGTTAACTTCTTCTAAAGTTTTGTTAACTTTGTTGAAGTTGTTAACTTTTGTTAACTTTTTTTGAAGCTTGAACTTTCCTTAACTTTTTCTGAAGCTGTCAACTTTTGTTTACTTTTTATGAAGTTTTGTAACTTTTTTTGAAGCTTTCAACTTTTGTTAACTTTTCTAAAGCTGTCAACTTTTGTTAATTTTTTTTTTATGTTTTGTAACTTTTGTTGAAGCTGTCAACTTTTGTTATTTTTTTTTGAAACTGTCAACTTTTGTTAATTTTTTTTGAAGCTGTCAACTTTTGTTAACTTTTCTGAAGCTGTCAACTTTTGTTAACTGGTTTTGAAGCTGTCAACTTTTGTTAATTTTTTTTGAAGCTGTCGACTTTTGTTAACTTTTTTTTTAAGTTTTGTAATTTTTTCTGAAGCTGCCAACTATTGTTAACTATTTGAAGCTGTCAATTTTTGTTAACTTTTTTGAAGCTTTCAACTTTTGTTCACTTTTTTGAAGCTGTCAACTTTTGTTAACTTTTTTTGAAGCTCTCAACTTTTGTTAACTTATTTGAAGCTGCCAACTTTTGTTAACTTTTTTTGAAGCTGTCAACTTTTGTTAACTTTTGTTAACTTCTTTTGAAGTTTTGTTAACTTTTTTGAAGCTGTCAACATTTGTTAACTTCTTTTAAAGTTTTGTTAACTTTTTTGAAGATGTCAACTTTTGTTAACTTCTTTTGAAGTTTTGTCTACTTTTTTAAAAATGTCAACTTTTGTTAACTTTTTTTGAACCTCTCAACTTTTGTTAATTTTTTTAAAGATGTCAACCTTTGTCAACTTTTTTCAAGCTGTCAAATTTTGTTAACTTTTTGAAGCTGTCAACTTTTGTTAATTTTTTTAAAGCTGTCAACTTTTGTTAATTTTTTTTAAGCTGTCAACTTTTGTTAACTTTTTTAAAGCTGTCAACTTTTGTTAACTTTTTTAAAGCTGTCAACTTTTGTTAACTTTTTTTGAAGCTGTCAAATTTTGTTAACTTTTTTGAAGCTGTCAACTTTTGTTAACTTTTTTTGAAGCTCTCAACTTTTGTTAACTTTTTTGAAGCTGTCAACTTTTGTTAACTTTTTTTGAAGCTGTCAACTTTTGTTAACTTTTGTTAACTTCTTTTAAAGTTTTGTCAACTTTTTTAAAACTGTCAACTTTTGTTAACTTTTTTTGAAGCTGTCAACTTTTGTCAGCTTTTTTTAAAGCTCTCAACTTTTGTTAACTGGTTTTGAAACTGACAACTTTTGTTAACTTTTTTTGAAGCTGTCAACTTTTGTTAATTTTTTTAAAGATGTCAACTTTTGTTAACTTTTTAAAGCTGTCAACTTTTGTTAACTTTCTTTAAAGCTGTCAACTTTTGTTACTTGGTTTTAAAGCTGTCAACTTTTGTTAACTTTTATTAATTCTGTCAACTTTTGTTATTTTTTTAAAGCTGTTAACTTTTTTTAAATTTTTTGAAGCTGTCAACTTTTGTTAACTTTTTTTGAAGCTGTCAACTTTTGTTAACTTTTGTTAACTTCTTTTAAAGTTTTGTCAACTTTTTTAAAACTGTCAACTTTTGTTAACTTTTTTTGAAGCTGTCAACTTTTGTCAATTTTTTTTAAAGCTCTCAACTTTTGTTAACTCGTTTTGAAACTGACAACTTTTGTTAACTTTTTTTGAAGCTGTTAACTTTTGTCAATTTTTTTGAAGCTGTCAACTTTTGTTAACTTATATTAAAAATGTCAACTTTTGTTAACTTATATTAAAAATGTCAACTTTTGTTAACTTTTTTGAAGCTGTCAACTTTTGTTAACTTTTTTTGAAGCTGTCGACTTTTGTTAACTTTTTTTTGAAGTTTTGTAACTTTTTCTGAAGCTGCCAACTTTTGTTAACTTTTTTGAAGCTGTCACCTTTTGTTAACTTTTTTTGAAGCTGTCAACTTTTGTTAACTTTTTTGAAGCTGTCATTTTTTGTTAACTTTTTTTGAATTTCTCAACTTTTGTTAACTTTTTTGAAGCTGTCAACTTTTGTTTACTTTTTTAAAGCTGTCAACTTTTGTTAACTTCTTTTGAAGTTTTATTAACTTTTTTACAGCTGTCAACTTTTGTTAACTTCCTTTAAAGTTTTGTTAACTTTTTTGAAGCTGTCAACTTTTGTTAACTTCTTTTAAAATTTTGTCTACTTTTTTAAAACTGTCAACTTTTGTTAACTTTTTGTGAAGCTGTCAACTTTTGTCAACTTTTTCTGAAGCTCTCAACTTTTGTTAACTGGTTTTGAAACTGTCAACTTTTGTTAACTTTTTTTGAAGCTGTCAACTTTTGTTAATTTTTTTAAAGGTCAACTTTTGTCAACCTTTTGAAGCTATCAACTTTTGTTAACTTTTTTTAACGCTGTCAACTTTTGTTATTTTTTTTAAAGCTGTCAAATTTTGTCAAATATTTTAAATCTGTCAACTTTTGTTAACTTTTTTTGGAGCTGTCAACTTTTGTTAACTTCTTCTAAAGCTGTTAACTGGTTTTAAAGCTGTCAACTTTTAATAACTTTTTTTGAAGTTTTGTAACTTTTTTTGAAGCTTTTAACATTTGTTAACTTCTTTTGAAATTTTGTTAATTTTTTGAAGCTGTCAACTTTTGTTTAACTTTTTGAAGCTGTCAACTTTTGTTAACTTTTTTTAAAACTGTCAACTTTTAATAACTTTTGTTAACTTCTTTTAAAGTTTTGTTAACTTTTTTGAAGCTGTCAACTTTTGTTAAATTCTTTTGAAGTTTTGTTAACTTTTTTAAAACTGTCAACTTTTGTTAACTTTTTTTGAAGCTGTCAACTTTTGTCAATTTTTTTGAAGCTGTCAGCTTTTGTTAACTATTTTTGAAGCTGTCAACCTTTGTCAACTTTCTTGAAGCTGTCAACTTTTGTTAACTTTTTTTAAAGCTGTCAACTTTTGTTAACTTTTTTGAAGCTGTCAACTTTTGTTAACTTTTTTTGAAGCTGTCAACTTTTTGAAGCTGTCAACTTTTGTTAACTTTTTTTTAATTTTGTAACTTTTTCTGAAGCTGCCAACTTTTGTTAACTTTTTTGAAGCTGTCAACTTTTGTTAACTTTTTTTGAAGCTCTCAACTTTTGTTAACTTTTTTAAAGCTGTCAACTTTTGTTAACTCCTTTTGAAGTTTTGTTAACTTTTTTGAAGCTGTCAACTTTTGTTAACTTCTTTTAAAGTTTTGTCAACTTTTTTAAAACTGTCAACTTTTGTTAACTTTTTTTGAAGCTGTCAACTTTTGTCAACTTTTTCTGAAGCTGTCAACTTTTGTTAACTGGTTTTGAAGCTGTCAACTTTTGTTAATTTTTTTTGAAGCTGTCGATTTTTGTTAACTTTTTTGAAGCTGTCAACTTTTGTTAACTTTTTTAAAGCTTTCAACTTTTGTTCACTTTTTTAAAGCTGTCAACTTTTGTTCACTTTTGTTGAAGCTCTTAACTTTTGTTAACTTATTTGAAGCTGCCAACTTTTGTTAACTTTTTTTGAAGCTGTCAACTTTTGTTAACTTTTGTTAACTTCTTTTAAAGTTTTGTTAACTTTTTTGAAGCTGTCAACATTTGTTAACTTCTTATAAAGTTTTGTTAACTTTTTTGAAGATGTCAACTTTTGTTAACTGCTTTTGAAGTTTTGTCTACTTTTTTAAAAACGTCAACTTTTGTTAACTTTTTTTGAACCTCTCAACTTTTGTTAATTTTTTTAAAGATGTCAACCTTTGTCAACTTTTTTGAAGCTGTCAACTTTTGTTAACTTTTTTTGAAGCTGTCATCTTTTGTTATTTTTTTTAAAGCTGTGAACTGTTGTTAATTTTTTTAAAGCTGTCAACTTTTGTTAACTTTTTTGGAGCTGTCAACTTTTGTTAATTTTTTTGAAGCTGTCAACTTTTGTTAACTTTTTAAAAGCTGTCCACTTTTGTTTTTTTTTTTAAATCTGTCAACTTTTGTCAACTTTTTTAAAGCTGTCAACTTTTGTTAACTTTTTTGGAGCTGTCAACTTTTTTTTAATTTATTTGAAACTGTCAACTTTTATTAAATTTTTAAAAGCTGTCCCCTTTTGTTATTTTTTTTAAAGCTGTTAACTTTTGTAAACTTTTTTTAAGCTGTCAACTTTTGTTAACTTTTTATGAAGCTGTCAACTTTTGTTAATTTTTTTTAAAGCTGTCAAATTTTGTTAACTATTTGAAGCTGTCAACTTTTGTTAATTTTTTTGAAGCTGTCAACTTTTGTTAAATTCTTTAAAGCTGTCAATGTATGTTAACTTTTTGAAGCTGTCAACTTTTGTTAACTTTTTTGAAGCTGTCAAGTTTTGTTAAATTTTTTTGAAGCTGTCAACTTTTGTTAACTTTTTTAAAGCTGCCAACTTTTGTTATTTTTTTTAAAGCTGTCAACTTTCGTCAAATTTTTTGAAGCTGTTAACTTTTGTTAATTTTCTTTGAAACTGTCAACTTTTGTTAACTTTTTTGAAGTTGTCAAATTTTGTTAACTTTTTTGAAGCTGTCAACTTTTGTTAACTTTTTTAAAGCTGTCAAATTTTGTTAACTATTTGAAGCTGTCAACTTTTGTTAATGTTTTTGAAGCTGTCAACTTTTGTTAAATTTTTTAAAGCTGTCAACTTTTGTTAACTTTTTTGAAGCTGTCAAATTTTGTTAACTTTTCTGAAGCTGTCAAGTTTTGTTAAATTTTTTCAAGCTGTCAACTTTTGTTAACTTTTTTAAAGCTGTTAACTTTCGTTATTTTTTTTAAAGCTGTCAACCTTTGTTATTTTTTTTAAAGCTGTCAACTTTTGTTAATTTTTTTTTATGTTTTGTAACTTTTGTTGAAGCTGTTAAGTTTTGTTAACTTTTTTTAAAGCTTTCAATTTTTGTTAACTTCTTTTGAAATTTTGTTAACTTTTTTGAAGCTGTCAACTTTTGTTAACCTTTTTAAAGCTGTCAACTGTTGTTAACTTTTTTAAAGCTGTCAAATTTTGTAAATTTTTTTAAAGCTGTCAACTTTTGTCAACTTTTTTGAAACTGTCAACTTTTGTTAACTTTTTTTGAAGCTGTCAACTTTTGTTAACTTTTTTAAAGCTCTTAACTTTTGTTATTTTTTTTAAAGCTGTCAACTTTTGTCAAATTTTTTGAAGCTGACAACTTTTGTTAACTTTTTTTGAAGCTGTCAACTTTTGTTAACTTTTTTTAAAGCTGTCAACTTTTGTTATATTTTTTAAAGCTGCCAACTTTTGTTATTTTTTTTAAAGCTGTCATTTTTTGTCAAATTTGTTGGTCAACTTTTGTTACCTTTTTTTAAAGCTGTCAACTTTTGTTAACTTTTTGGAAGCTGTCAACTTTTGTTAACTTTTTAAAAGCTGTCAACTTTTGTTAACTTTTTTTGAAGCTGTCAACTTTTGTTAACTTTTTTAAAGCTGTCAAATTTTGTTAACTATTTGAAGCTGTCAAATTTTGTTAATTTTTTTGAAGCTGTCAACTTTTGTTAAATTTTTTAAAGCTGTCAACTTTTGTTAACTTTTTTGAAGCTGTCAAATTTTGTTAACTTTTTTGAAGCTGTCAACTTTTGTTAACTTTTTTTGAAGCTGTCAACTTTTGTTAGCTTTTTTAAAGCTGTCAACTTTTGTTATTTTTTTTAAAGCTGTTAACTTTTGTAAACTTTTTTCAAGCTGTCAACTTTTGTTAACTTTTTTGAAGCTGTCAAATTTTGTTAACTATTTGAAGCTGTCAACTTTTGTTAATTTTTTTGAAGCTGTCAACTTCTGTTAAATTTTTTAAAGCTGTCAACTTTTGTTAATTTTTTAAAGCTGTCAAATTTTGTTAACTTTTTTGATGCTGTCAACTTTTGTTAACTTTTTTTGAAGCTGTCAACTTTTGTTAACTTTTTTTGAAGCTGTCAACTTTTGTTAACTTTTTTAAAGCTGTCAACTTTTGTTATTTTTTTAAAGCTGTCAACTTTTGTCAAATGTTTTGAAGCTGTTAACTTTTGTTAATTTTTTTTGAAACTGTCAACTTTTGTTAACTTTTTTGAAGCTGTCAAATTTTGTTAACTTTTTTGAAGCTGCCAACTTTTGATATTTTTTTTAAAGCTGTCTACTTTTGTCAAATTTTTTGGTCAACTTTTGTTAAACTTTTTTAAAGCTGTCAACTTTTGTTCACTTTTTTGAAGCTGTCAACTTTTGTTAACTTTTTAAAAGCTGTCCACTTTTGTTATTTTTTTTAAAGCTGTTAACTTTTGTAAACTTTTTTCAAGCTGTCAACTTTTGTTAACTTTTTTGAAGCTGTCAAATTTTGTTAACTATTTGAAGCTGTCAACTTTATTTAATTTTTTTGAAGCTGTCAACTTCTGTTAAATTTTTTAAAGCTGTCAACTTTTGTTAATTTTTTTAAAGCTGTCAAATTTTGTTAACTTTTTTGATGCTGTCAACTTTTGTTAACTTTTTTTGAAGCTGTCAACTTTTGTTAACTTTTTTAAAGCTGTCAGCTTTTGTTATTTTTTTAAAGCTGTCAACTTTTGTCAAATGTTTTGAAGCTGTTAACTTTTGTTAATTTTTTTTGAAAGCTGTCAACTTTTGTTAACTTCTTTTGAAGCTGTTAACTTTTGTTAACTTTTTTTAAAGCTGTCAACTTTTGTTAACTTTTTTAAAGCTGTCAAATTTTGTTAACTATTTGAAGCTGTCAACTTTTGTTAATTTTTTTGAAGCTGTCAACTTCTGTTAAATTTTTTAAAGCTGTCAACTTTTGTTAATTTTTTTAAATCTGTCAAATTTTGTTAACTTTTTTGATGCTGTCAACTTTTGTTAACTTTTTTTGAAGCTGTCAACTTTTGTCAGCTTTTTTTAAAGCTCTCAACTTTTGTTAACTGGTTTTGAAACTGACAACTTTTGTTAACTTTTTTTGAAGCTGTCAACTTTTGTTAATTTTTTTAAAGATGTCAACTTTTGTTAACTTTTTGAAGCTGTCAACTTTTGTTAACTTTCTTTAAAGCTGTCAACTTTTGTTACTTGGTTTTAAAGCTGTCAACTTTTGTTAACTTTTATTAATTCTGTCAACTTTTGTTATTTTTTTAAAGCTGTTAACTTTTTTTAAATTTTTTGAAGCTGTCAACTTTTGTTAACTTTTTTTGAAGCTGTCAACTTTTGTTAACTTTTGTTAACTTCTTTTAAAGTTTTGTCAACTTTTTTAAAACTGTCAACTTTTGTTAACTTTTTTTGAAGCTGTCAACTTTTGTCAACTTTTTTTAAAGCTCTCAACTTTTGTTAACTCGTTTTGAAACTGACAACTTTTGTTAACTTTTTTTGAAGCTGTTAACTTTTGTCAATTTTTTTGAAGCTGTCAACTTTTGTTAACTTATATTAAAAATGTCAACTTTTGTTAACTTATATTAAAAATGTCAACTTTTGTTAACTTTTTTGAAGCTGTCAACTTTTGTTAACTTTTTTTGAAGCTGTCGACTTTTGTTAACTTTTTTTTGAAGTTTTGTAACTTTTTCTGAAGCTGCCAACTTTTGTTAACTTTTTTGAAGCTGTCACCTTTTGTTAACTTTTTTTGAAGCTGTCAACTTTTGTTAACTTTTTTGAAGCTGTCATTTTTTGTTAACTTTTTTTGAATTTCTCAACTTTTGTTAACTTTTTTGAAGCTGTCAACTTTTGTTTACTTTTTTAAAGCTGTCAACTTTTGTTAACTTCTTTTGAAGTTTTATTAACTTTTTTACAGCTGTCAACTTTTGTTAACTTCCTTTAAAGTTTTGTTAACTTTTTTGAAGCTGTCAACTTTTGTTAACTTCTTTTAAAATTTTGTCTACTTTTTTAAAACTGTCAACTTTTGTTAACTTTTTGTGAAGCTGTCAACTTTTGTCAACTTTTTCTGAAGCTCTCAACTTTTGTTAACTGGTTTTGAAACTGTCAACTTTTGTTAACTTTTTTTGAAGCTGTCAACTTTTGTTAATTTTTTTAAAGGTCAACTTTTGTCAACCTTTTGAAGCTATCAACTTTTGTTAACTTTTTTTAACGCTGTCAACTTTTGTTATTTTTTTTAAAGCTGTCAAATTTTGTCAAATATTTTAAATCTGTCAACTTTTGTTAACTTTTTTTGGAGCTGTCAACTTTTGTTAACTTCTTCTAAAGCTGTTAACTGGTTTTAAAGCTGTCAACTTTTAATAACTTTTTTTGAAGTTTTGTAACTTTTTTTGAAGCTTTTAACATTTGTTAACTTCTTTTGAAATTTTGTTAATTTTTTGAAGCTGTCAACTTTTGTTTAACTTTTTGAAGCTGTCAACTTTTGTTAACTTTTTTTAAAACTGTCAACTTTTAATAACTTTTGTTAACTTCTTTTAAAGTTTTGTTAACTTTTTTGAAGCTGTCAACTTTTGTTAAATTCTTTTGAAGTTTTGTTAACTTTTTTAAAACTGTCAACTTTTGTTAACTTTTTTTGAAGCTGTCAACTTTTGTCAATTTTTTTGAAGCTGTCAGCTTTTGTTAACTATTTTTGAAGCTGTCAACCTTTGTCAACTTTCTTGAAGCTGTCAACTTTTGTTAACTTTTTTTAAAGCTGTCAACTTTTGTTAACTTTTTTGAAGCTGTCAACTTTTGTTAACTTTTTTTGAAGCTGTCAACTTTTTGAAGCTGTCAACTTTTGTTAACTTTTTTTTAATTTTGTAACTTTTTCTGAAGCTGCCAACTTTTGTTAACTTTTTTGAAGCTGTCAACTTTTGTTAACTTTTTTTGAAGCTCTCAACTTTTGTTAACTTTTTTAAAGCTGTCAACTTTTGTTAACTCCTTTTGAAGTTTTGTTAACTTTTTTGAAGCTGTCAACTTTTGTTAACTTCTTTTAAAGTTTTGTCAACTTTTTTAAAACTGTCAACTTTTGTTAACTTTTTTTGAAGCTGTCAACTTTTGTCAATTTTTTCTGAAGCTGTCAACTTTTGTTAACTGGTTTTGAAGCTGTCAACTTTTGTTAATTTTTTTTGAAGCTGTCGATTTTTGTTAACTTTTTTGAAGCTGTCAACTTTTGTTAACTTTTTTAAAGCTTTCAACTTTTGTTCACTTTTTTAAAGCTGTCAACTTTTGTTCACTTTTGTTGAAGCTCTTAACTTTTGTTAACTTATTTGAAGCTGCCAACTTTTGTTAACTTTTTTTGAAGCTGTCAACTTTTGTTAACTTTTGTTAACTTCTTTTGAAGTTTTGTTAACTTTTTTGAAGCTGTCAACATTTGTTAACTTCTTATAAAGTTTTGTTAACTTTTTTGAAGATGTCAACTTTTGTTAACTGCTTTTGAAGTTTTGTCTACTTTTTTAAAAACGTCAACTTTTGTTAACTTTTTTTGAACCTCTCAACTTTTGTTAATTTTTTTAAAGATGTCAACCTTTGTCAACTTTTTTGAAGCTGTCAACTTTTGTTAACTTTTTTTGAAGCTGTCATCTTTTGTTATTTTTTTTAAAGCTGTGAACTGTTGTTAATTTTTTTAAAGCTGTCAACTTTTGTTAACTTTTTTGGAGCTGTCAACTTTTGTTAATTTTTTTGAAGCTGTCAACTTTTGTTAACTTTTTAAAAGCTGTCCACTTTTGTTTTTTTTTTTAAATCTGTCAACTTTTGTCAACTTTTTTAAAGCTGTCAACTTTTGTTAACTTTTTTGGAGCTGTCAACTTTTTTTTAATTTATTTGAAACTGTCAACTTTTATTAAATTTTTAAAAGCTGTCCCCTTTTGTTATTTTTTTTAAAGCTGTTAACTTTTGTAAACTTTTTTTAAGCTGTCAACTTTTGTTAACTTTTTATGAAGCTGTCAACTTTTGTTAATTTTTTTTAAAGCTGTCAAATTTTGTTAACTATTTGAAGCTGTCAACTTTTGTTAATTTTTTTGAAGCTGTCAACTTTTGTTAAATTCTTTAAAGCTGTCAATGTATGTTAACTTTTTGAAGCTGTCAACTTTTGTTAACTTTTTTGAAGCTGTCAAGTTTTGTTAAATTTTTTTGAAGCTGTCAACTTTTGTTAACTTTTTTAAAGCTGCCAACTTTTGTTATTTTTTTTAAAGCTGTCAACTTTCGTCAAATTTTTTGAAGCTGTTAACTTTTGTTAATTTTCTTTGAAACTGTCAACTTTTGTTAACTTTTTTGAAGTTGTCAAATTTTGTTAACTTTTTTGAAGCTGTCAACTTTTGTTAACTTTTTTAAAGCTGTCAAATTTTGTTAACTATTTGAAGCTGTCAACTTTTGTTAATGTTTTTGAAGCTGTCAACTTTTGTTAAATTTTTTAAAGCTGTCAACTTTTGTTAACTTTTTTGAAGCTGTCAAATTTTGTTAACTTTTCTGAAGCTGTCAAGTTTTGTTAAATTTTTTCAAGCTGTCAACTTTTGTTAACTTTTTTAAAGCTGTTAACTTTCGTTATTTTTTTTAAAGCTGTCAACCTTTGTTATTTTTTTTAAAGCTGTCAACTTTTGTTAATTTTTTTTTATGTTTTGTAACTTTTGTTGAAGCTGTTAAGTTTTGTTAACTTTTTTTAAAGCTTTCAATTTTTGTTAACTTCTTTTGAAATTTTGTTAACTTTTTTGAAGCTGTCAACTTTTGTTAACCTTTTTAAAGCTGTCAACTGTTGTTAACTTTTTTAAAGCTGTCAAATTTTGTAAATTTTTTTAAAGCTGTCAACTTTTGTCAACTTTTTTGAAACTGTCAACTTTTGTTAACTTTTTTTGAAGCTGTCAACTTTTGTTAACTTTTTTAAAGCTCTTAACTTTTGTTATTTTTTTTAAAGCTGTCAACTTTTGTCAAATTTTTTGAAGCTGACAACTTTTGTTAACTTTTTTTGAAGCTGTCAACTTTTGTTAACTTTTTTTAAAGCTGTCAACTTTTGTTATATTTTTTAAAGCTGCCAACTTTTGTTATTTTTTTTAAAGCTGTCAT
Organism: Altica lythri; assembly: GCA_964028335.1. Classification (NCBI taxonomy): domain Eukaryota; kingdom Metazoa; phylum Arthropoda; class Insecta; order Coleoptera; family Chrysomelidae; genus Altica; species Altica lythri. The sequence goes on along the minus strand of OZ034800.1, from coordinate 44,253,529 downwards.
TTTTTGTCAAATTTGTTGGTCAACTTTTGTTACCTTTTTTTAAAGCTGTCAACTTTTGTTAACTTTTTGGAAGCTGTCAACTTTTGTTAACTTTTTAAAAGCTGTCAACTTTTGTTAACTTTTTTTGAAGCTGTCAACTTTTGTTAACTTTTTTAAAGCTGTCAAATTTTGTTAACTATTTGAAGCTGTCAAATTTTGTTAATTTTTTTGAAGCTGTCAACTTTTGTTAAATTTTTTAAAGCTGTCAACTTTTGTTAACTTTTTTGAAGCTGTCAAATTTTGTTAACTTTTTTGAAGCTGTCAACTTTTGTTAACTTTTTTTGAAGCTGTCAACTTTTGTTAGCTTTTTTAAAGCTGTCAACTTTTGTTATTTTTTTTAAAGCTGTTAACTTTTGTAAACTTTTTTCAAGCTGTCAACTTTTGTTAACTTTTTTGAAGCTGTCAAATTTTGTTAACTATTTGAAGCTGTCAACTTTTGTTAATTTTTTTGAAGCTGTCAACTTCTGTTAAATTTTTTAAAGCTGTCAACTTTTGTTAATTTTTTTAAAGCTGTCAAATTTTGTTAACTTTTTTGATGCTGTCAACTTTTGTTAACTTTTTTTGAAGCTGTCAACTTTTGTTAACTTTTTTTGAAGCTGTCAACTTTTGTTAACTTTTTTAAAGCTGTCAACTTTTGTTATTTTTTTAAAGCTGTCAACTTTTGTCAAATGTTTTGAAGCTGTTAACTTTTGTTAATTTTTTTTGAAACTGTCAACTTTTGTTAACTTTTTTGAAGCTGTCAAATTTTGTTAACTTTTTTGAAGCTGCCAACTTTTGATATTTTTTTTAAAGCTGTCTACTTTTGTCAAATTTTTTGGTCAACTTTTGTTAAACTTTTTTAAAGCTGTCAACTTTTGTTCACTTTTTTGAAGCTGTCAACTTTTGTTAACTTTTTAAAAGCTGTCCACTTTTGTTATTTTTTTTAAAGCTGTTAACTTTTGTAAACTTTTTTCAAGCTGTCAACTTTTGTTAACTTTTTTGAAGCTGTCAAATTTTGTTAACTATTTGAAGCTGTCAACTTTTGTTAATTTTTTTGAAGCTGTCAACTTCTGTTAAATTTTTTAAAGCTGTCAACTTTTGTTAATTTTTTTAAAGCTGTCAAATTTTGTTAACTTTTTTGATGCTGTCAACTTTTGTTAACTTTTTTTGAAGCTGTCAACTTTTGTTAACTTTTTTAAAGCTGTCAGCTTTTGTTATTTTTTTAAAGCTGTCAACTTTTGTCAAATGTTTTGAAGCTGTTAACTTTTGTTAATTTTTTTTGAAAGCTGTCAACTTTTGTTAACTTCTTTTGAAGCTGTTAACTTTTGTTAACTTTTTTTAAAGCTGTCAACTTTTGTTAACTTTTTTGAAGCTGTCAAATTTTGTTAACTATTTGAAGCTGTCAACTTTTGTTAATTTTTTTGAAGCTGTCAACTTCTGTTAAATTTTTTAAAGCTGTCAACTTTTGTTAATTTTTTTAAATCTGTCAAATTTTGTTAACTTTTTTGATGCTGTCAACTTTTGTTAACTTTTTTTGAAGCTGTCAACTTTTGTTAACTTTTTTAAAGCTGTCAACTTTTGTTATTTTTTTAAAGCTGTCAACTTTTGTCAAATGTTTTGAAGCTGTTAACTTTTGTTAATTTTTTTTGAAAGCTGTCAACTTTTGTTAACTTCTTTTAAAGCTGTTAACTTTTGTTAACTTTTTTGAAGCTGTCAAATTTTGTTAACTTTTTTGAAGCTATCAACTTTTGTTAATTTTTTTAAAGCTGTCAACTTTTGTTAACTTTTTAAATGCTGTCAACTTTTGTCAAATTTTTTGGTCAACTTTTGTTAAACTTTTTTAAAGCTGTCAACTTTTGTTCACTTTTTTGAAGCTGTCAACTTTTGTTAACTTTTTAAAAGCTGTCCACTTTTGTTATTTTTTTTTGAAGCTGTTAACTTTTGTAAACTTTTTTCAAGCTGTCAACTTTTGTTAACTTTTTTTAAAGCTGTCAACTTTTGTTAACTTTTTTGAAGCTGTCAAACTTTGTTAACTATTTGAAGCTGTCAACTTTTGTTAATTTTTTTGAAGCTGTCAACTTTTGTTAAATTTTTTAAAGCTGTCAACTTTTGTTAACTTTTTTAAAGCTGTCAAATTTTGTTAACTTTTTTGATGCTGTCAACTTTTGTTAACTTTTTTTGAAGCTGTCAACTTTTGTTAACTTTTTTAAAGCTGTCAACTTTTGTTATTTTTTTAAAGCTGTCAACTTTTGTCAAATGTTTTGAAGCTGTTAACTTTTGTTAATTTTTTTTGAAAGCTGTCAACTTTTGTTAACTTCTTTTGAAGCTGTTAACTTTTGTTAACTTTTTTTAAAGCTGTCAACTTTTGTTAACTTTTTTGAAGCTGTCAAATTTTGTTAACTATTTGAAGCTGTCAACTTTTGTTAATTTTTTTGAAGCTGTCAACTTCTGTTAAATTTTTTAAAGCTGTCAACTTTTGTTAATTTTTTTAAATCTGTCAAATTTTGTTAACTTTTTTGATGCTGTCAACTTTTGTTAACTTTTTTTGAAGCTGTCAACTTTTGTTAACTTTTTTAAAGCTGTCAACTTTTGTTATTTTTTTAAAGCTGTCAACTTTTGTCAAATGTTTTGAAGCTGTTAACTTTTGTTAATTTTTTTTGAAAGCTGTCAACTTTTGTTAACTTCTTTTAAAGCTGTTAACTTTTGTTAACTTTTTTGAAGCTGTCAAATTTTGTTAACTTTTTTGAAGCTATCAACTTTTGTTAATTTTTTTGAAGCTGTCAACTTTTGTTAACTTTTTAAATGCTGTCAACTTTTGTCAAATTTTTTGGTCAACTTTTGTTAAACTTTTTTAAAGCTGTCAACTTTTGTTCACTTTTTTGAAGCTGTCAACTTTTGTTAACTTTTTAAAAGCTGTCCACTTTTGTTATTTTTTTTTGAAGCTGTTAACTTTTGTAAACTTTTTTCAAGCTGTCAACTTTTGTTAACTTTTTTTAAAGCTGTCAACTTTTGTTAACTTTTTTGAAGCTGTCAAACTTTGTTAACTATTTGAAGCTGTCAACTTTTGTTAATTTTTTTGAAGCTGTCAACTTTTGTTAAATTTTTTAAAGCTGTCAACTTTTGTTAACTTTTTTAAAGCTGTCAAATTTTGTTAACTTTTTTGATGCTGTCAACTTTTGTTAACTTTTTTTGAAGCTGTCAACTTTTGTCAATTTTTTTGAAGCTGTCAGCTTTTGTTAACTATTTTTGAAGCTGTCAACCTTTGTCAACTTTCTTGAAGCTGTCAACTTTTGTTAACTTTTTTTAAAGCTGTCAACTTTTGTTAACTTTTTTGAAGCTGTCAACTTTTGTTAACTTTTTTTGAAGCTGTCAACTTTTTGAAGCTGTCAACTTTTGTTAACTTTTTTTTAATTTTGTAACTTTTTCTGAAGCTGCCAACTTTTGTTAACTTTTTTGAAGCTGTCAACTTTTGTTAACTTTTTTTGAAGCTCTCAACTTTTGTTAACTTTTTTAAAGCTGTCAACTTTTGTTAACTCCTTTTGAAGTTTTGTTAACTTTTTTGAAGCTGTCAACTTTTGTTAACTTCTTTTAAAGTTTTGTCAACTTTTTTAAAACTGTCAACTTTTGTTAACTTTTTTTGAAGCTGTCAACTTTTGTCAATTTTTTCTGAAGCTGTCAACTTTTGTTAACTGGTTTTGAAGCTGTCAACTTTTGTTAATTTTTTTTGAAGCTGTCGATTTTTGTTAACTTTTTTGAAGCTGTCAACTTTTGTTAACTTTTTTAAAGCTTTCAACTTTTGTTCACTTTTTTAAAGCTGTCAACTTTTGTTCACTTTTGTTGAAGCTCTTAACTTTTGTTAACTTATTTGAAGCTGCCAACTTTTGTTAACTTTTTTTGAAGCTGTCAACTTTTGTTAACTTTTGTTAACTTCTTTTGAAGTTTTGTTAACTTTTTTGAAGCTGTCAACATTTGTTAACTTCTTATAAAGTTTTGTTAACTTTTTTGAAGATGTCAACTTTTGTTAACTGCTTTTGAAGTTTTGTCTACTTTTTTAAAAACGTCAACTTTTGTTAACTTTTTTTGAACCTCTCAACTTTTGTTAATTTTTTTAAAGATGTCAACCTTTGTCAACTTTTTTGAAGCTGTCAACTTTTGTTAACTTTTTTTGAAGCTGTCATCTTTTGTTATTTTTTTTAAAGCTGTGAACTGTTGTTAATTTTTTTAAAGCTGTCAACTTTTGTTAACTTTTTTGGAGCTGTCAACTTTTGTTAATTTTTTTGAAGCTGTCAACTTTTGTTAACTTTTTAAAAGCTGTCCACTTTTGTTTTTTTTTTAAATCTGTCAACTTTTGTCAACTTTTTTAAAGCTGTCAACTTTTGTTAACTTTTTTGGAGCTGTCAACTTTTTTTTAATTTATTTGAAACTGTCAACTTTTATTAAATTTTTAAAAGCTGTCCCCTTTTGTTATTTTTTTTAAAGCTGTTAACTTTTGTAAACTTTTTTTAAGCTGTCAACTTTTGTTAACTTTTTATGAAGCTGTCAACTTTTGTTAATTTTTTTTAAAGCTGTCAAATTTTGTTAACTATTTGAAGCTGTCAACTTTTGTTAATTTTTTTGAAGCTGTCAACTTTTGTTAAATTCTTTAAAGCTGTCAATGTATGTTAACTTTTTGAAGCTGTCAACTTTTGTTAACTTTTTTGAAGCTGTCAAGTTTTGTTAAATTTTTTTGAAGCTGTCAACTTTTGTTAACTTTTTTAAAGCTGCCAACTTTTGTTATTTTTTTTAAAGCTGTCAACTTTCGTCAAATTTTTTGAAGCTGTTAACTTTTGTTAATTTTCTTTGAAACTGTCAACTTTTGTTAACTTTTTTGAAGTTGTCAAATTTTGTTAACTTTTTTGAAGCTGTCAACTTTTGTTAACTTTTTTAAAGCTGTCAAATTTTGTTAACTATTTGAAGCTGTCAACTTTTGTTAATGTTTTTGAAGCTGTCAACTTTTGTTAAATTTTTTAAAGCTGTCAACTTTTGTTAACTTTTTTGAAGCTGTCAAATTTTGTTAACTTTTCTGAAGCTGTCAAGTTTTGTTAAATTTTTTCAAGCTGTCAACTTTTGTTAACTTTTTTAAAGCTGTTAACTTTCGTTATTTTTTTTAAAGCTGTCAACCTTTGTTATTTTTTTTAAAGCTGTCAACTTTTGTTAATTTTTTTTTATGTTTTGTAACTTTTGTTGAAGCTGTTAAGTTTTGTTAACTTTTTTTAAAGCTTTCAATTTTTGTTAACTTCTTTTGAAATTTTGTTAACTTTTTTGAAGCTGTCAACTTTTGTTAACCTTTTTAAAGCTGTCAACTGTTGTTAACTTTTTTAAAGCTGTCAAATTTTGTAAATTTTTTTAAAGCTGTCAACTTTTGTCAACTTTTTTGAAACTGTCAACTTTTGTTAACTTTTTTTGAAGCTGTCAACTTTTGTTAACTTTTTTAAAGCTCTTAACTTTTGTTATTTTTTTTAAAGCTGTCAACTTTTGTCAAATTTTTTGAAGCTGACAACTTTTGTTAACTTTTTTTGAAGCTGTCAACTTTTGTTAACTTTTTTTAAAGCTGTCAACTTTTGTTATATTTTTTAAAGCTGCCAACTTTTGTTATTTTTTTTAAAGCTGTCATTTTTTGTCAAATTTGTTGGTCAACTTTTGTTACCTTTTTTTAAAGCTGTCAACTTTTGTTAACTTTTTGGAAGCTGTCAACTTTTGTTAACTTTTTAAAAGCTGTCAACTTTTGTTAACTTTTTTTGAAGCTGTCAACTTTTGTTAACTTTTTTAAAGCTGTCAAATTTTGTTAACTATTTGAAGCTGTCAAATTTTGTTAATTTTTTTGAAGCTGTCAACTTTTGTTAAATTTTTTAAAGCTGTCAACTTTTGTTAACTTTTTTGAAGCTGTCAAATTTTGTTAACTTTTTTGAAGCTGTCAACTTTTGTTAACTTTTTTTGAAGCTGTCAACTTTTGTTAGCTTCTTTAAAGCTGTCAACTTTTGTTATTTTTTTTAAAGCTGTTAACTTTTGTAAACTTTTTTCAAGCTGTCAACTTTTGTTAACTTTTTTGAAGCTGTCAAATTTTGTTAACTATTTGAAGCTGTCAACTTTTGTTAATTTTTTTGAAGCTGTCAACTTCTGTTAAATTTTTTAAAGCTGTCAACTTTTGTTAATTTTTTTAAAGCTGTCAAATTTTGTTAACTTTTTTGATGCTGTCAACTTTTGTTAACTTTTTTTGAAGCTGTCAACTTTTGTTAACTTTTTTTGAAGCTGTCAACTTTTGTTAACTTTTTTAAAGCTGTCAACTTTTGTTATTTTTTTAAAGCTGTCAACTTTTGTCAAATGTTTTGAAGCTGTTAACTTTTGTTAATTTTTTTTGAAACTGTCAACTTTTGTTAACTTTTTTGAAGCTGTCAAATTTTGTTAACTTTTTTGAAGCTGCCAACTTTTGATATTTTTTTTAAAGCTGTCTACTTTTGTCAAATTTTTTGGTCAACTTTTGTTAAACTTTTTTAAAGCTGTCAACTTTTGTTCACTTTTTTGAAGCTGTCAACTTTTGTTAACTTTTTAAAAGCTGTCCACTTTTGTTATTTTTTTTAAAGCTGTTAACTTTTGTAAACTTTTTTCAAGCTGTCAACTTTTGTTAACTTTTTTGAAGCTGTCAAATTTTGTTAACTATTTGAAGCTGTCAACTTTTGTTAATTTTTTTGAAGCTGTCAACTTCTGTTAAATTTTTTAAAGCTGTCAACTTTTGTTAATTTTTTTAAAGCTGTCAAATTTTGTTAACTTTTTTGATGCTGTCAACTTTTGTTAACTTTTTTTGAAGCTGTCAACTTTTGTTAACTTTTTTAAAGCTGTCAGCTTTTGTTATTTTTTTAAAGCTGTCAACTTTTGTCAAATGTTTTGAAGCTGTTAACTTTTGTTAATTTTTTTTGAAAGCTGTCAACTTTTGTTAACTTCTTTTGAAGCTGTTAACTTTTGTTAACTTTTTTTAAAGCTGTCAACTTTTGTTAACTTTTTTGAAGCTGTCAAATTTTGTTAACTATTTGAAGCTGTCAACTTTTGTTAATTTTTTTGAAGCTGTCAACTTCTGTTAAATTTTTTAAAGCTGTCAACTTTTGTTAATTTTTTTAAATCTGTCAAATTTTGTTAACTTTTTTGATGCTGTCAACTTTTGTTAACTTTTTTTGAAGCTGTCAACTTTTGTTAACTTTTTTAAAGCTGTCAACTTTTGTTATTTTTTTAAAGCTGTCAACTTTTGTCAAATGTTTTGAAGCTGTTAACTTTTGTTAATTTTTTTTGAAAGCTGTCAACTTTTGTTAACTTCTTTTAAAGCTGTTAACTTTTGTTAACTTTTTTGAAGCTGTCAAATTTTGTTAACTTTTTTGAAGCTATCAACTTTTGTTAATTTTTTTAAAGCTGTCAACTTTTGTTAACTTTTTAAATGCTGTCAACTTTTGTCAAATTTTTTGGTCAACTTTTGTTAAACTTTTTTAAAGCTGTCAACTTTTGTTCACTTTTTTGAAGCTGTCAACTTTTGTTAACTTTTTAAAAGCTGTCCACTTTTGTTATTTTTTTTTGAAGCTGTTAACTTTTGTAAACTTTTTTCAAGCTGTCAACTTTTGTTAACTTTTTTTAAAGCTGTCAACTTTTGTTAACTTTTTTGAAGCTGTCAAACTTTGTTAACTATTTGAAGCTGTCAACTTTTGTTAATTTTTTTGAAGCTGTCAACTTTTGTTAAATTTTTTAAAGCTGTCAACTTTTGTTAACTTTTTTAAAGCTGTCAAATTTTGTTAACTTTTTTGATGCTGTCAACTTTTGTTAACTTTTTTTGAAGCTGTCAACTTTTGTTAACTTTTTTAAAGCTGTCAACTTTTGTTATTTTTTTAAAGCTGTCAACTTTTGTCAAATGTTTTGAAGCTGTTAACTTTTGTTAATTTTTTTTGAAAGCTGTCAACTTTTGTTAACTTCTTTTGAAGCTGTTAACTTTTGTTAACTTTTTTTAAAGCTGTCAACTTTTGTTAACTTTTTTGAAGCTGTCAAATTTTGTTAACTATTTGAAGCTGTCAACTTTTGTTAATTTTTTTGAAGCTGTCAACTTCTGTTAAATTTTTTAAAGCTGTCAACTTTTGTTAATTTTTTTAAATCTGTCAAATTTTGTTAACTTTTTTGATGCTGTCAACTTTTGTTAACTTTTTTTGAAGCTGTCAACTTTTGTTAACTTTTTTAAAGCTGTCAACTTTTGTTATTTTTTTAAAGCTGTCAACTTTTGTCAAATGTTTTGAAGCTGTTAACTTTTGTTAATTTTTTTTGAAAGCTGTCAACTTTTGTTAACTTCTTTTAAAGCTGTTAACTTTTGTTAACTTTTTTGAAGCTGTCAAATTTTGTTAACTTTTTTGAAGCTATCAACTTTTGTTAATTTTTTTGAAGCTGTCAACTTTTGTTAACTTTTTAAATGCTGTCAACTTTTGTCAAATTTTTTGGTCAACTTTTGTTAAACTTTTTTAAAGCTGTCAACTTTTGTTCACTTTTTTGAAGCTGTCAACTTTTGTTAACTTTTTAAAAGCTGTCCACTTTTGTTATTTTTTTTTGAAGCTGTTAACTTTTGTAAACTTTTTTCAAGCTGTCAACTTTTGTTAACTTTTTTTAAAGCTGTCAACTTTTGTTAACTTTTTTGAAGCTGTCAAACTTTGTTAACTATTTGAAGCTGTCAACTTTTGTTAATTTTTTTGAAGCTGTCAACTTTTGTTAAATTTTTTAAAGCTGTCAACTTTTGTTAACTTTTTTAAAGCTGTCAAATTTTGTTAACTTTTTTGATGCTGTCAACTTTTGTTAACTTTTTTTGAAGCTGTCAACTTTTGTTAACTTTTTTAAAGCTGTCAACTTTTGTTATTTTTTTAAAGCTGTCAACTTTTGTCAAATTTTTTGAAGCTGTTAACTTTTGTTAATTTTTTTTGAAGCTGTCAACTTTTGTTAACTTCTTTTGAAATTTTGTTAACTTTTTTGAAGCTGTCAACTTTTGTTAACTTTTTTAAAGCTGTCAACTGTTGTTAACTTTTTTAAAGCTGTCAAATTTTGTAAATTTTTTTAAAGCTGTCAACTTTTGTCAACTTTTTTGAAGCTGTCAACTTTTGTTAACTTTTTTTGAAGCTGTCAACTTTTGTTAACTTTTTTAAAGCTCTTAACTTTTGTTATTTTTTTTTAAAGCTGTCAACTTTTGTCAAATTTTTTGAAGCTGACAACTTTTGTTAACTTTTTTTGAAGCTGTCAACTTTTGTTAACTTTTTTTAAAGCTGTCAACTTTTGTTATATTTTTTAAAGCTGCCAACTTTTGTTATTTTTTTTAAAGCTGTCATTTTTTGTCAAATTTGTTGGTCAACTTTTGTTACCTTTTTTTAAAGCTGTCAACTTTTGTTAACTTTTTTGAAGCTGTCAACTTTTGTTAACTTTTTAAAAGCTGTCCACTTTTGTTATTTTTTTTAAAGCTGTTAACTTTTGTAAACTTTTTTCAAGCTGTCAACTTTTGTTAACTTTTTTTGAAGCTGTCAACTTGTGTTAACTTTTTTGAAGCTGTCAACTTTTGTTAACTTTTTGAAGCTGTCAACTTTTGTTAACTTTTTTTTGAAGTTTTGTAACTTTTTCTGAAGCTGCCAACTTATGTTAACTTTTTTTGAAGCTGTCAAATTTTGTTAACTTTTTTGAAGCTGTCAACTTTTGTTAACTTTTTTTGAAGCTCTCAACTTTTGTTAACTTTTTTGAAGCTGTCAACTTTTGTTAATTTTTTTGAAGCTGTCAACTTCTGTTAAATTTTTTAAAGCTGTCAACTTTTGTTAATTTTTTTAAAGCTGTCAAATTTTGTTAACTTTTTTGATGCTGTCAACTTTTGTTAACTTTTTTTGAAGCTGTCAACTTTTGTTAACTTTTTTTGAAGCTGTCAACTTTTGTTAACTTTTTTAAAGCTGTCAACTTTTGTTATTTTTTTAAAGCTGTCAACTTTTGTCAAATGTTTTGAAGCTGTTAACTTTTGTTAATTTTTTTTGAAACTGTCAACTTTTGTTAACTTTTTTGAAGCTGTCAAATTTTGTTAACTTTTTTGAAGCTGCCAACTTTTGATATTTTTTTTAAAGCTGTCTACTTTTGTCAAATTTTTTGGTCAACTTTTGTTAAACTTTTTTAAAGCTGTCAACTTTTGTTCACTTTTTTGAAGCTGTCAACTTTTGTTAACTTTTTAAAAGCTGTCCACTTTTGTTATTTTTTTTAAAGCTGTTAACTTTTGTAAACTTTTTTCAAGCTGTCAACTTTTGTTAACTTTTTTGAAGCTGTCAAATTTTGTTAACTATTTGAAGCTGTCAACTTTTGTTAATTTTTTTGAAGCTGTCAACTTCTGTTAAATTTTTTAAAGCTGTCAACTTTTGTTAATTTTTTTAAAGCTGTCAAATTTTGTTAACTTTTTTGATGCTGTCAACTTTTGTTAACTTTTTTTGAAGCTGTCAACTTTTGTTAACTTTTTTAAAGCTGTCAACTTTTGTTATTTTTTTAAAGCTGTCAACTTTTGTCAAATGTTTTGAAGCTGTTAACTTTTGTTAATTTTTTTTGAAAGCTGTCAACTTTTGTTAACTTCTTTTGAAGCTGTTAACTTTTGTTAACTTTTTTTAAAGCTGTCAACTTTTGTTAACTTTTTTGAAGCTGTCAAATTTTGTTAACTATTTGAAGCTGTCAACTTTTGTTAATTTTTTTGAAGCTGTCAACTTCTGTTAAATTTTTTAAAGCTGTCAACTTTTGTTAATTTTTTTAAATCTGTCAAATTTTGTTAACTTTTTTGATGCTGTCAACTTTTGTTAACTTTTTTTGAAGCTGTCAACTTTTGTTAACTTTTTTAAAGCTGTCAACTTTTGTTATTTTTTTAAAGCTGTCAACTTTTGTCAAATGTTTTGAAGCTGTTAACTTTTGTTAATTTTTTTTGAAAGCTGTCAACTTTTGTTAACTTCTTTTGAAGCTGTTAACTTTTGTTAACTTTTTTGAAGCTGTCAAATTTTGTTAACTTTTTTGAAGCTATCAACTTTTGTTAATTTTTTTGAAGCTGTCAACTTTTGTTAACTTTTTAAATGCTGTCAACTTTTGTCAAATTTTTTGGTCAACTTTTGTTAAACTTTTTTAAAGCTGTCAACTTTTGTTCACTTTTTTGAAGCTGTCAACTTTTGTTAACTTTTTAAAAGCTGTCCACTTTTGTTATTTTTTTTTGAAGCTGTTAACTTTTGTAAACTTTTTTCAAGCTGTCAACTTTTGTTAACTTTTTTTAAAGCTGTCAACTTTTGTTAACTTTTTTGAAGCTGTCAAACTTTGTTAACTATTTGAAGCTGTCAACTTTTGTTAATTTTTTTGAAGCTGTCAACTTTTGTTAGATTTTTTAAAGCTGTCAACTTTTGTTAACTTTTTTAAAGCTGTCAAATTTTGTTAACTTTTTTGATGCTGTCAACTTTTGTTAACTTTTTTTGAAGCTGTCAACTTTTGTTAACTTTTTTAAAGCTGTCAACTTTTGTTATTTTTTTAAAGCTGTCAACTTTTGTCAAATTTTTTGAAGCTGTTAACTTTTGTTAATTTTTTTTGAAGCTGTCAACTTTTGTTAACTTCTTTTGAAATTTTGTTAACTTTTTTGAAGCTGTCAACTTTTGTTAACTTTTTTAAAGCTGTCAACTGTTGTTAACTTTTTTAAAGCTGTCAAATTTTGTAAATTTTTTTAAAGCTGTCAACTTTTGTCAACTTTTTTGAAGCTGTCAACTTTTGTTAACTTTTTTTGAAGCTGTCAACTTTTGTTAACTTTTTTAAAGCTCTTAACTTTTGTTATTTTTTTTTAAAGCTGTCAACTTTTGTCAAATTTTTTGAAGCTGACAACTTTTGTTAACTTTTTTTGAAGCTGTCAACTTTTGTTAACTTTTTTTAAAGCTGTCAACTTTTGTTATATTTTTTAAAGCTGCCAACTTTTGTTATTTTTTTTAAAGCTGTCATTTTTTGTCAAATTTGTTGGTCAACTTTTGTTACCTTTTTTTAAAGCTGTCAACTTTTGTTAACTTTTTTGAAGCTGTCAACTTTTGTTAACTTTTTAAAAGCTGTCCACTTTTGTTATTTTTTTTAAAGCTGTTAACTTTTGTAAACTTTTTTCAAGCTGTCAACTTTTATTAACTTTTTTTGAAGCTGTCAACTTGTGTTAACTTTTTTGAAGCTGTCAACTTTTGTTAACTTTTTGAAGCTGTCAACTTTTGTTAACTTTTTTTTAAAGTTTTGTAACTTTTTCTGAAGCTGCCAACTTATGTTAACTTTTTTTGAAGCTGTCAAATTTTGTTAACTTTTTTGAAGCTGTCAACTTTTGTTAACTTTTTTTGAAGCTCTCAACTTTTGTTAACTTTTTTGAAGCTGTCAACTTTTGTTAATTTTTTTGAAGCTGTCAACTTCTGTTAAATTTTTTAAAGCTGTCAACTTTTGTTAATTTTTTTAAAGCTGTCAAATTTTGTTAACTTTTTTGATGCTGTCAACTTTTGTTAACTTTTTTTGAAGCTGTCAACTTTTGTTAACTTTTTTTGAAGCTGTCAACTTTTGTTAACTTTTTTAAAGCTGTCAACTTTTGTTATTTTTTTAAAGCTGTCAACTTTTGTCAAATGTTTTGAAGCTGTTAACTTTTGTTAATTTTTTTTGAAACTGTCAACTTTTGTTAACTTTTTTGAAGCTGTCAAATTTTGTTAACTTTTTTGAAGCTGCCAACTTTTGATATTTTTTTTAAAGCTGTCTACTTTTGTCAAATTTTTTGGTCAACTTTTGTTAAACTTTTTTAAAGCTGTCAACTTTTGTTCACTTTTTTGAAGCTGTCAACTTTTGTTAACTTTTTAAAAGCTGTCCACTTTTGTTATTTTTTTTAAAGCTGTTAACTTTTGTAAACTTTTTTCAAGCTGTCAACTTTTGTTAACTTTTTTGAAGCTGTCAAATTTTGTTAACTATTTGAAGCTGTCAACTTTTGTTAATTTTTTTGAAGCTGTCAACTTCTGTTAAATTTTTTAAAGCTGTCAACTTTTGTTAATTTTTTTAAAGCTGTCAAATTTTGTTAACTTTTTTGATGCTGTCAACTTTTGTTAACTTTTTTTGAAGCTGTCAACTTTTGTTAACTTTTTTAAAGCTGTCAACTTTTGTTATTTTTTTAAAGCTGTCAACTTTTGTCAAATGTTTTGAAGCTGTTAACTTTTGTTAATTTTTTTTGAAAGCTGTCAACTTTTGTTAACTTCTTTTGAAGCTGTTAACTTTTGTTAACTTTTTTTAAAGCTGTCAACTTTTGTTAACTTTTTTGAAGCTGTCAAATTTTGTTAACTATTTGAAGCTGTCAACTTTTGTTAATTTTTTTGAAGCTGTCAACTTCTGTTAAATTTTTTAAAGCTGTCAACTTTTGTTAATTTTTTTAAATCTGTCAAATTTTGTTAACTTTTTTGATGCTGTCAACTTTTGTTAACTTTTTTTGAAGCTGTCAACTTTTGTTAACTTTTTTAAAGCTGTCAACTTTTGTTATTTTTTTAAAGCTGTCAACTTTTGTCAAATGTTTTGAAGCTGTTAACTTTTGTTAATTTTTTTTGAAAGCTGTCAACTTTTGTTAACTTCTTTTGAAGCTGTTAACTTTTGTTAACTTTTTTGAAGCTGTCAAATTTTGTTAACTTTTTTGAAGCTATCAACTTTTGTTAATTTTTTTTGAAGCTCTCAACTTTTGTTAACTTTTTTGAAGCTGTCAACTTTTGTTAACTTTTTTAAAGCTGTCAACTTTTGTTATTTTTTTAAAGCTGTCAACTTTTGTCAAATGTTTTGAAGCTGTTAACTTTTGTTAATTTTTTTTGAAACTGTCAACTTTTGTTAACTTTTTTGAAGCTGTCAAATTTTGTTAACTTTTTTGAAGCTGCCAACTTTTGATATTTTTTTTAAAGCTGTCTACTTTTGTCAAATTTTTTGGTCAACTTTTGTTAAACTTTTTTAAAGCTGTCAACTTTTGTTCACTTTTTTGAAGCTGTCAACTTTTGTTAACTTTTTAAAAGCTGTCCACTTTTGTTATTTTTTTTAAAGCTGTTAACTTTTGTAAACTTTTTTCAAGCTGTCAACTTTTGTTAACTTTTTTGAAGCTGTCAAATTTTGTTAACTATTTGAAGCTGTCAACTTTTGTTAATTTTTTTGAAGCTGTCAACTTCTGTTAAATTTTTTAAAGCTGTCAACTTTTGTTAATTTTTTTAAAGCTGTCAAATTTTGTTAACTTTTTTGATGCTGTCAACTTTTGTTAACTTTTTTTGAAGCTGTCAACTTTTGTTAACTTTTTTAAAGCTGTCAACTTTTGTTATTTTTTTAAAGCTGTCAACTTTTGTCAAATGTTTTGAAGCTGTTAACTTTTGTTAATTTTTTTTGAAAGCTGTCAACTTTTGTTAACTTCTTTTGAAGCTGTTAACTTTTGTTAACTTTTTTTAAAGCTGTCAACTTTTGTTAACTTTTTTGAAGCTGTCAAATTTTGTTAACTATTTGAAGCTGTCAACTTTTGTTAATTTTTTTGAAGCTGTCAACTTCTGTTAAATTTTTTAAAGCTGTCAACTTTTGTTAATTTTTTTAAATCTGTCAAATTTTGTTAACTTTTTTGATGCTGTCAACTTTTGTTAACTTTTTTTGAAGCTGTCAACTTTTGTTAACTTTTTTAAAGCTGTCAACTTTTGTTATTTTTTTAAAGCTGTCAACTTTTGTCAAATGTTTTGAAGCTGTTAACTTTTGTTAATTTTTTTTGAAAGCTGTCAACTTTTGTTAACTTCTTTTGAAGCTGTTAACTTTTGTTAACTTTTTTGAAGCTGTCAAATTTTGTTAACTTTTTTGAAGCTATCAACTTTTGTTAATTTTTTTGAAGCTGTCAACTTTTGTTAACTTTTTAAATGCTGTCAACTTTTGTCAAATTTTTTGGTCAACTTTTGTTAAACTTTTTTAAAGCTGTCAACTTTTGTTCACTTTTTTGAAGCTGTCAACTTTTGTTAACTTTTTAAAAGCTGTCCACTTTTGTTATTTTTTTTTGAAGCTGTTAACTTTTGTAAACTTTTTTCAAGCTGTCAACTTTTGTTAACTTTTTTTAAAGCTGTCAACTTTTGTTAACTTTTTTGAAGCTGTCAAACTTTGTTAACTATTTGAAGCTGTCAACTTTTGTTAATTTTTTTGAAGCTGTCAACTTTTGTTAGATTTTTTAAAGCTGTCAACTTTTGTTAACTTTTTTAAAGCTGTCAAATTTTGTTAACTTTTTTGATGCTGTCAACTTTTGTTAACTTTTTTTGAAGCTGTCAACTTTTGTTAACTTTTTTAAAGCTGTCAACTTTTGTTATTTTTTTAAAGCTGTCAACTTTTGTCAAATTTTTTGAAGCTGTTAACTTTTGTTAATTTTTTTTGAAGCTGTCAACTTTTGTTAACTTCTTTTGAAATTTTGTTAACTTTTTTGAAGCTGTCAACTTTTGTTAACTTTTTTAAAGCTGTCAACTGTTGTTAACTTTTTTAAAGCTGTCAAATTTTGTAAATTTTTTTAAAGCTGTCAACTTTTGTCAACTTTTTTGAAGCTGTCAACTTTTGTTAACTTTTTTTGAAGCTGTCAACTTTTGTTAACTTTTTTAAAGCTCTTAACTTTTGTTATTTTTTTTTAAAGCTGTCAACTTTTGTCAAATTTTTTGAAGCTGACAACTTTTGTTAACTTTTTTTGAAGCTGTCAACTTTTGTTAACTTTTTTTAAAGCTGTCAACTTTTGTTATATTTTTTAAAGCTGCCAACTTTTGTTATTTTTTTTAAAGCTGTCATTTTTTGTCAAATTTGTTGGTCAACTTTTGTTACCTTTTTTTAAAGCTGTCAACTTTTGTTAACTTTTTTGAAGCTGTCAACTTTTGTTAACTTTTTAAAAGCTGTCCACTTTTGTTATTTTTTTTAAAGCTGTTAACTTTTGTAAACTTTTTTCAAGCTGTCAACTTTTGTTAACTTTTTTTGAAGCTGTCAACTTGTGTTAACTTTTTTGAAGCTGTCAACTTTTGTTAACTTTTTGAAGCTGTCAACTTTTGTTAACTTTTTTTTGAAGTTTTGTAACTTTTTCTGAAGCTGCCAACTTATGTTAACTTTTTTTGAAGCTGTCAAATTTTGTTAACTTTTTTGAAGCTGTCAACTTTTGTTAACTTTTTTTGAAGCTCTCAACTTTTGTTAACTTTTTTGAAGCTGTCAACTTTTGTTAACTTTTTTTGAAGCTGTCAACTTTTGTTAACTTTTGTTAACTTCTTTTAAAGTTTTGTCAACTTTTTTAAAACTGTCAACTTTTGTTAACTTTTTTTGAAGCTGTCAACTTTTGTCAACTTTTTTTAAAGCTCTCAACTTTTGTTAACTGGTTTTGAAACTGACAACTTTTGTTAACTTTTTTTGAAGCTGTCAACTTTTGTTAATTTTTTTAAAGATGTCAACTTTTGTTAACTTTTTGAAGCTGTCAACTTTTGTTAACTTTCTTTAAAGCTGTCAACTTTTGTTACTTGGTTTTAAAGCTGTCAACTTTTGTTAACTTTTATTAATTCTGTCAACTTTTGTTATTTTTTTAAAGCTGTTAACTTTTTTTAAATTTTTTGAAGCTGTCAACTTTTGTTAACTTTTTTTGAAGCTGTCAACTTTTGTCAACTTTTTTTAAAGCTCTCAACTTTTGTTAACTCGTTTTGAAACTGACAACTTTTGTTAACTTTTTTTGAAGCTGTTAACTTTTGTCAATTTTTTTGAAGCTGTCAACTTTTGTTAACTTATATTAAAAATGTCAACTTTTGTTAACTTATATTAAAAATGTCAACTTTTGTTAACTTTTTTGAAGCTGTCAACTTTTGTTAACGTTTTTTGAAGCTGTCGACTTTTGTTAACTTTTTTTTGAAGTTTTGTAACTTTTTCTGAAGCTGCCAACTTTTGTTAACTTTTTTGAAGCTGTCACCTTTTGTTAACTTTTTTTGAAGCTGTCAACTTTTGTTAGCTTTTTTGAAGCTGTCAACTTTTGTTAACTTTTTTTGAATTTCTCAACTTTTGTTAACTTTTTTGAAGCTGTCAACTTTTGTTTACTTTTTTAAAGCTGTCAACTTTTGTTAACTTCTTTTGAAGTTTTATTAACTTTTTTACAGCTGTCAACTTTTGTTAACTTCCTTTAAATTTTGTTAACTTTTTTGAAGCTGTCAACTTTTGTTAACTTCTTTTGAAATTTTGTCTACTTTTTTAAAACTGTCAACTTTTGTTAACTTTTTTTGAAGCTGTCAACTTTTGTCAACTTTTTCTGAAGCTCTCAACTTTTGTTAACTGGTTTTGAAACTGTCAACTTTTGTTTACTTTTTTTGAAGCTGTCAACTTTTGTTAATTTTTTTAAAGGTCAACTTTTGTCAATCTTTTGAAGCTGTCAACTTTTGTTAACTTTTTTTAACGCAGTCAACTTTTGTTATTTTTTTTAAAGCTGTCAAATTTTGTCAAATATTTTAAATCTGTCAACTTTTGTTAACTTTTTTGGAGCTGTCAACTTTTGTTAACTTTTTTGAAACTGTCAAATTTTGTTAACTTTTTTAAAGCTGTCAACTTTTGTTAATTTTTTTTAAGCTGTCAACTTTTGTTAACTTTTTTAAAGCTGGCCACTTTTGTTAACTTCTTTTGAAGTTTTGTCTACTTTTTTGAAACTGTCAACTTTTGTTAACTTTTTTTGAAGCTGTCAACTTTTGTTAACTTCTTCTGAAGCTGTTAACTGGTTTTAAAGCTGTCAACTTTTAATAACTTCTTTTAAAATTTTGTTAACTTTTTTGAAGCTGTCAACTTTTGTTTAACTTTTTGAAGCTGTCAACTTTTGTTAACTTTTTTTAAAACTGTCAACTTTTGTTAACTTCTTTTAAAGTTTTGTTAACTTTTTTGAAGCTGTCAACTTTCGTTAAATTCTTTTGAAGTTTTGTTAACTTTTTTAAAACTGTCAACTTTTGTTAACTTTTTTTGAAGCTGTCAACTTTTGTCATTTTTTTTGAAGCTGTCAGCTTTTGTTAACTTTTTTTGAAGCTGTCAACCTTTGTCAACTTTTTTGAAGCTGTCAACTTTTGTTAACTTTTTTTGAAGCTGTCAACTTTTTGAAGCTGTCAACTTTTGTTAACTTTTTGAATTTTGTAACTTTTTCTGAAGCTGCCAACTTTTGTTAACTTTTTTGAAGCTGTCAACTTTTGTTAACTTTTTTTGAAGCTCTCAACTTTTGTTAACTTTTTTAAAGCTGTCAACTTTTGTTAACTCCTTTTGAAGTTTTGTTAACTTTTTTGAAGCTGTCAACTTTTGTTAACTTCTTTTAAAGTTTTGTCAACTTTTTTAAAACTGTCAACTTTTGTTAACTTTTTTTGAAGCTGTCAACTTTTGTCAACTTTTCCTGAAGCTGTCAACTTTTGTTAACTGGTTTTGAAGCTGTCAACTTTTGTTAATTTTTTTTGAAGCTGTCGATTTTTGTTAACTTTTTTGAAGCTGTCAACTTTTGTTAACTTTTTTAAAGCTTTCAACTTTTGTTCACTTTTTTAAAGCTGTCAACTTTTGTTTACTTTTTTTGAAGCTCTTAACTTTTGTTAACTTATTTGAAGCTGCCAACTTTTGTTAACTTTTTTTGAAGCTGTCAACTTTTGTTAACTTTTGTTAACTTCTTTTGAAGTTTTGTTAACTTTTTTGAAGCTGTCAACATTTGATAACTTCTTTTAAAGTTTTGTTAACTTTTTTGAAGATGTCAACTTTTGTTAACTTCTTTTGAAGTTTTGTCTACTTTTTTAAAAACGTCAACTTTTGTTAACTTTTTTTGAACCTCTCAACTCTTGTTAATTTTTTTAAAGATGTCAACCTTTGTCAACTTTTGTTAACTTTTTTTGAAGCTGTCAACTTTTGTTATTTTTTTTAAAGCTGTCAACTGTTGTTAATTTTTTTAAAGCTGTCAACTTTTGTTAACTTTTTTGGAGCTGTCAACTTTTGTTAATTTTTTTGAAGCTGTCAACATTTGTTAACTTTTTAAAAGCTGTCCACTTTTGTTATTTTTTTTAAATCTGTCAACTTTTGTCAACTTTTTTAAAGCTGTCAACTTTTGTTAACTTTTTTGGAGCTGTCAATTTTGTTAATTTATTTGAAACTGTCAACTTTTATTAAATTTTTAAAAGCTGTCCCCTTTTGTTATTTTTTTTAAAGCTGTTAACTTTTGTAAACTTTTTTTAAGCTGTCAACTTTTGTTAACTTTTTATGAAGCTGTCAACTTTTGTTAACTTTTTTAAAAGCTGTCAAATTTTGTTAACTATTTGAAGCTGTCAACTTTTGTTAATTTTTTTGAAGCTGTCAACTTTTGTTAAATTTTTTAAAGCTGTCAATGTATGTTAACTTTTTGAAGCTGTCAAATTTTGTTAACTTTTTTGAAGCTGTCAACTTTTGTTATTTTTTTTAAAGCTGTCAACTTTCGTCAAATTTTTTGAAGCTGTTAACTTTTGTTAATTTTTTTTGAAACTGTCAAATTTGTTAACTTTTTTGAAGTTGTCAAATTTTGTTAACTTTTTTGAACCTGTCAACTTTTGTTAACTTTTTTAAAGCTGTCAAATTTTGTTAACTATTTGAAGCTGTCAACTTTTGTTAATGTTTTTGAAGCTGTCAACTTTTATTAAATTTTTTAAAGCTGTCAACTTTTGTTAACTTTTTTGAAGCTGTCAAATTTTGTTAACTTTTCTGAAGCTGTCAAGTTTTGTTAAATTTTTTGAAGCTGTCAACTTTTGTTAACTTTTTTAAAGCTGTTAACTTTCGTTATTTTTTTTAAAGCTGTCAACTTTTGTTATTTTTTTTAAAGCTGTCAACTTTTGTTAATTTTTTTTTGTTTTGTAACTTTTGTTGAAGCTGTCAAGTTTTGTTAACTTTTTTTGAAGCTGTCAACTTTTGTTAACTTCTTTTGAAATTTTGTTAACTTTTTTGAAGCTGTCAACTTTTGTTAACTTTTTTAAAGCTGTCAACTGTTGTTAACTTTTTTAAAGCTGTCAAATTTTGTAAATTTTTTTAAAGCTGTCAACTTTTGTCAACTTTTTTGAAGCTGTCAACTTTTGTTAACTTTTTTTGAAGCTGTCAACTTTTGTTAACTTTTTTAAAGCTCTTAACTTTTGTTATTTTTTTTTAAAGCTGTCAACTTTTGTCAAAGTTTTTGAAGCTGACAACTTTTGTTAACTTTTTTTGAAGCTGTCAACTTTTGTTAACTTTTTTTAAAGCTGTCAACTTTTGTTATATTTTTTAAAGCTGCCAACTTTTGTTATTTTTTTTAAAGCTGTCATTTTTTGTCAAATTTGTTGGTCAACTTTTGTTACCTTTTTTTAAAGCTGTCAACTTTTGTTAACTTTTTTGAAGCTGTCAACTTTTGTTAACTTTTTAAAAGCTGTCCACTTTTGTTATTTTTTTTAAAGCTGTTAACTTTTGTAAACTTTTTTCAAGCTGTCAACTTTTGTTAACTTTTTTTGAAGCTGTCAACTTTTGTTAACTTTTTTAAAGCTGTCAAATTTTGTTAACTATTTGAAGCTGTCAAATTTTGTTAATTTTTTTGAAGCTGTCAACTTTTGTTAAATTTTTTAAAGCTGTCAACTTTTGTTAACTTTTTTGAAGCTGTCAAATTTTGTTAACTTTTTTGAAGCTGTCAACTTTTGTTAACTCTTTTTGAAGCTGTCAACTTTTGTTAGCTTTTTTAAAGCTGTTAACTTTTGTTATTTTTTTTAAAGCTGTCAACTTTTGTCAAATTTTTTGAAGCTGTTAACTTTTGTTAATTTTTTTTGAAACTGTCAACTTTTGTTAACTTTTTTGAAGCTGTCAAATTTTGTTAACTTTTTTGAAGCTGCCAACTTTTGTTATTTTTTTTAAAGCTGTCTACTTTTGTCAAATTTTTTGGTCAACTTTTGTTAAACTTTTTTAAAGCTGTCAACTTTTGTTCACTTTTTTGAAGCTGTCAACTTTTGTTAACTTTTTAAAAGCTGTTCACTTTTGTTATTTTTTTTTAAAGCTGTTAACTTTTGTAAACTTTTTTCAAGCTGTCAACTTTTGTTAACTTTTTTTAAAGCTGTCAACTTTTGTTAACTTTTTTGAAGCTGTCAAATTTTGTTAACTATTTGAAGCTGTCAACTTTTGTTAATTTTTTTGAAGCTGTCAACTTCTGTTAAATTTTTTAAAGCTGTCAACTTTTGTTAACTTTTTTAAAGCTGTCAAATTTTGTTAACTTTTTTGATGCTGTCAACTTTTGTTAACTTTTTTTGAAGCTGTCAACTTTTGTTAACTTTTTTAAAGCTGTCAACTTTTGTTATTTTTTTAAAGCTGTCAACTTTTGTCAAATTTTTTGAAGCTGTTAACTTTTGTTAATTTTTTTTGAAAGCTGTCAACTTTTGTTAACTTCTTTTGAAGCTGTTAACTTTTGTTAACTTTTTTGAAGCTGTCAAATTTTGTTAACTTTTTTGAAGCTATCAACTTTTGTTAATTTTTTTGAAGCTGTCAACTTTTGTTAACCTTTTAAATGCTGTCAACTTTTGTCAAATTTTTTGGTCAACTTTTGTTAAACTTTTTTAAAGCTGTCAACTTTTGTTCACTTTTTTGAAGCTGTCAACTTTTGTTAACTTTTTAAAAGCTGTCCACTTTTGTTATTTTTTTTTAAAGCTGTTAACTTTTGTAAACTTTTTTCAAGCTGTCAACTTTTGTTAACTTTTTTTAAAGCTGTCAACTTTTGTTAACTTTTTTGAAGCTGTCAAATTTTGTTAACTATTTGAAGCTGTCAACTTTTGTTAATTTTTTTGAAGCTGTCAACTTTTGTTAAATTTTTTAAAGCTGTCAACTTTTGTTAACTTTTTTAAAGCTGTCAAATTTTGTTAACTTTTTTGATGCTGTCAACTTTTGTTAACTTTTTTTGAAGCTGTCAACTTTTGTTAACTTTTTTAAAGCTGTCAACTTTTGTTATTTTTTTAAAGCTGTCAACTTTTGTCAAATTTTTTGAAGCTGTTAACTTTTGTTAATTTTTTTTGAAGCTGTCAACTTTTGTTAACTTTTTTTGAAATTTTGTTAACTTTTTTGAAGCTGTCAACTTTTGTTAACTTTTTTAAAGCTGTCAACTGTTGTTAACTTTTTTAAAGCTGTCAAATTTTGTAATTTTTTTTAAAGCTGTCAACTTTTGTCAACTTTTTTGAAGCTGTCAACTTTTGTTAACTTTTTTTGAAGCTGTCAACTTTTGTTAACTTTTTTAAAGCTCTTAACTTTTGTTATTTTTTTTTAAAGCTGTCAACTTTTGTCAAATTTTTTGAAGCTGACAACTTTTGTTAACTTTTTTTGAAGCTGTCAACTTTTGTTAACTTTTTTTAAAGCTGTCAACCTTTGTTATATTTTTTAAAGCTGCCAACTTTTGTTATTTTTTTTAAAGCTGTCATTTTTTGTCAAATTTGTTGGTCAACTTTTGTTACCTTTTTTTAAAGCTGTCAACTTTTGTTAACTTTTTTGAAGCTGTCAACTTTTGTTAACTTTTTAAAAGCTGTCCACTTTTGTTATTTTTTTTAAAGCTGTTAACTTTTGTAAACTTTTTTCAAGCTGTCAACTTTTGTTAACTTTTTTTGAAGCTGTCAACTTTTGTTAACTTTTTTAAAGCTGTCAAATTTTGTTAACTATTTGAAGCTGTCAGATTTTGTTAATTTTTTTGAAGCTGTCAACTTTTGTTAAATTTTTTAAAGCTGTCAACTTTTGTTATTTTTTTTAAAGCTGTCAACTTTTGTCAAATTTTTTGAAGCTGTTAACTTTGGTTAATTTTTTTTGAAACTGTCAACTTTTGTTAACTTTTTTGAAGCTGTCAAATTTTGTTAACTTTTTTGAAGCTGCCAACTTTTGTTATTTTTTTTAAAGCTGTCTACTTTTGTCAAATTTTTTGGTCAACTTTTGTTAAACTTTTTTAAAGCTGTCAACTTTTGTTCACTTTTTTGAAGCTGTCAACTTTTGTTAACTTTTTAAAAGCTGTCCACTTTTGTTATTTTTTTTTAAAGCTGTTAACTTTTGTAAACTTTTTTCAAGCTGTCAACTTGTGTTAACTTTTTTTAAAGCTGTCAACTTTTGTTAACTTTTTTGAAGCTGTCAAATTTTGTAAACTATTTGAAGCTGTCAACTTTTGTTAATTTTTTTGAAGCTGTCAACTTCTGTTAAATTTTTTAAAGCTGTCAACTTTTGTTAATTTTTTTAAAGCTGTCAAATTTTGTTAACTTTTTTGATGCTGTCAACTTTTGTTAACTTTTTTTGAAGCTGTCAACTTTTGTTAACTTTTTTAAAGCTGTCAACTTTTGTTATTTTTTTAAAGCTGTCAACTTTTGTCAAATTTTTTGAAGCTGTTAACTTTTGTTAATTTTTTTTGAAAGCTGTCAACTTTTGTTAACTTCTTTTGAAGCTGTTAACTTTTGTTAACTTTTTTGAAGCTGTCAAATTTTGTTAACTTTTTTGAAGCTATCAACTTTTGTTAATTTTTTTGAAGCTGTCAACTTTTGTTAACTTTTTAAATGCTGTCAACTTTTGTTAACTTTTTTTAAAGCTCTCAACTTTTGTTAACTGGTTTTGAAACTGACAACTTTTGTTAACTTTTTTTGAAGCTGTCAACTTTTGTTAATTTTTTTTAAAGCTCTCAACTTTTGTTAACTCGTTTTGAAACTGACAACTTTTGTTAACTTTTTTTGAAGCTGTTAACTTTTGTCAATTTTTTTAAAGCTGTCAACTTTTGTTAACTTATATTAAAAATGTCAAATTTTGTTAACTTTTTGAAGCTGTCAACTTTTGTTAACTTTCTTTAAAGCTGTCAACTTTTGTTACTTGGTTTTAAATTTGTCAACTTTTGTTAACTTTTATTAATTCTGTCAACTTTTGTTATTTTTTTAAAGCTGTTAACTTTTTTTAAATTTTTTGAAGCTGTCAACTTTTGTTAACTTTTTTTGAAGCTGTCAACTTTTGTCAACTTTTTTTAAAGCTCTCAACTTTTGTTAACTCGTTTTGAAACTGACAACTTTTGTTAACTTTTTTTGAAGCTGTTAACTTTTGTCAATTTTTTTAAAGCTGTCAACTTTTGTTAACTTATATTAAAAATGTCAACTTTTGTTAACTTATATTAAAAACGTCAACTTTTGTTAACTTTTTTGAAGCTGTCAACTTTTGTTAACTTTTTTTGAAGCTGTCAACTTTTGTTAATTTTTTTAAAGGTCAACTTTTGTCAACCTTTTAAAGCTGTCAACTTTTGTTAACTTTTTTTAACGCTGTCAACTTTTGTTATTTTTTTTAAAGCTGTCAAATTTTGTCAAATATTTTAAATCTGTCAACTTTTGTTAACTTTTTTGGAGCTGTCAACTTTTGTTAACTTTTTTAAAGCTGTCAAATTTTGTTAACTTTTTGAAGCTGTCAACTTTTGTTAATTTTTTTAAAGCTGTCAACTTCTGTTAAATTTTTTAAACCTGTCAACTTTTGTTAACTTTTTTGAAACTGTCAAATTTTGTTAACTTTTTTAAAGCTGTCAACTTTTGTTAATTTTTTTTAAGCTGTCAACTTTTGTTAACTTTTTTAAAGCTGGCCACTTTTGTTAACTTTTTTAAAGCTGTCAACTTTTGTTAACTTTTGTTAACTTCTTTTGAAGTTTTGTCTACTTTTTTGAAACTGTCAACTTTTGTTAACTTTTTTTGAAGCTGTCAACTTTTGTTAACTTCTTCTGAAGCTGTTAACTGGTTTTAAAGCTGTTAACTTTTAATAACTTTTTTTGAAGTTTTGTAACTTTTTTTGAAGCTTTTAACATTTGTTAACTTCTTTTGAAATTTTGTTAACTTTTTTGAAGCTGTCAACTTTTGTTTAACTTTTTGAAGCTGTCAACTTTTGTTAACTTTTTTTAAAACTGTCAACTTTTGTTAACTTTTGTTAACTTCTTTTAAAGTTTTGTTAACTTTTTTGAAGCTGTCAACTTTTGTTAAATTCTTTTGAAGTTTTGTTAACTTTTTTAAAACTGTCAACTTTTGTTAACTTTTTTTGAAGCTGTCAACTTTTGTCAATTTTTTTGAAGCTGTCAGCTTTTGTTAACTTTTTTTGAAGCTGTCAACCTTTGTCAACTTTTTTGAAGCTGTCAATTTTTGTTAACTTTTTTGAAGCTGTCAACTTTTGTTAACTTTTTTTAAAGCTGTCAACTTTTTGAAGCTGTCAACTTTTGTTAACTTTTTTTGAATTTTGTAACTTTTTCTGAAGCTGCCAACTTTTGTTAACTTTTTTGAAGCTGTCAACTTTTGTTAACTTTTTTTGAAGCTCTCAACTTTTGTTAACTTTTTTAAAGCTGTCAACTTTTGTTAACTCCTTTTGAAGTTTTGTTAACTTTTTTGAAGCTGTCAACTTTTGTTAACTTCTTTTAAAGTTTTGTCAACTTTTTTAAAACTGTCAGCTTTTGTTAACTTTTTTTGAAGCTGTCAACTTTTATCAACTTTTTCTGAAGCTGTCAACTTTTGTTAACTGGTTTTGAAGCTGTCAACTTTTGTTAATTTTTTTTGAAGCTGTCGATTTTTGTTAACTTTTTTGAAGCTGTCAACTTTTGTTAACTTTTTTAAAGCTTTCAACTTTTGTTCACTTTTTTAAAGCTGTCAACTTTTGTTCACTTTTTTTGAAGCTCTTAACTTTAGTTAACTTATTTGAAGCTGCCAACTTTTGTTAACTTTTTTTGAAGCTGTCAACTTTTGTTAACTTTTGTTAACTTCTTTTGAAGTTTTGTTAACTTTTTTGAAGCTGTCAACATTTGTTAACTTCTTTTAAAGTTTTGTTAACTTTTTTGAAGATGTCAACTTTTGTTAACTTCTTTTGAAGTTTTGTCTACTTTTTTAAAAACGTCAACTTTTGTTAACTTTTTTTGAACCTCTCAACTTTTGTTAATTTTTTTAAAGATGTCAACCTTTGTCAACTTTTTTGAAGCTGTCAACTTTTGTTAACTTTTTTTGAAGCTGTCAACTTTTGTTATTTTTTTTAAAGCTGTCAACTGTTGTTAATTTTTTTAAAGCTGTCAACTTTTGTTAACTTTTTTGGAGCTGTCAACTTTTGTTAATTTTTTTGAAGCTGTCAACTTTTGTTAACCTTTTAAAAGCTGTCCACTTTTGTTATTTTTTTTTAAATCTGTCAACTTTTGTCAACTTTTTTAAAGCTGTCAACTTTTGTTAACTTTTTTGGAGCTGTCAATTTTGTTAATTTATTTGAAACTGTCAACTTTTATTAAATTTTTAAAAGCTGTCCCCTTTTGTTATTTTTTTTAAAGCTGTTAACTTTTGTAAACTTTTTTTAAGCTGTCAACTTTTGTTAACTTTTTATGAAGCTGTCAACTTTTGTTAACTTTTTTTAAAGCTGTCAAATTTTGTTAACTATTTAAAGCTGTCAACTTTTGTTAATTTTTTTGAAGCTGTCAACTTTTGTTAAATTTTTTAAAGCTGTCAATGTATGTTAACTTTTTGAAGCTGTCAAATTTTGTTAACTTTTTTGAAGCTGTCAAGTTTTGTTAAATTTTTTTGAAGTTGTCAACTTTTGTTAACTTTTTAAAGCTGTCAACTTTTGTTATTTTTTTTAAAGCTGTCAACTTTCGACAAATTTTTTGAAGCTGTTAACTTTTGTTAATTTTTTTTGAAACTGTCAACTTTTGTTAACTTTTTTGAAGTTGTCAAATTTTGTTAACTTTTTTGAAGCTGTCAACTTTTGTTAACTTTTTTAAAGCTGTCAAATTTTGTTAACTATTTGAAGCTGTCAACTTTTGTTAATGTTTTTGAAGCTGTCAACTTTTGTTAAATTTTTTAAAGCTGTCAACTTTTGTTAACTTTTTTGAAGCTGTCAAATTTTGTTAACTTTTCTGAAGCTGTCAAGTTTTGTTAAATTTTTTGAAGCTGTCAACTTTTGTTAACTTTTTTAAAGCTGTTAACTTTCGTTATTTTTTTTAAAGCTGTCAACTTTTGTTATTTTTTTTAAAGCTGTCAACTTTTGTTAATTTTTTTTATGTTTTGTAACTTTTGTTGAAGCTGTCAAGTTTTGTTAACTTTTTTTGAAGCTGTCAACTTTTGTTAACTTCTTTTGAAATTTTGTTAACTTTTTTGAAGCTGTCAACTTTTGTTAACTTTTTTAAAGCTGTCAACTGTTGTTAACTTTTTTAAAGCTCTTAACTTTTGTTATTTTTTTTTAAAGCTGTCAACTTTTGTCAAATTTTTTGAAGCTGACAACTTTTGTTAACTTTTTTTGAAGCTGTCAACTTTTGTTAACTTTTTTAAAGCTCTTAACTTTTGTTATTTTTTTTTAAAGCTGTCAACTTTTGTCAAATTTTTTGAAGCTGACAACTTTTGTTAACTTTTTTTGAAGCTGTCAACTTTTGTTAACTTTTTTTAAAGCTGTCAACTTTTGTTATATTTTTTAAAGCTGCCAACTTTTGTTATTTTTTTTAAAGCTGTCATTTTTTGTCAAATTTGTTGGTCAACTTTTGTTACCTTTTTTTAAAGCTGTCAACTTTTGTTAACTTTTTTGAAGCTGTCAACTTTTGTTAACTTTTTAAAAGCTGTCCACTTTTGTTATTTTTTTTAAAGCTGTTAACTTTTGTAAACTTTTTTCAAGCTGTCAACTTTTGTTAACTTTTTTTGAAGCTGTCAACTTTTGTTAACTTTTTTTGAAGCTGTCAACTTTTGTTAACTTTTTTAAAGCTCTTAACTTTTGTTATTTTTTTTAAAGCTGTCAACTTTTGTCAAATTTTTTGAAGCTGACAACTTTTGTTAACTTTTTTTGAAGCTGTCAACTTTTGTTAACTTTTTTGAAGCTGTCAAATTTTGTTAACTATTTGAAGCTGTCAACTTTTGTTAATTTTTTTGAAGCTGTCAACTTCTGTTAAATTTTTTAAAGCTGTCAACTTTTGTTAACTTTTTTAAAGCTGTCAAATTTTGTTAACTTTTTTGATGCTGTCAACTTTTGTTAACTTTTTTTGAAGCTGTCAACTTTTGTTAACTTTTTTAAAGCTGTCAACTTTTGTTATTTTTTTAAAGCTGTCAACTTTTGTCAAATTTTTTGAAGCTGTTAACTTTTGTTAATTTTTTTTGAAAGCTGTCAACTTTTGTTAACTTCTTTTGAAGCTGTTAACTTTTGTTAACTTTTTTGAAGCTGTCAAATTTTGTTAACTTTTTTGAAGCTATCAACTTTTGTTAATTTTTTTGAAGCTGTCAACTTTTGTTAACTTTTTAAATGCTGTCAACTTTTGTCAAATTTTTTGGTCAACTTTTGTTAAACTTTTTTAAAGCTGTCAACTTTTGTTCACTTTTTTGAAGCTGTCAACTTTTGTTAACTTTTTAAAAGCTGTCCACTTTTGTTATTTTTTTTAAAGCTGTTAACTTTTGTAAACTTTTTTCAAGCTGTCAACTTTTGTTAACTTTTTTTAAAGCTGTCAACTTTTGTTAACTTTTTTGAAGCTGTCAAATTTTGTTAACTATTTGAAGCTGTCAACTTTTGTTAATTTTTTTGAAGCTGTCAACTTTTGTTAAATTTTTTAAAGCTGTCAACTTTTGTTAACTTTTTTAAAGCTGTCAAATTTTGTTAACTTTTTTGATGCTGTCAACTTTTGTTAACTTTTTTTGAAGCTGTCAACTTTTGTTAACTTTTTTAAAGCTGTCAACTTTTGTTATTTTTTTAAAGCTGTCAAATTTTGTCAAATTTTTTGAAGCTGTTAACTTTTGTTAATTTTTTTTGAAGCTGTCAACTTTTGTTAACTTTTTTTGAAATTTTGTTAACTTTTTTGAAGCTGTCAACTTTTGTTAACTTTTTTAAAGCTGTCAACTGTTGTTAACTTTTTTAAAGCTGTCAAATTTTGTAATTTTTTTTAAAGCTGTCAACTTTTGTCAACTTTTTTGAAGCTGTCAACTCTTGTTAACTTTTTTTGAAGCTGTCAACTTTTGTTAACTTTTTTAAAGCTCTTAACTTTTGTTATTTTTTTTTAAAGCTGTCAACTTTTGTCAAATTTTTTGAAGCTGACAACTTTTGTTAACTTTTTTTGATGCTGTCAACTTTTGTTAACTTTTTTTAAAGCTGTCAACCTTTGTTATATTTTTTAAAGCTGCCAACTTTTGTTATTTTTTTTAAAGCTGTCATTTTTTGTCAAATTTGTTGGTCAACTTTTGTTACCTTTTTTTAAAGCTGTCAACTTCTGTTAACTTTTTTGAAGCTGTCAACTTTTGTTAACTTTTTAAAAGCTGTCCACTTTTGTTATTTTTTTTTAAGCTGTTAACTTTTGTAAACTTTTTTCAAGCTGTCAACTTTTGTTAACTTTTTTTGAAGCTGTCAACTTTTGTTAACTTTTTTTGAAGCTGTCAACTTTTGTCAAATTTTTTGAAGCTGACAACTTTTGTTAACTTTTTTTGAAGCTGTCAACTTTTGTTAACTTTTTTGAAGCTGTCAAATTTTGTTAACTATTTGAAGCTGTCAACTTTTGTTAATTTTTTTGAAGCTGTCAACTTCTGTTAAATTTTTTAAAGCTGTCAACTTTTGTTAACTTTTTTAAAGCTGTCAAATTTTGTTAACTTTTTTGATGCTGTCAACTTTTGTTAACTTTTTTTGAAGCTGTCAACTTTTGTTAACTTTTTTAAAGCTGTCAACTTTTGTTATTTTTTTAAAGCTGTCAACTTTTGTCAAATTTTTTGAAGCTGTTAACTTTTGTTAATTTTTTTTGAAAGCTGTCAACTTTTGTTAACTTCTTTTGAAGCTGTTAACTTTTGTTAACTTTTTTGAAGCTGTCAAATTTTGTTAACTTTTTTGAAGCTATCAACTTTTGTTAATTTTTTTGAAGCTGTCAACTTTTGTTAACTTTTTAAATGCTGTCAACTTTTGTCAAATTTTTTGGTCAACTTTTGTTAAACTTTTTTAAAGCTGTCAACTTTTGTTCACTTTTTTGAAGCTGTCAACTTTTGTTAACTTTTTAAAAGCTGTCCACTTTTGTTATTTTTTTTAAAGCTGTTAACTTTTGTAAACTTTTTTCAAGCTGTCAACTTTTGTTAACTTTTTTTAAAGCTGTCAACTTTTGTTAACTTTTTTGAAGCTGTCAAATTTTGTTAACTATTTGAAGCTGTCAACTTTTGTTAATTTTTTTGAAGCTGTCAACTTTTGTTAAATTTTTTAAAGCTGTCAACTTTTGTTAACTTTTTTAAAGCTGTCAAATTTTGTTAACTTTTTTGATGCTGTCAACTTTTGTTAACTTTTTTTGAAGCTGTCAACTTTTGTTAACTTTTTTAAAGCTGTCAACTTTTGTTATTTTTTTAAAGCTGTCAAATTTTGTCAAATTTTTTGAAGCTGTTAACTTTTGTTAATTTTTTTTGAAGCTGTCAACTTTTGTTAACTTTTTTTGAAATTTTGTTAACTTTTTTGAAGCTGTCAACTTTTGTTAACTTTTTTAAAGCTGTCAACTGTTGTTAACTTTTTTAAAGCTGTCAAATTTTGTAATTTTTTTTAAAGCTGTCAACTTTTGTCAACTTTTTTGAAGCTGTCAACTTTTGCTAACTTTTTTTGAAGCTGTCAACTTTTGTTAACTTTTTTAAAGCTCTTAACTTTTGTTATTTTTTTTTAAAGCTGTCAACTTTTGTCAAATTTTTTGAAGCTGACAACTTTTGTTAACTTTTTTTGATGCTGTCAACTTTTGTTAACTTTTTTTAAAGCTGTCAACCTTTGTTATATTTTTTAAAGCTGCCAACTTTTGTTATTTTTTTTAAAGCTGTCATTTTTTGTCAAATTTGTTGGTCAACTTTTGTTACCTTTTTTTAAAGCTGTCAACTTCTGTTAACTTTTTTGAAGCTGTCAACTTTTGTTAACTTTTTAAAAGCTGTCCACTTTTGTTATTTTTTTTTAAGCTGTTAACTTTTGTAAACTTTTTTCAAGCTGTCAACTTTTGTTAACTTTTTTTGAAGCTGTCAACTTTTGTTAACTTTTTTAAAGCTGTCAAATTTTGTTAACTATTTGAAGCTGTCAAATTTTGTTAATTTTTTTGAAGCTGTCAACTTTTGTTAAATTTTTTAAAGCTGTCAACTTTTGTTATTTTTTTTAAAGCTGTCAACTTTTGTCAAATTTTTTGAAGCTGTTAACTTTTGTTAATTTTTTTTGAAACTGTCAACTTTTGTTAACTTTTTTGAAGCTGTCAAATTTTGTTAACTTTTTTGAAGCTGCCAACTTTTGTTATTTTTTTTAAAGCTGTCTACTTTTGTCAAATTTTTTGGTCAACTTTTGTTAAACTTTTTTAAAGCTGTCAACTTTTGTTCACTTTTTTGAAGCTGTCAACTTTTGTTAACTTTTTAAAAGCTGTCCACTTTTGTTATTTTTTTTTTAAAGCTGTTAACTTTTGTAAACTTTTTTCAAGCTGTCAACTTGTGTTAACTTTTTTTAAAGCTGTCAACTTTTGTTAACTTTTTTGAAGCTGTCAAATTTTGTTAACTATTTGAAGCTGTCAACTTTTGTTAATTTTTTTGAAGCTGTCAACTTCTGTTAAATTTTTTAAAGCTGTCAACTTTTGTTAATTTTTTTAAAGCTGTCAAATTTTGTTAACTTTTTTGATGCTGTCAACTTTTGTTAACTTTTTTTGAAGCTGTCAACTTTTGTTAACTTTTTTAAAGCTGTCAACTTTTGTTATTTTTTTAAAGCTGTCAACTATTGTCAAATTTTTTGAAGCTGTTAACTTTTGTTAATTTTTTTTGAAAGCTGTCAACTTTTGTTAACTTCTTTTGAAGCTGTTAACTTTTGTTAACTTTTTTAAAGCTGTCAAATTTTGTTAACTTTTTTGAAGCTATCAACTTTTGTTAATTTTTTTGAAGCTGTCAACTTTTGTTAACTTTTTAAATGCTGTCAACTTTTGTTAACTTTTTTTAAAGCTCTCAACTTTTGTTAACTGGTTTTGAAACTGACAACTTTTGTTAACTTTTTTTGAAGCTGTCAACTTTTGTTAATTTTTTTTAAAGCTCTCAACTTTTGTTAACTCGTTTTGAAACTGACAACTTTTGTTAACTTTTTTTGAAGCTGTTAACTTTTGTCAATTTTTTTAAAGCTGTCAACTTTT
Source organism: Altica lythri (assembly GCA_964028335.1). Classification (NCBI taxonomy): domain Eukaryota; kingdom Metazoa; phylum Arthropoda; class Insecta; order Coleoptera; family Chrysomelidae; genus Altica; species Altica lythri. The sequence goes on along the minus strand of OZ034800.1, from coordinate 44,221,371 downwards.
GTTAACTTATATTAAAAATGTCAACTTTTGTTAACTTTTTGAAGCTGTCAACTTTTGTTAACTTTCTTTAAAGCTGTCAACTTTTGTTACTTGGTTTTAAATTTGTCAACTTTTGTTAACTTTTATTAATTCTGTCAACTTTTGTTATTTTTTTAAAGCTGTTAACTTTTTTTAAATTTTTTGAAGCTGTCAACTTTTGTTAACTTTTTTTGAAGCTGTCAACTTTTGTCAACTTTTTTTAAAGCTCTCAACTTTTGTTAACTCGTTTTGAAACTGACAACTTTTGTTAACTTTTTTTGAAGCTGTTAACTTTTGTCAATTTTTTTAAAGCTGTCAACTTTTGTTAACTTATATTAAAAATGTCAACTTTTGTTAACTTATATTAAAAATGTCAACTTTTGTTAACTTTTTTGAAGCTGTCAACTTTTGTTAACTTTTTTTGAAGCTGTCAACTTTTGTTAATTTTTTTAAAGGTCAACTTTTGTCAACCTTTTGAAGCTGTCAACTTTTGTTAACTTTTTTTAACGATGTCAACTTTTGTTATTTTTTTTAAAGCTGTCAAATTTTGTCAAATATTTTAAATCTGTCAACTTTTGTTAACTTTTTTGGAGCTGTCAACTTTTGTTAACTTTTTTAAAGCTGTCAAATTTTGTTAACTTTTTGAAGCTGTCAACTTTTGTTAATTTTTTTAAAGCTGTCAACTTCTGTTAAATTTTTTAAACCTGTCAACTTTTGTTAACTTTTTTGAAACTGTCAAATTTTGTTAACTTTTTTAAAGCTGTCAACTTTTGTTAATTTTTTTTAAGCTGTCAACTTTTGTTAACTTTTTTAAAGCTGGCCACTTTTGTTAACTTTTTTAAAGCTGTCAACTTTTGTTAACTTTTGTTAACTTCTTTTGAAGTTTTGTCTACTTTTTTGAAACTGTCAACTTTTGTTAACTTTTTTTGAAGCTGTCAACTTTTGTTAACTTCTTCTGAAGCTGTTAACTGGTTTTAAAGCTGTTAACTTTTAATAACTTTTTTTGAAGTTTTGTAACTTTTTTTGAAGCTTTTAACATTTGCTAACTTCTTTTGAAATTTTGTTAACTTTTTTGAAGCTGTCAACTTTTGTTTAACTTTTTGAAGCTGTCAACTTTTGTTAACTTTTTTTAAAACTGTCAACTTTTGTTAACTTTTGTTAACTTCTTTTAAAGTTTTGTTAACTTTTTTGAAGCTGTCAACTTTTGTTAAATTCTTTTGAAGTTTTGTTAACTTTTTTAAAACTGTCAACTTTTGTTAACTTTTTTTGAAGCTGTCAACTTTTGTCAATTTTTTTGAAGCTGTCAGCTTTTGTTAACTTTTTTTGAAGCTGTCAACCTTTGTCAACTTTTTTGAAGCTGTCAACTTTTGTTAACTTTTTTTAAAGCTGTCAATTTTTGTTAACATTTTGAAGCTGTCAACTTTTGTTAACTTTTTTTAAAGCTGTCAACTTTTTGAAGCTGTCAACTTTTGTTAACTTTTTTTGAATTTTGTAACTTTTTCTGAAGCTGCCAACTTTTGTTAACTTTTTTGAAGCTGTCAACTTTTGTTAACTTTTTTTGAAGCTCTCAACTTTTGTTAACTTTTTTAAGGCTGTCAACTTTTGTTAACTCCTTTTGAAGTTTTGTTAACTTTTTTGAAGCTGTCAACTTTTGTTAACTTCTTTTAAAGTTTTGTCAACTTTTTTAAAACTGTCAACTTTTGTTAACTTTTTTTGAAGCTGTCAACTTTTATCAACTTTTTCTGAAGCTGTCAACTTTTGTTAACTGGTTTTGAAGCTGTCAACTTTTGTTAATTTTTTTTGAAGCTGTCGATTTTTGTTAACTTTTTTGAAGCTGTCAACTTTTGTTAACTTTTTTAAAGCTTTCAACTTTTGTTCACTTTTTTAAAGCTGTCAACTTTTGTTCACTTTTTTTGAAGCTCTTAACTTTTGTTAACTTATTTGAAGCTGCCAACTTTTGTTAACTTTTTTTGAAGCTGTCAACTTTTGTTAACTTTTGTTAACTTCTTTTGAAGTTTTGTTAACTTTTTTGAAGCTGTCAACATTTGTTAACTTCTTTTAAAGTTTTGTTAACTTTTTTGAAGATGTCAACTTTTGTTAACTTCTTTTGAAGTTTTGTCTACTTTTTTAAAAACGTCAACTTTTGTTAACTTTTTTTGAACCTCTCAACTTTTGTTAATTTTTTAAAGATGTCAACCTTTGTCAACTTTTTTGAAGCTGTCAACTTTTGTTAACTTTTTTTGAAGCTGTCAACTTTTGTTATTTTTTTTAAAGCTGTCAACTGTTGTTAATTTTTTTAAAGCTGTCAACTTTTGTTAACTTTTTTGGAGCTGTCAACTTTTGTTAATTTTTTTGAAGCTGTCAACTTTTGTTAACTTTTTAAAAGCTGTCCACTTTTGTTATTTTTTTTTAAATCTGTCAACTTTTGTCAACTTTTTTAAAGCTGTCAACTTTTGTTAACTTTTTTGGAGCTGTCAATTTTGTTAATTTATTTGAAACTGTCAACTTTTATTAAATTTTTAAAAGCTGTCCCCTTTTGTTATTTTTTTTAAAGCTGTTAACTTTTGTAAACTTTTTTTAAGCTGTCAACTTTTGTTAACTTTTTATGAAGCTGTCAACTTTTGTTAACTTTTTTTAAAGCTGTCAAATTTTGTTAACTATTTGAAGCTGTCAACTTTTGTTAATTTTTTTGAAGCTGTCAACTTTTGTTAAATTTTTTAAAGCTGTCAATGTATGTTAACTTTTTGAAGCTGTCAAATTTTGTTAACTTTTTTGAAGCTGTCAAGTTTTGTTAAATTTTTTTGAAGCTGTCAACTTTTGTTAACTTTTTTAAAGCTGTCAACTTTTGTTAACTTATATTAAAAATGTCAACTTTTGTTAACTTTTTGAAGCTGTCAACTTTTGTTAACTTTCTTTAAAGCTGTCAACTTTTGTTACTTGGTTTTAAATTTGTCAACTTTTGTTAACTTTTATTAATTCTGTCAACTTTTGTTATTTTTTTAAAGCTGTCAACTTTTGTTAAACTTTTTTAAAGCTGTCAACTTTTGTTCACTTTTTTGAAGCTGTCAACTTTTGTTAACTTTTTAAAAGCTGTCCACTTTTGTTATTTTTTTTTAAAGCTGTTAACTTTTGTAAACTTTTTTCAAGCTGTCAACTTTTGTTAACTTTTTTTAAAGCTGTCAACTTTTGTTAACTTTTTTGAAGCTGTCAAATTTTGTTAACTATTTGAAGCTGTCAACTTTTGTTAATTTTTTTGAAGCTGTCAACTTTTGTTAAATTTTTTAAAGCTGTCAACTTTTGTTAACTTTTTTAAAGCTGTCAAATTTTGTTAACTTTTTTGATGCTGTCAACTTTTGTTAACTTTTTTTGAAGCTGTCAACTTTTGTTAACTTTTTTAAAGCTGTCAACTTTTGTTATTTTTTTAAAGCTGTCAACTTTTGTCAAATTTTTTGAAGCTGTTAACTTTTGTTAATTTTTTTTGAAGCTGTCAACTTTTGTTAACTTTTTTTGAAATTTTGTTAACTTTTTTGAAGCTGTCAACTTTTGTTAACTTTTTTAAAGCTGTCAACTGTTGTTAACTTTTTTAAAGCTGTCAAATTTTGTAATTTTTTTTAAAGCTGTCAACTTTTGTCAACTTTTTTGAAGCTGTCAACTTTTGTTAACTTTTTTTGAAGCTGTCAACTTTTGTTAACTTTTTTAAAGCTCTTAACTTTTGTTATTTTTTTTTAAAGCTGTCAACTTTTGTCAAATTTTTTGAAGCTGACAACTTTTGTTAACTTTTTTTGAAGCTGTCAACTTTTGTTAACTTTTTTTAAAGCTGTCAACCTTTGTTATATTTTTTAAAGCTGCCAACTTTTGTTATTTTTTTTAAAGCTGTCATTTTTTGTCAAATTTGTTGGTCAACTTTTGTTACCTTTTTTTAAAGCTGTCAACTTTTGTTAACTTTTTTGAAGCTGTCAACTTTTGTTAACTTTTTAAAAGCTGTCCACTTTTGTTATTTTTTTTAAAGCTGTTAACTTTTGTAAACTTTTTTCAAGCTGTCAACTTTTGTTAACTTTTTTTGAAGCTGTCAACTTTTGTTAACTTTTTTAAAGCTGTCAAATTTTGTTAACTATTTGAAGCTGTCAAATTTTGTTAATTTTTTTGAAGCTGTCAACTTTTGTTAAATTTTTTAAAGCTGTCAACTTTTGTTATTTTTTTTAAAGCTGTCAACTTTTGTCAAATTTTTTGAAGCTGTTAACTTTGGTTAATTTTTTTTGAAACTGTCAACTTTTGTTAACTTTTTTGAAGCTGTCAAATTTTGTTAACTTTTTTGAAGCTGCCAACTTTTGTTATTTTTTTTAAAGCTGTCTACTTTTGTCAAATTTTTTGGTCAACTTTTGTTAAACTTTTTTAAAGCTGTCAACTTTTGTTCACTTTTTTGAAGCTGTCAACTTTTGTTAACTTTTTAAAAGCTGTCCACTTTTGTTATTTTTTTTTAAAGCTGTTAACTTTTGTAAACTTTTTTCAAGCTGTCAACTTGTGTTAACTTTTTTTAAAGCTGTCAACTTTTGTTAACTTTTTTGAAGCTAACAAATTTTGTTAACTATTTGAAGCTGTCAACTTTTGTTAATTTTTTTGAAGCTGTCAACTTCTGTTAAATTTTTTAAAGCTGTCAACTTTTGTTAATTTTTTTAAAGCTGTCAAATTTTGTTAACTTTTTTGATGCTGTCAACTTTTGTTAACTTTTTTTGAAGCTGTCAACTTTTGTTAACTTTTTTAAAGCTGTCAACTTTTGTTATTTTTTTAAAGCTGTCAACTTTTGTCAAATTTTTTGAAGCTGTTAACTTTTGTTAATTTTTTTTGAAAGCTGTCAACTTTTGTTAACTTCTTTTGAAGCTGTTAACTTTTGTTAACTTTTTTGAAGCTGTCAAATTTTGTTAACTTTTTTGAAGCTATCAACTTTTGTTAATTTTTTTGAAGCTGTCAACTTTTGTTAACTTTTTAAATGCTGTCAACTTTTGTTAACTTTTTTTAAAGCTCTCAACTTTTGTTAACTGGTTTTGAAACTGACAACTTTTGTTAACTTTTTTTGAAGCTGTCAACTTTTGTTAATTTTTTTTAAAGCTCTCAACTTTTGTTAACTCGTTTTGAAACTGACAACTTTTGTTAACTTTTTTTGAAGCTGTTAACTTTTGTCAATTTTTTTAAAGCTGTCAACTTTTGTTAACTTATATTAAAAATGTCAAATTTTGTTAACTTTTTGAAGCTGTCAACTTTTGTTAACTTTCTTTAAAGCTGTCAACTTTTGTTACTTGGTTTTAAATTTGTCAACTTTTGTTAACTTTTATTAATTCTGTCAACTTTTGTTATTTTTTTAAAGCTGTTAACTTTTTTTAAATTTTTTGAAGCTGTCAACTTTTGTTAACTTTTTTTGAAGCTGTCAACTTTTGTCAACTTTTTTTAAAGCTCTCAACTTTTGTTAACTCGTTTTGAAACTGACAACTTTTGTTAACTTTTTTTGAAGCTGTTAACTTTTGTCAATTTTTTTAAAGCTGTCAACTTTTGTTAACTTATATTAAAAATGTCAACTTTTGTTAACTTATATTAAAAACGTCAACTTTTGTTAACTTTTTTGAAGCTGTCAACTTTTGTTAACTTTTTTTGAAGCTGTCAACTTTTGTTAATTTTTTTAAAGGTCAACTTTTGTCAACCTTTTAAAGCTGTCAACTTTTGTTAACTTTTTTAACGCTGTCAACTTTTGTTATTTTTTTTAAAGCTGTCAAATTTTGTCAAATATTTTAAATCTGTCAACTTTTGTTAACTTTTTTGGAGCTGTCAACTTTTGTTAACTTTTTTAAAGCTGTCAAATTTTGTTAACTTTTTGAAGCTGTCAACTTTTGTTAATTTTTTTAAAGCTGTCAACTTCTGTTAAATTTTTTAAACCTGTCAACTTTTGTTAACTTTTTTGAAACTGTCAAATTTTGTTAACTTTTTTAAAGCTGTCAACTTTTGTTAATTTTTTTTAAGCTGTCAACTTTTGTTAACTTTTTTAAAGCTGGCCACTTTTGTTAACTTTTTTAAAGCTGTCAACTTTTGTTAACTTTTGTTAACTTCTTTTGAAGTTTTGTCTACTTTTTTGAAACTGTCAACTTTTGTTAACTTTTTTTGAAGCTGTCAACTTTTGTTAACTTCTTCTGAAGCTGTTAACTGGTTTTAAAGCTGTTAACTTTTAATAACTTTTTTTGAAGTTTTGTAACTTTTTTTGAAGCTTTTAACATTTGTTAACTTCTTTTGAAATTTTGTTAACTTTTTTGAAGCTGTCAACTTTTGTTTAACTTTTTGAAGCTGTCAACTTTTGTTAACTTTTTTTAAAACTGTCAACTTTTGTTAACTTTTGTTAACTTCTTTTAAAGTTTTGTTAACTTTTTTGAAGCTGTCAACTTTTGGTAAATTCTTTTGAAGTTTTGTTAACTTTTTTAAAACTGTCAACTTTTGTTAACTTTTTTTGAAGCTGTCAACTTTTGTCAATTTTTTTGAAGCTGTCAGCTTTTGTTAACTTTTTTTGAAGCTGTCAACCTTTGTCAACTTTTTTGAAGCTGTCAACTTTTGTTAACTTTTTTTAAAGCTGTCAATTTTTGTTAACTTTTTTGAAGCTGTCAACTTTTGTTAACTTTTTGAAGCTGTCAACTTTTGTTAACTTTTTTTGAATTTTGTAACTTTTTCTGAAGCTGCCAACTTTTGTTAACTTTTTTGAAGCTGTCAACTTTTGTTAACTTTTTTTGAAGCTCTCAACTTTTGTTAACTTTTTTAAAGCTGTCAACTTTTGTTAACTCCTTTTGAAGTTTTGTTAACTTTTTTGAAGCTGTCAACTTTTGTGAACTTCTTTTAAAGTTTTGTCAACTTTTTTAAAACTGTCAGCTTTTGTTAACTTTTTTTGAAGCTGTCAACTTTTATCAACTTTTTCTGAAGCTGTCAACTTTTGTTAACTGGTTTTGAAGCTGTCAACTTTTGTTAATTTTTTTTGAAGCTGTCGATTTTTGTTAACTTTTTTGAAGCTGTCAACTTTTGTTAACTTTTTTAAAGCTTTCAACTTTTGTTCACTTTTTTAAAGCTGTCAACTTTTGTTCACTTTTTTTGAAGCTCTTAACTTTTGTTAACTTATTTGAAGCTGCCAACTTTTGTTAACTTTTTTTGAAGCTGTCAACTTTTGTTAACTTTTGTTAACTTCTTTTGAAGTTTTGTTAACTTTTTTGAAGCTGTCAACATTTGTTAACTTCTTTTAAAGTTTTGTTAACTTTTTTGAAGATGTCAACTTTTGTTAACTTCTTTTGAAGTTTTGTCTACTTTTTTAAAAACGTCAACTTTTGTTAACTTTTTTTGAACCTCTCAACTTTTGTTAATTTTTTTAAAGATGTCAACCTTTGTCAACTTTTTTGAAGCTGTCAACTTTTGTTAACTTTTTTTGAAGCTGTCAACTTTTGTTATTTTTTTTAAAGCTGTCAACTGTTGTTAATTTTTTTAAAGCTGTCAACTTTTGTTAACTTTTTTGGAGCTGTCAACTTTTGTTAATTTTTTTGAAGCTGTCAACTTTTGTTAACCTTTTAAAAGCTGTCCACTTCTGTTATTTTTTTTTAAATCTGTCAACTTTTGTCAACTTTTTTAAAGCTGTCAACTTTTGTTAACTTTTTTGGAGCTGTCAATTTTGTTAATTTATTTGAAACTGTCAACTTTTATTAAATTTTTAAAAGCTGTCCCCTTTTGTTATTTTTTTTAAAGCTGTTAACTTTTGTAAACTTTTTTTAAGCTGTCAACTTTTGTTAACTTTTTATGAAGCTGTCAACTTTTGTTAACTTTTTTTAAAGCTGTCAAATTTTGTTAACTATTTGAAGCTGTCAACTTTTGTTAATTTTTTTGAAGCTGTCAACTTTTGTTAAATTTTTTAAAGCTGTCAATGTATGTTAACTTTTTGAAGCTGTCAAATTTTGTTAACTTTTTTGAAGCTGTCAAGTTTTGTTAAATTTTTTTGAAGCTGTCAACTTTTGTTAACTTTTTTAAAGCTGTCAACTTTTGTTATTTTTTTTAAAGCTGTCAACTTTCGACAAATTTTTTGAAGCTGTTAACTTTTGTTAATTTTTTTTGAAACTGTCAACTTTTGTTAACTTTTTTGAAGTTGTCAAATTTTGTTAACTTTTTTGAAGCTGTCAACTTTTGTTAACTTTTTTAAAGCTGTCAAATTTTGTTAACTATTTGAAGCTGTCAACTTTTGTTAATGTTTTTGAAGCTGTCAACTTTTGTTAAATTTTTTAAAGCTGTCAACTTTTGTTAACTTTTTTGAAGCTGTCAAATTTTGTTAACTTTTCTGAAGCTGTCAAGTTTTGTTAAATTTTTTGAAGCTGTCAACTTTTGTTAACTTTTTTAAAGCTGTTAACTTTCGTTATTTTTTTTAAAGCTGTCAACTTTTGTTATTTTTTTTAAAGCTGTCAACTTTTGTTAATTTTTTTTATGTTTTGTAACTTTTGTTGAAGCTGTCAAGTTTTGTTAACTTTTTTTGAAGCTGTCAACTTTTGTTAACTTCTTTTGAAATTTTGTTAACTTTTTTGAAGCTGTCAACTTTTGTTAACTTTTTTAAAGCTGTCAACTGTTGTTAACTTTTTTAAAGCTCTTAACTTTTGTTATTTTTTTTTAAAGCTGTCAACTTTTGTCAAATTTTTTGAAGCTGACAACTTTTGTTAACTTTTTTTGAAGCTGTCAACTTTTGTTAACTTTTTTAAAGCTCTTAACTTTTGTTATTTTTTTTTAAAGCTGTCAACTTTTGTCAAATTTTTTGAAGCTGACAACTTTTGTTAACTTTTTTTGAAGCTGTCAACTTTTGTTAACTTTTTTTAAAGCTGTCAACTTTTGTTATATTTTTTAAAGCTGCCAACTTTTGTTATTTTTTTTAAAGCTGTCATTTTTTGTCAAATTTGTTGGTCAACTTTTGTTACCTTTTTTTAAAGCTGTCAACTTTTGTTAACTTTTTTGAAGCTGTCAACTTTTGTTAACTTTTTAAAAGCTGTCCACTTTTGTTATTTTTTTTAAAGCTGTTAACTTTTGTAAACTTTTTTCAAGCTGTCAACTTTTGTTAACTTTTTTTGAAGCTGTCAACTTTTGTTAACTTTTTTTGAAGCTGTCAACTTTTGTTAACTTTTTTAAAGCTCTTAACTTTTGTTATTTTTTTTAAAGCTGTCAACTTTTGTCAAATTTTTTGAAGCTGACAACTTTTGTTAACTTTTTTTGAAGCTGTCAACTTTTGTTAACTTTTTTGAAGCTGTCAAATTTTGTTAACTATTTGAAGCTGTCAACTTTTGTTAATTTTTTTGAAGCTGTCAACTTCTGTTAAATTTTTTAAAGCTGTCAACTTTTGTTAACTTTTTTAAAGCTGTCAAATTTTGTTAACTTTTTTGATGCTGTCAACTTTTGTTAACTTTTTTTGAAGCTGTCAACTTTTGTTAACTTTTTTAAAGCTGTCAACTTTTGTTATTTTTTTAAAGCTGTCAACTTTTGTCAAATTTTTTGAAGCTGTTAACTTTTGTTAATTTTTTTTGAAAGCTGTCAACTTTTGTTAACTTCTTTTGAAGCTGTTAACTTTTGTTAACTTTTTTGAAGCTGTCAAATTTTGTTAACTTTTTTGAAGCTATCAACTTTTGTTAATTTTTTTGAAGCTGTCAACTTTTGTTAACTTTTTAAATGCTGTCAACTTTTGTCAAATTTTTTGGTCAACTTTTGTTAAACTTTTTTAAAACTGTCAACTTTTGTTCAATTTTTTGAAGCTGTCAACTTTTGTTAACTTTTTAAAAGCTGTCCACTTTTGTTATTTTTTTTAAAGCTGTTAACTTTTGTAAACTTTTTTCAAGCTGTCAACTTTTGTTAACTTTTTTTAAAGCTGTCAACTTTTGTTAACTTTTTTGAAGCTGTCAAATTTTGTTAACTATTTGAAGCTGTCAACTTTTGTTAATTTTTTTGAAGCTGTCAACTTTTGTTAAATTTTTTAAAGCTGTCAACTTTTGTTAACTTTTTTAAAGCTGTCAAATTTTGTTAACTTTTTTTGAAGCTGTCAACTTTTGTTAACTTTTTTAAAGCTGTCAACTTTTGTTATTTTTTTAAAGCTGTCAAATTTTGTCAAATTTTTTGAAGCTGTTAACTTTTGTTAATTTTTTTTGAAGCTGTCAACTTTTGTTAACTTTTTTTGAAATTTTGTTAACTTTTTTGAAGCTGTCAACTTTTGTTAACTTTTTTAAAGCTGTCAACTGTTGTTAACTTTTTTAAAGCTGTCAAATTTTGTAATTTTTTTTAAAGCTGTCAACTTTTGTCAACTTTTTTGAAGCTGTCAACTTTTGTTAACTTTTTTTGAAGCTGTCAACTTTTGTTAACTTTTTTAAAGCTCTTAACTTTTGTTATTTTTTTTTAAAGCTGTCAACTTTTGTCAAATTTTTTGAAGCTGACAACTTTTGTTAACTTTTTTTGAAGCTGTCAACTTTTGTTAACTTTTTTTAAAGCTGTCAACCTTTGTTATATTTTTTAAAGCTGCCAACTTTTGTTATTTTTTTTAAAGCTGTCATTTTTTGTCAAATTTGTTGGTCAACTTTTGTTACCTTTTTTTAAAGCTGTCAACTTCTGTTAACTTTTTTGAAGCTGTCAACTTTTGTTAACTTTTTAAAAGCTGTCCACTTTTGTTATTTTTTTTTAAGCTGTTAACTTTTGTAAACTTTTTTCAAGCTGTCAACTTTTGTTAACTTTTTTTGAAGCTGTCAACTTTTGTTAACTTTTTTAAAGCTGTCAAATTTTGTTAACTATTTGAAGCTGTCAAATTTTGTTAATTTTTTTGAAGCTGTCAACTTTTGTTAAATTTTTTAAAGCTGTCAACTTTTGTTATTTTTTTTAAAGCTGTCAACTTTTGTCAAATTTTTTGAAGCTGTTAACTTTTGTTAATTTTTTTTGAAACTGTCAACTTTTGTTAACTTTTTTGAAGCTGTCAAATTTTGTTAACTTTTTTGAAGCTGCCAACTTTTGTTATTTTTTTTAAAGCTGTCTACTTTTGTCAAATTTTTTGGTCAACTTTTGTTAAACTTTTTTAAAGCTGTCAACTTTTGTTCACTTTTTTGAAGCTGTCAACTTTTGTTAACTTTTTAAAAGCTGTCCACTTTTGTTATTTTTTTTTAAAGCTGTTAACTTTTGTAAACTTTTTTCAAGCTGTCAACTTGTGTTAACTTTTTTTAAAGCTGTCAACTTTTGTTAACTTTTTTGAAGCTGTCAAATTTTGTTAACTATTTGAAGCTGTCAACTTTTGTTAATTTTTTTGAAGCTGTCAACTTCTGTTAAATTTTTTAAAGCTGTCAACTTTTGTTAATTTTTTTAAAGCTGTCAAATTTTGTTAACTTTTTTGATGCTGTCAACTTTTGTTAACTTTTTTTGGAGCTGTCAACTTTTGTTAACTTTTTTAAAGCTGTCAACTTTTGTTATTTTTTTAAAGCTGTCAACTATTGTCAAATTTTTTGAAGCTGTTAACTTTTGTTAATTTTTTTTGAAAGCTGTCAACTTTTGTTAACTTCTTTTGAAGCTGTTAACTTTTGTTAACTTTTTTAAAGCTGTCAAATTTTGTTAACTTTTTTGAAGCTATCAACTTTTGTTAATTTTTTTGAAGCTGTCAACTTTTGTTAACTTTTTAAATGCTGTCAACTTTTGTTAACTTTTTTTAAAGCTCTCAACTTTTGTTAACTGGTTTTGAAACTGACAACTTTTGTTAACTTTTTTTGAAGCTGTCAACTTTTGTTAATTTTTTTTAAAGCTCTCAACTTTTGTTAACTCGTTTTGAAACTGACAACTTTTGTTAACTTTTTTTGAAGCTGTTAACTTTTGTCAATTTTTTTAAAGCTGTCAACTTTTGTTAACTTATATTAAAAATGTCAACTTTTGTTAACTTTTTGAAGCTGTCAACTTTTGTTAACTTTCTTTAAAGCTGTCAACTTTTGTTACTTGGTTTTAAATTTGTCAACTTTTGTTAACTTTTATTAATTCTGTCAACTTTTGTTATTTTTTTAAAGCTGTTAACTTTTTTTAAATTTTTTGAAGCTGTCAACTTTTGTTAACTTTTTTTGAAGCTGTCAACTTTTGTCAACTTTTTTTAAAGCTCTCAACTTTTGTTAACTCGTTTTGAAACTGACAACTTTTGTTAACTTTTTTTGAAGCTGTTAACTTTTGTCAATTTTTTTAAAGCTGTCAACTTTTGTTAACTTATATTAAAAATGTCAACTTTTGTTAACTTATATTAAAAATGTCAACTTTTGTTAACTTTTTTGAAGCTGTCAACTTTTGTTAACTTTTTTTGAAGCTGTCAACTTTTGTTAATTTTTTTAAAGGTCAACTTTTGTCAACCTTTTGAAGCTGTCAACTTTTGTTAACTTTTTTTAACGATGTCAACTTTTGTTATTTTTTTTAAAGCTGTCAAATTTTGTCAAATATTTTAAATCTGTCAACTTTTGTTAACTTTTTTGGAGCTGTCAACTTTTGTTAACTTTTTTAAAGCTGTCAAATTTTGTTAACTTTTTGAAGCTGTCAACTTTTGTTAATTTTTTTAAAGCTGTCAACTTCTGTTAAATTTTTTAAACCTGTCAACTTTTGTTAACTTTTTTGAAACTGTCAAATTTTGTTAACTTTTTTAAAGCTGTCAAATTTTGTTAACTATTTGAAGCTGTCAACTTTTGTTAATTTTTTTGAAGCTGTCAACTTCTGTTAAATTTTTTAAAGCTGTCAACTTTTGTTAACTTTTTTAAAGCTGTCAAATTTTGTTAACTTTTTTGATGCTGTCAACTTTTGTTAACTTTTTTTGAAGCTGTCAACTTTTGTTAACTTTTTTAAAGCTGTCAACTTTTGTTATTTTTTTAAAGCTGTCAACTTTTGTCAAATTTTTTGAAGCTGTTAACTTTTGTTAATTTTTTTTGAAAGCTGTCAACTTTTGTTAACTTCTTTTGAAGCTGTTAACTTTTGTTAACTTTTTTGAAGCTGTCAAATTTTGTTAACTTTTTTGAAGCTATCAACTTTTGTTAATTTTTTTGAAGCTGTCAACTTTTGTTAACTTTTTAAATGCTGTCAACTTTTGTCAAATTTTTTGGTCAACTTTTGTTAAACTTTTTTAAAGCTGTCAACTTTTGTTCACTTTTTTGAAGCTGTCAACTTTTGTTAACTTTTTAAAAGCTGTCCACTTTTGTTATTTTTTTTAAAGCTGTTAACTTTTGTAAACTTTTTTCAAGCTGTCAACTTTTGTTAACTTTTTTTAAAGCTGTCAACTTTTGTTAACTTTTTTGAAGCTGTCAAATTTTGTTAACTATTTGAAGCTGTCAACTTTTGTTAATTTTTTTGAAGCTGTCAACTTTTGTTAAATTTTTTAAAGCTGTCAACTTTTGTTAACTTTTTTAAAGCTGTCAAATTTTGTTAACTTTTTTGATGCTGTCAACTTTTGTTAACTTTTTTTGAAGCTGTCAACTTTTGTTAACTTTTTTAAAGCTGTCAACTTTTGTTATTTTTTTAAAGCTGTCAAATTTTGTCAAATTTTTTGAAGCTGTTAACTTTTGTTAATTTTTTTTGAAGCTGTCAACTTTTGTTAACTTTTTTTAAAATTTTGTTAACTTTTTTGAAGCTGTCAACTTTTGTTAACTTTTTTAAAGCTGTCAACTGTTGTTAACTTTTTTAAAGCTGTCAAATTTTGTAATTTTTTTTAAAGCTGTCAACTTTTGTCAACTTTTTTGAAGCTGTCAACTTTTGTTAACTTTTTTTGAAGCTGTCAACTTTTGTTAACTTTTTTAAAGCTCTTAACTTTTGTTATTTTTTTTTAAAGCTGTCAACTTTTGTCAAATTTTTTGAAGCTGACAACTTTTGTTAACTTTTTTTGAAGCTGTCAACTTTTGTTAACTTTTTTTAAAGCTGTCAACCTTTGTTATATTTTTTAAAGCTGCCAACTTTTGTTATTTTTTTTAAAGCTGTCATTTTTTGTCAAATTTGTTGGTCAACTTTTGTTACCTTTTTTTAAAGCTGTCAACTTCTGTTAACTTTTTTGAAGCTGTCAACTTTTGTTAACTTTTTAAAAGCTGTCCACTTTTGTTATTTTTTTTAAGCTGTTAACTTTTGTAAACTTTTTTCAAGCTGTCAACTTTTGTTAACTTTTTTTGAAGCTGTCAACTTTTGTTAACTTTTTTAAAGCTGTCAAATTTTGTTAACTATTTGAAGCTGTCAAATTTTGTTAATTTTTTTGAAGCTGTCAACTTTTGTTAAATTTTTTAAAGCTGTCAACTTTTGTTATTTTTTTTAAAGCTGTCAACTTTTGTCAAATTTTTTGAAGCTGTTAACTTTTGTTAATTTTTTTTGAAACTGTCAACTTTTGTTAACTTTTTTGAAGCTGTCAAATTTTGTTAACTTTTTTGAAGCTGCCAACTTTTGTTATTTTTTTTAAAGCTGTCTACTTTTGTCAAATTTTTTGGTCAACTTTTGTTAAACTTTTTTAAAGCTGTCAACTTTTGTTCACTTTTTTGAAGCTGTCAACTTTTGTTAACTTTTTAAAAGCTGTCCACTTTTGTTATTTTTTTTTAAAGCTGTTAACTTTTGTAAACTTTTTTCAAGCTGTCAACTTGTGTTAACTTTTTTTAAAGCTGTCAACTTTTGTTAACTTTTTTGAAGCTGTCAAATTTTGTTAACTATTTGAAGCTGTCAACTTTTGTTAATTTTTTTGAAGCTGTCAACTTCTGTTAAATTTTTTAAAGCTGTCAACTTTTGTTAATTTTTTTAAAGCTGTCAAATTTTGTTAACTTTTTTGATGCTGTCAACTTTTGTTAACTTTTTTTGGAGCTGTCAACTTTTGTTAACTTTTTTAAAGCTGTCAACTTTTGTTATTTTTTTAAAGCTGTCAACTATTGTCAAATTTTTTGAAGCTGTTAACTTTTGTTAATTTTTTTTGAAAGCTGTCAACTTTTGTTAACTTCTTTTGAAGCTGTTAACTTTTGTTAACTTTTTTAAAGCTGTCAAATTTTGTTAACTTTTTTGAAGCTATCAACTTTTGTTAATTTTTTTGAAGCTGTCAACTTTTGTTAACTTTTTAAATGCTGTCAACTTTTGTTAACTTTTTTTAAAGCTCTCAACTTTTGTTAACTGGTTTTGAAACTGACAACTTTTGTTAACTTTTTTTGAAGCTGTCAACTTTTGTTAATTTTTTTTAAAGCTCTCAACTTTTGTTAACTCGTTTTGAAACTGACAACTTTTGTTAACTTTTTTTGAAGCTGTTAACTTTTGTCAATTTTTTTAAAGCTGTCAACTTTTGTTAACTTATATTAAAAATGTCAACTTTTGTTAACTTTTTGAAGCTGTCAACTTTTGTTAACTTTCTTTAAAGCTGTCAACTTTTGTTACTTGGTTTTAAATTTGTCAACTTTTGTTAACTTTTATTAATTCTGTCAACTTTTGTTATTTTTTTAAAGCTGTTAACTTTTTTTAAATTTTTTGAAGCTGTCAACTTTTGTTAACTTTTTTTGAAGCTGTCAACTTTTGTCAACTTTTTTTAAAGCTCTCAACTTTTGTTAACTCGTTTTGAAACTGACAACTTTTGTTAACTTTTTTTGAAGCTGTTAACTTTTGTCAATTTTTTTAAAGCTGTCAACTTTTGTTAACTTATATTAAAAATGTCAACTTTTGTTAACTTATATTAAAAATGTCAACTTTTGTTAACTTTTTTTGAAGCTGTCAACTTTTGTTAACTTTTTTTGAAGCTGTCAACTTTTGTTAATTTTTTTAAAGGTCAACTTTTGTCAACCTTTTGAAGCTGTCAACTTTTGTTAACTTTTTTTAACGATGTCAACTTTTGTTATTTTTTTTAAAGCTGTCAAATTTTGTCAAATATTTTAAATCTGTCAACTTTTGTTAACTTTTTTGGAGCTGTCAACTTTTGTTAACTTTTTTAAAGCTGTCAAATTTTGTTAACTTTTTGAAGCTGTCAACTTTTGTTAATTTTTTTAAAGCTGTCAACTTCTGTTAAATTTTTTAAACCTGTCAACTTTTGTTAACTTTTTTGAAACTGTCAAATTTTGTTAACTTTTTTAAAGCTGTCAACTTTTGTTAATTTTTTTTAAGCTGTCAACTTTTGTTAACTTTTTTAAAGCTGGCCACTTTTGTTAACTTTTTTAAAGCTGTCAACTTTTGTTAACTTTTGTTAACTTCTTTTGAAGTTTTGTCTACTTTTTTGAAACTGTCAACTTTTGTTAACTTTTTTTGAAGCTGTCAACTTTTGTTAACTTCTTCTGAAGCTGTTAACTGGTTTTAAAGCTGTTAACTTTTAATAACTTTTTTTGAAGTTTTGTAACTTTTTTTGAAGCTTTTAACATTTGCTAACTTCTTTTGAAATTTTGTTAACTTTTTTGAAGCTGTCAACTTTTGTTTAACTTTTTGAAGCTGTCAACTTTTGTTAACTTTTTTTAAAACTGTCAACTTTTGTTAACTTTTGTTAACTTCTTTTAAAGTTTTGTTAACTTTTTTGAAGCTGTCAACTTTTGTTAAATTCTTTTGAAGTTTTGTTAACTTTTTTAAAACTGTCAACTTTTGTTAACTTTTTTTGAAGCTGTCAACTTTTGTCAATTTTTTTGAAGCTGTCAGCTTTTGTTAACTTTTTTTGAAGCTGTCAACCTTTGTCAACTTTTTTGAAGCTGTCAACTTTTGTTAACTTTTTTTAAAGCTGTCAATTTTTGTTAACATTTTGAAGCTGTCAACTTTTGTTAACTTTTTTTAAAGCTGTCAACTTTTTGAAGCTGTCAACTTTTGTTAACTTTTTTTGAATTTTGTAACTTTTTCTGAAGCTGCCAACTTTTGTTAACTTTTTTGAAGCTGTCAACTTTTGTTAACTTTTTTTGAAGCTCTCAACTTTTGTTAACTTTTTTAAAGCTGTCAACTTTTGTTAACTCCTTTTGAAGTTTTGTTAACTTTTTTGAAGCTGTCAACTTTTGTTAACTTCTTTTAAAGTTTTGTCAACTTTTTTAAAACTGTCAACTTTTGTTAACTTTTTTTGAAGCTGTCAACTTTTATCAACTTTTTCTGAAGCTGTCAACTTTTGTTAACTGGTTTTGAAGCTGTCAACTTTTGTTAATTTTTTTTGAAGCTGTCGATTTTTGTTAACTTTTTTGAAGCTGTCAACTTTTGTTAACTTTTTTAAAGCTTTCAACTTTTGTTCACTTTTTTAAAGCTGTCAACTTTTGTTCACTTTTTTTGAAGCTCTTAACTTTTGTTAACTTATTTGAAGCTGCCAACTTTTGTTAACTTTTTTTGAAGCTGTCAACTTTTGTTAACTTTTGTTAACTTCTTTTGAAGTTTTGTTAACTTTTTTGAAGCTGTCAACATTTGTTAACTTCTTTTAAAGTTTTGTTAACTTTTTTGAAGATGTCAACTTTTGTTAACTTCTTTTGAAGTTTTGTCTACTTTTTTAAAAACGTCAACTTTTGTTAACTTTTTTTGAACCTCTCAACTTTTGTTAATTTTTTAAAGATGTCAACCTTTGTCAACTTTTTTGAAGCTGTCAACTTTTGTTAACTTTTTTTGAAGCTGTCAACTTTTGTTATTTTTTTTTTAAAGCTGTCAACTGTTGTTAATTTTTTTAAAGCTGTCAACTTTTGTTAACTTTTTTGGAGCTGTCAACTTTTGTTAATTTTTTTGAAGCTGTCAACTTTTGTTAACTTTTTAAAAGCTGTCCACTTTTGTTATTTTTTTTTAAATCTGTCAACTTTTGTCAACTTTTTTAAAGCTGTCAACTTTTGTTAACTTTTTTGGAGCTGTCAATTTTGTTAATTTATTTGAAACTGTCAACTTTTATTAAATTTTTAAAAGCTGTCCCCTTTTGTTATTTTTTTTAAAGCTGTTAACTTTTGTAAACTTTTTTTAAGCTGTCAACTTTTGTTAACTTTTTATGAAGCTGTCAACTTTTGTTAACTTTTTTTAAAGCTGTCAAATTTTGTTAACTATTTGAAGCTGTCAACTTTTGTTAATTTTTTTGAAGCTGTCAACTTTTGTTAAATTTTTTAAAGCTGTCAATGTATGTTAACTTTTTGAAGCTGTCAAATTTTGTTAACTTTTTTGAAGCTGTCAAGTTTTGTTAAATTTTTTTGAAGCTGTCAACTTTTGTTAACTTTTTTAAAGCTGTCAACTTTTGTTATTTTTTTTAAAGCTGTCAACTTTCGACAAATTTTTTGAAGCTGTTAACTTTTGTTAATTTTTTTTGAAACTGTCAACTTTTGTTAACTTTTTTGAAGTTGTCAAATTTTGTTAACTTTTTTGAAGCTGTCAACTTTTGTTAACTTTTTTAAAGCTGTCAAATTTTGTTAACTATTTGAAGCTGTCAACTTTTGTTAATGTTTTTGAAGCTGTCAACTTTTGTTAAATTTTTTAAAGCTGTCAACTTTTGTTAACTTTTTGAAGCTGTCAAATTTTGTTAACTTTTCTGAAGCTGTCAAGTTTTGTTAAATTTTTTGAAACTGTCAACTTTTGTTAACTTTTTTAAAGCTGTTAACTTTCGTTATTTTTTTTAAAGCTGTCAACTTTTGTTATTTTTTTTAAAGCTGTCAACTTTTGTTAATTTTTTTTTATGTTTTGTAACTTTTGTTGAAGCTGTCAAGTTTTGTTAACTTTTTTTGAAGCTGTCAACTTTTGTTAACTTCTTTTGAAATTTTGTTAACTTTTTTGAAGCTGTCAACTTTTGTTAACTTTTTTAAAGCTGTCAACTGTTGTTAACTTTTTTAAAGCTCTTAACTTTTGTTATTTTTTTTTAAAGCTGTCAACTTTTGTCAAATTTTTTGAAGCTGACAACTTTTGTTAACTTTTTTTGAAGCTGTCAACTTTTGTTAACTTTTTTAAAGCTCTTAACTTTTGTTATTTTTTTTTAAAGCTGTCAACTTTTGTCAAATTTTTTGAAGCTGACAACTTTTGTTAGCTTTTTTTGAAGCTGTCAACTTTTGTTAACTTTTTTTAAAGCTGTCAACTTTTGTTATATTTTTTAAAGCTGCCAACTTTTGTTATTTTTTTTAAAGCTGTCATTTTTTGTCAAATTTGTTGGTCAACTTTTGTTACCTTTTTTTAAAGCTGTCAATTTTTGTTAACTTTTTTGAAGCTGTCAACTTTTGTTAACTTTTTAAAAGCTGTCCACTTTTGTTATTTTTTTTAAAGCTGTTAACTTTTGTAAACTTTTTTCAAGCTGTCAACTTTTGTTAACTTTTTTTGAAGCTGTCAACTTTTGTTAACTTTTTTTGAAGCTGTCAACTTTTGTTAACTTTTTTAAAGCTCTTAACTTTTGTTATTTTTTTTTAAAGCTGTCAACTTTTGTCAAATTTTTTGAAGCTGACAACTTTTGTTAACTTTTTTTGAAGCTGTCAACTTTTGTTAACTTTTTTTAAAGCTGTCAACTTTTGTTATATTTTTTAAAGCTGCCAACTTTTGTTATTTTTTTTAAAGCTGTCATTTTTTGTCAAATTTGTTGGTCAACTTTTGTTACCTTTTTTTAAAGCTGTCAACTTTTGTTAACTTTTTTGAAGCTGTCAACTTTTGTTAACTTTTTAAAAGCTGTCCACTTTTGTTATTTTTTTTAAAGCTGTTAACTTTTGTAAACTTTTTTCAAGCTGTCAACTTTTGTTAACTTTTTTTGAAGCTGTCAACTTTTGTTAACTTTTTTAAAGCTGTCAAATTTTGTTAACTATTTGAAGCTGTCAAATTTTGTTAATTTTTTTGAAGCTGTCAACTTTTGTTAAATTTTTTAAAGCTGTCAACTTTTGTTAACTTTTTTGAAGCTGTCAAATTTTGTTAACTTTTTTGAAGCTGTCAACTTTTGTTAACTTTTTTTGAAGCTGTCAACTTTTGTTAGCTTTTTTAAAGCTGTTAACTTTTGTTATTTTTTTTAAAGCTGTCAACTTTTGTCAAATTTTTTGAAGCTGTTAACTTTTGTTAATTATTTTTTTAACTGTCAACTTTTGTTAACTTTTTTGAAGCTGTCAAATTTTGTTAACTTTTTTGAAGCTGCCAACTTTTGTTATTTTTTTTAAAGCTGTCTACTTTTGTCAAATTTTTTGGTCAACTTTTGTTAAACTTTTTTAAAGCTGTCAACTTTTGTTAACTTTTTTAAAGCTGTTAACTTTCGTTATTTTTTTTAAAGCTGTCAACTTTTGTTATTTTTTTTTAAGCTGTCAACTTTTGTTAATTTTTTTAAAGCTGTCATTTTTTGTCAAATTTGTTGGTCAACTTTTGTTACCTTTTTTTAAAGCTGTCAACTTTTGTTAACTTTTTTGAAGCTGTCAACTTTTGTTAACTTTTTAAAAGCTGTCCACTTTTGTTATTTTTTTTAAAGCTGTTAACTTTTGTAAACTTTTTTCAAGCTGTCAACTTTTGTTAACTTTTTTTAAAGCTGTCAACTTTTGTTAACTTTTTTGAAGCTGTCAAATTTTGTTAACTATTTGAAGCTGTCACCTTTTGTTAATTTTTTTGAAGCTGTCAACTTTTGTTAAATTTTTTAAAGCTGTCAACTCTTGTTAACTTTTTTAAAGCTGTCAACTTTTGTTATTTTTTTAAAGCTGTCAACTTTTGTCAAATTTTTTGAAGCTGTTAACTTTTGTTAATTTTTTTTGAAGCTGTCAACTTTTGTTAACTTCTTTTGAAATTTTGTTAACTTTTTTGAAGCTGTCAACTTTTGTTAACTTTTTTAAAGCTGTCAAGTGTTGTTAACTTTTTTAAAGCTGTCAAATTTTGTAAATTTTTTTAAAGCTGTCAACTTTTGTCAACTTTTTTGAAGCTGTCAACTTTTGTTAACTTTTTTTGAAGCTGTCAACTTTTGTTAACTTTTTTAAAGCTCTTAACTTTTGTTATTTTTTTTTAAAGCTGTCAACTTTTGTCAAATTTTTTGAAGCTGACAACTTTTGTTAACTTTTTTTGAAGCTGTCAACCTTTGTTAACTTTTTTTAAAGCTGTCAACTTTTGTTATATTTTTTAAAGCTGCCAACTTTTGTTATTTTTTTTAAAGCTGTCATTTTTTGTCAAATTTGTTGGTCAACTTTTGTTACCTTTTTTTAAAGCTGTCAACTTTTGTTAACTTTTTTGAAGCTGTCAACTTTTGTTAACTTTTTAAAAGCTGTCCACTTTTGTTATTTTTTTTAAAGCTGTTAACTTTTGTAAACTTTTTTCAAGCAGTCAACTTTTGTTAACTTTTTTTGAAGCTGTCAACTTTTGTTAACTTTTTTAAAGCTGTCAAATTTTGTTAACTATTTGAAGCTGTCAAATTTTGTGAATTTTTTTGAAGCTGTCAACTTTTGTTAAATTTTTTAAAGCTGTCAACTTTTGTTAACTTTTTTGAAGCTGTCAAATTTTGTTAACTTTTTTGAAGCTGTCAACTTTTGTTAACTTTTTTTGAAGCTGTCAACTTTTGTTAGCTTTTTTAAAGCTGTCAACTTTTGTTATTTTTTTTAAAGCTGTCAACTTTTGTCAAATTTTTTGAAGCTGTTAACTTTTGTTAATTTTTTTTGAAACTGTCAACTTTTGTTAACTTTTTTGAAGCTGTCAAATTTTGTTAACTTTTTTGAAGCTGCCAACTTTTGTTATTTTTTTTAAAGCTGTCTACCTTTGTCAAATTTTTTGGTCAACTTTTGTTAAACTTTTTTAAAGCTGTCAACTTTTGTTCACTTTTTTGAAGCTGTCAACTTTTGTTAACTTTTTAAAAGCTGTCCACTTTTGTTATTTTTTTTTAAAGCTGTTAACTTTTGTAAACTTTTTTCAAGCTGTCAACTTTTGTTAACTTTTTTTAAAGCTGTCAACTTTTGTTAACTTTTTTGAAGCTGTCAAATTTTGGTAACTATTTGAAGCTGTCAACTTTTGTTAATTTTTTTGAAGCTGTCAACTTTTGTTAAATTTTTTAAAGCTGTCAACTTTTGTTAACTTTTTTAAAGCTGTCAAATTTTGTTAACTTTTTTGATGCTGTCAACTTTTGTTAACTTTTTTTGAAGCTGTCAACTTTTGTTAACTTTTTCAAAGCTGTCAACTTTTGTTATTTTTTTAAAGCTGTCAACTTTTGTCAAATTTTTAGAAGCTGTTAACTTTTGTTAATTTTTTTTGAAAGCTGTCAACTTTTGTTAACTTCTTTTGAAGCTGTTAACTTTTGTTAACTTTTTTGAAGCTGTCAAATTTTGTTAACTTTTTTGAAGCTATCAACTTTTGTTAATTTTTTTGAAGCTGTCAACTTTTGTTAACTTTTTAAATGCTGTCAACTTTTGTTGCCTTTTTTTGAAGCTGTCAACTTTTGTCAACTTTTTTGAAGCTGTCAACTTTTGTTAACTTTTTTTAAAGCTGTAAACTTTTGTTAACTTTTTTGAAGCTGTCAACTTTTGTTAACTTTTTTTAAAGCTGTAAACTTTTGTTAACTTTTTTGAAGCTGTCAACTTTTGTTAACTTTTTTTGAAGCTGTCAACTTTTGTTAACTTTTTTAAAGCTGTCAACTTTTGTTAACTTTTTTGAAGCTCTCAACTTTTGTTAACTTTTTTGAAGCTTTCAACTTTTGTTAACTTTTTTTGAAGCTGTCAACTTTTATTAACTTTTGTTAACTTCTTTTAAAGTTTTGTTAACTTTTTTGAAGCTTTCAACTTTTGTTAACTTCTTTTGAAGTTTTGTTAACTTTTTTGAAGCTGTCAACTTATGTTAACTTCTTTTAAAGTTTTGTCAACTTTTTTAAAACTGTCAACTTTTGTTAACTTTTTTTGAAGCTGTCAACTTTTGTTAACTTTTTTTGAAGCTGTCAACTTTTGTTAACTTTTTTAAAGCTGTCAAATTTTGTTAACTATTTGAAGCTGTCAACTTTTGTTAATTTTTTTGAAGCTGTCAACTTTTGTTAACTTTTTTTGGAGCTGTCAACTTTTGTTAACTGGTTTTGAAGCTGTCAACTTTTGTTAAATTTTAGTGAAGCTGTCAACTTTTGTTAATTTTTTTTGAAGCTGTCAGTTTTTGTTAACTTTTGTTAACTTCTTTTAAAGTTTTGTTAACTTTTTTGAAGCTATCAACTTTTGTTAACTTCTTCTAAAGTTTTGTTAACTTTGTTGAAGTTGTTAACTTTTGTTAACTTTTCTTGAAGCTGTGAACTTTCCTTAACTTTTTCTGAAGCTGTCAACTTTTGTTTACTTTTTATGAAGTTTTGTTAACTTTTTTGAAGCTGTCAACTTATGTTAACTTCTTTTAAAGTTTTGTCAACTTTTTTAAAACTGTCAACTTTTGTTAACTTTTTTTGAAGCTGTCAACTTTTGTTAACTTTTTTTGAAGCTGTCAACTTTTGTTAACTTTTTTAAAGCTGTCAAATTTTGTTAACTATTTGAAGCTGTCAACTTTTGTAAATTTTTTTGAAGCAGTCAACTTTTGTTAACTTTTTTTGGAGCTGTAAACTTTTGTTAACTGGTTTTGAAGCTGTCAACTTTTGTTAAATTTTAGTGAAGCTGTCAACTTTTGTTAATTTTTTTTGAAGCTGTCAGTTTTTGTTAACTTTTGTTAACTTCTTTTAAAGTTTTGTTAACTTTTTTGAAGCTATCAACTTTTGTTAACTTCTTCTAAAGTTTTGTTAACTTTGTTGAAGTTGTTAACTTTCGTTAACTTTTTTTGAAGCTGTGAACTTTCCTTAACTTTTTCTGAAGCTGTCAACTTTTGTTTACTTTTTATGAAGTTTTGTAACTTTTTTTGAAGCTTTCAACTTTTGTTAACTTTTCTAAAGCTGTCAACTTTTGTTAATTTTTTTTTTATGTTTTGTAACTTTTGTTGAAGCTGTCAACTTTTGTTATTTTTTTTTTGAAACTGTCAACTTTTGTTAACTTTTTTTTTGAAGCTGTCAACTTTTGTTAACTTTTCTGAAGCTGTCAACTTTTGTTAACTGGTTTTGAAGCTGTCAACTTTTGTTAATTTTTTTTTGAAGCTGTCGACTTTTGTTAACTTTTTTTTTAAATTTTGTAATTTTTTCTGAAGCTGCCAACTATTGTTAACTTTTTGAAGCTGTCAATTTTTGTTAACTTTTTTAAAGCTTTCAACTTTTGTTCACTTTTTTGAAGCTGTCAACTTTTGTTAACTTTTTTTGAAGCTCTCAACTTTTGTTAACTTTTGTTAACTTCTTTTGAAGTTTTGTTAACTTTTTTGAAGCTGTCAACATTTGTTAACTTTTTTTAAAGTTTTGTTAACTTTTTTGAAGATGTCAACTTTTGTTAACTTCTTTTGAAGTTTTGTCTACTTTTTTACAAATGTCAACTTTTGTTAACTTTTTTTGAACCTCTCAACTTTTGTTAATTTTTTTAAAGATGTCAACCTTTGTCAACTTTTTTGAAGCTGTCAACTTTTGTTAACTTTTTTTGAAGCTGTCAACTTTTGTTATTTTTTTAAAGCTGTCAACTGTTGTTAATTTTTTTAAAGCTGTCAACTTTTGTTAACTTTTTTGGAGCTGTCAACTTTTGTTAATTTTTTTGAAGCTGTCAACTTTTGTTAACTTTTTAAAAGCTGTCCACTTTTGTTATTTTTTTTTAAATCTGTCAACTTTTGTCAACTTTTTTAAAGCTGTCAACTTTTGTTAATTTTTTTGAAACTGTCAACTTTTATTAAATTTTTAAAAGCTGTCCACTTTTGTTATTTTTTTTAAAGCTGTTAACTTTTGAAAACTTTTTTCAAGCTGTCAACCTTTGTTAACTTTTTTTGAAGCTGTCAACTTTTGTTAACTTTTTTAAAGCTGTCAAATTTTGTTAACTATTTGAAGCTGTCAACTTTTGTTAATTTTTTTGAAGCTGTCAACTTTTGTTAAATTTTTTAAAGCTGTCAATTTTTGTTAACTTTTTTGAAGCTGTCAAATTTTGTTAACTTTTTTGAAGCTGTCAAGTTTTGTTAAATTTTTTTGAAGCTGTCAACTTTTGTTAATTTTTTTAAAGCTGTCAACTTTTGTTATTTTTTTTAAAACTGTCAACTTTCGTCAAATTTTTTGAAGCTGTTAACTTCTGTTAATTTTTTTTGAAACTGTCAACTTTTGTTAACTTTTTTGAAGCTGTCAAATTTTGTTAACTTTTTTGAAGCTGTTAACTTTTGTTAACTTTTTTAAAGCTGTCAAATTTTGTTAACTATTTGAAGCTGTCAACTTTTGTTAATGTTTTTGAAGCTGTCAACTTTTGTTAAATTTTGTAAAGCTGTCAACTTTTGTTAACTTTTTTGAAGCTGTCAAATTTTGTTAACTTTTCTGAAGCTGTCAAGTTTTGTTAAATTTTTTTGAAGCTGTCAACTTTTGTTAACTTTTTTAAAGCTGTCAACTTTTGTTATTTTTTTTAAAGCTGTCAACTTTTGTTATTTTTTTTAAAGCTGTCAACTTTTGTTAATTTTTTTATGTTTTGTAACTTTTGTTGAAGCTGTCAAGTTTTGCTAACTTTTTTTGAAGCTGTCAACTTTTGTTAACTTTTTGTGAAGCTGTCAACTTTTGTTAATTTTTTTGATGCTGTCAACTTTTGTTAACTTTTTTTGAAGCTCTCAACTTTTGTCAACTTTTTTGAAGCTTTCAACTTTTGTTAACTTTTTTTGAAGCTGTCAACTTTTATTAACTTCTTTTAAAGTTTTGTTAACTTTTTTGAAGCTGTCAACTTTTGTTAACTTCTTTTGAAGTTTTGTTAACTTTTTTGAAGCTGTCAACTTTTGTTAACTTCTTTTAAAGTTTTGTCAACTTTTTTAAAACTGTCAACTTTTGTTAACTTTTTTTGAAGCTGTCAACTTTTGTTAATTTTTTTTGAAGCTGTCAACTTTTGTTAACTTTTTTAAAGCTGTCAAATTTTGTTAACTTTTTTTGAAGCTGTCAACTTTTGTTAACTTTTTTTAAAGCTGTCAACTTTTGTTAACTTTTTAAAGCTGTCAAATTTTGTTAACTATTTGAAGCTGTCAACTTTTGTTAATTTTTTTGAAGCTGTCAACTTTTGTTAACTTTTTTTGGAGCTGTCAACTTTTGTTAACTGGTTTTGAAGCTGTCAACTTTTGTTAAATTTTAGTGAAGCTGTCAACTTTTGTTAATTTGTTTTGAAGCTGTCAGTTTTTGTTAACTTTTGTTAACTTCTTTTAAAGTTTTGTTAACTTTTTTGAAGCTATCAACTTTTGTTAACTTCTTCTAAAGTTTTGTTAACTTTGTTGAAGTTGTTAACTTTTGTTAACTTTTTTTGAAGCTGTGAACTTTCCTTAACTTTTTCTGAAGCTGTCAACTTTTGTTTACTTTTTATGAAGTTTTGTTAACTTTTTTGAAGCTGTCAACTTATGTTAACTTCTTTTAAAGTTTTGTCAACTTTTTTAAAACTGTCAACTTTTGTTAACTTTTTTTGACGCTGTCAACTTTTGTTAACTTTTTTTGAAGCTGTCAACTTTTGTTAACTTTTTTAAAGCTGTCAAATTTTGTTAACTATTTGAAGCTGTCAACTTTTGTTAATTTTTTTGAAGCAGTCAACTTTTGTTAACTTTTTTTGGAGCTGTAAACTTTTGTTAACTGGTTTTGAAGCTGTCAACTTTTGTTAAATTTTAGTGAAGCTGTCAACTTTTGTTAATTTTTTTTGAAGCTGTCAGTTTTTGTTAACTTTTGTTAACTTCTTTTAAAGTTTTGTTAACTTTTTTGAAGCTATCAACTTTTGTTAACTTCTTCTAAAGTTTTGTTAACTTTGTTGAAGTTGTTAACTTTTGTTAACTTTTTTTGAAGCTGTGAACTTTCCTTAACTTTTTCTGAAGCTGTCAACTTTTGTTTACTTTTTATGAAGTTTTGTAACTTTTTTTGAAGCTTTCAACTTTTGTTAACTTTTCTAAAGCTGTCAACTTTTGTTAATTTTTTTTTATGTTTTGTAACTTTTGTTGAAGCTGTCAACTTTTGTTATTTTTTTTTGAAACTGTCAACTTGTGTTAACTTTTTTTTGAAGCTGTCAACTTTTGTTAACTTTTCTGAAGCTTTCAACTTTTGTTAACTGGTTTTGAAGCTGTCAACTTTTGTTAATTTTTTTTGAAGCTGTCGACTTTTGTTAACTTTTTTTTAAATTTTGTAATTTTTTCTGAAGCTGCCAACTATTGTTAACTTTTTGAAGCTGTCAATTTTTGTTAACTTTTTTAAAGCTTTCAACTTTTGTTCACTTTTTTGAAGCTGTCAACTTTTGTTAACTTTTTTTGAAGCTCTCAACTTTTGTTAACTTATTTGAAGCTGCCAACTTTTGTTAACATTTTTTGAAGCTGTCAACTTTTGTTAACTTCTTTTGAAGTTTTGTTAACTTTTTTGAAGCTGTCAACATTTGTTAACTTTTTTTAAAGTTTTGTTAACTTTTTTGAAGATGTCAACTTTTGTTAACTTCTTTTGAAGTTTTGTCTACTTTTTTACAAATGTCAACTTTTGTTAACTTTTTTTGAACCTCTCAACTTTTGTTAATTTTTTTAAAGATGTCAACCTTTGTCAACTTTTTTGAAGCTGTCAACTTTTGTTAACTTTTTTTGAAGCTGTCAACTTTTGTTATTTTTTTTAAAGCTGTCAACTGTTGTTAATTTTTTTAAAGCTGTCAACTTTTGTTAACTTTTTTGGAGCTGTCAACTTTTGTTAATTTTTTTGAAGCTGTCAACTTTTGTTAACTTTTTAAAAGCTGTCCACTTTTGTTATTTTTTTTTAAATCTGTCAACTTTTGTCAACTTTTTTAAAGCTGTCAACTTTTGTTAACTTTTTTGGAGCTGTCAACTTTTGTTAATTTTTTTGAAACTGTCAACTTTTATTAAATTTTTAAAAGCTGTCCACTTTTGTTATTTTTTTTAAAGCTGTTAACTTTTGTAAACTTTTTTCAAGCTGTCAACCTTTGTTAACTTTTTTTGAAGCTGTCAACTTTTGTTAACTTTTTTAAAGCTGTCAAATTTTGTTAACTATTTGAAGCTGTCAACTTTTGTTAATTTTTTTGAAGCTGTCAACTTTTGTTAAATTTTTTAAAGCTGTCAATTTTTGTTAACTTTTTTGAAGCTGTCAAGTTTTGTTAAATTTTCTTGAAGCTGTCAACTTTTGTTAACTTTTTTAAAGCTGTCAACTTTTGTTATTTTTTTTAAAGCTGTCAACTTTTGTTATTTTTTTTAAAGCTGTCAACTTTTGTTAATTTTTTTTTATGTTTTGTAACTTTTGTTGAAGCTGTCAAGTTTTGTTAACTTTTTTTGAAGCTGTCAACTTTTGTTAACTTTTTTAAAGCTGTCAACTTTTGTTAACTTTTTTTTTAAGTTTTGTAATTTTTTCTGAAGCTGCCAACTATTGTTAACTTTTTGAAGCTGTCAATTGTTGTTAACTTTTTTGAAGCTTTCAACTTTTGTTCACTTTTTTGAAGCTGTCAACTTTTGTTAACTTTTTGTGAAGCTCCCAACTTTTGTTAACTTATTTGAAGCTGCCAACTTTTGTTAACTTTTTTTGAAGCTGTCAACTTTTGTTAACTTTTGTTAACTTCTTTTGAAGTTTTGTTAACTTTTTTAAAGCTGTCAACATTTGTTAACTTCTTTTAAAGTTTTGTTAACTTTTTTGAAGATGTCAACTTTTGTTAACTTCTTTTGAAGTTTTGTCTACTTTTTTAAAAATGTCAACTTTTGTTAACTTTTTTTGAAGCTTTCAACTTTTGTTAATTTTTTTAAAGATGTCAACCTTTGTCAACATTTTTGAAGCTTTCAACTTTTGTTAACATTTTTTAAAGCTGTCAACTTTTGTTATTTTTTTTAAAGCTGTCAACTTTTGTTAATTTTTTTAAAGCTGTCAACTTTTGTTAACTTTTTTGGAGCTGTCAACTTTTGTTAATTTTTTTGAAGCTGTCAACTTTTGTTAACTTTTTAAAAGCTGTCCACTTTTGTTATTTTTTTTAAATCTGTCAACTTTTGTCAACTTTTTTAAAGCTGTCAACTTTTGTTAACTTTTTTGAAGCTGTCAACTTTTGTTAACTTTTTTAAAGCTGTCAAATTTTGTTAAGTATTTGAAGCTGTCAGCTTTTGTTAATGTTTTTGAAGCTGTCAACTTTTGTTAAATTTTTTAAAGCTGTCAACTTTTGTTAACTTTTTTGAAGCTGTCAAATTTTGTTAACTTTTTTGAAGCTGTCAACTTTTGTTATTTTTTTTAAAGCTGTCAACTTTTGTTATTTTTTTTAAAGCTGTCAACTTTTGTTAATTTTTTTTTATGTTTTGTAACTTTTGTTGAAGCTGTCAAGTTTTGTTAACTTTTTTTGAAGCTGTCAACTTTTGTTAACTTTTTTGAAGCTGTCAACATTTGTTAACTTTTTTTGAAGCTCTCAACTTTTGTTAACTTTTTTGAAGCTGTCAACTTTTGTTAAATTTTTTAAAGCTGTCAACTTTTGTTAACTTTTTTGAAGCTGACAAATTTTGTTAACTTTTTTGAAGCTGTCAACTTTTGTTAACTTTTTTTGAAGCTGTCAACTTTTGTTAATTTTTTTAAAGCTGTCAACTTTTGTTAACTTTTTTGGAGCTGTCAACTTTTGTTAATTTTTTTGAAGCTGTCAACTTTTGTTAACTTTTTAAAAGCTGTCCACTTTTGTTATTTTTTTTAAATCTGTCAACTTTTGTCAACTTTTTTAAAGCTGTCAACTTTTGTTAACTTTTTTGAGGCTGTCAACTTTTGTTAACTTTTTTAAAGCTGTCAAATTTTGTTAAGTATTTGAAGCTGTCAGCTTTTGTTAATGTTTTTGAAGCTGTCAACTTTTGTTAAATTTTTTAAAGCTGTCAACTTTTGTTAACTTTTTTGAAGCTGTCAAATTTTGTTAACTTTTCTGAAGCTGTCAAGTTTTGTTAAATTTTTTTGAAGCTGTCAACTTTTGTTAACTTTTTTAAAGCTGTCAACTTTTGTTATTTTTTTTAAAGCTGTCAACTTTTGTTATTTTTTTTAAAGCTGTCAACTTTTGTTAATTTTTTTTTATGTTTTGTAACTTTTGTTGAAGCTGTCAAGTTTTGTTAACTTTTTTTGAAGCTGTCAACTTTTGTTAACTTTTTTGAAGCTGTCAACTTTTGTTAACTTTTTTTGAAGCTCTCAACTTTTGTTAACTTTTTTGAAGCTGTCAACTTTTGTTAAATTTTTTAAAGCTGTCAACTTTTGTTAACTTTTTTGAAGCTGACAAATTTTGTTAACTTTTTTGAAGCTGTCAACTTTTGTTAACTTTTTTTGAAGCTGTCAACTTTTGTTAATTTTTTTAAAGCTGTCAACTTTTGTTAACTTTTTTGGAGCTGTCAACTTTTGTTAATTTTTTTGAAGCTGTCAACTTTTGTTAACTTTTTAAAAGCTGTCCACTTTTGTTATTTTTTTTAAATCTGTCAACTTTTGTCAACTTTTTTAAAGCTGTCAACTTTTGTTAACTTTTTTGAAGCTGTCAACTTTTGTTAACTTTTTTAAAGCTGTCAAATTTTGTTAAGTATTTGAAGCTGTCAGCTTTTGTTAATGTTTTTGAAGCTGTCAACTTTTGTTAAATTTTTTAAAGCTGTCAACTTTTGTTAACTTTTTTGAAGCTGTCAACTTTTGTTAACTTTTTTAAAGCTGTCAACTTTTGTTATTTTTTTTAAAGCTGTCAACTTTTGTTATTTTTTTAAAGCTGTCAACTTTTGTTAATTTTTTTTTATGTTTTGTAACTTTTGTTGAAGCTGTCAAGTTTTGTTAACTTTTTTTGAAGCTGTCAACTTTTGTTAACTTTTTTGAAGCTGTCAACTTTTGTTAACTTTTTTTGAAGCTCTCAACTTTTGTTAACTTTTTTGAAGCTGTCAACTTTTGTTAAATTTTTTAAAGCTGTCAACTTTTGTTAACTTTTTTGAAGCTGACAAATTTTGTTAACTTTTTTGAAGCTGTCAACTTTTGTTAACTTTTTTTGAAGCTGTCAACTTTTGTTAACTTTTTTAAAGCTGTCAACTTTTGTTATTTTTTTTAAAGCTGTCAACTTTTGTTAACTTTTTTGAAGCTGTAAACTTTTGTTAATTTTTTTTGAAGCTGTCAACGTTTGTTGCCTTTTTTTGAAGCTGTCAACTTTTGTCAACTTTTTTGAAGCTGTCAACTTTTGTTAACTTTTTTTAAAGCTGTAAACTTTTGTTAACTTTTTTGAAGCTGTCAACTTTTTCTAACTTTTTTGAAGCTGTCAACTTTTGTTAACTTTTTTAAAGCTGTCAACCTTTGTTATTTTTTTTAAAGCTGTCAACTTTTGTTATTTTTTTTAAAGCTGTCAACTTTTGTTAATTTTTTTTTATGTTTTGTAACTTTTGTTGAAGCTGTCAAGTTTTGTTAACTTTTTTTGAAGCTGTCAACTTTTGTTAACTTTTTTTGAAGCTGTCAACTTTTGTTAACTTTTTTGAAGCTGTCAACTTTTGTTAAATTTTTTAAAGCTGTCAACTTTTGTTAACTTTTTTGAAGCTGTCAAATTTTGTAAACTTTTTTGAAGCTGTCAACTTTTGTTAACTTTTTTTGAAGCTGTCAACTTTTGTTAACTTTTTTAAAGCTGTCAACTTTTGTTATTTTTTTTAAAGCTGTCAACTTTTGTTAACTTTTTTGAAGCTGTAAACTTTTGTTAATTTTTTTTTAAGCTGTCAACTTTTGTTGCCTTTTTTTGAAGCTGTCAACTTTTGTCAACTTTTTTGAAGCTGTCAACTTTTGTTAACTTTTTTTAAAGCTGTAAACTTTTGTTAACTTTTTTGAAGCTGTCAACTTTTTCTAACTTTTTTGAAGCTGTAAACTTTTGTTAACTTTTTTGAAGCTGTTAACTTTTGTTAACTTTTTATAAAGCTGTAAACTTTTGTTAACTTTTTTGAAGCTGTCAACTTTTGTTAACTTTTTTTGAAGCTGTCAACTTTTGTTAACTTTTTTGAAGCTGTCAACTTTTGTTAAATTTTTTTGAAGCTCTCAACTTTTGTTAACTTTTTTGAAGCTTTCAACTTTTAATAACTTTTTTTGAAGCTGTCACCTTTTATTAACTTTTGGTAACTTCTTTTAAAGTTTTGTTAACTTTTTTGAAGCTGTCAACTTTTGTTAACTTCTTTTAAAGTTTTGTTAACTTTTTTGAAGCTGTCAACTTTTGTTAACTTCTTTTAAAGTTTTGTCAACTTTTTTAAAACTGTCAACTTTTGTTAACTTTTTTTGAAGCTGTCAACTTTTGTTAACTTTTTTTGAAGCTGTCAACTTTTGTTAAGTTTTTTAAAGCTGTCAAATTTTGTTAACTATTTGAAGCTGTCAACTTTTGTTAATTTTTTTGAAGCTGTCAACTTTTGTTAACTTTTTTGGAGCTGTCAACTTTTGTTAACTGGTTTTGAAGCTGTCAACTTTTGTTAAATTTTAGTGAAGCTGTCAACTTTTGTTAATTTTTTTTGAAGCTGTCAGTTTTTGTTAACTTTTGTGAACTTCTTTTAAAGTTTTGTAACTTTTTTTGAAGCTTTCAACTTTTGTTAACTTTTCTAAAACTGTCAACTTTTGTTAATTTTTTTTTATGTTTTGTATCTTTTGTTGAAGCTGTCAACTTTTGTTATTTATTTTTGAAACTGTCAACTTTTGTTAACTTTTATTTGAAGCTGTCAACTTTTGTTAACTTTTTCTGAAGCTGTCAACTTTTGTTAACTGGTTTTGAAGCTGTCAACTTTTGTTAATTTTTTTTTTAAATTTTGTAATTTTTTCTGAAGCTGCCAACTATTGTTAACTTTTTGAAGCTGTCAACTTTTGTTAACTTTTTTGAAGCTTTCAACTTTTGTTCACTTTTTTGAAGCTGTCAACTTTTGTTAACTTTTTTTGAAGCTCTCAACTTTTGTTAACTTATTTGAAGCTGCCAACTTTTGTTAACTTTTTTTGAAGCTGTCAACTTTTGTTAACTTTTGTTAACTTCTTTTGAAGTTTTGTTAACTTTTTTGAAGCTGTCAACATTTGTTAACTTCTTTTAAAGTTTTGTTAACTTTTTTGAAGCTGTCAACTTTTGTTAACTTTTTTTGAAGCTCTCAACTTTTGTTAACTTATTTGAAGCTGCCAACTTTTGTTAACTTTTGTTAACTTCTTTTGAAGTTTTGTTAACTTTTTTGAAGCTGTCAACATTTGTTAACTTCTTTTAAAGTTTTGTTAACTTTTTTGAAGATGTCAACTTTTGTTTACTTCTTTTGAAGTTTTGTCTACTTTTTTAAAAATGTCAACTTTTGTTAACTTTTTTTGAAGCTGTCAACTTTTGTTATTTTTTTTAAAGCTGTCAACTTTTGTTAATTTTTTTAAAGCTGTCAACTTTTGTTAACTTTTTTGGAGCTGTCAACTTTTGTTAATTTTTTTGAAGCTGTCAACTTTTGTTAACTTTTTAAAAGCTGTCCACTTTTGTTATTTTTTTTAAATCTGTCAACTTTTGTCAACTTTTTTAAAGCTGTCTACTTTTGTTAACTTTTTTGGAGCTGTCAACTTTTGTTAATTTTTTAGAAACTGTCAACTTTTGTTAAATTTTTAAAAGCTGTCCACTTTTGTTATTTTTTTTAAAGCTGTTAACTTTTGTAAACTTTTTTCAAGCTGTCAACTTTTGTTAACTTTTTTTGAAGCTGTCAACTTTTGTTAACTTTTTTAAAGCTGTCAAATTTTGTTAACTATTTGAAGCTGTCAATTTTTGTTAATTTTTTTGAAGCTGTCAACTTTTGTTAAATTTTTTAAAGCTGTCAACTTTTGTTAACTTTTTTGAAGCTGTCAAATTTTGTTAACTTTTTTGAAGCTGTCAAGTTTTGTTAAATTTTTTTGAAGCTGTCAACTTTTGTTAACTTTTTAAAGCTGTCAACTTTTGTTATTTTTTTTAAAGCTGTCAACTTTTGTCAAATTTTTTGAAGCTGTTAACTTTTGTTAATTTTTTTTGAAACTGTCAACTTTTGTTAACTTTTTTGAAGCTGTCAAATTTTGTTAACTTTTTTGAAGCTGTCAACTTTTATTAATTTTTTTGAAGCCGTCAACTTTTGTTAACTTTTTAAAAACTGTCAACTTTTGTTAACTTTTTTGACGCTGTAAACTTTTGTTAACTTTTTTTGAAGCTGTCAACTTTTGTTAACTTCTTTTGAAGCTGTCAACTTTTGTTAACTTTTTTTAAAGCTGTCAACTTTTGTTATTTTTTTTAAGCTGTCAACTTTTGTTAATTTTTTTTTATGTTTTGTAACTTTTGTTGAAGCTGTCAACTTTTGTTATTTCTTTTTGAAACTGTCAACTTTTGTTAACTTTTTTTTAAAGCCGTCAACTTTTGTTAACTTTTTCTGAAGCTGTCAACTTTTATTCTTGGTTTTGAAGCTGTCAACTTTTGTTAACTTCTTTTGAAGTTTTGTTAACTTTTTTGAAGCTGTCAACTTTTGTTAACTTTTTTTGAAGCTGTCAACTTTTGTTAATTTCTTTTGAAGTTTTGTTAACTTTTTTGAAGCTGTCAACTTTTGTGAACTTTTTTAAAGCTGTCAACTTTTGTTAACTTTTTTAAAGCTGTCAAATTTTGTAAATTTTTTTAAAGCTGTCAACTTTTGTCAACTTTTTTAAAGCTGTCAACTTTTGTTAACTTTTTTTGAAGCTGTCGACTTCTGTTAACTTTTTTAAAGCTCTCAACTTTTGTTATTTTTTTTAAAGCTGTCAACTGTTGTCAAATTTTTTGAAGCTGTCAACTTTTGTTAACTTTTTTTGAAGCTGTCAACTTTTGTTAACTTTTTTTAAAGCTGTCAACTTTTGTTAACTTTTTTAAAGCTGTCAACTTTTGTTATTTTTTTTAAAGCTGTCAAATTTTGTCAAATTTTGTCAAATTTTGTTAACTTTTTTTAAAGCTGTCAACTTTTGTTAACTTTTTTAAAGCTGTCAACTTTTGTTAACTTTTTAAAAGCTGTCCACTTTTGTTATTTTTTTTAAAGCTGTTAAATTTTGTAAACTTTTTTCAAGCTGTCAACTTTTGTTAACTTTTTTTGAAGCTGTCAACTTTTGTTAACTTGTTTAAAGCAGTAAAATTTTGTTAACTATTTGAAGCCGTCAACTTTTGTTAACTTTTTCTGAAGCTGTCAACTTTTATTCTTGGTTTTGAAGCTGTCAACTTTTGTTAACTTCTTTTGAAGTTTTGTTAACTTTTTTGAAGCTGTCAACTTTTGTTAACTTTTTTTGAAGCTGTCAACTTTTGTTAACTTTTTTTGAAGCTGTCAACTTTTGTTAACTTTTTTGAAGCTGTCAACTTTTGTTAAATTTTTTAAAGCTGTCAACTTTTGTTAACTTTTTTGAAGCTGTCAAATTTTGTAAACTTTTTTGAAGCTGTCAACTTTTGTTAACTTTTTTTGAAGCTGTCAACTTTTGTTAACTTTTTTAAAGCTGTCAACTTTTGTTATTTTTTTTAAAGCTGTCAACTTTTGTTAACTTTTTTGAAGCTGTAAACTTTTGTTAATTTTTTTTGAAGCTGTCAACTTTTGTTGCCTTTTTTTGAAGCTGTCAACTTTTGTCAACTTTTTTGAAGCTGTCAACTTTTGTTAACTTTTTTTAAAGCTGTAAACTTTTGTTAACTTTTTTGAAGCTGTCAACTTTTTCTAACTTTTTTGAAGCTGTAAACTTTTGTTAACTTTTTTGAAGCTGTTAACTTTTGTTAACTTTTTATAAAGCTGTAAACTTTTGTTAACTTTTTTGAAGCTGTCAACTTTTGTTAACTTTTTTTGAAGCTGTCAACTTTTGTTAACTTTTTTGAAGCTGTCAACTTTTGTTAACTTTTTTTGAAGCTCTCAACTTTTGTTAACTTTTTTGAAGCTTTCAACTTTTAATAACTTTTTTTGAAGCTGTCACCTTTTATTAACTTTTGGTAACTTCTTTTAAAGTTTTGTTAACTTTTTTGAAGCTGTCAACTTTTGTTAACTTCTTTTAAAGTTTTGTTAACTTTTTTGAAGCTGTCAACTTTTGTTAACTTCTTTTAAAGTTTTGTCAACTTTTTTAAAACTGTCAACTTTTGTTAACTTTTTTTGAAGCTGTCAACTTTTGTTAACTTTTTTTGAAGCTGTCAACTTTTGTTAAGTTTTTTAAAGCTGTCAAATTTTGTTAACTATTTGAAGCTGTCAACTTTTGTTAATTTTTTTGAAGCTGTCAACTTTTGTTAACTTTTTTGGAGCTGTCAACTTTTGTTAACTGGTTTTGAAGCTGTCAACTTTTGTTAAATTTTAGTGAAGCTGTCAACTTTTGTTAATTTTTTTTGAAGCTGTCAGTTTTTGTTAACTTTTGTTAACTTCTTTTAAAGTTTTGTAACTTTTTTTGAAGCTTTCAACTTTTGTTAACTTTTCTAAAACTGTCAACTTTTGTTAATTTTTTTTTATGTTTTGTATCTTTTGTTGAAGCTGTCAACTTTTGTTATTTATTTTTGAAACTGTCAACTTTTGTTAACTTTTATTTGAAGCTGTCAACTTTTGTTAACTTTTTCTGAAGCTGTCAACTTTTGTTAACTGGTTTTGAAGCTGTCAACTTTTGTTAATTTTTTTTTTAAATTTTGTAATTTTTTCTGAAGCTGCCAACTATTGTTAACTTTTTGAAGCTGTCAACTTTTGTTAACTTTTTTGAAGCTTTCAACTTTTGTTCACTTTTTTGAAGCTGTCAACTTTTGTTAACTTTTTTTGAAGCTCTCAACTTTTGTTAACTTATTTGAAGCTGCCAACTTTTGTTAACTTTTTTTGAAGCTGTCAACTTTTGTTAACTTTTGTTAACTTCTTTTGAAGTTTTGTTAACTTTTTTGAAGCTGTCAACATTTGTTAACTTCTTTTAAAGTTTTGTTAACTTTTTTGAAGCTGTCAACTTTTGTTAACTTTTTTTGAAGCTCTCAACTTTTGTTAACTTATTTGAAGCTGCCAACTTTTGTTAACTTTTGTTAACTTCTTTTGAAGTTTTGTTAACTTTTTTGAAGCTGTCAACATTTGTTAACTTCTTTTAAAGTTTTGTTAACTTTTTTGAAGATGTCAACTTTTGTTTACTTCTTTTGAAGTTTTGTCTACTTTTTTAAAAATGTCAACTTTTGTTAACTTTTTTTGAAGCTGTCAACTTTTGTTATTTTTTTTAAAGCTGTCAACTTTTGTTAATTTTTTTAAAGCTGTCAACTTTTGTTAACTTTTTTGGAGCTGTCAACTTTTGTTAATTTTTTTGAAGCTGTCAATTAACTTTTTAAAAGCTGTCCACTTTTGTTATTTTTTTTAAATCTGTCAACTTTTGTCAACTTTTTTAAAGCTGTCTACTTTTGTTAACTTTTTTGGAGCTGTCAACTTTTGTTAATTTTTTAGAAACTGTCAACTTTTGTTAAATTTTTAAAAGCTGTCCACTTTTGTTATTTTTTTTAAAGCTGTTAACTTTTGTAAACTTTTTTCAAGCTGTCAACTTTTGTTAACTTTTTTTGAAGCTGTCAACTTTTGTTAACTTTTTTAAAGCTGTCAAATTTTGTTAACTATTTGAAGCTGTCAATTTTTGTTAATTTTTTTGAAGCTGTCAACTTTTGTTAAATTTTTTAAAGCTGTCAACTTTTGTTAACTTTTTTGAAGCTGTCAAATTTTGTTAACTTTTTTGAAGCTGTCAAGTTTTGTTAAATTTTTTTGAAGCTGTCAACTTTTGTTAACTTTTTTAAAGCTGTCAACTTTTGTTATTTTTTTTAAAGCTGTCAACTTTTATCAAATTTTTTGAAGCTGTTAACTTTTGTTAATTTTTTTTGAAACTGTCAACTTTTGTTAACTTTTTTGAAGCTGTCAAATTTTGTTAACTTTTTTGAAGCTGTCAACTTTTATTAATTTTTTTGAAGCCGTCAACTTTTGTTAACTTTTTAAAAACTGTCAACTTTTGTTAACTTTTTTGACGCTGTAAACTTTTGTTAACTTTTTTTGAAGCTGTCAACTTTTGTTAACTTCTTTTGAAGCTGTCAACTTTTGTTAACTTTTTTTAAAGCTGTCAACTTTTGTTATTTTTTTTAAGCTGTCAACTTTTGTTAATTTTTTTTTATGTTTTGTAACTTTTGTTGAAGCTGTCAACTTTTGTTATTTCTTTTTGAAACTGTCAACTTTTGTTAACTTTTTTTTAAAGCCGTCAACTTTTGTTAACTTTTTCTGAAGCTGTCAACTTTTATTCTTGGTTTTGAAGCTGTCAACTTTTGTTAACTTCTTTTGAAGTTTTGTTATCTTTTTTGAAACTGTCAACTTTTGTTAACTTTTTTTGAAGCTGTCAACTTTTGTTAATTTCTTTTGAAGTTTTGTTAACTTTTTTGAAGCTGTCAACTTTTGTGAACTTTTTTAAAGCTGTCAACTTTTGTTAACTTTTTTAAAGCTGTCAAATTTTGTAAATTTTTTTAAAGCTGTCAACTTTTGTCAACTTTTTTAAAGCTGTCAACTTTTGTTAACTTTTTTTGAAGCTGTCGACTTCTGTTAACTTTTTTAAAGCTCTCAACTTTTGTTATTTTTTTTAAAGCTGTCAACTGTTGTCAAATTTTTTGAAGCTGTCAACTTTTGT
Source organism: Altica lythri (assembly GCA_964028335.1). NCBI lineage: Eukaryota > Metazoa > Arthropoda > Insecta > Coleoptera > Chrysomelidae > Altica > Altica lythri. Next base: position 44,182,862 of record OZ034800.1, on the reverse strand, counting down.
TAACTTTTTTTGAAGCTGTCAACTTTTGTTAACTTTTTTTAAAGCTGTCAACTTTTGTTAACTTTTTTAAAGCTGTCAACTTTTGTTATTTTTTTTAAAGCTGTCAAATTTTGTCAAATTTTGTCAAATTTTGTTAACTTTTTTTAAAGCTGTCAACTTTTGTTAACTTTTTTAAAGCTGTCAACTTTTGTTAACTTTTTAAAAGCTGTCCACTTTTGTTATTTTTTTTAAAGCTGTTAAATTTTGTAAACTTTTTTCAAGCTGTCAACTTTTGTTAACTTTTTTTGAAGCTGTCAACTTTTGTTAACTTGTTTAAAGCAGTAAAATTTTGTTAACTATTTGAAGCCGTCAACTTTTGTTAACTTTTTCTGAAGCTGTCAACTTTTATTCTTGGTTTTGAAGCTGTCAACTTTTGTTAACTTCTTTTGAAGTTTTGTTAACTTTTTTGAAGCTGTCAACTTTTGTTAACTTTTTTTGAAGCTGTCAACTTTTGTTAATTTCTTTTGAAGTTTTGTTAACTTTTTTGAAGCTGTCAACTTTTGTTAACTTTTTTAAAGCTGTCAACTTTTGTTAACTTTTTTAAAGCTGTCAAATTTTGTTATTTTTTTTAAACCTGTCAACTTTTGTCAAATTTTTTGAAGCTGTCAACTTTTGTTAACTTTTTTTGAAGCTGTCAACTTTTGTTAACTTTTTTGAAGCTGTCAACTTTTGTTAACTTTTTAAAAGCTGTCCACTTTTGTTATTTTTTTTAAAGCTGTTAAATTTTGTAAACTTTTTTCAAGCTGTCAACTTTTGTTAACTTTTTTTGAAGCTGTCAACTTTTGTTAACTTGTTTAAAGCTGTAAAATTTTGTTAACTATTTGAAGCCGTCAACTTTTGTTAATTTTTTTGAAGCTGTCAACTTTTATTCTTGGTTTTGAAGCTGTCAACTTTTGTTAACTTCTTTTGAAGTTTTGTTAGCTTTTTTTGAAGCTGTCAACTTTTGTTAATTTCTTTTGAAGCTTTGTTAACTTTTTTGAAGCTGTCAACTTTTGTTAACTTTTTTAAAGCTGTCAACTTTTGTTAACTTTTTTAAAGCTGTCAAATTTTGTAAATTTTTTTAAAGCGGTCAACTTTTGTCAACTTTTTTAAAGCTGTCAACTTTTGTTAACTTTTTTTGAAGCTGTCAACTTTTGTTAACTTTTTTAAAGCTCTCAACTTTTGTTATTTTTTTTAAAGCTGTCAACTTTTGTCAAATTTTTTGAAGCTGTCAACTTTTGTTAACTTTTTTTAAAGCTGTCAACTTTTGTTAACTTTTTTTAAAGCTGTCAACTTTTGTTAACTTTTTTAAAGCTGTCAACTTTTGTTATTTTTTTTAAAGCTGTCAAATTTGGTCAACTTTTGTTAACTTTTGTTAACTTCTTTTGAAGTTTTGTTAACTTTTTTGAAGCTGTCAACATTTGTTAACTTCTTTTAAAGTTTTGTTAACTTTTTTGAAGATGTCAACTTTTGTTAACTTCTTTTGAAGTTTTGTCTACTTTTTTAAAAATGTCAACTTTTGTTAACTTTTTTAAAGCTTTCAACTTTTGTTCACTTTTTTGAAGCTGTCAACTTTTGTTAACTTTTTTTGAAGCTCTCAACTTTTGTTAACTTATTTGAAGCTGCCAACTTTTGTTAACTTTTTTTGAAGCTGTCAACTTTTGTTAACTTTTGTTAACTTCTTTTGAACTTTTGTTAACTTTTTTTGAAGCTGTCAACTTTTGTTAACTTCTTTTGAAGTTTTGTTAACTTTTTTGAAGCTGTCAACATTTGTTAACTTCTTTTAAAGTTTTATTAACTTTTTTGAAGATGGCAACTTTTGTTAACTTCTTTTGAAGTTTTGTCTACTTTTTTAAAAATGTCAACTTTTGTTAACTTTTTTTGAAGCTGTCAACTTTTGTTATTTTTTTTAAAGCTGTCAACTTTTGTTAATTTTTTTAAAGCTGTCAACTTTTGTTAACTTTTTTGGAGCTGTCAACTTTTTTAATTTTTTTGAAGCTGTCAACTTTTGTTAACTTTTTAAAAGCTGTCCACTTTTGTTATTTTTTTTTAAATCTGTCAACTTTTGTCAACTTTTTTAAAGCTGTCAACTTTTGTTAACTTTTTTGGAGCTGTCAACTTTTGTTAATTTCTTAGAAACTGTCAACTTTTGTTAAATTTTTAAAAGCTGTCCACTTTTGTCATTTTTTTTAAAGCTGTTAACTTTTGTAAACTTTTTTCAAGCTGTCAACTTTTGTTAACTTTTTTTGAAGCTGTCAACTTTTGTTAACTTTTTTGAAGCTGTCAAATTTTGTTAACTATTTGAAGCTGTCAATTTTTGTTAATTTTTTTGAAGCTGTCAACTTTTGTTAAATTTTTTAAAGCTGTCAACTATTGTTAACTTTTTTGAAGCTGTCAAATATTGTTAACTTTTTTGAAGCTGTCAAGTTTTGTTAAATTTTTTTGAAGCTGTCAACTTTTGTTAACTTTTTTAAAGCTGTCAACTTTTGTTATTTTTTTTAAAGCTGTCAACTTTTGTCAAATTTTTTGAAGCTGTTAACTTTTGTTAATTTTTTTTGAAACTGTCAACTTTTGTTAACTTTTTTGAAGCTGTCAAATTTTGTTAACTTTTTTGAAGCTGTCAACTTTTGTTAATTTTTTTGAAGCCGTCAACTTTTGTTAACTTTTTAAAAGCTGTCAACTTTTGTTAACTTTTTTGACGCTGTAAACTTTTGTTAATTTTTTTTGAAGCTGTCAACTTTTGTTATTTTTTTTAAAGCTGTCAACTTTTGTTAATTTTTTTAAAGCTGTCAACTTTTGTTAACTTTTTTGGAGCTGTCAACTTTTGTTAATTTTTTTGAAGCTGTCAACTTTTGTTAACTTTTTAAAAGCTGTCCACTTTTGTTATTTTTTTTAAATCTGTCAACTTTTGTCAACTTTTTTAAAGCTGTCAACTTTTGTTAACTTTTTTGGAGCTGTCAACTTTTGTTAATTTTTTAGAAACTGTCAACTTTTGTTAAATTTTTAAAAGCTGTCCACTTTTGTTATTTTTTTTAAAGCTGTTAACTTTAGTAAACTTTTTTCAAGCTGTCAACTTTTGTTAACTTTTTTTGAAGCTGTCAACTTTTGTTAAGTTTTTTGAAGCTGTCAAATTTTGTTAACCATTTGAAGCTGTCAATTTTTGTTAATTTTTTTGATGCTGTCAACTTTTGTTAAATTTTTTAAAGCTGTCAACTTTTGTTAACTTTTTTGAAGCTGTCAAATTTTGTTATCGTTTTTGAAGCTGTCAAGTTTTGTTAAATTTTTTTGAAGCTGTCAACTTTTGTTAACTTTTTTAAAGCTGTCAAACTTTTGTTATTTTTTTTAAAGCTGTCAACTTTTGTCAAATTTTTTGAAGCTGTTAACTTTTGTTAATTTTTTTTGAAACTGTCAACTTTTGTTAATTTTGTTGAAGCTGTCAAATTTTGTTAACTTTTTTGAAGCTGTCAACTTTTGTTAATTTTTTTGAAGCCGTCAACTTTTGTTAACTTTTTAAAAGCTGTCAACTTTTGTTAACGTTTTTGACGCTGTAAACTTTTGTTAACTTTTTTTGAAGCTGTCAACTTTTGTTAACTTCTTTTGAAGCTGTCAACTTTTGTTAACTTTTTTTAAAGCTGTCAACTTTTGTTATTTTTTTTTAAGCTGTCAACTTTTGTTAATTTTTTTTTATGTTTTGTAACTTTTGTTGAAGTTGTCAACTTTTGTTATTTTTTTTTGAAACTGTTAACTTTTGTTAACTTTTTTTTAAAGCCGTCAACTTTTGTTAACTTTTTCTGAAGCTGTCAACTTTTATTCTTGGTTTTGAAGCTGTCAACTTTTGTTAACTTCTTCTGAAGTTTTGTTAACTTTTTTGAAGCTGTCAACTTTTGTTAACTTTTTTTGAAGCTGTCAACTTTTGTTAATTTCTTTTGAAGTTTTGTTAACTTTTTTGAAGCTGTCAACTTTTGTTAACTTTTTTAAAGCTGTCAACTTTTGTTAACTTTTTTAAAGCTGTCAACTTTTGTTAACTTTTTTTGAAGCTGTCAACTTTTGTTAACTTTTTTAAAGCTCTCAACTTTTGTTATTTTTTTTAAAGCTGTCAACTTTTGTCAAATTTTTTGAAGCTGTCAACTTTTGTTAACTTTTTTTGAAGCTGTCAACTTTTGTTAACTTTTTTTAAAGCTGTCAACTTTTGTTAACTTTTTTAAAGCTGTCAACTTTTGTTATTTTTTTTAAAGCTGTCAAATTTTGTCAAATTTTGTTAACTTTTTTTAAAGCTGTCAACTTTTGTTAACTTTTTTGAAGCTGTCAACTTTTGTTAACTTTTTAAAAGCTGTCCACTTTTGTTATTTTTTTAAAGCTGTTAAATTTTGTAAACTTTTTTCAAGCTGTCAACTTTTGTTAACTTTTTTTGAAGCTGTCAACTTTTGTTAACTTGTTTAAAGCTGTAAAATTTTGTTAACTATTTGAAGCCGTCAACTTTTGTTAATTTTTTTGAAGCTGTCAACTTTTATTTTGGTTTTGAAGCTGTCAACTTCTTTTGAAGTTTTGTTAACTTTTTTGTAGCTGTCAACTTTTGTTAACTTTTTTTGAAGCTGTTAACTTTTGTTAATTTCTTTTGAAGTTTTGTTAACTTTTTTGAAGCTGTCAACTTTTGTTAACTTTTTTAAAGCTGTCAACTTTTGTAAACTTTTTTAAAGCTGTCAAATTTTGTAAATTTTTTTAAAGCTGTCAACTTTTGTCAACTTTTTTAAAGCTGTCAACTTTTGTTAACTTTTTTTGAAGCTGTCAACTTTTGTTAACTTTTTTAAAGCTCTCAACTTTTGTTATTTTTTTTAAAGCTGTCAACTTTTGTCAAATTTTTTGAAGCTGTCAACTTTTGTTAACTTTTTTTGAAGCTGTCAACTTTTGTTAACTATTTTAAAGCTGTCAACTTTTGTTAACTTTTTTAAAGCTGTCAACTTTTGTTATTTTTTTTAAAGCTGTCAAATTTTGTCACATTTTGTTAACTTTTTTTAAAGCTGTCAACTTTTGTTAACTTTTTTAAAGCTGTCAACTTTTGTTAATTTTTTTGAAGCCGTCAACTTTTGTTAACTTTTTAAAAGCTGTCAACTTTTGTTAACTTTTTTGACGCTGTAAACTTTTGTTAATTTTTTTTGAAGCTGTCAACTTTTGTTATTTTTTTTAAAGCTGTCAACTTTTGTTAATTTTTTTAAAGCTGTCAACTTTTGTTAACTTTTTTGGAGCTGTCAACTTTTGTTAATTTTTTTGAAGCTGTCAACTTTTGTTAGCTTTTTAAAAGCTGTCCACTTTTGTTATTTTTTTTAAATCTGTCAACTTTTGTCAACTTTTTTAAAGCTGTCAACTTTTGTTAACTTTTTTGGAGCTGTCAACTTTTGTTAATTTTTTAGAAACTGTCAACTTTTGTTAAATTTTTAAAAGCTGTCCACTTTTGTCATTTTTTTTAAAGCTGTTAACTTTTGTAAACTTTTTTCAAGCTGTCAACTTTTGTTAACTTTTTTTGAAGCTGTCAATTTTTGTTAACTTTTTTGAAGCTGTCAAATTTTGTTAACTATTTGAAGCTGTCAATTTTTGTTAATTTTTTTGAAGCTGTCAACTTTTGTTAAATTTTTTAAAGCTGTCAACTATTGTTAACTTTTTTGAAGCTGTCAAATATTGTTAACTTTTTTGAAGCTGTCAAGTTTTGTTAAATTTTTTTGAAGCTGTCAACTTTTGTTAACTTTTTTAAAGCTGTCAACTTTTGTTATTTTTTTTAAAGCTGTCAACTTTTGTCAAATTTTTTGAAGCTGTTAACTTTTGTTAATTTTTTTTGAAACTGTCAACTTTTGTTAACTTTTTTGAAGCTGTCAAATTTTGTTAACTTTTTTGAAGCTGTCAACTTTTGTTAATTTTTTTGAAGCCGTCAACTTTTGTTAACTTTTTAAAAGCTGTCAACTTTTGTTAACTTTTTTGACGCTGTAAACTTTTGTTAATTTTTTTTGAAGCTGTCAACTTTTGTTATTTTTTTTGAAGCTGTCAACTTTTGTTAAGTTTTTTGAAGCTGTCAAATTTTGTTAACCATTTGAAGCTGTCAATTTTTGTTAATTTTTTTGATGCTGTCAACTTTTGTTAAATTTTTTAAAGCTGTCAACTTTTGTTAACTGTTTTGAAGCTGTTATATTTTGTTAACGTTTTGAAGCTGTCAAGTTTTGTTAAATTTTTTTGAAGCTGTCAACTTTTGTTAACTTTTTTAAAGCTGTCAAACTTTTGTTATTTTTTTTAAAGCTGTCAACTTTTGTCAAATTTTTTGAAGCTGTTAACTTTTGTTAATTTTTTTTGAAACTGTCAACTTTTGTTAATTTTTTTGAAGCTGTCAAATTTTGTTAACTTTTTTGAAGCTGTCAACTTTTGTTAATTTTTTTGAAGCCGTCAACTTTTGTTAACTTTTTAAAAGCTGTCAACTTTTGTTAACTTTTTTGACGCTGTAAACTTTTGTTAACTTTTTTTGAAGCTGTCAACTTTTGTTAACTCCTTTTGAAGCTGTCAACTTTTGTTAACTTTTTTTAAAGCTGTCAACTTTTGTTATTTTTTTTTAAGCTGTCAACTTTTGTTAATTTTTTTTTATGTTTTGTAACTTTTGTTGAAGTTGTCAACTTTTGTTATTTTTTTTTGAAACTGTTAACTTTTGTTAACTTTTTTTTAAAGCCGTCAACTTTTGTTAACTTTTTCTGAAGCTGTCAACTTTTATTCTTGGTTTTGAAGCTGTCAACTTTTGTTAACTTCTTTTGAAGTTTTGTTAACTTTTTTGAAGCTGTCAACTTTTGTTAACTTTTTTTGAAGCTGTCAACTTTTGTTAATTTCTTTTGAAGTTTTGTTAACTTTTTTGAAGCTGTCAACTTTTGTTAACTTTTTTAAAGCTGTCAACTTTTGTTAACTTTTTTAAAGCTGTCAACTTTTGTTAACTTTTTTTGAAGCTGTCAACTTTTGTTAACTTTTTTAAAGCTCTCAACTTTTGTTATTTTTTTTAAAGCTGTCAACTTTTGTCAAATTTTTTGAAGCTGTCAACTTTTGTTAACTTTTTTTGAAGCTGTCAACTTTTGTTAACTTTTTTTAAAGCTGTCAACTTTTGTTAACTTTTTTAAAGCTGTCAACTTTTGTTATTTTTTTTAAAGCTGTCAAATTTTGTCAAATTTTGTTAACTTTTTTTAAAGCTGTCAACTTTTGTTAACTTTTTTGAAGCTGTCAACTTTTGTTAACTTTTTAAAAGCTGTCCACTTTTGTTATTTTTTTTAAAGCTGTTAAATTTTGTAAACTTTTTTCAAGCTGTCAACTTTTGTTAACTTTTTTTGAATCTGTCAACTTTTGTTAACTTGTTTAAAGCTGTAAAATTTTGTTAACTATTTGAAGCCGTCAACTTTTGTTAATTTTTTTGAAGCTGTCAACTATTATTTTGGTTTTGAAGCTGTCAACTTTTGTTAACTTCTTTTGAAGTTTTGTTAACTTTTTTGAAGCTGTCAACTTTTGTTAACTTTTTTTGAAGCTGTTAACTTTTGTTAATTTCTTTTGAAGTTTTGTTAACTTTTTTGAAGCTGTCAACTTTTGTTAACTTTTTTAAAGCTGTCAACTTTTGTAAACCTTTTTAAAGCTGTCAAATTTTGTAAATTTTTTTAAAGCTGTCAACTTTTGTCAACTTTTTTAAAGCTGTCAACTTTTGTTAACTTTTTTTGAAGCTGTCAACTTTTGTTAACTTTTTTAAAGCTCTCAACTTTTGTTATTTTTTTTTAAAGCTGTCAACTTTTGTCAAATTTTTTGAAGCTGTCAACTTTTGTTAACTTTTTTTGAAGCTGTCAACTTTTGTTAACTATTTTAAAGCTGTCAACTTTTGTAAACTTTTTTAAAGCTGTCAACTTTTGTTATTTTTTTTAAAGCTGTCAAATTTTGTCACATTTTGTTAACTTTTTTTAAAGCTGTCAACTTTTGTTAACTTTTTTAAAGCTGTCAACTTTTGTTAATTTTTTTGAAGCCGTCAACTTTTGTTAACTTTTTAAAAGCTGTCAACTTTTGTTAACTTTTTTGACGCTGTAAACTTTTGTTAATTTTTTTTGAAGCTGTCAACTTTTGTTATTTTTTTTAAAGCTGTCAACTTTTGTTAATTTTTTTAAAGCTGTCAACTTTTGTTAACTTTTTTGGAGCTGTCAACTTTTGTTAATTTTTTTGAAGCTGTCAACTTTTGTTAACTTTTTAAAAGCTGTCCACTTTTGTTATTTTTTTTAAATCTGTCAACTTTTGTCAACTTTTTTAAAGCTGTCAACTTTTGTTAACTTTTTTGGAGCTGTCAACTTTTGTTAATTTTTTAGAAACTGTCAACTTTTGTTAAATTTTTAAAAGCTGTCCACTTTTGTTATTTTTTTTAAAGCTGTTAACTTTAGTAAACTTTTTTCAAGCTGTCAACTTTTGTTAACTTTTTCTGAAGCTGTCAACTTTTGTTAAGTTTTTTAAAACTGTCAAATTTTGTTAACCATTTAAAGCTGTCAATTTTTGTTAATTTTTGTGATGCTGTCAACTTTTGTTAAATTTTTTAAAGCTGTCAACTTTTGTTAACTTTTTTGAAGCTGTCAAATTTTGTTAACGTTTTTGAAGCTGTCAAGTTTTGTTAAATTTTTTTGAAGCTGTAAACTTTTGTTAACTTTTTTGAAGCTGTCAACTTTTGTTAACTTTTTTGAAGCTGTCAACTTTTGTTAACTTTTTGAAGCTGTCAACTTTTGTTAACTTTTTTTGAAGTTTTGTAACTTTTTCTAAAGCTGCCAACTTTTGTTAACTTTTTTGAAGCTGTCAACTTTTGTTAACTTTTTTTGAAGCTGTCAAATTTTGTTAACTTTTTTTGAAGCTGTCAACTTTTGTTAATTTTTTTAAAGATGTCAACCTTTGTCAACTTTTTTGAAGCTGTCAACTTTTGTTAACTTTTTTTAAAGCTGTCAACTTTTGTTATTTTTTTAAAGCTGTCCACTTTTGTTAATTTTTTTAAAGCTGTCAACTTTTGTTAACTTTTTTGGAGCTGTCAACTTTTGTTAATTTTTTTGAAGCTGTCAAATTTAGTTAACTTTTTAAAAGCTGTCCACTTTTGTTATTTTTTTTAAAGCTGCCAACTTTTGTTAACTTTTTTGAAGCTGTAAACTTTTGTTAATTTTTTTTAAAGCTGTCAACTTTTGTTATTTTTTTTAAAGCTGTCAACTTTTGTTAACTTTTTTGGAGCTGTCAACTTTTGTTAATTTTTTAGAAACTGTCAACTTTTGTTAAATTTTTAAAAGCTGTCCACTTTTGTTATTTTTTTTAAAGCTGTTAACTTTTGTAAACTTTTTTCAAGCTGTCAACTTTTGTTAACTTTTTTTGAAGCTCTCAACTTTTGTTAACTTTTTTGAAGCTGTCAAATTTTGTTTACTTTTTTTAAAGCTGTAAACTTTTGTTAACTTTTTTGAAGCTGTCAACTTTTTCTAACTTTTTTGAAGCTGTAAACTTTTGTTAACTTTTTTGAAGCTGTTAACTTTTGTTAACTTTTTATAAAGCTGTAAACTTTTGTTAACTTTTTTGAAGCTGTCAACTTTTGTTAACTTTTTTTGAAGCTGTCAACTTTTGTTAACTTTTTTGAAGCTGTCAACTTTTTCTAACTTTTTTGAAGCTGTAAACTTTTGTTAACTTTTTTGAAGCTGTTAACTTTTGTTAACTTTTTATAAAGCTGTAAACTTTTGTTAACTTTTTATAAAGCTGTCAACTTTTGTTAGCTTTTTTTGAAGCTGTCAACTTTTGTTAATTTCTTTTGAAGTTTTGTTAACTTTTTTGAAGCTGTCAACTTTTGTTAACTTTTTTAAAGCTGTCAACTTTTGTTAACTTTTTTAAAGCTGTCAAATTTTGTAAATTTTTTTAAAGCTGTCAACTTTTGTCAACTTTTTTAAAGCTGTCAACTTTTGTTAACTTTTTTGAAGCTGTCAACTTTTGTTAACTTTTTTAAAGCTCTCAACTTTTGTTATTTTTTTTAAAGCTGTCAACTTTTGTCAAATTTTTTGAAGCTGTCAACTTTTGTTAACTTTTTTTGAAGCTGTCAACTTTTGTTAACTTTTTTTAAAGCTGTCAACTTTTGTTAACTTTTTTAAAGCTGTCAACTTTTGTTATTTTTTTTAAAGCTGTCAAATTTGGTCAACTTTTGTTAACTTTTGTTAACTTCTTTTGAAGTTTTGTTAACTTTTTTGAAGCTGTCAACATTTGTTAACTTCTTTTAAAGTTTTGTTAACTTTTTTGAAGATGTCAACTTTTGTTAACTTCTTTTGAAGTTTTGTCTACTTTTTTAAAAATGTCAACTTTTGTTAACTTCTTTTGAAGCTGTCAACTTTTGTTATTTTTTTTAAAGCTGTCAACTTTTGTTAATTTTTTTAAGCTGTCAACTTTTGTTAATTTTTTTTTATGTTTTGTAACTTTTGTTGAAGCTTTTTTGAAACTGTTAACTTTTGTTAATTTTTTTTAAAGCCGTCAACTTTTGTTAACTTTTTCTGAAGCTGTCAACTTTTATTCTTGCTTTTGAAGCTGTCAACTTTTGTTAACTTCTTTTGAAGTTTTGTTAACTTTTTTGAAGCTGTCAACTTTTGTTAACTTTTTTTGAAGCTGTCAACTTTTGTTAATTTCTTTTGAAGTTTTGTTAACTTTTTTGAAGCTGTCAACTTTTGTTAACTTTTTTAAAGCTGTCAACTTTTGTTAACTTTTTTAAAGCTGTCAACTTTTGTTAACTTTTTTTGAAGCTGTCAACTTTTGTTAACTTTTTTGGAGCTGTCAACTTTTGTTAATTTTTTTGAAGCTGTCAACTTTTGTTAACTTTTTTGAAGCTGTCAACTTTTGTTAACTTTTTTTAAAGCTGTCAACTTTTGTTAACTTTTTTAAAGCTGTCAACTTTTGTTATTTTTTTTAAAGCTGTCAAATTTTGTCAAATTTTGTTAACTTTTTTTAAAGCTGTCAACTTTTGTTAACTTTTTTGAAGCTGTCAAATTTTGTTAATTTCTTTTGAAGTTTTGTTAACTTTTTTGAAGCTGTCAACTTTTGTTAACTTTTTTAAAGCTGTCAACTTTTGTTATTTTTTTTAAAGCTGTCAAATTTTGTCAACTTTTGTTAACTTTTTAAAAGCTGTCCACTTTTGTTATTTTTTTTAAAGCTGTTAAATTTTGTAAACTTTTTTCAAGCTGTCAACTTTTGTTAACTTTTTTTGAAGCTGTCAACTTTTGTTAACTTGTTTAAAGCTGTAAAATTTTGTTAACTATTTGAAGCCGTCAACTTTTGTTAATTTTTTTGAAGCTGTCAACTTTTATTCTTGGTTTTGAAGCTGTCAACTTTTGTTAACTTCTTTTGAAGTTTTGTTAACTTTTTTGAAGCTGTCAACTTTTGTTAACTTTTTTTGAAGCTGTCAACTTTTGTTAATTTCTTTTGAAGTTTTGTTAACTTTTTTGAAGCTGTCAACTTTTGTTAACTTTTTTAAAGCTGTCAACTTTTGTAAACTTTTTTAAAGCTGTCAAATTTTGTAAATTTTTTTAAAGCTGTCAACTTTTGTCAACTTTTTTAAAGCTGTCAACTTTTGTTAACTTTTTTTGAAGCTGTCAACTTTTGTTAACTTTTTTAAAGCTCTCAACTTTTGTTATTTTTTTTAAAGCTGTCAACTTTTGTCAAATTTTTTGAAGGTGTCAACTTTTGTTAACTTTTTTTGAAGCTGTCAACTTTTGTTAACTATTTTAAAGCTGTCAACTTTTGTTAACTTTTTTAAAGCTGTCAACTTTTGTTATTTTTTTTAAAGCTGTCAAATTTTGTCACATTTTGTTAACTTTTTTTAAAGCTGTCAACTTTTGTTAACTTTTTTAAAGCTGTCAACTTTTGTTAATTTTTTTGAAGCCGTCAACTTTTGTTAACTTTTTAAAAGCTGTCAACTTTTGTTAACTTTTTTGACGCTGTAAACTTTTGTTAATTTTTTTTGAAGCTGTCAACTTTTGTTATTTTTTTTAAAGCTGTCAACTTTTGTTAATTTTTTTAAAGCTGTCAACTTTTGTTAACTTTTTTGGAGCTGTCAACTTTTGTTAATTTTTTTGAAGCTGTCAACTTTTGTTAACTTTTTAAAAGCTGTCCACTTTTGTTATTTTTTTTAAATCTGTCAACTTTTGTCAACTTTTTTAAAGCTGTCAACTTTTGTTAACTTTTTTGGAGCTGTCAACTTTTGTTAATTTTTTAGAAACTGTCAACTTTTGTTAAATTTTTAAAAGCTGTCCACTTTTGTTATTTTTTTTAAAGCTGTTAACTTTAGTAAACTTTTTTCAAGCTGTCAACTTTTGTTAACTTTTTTTGAAGCTGTCAACTTTTGTTAAGTTTTTTGAAGCTGTCAAATTTTGTTAACCATTTGAAGCTGTCAATTTTTGTTAATTTTTTTGATGCTGTCAAATTTTGTTAACGTTTTTGAAGCTGTCAAGTTTTGTTAAATTTTTTTGAAGCTGTCAACTTTTGTTAACTTTTTTAAAGCTGTCAAACTTTTGTTATTTTTTTTAAAGCTGTCAACTTTTGTCAAATTTTTTGAAGCTGTTAACTTTTGTTAATTTTTTTTGAAACTGTCAACTTTTGTTAATTTTTTTGAAGCTGTCAAATTTTGTTAACTTTTTTGGAGCTGTCAACTTTTGTTAATTTTTTTGAAGCTGTCAACTTTTGTTAACTTTTTAAAAGCTGTCCACTTTTGTTATTTTTTTTAAATCTGTCAACTTTTGTCAACTTTTTTAAAGCTGTCAACTTTTGTTAACTTTTTTGAGGCTGTCAACTTTTGTTAACTTTTTTAAAGCTGTCAACTTTTGTTATTTTTTTTAAAGCTGTCAACTTTTGTTAATTTTTTTAAAGCTGTCAACTTTTGTTAACTTTTTTGGAGCTGTCAACTTTTGTTAATTTTTTTGAAGCTGTCAACTTTTGTTAACTTTTTAAAAGCTGTCCACTTTTGTTATTTTTTTTAAATCTGTCAACTTTTGTCAACTTTTTTAAAGCTGTCAACTTTTGTTAACTTTTTTGAAGCTGTCAACTTTTGTTAACTTTTTTAAAGCTGTCAAATTTTGTTAAGTATTTGAAGCTGTCAGCTTTTGTTAATGTTTTTGAAGCTGTCAACTTTTGTTAAATTTTTTAAAGCTGTCAACTTTTGTTAACTTTTTTGAAGCTGTCAAATTTTGTTAACTTTACTGAAGCTGTCAACTTTTGTTATTTTTTTTAAAGCTGTCAACTTTTGTTATTTTTTTTAAAGCTGTCAACTTTTGTTAATTTTTTTTTATGTTTTGTAACTTTTGTTGAAGCTGTCAAGTTTTGTTAACTTTTTTTGAAGCTGTCAACTTTTGTTAACTTTTTTGAAGCTGTAAACTTTTGTTAACTTTTTTTGAAGCTCTCAACTTTTGTTAACTTTTTTGAAGCTGTCAACTTTTGTTAAATTTTTTAAAGCTGTCAACTTTTGTTAACTTTTTTGAAGCTGACAAATTTTGTTAACTTTTTTGAAGCTGTCAACTTTTGTTAACTTTTTTTGAAGCTGTCAACTTTTGTTAATTTTTTTAAAGCTGTCAACTTTTGTTAACTTTTTTGGAGCTGTCAACTTTTGTTAATTTTTTTGAAGCTGTCAACTTTTGTTAACTTTTTAAAAGCTGTCCACTTTTGTTATTTTTTTTAAATCTGTCAACTTTTGTCAACTTTTTTAAAGCTGTCAACTTTTGTTAACTTTTTTGAGGCTGTCAACTTTTGTTAACTTTTTTAAAGCTGTCAAATTTTGTTAAGTATTTGAAGCTGTCAGCTTTTGTTAATGTTTTTGAAGCTGTCAACTTTTGTTAAATTTTTTAAAGCTGTCAACTTTTGTTAACTTTTTTGAAGCTGTCAAATTTTGTTAACTTTTCTGAAGCTGTCAAGTTTTGTTAAATTTTTTTGAAGCTGTCAACTTTTGTTAACTTTTTTAAAGCTGTCAACTTTTGTTATTTTTTTTAAAGCTGTCAACTTTTGTTATTTTTTTTAAAGCTGTCAACTTTTGTTAATTTTTTTTTATGTTTTGTAACTTTTGTTGAAGCTGTCAAGTTTTGTTAACTTTTTTTAAAGCTGTCAACTTTTGTTAACTTTTTTGAAGCTGTCAACTTTTGTTAACTTTTTTTGAAGCTCTCAACTTTTGTTAACTTTTTTTGAAGCTCTCAACTTTTGTTAACTTTTTTGAAGCTGTCAACTTTTGTTAAATTTTTTAAAGCTGTCAACTTTTGTTAACTTTTTTGAAGCTGACAAATTTTGTTAACTTTTTTGAAGCTGTCAACTTTTGTTAACTTTTTTTGAAGCTGTCAACTTTTGTTAATTTTTTTAAAGCTGTCAACTTTTGTTAACTTTTTTGGAGCTGTCAACTTTTGTTAATTTTTTTGAAGCTGTCAACTTTTGTTAACTTTTTAAAAGCTGTCCACTTTTGTTATTTTTTTTAAATCTGTCAACTTTTGTCAACTTTTTTAAAGCTGTCAACTTTTGTTAACTTTTTTGAAGCTGTCAACTTTTGTTAACTTTTTTAAAGCTGTCAAATTTTGTTAAGTATTTGAAGCTGTCAGCTTTTGTTAATGTTTTTGAAGCTGTCAACCTTTGTTAAATTTTTTAAAGCTGTCAACTTTTGTTAACTTTTTTGAAGCTGTCAAATTTTGTTAACTTTTCTGAAGCTGTCAAGTTTTGTTAAATTTTTTTGAAGCTGTCAACTTTTGTTAACTTTTTTAAAGCTGTCAACTTTTGTTATTTTTTTTAAAGCTGTCAACTTTTGTTATTTTTTTAAAGCTGTCAACTTTTGTTAATTTTTTTTTATGTTTTGTAACTTTTGTTGAAGCTGTCAAGTTTTGTTAACTTTTTTTGAAGCTGTCAACTTTTGTTAACTTTTTTGAAGCTGTCAACTTTTGTTAACTTTTTTTGAAGCTCTCAACTTTTGTTAACTTTTTTGAAGCTGTCAACTTTTGTTAAATTTTTTAAAGCTGTCAACTTTTGTTAACTTTTTTGAAGCTGACAAATTTTGTTAACTTTTTTGAAGCTGTCAACTTTTGTTAACTTTTTTTGAAGCTGTCAACTTTTGTTAACTTTTTTAAAGCTGTCAACTTTTGTTATTTTTTTTAAAGCTGTCAACTTTTGTTAACTTTTTTGAAGCTCTAAACTTTTGTTAATTTTTTTTGAAGCTGTCAACGTTTGTTGCCTTTTTTTGAAGCTGTCAACTTTTGTCAACTTTTTTGAAGCTGTCAACTTTTGTTAACTTTTTTTAAAGCTGTAAACTTTTGTTAACTTTTTTGAAGCTGTCAACTTTTTCTAACTTTTTTGAAGCTGTCAACTTTTGTTAACTTTTTTAAAGCTGTCAACTTTTAATAACTTTTTTTGAAGCTGTCACCTTTTATTAACTTTTGGTAACTTCTTTTAAAGTTTTGTTAACTTTTTTGAAGCTGTCAACTTTTGTTAACTTCTTTTAAAGTTTTGTTAACTTTTTTGAAGCTGTCAACTTTTGTTAACTTCTTTTAAAGTTTTGTCAACTTTTTTAAAACTGTCAACTTTTGTTAACTTTTTTTGAAGCTGTCAACTTTTGTTAACTTTTTTTGAAGCTGTCAACTTTTGTTAAGTTTTTTAAAGCTGTCAAATTTTGTTAACTATTTGAAGCTGTCAACTTTTGTTAATTTTTTTGAAGCTGTCAACTTTTGTTAACTTTTTTGGAGCTGTCAACTTTTGTTAACTGGTTTTGAAGCTGTCAACTTTTGTTAACTTTTAGTGAAGCTGTCAACTTTTGTTAATGTTTTTTGAAGCTGTCAGTTTTTGTTAACTTTTGTTAACTTCTTTTAAAGTTTTGTAACTTTTTTTGAAGCTTTCAACTTTTGTTAACTTTTCTAAAACTGTCAACTTTTGTTAATTTTTTTTTATGTTTTGTAACTTTTGTTGAAGCTGTCAACTTTTGTTATTTATTTTTGAAACTGTCAACTTTTGTTAACTTTTATTTGAAGCTGTCAACTTTTGTTAACTTTTTCTGAAGCTGTCAACTTTTGTTAACTGGTTTTGAAGCTGTCAACTTTTGTTAATTTTTTTTTAAATTTTGTAATTTTTTCTGAAGCTGCCAACTATTGTTAACTTTTTGAAGCTGTCAACTTTTGTTAACTTTTTTGAAGCTTTCAACTTTTGTTCACTTTTTTGAAGCTGTCAACTTTTGTTAACTTTTTTTGAAGCTCTCAACTTTTGTTAACTTATTTGAAGCTGCCAACTTTTGTTAACTTTTTTTGAAGCTGTCAACTTTTGTTAACTTTTGTTAACTTCTTTTGAAGTTTTGTTAACTTTTTTGAAGCTGTCAACATTTGTTAACTTCTTTTAAAGTTTTGTTAACTTTTTTGAAGCTGTCAACTTTTGTTAACTTTTTTTGAAGCTCTCAACTTTTGTTAACTTATTTGAAGCTGCCAACTTTTGTTAACTTTTGTTAACTTCTTTTGAAGTTTTGTTAACTTTTTTGAAGCTGTCAACATTTGTTAACTTCTTTTAAAGTTTTGTTAACTTTTTTGAAGATGTCAACTTTTGTTTACTTCTTTTGAAGTTTTGTCTACTTTTTTAAAAATGTCAACTTTTGTTAACTTTTTTTGAAGCTGTCAACTTTTGTTATTTTTTTTAAAGCTGTCAACTTTTGTTAATTTTTTTAAAGCTGTCAACTTTTGTTAACTTTTTTGGAGCTGTCAACTTTTGTTAATTTTTTTGAAGCTGTCAACTTTTGTTAACTTTTTAAAAGCTGTCCACTTTTGTTATTTTTTTTAAATCTGTCAACTTTTGTCAACTTTTTTAAAGCTGTCTACTTTTGTTAACTTTTTTGGAGCTGTCAACTTTTGTTAATTTTTTAGAAACTGTCAACTTTTGTTAAATTTTTAAAAGCTGTCCACTTTTGTTATTTTTTTTAAAGCTGTTAACTTTTGTAAACTTTTTTCAAGCTGTCAACTTTTGTTAACTTTTTTTGAAGCTGTCAACTTTTGTTAACTTTTTTAAAGCTGTCAAATTTTGTTAACTATTTGAAGCTGTCAATTTTTGTTAATTTTTTTGAAGCTGTCAACTTTTGTTAAATTTTTTAAAGCTGTCAACTTTTGTTAACTTTTTTGAAGCTGTCAAATTTTGTTAACTTTTTTGAAGCTGTCAAGTTTTGTTAAATTTTTTTGAAGCTGTCAACTTTTGTTAACTTTTTTAAAGCTGTCAACTTTTGTTATTTTTTTTAAAGCTGTCAACTTTTGTCAAATTTTTTGAAGCTGTTAACTTTTGTTAATTTTTTTTGAAACTGTCAACTTTTGTTAACTTTTTTGAAGCTGTCAAATTTTGTTAACTTTTTTGAAGCTGTCAACTTTTATTAATTTTTTTGAAGCCGTCAACTTTTGTTAACTTTTTAAAAACTGTCAACTTTTGTTAACTTTTTTGACGCTGTAAACTTTTGTTAACTTTTTTTGAAGCTGTCAACTTTTGTTAACTTCTTTTGAAGCTGTCAACTTTTGTTAACTTTTTTTAAAGCTGTCAACTTTTGTTATTTTTTTTAAGCTGTCAACTTTTGTTAATTTTTTTTTATGTTTTGTAACTTTTGTTGAAGCTGTCAACTTTTGTTATTTCTTTTTGAAACTGTCAACTTTTGTTAACTTTTTTTTAAAGCCGTCAACTTTTGTTAACTTTTTCTGAAGCTGTCAACTTTTATTCTTGGTTTTGAAGCTGTCAACTTTTGTTAACTTCTTTTGAAGTTTTGTTAACTTTTTTGAAGCTGTCAACTTTTGTTAACTTTTTTTGAAGCTGTCAACTTTTGTTAATTTCTTTTGAAGTTTTGTTAACTTTTTTGAAGCTGTCAACTTTTGTGAACTTTTTTAAAGCTGTCAACTTTTGTTAACTTTTTTAAAGCTGTCAAATTTTGTAAATTTTTTTAAAGCTGTCAACTTTTGTCAACTTTTTTAAAGCTGTCAACTTTTGTTAACTTTTTTTGAAGCTGTCGACTTCTGTTAACTTTTTTAAAGCTCTCAACTTTTGTTATTTTTTTTAAAGCTGTCAACTGTTGTCAAATTTTTTGAAGCTGTCAACTTTTGTTAACTTTTTTTGAAGCTGTCAACTTTTGTTAACTTTTTTTAAAGCTGTCAACTTTTGTTAACTTTTTTAAAGCTGTCAACTTTTGTTATTTTTTTTAAAGCTGTCAAATTTTGTCAAATTTTGTCAAATTTTGTTAACTTTTTTTAAAGCTGTCAACTTTTGTTAACTTTTTTAAAGCTGTCAACTTTTGTTAACTTTTTAAAAGCTGTCCACTTTTGTTATTTTTTTTAAAGCTGTTAAATTTTGTAAACTTTTTTCAAGCTGTCAACTTTTGTTAACTTTTTTTGAAGCTGTCAACTTTTGTTAACTTGTTTAAAGCAGTAAAATTTTGTTAACTATTTGAAGCCGTCAACTTTTGTTAACTTTTTCTGAAGCTGTCAACTTTTATTCTTGGTTTTGAAGCTGTCAACTTTTGTTAACTTCTTTTGAAGTTTTGTTAACTTTTTTGAAGCTGTCAACTTTTGTTAACTTTTTTTGAAGCTGTCAACTTTTGTTAATTTCTTTTGAAGTTTTGTTAACTTTTTTGAAGCTGTCAACTTTTGTTAACTTTTTTAAAGCTGTCAACTTTTGTTAACTTTTTTAAAGCTGTCAAATTTTGTTATTTTTTTTAAACCTGTCAACTTTTGTCAAATTTTTTGAAGCTGTCAACTTTTGTTAACTTTTTTTGAAGCTGTCAACTTTTGTTAACTTTTTTGAAGCTGTCAACTTTTGTTAACTTTTTAAAAGCTGTCCACTTTTGTTATTTTTTTTAAAGCTGTTAAATTTTGTAAACTTTTTTCAAGCTGTCAACTTTTGTTAACTTTTTTTGAAGCTGTCAACTTTTGTTAACTTGTTTAAAGCTGTAAAATTTTGTTAACTATTTGAAGCCGTCAACTTTTGTTAATTTTTTTGAAGCTGTCAACTTTTATTCTTGGTTTTGAAGCTGTCAACTTTTGTTAACTTCTTTTGAAGTTTTGTTAGCTTTTTTTGAAGCTGTCAACTTTTGTTAATTTCTTTTGAAGCTTTGTTAACTTTTTTGAAGCTGTCAACTTTTGTTAACTTTTTTAAAGCTGTCAACTTTTGTTAACTTTTTTAAAGCTGTCAAATTTTGTAAATTTTTTTAAAGCGGTCAACTTTTGTCAACTTTTTTAAAGCTGTCAACTTTTGTTAACTTTTTTTGAAGCTGTCAACTTTTGTTAACTTTTTTAAAGCTCTCAACTTTTGTTATTTTTTTTAAAGCTGTCAACTTTTGTCAAATTTTTTGAAGCTGTCAACTTTTGTTAACTTTTTTTAAAGCTGTCAACTTTTGTTAACTTTTTTTAAAGCATTCAACTTTTGTTAACTTTTTTAAAGCTGTCAACTTTTGTTATTTTTTTTAAAGCTGTCAAATTTGGTCAACTTTTGTTAACTTTTGTTAACTTCTTTTGAAGTTTTGTTAACTTTTTTGAAGCTGTCAACATTTGTTAACTTCTTTTAAAGTTTTGTTAACTTTTTTGAAGATGTCAACTTTTGTTAACTTCTTTTGAAGTTTTGTCTACTTTTTTAAAAATGTCAACTTTTGTTAACTTTTTTGAAGCTTTCAACTTTTGTTCACTTTTTTGAAGCTGTCAACTTTTGTTAACTTTTTTTGAAGCTCTCAACTTTTGTTAACTTATTTGAAGCTGCCAACTTTTGTTAACTTTTTTTGAAGCTGTCAACTTTTGTTAACTTTTCTTAACTTCTTTTGAACTTTTGTTAACTTTTTTTGAAGCTGTCAACTTTTGTTAACTTCTTTTGAAGTTTTGTTAACTTTTTTGAAGCTGTCAACATTTGTTAACTTTTTTTAAAGTTTTATTAACTTTTTTGAAGATGTCAACTTTTGTTAACTTCTTTTGAAGTTTTGTCTACTTTTTTAAAAATGTCAACTTTTGTTAACTTTTTTTGAAGCTGTCAACTTTTGTTATTTTTTTTAAAGCTGTCAACTTTTGTTAATTTTTTTAAAGCTGTCAACTTTTGTTAACTTTTTTGGAGCTGTCAACTTTTTTAATTTTTTTGAAGCTGTCAACTTTTGTTAACTTTTTAAAAGCTGTCCACTTTTGTTATTTTTTTTTAAATCTGTCAACTTTTGTCAACTTTTTTAAAGCTGTCAACTTTTGTTAACTTTTTTGGAGCTGTCAACTTTTGTTAATTTTTTAGAAACTGTCAACTTTTGTTAAATTTTTAAAAGCTGTCCACTTTTGTCATTTTTTTTAAAGCTGTTAACTTTTGTAAACTTTTTTCAAGCTGTCAACTTTTGTTAACTTTTTTTGAAGCTGTCAACTTTTGTTAACTTTTTTGAAGCTGTCAAATTTTGTTAACTATTTGAAGCTGTCAATTTTTGTTAATTTTTTTGAAGCTGTCAACTTTTGTTAAATTTTTTAAAGCTGTCAACTATTGTTAACTTTTTTGAAGCTGTCAAATATTGTTAACTTTTTTGAAGCTGTCAAGTTTTGTTAAATTTTTTTGAAGCTGTCAACTTTTGTTAACTTTTTTAAAGCTGTCAACTTTTGTTATTTTTTTTAAAGCTGTCAACTTTTGTCAAATTTTTTGAAGCTGTTAACTTTTGTTAATTTTTTTTGAAACTGTCAACTTTTGTTAACTTTTTTGAAGCTGTCAAATTTTGTTAACTTTTTTGAAGCTGTCAACTTTTGTTAATTTTTTTGAAGCCGTCAACTTTTGTTAACTTTTTAAAAGCTGTCAACTTTTGTTAACTTTTTTGACGCTGTAAACTTTTGTTAATTTTTTTTGAAGCTGTCAACTTTTGTTATTTTTTTTAAAGCTGTCAACTTTTGTTAATTTTTTTAAAGCTGTCAACTTTTGTTAACTTTTTTGGAGCTGTCAACTTTTGTTAATTTTTTTGAAGCTGTCAACTTTTGTTAACTTTTTAAAAGCTGTCCACTTTTGTTATTTTTTTTAAATCTGTCAACTTTTGTCAACTTTTTTAAAGCTGTCAACTTTTGTTAACTTTTTTGGAGCTGTCAACTTTTGTTAATTTTTTAGAAACTGTCAACTTTTGTTAAATTTTTAAAAGCTGTCCACTTTTGTTATTTTTTTTAAAGCTGTTAACTTTAGTAAACTTTTTTCAAGCTGTCAACTTTTGTTAACTTTTTTTGAAGCTGTCAACTTTTGTTAAGTTTTTTGAAGCTGTCAAATTTTGTTAACCATTTGAAGCTGTCAATTTTTGTTAATTTTTTTGATGCTGTCAACTTTTGTTAAATTTTTTAAAGCTGTCAACTTTTGTTAACTTTTTTGAAGCTGTCAAATTTTGTTATCGTTTTTGAAGCTGTCAAGTTTTGTTAAATTTTTTTGAAGCTGTCAACTTTTGTTAACTTTTTTAAAGCTGTCAAACTTTTGTTATTTTTTTTAAAGCTGTCAACTTTTGTCAAATTTTTTGAAGCTGTTAACTTTTGTTAATTTTTTTTGAAACTGTCAACTTTTGTTAATTTTTTTGAAGCTGTCAAATTTTGTTAACTTTTTTGAAGCTGTCAACTTTTGTTAATTTTTTTGAAGCCGTCAACTTTTGTTAACTTTTTAAAAGCTGTCAACTTTTGTTAACTTTTTTGACGCTGTAAACTTTTGTTAACTTTTTTTGAAGCTGTCAACTTTTGTTAACTTCTTTTGAAGCTGTCAACTTTTGTTAACTTTTTTTAAAGCTGTCAACTTTTGTTATTTTTTTTTAAGCTGTCAACTTTTGTTAATTTTTTTTTATGTTTTGTAACTTTTGTTGAAGTTGTCAACTTTTGTTATTTTTTTTTGAAACTGTTAACTTTTGTTAACTTTTTTTTAAAGCCGTCAACTTTTGTTAACTTTTTCTGAAGCTGTCAACTTTTATTCTTGGTTTTGAAGCTGTCAACTTTTGTTAACTTCTTTTGAAGTTTTGTTAACTTTTTTGAAGCTGTCAACTTTTGTTAACTTTTTTTGAAGCTGTCAACTTTTGTTAATTTCTTTTGAAGTTTTGTTAACTTTTTTGAAGCTGTCAACTTTTGTTAACTTTTTTAAAGCTGTCAACTTTTGTTAACTTTTTTAAAGCTGTCAACTTTTGTTAACTTTTTTTGAAGCTGTCAACTTTTGTTAACTTTTTTAAAGCTCTCAACTTTTGTTATTTTTTTTAAAGCTGTCAACTTTTGTCAAATTTTTTGAAGCTGTCAACTTTTGTTAACTTTTTTTGAAGCTGTCAACTTTTGTTAACTTTTTTTAAAGCTGTCAACTTTTGTTAACTTTTTTAAAGCTGTCAACTTTTGTTATTTTTTTTAAAGCTGTCAAATTTTGTCAAATTTTGTTAACTTTTTTTAAAGCTGTCAACTTTTGTTAACTTTTTTGAAGCTGTCAACTTTTGTTAACTTTTTAAAAGCTGTCCACTTTTGTTATTTTTTTAAAGCTGTTAAATTTTGTAAACTTTTTTCAAGCTGTCAACTTTTGTTAACTTTTTTTGAAGCTGTCAACTTTTGTTAACTTGTTTAAAGCTGTAAAATTTTGTTAACTATTTGAAGCCGTCAACTTTTGTTAATTTTTTTGAAGCTGTCAACTTTTATTTTGGTTTTGAAGCTGTCAACTTTTGTTAACTTCTTTTGAAGTTTTGTTAACTTTTTTGTAGCTGTCAACTTTTGTTAACTTTTTTTGAAGCTGTTAACTTTTGTTAATTTCTTTTGAAGTTTTGTTAACTTTTTTGAAGCTGTCAACTTTTGTTAACTTTTTTAAAGCTGTCAACTTTTGTAAACTTTTTTAAAGCTGTCAAATTTTGTAAATTTTTTTAAAGCTGTCAACTTTTGTCAACTTTTTTAAAGCTGTCAACTTTTGTTAACTTTTTTTGAAGCTGTCAACTTTTGTTAACTTTTTTAAAGCTCTCAACTTTTGTTATTTTTTTTAAAGCTGTCAACTTTTGTCAAATTTTTTGAAGCTGTCAACTTTTGTTAACTTTTTTTGAAGCTGTCAACTTTTGTTAACTATTTTAAAGCTGTCAACTTTTGTTAACTTTTTTAAAGCTGTCAACTTTTGTTATTTTTTTTAAAGCTGTCAAATTTTGTCACATTTTGTTAACTTTTTTTAAAGCTGTCAACTTTTGTTAACTTTTTTAAAGCTGTCAACTTTTGTTAATTTTTTTGAAGCCGTCAACTTTTGTTAACTTTTTAAAAGCTGTCAACTTTTGTTAACTTTTTTGACGCTGTAAACTTTTGTTAATTTTTTTTGAAGCTGTCAACTTTTGTTATTTTTTTTAAAGCTGTCAACTTTTGTTAATTTTTTTAAAGCTGTCAACTTTTGTTAACTTTTTTGGAGCTGTCAACTTTTGTTAATTTTTTTGAAGCTGTCAACTTTTGTTAACTTTTTAAAAGCTGTCCACTTTTGTTATTTTTTTTAAATCTGTCAACTTTTGTCAACTTTTTTAAAGCTGTCAACTTTTGTTAACTTTTTTGGAGCTGTCAACTTTTGTTAATTTTTTAGAAACTGTCAACTTTTGTTAAATTTTTAAAAGCTGTCCACTTTTGTCATTTTTTTTAAAGCTGTTAACTTTTGTAAACTTTTTTCAAGCTGTCAACTTTTGTTAACTTTTTTTGAAGCTGTCAACTTTTGTTAACTTTTTTGAAGCTGTCAAATTTTGTTAACTATTTGAAGCTGTCAATTTTTGTTAATTTTTTTGAAGCTGTCAACTTTTGTTAAATTTTTTAAAGCTGTCAACTATTGTTAACTTTTTTGAAGCTGTCAAATATTGTTAACTTTTTTGAAGCTGTCAAGTTTTGTTAAATTTTTTTGAAGCTGTCAACTTTTGTTAACTTTTTTAAAGCTGTCAACTTTTGTTATTTTTTTTAAAGCTGTCAACTTTTGTCAAATTTTTTGAAGCTGTTAACTTTTGTTAATTTTTTTTGAAACTGTCAACTTTTGTTAACTTTTTTGAAGCTGTCAAATTTTGTTAACTTTTTTGAAGCTGTCAACTTTTGTTAATTTTTTTGAAGCCGTCAACTTTTGTTAACTTTTTAAAAGCTGTCAACTTTTGTTAACTTTTTTGACGCTGTAAACTTTTGTTAATTTTTTTTGAAGCTGTCAACTGTTGTTATTTTTTTTAAAGCTGTCAACTTTTGTTAATTTTTTTAAAGCTGTCAACTTTTGTTAACTTTTTTGGAGCTGTCAACTTTTGTTAATTTTTTTGAAGCTGTCAACTTTTGTTATCTTTTTAAAAGCTGTCCACTTTTGTTATTTTTTTTAAATCTGTCAACTTTTGTCAACTTTTTTAAAGCTGTCAACTTTTGTTAACTTTTTTGGAGCTGTCAACTTTTGTTAATTTTTTAGAAACTGTCAACTTTTGTTAAATTTTTAAAAGCTGTCCACTTTTGTTATTTTTTTTAAAGCTGTTAACTTTAGTAAACTTTTTTCAAGCTGTCAACTTTTGTTAACTTTTTTTGAAGCTGTCAACTTTTGTTAAGTTTTTTAAAGCTGTCAAATTTTGTTAACCATTTGAAGCTGTCAATTTTTGTTAATTTTTTTGATGCTGTCAACTTTTGTTAAATTTTTTAAAGCTGTCAACTTTTGTTAACTTTTTTGAAGCTGTTAAATTTTGTTAACGTTTTTGAAGCTGTCAAGTTTTGTTAAATTTTTTTGAAGCTGTCAACTTTTGTTAACTTTTTTAAAGCTGTCAAACTTTTGTTATTTTTTTTAAAGCTGTCAACTTTTGTCAAATTTTTTGAAGCTGTTAACTTTTGTTAATTTTTTTTGAAACTGTCAACTTTTGTTAATTTTTTTGAAGCTGTCAAATTTTGTTAACTTTTTTGAAGCTGTCAACTTTTGTTAATTTTTTTGAAGCCGTCAACTTTTGTTAACTTTTTAAAAGCTGTCAACTTTTGTTAACTTTTTTGACGCTGTAAACTTTTGTTAACTTTTTTTGAAGCTGTTAACTTTTGTTAACTCCTTTTGAAGCTGTCAACTTTTGTTAACTTTTTTTAAAGCTGTCAACTTTTGTTATTTTTTTTTAAGCTGTCAACTTTTGTTAATTTTTTTTTATGTTTTGTAACTTTTGTTGAAGTTGTCAACTTTTGTTATTTTTTTTTGAAACTGTTAACTTTTGTTAACTTTTTTTTAAAGCCGTCAACTTTTGTTAACTTTTTCTGAAGCTGTCAACTTTTATTCTTGGTTTTGAAGCTGTCAACTTTTGTTAACTTCTTTTGAAGTTTTGTTAACTTTTTTGAAGCTGTCAACTTTTGTTAACTTTTTTTGAAGCTGTCAACTTTTGTTAATTTCTTTTGAAGTTTTGTTAACTTTTTTGAAGCTGTCAACTTTTGTTAACTTTTTTAAAGCTGTCAACTTTTGTTAACTTTTTTAAAGCTGTCAACTTTTGTTAACTTTTTTTGAAGCTGTCAACTTTTGTTAACTTTTTTAAAGCTCTCAACTTTTGTTATTTTTTTTAAAGCTGTCAACTTTTGTCAAATTTTTTGAAGCTGTCAACTTTTGTTAACTTTTTTTGAAGCTGTCAACTTTTGTTAACTTTTTTTAAAGCTGTCAACTTTTGTTAACTTTTTTAAAGCTGTCAACTTTTGTTATTTTTTTTAAAGCTGTCAAATTTTGTCAAATTTTGTTAACTTTTTTTAAAGCTGTCAACTTTTGTTAACTTTTTTGAAGCTGTCAACTTTTGTTAACTTTTTAAAAGCTGTCCACTTTTGTTATTTTTTTTAAAGCTGGTAAATTTTGTAAACTTTTTTCAAGCTGTCAACTTTTGTTAACTTTTTTTGAATCTGTCAACTTTTGTTAACTTGTTTAAAGCTGTAAAATTTTGTTAACTATTTGAAGCCGTCAACTTTTGTTAATTTTTTTGAAGCTGTCAACTTTTATTTTGGTTTTGAAGCTGTCAACTTTTGTTAACTTCTTTTGAAGTTTTGTTAACTTTTTTGAAGCTGTCAACTTTTGTTAACTTTTTTTGAAGCTGTTAACTTTTGTTAATTTCTTTTGAAGTTTTGTTAACTTTTTTGAAGCTGTCAACTTTTGTTAACTTTTTTAAAGCTGTCAACTTTTGTAAACCTTTTTAAAGCTGTCAAATTTTGTAAATTTTTTTAAAGCTGTCAACTTTTGTCAACTTTTTTAAAGCTGTCAACTTTTGTTAACTTTTTTTGATGCTGTCAACTTTTGTTAACTTTTTTAAAGCTCTCAACTTTTGTTATTTTTTTTTAAAGCTGTCAACTTTTGGCAAATTTTTTGAAGCTGTCAACTTTTGTTAACTTTTTTTGAAGCTGTCAACTTTTGTTAACTATTTTAAAGCTGTCAACTTTTGTTAACTTTTTTAAAGCTGTCAACTTTTGTTATTTTTTTTAAAGCTGTCAAATTTTGTCACATTTTGTTAACTTTTTTTAAAGCTGTCAACTTTTGTTAACTTTTTTAAAGCTGTCAACTTTTGTTAATTTTTTTGAAGCCGTCAACTTTTGTTAACTTTTTAAAAGCTGTCAACTTTTGTTAACTTTTTTGACGCTGTAAACTTTTGTTAATTTTTTTTGAAGCTGTCAACTTTTGTTATTTTTTTTAAAGCTGTCAACTTTTGTTAATTTTTTTAAAGCTGTCAACTTTTGTTAACTTTTTTGGAGCTGTCAACTTTTGTTAATTTTTTTGAAGCTGTCAACTTTTGTTAACTTTTTAAAAGCTGTCCACTTTTGTTATTTTTTTTAAATCTGTCAACTTTTGTCAACTTTTTTAAAGCTGTCAACTTTTGTTAACTTTTTTGGAGCTGTCAACTTTTGTTAATTTTTTAGAAACTGTCAACTTTTGTTAAATTTTTAAAAGCTGTCCACTTTTGTTATTTTTTTTAAAGCTGTTAACTTTAGTAAACTTTTTTCAAGCTGTCAACTTTTGTTAACTTTTTTTGAAGCTGTCAACTTTTGTTAAGTTTTTTAAAACTGTCAAATTTTGTTAACCATTTAAAGCTGTCAATTTTTGTTAATTTTTGTGATGCTGTCAACTTTTGTTAAATTTTTTAAAGCTGTCAAATTTTGTTAACTTTTCTGAAGCTGTCAAGTTTTGTTAAATTTTTTTGAAGCTGTCAACTTTTGTTAACTTTTTTAAAGCTGTCAACTTTTGTTATTTTTTTTAAAGCTGTCAACTTTTGTTATTTTTTTTAAAGCTGTCAACTTTTGTTAATTTTTTTTTATGTTTTGTAACTTTTGTTGAAGCTGTCAAGTTTTGTTAACTTTTTTTAAAGCTGTCAACTTTTGTTAACTTTTTTGAAGCTGTCAACTTTTGTTAACTTTTTTTGAAGCTCTCAACTTTTGTTAACTTTTTTTGAAGCTCTCAACTTTTGTTAACTTTTTTGAAGCTGTCAACTTTTGTTAAATTTTTTAAAGCTGTCAACTTTTGTTAACTTTTTTGAAGCTGACAAATTTTGTTAACTTTTTTGAAGCTGTCAACTTTTGTTAACTTTTTTTGAAGCTGTCAACTTTTGTTAATTTTTTTAAAGCTGTCAACTTTTGTTAACTTTTTTGGAGCTGTCAACTTTTGTTAATTTTTTTGAAGCTGTCAACTTTTGTTAACTTTTTAAAAGCTGTCCACTTTTGTTATTTTTTTTAAATCTGTCAACTTTTGTCAACTTTTTTAAAGCTGTCAACTTTTGTTAACTTTTTTGAAGCTGTCAACTTTTGTTAACTTTTTTAAAGCTGTCAAATTTTGTTAAGTATTTGAAGCTGTCAGCTTTTGTTAATGTTTTTGAAGCTGTCAACCTTTGTTAAATTTTTTAAAGCTGTCAACTTTTGTTAACTTTTTTGAAGCTGTCAAATTTTGTTAACTTTTCTGAAGCTGTCAAGTTTTGTTAAATTTTTTTGAAGCTGTCAACTTTTGTTAACTTTTTTAAAGCTGTCAACTTTTGTTATTTTTTTTAAAGCTGTCAACTTTTGTTATTTTTTTAAAGCTGTCAACTTTTGTTAATTTTTTTTTATGTTTTGTAACTTTTGTTGAAGCTGTCAAGTTTTGTTAACTTTTTTTGAAGCTGTCAACTTTTGTTAACTTTTTTGAAGCTGTCAACTTTTGTTAACTTTTTTTGAAGCTCTCAACTTTTGTTAACTTTTTTGAAGCTGTCAACTTTTGTTAAATTTTTTAAAGCTGTCAACTTTTGTTAACTTTTTTGAAGCTGACAAATTTTGTTAACTTTTTTGAAGCTGTCAACTTTTGTTAACTTTTTTTGAAGCTGTCAACTTTTGTTAACTTTTTTAAAGCTGTCAACTTTTGTTATTTTTTTTAAAGCTGTCAACTTTTGTTAACTTTTTTGAAGCTCTAAACTTTTGTTAATTTTTTTTGAAGCTGTCAACGTTTGTTGCCTTTTTTTGAAGCTGTCAACTTTTGTCAACTTTTTTGAAGCTGTCAACTTTTGTTAACTTTTTTTAAAGCTGTAAACTTTTGTTAACTTTTTTGAAGCTGTCAACTTTTTCTAACTTTTTTGAAGCTGTCAACTTTTGTTAACTTTTTTAAAGCTGTCAACTTTTAATAACTTTTTTTGAAGCTGTCACCTTTTATTAACTTTTGGTAACTTCTTTTAAAGTTTTGTTAACTTTTTTGAAGCTGTCAACTTTTGTTAACTTCTTTTAAAGTTTTGTTAACTTTTTTGAAGCTGTCAACTTTTGTTAACTTCTTTTAAAGTTTTGTCAACTTTTTTAAAACTGTCAACTTTTGTTAACTTTTTTTGAAGCTGTCAACTTTTGTTAACTTTTTTTGAAGCTGTCAACTTTTGTTAAGTTTTTTAAAGCTGTCAAATTTTGTTAACTATTTGAAGCTGTCAACTTTTGTTAATTTTTTTGAAGCTGTCAACTTTTGTTAACTTTTTTGGAGCTGTCAACTTTTGTTAACTGGTTTTGAAGCTGTCAACTTTTGTTAACTTTTAGTGAAGCTGTCAACTTTTGTTAATGTTTTTTGAAGCTGTCAGTTTTTGTTAACTTTTGTTAACTTCTTTTAAAGTTTTGTAACTTTTTTTGAAGCTTTCAACTTTTGTTAACTTTTCTAAAACTGTCAACTTTTGTTAATTTTTTTTTATGTTTTGTAACTTTTGTTGAAGCTGTCAACTTTTGTTATTTATTTTTGAAACTGTCAACTTTTGTTAACTTTTATTTGAAGCTGTCAACTTTTGTTAACTTTTTCTGAAGCTGTCAACTTTTGTTAACTGGTTTTGAAGCTGTCAACTTTTGTTAATTTTTTTTTAAATTTTGTAATTTTTTCTGAAGCTGCCAACTATTGTTAACTTTTTGAAGCTGTCAACTTTTGTTAACTTTTTTGAAGCTTTCAACTTTTGTTCACTTTTTTGAAGCTGTCAACTTTTGTTAACTTTTTTTGAAGCTCTCAACTTTTGTTAACTTATTTGAAGCTGCCAACTTTTGTTAACTTTTTTTGAAGCTGTCAACTTTTGTTAACTTTTGTTAACTTCTTTTGAAGTTTTGTTAACTTTTTTGAAGCTGTCAACATTTGTTAACTTCTTTTAAAGTTTTGTTAACTTTTTTGAAGCTGTCAACTTTTGTTAACTTTTTTTGAAGCTCTCAACTTTTGTTAACTTATTTGAAGCTGCCAACTTTTGTTAACTTTTGTTAACTTCTTTTGAAGTTTTGTTAACTTTTTTGAAGCTGTCAACATTTGTTAACTTCTTTTAAAGTTTTGTTAACTTTTTTGAAGATGTCAACTTTTGTTTACTTCTTTTGAAGTTTTGTCTACTTTTTTAAAAATGTCAACTTTTGTTAACTTTTTTTGAAGCTGTCAACTTTTGTTATTTTTTTTAAAGCTGTCAACTTTTGTTAATTTTTTTAAAGCTGTCAACTTTTGTTAACTTTTTTGGAGCTGTCAACTTTTGTTAATTTTTTTGAAGCTGTCAACTTTTGTTAACTTTTTAAAAGCTGTCCACTTTTGTTATTTTTTTTAAATCTGTCAACTTTTGTCAACTTTTTTAAAGCTGTCTACTTTTGTTAACTTTTTTGGAGCTGTCAACTTTTGTTAATTTTTTAGAAACTGTCAACTTTTGTTAAATTTTTAAAAGCTGTCCACTTTTGTTATTTTTTTTAAAGCTGTTAACTTTTGTAAACTTTTTTCAAGCTGTCAACTTTTGTTAACTTTTTTTGAAGCTGTCAACTTTTGTTAACTTTTTTAAAGCTGTCAAATTTTGTTAACTATTTGAAGCTGTCAATTTTTGTTAATTTTTTTGAAGCTGTCAACTTTTGTTAAATTTTTTAAAGCTGTCAACTTTTGTTAACTTTTTTGAAGCTGTCAAATTTTGTTAACTTTTTTGAAGCTGTCAAGTTTTGTTAAATTTTTTTGAAGCTGTCAACTTTTGTTAACTTTTTTAAAGCTGTCAACTTTTGTTATTTTTTTTAAAGCTGTCAACTTTTGTCAAATTTTTTGAAGCTGTTAACTTTTGTTAATTTTTTTTGAAACTGTCAACTTTTGTTAACTTTTTTGAAGCTGTCAAATTTTGTTAACTTTTTTGAAGCTGTCAACTTTTATTAATTTTTTTGAAGCCGTCAACTTTTGTTAACTTTTTAAAAACTGTCAACTTTTGTTAACTTTTTTGACGCTGTAAACTTTTGTTAACTTTTTTTGAAGCTGTCAACTTTTGTTAACTTCTTTTGAAGCTGTCAACTTTTGTTAACTTTTTTTAAAGCTGTCAACTTTTGTTATTTTTTTTAAGCTGTCAACTTTTGTTAATTTTTTTTTATGTTTTGTAACTTTTGTTGAAGCTGTCAACTTTTGTTATTTCTTTTTGAAACTGTCAACTTTTGTTAACTTTTTTTTAAAGCCGTCAACTTTTGTTAACTTTTTCTGAAGCTGTCAACTTTTATTCTTGGTTTTGAAGCTGTCAACTTTTGTTAACTTCTTTTGAAGTTTTGTTAACTTTTTTGAAGCTGTCAACTTTTGTTAACTTTTTTTGAAGCTGTCAACTTTTGTTAATTTCTTTTGAAGTTTTGTTAACTTTTTTGAAGCTGTCAACTTTTGTGAACTTTTTTAAAGCTGTCAACTTTTGTTAACTTTTTTAAAGCTGTCAAATTTTGTAAATTTTTTTAAAGCTGTCAACTTTTGTCAACTTTTTTAAAGCTGTCAACTTTTGTTAACTTTTTTTGAAGCTGTCGACTTCTGTTAACTTTTTTAAAGCTCTCAGCTTTTGTTATTTTTTTTAAAGCTGTCAACTGTTGTCAAATTTTTTGAAGCTGTCAACTTTTGTTAACTTTTTTTGAAGCTGTCAACTTTTGTTAACTTTTTTTAAAGCTGTCAACTTTTGTTAACTTTTTTAAAGCTGTCAACTTTTGTTATTTTTTTTAAAGCTGTCAAATTTTGTCAAATTTTGTCAAATTTTGTTAACTTTTTTTAAAGCTGTCAACTTTTGTTAACTTTTTTAAAGCTGTCAACTTTTGTTAACTTTTTAAAAGCTGTCCACTTTTGTTATTTTTTTTAAAGCTGTTAAATTTTGTAAACTTTTTTCAAGCTGTCAACTTTTGTTAACTTTTTTTGAAGCTGTCAACTTTTGTTAACTTGTTTAAAGCAGTAAAATTTTGTTAACTATTTGAAGCCGTCAACTTTTGTTAACTTTTTCTGAAGCTGTCAACTTTTATTCTTGGTTTTGAAGCTGTCAACTTTTGTTAACTTCTTTTGAAGTTTTGTTAACTTTTTTGAAGCTGTCAACTTTTGTTAACTTTTTTTGAAGCTGTCAACTTTTGTTAATTTCTTTTGAAGTTTTGTTAACTTTTTTGAAGCTGTCAACTTTTGTTAACTTTTTTAAAGCTGTCAACTTTTGTTAACTTTTTTAAAGCTGTCAAATTTTGTTATTTTTTTTAAACCTGTCAACTTTTGTCAAATTTTTTGAAGCTGTCAACTTTTGTTAACTTTTTTTGAAGCTGTCAACTTTTGTTAACTTTTTTGAAGCTGTCAACTTTTGTTAACTTTTTAAAAGCTGTCCACTTTTGTTATTTTTTTTAAAGCTGTTAAATTTTGTAAACTTTTTTCAAGCTGTCAACTTTTGTTAACTTTTTTTGAAGCTGTCAACTTTTGTTAACTTGTTTAAAGCTGTAAAATTTTGTTAACTATTTGAAGCCGTCAACTTTTGTTAATTTTTTTGAAGCTGTCAACTTTTATTCTTGGTTTTGAAGCTGTCAACTTTTGTTAACTTCTTTTGAAGTTTTGTTAGCTTTTTTTGAAGCTGTCAACTTTTGTTAATTTCTTTTGAAGCTTTGTTAACTTTTTTGAAGCTGTCAACTTTTGTTAACTTTTTTAAAGCTGTCAACTTTTGTTAACTTTTTTAAAGCTGTCAAATTTTGTAAATTTTTTTAAAGCGGTCAACTTTTGTCAACTTTTTTAAAGCTGTCAACTTTTGTTAACTTTTTTTGAAGCTGTCAACTTTTGTTAACTTTTTTAAAGCTCTCAACTTTTGTTATTTTTTTTAAAGCTGTCAACTTTTGTCAAATTTTTTGAAGCTGTCAACTTTTGTTAACTTTTTTTAAAGCTGTCAACTTTTGTTAACTTTTTTTAAAGCATTCAACTTTTGTTAACTTTTTTAAAGCTGTCAACTTTTGTTATTTTTTTTAAAGCTGTCAAATTTGGTCAACTTTTGTTAACTTTTGTTAACTTCTTTTGAAGTTTTGTTAACTTTTTTGAAGCTGTCAACATTTGTTAACTTCTTTTAAAGTTTTGTTAACTTTTTTGAAGATGTCAACTTTTGTTAACTTCTTTTGAAGTTTTGTCTACTTTTTTAAAAATGTCAACTTTTGTTAACTTTTTTGAAGCTTTCAACTTTTGTTCACTTTTTTGAAGCTGTCAACTTTTGTTAACTTTTTTTGAAGCTCTCAACTTTTGTTAACTTATTTGAAGCTGCCAACTTTTGTTAACTTTTTTTGAAGCTGTCAACTTTTGTTAACTTTTCTTAACTTCTTTTGAACTTTTGTTAACTTTTTTTGAAGCTGTCAACTTTTGTTAACTTCTTTTGAAGTTTTGTTAACTTTTTTGAAGCTGTCAACATTTGTTAACTTTTTTTAAAGTTTTATTAACTTTTTTGAAGATGTCAACTTTTGTTAACTTCTTTTGAAGTTTTGTCTACTTTTTTAAAAATGTCAACTTTTGTTAACTTTTTTTGAAGCTGTCAACTTTTGTTATTTTTTTTAAAGCTGTCAACTTTTGTTAATTTTTTTAAAGCTGTCAACTTTTGTTAACTTTTTTGGAGCTGTCAACTTTTTTAATTTTTTTGAAGCTGTCAACTTTTGTTAACTTTTTAAAAGCTGTCCACTTTTGTTATTTTTTTTTAAATCTGTCAACTTTTGTCAACTTTTTTAAAGCTGTCAACTTTTGTTAACTTTTTTGGAGCTGTCAACTTTTGTTAATTTTTTAGAAACTGTCAACTTTTGTTAAATTTTTAAAAGCTGTCCACTTTTGTCATTTTTTTTAAAGCTGTTAACTTTTGTAAACTTTTTTCAAGCTGTCAACTTTTGTTAACTTTTTTTGAAGCTGTCAACTTTTGTTAACTTTTTTGAAGCTGTCAAATTTTGTTAACTATTTGAAGCTGTCAATTTTTGTTAATTTTTTTGAAGCTGTCAACTTTTGTTAAATTTTTTAAAGCTGTCAACTATTGTTAACTTTTTTGAAGCTGTCAAATATTGTTAACTTTTTTGAAGCTGTCAAGTTTTGTTAAATTTTTTTGAAGCTGTCAACTTTTGTTAACTTTTTTAAAGCTGTCAACTTTTGTTATTTTTTTTAAAGCTGTCAACTTTTGTCAAATTTTTTGAAGCTGTTAACTTTTGTTAATTTTTTTTGAAACTGTCAACTTTTGTTAACTTTTTTGAAGCTGTCAAATTTTGTTAACTTTTTTGAAGCTGTCAACTTTTGTTAATTTTTTTGAAGCCGTCAACTTTTGTTAACTTTTTAAAAGCTGTCAACTTTTGTTAACTTTTTTGACGCTGTAAACTTTTGTTAATTTTTTTTGAAGCTGTCAACTTTTGTTATTTTTTTTAAAGCTGTCAACTTTTGTTAATTTTTTTAAAGCTGTCAACTTTTGTTAACTTTTTTGGAGCTGTCAACTTTTGTTAATTTTTTTGAAGCTGTCAACTTTTGTTAACTTTTTAAAAGCTGTCCACTTTTGTTATTTTTTTTAAATCTGTCAACTTTTGTCAACTTTTTTAAAGCTGTCAACTTTTGTTAACTTTTTTGGAGCTGTCAACTTTTGTTAATTTTTTAGAAACTGTCAACTTTTGTTAAATTTTTAAAAGCTGTCCACTTTTGTTATTTTTTTTAAAGCTGTTAACTTTAGTAAACTTTTTTCAAGCTGTCAACTTTTGTTAACTTTTTTTGAAGCTGTCAACTTTTGTTAAGTTTTTTGAAGCTGTCAAATTTTGTTAACCATTTGAAGCTGTCAATTTTTGTTAATTTTTTTGATGCTGTCAACTTTTGTTAAATTTTTTAAAGCTGTCAACTTTTGTTAACTTTTTTGAAGCTGTCAAATTTTGTTATCGTTTTTGAAGCTGTCAAGTTTTGTTAAATTTTTTTGAAGCTGTCAACTTTTGTTAACTTTTTTAAAGCTGTCAAACTTTTGTTATTTTTTTTAAAGCTGTCAACTTTTGTCAAATTTTTTGAAGCTGTTAACTTTTGTTAATTTTTTTTGAAACTGTCAACTTTTGTTAATTTTTTTGAAGCTGTCAAATTTTGTTAACTTTTTTGAAGCTGTCAACTTTTGTTAATTTTTTTGAAGCCGTCAACTTTTGTTAACTTTTTAAAAGCTGTCAACTTTTGTTAACTTTTTTGACGCTGTAAACTTTTGTTAACTTTTTTTGAAGCTGTCAACTTTTGTTAACTTCTTTTGAAGCTGTCAACTTTTGTTAACTTTTTTTAAAGCTGTCAACTTTTGTTATTTTTTTTTAAGCTGTCAACTTTTGTTAATTTTTTTTTATGTTTTGTAACTTTTGTTGAAGTTGTCAACTTTTGTTATTTTTTTTTGAAACTGTTAACTTTTGTTAACTTTTTTTTAAAGCCGTCAACTTTTGTTAACTTTTTCTGAAGCTGTCAACTTTTATTCTTGGTTTTGAAGCTGTCAACTTTTGTTAACTTCTTTTGAAGTTTTGTTAACTTTTTTGAAGCTGTCAACTTTTGTTAACTTTTTTTGAAGCTGTCAACTTTTGTTAATTTCTTTTGAAGTTTTGTTAACTTTTTTGAAGCTGTCAACTTTTGTTAACTTTTTTAAAGCTGTCAACTTTTGTTAACTTTTTTAAAGCTGTCAACTTTTGTTAACTTTTTTTGAAGCTGTCAACTTTTGTTAACTCTTTTAAAGCTCTCAACTTTTGTTATTTTTTTTAAAGCTGTCAACTTTTGTCAAATTTTTTGAAGCTGTCAACTTTTGTTAACTTTTTTTGAAGCTGTCAACTTTTGTTAACTTTTTTTAAAGCTGTCAACTTTTGTTAACTTTTTTAAAGCTGTCAACTTTTGTTATTTTTTTTAAAGCTGTCAAATTTTGTCAAATTTTGTTAACTTTTTTTAAAGCTGTCAACTTTTGTTAACTTTTTTGAAGCTGTCAACTTTTGTTAACTTTTTAAAAGCTGTCCACTTTTGTTATTTTTTTAAAGCTGTTAAATTTTGTAAACTTTTTTCAAGCTGTCAACTTTTGTTAACTTTTTTTGAAGCTGTCAACTTTTGTTAACTTGTTTAAAGCTGTAAAATTTTGTTAACTATTTGAAGCCGTCAACTTTTGTTAATTTTTTTGAAGCTGTCAACTTTTATTTTGGTTTTGAAGCTGTCAACTTTTGTTAACTTCTTTTGAAGTTTTGTTAACTTTTTTGTAGCTGTCAACTTTTGTTAACTTTTTTTGAAGCTGTTAACTTTTGTTAATTTCTTTTGAAGTTTTGTTAACTTTTTTGAAGCTGTCAACTTTTGTTAACTTTTTTAAAGCTGTCAACTTTTGTAAACTTTTTTAAAGCTGTCAAATTTTGTAAATTTTTTTAAAGCTGTCAACTTTTGTCAACTTTTTTAAAGCTGTCAACTTTTGTTAACTTTTTTTGAAGCTGTCAACTTTTGTTAACTTTTTTAAAGCTCTCAACTTTTGTTATTTTTTTTAAAGCTGTCAACTTTTGTCAAATTTTTTGAAGCTGTCAACTTTTGTTAACTTTTTTTGAAGCTGTCAACTTTTGTTAACTATTTTAAAGCTGTCAACTTTTGTTAACTTTTTTAAAGCTGTCAACTTTTGTTATTTTTTTTAAAGCTGTCAAATTTTGTCACATTTTGTTAACTTTTTTTAAAGCTGTCAACTTTTGTTAACTTTTTTAAAGCTGTCAACTTTTGTTAATTTTTTTGAAGCCGTCAACTTTTGTTAACTTTTTAAAAGCTGTCAACTTTTGTTAACTTTTTTGACGCTGTAAACTTTTGTTAATTTTTTTTGAAGCTGTCAACTTTTGTTATTTTTTTTAAAGCTGTCAACTTTTGTTAATTTTTTTAAAGCTGTCAACTTTTGTTAACTTTTTTGGAGCTGTCAACTTTTGTTAATTTTTTTGAAGCTGTCAACTTTTGTTAACTTTTTAAAAGCTGTCCACTTTTGTTATTTTTTTTAAATCTGTCAACTTTTGTCAACTTTTTTAAAGCTGTCAACTTTTGTTAACTTTTTTGGAGCTGTCAACTTTTGTTAATTTTTTAGAAACTGTCAACTTTTGTTAAATTTTTAAAAGCTGTCCACTTTTGTCATTTTTTTTAAAGCTGTTAACTTTTGTAAACTTTTTTCAAGCTGTCAACTTTTGTTAACTTTTTTTGAAGCTGTCAACTTTTGTTAACTTTTTTGAAGCTGTCAAATTTTGTTAACTATTTGAAGCTGTCAATTTTTGTTAATTTTTTTGAAGCTGTCAACTTTTGTTAAATTTTTTAAAGCTGTCAACTATTGTTAACTTTTTTGAAGCTGTCAAATATTGTTAACTTTTTTGAAGCTGTCAAGTTTTGTTAAATTTTTTTGAAGCTGTCAACTTTTGTTAACTTTTTTAAAGCTGTCAACTTTTGTTATTTTTTTTAAAGCTGTCAACTTTTGTCAAATTTTTTGAAGCTGTTAACTTTTGTTAATTTTTTTTGAAACTGTCAACTTTTGTTAACTTTTTTGAAGCTGTCAAATTTTGTTAACTTTTTTGAAGCTGTCAACTTTTGTTAATTTTTTTGAAGCCGTCAACTTTTGTTAACTTTTTAAAAGCTGTCAACTTTTGTTAACTTTTTTGACGCTGTAAACTTTTGTTAATTTTTTTTGAAGCTGTCAACTGTTGTTATTTTTTTTAAAGCTGTCAACTTTTGTTAATTTTTTTAAAGCTGTCAACTTTTGTTAACTTTTTTGGAGCTGTCAACTTTTGTTAATTTTTTTGAAGCTGTCAACTTTTGTTATCTTTTTAAAAGCTGTCCACTTTTGTTATTTTTTTTAAATCTGTCAACTTTTGTCAACTTTTTTAAAGCTGTCAACTTTTGTTAACTTTTTTGGAGCTGTCAACTTTTGTTAATTTTTTAGAAACTGTCAACTTTTGTTAAATTTTTAAAAGCTGTCCACTTTTGTTATTTTTTTTAAAGCTGTTAACTTTAGTAAACTTTTTTCAAGCTGTCAACTTTTGTTAACTTTTTTTGAAGCTGTCAACTTTTGTTAAGTTTTTTAAAGCTGTCAAATTTTGTTAACCATTTGAAGCTGTCAATTTTTGTTAATTTTTTTGATGCTGTCAACTTTTGTTAAATTTTTTAAAGCTGTCAACTTTTGTTAACTTTTTTGAAGCTGTTAAATTTTGTTAACGTTTTTGAAGCTGTCAAGTTTTGTTAAATTTTTTTGAAGCTGTCAACTTTTGTTAACTTTTTTAAAGCTGTCAAACTTTTGTTATTTTTTTTAAAGCTGTCAACTTTTGTCAAATTTTTTGAAGCTGTTAACTTTTGTTAATTTTTTTTGAAACTGTCAACTTTTGTTAATTTTTTTGAAGCTGTCAAATTTTGTTAACTTTTTTGAAGCTGTCAACTTTTGTTAATTTTTTTGAAGCCGTCAACTTTTGTTAACTTTTTAAAAGCTGTCAACTTTTGTTAACTTTTTTGACGCTGTAAACTTTTGTTAACTTTTTTTGAAGCTGTTAACTTTTGTTAACTCCTTTTGAAGCTGTCAACTTTTGTTAACTTTTTTTAAAGCTGTCAACTTTTGTTATTTTTTTTTAAGCTGTCAACTTTTGTTAATTTTTTTTTATGTTTTGTAACTTTTGTTGAAGTTGTCAACTTTTGTTATTTTTTTTTGAAACTGTTAACTTTTGTTAACTTTTTTTTAAAGCCGTCAACTTTTGTTAACTTTTTCTGAAGCTGTCAACTTTTATTCTTGGTTTTGAAGCTGTCAACTTTTGTTAACTTCTTTTGAAGTTTTGTTAACTTTTTTGAAGCTGTCAACTTTTGTTAACTTTTTTTGAAGCTGTCAACTTTTGTTAATTTCTTTTGAAGTTTTGTTAACTTTTTTGAAGCTGTCAACTTTTGTTAACTTTTTTAAAGCTGTCAACTTTTGTTAACTTTTTTAAAGCTGTCAACTTTTGTTAACTTTTTTTGAAGCTGTCAACTTTTGTTAACTTTTTTAAAGCTCTCAACTTTTGTTATTTTTTTTAAAGCTGTCAACTTTTGTCAAATTTTTTGAAGCTGTCAACTTTTGTTAACTTTTTTTGAAGCTGTCAACTTTTGTTAACTTTTTTTAAAGCTGTCAACTTTTGTTAACTTTTTTAAAGCTGTCAACTTTTGTTATTTTTTTTAAAGCTGTCAAATTTTGTCAAATTTTGTTAACTTTTTTTAAAGCTGTCAACTTTTGTTAACTTTTTTGAAGCTGTCAACTTTTGTTAACTTTTTAAAAGCTGTCCACTTTTGTTATTTTTTTTAAAGCTGGTAAATTTTGTAAACTTTTTTCAAGCTGTCAACTTTTGTTAACTTTTTTTGAATCTGTCAACTTTTGTTAACTTGTTTAAAGCTGTAAAATTTTGTTAACTATTTGAAGCCGTCAACTTTTGTTAATTTTTTTGAAGCTGTCAACTTTTATTTTGGTTTTGAAGCTGTCAACTTTTGTTAACTTCTTTTGAAGTTTTGTTAACTTTTTTGAAGCTGTCAACTTTTGTTAACTTTTTTTGAAGCTGTTAACTTTTGTTAATTTCTTTTGAAGTTTTGTTAACTTTTTTGAAGCTGTCAACTTTTGTTAACTTTTTTAAAGCTGTCAACTTTTGTAAACCTTTTTAAAGCTGTCAAATTTTGTAAATTTTTTTAAAGCTGTCAACTTTTGTCAACTTTTTTAAAGCTGTCAACTTTTGTTAACTTTTTTTGATGCTGTCAACTTTTGTTAACTTTTTTAAAGCTCTCAACTTTTGTTATTTTTTTTTAAAGCTGTCAACTTTTGGCAAATTTTTTGAAGCTGTCAACTTTTGTTAACTTTTTTTGAAGCTGTCAACTTTTGTTAACTATTTTAAAGCTGTCAACTTTTGTTAACTTTTTTAAAGCTGTCAACTTTTGTTATTTTTTTTAAAGCTGTCAAATTTTGTCACATTTTGTTAACTTTTTTTAAAGCTGTCAACTTTTGTTAACTTTTTTAAAGCTGTCAACTTTTGTTAATTTTTTTGAAGCCGTCAACTTTTGTTAACTTTTTAAAAGCTGTCAACTTTTGTTAACTTTTTTGACGCTGTAAACTTTTGTTAATTTTTTTTGAAGCTGTCAACTTTTGTTATTTTTTTTAAAGCTGTCAACTTTTGTTAATTTTTTTAAAGCTGTCAACTTTTGTTAACTTTTTTGGAGCTGTCAACTTTTGTTAATTTTTTTGAAGCTGTCAACTTTTGTTAACTTTTTAAAAGCTGTCCACTTTTGTTATTTTTTTTAAATCTGTCAACTTTTGTCAACTTTTTTAAAGCTGTCAACTTTTGTTAACTTTTTTGGAGCTGTCAACTTTTGTTAATTTTTTAGAAACTGTCAACTTTTGTTAAATTTTTAAAAGCTGTCCACTTTTGTTATTTTTTTTAAAGCTGTTAACTTTAGTAAACTTTTTTCAAGCTGTCAACTTTTGTTAACTTTTTTTGAAGCTGTCAACTTTTGTTAAGTTTTTTAAAACTGTCAAATTTTGTTAACCATTTAAAGCTGTCAATTTTTGTTAATTTTTGTGATGCTGTCAACTTTTGTTAAATTTTTTAAAGCTGTCAACTTTTGTTAACTTTTTTGAAGCTGTCAAATTTTGTTAACGTTTTTGAAGCTGTCAAGTTTTGTTAAATTTTTTTGAAGCTGTAAACTTTTGTTAACTTTTTTGAAGCTGTCAACTTTTGTTAACTTT
Organism: Altica lythri; assembly: GCA_964028335.1. Taxonomy (NCBI): domain Eukaryota; kingdom Metazoa; phylum Arthropoda; class Insecta; order Coleoptera; family Chrysomelidae; genus Altica; species Altica lythri. Next base: position 44,142,505 of record OZ034800.1, on the reverse strand, counting down.
TTTGAAGCTGTCAACTTTTGTTAACTTTTTGAAGCTGTCAACTTTTGTTAACTTTTTTTGAAGTTTTGTAACTTTTTCTAAAGCTGCCAACTTTTGTTAACTTTTTTGAAGCTGTCAACTTTTGTTAACTTTTTTTGAAGCTGTCAAATTTTGTTAACTTTTTTTGAAGCTGTCAACTTTTGTTAATTTTTTTAAAGATGTCAACCTTTGTCAACTTTTTTGAAGCTGTCAACTTTTGTTAACTTTTTTTAAAGCTGTCAACTTTTGTTATTTTTTTAAAGCTGTCCACTTTTGTTAATTTTTTTAAAGCTGTCAACTTTTGTTAACTTTTTTGGAGCTGTCAACTTTTGTTAATTTTTTTGAAGCTGTCAAATTTAGTTAACTTTTTAAAAGCTGTCCACTTTTGTTATTTTTTTTAAAGCTGTCAACTTTTGTTAACTTTTTTGAAGCTGTAAACTTTTGTTAATTTTTTTTAAAGCTGTCAACTTTTGTTATTTTTTTTAAAGCTGTCAACTTTTGTTAACTTTTTTGGAGCTGTCAACTTTTGTTAATTTTTTAGAAACTGTCAACTTTTGTTAAATTTTTAAAAGCTGTCCACTTTTGTTATTTTTTTTAAAGCTGTTAACTTTTGTAAACTTTTTTCAAGCTGTCAACTTTTGTTAACTTTTTTTGAAGCTCTCAACTTTTGTTAACTTTTTTGAAGCTGTCAAATTTTGTTTACTTTTTTTAAAGCTGTAAACTTTTGTTAACTTTTTTGAAGCTGTCAACTTTTTCTAACTTTTTTGAAGCTGTAAACTTTTGTTAACTTTTTTGAAGCTGTTAACTTTTGTTAACTTTTTATAAAGCTGTAAACTTTTGTTAACTTTTTTGAAGCTGTCAACTTTTGTTAACTTTTTTTGAAGCTGTCAACTTTTGTTAACTTTTTTGAAGCTGTCAACTTTTTCTAACTTTTTTGAAGCTGTAAACTTTTGTTAACTTTTTTGAAGCTGTTAACTTTTGTTAACTTTTTATAAAGCTGTAAACTTTTGTTAACTTTTTATAAAGCTGTCAACTTTTGTTAGCTTTTTTTGAAGCTGTCAACTTTTGTTAATTTCTTTTGAAGTTTTGTTAACTTTTTTGAAGCTGTCAACTTTTGTTAACTTTTTTAAAGCTGTCAACTTTTGTTAACTTTTTTAAAGCTGTCAAATTTTGTAAATTTTTTTAAAGCTGTCAACTTTTGTCAACTTTTTTAAAGCTGTCAACTTTTGTTAACTTTTTTGAAGCTGTCAACTTTTGTTAACTTTTTTAAAGCTCTCAACTTTTGTTATTTTTTTTAAAGCTGTCAACTTTTGTCAAATTTTTTGAAGCTGTCAACTTTTGTTAACTTTTTTTGAAGCTGTCAACTTTTGTTAACTTTTTTTAAAGCTGTCAACTTTTGTTAACTTTTTTAAAGCTGTCAACTTTTGTTATTTTTTTTAAAGCTGTCAAATTTGGTCAACTTTTGTTAACTTTTGTTAACTTCTTTTGAAGTTTTGTTAACTTTTTTGAAGCTGTCAACATTTGTTAACTTCTTTTAAAGTTTCGTTAATTTTTTGAAGATGTCAACTTTTGTTAACTTCTTTTGAAGTTTTGTCTACTTTTTTAAAAATGTCAACTTTTGTTAACTTTTTTGAAGCTTTCAACTTTTGTTCACTTTTTTGAAGCTGTCAACTTTTGTTAACTTTTTTTGAAGCTCTCAACTTTTGTTAACTTATTTGAAGCTGCCAACTTTTGTTAACTTTTTTTGAAGCTGTCAACTTTTGTTAACTTTGGTTAACTTCTTTTGAACTTTTGTTAACTTTTTTTGAAGCTGTCAACTTTTGTTAACTTCTTTTGAAGTTTTGTTAACTTTTTTGAAGCTGTCAACATTTGTTAACTTCTTTTAAAGTTTTGTTAACTTTTTTGAAGATGTCAACTTTTGTTAACTTCTTTTGAAGTTTTGTCTACTTTTTTAAAAATGTCAACTTTTGTTAACTTCTTTTGAAGCTGTCAACTTTTGTTATTTTTTTTAAAGCTGTCAACTTTTGTTAATTTTTTTAAGCTGTCAACTTTTGTTAATTTTTTTTTATGTTTTGTAACTTTTGTTGAAGCTTTTTTGAAACTGTTAACTTTTGTTAACTTTTTTTTAAAGCCGTCAACTTTTCTTAACTTTTTCTGAAGCTGTCAACTTTTATTCTTGCTTTTGAAGCTGTCAACTTTTGTTAACTTCTTTTGAAGTTTTGTTAACTTTTTTGAAGCTGTCAACTTTTGTTAACTTTTTTTGAAGCTGTCAACTTTTGTTAATTTCTTTTGAAGTTTTGTTAACTTTTTTGAAGCTGTCAACTTTTGTTAACTTTTTTAAAGCTGTCAACTTTTGTTAACTTTTTTAAAGCTGTCAACTTTTGTTAACTTTTTTTGAAGCTGTCAACTTTTGTTAACTTTTTTGGAGCTGTCAACTTTTGTTAATTTTTTTGAAGCTGTCAACTTTTGTTAACATTTTTGAAGCTGTCAACTTTTGTTAACTTTTTTTAAAGCTGTCAACTTTTGTTAACTTTTTTAAAGCTGTCAACTTTTGTTATTTTTTTTAAAGCTGTCAAATTTTGTCAAATTTTGTTAACTTTTTTTAAAGCTGTCAACTTTTGTTAACTTTTTTGAAGCTGTCAAATTTTGTTAATTTCTTTTGAAGTTTTGTTAACTTTTTTGAAGCTGTCAACTTTTGTTAACTTTTTTAAAGCTGTCAACTTTTGTTATTTTTTTTAAAGCTGTCAAATTTTGTCAACTTTTGTTAACTTTTTAAAAGCTGTCCACTTTTGTTATTTTTTTTAAAGCTGTTAAATTTTGTAAACTTTTTTCAAGCTGTCAACTTTTGTTAACTTTTTTTGAAGCTGTCAACTTTTGTTAACTTGTTTAAAGCTGTAAAATTTTGTTAACTATTTGAAGCCGTCAACTTTTGTTAATTTTTTTGAAGCTGTCAACTTTTATTCTTGGTTTTGAAGCTGTCAACTTTTGTTAACTTCTTTTGAAGTTTTGTTAACTTTTTTGAAGCTTTCAACTTTTGTTAACTTTTTTTGAAGCTGTCAACTTTTGTTAATTTCTTTTGAAGTTTTGTTAACTTTTTTGAAGCTGTCAACTTTTGTTAACTTTTTTAAAGCTGTCAACTTTTGTAAACTTTTTTAAAGCTGTCAAATTTTGTAAATTTTTTTAAAGCTGTCAACTTTTGTCAACTTTTTTAAAGCTGTCAACTTTTGTTAACTTTTTTTGAAGCTGTCAACTTTTGTTAACTTTTTTAAAGCTCTCAACTTTTGTTATTTTTTTTAAAGCTGTCAACTTTTGTCAAATTTTTTGAAGGTGTCAACTTTTGTTAACTTTTTTTGAAGCTGTCAACTTTTGTTAACTATTTTAAAGCTGTCAACTTTTGTTAACTTTTTTAAAGCTGTCAACTTTTGTTATTTTTTTTAAAGCTGTCAAATTTTGTCACATTTTGTTAACTTTTTTTAAAGCTGTCAACTTTTGTTAACTTTTTTAAAGCTGTCAACTTTTGTTAATTTTTTTGAAGCCGTCAACTTTTGTTAACTTTTTAAAAGCTGTCAACTTTTGTTAACTTTTTTGACGCTGTAAACTTTTGTTAATTTTTTTTGAAGCTGTCAACTTTTGTTATTTTTTTTAAAGCTGTCAACTTTTGTTAATTTTTTTAAAGCTGTCAACTTTTGTTAACTTTTTTGGAGCTGTCAACTTTTGTTAATTTTTTTGAAGCTGTCAACTTTTGTTAACTTTTTAAAAGCTGTCCACTTTTGTTATTTTTTTTAAATCTGTCAACTTTTGTCAACTTTTTTAAAGCTGTCAACTTTTGTTAACTTTTTTGGAGCTGTCAACCTTTGTTAATTTTTTAGAAACTGTCAACTTTTGTTAAATTTTTAAAAGCTGTCCACTTTTGTTATTTTTTTTAAAGCTGTTAACTTTAGTAAACTTTTTTCAAGCTGTCAACTTTTGTTAACTTTTTTTGAAGCTGTCAACTTTTGTTAAGTTTTTTGAAGCTGTCAAATTTTGTTAACCATTTGAAGCTGTCAATTTTTGTTAATTTTTTTGATGCTGTCAACTTTTGTTAAATTTTTTAAAGCTGTCAACTTTTGTTAACTTTTTTGAAGCTGTCAAATTTTGTTAACGTTTTTGAAGCTGTCAAGTTTTGTTAAATTTTTTTGAAGCTGTCAACTTTTGTTAACTTTTTTAAAGCTGTCAAACTTTTGTTATTTTTTTTAAAGCTGTCAACTTTTGTCAAATTTTTTGAAGCTGTTAACTTTTGTTAATTTTTTTTGAAACTGTCAACTTTTGTTAATTTTTTTGAAGCTGTCAAATTTTGTTAACTTTTTTGAAGCTGTCAACTTTTGTTAATTTTTTTGAAGCCGTCAACTTTTGTTAACTTTTTAAAAGCTGTCATTTTTTGTTGCCTTTTTTTGAAGCTGTCAACTTTTGTTAACTTTTTTGAAGCTGTCAACTTTTGTTAACTTTTTTGGAGCTGTCAACTTTTGTTAATTTTTTAGAAACTGTCAACTTTTGTTAAATTTTTAAAAGCTGTCCACTTTTGTTATTTTTTTTAAAGCTGTTAACTTTAGTAAACTTTTTTCAAGCTGTCAACTTTTGTTAACTTTTTTTGAAGCTGTCAACTTTTGTTAAGTTTTTTGAAGCTGTCAAATTTTGTTAACCATTTGAAGCTGTCAATTTTTGTTAATTTTTTTGATGCTGTCAACTTTTGTTAAATTTTTTAAAGCTGTCAACTTTTGTTAACTTTTTTGAAGCTGTCAAATTTTGTTAACGTTTTTGAAGCTGTCAAGTTTTGTTAAATTTTTTTGAAGCTGTCAACTTTTGTTAACTTTTTTAAAGCTGTCAAACTTTTGTTATTTTTTTTAAAGCTGTCAACTTTTGTCAAATTTTTTGAAGCTGTTAACTTTTGTTAATTTTTTTTGAAACTGTCAACTTTTGTTAATTTTTTTGAAGCTGTCAAATTTTGTTAACTTTTTTGAAGCTGTCAACTTTTGTTAATTTTTTTGAAGCCGTCAACTTTTGTTAACTTTTTAAAAGCTGTCATTTTTTGTTGCCTTTTTTTGAAGCTGTCAACTTTTGTTAACTTTTTTGACGCTGTAAACTTTTGTTAACTTTTTTTGAAGCTGTCAACTTTTGTTAACTTCTTTTGAAGCTGTCAACTTTTGTTAACTTTTTTTAAAGCTGTCAACTTTTGTTATTTTTTTTTGAAACTGTTAACTTTTGTTAACTTTTTTTTAAAGCCGTCAACTTTTGTTAACTTTTTCTGAAGCTGTCAACTTTTATTCTTGGTTTTGAAGCTGTCAACTTTTGTTAACTTCTTTTGAAGTTTTGTTAACTTTTTTGAAGCTGTCAACTTTTGTTAACTTTTTTTGAAGCTGTCAACTTTTGTTGTTAATTTCTTTTGAAGTTTTGTTAACTTTTTTGAAGCTGTCAACTTTTGTTAACTTTTTTAAAGCTGTCAACTTTTGTTAACTTTTTTAAAGCTGTCAACTTTTGTTAACTTTTTTTGAAGCTGTCAACTTTTGTTAACTTTTTTAAAGCTCTCAACTTTTGTTATTTTTTTTAAAGCTGTCAACTTTTGTCAAATTTTTTGAAGCTGTCAACTTTTGTTAACTTTTTTTGAAGCTGTCAACTTTTGTTAACTTTTTTTAAAGCTGTCAACTTTTGTTAACTTTTTTAAAGCTGTCAACTTTTGTTATTTTTTTTAAAGCTGTCAAATTTTGTCAAATTTTGTTAACTTTTTTTAAAGCTGTCAACTTTTGTTAACTTTTTTGAAGCTGTCAACTTTTGTTAACTTTTTAAAAGCTGTCCACTTTTGTTATTTTTTTTAAAGCTGTTAAATTTTGTAAACTTTTTTCAAGCTGTCAACTTTTGTTAACTTTTTTTGAAGCTGTCAACTTTTGTTAATTTCTTTTGAAGTTTTGTTAACTTTTTTGAAGCTGTCAACTTTTGTTAACTTTTTTAAAGCTGTCAACTTTTGTAAACTTTTTTAAAGCTGTCAAATTTTGTAAATTTTTTTAAAGCTGTCAACTTTTGTCAACTTTTTTAAAGCTGTCAACTTTTGTTAACTTTTTTTGAAGCTGTCAACTTTTGTTAACTTTTTTAAAGCTCTCAGCTTTTGTTATTTTTTTTAAAGCTGTCAACTTTTGTCAAATTTTTTGAAGCTGTCAACTTTTGTTAACTTTTTTTGAAGCTGTCAACTTTTGTTAACTATTTTAAAGCTGTCAACTTTTGTTAACTTTTTTAAAGCTGTCAACTTTTGTTATTTTTTTTAAAGCTGTCAAATTTTGTCACATTTTGTTAACTTTTTTTAAAGCTGTCAACTTTTGTTAACTTTTTTAAAGCTGTCAACTTTTGTTAACTTTTTAAAAGCTGTCCACTTTTGTTATTTTTTTTAAAGCTGTTAAATTTTGTAAACTTTTTTCAAACTGTCAACTTTGTTAACTTTTTTTGAAGCTGTCAACTTTTGTTAACTTGTTTAAAGCTGTAAAATTTTGTTAACTATTTGAAGCTGTCAACTTTTGTTAATTTTTTTAAAGCTGTCAACTTTTGTTAAATTTTTTAAAGCTGTCAACTTTTGTTAACTTTTTTTGAAGCCGTCAAATTTTGTTAACTTCTTTTGAAGCTGTCAACTTTTGTTAACTGGTTTTGTAGCTGTCAACTTTTGTTAATTTTTTTGAAGTTTTGTAACTTTTGTTGAAGCTGTCAACTTTTGTTAACTTTTTTTGAAGCTGTTAACTTTTGTTAACTTTTTTGAAGCTGTCAAATTTTGTTAACTTTTTTGAAGCTATCAACTTTTGTTAATTTTTTTGAAGCTGTCAACTTTTGTTAACTTTTTAAAAGCTGTCATTTTTTGTTGCCTTTTTTTGAAGCTGTCAACTTTTGTTAACTTTTTTGAAGCTGTAAACTTTTGTTAACATTTTTGAAGTTGTCAACTTTTGTTATCTTTTTAAAAGCTGTCAACTTTTGTTGACTTTTTTTGAAGCTGTTAACTTTTGTCAACTTTTTTGAAGCTGTCAACTTTTGTTAACTTTTATTAAAGCTGTAAACATTTGTTAACTTTTTTGAAGCTGTCAACTTTTGTTAACTTTTTTGAAGCTGTCAACTTTTGTTAACTTTTTGAAGCTGTCAACTTTTGTTAACTTTTTTTTGAAGTTTTGTAACTTTTTCTAAAGCTGCCAACTTTTGTTAACTTTTTTAAAGCTGTCAACTTTTGTTAACTTTTTTTGAAGCTGTCAAATTTTGTTAACTTTTTTTGAAGCTGTCAACTTTTGTTAATTTTTTTAAAGATGTCAACCTTTGTCAACTTTTTTGAAGCTGTCAACTTTTGTTAACTTTTTTTAAAGCTGTCAACTTTTGTTATTTTTTTAAAGCTGTCAACTTTTGTTAATTTTTTTAAAGCTGTCAACTTTTGTTAACTTTTTTGGAGCTGTCAACTTTTGTTAATTTTTTTGAAGCTCTCAAATTTAGTTAACTTTTTAAAAGCTGTCCACTTTTGTTATTTTTTTTAAAGCTGTCAACTTTTGTTAACTTTTTTGAAGCTGTAAACTTTTGTTAATTTTTTTTAAAGCTGTCAACTTTTGTTATTTTTTTTAAAGCTGTCAACTTTTGTTAACTTTTTTGGAGCTGTCAACTTTTGTTAATTTTTTAGAAACTGTCAACTTTTGTTAAATTTTTAAAAGCTGTCCACTTTTGTTATTTTTTTTAAAGCTGTTAACTTTTGTAAACTTTTTTCAAGCTGTCAACTTTTGTTAACTTTTTTTGAAGCTCTCAACTTTTGTTAACTTTTTTGAAGCTGTCAAATTTTGTTAACTATTTGAAGCTGTCAATTTTTGTTAATTTTTTTGAAGCTGTCAACTTTTGTTAAATTTTTTAAAGCTGTCAACTTTTGTTAACTTTTTTGAAGCTGTCAAATTTTGTTAACTTTTTTGAAGCTGTCAACTTTTGTTAACTTTTTTAAAGCTGTCAACTTTTGTTATTTTTTTTAAAGCTGTCAACTTTTGTCAAATTTTTTGAAGCTGTTAACTTTTGTTAATTTTTTTTGAAACTGTCAACTTTTGTTAACTTTTTTGAAGCTGTCAAATTTTGTTTACTTTTTTTAAAGCTGTAAACTTTTGTTAACTTTTTTGAAGCTGTCAACTTTTTCTAACTTTTTTGAAGCTGTAAACTTTTGTTAACTTTTTTGAAGCTGTTAACTTTTGTTAACTTTTTATAAAGCTGTAAACTTTTGTTAACTTTTTTGAAGCTGTCAACTTTTGTTAACTTTTTTTGAAGCTGTCAACTTTTGTTAACTTTTTTGAAGCTGTCAACTTTTGTTAACTTTTTTTGAAGCTCTCTACTTTTGTTAACTTTTTTGAAGCTTTCAACTTTTGTTAACTTTTTTTGAAGCTGTCACCTTTTATTAACTTTTGGTAACTTCTTTTAAAGTTTTGTTAACTTTTTTGAAGCTGTCAACTTTTGTTAACTTCTTTTAAAGTTTTGTTAACTTTTTTGAAGCTGTCAACTTTTGTTAACTTCTTTTAAAGTTTTGTCAACTTTTTTAAAACTGTCAACTTTTGTTAATTTTTTTGAAGCTGTCAACTTTTTGAAGCTGTCAACTTTTGTTAACTTTTTTTTGAAGTTTTGTAACTTTTTCTAAAGCTGCCAACTTTTGTTAACTTTTTTAAAGCTGTCAACTTTTGTTAACTTTTTTTGAAGCTGTCAAATTTTGTTAACTTTTTTGAAGCTGTCAACTTTTGTTAATTTTTTTAAAGATGTCAACCTTTGTCAACTTTTTTGAAGCTGTCAACTTTTGTTAACTTTTTTTAAAGCTGTCAACTTTTGTTATTTTTTTTAAAGCTGTCAACTTTTGTTAATTTTTTTAAAGCTGTCAACTTTTGTTAACTTTTTTGGAGCTGTCAACTTTTGTTAATTTTTTTGAAGCTGTCAAATTTAGTTAACTTTTTAAAAGCTGTCCACTTTTGTTATTTTTTTTAAAGCTGTCAACTTTTGTTAACTTTTTTGAAGCTGTAAACTTTTGTTAATTTTTTTTAAAGCTGTCAACTTTTGTTATTTTTTTTAAAGCTGTCAACTTTTGTTAACTTTTTTGGAGCTGTCAACTTTTGTTAATTTTTTAGAAACTGTCATCTTTTGTTAAATTTTTAAAAGCTGTCCACTTTTGTTATTTTTTTTAAAGCTGTTAACTTTTGTAAACTTTTTTCAAGCTGTCAACTTTTGTTAACTTTTTTTGAAGCTCTCAACTTTTGTTAACTTTTTTGAAGCTGTCAAATTTTGTTAACTATTTGAAGCTGTCAATTTTTGTTAATTTTTTTGAAGCTGTCAACTTTTGTTAAATTTTTTAAAGCTGTCAACTTTTGTTAACTTTTTTGAAGCTGTCAAATTTTGTTAACTTTTTTGAAGCTGTCAAGTTTTGTTAAATTTTTTTGAAGCTGTCAACTTTTGTTAACTTTTTTAAAGCTGTCAACTTTTGTTATTTTTTTTAAAGCTGTCAACTTTTGTCAAAGTTTTTGAAGCTGTTAACTTTTGTTAATTTTTTTTGAAACTGTCAACTTTTGTTAACTTTTTTGAAGCTGTCAAATTTTGTTTACTTTTTTTAAAGCTGTAAACTTTTGTTAACTTTTTTGAAGCTGTCAACTTTTTCTAACTTTTTTGAAGCTGTAAACTTTTGTTAACTTTTTTGAAGCTGTTAACTTTTGTTAACTTTTTATAAAGCTGTAAACTTTTGTTAACTTTTTTGAAGCTGTCAACTTTTGTTAACTTTTTTTGAAGCTGTCAACTTTTGTTAACTTTTTTGAAGCTGTCAACTTTTGTTAACTTTTTTTGAAGCTCTCAACTTTTGTTAACTTTTTTGAAGCTTTCAACTTTTGTTCACTTTTTTTGAAGCTTTCACCTTTTATTAACTTTTGGTAACTTCTTTTAAAGTTTTGTTAACTTTTTTGAAGCTGTCAACTTTTGTTAACTTCTTTTAAAGTTTTGTTAACTTTTTTGAAGCTGTCAACTTTTGTTAACTTCTTTTAAAGTTTTGTCAACTTTTTTAAAACTGTCAACTTTTGTTAACTTTTTTTGAAGCTGTCAACTTTTGTTAACTTTTTTTGAAGCTGTCAACTTTTGTTAACTTTTTTAAAGCTGTCAAATTTTGTTAACTATTTGAAGCTGTCAACTTTTGTTAATTTTTTTGAAGCTGTCAACTTTTGTTAACTTTTTTTGGAGCTGTCAACTTTTGTTAACTGGTTTTGAAGCTGTCAACTTTTGTTAATTTTTTTTGAAGCTGTCGACTTTTGTTAACTTTTTTTTAAATTTTGTAATTTTTTCTGAAGCTGCCAACTATTGTTAACTTTTTGAAGCTGTCAACTTTTGTTAACTTTTTTGAAGCTTTCAACTTTTGTTCACTTTTTTGAAGCTGTCAACTTTTGTTAACTTTTTTTGAAGCTCTCAACTTTTGTTAACTTATTTGAAGCTGCCAACTTTTGTTAACTTTTTTTGAAGCTGTCAACTTTTGTTAACTTTTGTTAACTTCTTTTGAAGTTTTGTTAACTTTTTTGAAGCTGTCAACATTTGTTAACTTCTTTTAAAGTTTTGTTAACTTTTTTGAAGATGTCAACTTTTGTTAACTTTTTTGAAGCTTTCAACTTTTGTTCACTTTTTTGAAGCTGTCAACTTTTGTTAACTTTTTTTGAAGCTGTCAACTTATGTTAACTTTTGTTAACTTCTTTTGAACTTTTGTTAACTTTTTTTGAAGCTGTCAACTTTTGTTAACTTTTGTTAACTTCTTTTGAAGTTTTGTTAACTTTTTTGAAGCTGTCAACATTTGTTAACTTCTTTTAAAGTTTTGTTAACTTTTTTGAAGCTGTCAACTTTTGTCAACATTTGTTAACTTCTTTTGAAGTTTTGTCGACTTTTTTAAAAATGTCAACTTTTGTTAACTTTTTTGAAGCTTTCAACTTTTGTTCACTTTTTTGAAGCTGTCAACTTTTGTTAACTTTTTTTGAAGCTCTCAACTTTTGTTAACTTATTTGAAGCTGCCAACTTTTGTTAACTTTTTTTGAAGCTGTCAACTTATGTTAACTTTTGTTAACTTCTTTTGAACTTTTGTTAACTTTTTTTGAAGCTGTCAACTTTTGTTAACTTTTTTTGAAGCTCTCAACTTTTGTTAACTTATTTGAAGCTGCCAACTTTTGTTAACTTTTTTTGAAGCTGTCAACTTATGTTAACTTTTGTTAACTTCTTTTGAAGTTTTGTTAACTTTTTTGAAGCTGTCAACATTTGTTAACTTCTTTTAAAGTTTGGTTAACTTTTTTGAAGATGTCAACTTTTGTTTACTTCTTTTGAAGTTTTGTCTACTTTTTTAAAAATGTCAACTTTTGTTAACTTTTTTTGAAGCTGTCAACTTTTGTTATTTTTTTTAAAGCTGTCAACTTTTGTTAATTTTTTTAAAGCTGTCAACTTTTGTTAACTTTTTTGGAGCTGTCAACTTTTGTTAATTTTTTTGAAGCTGTCAACTTTTGTTAACTTTTTAAAAGCTGTCCACTTTTGTTATTTTTTTTAAATCTGTCAACTGTTGTCAACTTTTTTAAAGCTGTCAACTTTTGTTAACTTTTTTGGAGCTGTCAACTTTTTTTAATTTTTTAGAAACTGTCAACTTTTGTTAAATTTTTAAAAGCTGTCCACTTTTGTTATTTTTTTAAAGCTGTTAACTTTTGTAAACTTTTTTCAAGCTGTCAACTTTTGTTAACTTTTTTGGAGCTGTCGACTTTTGTTAATTTTTTTGTAGCTGTCAACTTTTGTTAACTTTTTAAAAGCTGTCCACTTTTGTTATTTTTTTTAAATTTGTCAACTTTTGTCAACTTTTTTAAAGCTGTCAACTTTTGTTAACTTTTTTGGAGCTGTCAACGTTTGTTAATTTTTTAGAAACTGTCAACTTTTGTTAAATTTTTAAAAGCTGTCCACTTTTGTTATTTTTTTTAAAGCTGTTAACTTTTGTAAACTTTTTTCAAGCTGTCAACTTTTGTTAACTTTTTTTGAAGCTGTCAACTTTTGTTAACTTTTTTGGAGCTGTCAACTTTTGTTAATTTTTTTGAAGCTGTCAAATTTAGTTAACTTTTTAAAAGCTGTCCACTTTTGTTATTTTTTTTAAAGCTTTCAACTTTTGTTAACTTTTTTGAAGCTGTAAACTTTTGTTAATTTTTTTTAAAGCTGTCAACTTTTGTTATTTTTTTTAAAGCTGTCAACTTTTGTTAACTTTTTTGGAGCTGTCAACTTTTGTTAATTTTTTAGAAACTGTCAACTTTTGTTAAATTTTTAAAAGCTGTCCACTTTTGTTATTTTTTTTAAAGCTGTTAAATTTGTAAACTTTTTTCAAGCTGTCAACTTTTGTTAACTTTTTTGGAGCTGTCAACTTTTGTTAATTTTTTTGAAGCTGTCAAATTTAGTTAACTTTTTAAAAGCTGTCCACTTTTGTTATTTTTTTTAAAGCTGTCAACTTTTGTTAACTTTTTTGAAGCTGTAAACTTTTGTTAATTTTTTTTAAAGCTGTCAACTTTTGTTATTTTTTTTAAAGCTGTCAACTTTTGTTAACTTTTTTGGAGCTGTCAACTTTTGTTAATTTTTTAGAAACTGTCAACTTTTGTTAAATTTTTAAAAGCTGTCCACTTTTGTTATTTTTTTTAAAGCTGTTAACTTTTGTAAACTTTTTTCAAGCTGTCAACTTTTGTTAACTTTTTTTGAAGCTCTCAACTTTTGTTAACTTTTTTGAAGCTGTCAAATTTTGTTAACTATTTGAAGCTGTCAATTTTTGTTAATTTTTTTGAAGCTGTCAACTTTTGTTAAATTTTTTAAAGCTGTCAACTTTTGTTAACTTTTTTGAAGCTGTCAAATTTTGTTAACTTTTTTGAAGCTGTCAAGTTTTGTTAAATTTTTTTGAAGCTGTCAACTTTTGTTAACTTTTTTAAAGCTGTCAACTTTTGTTATTTTTTTTAAAGCTGTCAACTTTTGTCAAATTTTTTGAAGCTGTTAACTTTTGTTAATTTTTTTTGAAACTGTCAACTTTTGTTAACTTTTTTGAAGCTGTCAAATTTTGTTTACTTTTTTTAAAGCTGTAAACTTTTGTTAACTTTTTTGAAGCTGTCAACTTTTTCTAACTTTTTTGAAGCTGTAAACTTTTGTTAACTTTTTTGAAGCTGTTAACTTTTGTTAACTTTTTATAAAGCTGTAAACTTTTGTTAACTTTTTTGAAGCTGTCAACTTTTGTTAACTTTTTTTGAAGCTGTCAACTTTTGTTAACTTTTTTGAAGCTGTCAACTTTTGTTAACTTTTTTTGAAGCTCTCTACTTTTGTTAACTTTTTTGAAGCTTTCAACTTTTGTTAACTTTTTTTGAAGCTGTCACCTTTTATTAACTTTTGGTAACTTCTTTTAAAGTTTTGTTAACTTTTTTGAAGCTGTCAACTTTTGTTAACTTCTTTTAAAGTTTTGTTAACTTTTTTGAAGCTGTCAACTTTTGTTAACTTCTTTTAAAGTTTTGTCAACTTTTTTAAAACTGTCAACTTTTGTTAATTTTTTTGAAGCTGTCAACTTTTTGAAGCTGTCAACTTTTGTTAACTTTTTTTTGAAGTTTTGTAACTTTTTCTAAAGCTGCCAACTTTTGTTAACTTTTTTAAAGCTGTCAACTTTTGTTAACTTTTTTTAAAGCTGTCAAATTTTGTTAACTTTTTTGAAGCTGTCAACTTTTGTTAATTTTTTTAAAGATGTCAACCTTTGTCAACTTTTTTGAAGCTGTCAACTTTTGTTAACTTTTTTTAAAGCTGTCAACTTTTGTTATTTTTTTTAAAGCTGTCAACTTTTGTTAATTTTTTTAAAGCTGTCAACTTTTGTTAACTTTTTTGGAGCTGTCAACTTTTGTTAATTTTTTTGAAGCTGTCAAATTTAGTTAACTTTTTAAAAGCTGTCCACTTTTGTTATTTTTTTTAAAGCTGTCAACTTTTGTTAACTTTTTTGAAGCTGTAAACTTTTGTTAATTTTTTTTAAAGCTGTCAACTTTTGTTATTTTTTTTAAAGCTGTCAACTTTTGTTAACTTTTTTGGAGCTGTCAACTTTTGTTAATTTTTTAGAAACTGTCATCTTTTGTTAAATTTTTAAAAGCTGTCCAATTTTGTTATTTTTTTTAAAGCTGTTAACTTTTGTAAACTTTTTTCAAGCTGTCAACTTTTGTTAACTTTTTTTGAAGCTCTCAACTTTTGTTAACTTTTTTGAAGCTGTCAAATTTTGTTAACTATTTGAAGCTGTCAATTTTTGTTAATTTTTTTGAAGCTGTCAACTTTTGTTAAATTTTTTAAAGCTGTCAACTTTTGTTAACTTTTTTGAAGCTGTCAAATTTTGTTAACTTTTTTGAAGCTGTCAAGTTTTGTTAAATTTTTTTGAAGCTGTCAACTTTTGTTAACTTTTTTAAAGCTGTCAACTTTTGTTATTTTTTTTAAAGCTGTCAACTTTTGTCAAATTTTTTGAAGCTGTTAACTTTTGTTAATTTTTTTTGAAACTGTCAACTTTTGTTAACTTTTTTGAAGCTGTCAAATTTTGTTTACTTTTTTTAAAGCTGTAAACTTTTGTTAACTTTTTTGAAGCTGTCAACTTTTTCTAACTTTTTTGAAGCTGTAAACTTTTGTTAACTTTTTTGAAGCTGTTAACTTTTGTTAACTTTTTATAAAGCTGTAAACTTTTGTTAACTTTTTTGAAGCTGTCAACTTTTGTTAACTTTTTTTGAAGCTGTCAACTTTTGTTAACTTTTTTGAAGCTGTCAACTTTTGTTAACTTTTTTTGAAGCTCTCAACTTTTGTTAACTTTTTTGAAGCTTTCAACTTTTGTTCACTTTTTTTGAAGCTTTCACCTTTTATTAACTTTTGGTAACTTCTTTTAAAGTTTTGTTAACTTTTTTGAAGCTGTCAACTTTTGTTAACTTCTTTTAAAGTTTTGTTAACTTTTTTGAAGCTGTCAACTTTTGTTAACTTCTTTTAAAGTTTTGTCAACTTTTTTAAAACTGTCAACTTTTGTTAACGTTTTTGAAGCTGTCAACTTTTGTTAACTTTTTTTGAAGCTGTCAACTTTTGTTAACTTTTTTAAAGCTGTCAAATTTTGTTAACTATTTGAAGCTGTCAACTTTTGTTAATTTTTTTGAAGCTGTCAACTTTTGTTAACTTTTTTTGGAGCTGTCAACTTTTGTTAACTTTTTTTGAAGCTCTCAACTTTTGTTAACTTTTTTGAAGCTTTCAACTTTTGTTCACTTTTTTTGAAGCTTTCACCTTTTATTAACTTTTGGTAACTTCTTTTAAAGTTTTGTTAACTTTTTTGAAGCTGTCAACTTTTGTTAACTTCTTTTAAAGTTTTGTTAACTTTTTTGAAGCTGTCAACTTTTGTTAACTTCTTTTAAAGTTTTGTCAACTTTTTTAAAACTGTCAACTTTTGTTAACGTTTTTGAAGCTGTCTACTTTTGTTAACTTTTTTTGAAGCTGTCAACTTTTGTTAACTTTTTTAAAGCTGTCAAATTTTGTTAACTATTTGAAGCTGTCAACTTTTGTTAATTTTTTTGAAGCTGTCAACTTTTGTTAACTTTTTTTGGAGCTGTCAACTTTTGTTAACTGGTTTTGAAGCTGTCAACTTTTGTTAATTTTTTTTGAAGCTGTCGACTTTTGTTAACTTTTTTTTTAAATTTTGTAATTTTTTCTGAAGCTGCCAACTATTGTTAACTTTTTGAAGCTGTCAACTTTTGTTAACTTTTTTGAAGCTTTCAACTTTTGTTCACTTTTTTGAAGCTGTCAACTTTTGTTAACTTTTTTTGAAGCTCTCAACTTTTGTTAACTTATTTGAAGCTGCCAACTTTTGTTAACTTTTTTTGAAGCTGTCAACTTTTGTTAACTTTTGTTAACTTCTTTTGAAGTTTTGTTAACTTTTTTGAAGCTGTCAACATTTGTTAACTTCTTTTAAAGTTTTGTTAACTTTTTTGAAGATGTCAACTTTTGTTAACTTTTTTGAAGCTTTCAACTTTTGTTCACTTTTTTGAAGCTGTCAACTTTTGTTAACTTTTTTTGAAGCTGTCAACTTATGTTAACTTTTGTTAACTTCTTTTGAACTTTTGTTAACTTTTTTTGAAGCTGTCAACTTTTGTTAACTTTTGTTAACTTCTTTTGAAGTTTTGTTAACTTTTTTGAAGCTGTCAACATTTGTTAACTTCTTTTAAAGTTTTGTTAACTTTTTTGAAGCTGTCAACTTTTGTCAACATTTGTTAACTTCTTTTGAAGTTTTGTCGACTTTTTTAAAAATGTCAACTTTTGTTAACTTTTTTGAAGCTTTCAACTTTTGTTCACTTTTTTGAAGCTGTCAACTTTTGTTAACTTTTTTTGAAGCTCTCAACTTTTGTTAACTTATTTGAAGCTGCCAACTTTTGTTAACTTTTTTTGAAGCTGTCAACTTATGTTAACTTTTGTTAACTTCTTTTGAACTTTTGTTAACTTTTTTTGAAGCTGTCAACTTTTGTTAACTTTTTTTGAAGCTCTCAACTTTTGTTAACTTATTTGAAGCTGCCAACTTTTGTTAACTTTTTTTGAAGCTGTCAACTTATGTTAACTTTTGTTAACTTCTTTTGAAGTTTTGTTAACTTTTTTGAAGCTGTCAACATTTGTTAACTTCTTTTAAAGTTTGGTTAACTTTTTTGAAGATGTCAACTTTTGTTTACTTCTTTTGAAGTTTTGTCTACTTTTTTAAAAATGTCAACTTTTGTTAACTTTTTTTGAAGCTGTCAACTTTTGTTATTTTTTTTAAAGCTGTCAACTTTTGTTAATTTTTTTAAAGCTGTCAACTTTTGTTAACTTTTTTGGAGCTGTCAACTTTTGTTAATTTTTTTGAAGCTGTCAACTTTTGTTAACTTTTTAAAAGCTGTCCACTTTTGTTATTTTTTTTAAATCTGTCAACTTTTGTCAACTTTTTTAAAGCTGTCAACTTTTGTTAACTTTTTTGGAGCTGTCAACTTTTTTTAATTTTTTAGAAACTGTCAACTTTTGTTAAATTTTTAAAAGCTGTCCACTTTTGTTATTTTTTTAAAGCTGTTAACTTTTGTAAACTTTTTTCAAGCTGTCAACTTTTGTTAACTTTTTTGGAGCTGTCGACTTTTGTTAATTTTTTTGTAGCTGTCAACTTTTGTTAACTTTTTAAAAGCTGTCCACTTTTGTTATTTTTTTTAAATTTGTCAACTTTTGTCAACTTTTTTAAAGCTGTCAACTTTTGTTAACTTTTTTGGAGCTGTCAACGTTTGTTAATTTTTTAGAAACTGTCAACTTTTGTTAAATTTTTAAAAGCTGTCCACTTTTGTTATTTTTTTTAAAGCTGTTAACTTTTGTAAACTTTTTTCAAGCTGTCAACTTTTGTTAACTTTTTTTGAAGCTGTCAACTTTTGTTAACTTTTTTGGAGCTGTCAACTTTTGTTAATTTTTTTGAAGCTGTCAAATTTAGTTAACTTTTTAAAAGCTGTCCACTTTTGTTATTTTTTTTAAAGCTTTCAACTTTTGTTAACTTTTTTGAAGCTGTAAACTTTTGTTAATTTTTTTTAAAGCTGTCAACTTTTGTTATTTTTTTTAAAGCTGTCAACTTTTGTTAACTTTTTTGGAGCTGTCAACTTTTGTTAATTTTTTAGAAACTGTCAACTTTTGTTAAATTTTTAAAAGCTGTCCACTTTTGTTATTTTTTTTAAAGCTGTTAAATTTGTAAACTTTTTTCAAGCTGTCAACTTTTGTTAACTTTTTTTGAAGCTCTCAACTTTTGTTAACTTTTTTGAAGCTGTCAAATTTTGTTAACTATTTGAAGCTGTCAATTTTTGTTAATTTTTTTGAAGCTGTCAACTTTTGTTAAATTTTTTAAAGCTGTCAACTTTTGTTAACTTTTTTGAAGCTGTCAACTTTTGTTAACTTTTTTAAAGCTGTCAAATTTTGTTAACTATTTGAAGCTGTCAACTTTTGTTAATTTTTTTGAAGCTGTCAACTTTTGTTAACTTTTTTTGGAGCTGTCAACTTTTGTTAACTGGTTTTGAAGCTGTCAACTTTTGTTAATTTTTTTTGAAGCTGTCGACTTTTGTTAACTTTTTTTTTAAATTTTGTAATTTTTTCTGAAGCTGCCAACTATTGTTAACTTTTTGAAGCTGTCAACTTTTGTTAACTTTTTTGAAGCTTTCAACTTTTGTTCACTTTTTTGAAGCTGTCAACTTTTGTTAACTTTTTTTGAAGCTCTCAACTTTTGTTAACTTATTTGAAGCTGCCAACTTTTGTTAACTTTTTTTGAAGCTGTCAACTTTTGTTAACTTTTGTTAACTTCTTTTGAAAATTTGTTAACTTTTTTGAAGCTGTCAACATTTGTTAACTTCTTTTAAAGTTTTGTTAACTTTTTTGAAGATGTCAACTTTTGTTAACTTTTTTGAAGCTTTCAACTTTTGTTCACTTTTTTGAAGCTGTCAACTTTTGTTAACTTTTTTTGAAGCTGTCAACTTATGTTAACTTTTGTTAACTTCTTTTGAACTTTTGTTAACTTTTTTTGAAGCTGTCAACTTTTGTTAACTTTTGTTAACTTCTTTTGAAGTTTTGTTAACTTTTTTGAAGCTGTCAACATTTGTTAACTTCTTTTAAAGTTTTGTTAACTTTTTTGAAGCTGTCAACTTTTGTCAACATTTGTTAACTTCTTTTGAAGTTTTGTCGACTTTTTTAAAAATGTCAACTTTTGTTAACTTTTTTGAAGCTTTCAACTTTTGTTCACTTTTTTGAAGCTGTCAACTTTTGTTAACTTTTTTTGAAGCTCTCAACTTTTGTTAACTTATTTGAAGCTGCCAACTTTTGTTAACTTTTTTTGAAGCTGTCAACTTATGTTAACTTTTGTTAACTTCTTTTGAACTTTTGTTAACTTTTTTTGAAGCTGTCAACTTTTGTTAACTTTTTTTGAAGCTCTCAACTTTTGTTAACTTATTTGAAGCTGCCAACTTTTGTTAACTTTTTTTGAAGCTGTCAACTTATGTTAACTTTTGTTAACTTCTTTTGAAGTTTTGTTAACTTTTTTGAAGCTGTCAACATTTGTTAACTTCTTTTAAAGTTTGGTTAACTTTTTTGAAGATGTCAACTTTTGTTTACTTCTTTTGAAGTTTTGTCTACTTTTTTAAAAATGTCAACTTTTGTTAACTTTTTTTGAAGCTGTCAACTTTTGTTATTTTTTTTAAAGCTGTCAACTTTTGTTAATTTTTTTAAAGCTGTCAACTTTTGTTAACTTTTTTGGAGCTGTCAACTTTTGTTAATTTTTTTGAAGCTGTCAACTTTTGTTAACTTTTTAAAAGCTGTCCACTTTTGTTATTTTTTTTAAATCTGTCAACTTTTGTCAACTTTTTTAAAGCTGTCAACTTTTGTTAACTTTTTTGGAGCTGTCAACTTTTTTTAATTTTTTAGAAACTGTCAACTTTTGTTAAATTTTTAAAAGCTGTCCACTTTTGTTATTTTTTTAAAGCTGTTAACTTTTGTAAACTTTTTTCAAGCTGTCAACTTTTGTTAACTTTTTTGGAGCTGTCGACTTTTGTTAATTTTTTTGTAGCTGTCAACTTTTGTTAACTTTTTAAAAGCTGTCCACTTTTGTTATTTTTTTTAAATTTGTCAACTTTTGTCAACTTTTTTAAAGCTGTCAACTTTTGTTAACTTTTTTGGAGCTGTCAACGTTTGTTAATTTTTTAGAAACTGTCAACTTTTGTTAAATTTTTAAAAGCTGTCCACTTTTGTTATTTTTCTTAAAGCTGTTAACTTTTGTAAACTTTTTTCAAGCTGTCAACTTTTGTTAACTTTTTTTAAAGCTGTCAACTTTTGTTAACTTTTTTGGAGCTGTCAACTTTTGTTAATTTTTTTGAAGCTGTCAAATTTAGTTAACTTTTTAAAAGCTGTCCACTTTTGTTATTTTTTTTAAAGCTTTCAACTTTTGTTAACTTTTTTGAAGCTGTAAACTTTTGTTAATTTTTTTTAAAGCTGTCAACTTTTGTTATTTTTTTTAAAGCTGTCAACTTTTGTTAACTTTTTTGGAGCTGTCAACTTTTGTTAATTTTTTAGAAACTGTCAACTTTTGTTAAATTTTTAAAAGCTGTCCACTTTTGTTATTTTTTTTAAAGCTGTTAAATTTGTAAACTTTTTTCAAGCTGTCAACTTTTGTTAACTTTTTTTGAAGCTCTCAACTTTTGTTAACTTTTTTGAAGCTGTCAAATTTTGTTAACTATTTGAAGCTGTCAATTTTTGTTAATTTTTTTGAAGCTGTCAACTTTTGTTAAATTTTTTAAAGCTATCAACTTTTGTTAACTTTTTTGAAGCTGTCAAATTTTGTTAACTTTTTTGAAGCTGTCAAGTTTTGTTAAATTTTTTTGAAGTTGTCAACTTTTGTTAACTTTTTTAAAGCTGTCAACTTTTGTTATTTTTTTTAAAGCTGTCAACTTTTGTCAAATTTTTTGAAGCTGTTAACTTTTGTTTTTTTTTTTGAAACTGTCAACTTTTGTTAACTTTTTTGAAGCTGTCAAATTTTGTTAACTTTTTTGAAGCTGTCAACTTTTGTTAATTTTTTTGAAGCCGTCAACTTTTGTTAACTTTTTAAAAGCTGTCAACTTTTGTTAACTTTTTTGACGCTGTAAACTTTTGTTAACTTTTTTTGAAGCTGTCAACTTTTGTTAACTTCTTTTGAAGCTGTTAACTTTTGTTAACTTTTTTTAAAGCTGTCAACTTTTGTTATTTTTTTTAAGCTGTCAACTTTTGTTAATTTTTTTTTATGTTTTGTAACTTTTGTTGAAGCTGTCAACTTTTGTTATTTTTTTTTGAAACTGTCAACTTTTGTTAACTTTTTTTTAAAGCCGTCAACTTTTGTTAACTTTTTCTGAAGCTGTCAACTTTTATTCTTGGTTTTGAAGCTGTCAACTTTTGTTAACTTTTTTTGAAGCTGTCAACTTTTGTTAATTTCTTTTGAAGTTTTGTTAACTTTTTTGAAGCTGTCAACTTTTGTTAACTTTTTTAAAGCTGTCAACTTTTGTTAACTTTTTTGACGCTGTAAACTTTTGTTAACTTTATTTGAAGCTGTCAACTTTTGTTATTTTTTTTAAAGCTGTCAACTTTTGTTAATTTTTTTAAAGCTGTCAACTTTTGTTAACTTTTTTGGAGCTGTCAACTTTTGTTAATTTTTTTGAAGCTGTCAACTTTTGTTAACTTTTTAAAAGCTGTCCACTTTTGTTATTTTTTTTAAATCTGTCAACTTTTGTCAACTTTTTTAAAGCTGTCAACTTTTGTTAACTGTTTTGGAGCTGTCAACTTTTGTTAATTTTTTAGAAACTGTCAACTTTTGTTAAATTTTTAAAAGCTGTCCACTTTTGTTATTTTTTTTAAAGCTGTTAACTTTTGTAAACTTTTTTCAAGCTGTCAACTTTTGTTAACTTTTTTTGAAGCTGTCAACTTTTGTTAAGTTTTTTGAAGCTGTCAAATTTTGTTAACCATTTGAAGCTGTCAATTTTTGTTAATTTTTTTGATGCTGTCAACTTTTGTTAAATTTTTTAAAGCTGTCAACTTTTGTTAACTTTTTTGAAGCTGTCAAATTTTGTTAACGTTTTTGAAGCTGTCAAGTTTTGTTAAATTTTTTTGAAGCTGTCAACTTTTGTTAACTTTTTTAAAGCTGTCAACTTTTGTTATTTTTTTTAAAGCTGTCAACTTTTGTCAAATTTTTTGAAGCTGTTAACTTTTGTTAATTTTTTTTGAAACTGTCAACTTTTGTTAATTTTTTTGAAGCTGTCAAATTTTGTTAACTTTTTTGAAGCTGTCAACTTTTGTTAATTTTTTTAAAGCCGTCAACTTTTGTTAACTTTTTAAAAGCTCTCAACTTTTGTTAACTTTTTTGACGCTGTAAACTTTTGTTAACTTTTTTTGAAGCTGTCAACTTTTGTTAACTTCTTTTGAAGCTGTCAACTTTTGTTAACTTTTTTTAAAGCTGTCAACTTTTGTTATTTTTTTTTAAGCTGTCAACTTTTGTTAATTTTTTTTTATGTTTTGTAACTTTTGTTGAAGCTGTCAACTTTTGTTATTTTTTTTTGAAACTGTTAACTTTTGTTAACTTTTTTTTAAAGCCGTCAACTTTTGTTAACTTTTTCTGAAGCTGTCAACTTTTATTCTTGGTTTTGAAGCTGTCAACTTTTGTTAACTTCTTTTGCAGTTTTGTTAACTTTTTTGAAGCTGTCAACTTTTGTTAACTTTTTTTGAAGCTGTCAACTTTTGTTAACTTTTTTAAAGCTGTCAACTTTTGTTAACTTTTTTAAAGCTGTCAACTTTTGTTAACTTTTTTTGAAGCTGTCAACTTTTGTTAACTTTTCTAAAGCTCTCAACTTTTGTTATTTTTTTTAAAGCTGTCAACTTTTGTCAAATTTTTTGAAGCTGTCAACTTTTGTTAACTTTTTTTGAAGCTGTCAACTTTTGTTAACCATTTGAAGCTGTCAATTTTTGTTAATTTTTTTGATGCTGTCAACTTTTGTTAAATTTTTTAAAGCTGTCAACTTTTGTTAACATTTTTGAAGCTGTCAAATTTTGTTAACGTTTTTGAAGCTGTCAAGTTTTGTTAAATTTTTTTGAAGCTGTCAACTTTTGTTAACTTTTTTAAAGCTGTCAACTTTTGTTATTTTTTTTAAAGCTGTCAACTTTTGTCAAATTTTTTGAAGCTGTTAACTTTTGTTAATTTTTTTTGAAACTGTCAACTTTTGTTAATTTTTTTGAAGCTGTCAAATTTTGTTAACTTTTTTGAAGCTGTCAACTTTTGTTAATTTTTTTAAAGCCGTCAACTTTTGTTAACTTTTTAAAAGCTCTCAACTTTTGTTAACTTTTTTGACGCTGTAAACTTTTGTTAACTTTTTTTGAAGCTGTCAACTTTTGTTAACTTCTTTTGAAGCTGTCAACTTTTGTTAACTTTTTTTAAAGCTGTCAACTTTTGTTATTTTTTTTTAAGCTGTCAACTTTTGTTAATTTTTTTTTATGTTTTGTAACTTTTGTTGAAGCTGTCAACTTTTGTTATTTTTTTTTGAAACTGTTAACTTTTGTTAACTTTTTTTTAAAGCCGTCAACTTTTGTTAACTTTTTCTGAAGCTGTCAACTTTTATTCTTGGTTTTGAAGCTGTCAACTTTTGTTAAGTTCTTTTGCAGTTTTGTTAACTTTTTTGAAGCTGTCAACTTTTGTTAACTTTTTTTGAAGCTGTCAACTTTTGTTAATTTCTTTTGAAGTTTTGTTAACTTTTTTGAAGCTGTCAACTTTTGTTAACTTTTTTAAAGCTGTCAACTTTTGTTAACTTTTTTAAAGCTGTCAACTTTTGTTAACTTTTTTTGAAGCTGTCAACTTTTGTTAATTTTTTTAAAGATGTCAACCTTTGTCAACTTTTTTGAAGCTGTCAACTTTTGTTAACTTTTTTTAAAGCTGTCAACTTTTGTTATTTTTTTTAAAGCTGTCAACTTTTGTTAATTTTTTTAAAGCTGTCAACTTTTGTTAACTTTTTTGGAGCTGTCAACTTTTGTTAATTTTTTTGAAGCTGTCAAATTTAGTTAACTTTTTAAAAGCTGTCCACTTTTGTTATTTTTTTTAAAGCTTTCAACTTTTGTTAACTTTTTTGAAGCTGTAAACTTTTGTTAATTTTTTTTAAAGCTGTCAACTTTTGTTATTTTTTTTAAAGCTGTCAACTTTTGTTAACTTTTTTGGAGCTGTCAACTTTTGTTAATTTTTTAGAATCTGTCAACTTTTGTTAAATTTTTAAAAGCTGTCCACTTTTGTTATTTTTTTTAAAGCTGTTAACTTTTTAACTTTTTTCAAGCTGTCAACTTTTGTTAACTTTTTTTGAAGCTCTCAACTTTTGTTAACTTTTTTGAAGCTGTCAAATTTTGTTAACTATTTGAAGCTGTCAATTTTTGTTAATTTTTTTGAAGCTGTCAACTTTTGTTAAATTTTTTAAAGCTGTCAACTTTTGTTAACTTTTTTGAAGCTGTCAAATTTTGTTAACTTTTTTGAAGCTGTCAAGTTTTGTTAAATTTTTTTGAAGTTGTCAACTTTTGTTAACTTTTTTAAAGCTGTCAACTTTTGTTATTTTTTTTAAAGCTGTCAACTTTGTCAAATTTTTTGAAGCTGTTAACTTTTGTTTTTTTTTTGAAACTGTCAACTTTTGTTAACTTTTTTGAAGCTGTCAAATTTTGTTAAATTTTTTGAAGCTGTCAACTTTTGTTAATTTTTTTGAAGCCGTCAACTTTTGTTAACTTTTTAAAAGCTGTCAACTTTTGTTAACTTTTTTGACGCTGTAAACTTTTGTTAACTTTTTTTGAAGCTGTCAACTTTTGTTAACTTCTTTTGAAGCTGTTAACTTTTGTTAACTTTTTTTAAAGCTGTCAACTTTTGTTATTTTTTTTTAAGCTGTCAACTTTTGTTAATTTTTTTTTATGTTTTGTAACTTTTGTTGAAGCTGTCAACTTTTGTTATTTTTTTTTGAAACTGTCAACTTTTGTTAACTTTTTTTTAAAGCCGTCAACTTTTGTTAACTTTTTCTGAAGCTGTCAACTTTTATTCTTGGTTTTGAAGCTGTCAACTTTTGTTAACTTTTTTTGAAGCTGTCAACTTTTGTTAATTTCTTTTGAAGTTTTGTTAACTTTTTTGAAGCTGTCAACTTTTGTTAACTTTTTTAAAGCTGTCAAGTTTTGCTAACTTTTTTGACGCTGTAAACTTTTGTTAACTTTTTTTGAAGCTGTCAAATTTTGTTAACTTTTTTGAAGCTGTCAACTTTTGTTAATTTTTTTAAAGCCGTCAACTTTTGTTAACTTTTTAAAAGCTCTCAACTTTTGTTAACTTTTTTGACGCTGTAAACTTTTGTTAACTTTTTTTGAAGCTGTCAACTTTTGTTAACTTCTTTTGAAGCTGTCAACTTTTGTTAACTTTTTTTAAAGCTGTCAACTTTTGTTATTTTTTTTTAAGCTGTCAACTTTTGTTAATTTTTTTTTATGTTTTGTAACTTTTGTTGAAGCTGTCAACTTTTGTTATTTTTTTTTGAAACTGTTAACTTTTGTTAACTTTTTTTTAAAGCCGTCAACTTTTGTTAACTTTTTCTAAAGCTGTCAACTTTTATTCTTGGTTTTGAAGCTGTCAACTTTTGTTAACTTCTTTTGCAGTTTTGTTAACTTTTTTGAAGCTGTCAACTTTTGTTAACTTTTTTTGAAGCTGTCAACTTTTGTTAACTTTTTTAAAGCTGTCAACTTTTGTTAACTTTTTTAAAGCTGTCAACTTTTGTTAACTTTTTTTGAAGCTGTCAACTTTTGTTAACTTTTCTAAAGCTCTCAACTTTTGTTATTTTTTTTAAAGCTGTCAACTTTTGTCAAATTTTTTGAAGCTGTCAACTTTTGTTAACTTTTTTTGAAGCTGTCAACTTTTGTTAACCATTTGAAGCTGTCAATTTTTGTTAATTTTTTTGATGCTGTCAACTTTTGTTAAATTTTTTAAAGCTGTCAACTTTTGTTAACTTTTTTGAAGCTGTCAAATTTTGTTAACGTTTTTGAAGCTGTCAAGTTTTGTTAAATTTTTTTGAAGCTGTCAACTTTTGTTAACTTTTTTAAAGCTGTCAACTTTTGTTATTTTTTTTAAAGCTGTCAACTTTTGTCAAATTTTTTGAAGCTGTTAACTTTTGTTAATTTTTTTTGAAACTGTCAACTTTTGTTAATTTTTTTGAAGCTGTCAAATTTTGTTAACTTTTTTGAAGCTGTCAACTTTTGTTAATTTTTTTAAAGCCGTCAACTTTTGTTAACTTTTTAAAAGCTCTCAACTTTTGTTAACTTTTTTGACGCTGTAAACTTTTGTTAACTTTTTTTGAAGCTGTCAACTTTTGTTAACTTCTTTTGAAGCTGTCAACTTTTGTTAACTTTTTTTAAAGCTGTCAACTTTTGTTATTTTTTTTTAAGCTGTCAACTTTTGTTAATTTTTTTTTATGTTTTGTAACTTTTGTTGAAGCTGTCAACTTTTGTTATTTTTTTTTGAAACTGTTAACTTTTGTTAACTTTTTTTTAAAGCCGTCAACTTTTGTTAACTTTTTCTGAAGCTGTCAACTTTTATTCTTGGTTTTGGAGCTGTCAACTTTTGTTAACTTCTTTTGCAGTTTTGTTAACTTTTTTGAAGCTGTCAACTTTTGTTAACTTTTTTTGAAGCTGTCAACTTTTGTTAATTTCTTTTGAAGTTTTGTTAACTTTTTTGAAGCTGTCAACTTTTGTTAACTTTTTTAAAGCTGTCAACTTTTGTTAACTTTTTTAAAGCTGTCAACTTTTGTTAACTTTTTTTGAAGCTGTCAACTTTTGTTAATTTTTTTAAAGATGTCAACCTTTGTCAACTTTTTTGAAGCTGTCAACTTTTGTTAACTTTTTTTAAAGCTGTCAACTTTTGTTATTTTTTTTAAAGCTGTCAACTTTTGTTAATTTTTTTAAAGCTGTCAACTTTTGTTAACTTTTTTGGAGCTGTCAACTTTTGTTAATTTTTTTGAAGCTGTCAAATTTAGTTAACTTTTTAAAAGCTGTCCACTTTTGTTATTTTTTTTAAAGCTTTCAACTTTTGTTAACTTTTTTGAAGCTGTAAACTTTTGTTAATTTTTTTTAAAGCTGTCAACTTTTGTTATTTTTTTTAAAGCTGTCAACTTTTGTTAACTTTTTTGGAGCTGTCAACTTTTGTTAATTTTTTAGAATCTGTCAACTTTTGTTAAATTTTTAAAAGCTGTCCACTTTTGTTATTTTTTTTAAAGCTGTTAACTTTTTAACTTTTTTCAAGCTGTCAACTTTTGTTAACTTTTTTTGAAGCTCTCAACTTTTGTTAACTTTTTTAAAGCTGTCAAATTTTGTTAACTATTTGAAGCTGTCAATTTTTGTTAATTTTTTTGAAGCTGTCAACTTTTGTTAAATTTTTTAAAGCTGTCAACTTTTGTTAACTTTTTTGAAGCTGTCAAATTTTGTTAACTTTTTTGAAGCTGTCAAGTTTTGTTAAATTTTTTTGAAGTTGTCAACTTTTGTTAACTTTTTTAAAGCTGTCAACTTTTGTTATTTTTTTTAAAGCTGTCAACTTTGTCAAATTTTTTGAAGCTGTTAACTTTTGTTTTTTTTTTGAAACTGTCAACTTTTGTTAACTTTTTTGAAGCTGTCAAATTTTGTTAACTTTTTTGAAGCTGTCAACTTTTGTTAATTTTTTTGAAGCCGTCAACTTTTGTTAACTTTTTAAAAGCTGTCAACTTTTGTTAACTTTTTTGACGCTGTAAACTTTTGTTAACTTTTTTTGAAGCTGTCAACTTTTGTTAACTTCTTTTGAAGCTGTTAACTTTTGTTAACTTTTTTTAAAGCTGTCAACTTTTGTTATTTTTTTTTAAGCTGTCAACTTTTGTTAATTTTTTTTTATGTTTTGTAACTTTTGTTGAAGCTGTCAACTTTTGTTATTTTTTTTTGAAACTGTCAACTTTTGTTAACTTTTTTTTAAAGCCGTCAACTTTTGTTAACTTTTTCTGAAGCTGTCAACTTTTATTCTTGGTTTTGAAGCTGTCAACTTTTGTTAACTTTTTTTGAAGCTGTCAACTTTTGTTAATTTCTTTTGAAGTTTTGTTAACTTTTTTGAAGCTGTCAACTTTTGTTAACTTTTTTAAAGCTGTCAAGTTTTGTTAACTTTTTTGACGCTGTAAACTTTTGTTAACTTTTTTTGAAGCTGTCAACTTTTGTTATTTTTTTTAAAGCTGTCAACTTTTGTTAATTTTTTTAAAGCTGTCAACTTTTGTTAACTTTTTTGGAGCTGTCAACTTTTGTTAATTTTTTTGAAGCTGTCAACTTTTGTTAACTTTTTAAAAGCTGTCCACTTTTGTTATTTTTTTTAAATCTGTCAACTTTTGTCAACTTTTTTAAAGCTGTCAACTTTTGTTAACTTTTTTGGAGCTGTCAACTTTTGTTAATTTTTTAGAAACTGTCAACTTTTGTTAAATTTTTAAAAGCTGTCCACTTTTGTTATTTTTTTTAAAGCTGTTAACTTTTGTAAACTTTTTTCAAGCTGTCAACTTTTGTTAACTTTTTTTGAAGCTGTCAACTTTTGTTAAGTTTTTTGAAGCTGTCAAATTTTGTTAACCATTTGAAGCTGTCAATTTTTGTTAATTTTTTTGATGCTGTCAACTTTTGTTAAATTTTTTAAAGCTGTCAACTTTTGTTAACTTTTTTGAAGCTGTCAAATTTTGTTAACGTTTTTGAAGCTGTCAAGTTTTGTTAAATTTTTTTGAAGCTGTCAACTTTTGTTAACTTTTTTAAAGCTGTCAACTTTTGTTATTTTTTTTAAAGCTGTCAACTTTTGTCAAATTTTTTGAAGCTGTTAACTTTTGTTAATTTTTTTTGAAACTGTCAACTTTTGTTAATTTTTTTGAAGCTGTCAAATTTTGTTAACTTTTTTGAAGCTGTCAACTTTTGTTAATTTTTTTAAAGCCGTCAACTTTTGTTAACTTTTTAAAAGCTCTCAACTTTTGTTAACTTTTTTGACGCTGTAAACTTTTGTTAACTTTTTTTGAAGCTGTCAACTTTTGTTAACTTCTTTTGAAGCTGTCAACTTTTGTTAAATTTTTAAAGCTGTCAACTTTTGTTATTTTTTTTTAAGCTGTCAACTTTTGTTAATTTTTTTTTATGTTTTGTAACTTTTGTTGAAGCTGTCAACTTTTGTTATTTTTTTTTGAAACTGTTAACTTTTGTTAACTTTTTTTTAAAGCCGTCAACTTTTGTTAACTTTTTCTGAAGCTGTCAACTTTTATTCTTGGTTTTGAAGCTGTCAACTTTTGTTAACTTCTTTTGAAGTTTTGTTAACTTTTTTGAAGCTGTCAACTTTTGTTAACTTTTTTTGAAGCTGTCAACTTTTGTTAATTTCTTTTGAAGTTTTGTTAACTTTTTTGAAGCTGTCAACTTCTGTTAACTTTTTTAAAGCTGTCAACTTTTGTTAACTTTTTTAAAGCTGTCAACTTTTGTTAACTTTTTTTGAAGCTGTCAACTTTTGTTAACTTTTTTAAAGCTCTCAACTTTTGTTATTTTTTTAAAGCTGTCAACTTTTGTCAAATTTTTTGAAGCTGTCAACTTTTGTTAACTTTTTTTGAAGCTGTCAACTTTTGTTAACTTTTTTTAAAGCTGTCAACTTTTGTTAACTTTTTTAAAGCTGTCAACTTTTGTTATTTTTTTTAAAGCTGTCAAATTTTGTTAACTTTTTTTAAAGCTGTCAACTTTTGTTAACTTTTTTGAAGCTGTCAACTTTTGTTAAATTTTTAAAAGCTGTCCACTTTTGTTATTTTTTTTAAAGCTGTTAAATTTTGTAAACTTTTTTCAAGCTGTCAACTTTTGTTAACTTTTTTTGAAGCTGTCAACTTTTGTTAACTTGTTTAAAGCTGTAAAATTTTGTTAACTATTTGAAGCCGTCAACTTTTGTTAATTTTTTTGAAGCTGTCAACTTTTATTCTTGGTTTTGAAGCTGTCAACTTTTGTTAACTTCTTTTGAAGTTTTGTTAACTTTTTTGAAGCTGTCAACTTTTGTTAACTTTTTTTGAAGCTGTCAACTTTTGTTAATTTCTTTTGAAGTTTTGTTAACTTTTTTGAAACTGTCAACTTTTGTTAACTTTTTTAAAGCTGTCAACTTTTGTCAACTTTTTTAAAGCTGTCAACTTTTGTTAACTTTTTTTAAAGCTGTCAACTTTTGTTAACTTTTTAAAAGCTGTCCACTTTTGTTATTTTTTTTAAAGCTGTTAAATTTTGTAAACTTTTTTCAAACTGTCAACTTTTGTTAACTTTTTTTGAAGCTGTCAACTTTTGTTAACTTGTTTAAAGCTGTAAAATTTTGTTAACTATTTGAAGCTGTCAACTTTTGTTAATTTTTTTAAAGCTGTCAACTTTTGTTAAATTTTTTAAAGCTGTCAACTTTTGTTAACTTTTTTTGAAGCCGTCAAATTTTGTTAACTTCTTTTGAAGCTGTCAACTTTTGTTAACTGGTTTTGTAGCTGTCAACTTTTGTTAATTTTTATGAAGTTTTGTAACTTTTGTTGAAGCTGTCAACTTCTGTTAACTTTTTTTGAAGCTGTCAACTTTTGTTAACTTTTTTTGAAGCTGTCAACTTTTGTTAATTTCTTTTGAAGTTTTGTTAACTTTTTTGAAGCTGTCAACTTTTGTTAACTTTTTTAAAGCTGTCAACTTTTGTTAACTTTTTTAAAGCTGTCAAATTTTGTAAATATTTTTAAAGCTGTCAAATTTTGTCAACTTTTTTAAAGCTGTCAACTTTTGTTAACTTTTTTTGAAGCTGTCAACTTTTGTTAACTATTTTAAAGCTGTCAACTTTTGTTATTTTTTTTAAAGCTGTCAACTTTTGTTATTTTTTTTAAAGCTGTCAAATTTTGTCACATTTTGTTAACTTTTTTTAAAGCTGTCAACTTTTGTTAACTTTTTTAAAGCTGTCAACTTTTGTTAACTTTTTAAAAGCTGTCCACTTTTGTTATTTTTTTTAAAGCTGTTAAATTTTGTAAACTTTTTTCAAACTGTCAACTTTTGTTAACTTTTTTTGAAGCTGTCAACTTTTGTTAACTTGTTTAAAGCTGTAAAATTTTGTTAACTATTTGAAGCTGTCAACTTTTGTTAATTTTTTTAAAGCTGTCAACTTTTGTTAAATTTTTTAAAGCTGTCAACTTTTGTTAACTTTTTTTGAAGCCGTCAAATTTTGTTAACTTCTTTTGAAGCTGTCAACTTTTGTTAACTGGTTTTGTAGCTGTCAACTTTTGTTAATTTTTATGAAGTTTTGTAACTTTTGTTGAAGCTGTCAACTTCTGTTAACTTTTTTTAAAGCTGTTAACTTTTGTTAACTTTTTTGAAGCTGTCAAATTTTGTTAACTTTTTTGAAGCTATCAACTTTTGTTAATTTTTTTGAAGCTGTCAACTTTTGTTAACTTTTTAAAAGCTGTCATTTTTTGTTGCCTTTTTTTGAAGCTGTCAACTTTTGTTAACTTTTTTGAAGCTGTAAACTTTTGTTAACTTTTTTGAAGTTGTCAACTTTTGTTAACTTTTTAAAAGCTGTCAACTTTTGTTGACTTTTTTTGAAGCTGTTAACTTTTGTCAACTTTTTTGAAGCTGTCAACTTTTGTTAACTTTTATTAAAGCTGTTAACTTTTTTGAAGCTGTCAACTTTTGTTAACTTTTTTGAAGCTGTCAACTTTTGTTAACTTTTTGAAGCTGTCAACTTTTGTTAACTTTTTTTTGAAGTTTTGTAACTTTTTCTAAAGCTGCCAACTTTTGTTAACTTTTTTGAAGCTGTCAACTTTTGTTAACTTTTTTTGAAGCTGTCAACTTTTGTCAAATTTTTTGAAGCTGTTAACTTTTGTTTTTTTTTTGAAACTGTCAACTTTTGTTAACTTTTTTGAAGCTGTCAAATTTTGTTAACTTTTTTGAAGCTGTCAACTTTTGTTAATTTTTTTGAAGCCGTCAACTTTTGTTAACTTTTTAAAAGCTGTCAACTTTTGTTAACTTTTTTGACGCTGTAAACTTTTGTTAACTTTTTTTGAAGCTGTCAACTTTTGTTAACTTCTTTTGAAGCTGTTAACTTTTGTTAACTTTTTTTAAAGCTGTCAACTTTTGTTATTTTTTTTTAAGCTGTCAACTTTTGTTAATTTTTTTTTATGTTTTGTAACTTTTGTTGAAGCTGTCAACTTTTGTTATTTTTTTTTGAAACTGTCAACTTTTGTTAACTTTTTTTTAAAGCCGTCAACTTTTGTTAACTTTTTTGAAGCTGTCAACTTTTGTTAACTTTTTTAAAGCTGTCAACTTTTGTTAACTTTTTTGACGCTGTAAACTTTTGTTAACTTTTTTTGAAGCTGTCAACTTTTGTTATTTTTTTTAAAGCTGTCAACTTTTGTTAATTTTTTTAAAGCTGTCAACTTTTGTTAACTTTTTTGGAGCTGTCAACTTTTGTTAATTTTTTTGAAGCTGTCAACTTTTGTTAACTTTTTAAAAGCTGTCCACTTTTGTTATTTTTTTTAAAGCTGTCAACTTTTGTTAATTTTTTTAAAGCTGTCAACTTTTGTTAACTTTTTTGGAGCTGTCAACTTTTGTTAATTTTTTTGAAGCTGTCAACTTTTGTTAACTTTTTAAAAGCTGTCCACTTTTGTTATTTTTTTTAAATCTGTCAACTTTTGTCAACTTTTTTAAAGCTGTCAACTTTTGTTAACTTTTTTGGAGCTGTCAACTTTTGTTAATTTTTTAGAAACTGTCAACTTTTGTTAAATTTTTAAAAGCTGTCCACTTTTGTTATTTTTTTTAAAGCTGTTAACTTTTGTAAACTTTTTTCAAGCTGTCAACTTTTGTTAACTTTTTTTGAAGCTGTCAACTTTTGTTAAGTTTTTTGAAGCTGTCAAATTTTGTTAACCATTTGAAGCTGTCAATTTTTGTTAATTTTTTTGATGCTGTCAACTTTTGTTAAATTTTTTAAAGCTGTCAACTTTTGTTAACTTTTTTGAAGCTGTCAAATTTTGTTAACGTTTTTGAAGCTGTCAAGTTTTGTTAAATTTTTTTGAAGCTGTCAACTTTTGTTAACTTTTTTAAAGCTGTCAACTTTTGTTATTTTTTTTAAAGTTGTCAACTTTTGTCAAATTTTTTGAAGCTGTTAACTTTTGTTATTTTTTTTGAAACTGTCAACTTTTGTTAATTTTTTTGAAGCTGTCAAATTTTGTTAACTTTTTTGAAGCTGTCAACTTTTGTTAATTTTTTTGAAGCCGTCAACTTTTGTTAACTTTTTAAAAGCTGTCAACTTTTGTTAACTTTTTTGACGCTGTAAACTTTTGTTAACTTTTTTTGAAGCTGTCAACTTTTGTTAACTTCTTTTGAAGCTGTCAACTTTTGTTAACTTTTTTTAAAGCTGTCAACTTTTGTTATTTTTTTTTAAGCTGTCAACTTTTGTTATTTTTTTTTTATGTTTTGTAACTTTTGTTGAAGCTGTGAACTTTTGTTATTTTTTTTTGAAACTGTTAACTTTTGTTAACTTTTTTTTAAAGCCGTCAACTTTTGTTAACTTTTTCTGAAGCTGTCAACTTTTATTCTTGGTTTTGAAGCTGTCAACTTTTGTTAACTTCTTTTGAAGTTTTGTTAACTTTTTTGAAGCTGTCAACTTTTGTTAACTTTTTTAAAGCTGTCAACTTTTGTTAACTTTTTTAAAGCTGTCAACTTTTGTTAACTTTTTTTGAAGCTGTCAACTTTTGTTAACTTTTTTAAAGCTCTCAATTTTTGTTATTTTTTTTAAAGCTGTCAACTTTTGTCAAATTTTTTGAAGCTGTCAACTTTTGTTAACTTTTTTTGAAGCTGTCAACTTTTGTTAACTTTTTTTAAAGCTGTCAACTTTTGTTAACTTTTTTAAAGCTGTCAAATTTTATAAATATTTTTAAAGCTGTCAAATTTTGTCAACTTTTTTAAAGCTGTCAACTTTTGTTAACTTTTTTTGAAGCTGTCAACTTTTGTTAACTATTTTAAAGCTGTCAACTTTTGTTATTTTTTTTAAAGCTGTCAACTTTTGTTATTTTTTTTAAAGCTGTCAAATATTGTCACATTTTGTTAACTTTTTTTAAAGATGTCAACTTTTGTTAACTTTTTTAAAGCTGTCAACTTTTGTTAACTTTTTAAAAGCTGTCCACTTTTGTTATTTTTTTTAAAGCTGTTAAATTTTGTAAACTTTTTTTAAACTGTCAACTTTTGTTAACTTTTTTTGAAGCTGTCAACTTTTGTTAACTTGTTTAAAGCTGTAAAATTTTGTTAACTATTTGAAGCTGTCAACTTTTGTCAATTTTTTTAAAGCTGTCAACTTTTGTTAAATTTTTTAAAGCTGTCAACTTTTGTTAACTTTTTTGAAGCCGTCAAATTTTGTTAACTTCTTTTGAAGCTGTCAACTTTTGTTAACTGGTTTTGTAGCTGTCAACTTTTGTTAATTTTTATAAAGTTTTGTAACTTTTGTTGAAGCTGTCAACTTCTGTTAACTTTTTTTGAAGCTGTTAACTTTTGTTAACTTTTTTGAAGCTGTCAAATTTTGTTAACTTTTTTGAAGCTATCAACTTTTGTTAATTTTTTTGAAGCTGTCAACTTTTGTTAACTTTT
Source organism: Altica lythri (assembly GCA_964028335.1). Lineage (NCBI taxonomy): Eukaryota > Metazoa > Arthropoda > Insecta > Coleoptera > Chrysomelidae > Altica > Altica lythri. Next base: position 44,108,281 of record OZ034800.1, on the reverse strand, counting down.
TAAAAGCTGTCATTTTTTGTTGCCTTTTTTTGAAGCTGTCAACTTTTGTTAACTTTTTTGAAGCTGTAAACTTTTGTTAACTTTTTTGAAGTTGTCAACTTTTGTTAACTTTTTAAAAGCTGTCAACTTTTGTTGACTTTTTTTGAAGCTGTTAACTTTTGTCAACTTTTTTGAAGCTGTCAACTTTTGTTAACTTTTATTAAAGCTGTTAACTTTTTTGAAGCTGTCAACTTTTGTTAACTTTTTTGAAGCTGTCAACTTTTGTTAACTTTTTGAAGCTGTCAACTTTTGTTAACTTTTTTTTGAAGTTTTGTAACTTTTTCTAAAGCTGCCAACTTTTGTTAACTTTTTTGAAGCTGTCAACTTTTGTTAACTTTTTTTGAAGCTGTCAACTTTTGTCAAATTTTTTGAAGCTGTTAACTTTTGTTTTTTTTTTGAAACTGTCAACTTTTGTTAACTTTTTTGAAGCTGTCAAATTTTGTTAACTTTTTTGAAGCTGTCAACTTTTGTTAATTTTTTTGAAGCCGTCAACTTTTGTTAACTTTTTAGAAGCTGTCAACTTTTGTTAACTTTTTTGACGCTGTAAACTTTTGTTAACTTTTTTTAAAGCTGTCAACTTTTGTTAACTTCTTTTAAAGCAGTTAGCTTTTGTTAACTTTTTTTAAAGCTGTCAACTTTTGTTATTTTTTTTAAGCTGTCAACTTTTGTTAATTTTTTTTTATGTTTTGTAACTTTTGTTGAAGCTGTCAACTTTTGTTATTTTTTTTTGAAACTGTCAACTTTTGTTAACTTTTTTTTAAAGCCGTCAACTTTTGTTAACTTTTTCTGAAGCTGTCAACTTTTATTCTTGGTTTTGAAGCTGTCAACTTTTGTTAACTTTTTTTGAAGCTGTCAACTTTTGTTAATTTCTTTTGAAGTTTTGTTAACTTTTTTGAAGCTGTCAACTTTTGTTAACTTTTTTAAAGCTGTCAACTTTTGTTAACTTTTTTGACGCTGTAAACTTTTGTTAACTTTTTTTGAAGCTGTCAACTTTTGTTATTTTTTTTAAAGCTGTCAACTTTTGTTAATTTTTTTAAAGCTGTCAACTTTTGTTAACTTTTTTGGAGCTGTCAACTTTTGTTAATTTTTTTGAAGCTGTCAACTTTTGTTAACTTTTTAAAAGCTGTCCACTTTTGTTATTTTTTTTAAATCTGTCAACTTTTGTCAACTTTTTTAAAGCTGTCAACTTTTGTTAACTTTTTTGGAGCTGTCAACTTTTGTTAATTTTTTAGAAACTGTCAACTTTTGTTAAATTTTTAAAAGCTGTCCACTTTTGTTATTTTTTTTAAAGCTGTTAACTTTTGTAAACTTTTTTCAAGCTGTCAACTTTTGTTAACTTTTTTTGAAGCTGTCAACTTTTGTTAAGTTTTTTGAAGCTGTCAAATTTTGTTAACCATTTGAAGCTGTCAATTTTTGTTAATTTTTTTGATGCTGTCAACTTTTGTTAAATTTTTTAAAGCTGTCAACTTTTGTTAACTTTTTTGAAGCTGTCAAATTTTGTTAACGTTTTTGAAGCTGTCAAGTTTTGTTAAATTTTTTTGAAGCTGTCAACTTTTGTTAACTTTTTTAAAGCTGTCAACTTTTGTTATTTTTTTTAAAGCTGTCAACTTTTGTCAAATTTTTTGAAGCTGTTAACTTTTGTTAATTTTTTTTGAAACTGTCAACTTTTGTTAATTTTTTTGAAGCTGTCAAATTTTGTTAACTTTTTTGAAGCTGTCAACTTTTGTTAATTTTTTTGAAGCCGTCAACTTTTGTTAACTTTTTAAAAGCTGTCAACTTTTGTTAACTTTTTTGACGCTGTAAACTTTTGTTAACTTTTTTTGAAGCTGTCAACTTTTGTTAACTTCTTTTGAAGCTGTCAACTTTTGTTAACTTTTTTTAAAGCTGTCAACTTTTGTTATTTTTTTTTAAGCTGTCAACTTTTGTTAATTTTTTTTTATGTTTTGTAACTTTTGTTGAAGCTGTCAACTTTTGTTATTTTTTTTTTGAAACTGTTAACTTTTGTTAACTTTTTTTTAAAGCCGTCAACTTTTGTTAACTTTTTCTGAAGCTGTCAACTTTTATTCTTGGTTTTGAAGCTGTCAACTTTTGTTAACTTCTTTTGAAGTTTTGTTAACTTTTTTGAAGCTGTCAACTTTTGTTAACTTTTTTAAAGCTGTCAACTTTTGTTAACTTTTTTAAAGCTGTCAACTTTTGTTAACTTTTTTTGAAGCTGTCAACTTTTGTTAACTTTTTTAAAGCTCTCAACTTTTGTTATTTTTTTTAAAGCTGTCAACTTTTGTTATTTTTTTTAAATCTGTCAACTTTTGTCAACTTTTTTAAAGCTGTCAACTTTTGTTAACTTTTTTGGAGCTGTCAACTTTTGTTAATTTTATAGAAACTGTCAACTTTTGTTAAATTTTTAAAAGCTGTCCACTTTTGTTATTTTTTTTAAAGCTGTTAACTTTTGTAAACTTTTTTCAAGCTGTCAACTTTTGTTAACTTTTTTTGAAGCTGTCAACTTTTGTTAAGTTTTTTGAAGCTGTCAAATTTTGTTAACCATTTGAAGCTGTCAATTTTTGTTAATTTTTTTGATGCTGTCAACTTTTGTTAAATTTTTTAAAGCTGTCAACTTTTGTTAACTTTTTTGAAGCTGTCAAATTTTGTTAACGTTTTTGAAGCTGTCAAGTTTTGTTAAATTTTTTTGAAGCTGTCAACTTTTGTTAACTTTTTTAAAGCTGTCAACTTTTGTTATTTTTTTTAAAGCTGTCAACTTTTGTCAAATTTTTTGAAGCTGTTAACTTTTGTTAATTTTTTTTGAAACTGTCAACTTTTGTTAATTTTTTTGAAGCTGTCAAATTTTGTTAACTTTTTTGAAGCCGTCAACTTTTGTTAACTTTTTAAAAGCTGTCAACTTTTGTTAACTTTTTTGACGCTGTAAACTTTTGTTAACTTTTTTTGAAGCTGTCAACTTTTGTTAACTTCTTTTGAAGCTGTCAACTTTTGTTAACTTTTTTTAAAGCTGTCAACTTTTGTTATTTTTTTTTAAGCTGTCAACTTTTGTTAATTTTTTTTTATGTTTTGTAACTTTTGTTGAAGCTGTCAACTTTTGTTATTTTTTTTTTGAAACTGTTAACTTTTGTTAACTTTTTTTTAAAGCCGTCAACTTTTGTTAACTTTTTCTAAAGCTGTCAACTTTTATTCTTGGTTTTGAAGCTGTCAACTTTTGTTAACTTCTTTTGAAGTTTTGTTAACTTTTTTGAAGCTGTCAACTTTTGTTAACTTTTTTAAAGCTGTCAACTTTTGTTAACTTTTTTAAAGCTGTCAACTTTTGTTAACTTTTTTTGAAGCTGTCAACTTTTGTTAACTTTTTTAAAGCTCTCAACTTTTGTTATTTTTTTAAAGCTGTCAACTTTTGTCAAATTTTTTGAAGCTGTCAACTTTTGTTAACTTTTTTTGAAGCTGTCAACCTTTGTTAACTTTTTTTAAAGCTGTCAACTTTTGTTAACTTTTTTAAAGCTGTCAACTTTTGTTCTTTTTTTTAAAGCTGTCAAATTTTGTCAAATTTTGTTAACTTTTTTTAAAGCTGTCAACTTTTGTTAACTTTTTTGAAGCTGTCAACTTTTGTTAACTTTTTAAAAGCTGTCCACTTTTGTTATTTTTTTTAAAGCTGTTAAATTTTGTAAACTTTTTTCAAGCTGTCAACTTTTGTTAACTTTTTTTGAAGCTGTCAACTTTTGTTAACTTGTTTAAAGCTGTAAAATTCTGTTAACTATTTGAAGCCGTCAACTTTTGTTAATTTTTTTGAAGCTGTCAACTTTTATTCTTGGTTTTGAAGCTGTCAACTTTTGTTAACTTCTTTTGAAGTTTTGTTAACTTTTTTGAAGCTGTCAACTTTTGTTAACTTTTTTTGAAGCTGTCAACTTTTGTTAATTTCTTTTGAAGTTTTGTTAATTTTTTTGAAGCTGTCAACTTTTGTTAACTTTTTTAAAGCTGTCAACTTTTGTTAACTTTTTTAAATCTGTCAAATTTTGTAAATATTTTTAAAGCTGTCAACTTTTGTCAACTTTTTTAAAGCTGTCAACTTTTGTTAACTTTTTTTGAAGCTGTCAACTTTTGTTAATTTCTTTTGAAGTTTTGTTAACTTTTTTGAAGCTGTCAACTTTTGTTAACTTTTTTAAAGCTGTCAACTTTTGTTAACTTTTTTAAAGCTGTCAACTTTTGTTAACTTTTTTTGAAGCTGTCAACTTTTGTTAACTTTTTTAAAGCTCTCAACTTTTGTTATTTTTTTTAAAGCTGTCAACTTTTGTCAAATTTTTTGAAGCTGTCAACTTTTGTTAACTTTTTTTGAAGCTGTCAACTTTTGTTAACTTTTTTTAAAGCTGTCAACTTTTGTTAACTTTTTTAAAGCTGTCAACTTTTGTTATTTTTTTTAAAGCTGTCAAATTTTGTCAAATTTTGTTAACTTTTTTTAAAGCTGTCAACTTTTGTTAACTTTTTTGAAGCTGTCAACTTTTGTTAACTTTTTAAAAGCTGTCCACTTTTGTTATTTTTTTTAAAGCTGTTAAATTTTGTAAACTTTTTTCAAGCTGTCAACTTTTGTTAACTTTTTTTGAAGCTGTCAACTTTTGTTAACTTGTTTAAAGCTGTAAAATTCTGTTAACTATTTGAAGCCGTCAACTTTTGTTAATTTTTTTGAAGCTGTCAACTTTTATTCTTGGTTTTGAAGCTGTCAACTTTTGTTAACTTCTTTTGAAGTTTTGTTAACTTTTTTGAAGCTGTCAACTTTTGTTAACTTTTTTTGAAGCTGTCAACTTTTGTTAATTTCTTTTGAAGTTTTGTTAATTTTTTTGAAGCTGTCAACTTTTGTTAACTTTTTTAAAGCTGTCAACTTTTGTTAACTTTTTTAAATCTGTCAAATTTTGTAAATATTTTTAAAGCTGTCAACTTTTGTCAACTTTTTTAAAGCTGTCAACTTTTGTTAACTTTTTTTGAAGCTGTCAACTTTTGTTAACTATTTTAAAGCTGTCAACTTTTGTTATTTTTTTTAAAGCTGTCAACTTTTGTTATTTTTTTTAAAGCTGTCAAATTTTGTCACATTTTGTTAACTTTTTTTAAAGCTGTCAACTTTTGTTAACTTTTTTAAAGCTGTCAACTTTTGTTAACTTTTTAAAAGCTGTCCACTTTTGTTATTTTTTTTAAAGCTGTTAAATTTTGTAAACTTTTTTCAAACTGTCAACTTTTGTTAACTTTTTTTGAAGCTGTCAACTTTTGTTAACTTGTTTAAAGCTGTAAAATTTTGTTAACTATTTGAAGCTTTCAACTTTTGTTAATTTTTTTAAAGCTGTCAACTTTTGTTAAATTTTTTAAAGCTGTCAACTTTTGTTAACTTTTTTTGAAGCCGTCAAATTTTGTTAACTTCTTTTGAAGCTGTCAACTTTTGTTAACTGGTTTTGTAGCTGTCAACTTTTGTTAATTTTTATGAAGTTTTGTAACTTTTGTTGAAGCTGTTAGTTTCTGTTAACTTTTTTTAAAGCTGTTAACTTTTGTTAACTTTTTTGAAGCTGTCAAATTTTGTTAACTTTTTTGAAGCTATCAACTTTTGTTAATTTTTTTGAAGCTGTCAACTTTTGTTAACTTTTTAAAAGCTGTCATTTTTTGTTGCCTTTTTTTGAAGCTGTCAACTTTTGTTAACTTTTTTGAAGCTGTAAACTTTTGTTAACTTTTTTGAAGTTGTCAACTTTTGTTAACTTTTTAAAAGCTGTCAACTTTTGTTGACTTTTTTTGAAGCTGTTAACTTTTGTCAACTTTTTTGAAGCTGTCAACTTTTGTTAACTTTTATTAAAGCTGTAAACTTTTGTTAACTTTTTTGAAGCTGTCAACTTTTGTTAACTTTTTTGAAGCTGTCAACTTTTGTTAACTTTTTGAAGCTGTCAACTTTTGTTAACTTTTTTTTGAAGTTTTGTAACTTTTTCTAAAGCTGCCAACTTTTGTTAACTTTTTTGAAGCTGTCAACTTTTGTTAACTTTTTTTGAAGCTGTCAAATTTTGTTAACTTTTTTTGAAGCTGTCAACTTTTGTTAATTTTTTTAAAGCTGTCAACCTTTGTCAACTTTTTTGAAGCTGTAAACTTTTGTTAACTTTTTTGAAGTTGTCAACTTTTGTTAACTTTTTAAAAGCTGTCAACTTTTGTTGACTTTTTTTGAAGCTGTTAACTTTTGTCAACTTTTTTGAAGCTGTCAACTTTTGTTAACTTTTATTAAAGCTGTAAACTTTTGTTAACTTTTTTGAAGCTGTCAACTTTTGTTAACTTTTTTGAAGCTGTCAACTTTTGTTAACTTTTTGAAGCTGTCAACTTTTGTTAACTTTTTTTTGAAGTTTTGTAACTTTTTCTAAAGCTGCCAACTTTTGTTAACTTTTTTGAAGCTGTCAACTTTTGTTAACTTTTTTTGAAGCTGTCAAATTTTGTTAACTTTTTTTGAAGCTGTCAACTTTTGTTATTTTTTTTAAAGCTGTCAACTTTTGTTAATTTTTTTAAAGCTGTCAACTTTTGTTAACTTTTTTGGAGCTGTCAACTTTTGTTAATTTTTTTGAAGCTGTCAAATTTAGTTAACTTTTTAAAAGCTGTCCACTTTTGTTATTTTTTTTAAAGCTGTCAACTTTTGTTAACTTTTTTGAAGCTTTAAACTTTTGTTAATTTTTTTTAAAGCTGTCAACTTTTGTTATTTTTTTTAAAGCTGTCAACTTCTGTTAACTTTCTTGGAGCTGTCAACTTTTGTTAATTTTTTAGAAACTGTCAACTTTTGTTAAATTTTTAAAAGCTGTCCACTTTTGTTATTTTTTTTAAAGCTGTTAACTTTAGTAAACTTTTTTCAAGCTGTCAACTTTTGTTAACTTTTTTTGAAGCTCTCAACTTTTGTTAACTTTTTTGAAGCTGTCAAATTTTGTTAACTATTTGAAGCTGTCAATTTTTGTTAATTTTTTTGAAGCTGTCAACTTTTGTTAAATTTTTTAAAGCTGTCAACTTTTGTTATTTTTTTTAAAGCTGTCAACTTTTGTCAAATTTTTTGAAGCTGTCAACTTTTGTTAACTTTTTTTGAAGCTGTCAACTTTTGTTAACTTTTTTTAAAGCTGTCAACTTTTGTTAACTTTTTTGAAGCTGTCAACTTTTGTTAACTTTTTAAAAGCTGTCCACTTTTGTTATTTTTTTAAAGCTGTTAAATTTTGTAAACTTTTTTCAAGCTGTCAACTTTTGTTAACTTTTTTTGAAGCTGTCAACTTTTGTTAACTTGTTTAAAGCTGTAAAATTTTGTTAACTATTTGAAGCCGTCAACTTTTGTTAATTTTTTTGAAGCTGTCAACTTTTATTCTTGGTTTTGAAGCTGTCAACTTTTGTTAACTTCTTTTGAAGTTTTGTTAACTTTTTTGAAGCTGTCAACTTTTGTTAACTTTTTTTGAAGCTGTCAACTTTTGTTAATTTCTTTTGAAGTTTTGTTAACTTTTTTGAAGCTGTCAACTTTTGTTAACTTTTTTAAAGCTGTCAACTTTTGTTAACTTTTTTAAAGCTGTCAAATTTTGTAAATATTTTTAAAGCTGTCAACTTTTGTCAACTTTTTTAAAGCTGTCAACTTTTGTTAACTTTTTTTGAAGCTGTCAACTTTTGTTAACTATTTTAAAGCTGTCAACTTTTGTTATTTTTTTTAAAGCTGTCAACTTTTGTTATTTTTTTTAAAGCTGTCAAATTTTGTCACATTTTGTTAACTTTTTTTAAAGCTGTCAACTTTTGATAACTTTTTTAAAGCTGTCAACTTTTGTTAACTTTTTAAAAGCTGTCCACTTTTGTTATTTTTTTTAAAGCTGTTAAATTTTGTAAACTTTTTTCAAACTGTCAACTTTTGTTAACTTTTTTTGAAGCTGTCAACTTTTGTTAACTTGTTTAAAGCTGTAAAATTTTGTTAACTATTTGAAGCTGTCAACTTTTGTTAATTTTTTTAAAGCTGTCAACTTTTGTTAAATTTTTTAAAGCTGTCAACTTTTGTTAACTTTTTTTGAAGCCGTCAAATTTTGTTAACTTCTTTTGAAGCTGTCAACTTTTGTTAACTTGTTTTGTAGCTGTCAACTTTTGTTAATTTTTATGAAGTTTTGTAACTTTTGTTGAAGCTGTCAACTTCTGTTAACTTTTTTTGAAGCTGTTAACTTTTGTTAACTTTTTTGAAGCTGTCAAATTTTGTTAACTTTTTTGAAGCTATCAACTTTTGTTAATTTTTTTGAAGCTGTCAACTTTTGTTAACTTTTGAAAAGCTGTCATTTTTTGTTGCCTTTTTTTGAAGCTGTCAACTTTTGTTAACTTTTTTGAAGCTGTAAACTTTTGTTAACTTTTTTGAAGTTGTCAACTTTTGTTAACTTTTTAAAAGCTGTCAACTTTTGTTGACTTTTTTTGAAGCTGTTAACTTTTGTCAACTTTTTTGAAGCTGTCAACTTTTGTTAACTTTTATTAAAGCTGTAAACTTTTGTTAACTTTTTTGAAGCTGTCAACTTTTGTTGACTTTTTTGAAGCTGTCAACTTTTGTTAACTTTTTGAAGCTGTCAACTTTTGTTAACTTTTTTTTGAAGTTTTGTAACTTTTTCTAAAGCTGCCAACTTTTGTTGACTTTTTTTGAAGCTGTTAACTTTTGTCAACTTTTTTGAAGCTGTCAACTTTTGTTAACTTTTATTAAAGCTGTCAACTTTTGTTAACTTTTTTTAAAGCTGTCAACTTTTGTTATTTTTTTTAAAGCTGTCAACTTTTGTTAATTTTTTTAAAGCTGTCAACTTTTGTTAACTTTTTTGGAGCTGTCAACTTTTGTTAATTTTTTTGAAGCTGTCAAATTTAGTTAACTTTTTAAAAGCTGTCCACTTTTGTTATTTTTTTTAAAGCTGTCAACTTTTGTTAACTTTTTTGAAGCTGTAAACTTTTGTTAATTTTTTTTAAAGCTGTCAACTTTTGTTATTTTTTTAAAGCTGTCAACTTTTGTTAACTTTTTTGGAGCTGTCAACTTTTGTTAATTTTTTAGAAACTGTCAACTTTTGTTAAATTTTTAAAAGCTGTTCACTTTTGATATTTTTTTTAAAGCTGTTAACTTTTGTAAACTTTTTTCAAGCTGTCAACTTTTGTTAACTTTTTTTGAAGCTCTCAACTTTTGTTAACTTTTTGAAGCTGTCAAATTTTGTTAACTATTTGAAGCCGTCAACTTTTGTTAATTTTTTTGAAGCTGTCAACTTTTATTCTTGGTTTTGAAGCTGTCAACTTTTGTTAACTTCTTTTGAAGTTTTGTTAACTTTTTTAAAGCTGTCAACTTTTGTTAACTTTTTTTGAAGCTGTCAACTTTTGTTAATTTCTTTTGAAGTTTTGTTAACTTTTTTGAAGCTGTCAACTTTTGTTAACTTTTTTAAAGCTGTCAACTTTTGTTAACTTTTTTAAAGCTGTCAAATTTTGTTAATTTTTTTAAAGCTGTCAACTTCTGTTAAATTTTTTAAACCTGTCAACTTTTGTTAACTTTTTTGAAACTGTCAAATTTTGTTAACTTTTTTAAAGCTGTCAACTTTTGTTAATTTTTTTTAAGCTGTCAACTTTTGTTAACTTTTTTAAAGCTGGCCACTTTTGTTAACTTTTTTAAAGCTGTCAACTTTTGTTAACTTTTGTTAACTTCTTTTGAAGTTTTGTCTACTGTTTTGAAACTGTCAACTTTTGTTAACTTTTTTTGAAGCTGTCAACTTTTGTTAACTTCTTCTGAAGCTGTTAACTGGTTTTAAAGCTGTCAACTTTTAATAACTTTTTTTGAAGTTTTGTAACTTTTTTTGAAGCTTTTAACATTTGTTAACTTCTTTTGAAATTTTGTTAACTTTTTTGAAGCTGTCAACTTTTGTTTAACTTTTTGAAGCTGTCAACTTTTGTTAACTTTTTTTGAAGCTGTTAACTTTTGTCAATTTTTTTGAAGCTGTCAGCTTTTGTTAACTTTTTTTGAAGCTGTCAACCTTTGTCAACTTTTTTGAAGCTGTCTACTTTTGTTAACTTTTTTTAAAGCTGTCAACTTTTGTTAACTTTTTTGAAGCTGTCAACTTTTGTTAACTTTTTTTGAAGCTGTCAACATTTTGAAGCTGTCAACTTTTGTTAACTTTTTGGAATTTTGTAACTTTTTCTGAAGCTGCCAACTTATGTTAACTTTTTTGAAGCTGTCAACTTTTGTTAACTTTTTTTGAAGCTCTCAACTTTTGTTAACTTTTTTAAAGCTGTCAACTTTTGTTAACTTTTTTTGATGCTGTCAACTTTTGTTAACTTTTTATGAAGCTGTCAACTTTTGTTAACTTTTTTTGAAGCTGTCAAATTTTGTTAACTATTTAAAGCTGTCAACTTTTGTTAATTTTTTTGAAGCTGTCAACTTTTGTTAAATTTTTTAAAGCTGTCAATGTATGTTAACTTTTTGAAGCTGTCAAATTTTGTTAACTTTTTTGAAGCTGTCAAGTTTTGTTAAATTTTTTTGAAGCTGTCAACTTTTGTTAACTTTTTTAAAGCTGTCAACTTTTGTTATTTTTTTTAAAGCTGTCAACTTTCGTCAAATTTTTTGAAGCTGTTAACTTTTGTTAATTTTTTTTGAAACTGTCAACTTTTGTTAACTTTTTTGAAGTTGTCAAATTTTGTTAACTTTTTTGAAGCTGTCAACTTTTGTTAACTTTTTTAAAGCTGTCAACTTTTGTTAACTTTTTTGACGCTGTAAACTTTTGTTAACTTTTTTTGAAGCTGTCAACTTTTGTTATTTTTTTTAAAGCTGTCAACTTTTGTTAATTTTTTTAAAGCTGTCAACTTTTGTTAACTTTTTTGGAGCTGTCAACTTTTGTTAATTTTTTTGAAGCTGTCAACTTTTGTTAACTTTTTAAAAGCTGTCCACTTTTGTTATTTTTTTTAAAGCTGTCAACTTTTGTTAATTTTTTTAAAGCTGTCAACTTTTGTTAACTTTTTTGGAGCTGTCAACTTTTGTTAATTTTTTTGAAGCTGTCAACTTTTGTTAACTTTTTAAAAGCTGTCCACTTTTGTTATTTTTTTTAAATCTGTCAACTTTTGTCAACTTTTTTAAAGCTGTCAACTTTTGTTAACTTTTTTGGAGCTGTCAACTTTTGTTAATTTTTTAGAAACTGTCAACTTTTGTTAAATTTTTAAAAGCTGTCCACTTTTGTTATTTTTTTTAAAGCTGTTAACTTTTGTAAACTTTTTTCAAGCTGTCAACTTTTGTTAACTTTTTTTGAAGCTGTCAACTTTTGTTAAGTTTTTTGAAGCTGTCAAATTTTGTTAACCATTTGAAGCTGTCAATTTTTGTTAATTTTTTTGATGCTGTCAACTTTTGTTAAATTTTTTAAAGCTGTCAACTTTTGTTAACTTTTTTGAAGCTGTCAAATTTTGTTAACGTTTTTGAAGCTGTCAAGTTTTGTTAAATTTTTTTGAAGCTGTCAACTTTTGTTAACTTTTTTAAAGCTGTCAACTTTTGTTATTTTTTTTAAAGCTGTCAACTTTTGTCAAATTTTTTGAAGCTGTTAACTTTTGTTAATTTTTTTTGAAACTGTCAACTTTTGTTAATTTTTTTGAAGCTGTCAAATTTTGTTAACTTTTTTGAAGCTGTCAACTTTTGTTAATTTTTTTGAAGCCGTCAACTTTTGTTAACTTTTTAAAAGCTGTCAACTTTTGTTAACTTTTTTGACGCTGTAAACTTTTGTTAACTTTTTTTGAAGCTGTCAACTTTTGTTAACTTCTTTTGAAGCTGTCAACTTTTGTTAACTTTTTTTAAAGCTGTCAACTTTTGTTATTTTTTTTTAAGCTGTCAACTTTTGTTATTTTTTTTTTATGTTTTGTAACTTTTGTTGAAGCTGTGAACTTTTGTTATTTTTTTTTGAAACTGTTAACTTTTGTTAACTTTTTTTTAAAGCCGTCAACTTTTGTTAACTTTTTCTGAAGCTGTCAACTTTTATTCTTGGTTTTGAAGCTGTCAACTTTTGTTAACTTCTTTTGAAGTTTTGTTAACTTTTTTGAAGCTGTCAACTTTTGTTAACTTTTTTAAAGCTGTCAACTTTTGTTAACTTTTTTAAAGCTGTCAACTTTTGTTAACTTTTTTTGAAGCTGTCAACTTTTGTTAACTTTTTTAAAGCTCTCAATTTTTGTTATTTTTTTTAAAGCTGTCAACTTTTGTCAAATTTTTTGAAGCTGTCAACTTTTGTTAACTTTTTTTGAAGCTGTCAACTTTTGTTAACTTTTTTTAAAGCTGTCAACTTTTGTTAACTTTTTTAAAGCTGTCAAATTTTGTAAATATTTTTAAAGCTGTCAAATTTTGTCAACTTTTTTAAAGCTGTCAACTTTTGTTAACTTTTTTTGAAGCTGTCAACTTTTGTTAACTATTTTAAAGCTGTCAACTTTTGTTATTTTTTTTAAAGCTGTCAACTTTTGTTATTTTTTTTAAAGCTGTCAAATATTGTCACATTTTGTTAACTTTTTTTAAAGATGTCAACTTTTGTTAACTTTTTTAAAGCTGTCAACTTTTGTTAACTTTTTAAAAGCTGTCCACTTTTGTTATTTTTTTTAAAGCTGTTAAATTTTGTAAACTTTTTTTAAACTGTCAACTTTTGTTAACTTTTTTTGAAGCTGTCAACTTTTGTTAACTTGTTTAAAGCTGTAAAATTTTGTTAACTATTTGAAGCTGTCAACTTTTGTCAATTTTTTTAAAGCTGTCAACTTTTGTTAAATTTTTTAAAGCTGTCAACTTTTGTTAACTTTTTTGAAGCCGTCAAATTTTGTTAACTTCTTTTGAAGCTGTCAACTTTTGTTAACTGGTTTTGTAGCTGTCAACTTTTGTTAATTTTTATGAAGTTTTGTAACTTTTGTTGAAGCTGTCAACTTCTGTTAACTTTTTTTGAAGCTGTTAACTTTTGTTAACTTTTTTGAAGCTGTCAAATTTTGTTAACTTTTTTGAAGCTATCAACTTTTGTTAATTTTTTTGAAGCTGTCAACTTTTGTTAACTTTTTAAAAGCTGTCATTTTTTGTTGCCTTTTTTTGAAGCTGTCAACTTTTGTTAACTTTTTTGAAGCTCTAAACTTTTGTTAACTTTTTTGAAGTTGTCAACTTTTGTTAACTTTTTAAAAGCTGTCAACTTTTGTTGACTTTTTTTGAAGCTGTTAACTTTTGTCAACTTTTTTGAAGCTGTCAACTTTTGTTAACTTTTATTAAAGCTGTTAACTTTTTTGAAGCTGTCAACTTTTGTTAACTTTTTTGAAGCTGTCAACTTTTGTTAACTTTTTGAAGCTGTCAACTTTTGTTAACTTTTTTTTGAAGTTTTGTAACTTTTTCTAAAGCTGCCAACTTTTGTTAACTTTTTTGAAGCTGTCAACTTTTGTTAACTTTTTTTGAAGCTGTCAACTTTTGTCAAATTTTTTGAAGCTGTTAACTTTTGTTTTTTTTTTGAAACTGTCAACTTTTGTTAACTTTTTTGAAGCTGTCAAATTTTGTTAACTTTTTTGAAGCTGTCACTTTTTGTTAATTTTTTTGAAGCCGTCAACTTTTGTTAACTTTTTAGAAGCTGTCAACTTTTGTTAACTTTTTTGACGCTGTAAACTTTTGTTAACTTTTTTTAAAGCTGTCAACTTTTGTTAACTTCTTTTAAAGCAGTTAGCTTTTGTTAACTTTTTTTAAAGCTGTCAACTTTTGTTATTTTTTTTAAGCTGTCAACTTTTGTTAATTTTTTTTTATGTTTTGTAACTTTTGTTGAAGCTGTCAACTTTTGTTATTTTTTTTTGAAACTGTCAACTTTTGTTAACTTTTTTTTAAAGCCGTCAACTTTTGTTAACTTTTTCTGAAGCTGTCAACTTTTATTCTTGGTTTTGAAGCTGTCAACTTTTGTTAACTTTTTTTGAAGCTGTCAACTTTTGTTAATTTCTTTTGAAGTTTTGTTAACTTTTTTGAAGCTGTCAACTTTTGTTAACTTTTTTAAAGCTGTCAACTTTTGTTAACTTTTTTGACGCTGTAAACTTTTGTTAACTTTTTTTGAAGCTGTCAACTTTTGTTATTTTTTTTAAAGCTGTCAACTTTTGTTAATTTTTTTAAAGCTGTCAACTTTTGTTAACTTTTTTGGAGCTGTCAACTTTTGTTAATTTTTTTGAAGCTGTCAACTTTTGTTAACTTTTTAAAAGCTGTCCACTTTTGTTATTTTTTTTAAATCTGTCAACTTTTGTCAACTTTTTTAAAGCTGTCAACTTTTGTTAACTTTTTTGGAGCTGTCAACTTTTGTTAATTTTTTAGAAACTGTCAACTTTTGTTAAATTTTTAAAAGCTGTCCACTTTTGTTATTTTTTTTAAAGCTGTTAACTTTTGTAAACTTTTTTCAAGCTGTCAACTTTTGTTAACTTTTTTTGAAGCTGTCAACTTTTGTTAAGTTTTTTGAAGCTGTCAAATTTTGTTAACCATTTGAAGCTGTCAATTTTTGTTAATTTTTTTGATGCTGTCAACTTTTGTTAAATTTTTTAAAGCTGTCAACTTTTGTTAACTTTTTTGAAGCTGTCAAATTTTGTTAACGTTTTTGAAGCTGTCAAGTTTTGTTAAATTTTTTTGAAGCTGTCAACTTTTGTTAACTTTTTTAAAGCTGTCAACTTTTGTTATTTTTTTTAAAGCTGTCAACTTTTGTCAAATTTTTTGAAGCTGTTAACTTTTGTTAATTTTTTTTGAAACTGTCAACTTTTGTTAATTTTTTTGAAGCTGTCAAATTTTGTTAACTTTTTTGAAGCTGTCAACTTTTGTTAATTTTTTTGAAGCCGTCAATTTTTGTTAACTTTTTAAAAGCTGTCAACTTTTGTTAACTTTTTTGACGCTGTAAACTTTTGTTAACTTTTTTTGAAGCTGTCAACTTTTGTTAACTTCTTTTGAAGCTGTCAACTTTTGTTAACTTTTTTTAAAGCTGTCAACTTTTGTTATTTTTTTTTAAGCTGTCAACTTTTGTTAATTTTTTTTTATGTTTTGTAACTTTTGTTGAAGCTGTCAACTTTTGTTATTTTTTTTTTGAAACTGTTAACTTTTGTTAACTTTTTTTTAAAGCCGTCAACTTTTGTTAACTTTTTCTGAAGCTGTCAACTTTTATTCTTGGTTTTGAAGCTGTCAACTTTTGTTAACTTCTTTTGAAGTTTTGTTAACTTTTTTGAAGCTGTCAACTTTTGTTAACTTTTTTAAAGCTGTCAACTTTTGTTAACTTTTTTAAAGCTGTCAACTTTTGTTAACTTTTTTTGAAGCTGTCAACTTTTGTTAACTTTTTTAAAGCTCTCAACTTTTGTTATTTTTTTTAAAGCTGTCAACTTTTGTTATTTTTTTTAAATCTGTCAACTTTTGTCAACTTTTTTAAAGCTGTCAACTTTTGTTAACTTTTTTGGAGCTGTCAACTTTTGTTAATTTTATAGAAACTGTCAACTTTTGTTAAATTTTTAAAAGCTGTCCACTTTTGTTATTTTTTTTAAAGCTGTTAACTTTTGTAAACTTTTTTCAAGCTGTCAACTTTTGTTAACTTTTTTTGAAGCTGTCAACTTTTGTTAAGTTTTTTGAAGCTGTCAAATTTTGTTAACCATTTGAAGCTGTCAATTTTTGTTAATTTTTTTGATGCTGTCAACTTTTGTTAAATTTTTTAAAGCTGTCAACTTTTGTTAACTTTTTTGAAGCTGTCAAATTTTGTTAACGTTTTTGAAGCTGTCAAGTTTTGTTAAATTTTTTTGAAGCTGTCAACTTTTGTTAACTTTTTTAAAGCTGTCAACTTTTGTTATTTTTTTTAAAGCTGTCAACTTTTGTCAAATTTTTTGAAGCTGTTAACTTTTGTTAATTTTTTTTGAAACTGTCAACTTTTGTTAATTTTTTTGAAGCTGTCAAATTTTGTTAACTTTTTTGAAGCCGTCAACTTTTGTTAACTTTTTAAAAGCTGTCAACTTTTGTTAACTTTTTTGACGCTGTAAACTTTTGTTAACTTTTTTTGAAGCTGTCAACTTTTGTTAACTTCTTTTGAAGCTGTCAACTTTTGTTAACTTTTTTTAAAGCTGTCAACTTTTGTTATTTTTTTTTAAGCTGTCAACTTTTGTTAATTTTTTTTTATGTTTTGTAACTTTTGTTGAAGCTGTCAACTTTTGTTATTTTTTTTTTGAAACTGTTAACTTTTGTTAACTTTTTTTTAAAGCCGTCAACTTTTGTTAACTTTTTCTAAAGCTGTCAACTTTTATTCTTGGTTTTGAAGCTGTCAACTTTTGTTAACTTCTTTTGAAGTTTTGTTAACTTTTTTGAAGCTGTCAACTTTTGTTAACTTTTTTAAAGCTGTCAACTTTTGTTAACTTTTTTAAAGCTGTCAACTTTTGTTAACTTTTTTTGAAGCTGTCAACTTTTGTTAACTTTTTTAAAGCTCTCAACTTTTGTTATTTTTTTTAAAGCTGTCAACTTTTGTCAAATTTTTTGAAGCTGTCAACTTTTGTTAACTTTTTTTGAAGCTGTCAACCTTTGTTAACTTTTTTTAAAGCTGTCAACTTTTGTTAACTTTTTTAAAGCTGTCAACTTTTGTTCTTTTTTTTAAAGCTGTCAAATTTTGTCAAATTTTGTTAACTTTTTTTAAAGCTGTCAACTTTTGTTAACTTTTTTGAAGCTGTCAACTTTTGTTAACTTTTTAAAAGCTGTCCACTTTTGTTATTTTTTTTAAAGCTGTTAAATTTTGTAAACTTTTTTCAAGCTGTCAACTTTTGTTAACTTTTTTTGAAGCTGTCAACTTTTGTTAACTTGTTTAAAGCTGTAAAATTCTGTTAACTATTTGAAGCCGTCAACTTTTGTTAATTTTTTTGAAGCTGTCAACTTTTATTCTTGGTTTTGAAGCTGTCAACTTTTGTTAACTTCTTTTGAAGTTTTGTTAACTTTTTTGAAGCTGTCAACTTTTGTTAACTTTTTTTGAAGCTGTCAACTTTTGTTAATTTCTTTTGAAGTTTTGTTAATTTTTTTGAAGCTGTCAACTTTTGTTAACTTTTTTAAAGCTGTCAACTTTTGTTAACTTTTTTAAATCTGTCAAATTTTGTAAATATTTTTAAAGCTGTCAACTTTTGTCAACTTTTTTAAAGCTGTCAACTTTTGTTAACTTTTTTTGAAGCTGTCAACTTTTGTTAATTTCTTTTGAAGTTTTGTTAACTTTTTTGAAGCTGTCAACTTTTGTTAACTTTTTTAAAGCTGTCAACTTTTGTTAACTTTTTTAAAGCTGTCAACTTTTGTTAACTTTTTTTGAAGCTGTCAACTTTTGTTAACTTTTTTAAAGCTCTCAACTTTTGTTATTTTTTTTAAAGCTGTCAACTTTTGTCAAATTTTTTGAAGCTGTCAACTTTTGTTAACTTTTTTTGAAGCTGTCAACTTTTGTTAACTTTTTTTAAAGCTGTCAACTTTTGTTAACTTTTTTAAAGCTGTCAACTTTTGTTATTTTTTTTAAAGCTGTCAAATTTTGTCAAATTTTGTTAACTTTTTTTAAAGCTGTCAACTTTTGTTAACTTTTTTGAAGCTGTCAACTTTTGTTAACTTTTTAAAAGCTGTCCACTTTTGTTATTTTTTTTAAAGCTGTTAAATTTTGTAAACTTTTTTCAAGCTGTCAACTTTTGTTAACTTTTTTTGAAGCTGTCAACTTTTGTTAACTTGTTTAAAGCTGTAAAATTCTGTTAACTATTTGAAGCCGTCAACTTTTGTTAATTTTTTTGAAGCTGTCAACTTTTATTCTTGGTTTTGAAGCTGTCAACTTTTGTTAACTTCTTTTGAAGTTTTGTTAACTTTTTTGAAGCTGTCAACTTTTGTTAACTTTTTTTGAAGCTGTCAACTTTTGTTAATTTCTTTTGAAGTTTTGTTAATTTTTTTGAAGCTGTCAACTTTTGTTAACTTTTTTAAAGCTGTCAACTTTTGTTAACTTTTTTAAATCTGTCAAATTTTGTAAATATTTTTAAAGCTGTCAACTTTTGTCAACTTTTTTAAAGCTGTCAACTTTTGT
The DNA here is from genome assembly GCA_964028335.1 of Altica lythri. Classification (NCBI taxonomy): domain Eukaryota; kingdom Metazoa; phylum Arthropoda; class Insecta; order Coleoptera; family Chrysomelidae; genus Altica; species Altica lythri. The sequence continues at coordinate 44,090,219 of OZ034800.1, read as the reverse complement.
TAACTTTTTTTGAAGCTGTCAACTTTTGTTAACTATTTTAAAGCTGTCAACTTTTGTTATTTTTTTTAAAGCTGTCAACTTTTGTTATTTTTTTTAAAGCTGTCAAATTTTGTCACATTTTGTTAACTTTTTTTAAAGCTGTCAACTTTTGTTAACTTTTTTAAAGCTGTCAACTTTTGTTAACTTTTTAAAAGCTGTCCACTTTTGTTATTTTTTTTAAAGCTGTTAAATTTTGTAAACTTTTTTCAAACTGTCAACTTTTGTTAACTTTTTTTGAAGCTGTCAACTTTTGTTAACTTGTTTAAAGCTGTAAAATTTTGTTAACTATTTGAAGCTTTCAACTTTTGTTAATTTTTTTAAAGCTGTCAACTTTTGTTAAATTTTTTAAAGCTGTCAACTTTTGTTAACTTTTTTTGAAGCCGTCAAATTTTGTTAACTTCTTTTGAAGCTGTCAACTTTTGTTAACTGGTTTTGTAGCTGTCAACTTTTGTTAATTTTTATGAAGTTTTGTAACTTTTGTTGAAGCTGTTAGTTTCTGTTAACTTTTTTTGAAGCTGTTAACTTTTGTTAACTTTTTTGAAGCTGTCAAATTTTGTTAACTTTTTTGAAGCTATCAACTTTTGTTAATTTTTTTGAAGCTGTCAACTTTTGTTAACTTTTTAAAAGCTGTCATTTTTTGTTGCCTTTTTTTGAAGCTGTCAACTTTTGTTAACTTTTTTGAAGCTGTAAACTTTTGTTAACTTTTTTGAAGTTGTCAACTTTTGTTAACTTTTTAAAAGCTGTCAACTTTTGTTGACTTTTTTTGAAGCTGTTAACTTTTGTCAACTTTTTTGAAGCTGTCAACTTTTGTTAACTTTTATTAAAGCTGTAAACTTTTGTTAACTTTTTTGAAGCTGTCAACTTTTGTTAATTTTTTTGAAGCTGTCAACTTTTGTTAACTTTTTGAAGCTGTCAACTTTTGTTAACTTTTTTTTGAAGTTTTGTAACTTTTTCTAAAGCTGCCAACTTTTGTTAACTTTTTTGAAGCTGTCAACTTTTGTTAACTTTTTTTGAAGCTGTCAAATTTTGTTAACTTTTTTTGAAGCTGTCAACTTTTGTTAATTTTTTTAAAGATGTCAACCTTTGTCAACTTTTTTGAAGCTGTAAACTTTTGTTAACTTTTTTGAAGTTGTCAACTTTTGTTAACTTTTTAAAAGCTGTCAACTTTTGTTGACTTTTTTTGAAGCTGTTAACTTTTGTCAACTTTTTTGAAGCTGTCAACTTTTGTTAACTTTTATTAAAGCTGTAAACTTTTGTTAACTTTTTTGAAGCTGTCAACTTTTGTTAACTTTTTTGAAGCTGTCAACTTTTGTTAACTTTTTGAAGCTGTCAACTTTTGTTAACTTTTTTTTGAAGTTTTGTAACTTTTTCTAAAGCTGCCAACTTTTGTTAACTTTTTTGAAGCTGTCAACTTTTGTTAACTTTTTTTGAAGCTGTCAAATTTTGTTAACTTTTTTTGAAGCTGTCAACTTTTGTTATTTTTTTTAAAGCTGTCAACTTTTGTTAATTTTTTTAAAGCTGTCAACTTTTGTTAACTTTTTTGGAGCTGTCAACTTTTGTTAATTTTTTTGAAGCTGTCAAATTTAGTTAACTTTTTAAAAGCTGTCCACTTTTGTTATTTTTTTTAAAGCTGTCAACTTTTGTTAACTTTTTTGAAGCTGTAAACTTTTGTTAATTTTTTTTAAAGCTGTCAACTTTTGTTATTTTTTTTAAAGCTGTCAACTTCTGTTAACTTTCTTGGAGCTGTCAACTTTTGTTAATTTTTTAGAAACTGTCAACTTTTGTTAAATTTTTAAAAGCTGTCCACTTTTGTTATTTTTTTTAAAGCTGTTAACTTTAGTAAACTTTTTTCAAGCTGTCAACTTTTGTTAACTTTTTTTGAAGCTCTCAACTTTTGTTAACTTTTTTGAAGCTGTCAAATTTTGTTAACTATTTGAAGCTGTCAATTTTTGTTAATTTTTTTGAAGCTGTCAACTTTTGTTAAATTTTTTAAAGCTGTCAACTTTTGTTATTTTTTTTAAAGCTGTCAACTTTTGTCAAATTTTTTGAAGCTGTCAACTTTTGTTAACTTTTTTTGAAGCTGTCAACTTTTGTTAACTTTTTTTAAAGCTGTCAACTTTTGTTAACTTTTTTGAAGCTGTCAACTTTTGTTAACTTTTTAAAAGCTGTCCACTTTTGTTATTTTTTTAAAGCTGTTAAATTTTGTAAACTTTTTTCAAGCTGTCAACTTTTGTTAACTTTTTTTGAAGCTGTCAACTTTTGTTAACTTGTTTAAAGCTGTAAAATTTTGTTAACTATTTGAAGCCGTCAACTTTTGTTAATTTTTTTGAAGCTGTCAACTTTTATTCTTGGTTTTGAAGCTGTCAACTTTTGTTAACTTCTTTTGAAGTTTTGTTAACTTTTTTGAAGCTGTCAACTTTTGTTAACTTTTTTTGAAGCTGTCAACTTTTGTTAATTTCTTTTGAAGTTTTGTTAACTTTTTTGAAGCTGTCAACTTTTGTTAACTTTTTTAAAGCTGTCAACTTTTGTTAACTTTTTTAAAGCTGTCAAATTTTGTAAATATTTTTAAAGCTGTCAACTTTTGTCAACTTTTTTAAAGCTGTCAACTTTTGTTAACTTTTTTTGAAGCTGTCAACTTTTGTTAACTATTTTAAAGCTGTCAACTTTTGTTATTTTTTTTAAAGCTGTCAACTTTTGTTATTTTTTTTAAAGCTGTCAAATTTTGTCACATTTTGTTAACTTTTTTTAAAGCTGTCAACTTTTGATAACTTTTTTAAAGCTGTCAACTTTTGTTAACTTTTTAAAAGCTGTCCACTTTTGTTATTTTTTTTAAAGCTGTTAAATTTTGTAAACTTTTTTCAAACTGTCAACTTTTGTTAACTTTTTTTGAAGCTGTCAACTTTTGTTAACTTGTTTAAAGCTGTAAAATTTTGTTAACTATTTGAAGCTGTCAACTTTTGTTAATTTTTTTAAAGCTGTCAACTTTTGTTAAATTTTTTATAGCTGTCAACTTTTGTTAACTTTTTTTGAAGCCGTCAAATTTTGTTAACTTCTTTTGAAGCTGTCAACTTTTGTTAACTTGTTTTGTAGCTGTCAACTTTTGTTAATTTTTATGAAGTTTTGTAACTTTTGTTGAAGCTGTCAACTTCTGTTAACTTTTTTTGAAGCTGTTAACTTTTGTTAACTTTTTTGAAGCTGTCAAATTTTGTTAACTTTTTTGAAGCTATCAACTTTTGTTAATTTTTTTGAAGCTGTCAACTTTTGTTAACTTTTGAAAAGCTGTCATTTTTTGTTGCCTTTTTTTGAAGCTGTCAACTTTTGTTAACTTTTTTGAAGCTGTAAACTTTTGTTAACTTTTTTGAAGTTGTCAACTTTTGTTAACTTTTTAAAAGCTGTCAACTTTTGTTGACTTTTTTTGAAGCTGTTAACTTTTGTCAACTTTTTTGAAGCTGTCAACTTTTGTTAACTTTTATTAAAGCTGTAAACTTTTGTTAACTTTTTTGAAGCTGTCAACTTTTGTTGACTTTTTTGAAGCTGTCAACTTTTGTTAACTTTTTGAAGCTGTCAACTTTTGTTAACTTTTTTTTGAAGTTTTGTAACTTTTTCTAAAGCTGCCAACTTTTGTTGAATTTTTTTGAAGCTGTTAACTTTTGTCAACTTTTTTGAAGCTGTCAACTTTTGTTAACTTTTATTAAAGCTGTCAACTTTTGTTAACTTTTTTTAAAGCTGTCAACTTTTGTTATTTTTTTTAAAGCTGTCAACTTTTGTTAATTTTTTTAAAGCTGTCAACTTTTGTTAACTTTTTTGGAGCTGTCAACTTTTGTTAATTTTTTTGAAGCTGTCAAATTTAGTTAACTTTTTAAAAGCTGTCCACTTTTGTTATTTTTTTTAAAGCTGTCAACTTTTGTTAACTTTTTTGAAGCTGTAAACTTTTGTTAATTTTTTTTAAAGCTGTCAACGTTTGTTATTTTTTTAAAGCTGTCAACTTTTGTTAACTTTTTTGGAGCTGTCAACTTTTGTTAATTTTTTAGAAACTGTCAACTTTTGTTAAATTTTTAAAAGCTGTTCACTTTTGATATTTTTTTTAAAGCTGTTAACTTTTGTAAACTTTTTTCAAGCTGTCAACTTTTGTTAACTTTTTTTGAAGCTCTCAACTTTTGTTAACTTTTTGAAGCTGTCAAATTTTGTTAACTATTTGAAGCCGTCAACTTTTGTTAATTTTTTTGAAGCTGTCAACTTTTATTCTTGGTTTTGAAGCTGTCAACTTTTGTTAACTTCTTTTGAAGTTTTGTTAACTTTTTTAAAGCTGTCAACTTTTGTTAACTTTTTTTGAAGCTGTCAACTTTTGTTAATTTCTTTTGAAGTTTTGTTAACTTTTTTGAAGCTGTCAACTTTTGTTAACTTTTTTAAAGCTGTCAACTTTTGTTAACTTTTTTAAAGCTGTCAAATTTTGTTAATTTTTTTAAAGCTGTCAACTTCTGTTAAATTTTTTAAACCTGTCAACTTTTGTTAACTTTTTTGAAACTGTCAAATTTTGTTAACTTTTTAAAGCTGTCAACTTTTGTTAATTTTTTTTAAGCTGTCAACTTTTGTTAACTTTTTTAAAGCTGGCCACTTTTGTTAACTTTTTTGAAGCTGTCAACTTTTGTTAACTTTTTTTGAAGCTCTCAACTTTTGTTAACTTTTTTAAAGCTGTCAACTTTTGTTAACTTTTTTTGATGCTGTCAACTTTTGTTAACTTTTTATGAAGCTGTCAACTTTTGTTAACTTTTTTTGAAGCTGTCAAATTTTGTTAACTATTTAAAGCTGTCAACTTTTGTTAATTTTTTTGAAGCTGTCAACTTTTGTTAAATTTTTTAAAGCTGTCAATGTATGTTAACTTTTTGAAGCTGTCAAATTTTGTTAACTTTTTTGAAGCTGTCAAGTTTTGTTAAATTTTTTTGAAGCTGTCAACTTTTGTTAACTTTTTTAAAGCTGTCAACTTTTGTTATTTTTTTTAAAGCTGTCAACTTTCGTCAAATTTTTTGAAGCTGTTAACTTTTGTTAATTTTTTTTGAAACTGTCAACTTTTGTTAACTTTTTTGAAGTTGTCAAATTTTGTTAACTTTTTTGAAGCTGTCAACTTTTGTTAACTTTTTTAAAGCTGTCAAATTTTGTTAACTATTTGAAGCTGTCAACTTTTGTTAATGTTTTTGAAGCTGTCAACTTTTGTTAAATTTTTTAAAGCTGTCAACTTTTGTTAACTTTTTTGAAGCTGTCAAATTTTGTTAACTTTTCTGAAGCTGTCAAGTTTTGTTAAATTTTTTGAAGCTGTCAACTTTTGTTAACTTTTTTAAAGCTGTTAACTTTTGTTATTTTTTTTAAAGCTGTCAACTTTTGTTATTTTTTTTAAAGCTGTCAACTTTTGTTAATTTTTTTTATGTTTTGTAACTTTTGTTGAAGCTGTCCAGTTTTGTTAACTTTTTTTGAAGCTGTCAACTTTTGTTAACTTCTTTTTTAATTTTGTTAACTTTTTTGAAGCTGTCAACTTTTGTTAACTTTTTTAAAGCTGTCAACTGTTGTTAACTTTTTTAAAGCTGTCAAATTTTGTAAATTTTTTTAAAGCTGTCAACTTTTGTCAACTTTTTTGACGCTGTCAACTTTTGTTAATTTTTTTTGAAGCTGTCAACTTTTGTTATCTTTTTTAAAGCTCTTAACTTTTGTTATTTTTTTTTAAAGCTGTCAACTTTTGTCAAATTTTTTGAAGCTGACAACTTTTGTTAACTTTTTTTGAAGCTGTCAACTTTTGTTAACTTTTTTTAAAGCTGTCAACTTTTGTTATATTATTTAAAGCTGCCAACTTTTGTTATTTTTTTAAAAGCTGTCATTTTTTGTCAAATTTGTTGGTCAACTTTTGTTACCTTTTTTTAAAGCTGTCAACTTTTGTTAACTTTTTTGAAGCTGTCAACTTATGTTAACTTTTTAAAAGCTGTCCACTTTTGTTATTTTTTTTAAAGCTGTTAACTTTTGTAAACTTTTTTCAAGCTGTCAACTTTTATTAACTTTTTTTGAAGCTGTCAACTTTTGTTTACTTTTTTAAAGCTGTCAAATTTTGTTAACTATTTGAAGCTGTCAAATTTTGTTAATTTTTTTGAAGCTGTCAACTATTGTTAAATTTTTTAAAGCTGCCAACTTTTGTTAACTTTTTTGAAGCTGTCAAATTTTGTTAACTTTTTTGAAGCTGTCAACTTTTGTCAAATTTTTTGAAGCTGTTAACTTTTGTTAATTTTTTTTGAAAGCTGTCAACTTTTGTTAACTTCTTTTGAAGCTGTTAACTTTTGTTAACTTTTTAAAAGCTGTCCACTTTTGTTATTTTTTTTAAAGCTGTTAACTTTTGTAAACTTTTTTCAAGCTGTCAACTTTTATTAACTTTTTTTGAAGCTGTCAACTTTTGTTTACTTTTTTAAAGCTGTTAAATTTTGTTAACTATTTGAAGCTGTCAAATTTTGTTAATTTTTTTGAAGCTGTCAACTTTTATTCTTGGTTTTGAAGCTGTCAACTTTTGTTAACTTCTTTTGAAGTTTTGTTAACTTTTTTAAAGCTGTCAACTTTTGTTAACTTTTTTTGAAGCTGTCAACTTTTGTTAATTTCTTTTGAAGTTTTGTTAACTTTTTTGAAGCTGTCAACTTTTGTTAACTTTTTTAAAGCTGTCAACTTTTGTTAACTTTTTTAAAGCTGTCAAATTTTGTTAATTTTTTTAAAGTTGTCAACTTCTGTTAAATTTTTTAAACCTGTCAACTTTTGTTAACTTTTTTGAAACTGTCAAATTTTGTTAACTTTTTTAAAGCTGTCAACTTTTGTTAATTTTTTTTAAGCTGTCAACTTTTGTTAACTTTTTTAAAGCTGGCCACTTTTGTTAACTTTTTTAAAGCTGTCAACTTTTGTTAACTTTTGTTAACTTCTTTTGAAGTTTTGTCTACTGTTTTGAAACTGTCAACTTTTGTTAACTTTTTTTGAAGCTGTCAACTTTTGTTAACTTCTTCTGAAGCTGTTAACTGGTTTTAAAGCTGTCAACTTTTAATAACTTTTTTTGAAGTTTTGTAACTTTTTTTGAAGCTTTTAACATTTGTTAACTTCTTTTGAAATTTTGTTAACTTTTTTGAAGCTGTCAACTTTTGTTTAACTTTTTGAAGCTGTCAACTTTTGTTAACTTTTTTTAAAACTGTCAACTTTTGTTAACTTTTGTTAACTTCTTTTAAAGTTTTGTTAACTTTTTTGAAACTGTCAACTTTTGTTAAATTTTTAAAAGCTGTTCACTTTTGATATTTTTTTTAAAGCTGTTTAATTTTGTAAACTTTTTTCAAGCTGTCAACTTTTGTTAACTTTTTTTGAAGCTGTCAACTTTTGTTAACTTGTTTAAAGCTGTAAAATTTTGTTAACTATTTGAAGCCGTCAACTTTTGTTAATTTTTTTGAAGCTGTCAACTTTTATTCTTGGTTTTGAAGCTGTCAACTTTTGTTAACTTCTTTTGAAGTTTTGTTAACTTTTTTGAAGCTGTCAACTTTTGTTAACTTTTTTTGAAGCTGTTAACTTTTGTCAATTTTTTTGAAGCTGTCAGCTTTTGTTAACTTTTTTTGAAGCTGTCAACCTTTGTCAACTTTTTTGAAGCTGTCTACTTTTGTTAACTTTTTTTAAAGCTGTCAACTTTTGTTAACTTTTTTGAAGCTGTCAACTTTTGTTAACTTTTTTTGAAGCTGTCAACATTTTGAAGCTGTCAACTTTTGTTAACTTTTTGGAATTTTGTAACTTTTTCTGAAGCTGCCAACTTATGTTAACTTTTTTGAAGCTGTCAACTTTTGTTAACTTTTTTTGAAGCTCTCAACTTTTGTTAACTTTTTTAAAGCTGTCAACTTTTGTTAACTTTTTTTGATGCTGTCAACTTTTGTTAATTTTTTTGAAGCTGTCAACTTTTGTTAACTTTTTCAAAGCTGTCCACTTTTGTTATTTTTTTAAAGCTGTTAACTTTTGTAAACTTTTTTTAAGTTGTCAACTTTTGTTAACTTTTTATGAAGCTGTCAACTTTTGTTAACTTTTTTTGAAGCTGTCAAATTTTGTTAACTATTTAAAGCTGTCAACTTTTGTTAATTTTTTTGAAGCTGTCAACTTTTGTTAAATTTTTTAAAGCTGTCAATGTATGTTAACTTTTTGAAGCTGTCAAATTTTGTTAACTTTTTTGAAGCTGTCAAGTTTTGTTAAATTTTTTTGAAGCTGTCAACTTTTGTTAACTTTTTTAAAGCTGTCAACTTTTGTTATTTTTTTTAAAGCTGTCAACTTTCGTCAAATTTTTTGAAGCTGTTAACTTTTGTTAATTTTTTTTGAAACTGTCAACTTTTGTTAACTTTTTTGAAGTTGTCAAATTTTGTTAACTTTTTTGAAGCTGTCAACTTTTGTTAACTTTTTTAAAGCTGTCAAATTTTGTTAACTATTTGAAGCTGTCAACTTTTGTTAATGTTTTTGAAGCTGTCAACTTTTGTTAAATTTTTTAAAGCTGTCAACTTTTGTTAACTTTTTTGAAGCTGTCAAATTTTGTTAACTTTTCTGAAGCTGTCAAGTTTTGTTAAATTTTTTGAAGCTGTCAACTTTTGTTAACTTTTTTAAAGCTGTTAACTTTTGTTATTTTTTTTAAAGCTGTCAACTTTTGTTATTTTTTTTAAAGCTGTCAACTTTTGTTAATTTTTTTTATGTTTTGTAACTTTTGTTGAAGCTGTCAAGTTTTGTTAACTTTTTTTGAAGCTGTCAACTTTTGTTAACTTCTTTTTTAATTTTGTTAACTTTTTTGAAGCTGTCAACTTTTGTTAACTTTTTTAAAGCTGTCAACTGTTGTTAACTTTTTTAAAGCTGTCAAATTTTGTAAATTTTTTTAAAGCTGTCAACTTTTGTCAACTTTTTTGACGCTGTCAACTTTTGTTAATTTTTTTTGAAGCTGTCAACTTTTGTTAACTTTTTTAAAGCTCTTAACTTTTGTTATTTTTTTTTAAAGCTGTCAACTTTTGTCAAATTTTTTGAAGCTGACAACTTTTGTTAACTTTTTTTGAAGCTGTCAACTTTTGTTAACTTTTTTTAAAGCTGTCAACTTTTGTTATATTATTTAAAGCTGCCAACTTTTGTTATTTTTTTAAAAGCTGTCATTTTTTGTCAAATTTGTTGGTCAACTTTTGTTACCTTTTTTTAAAGCTGTCAACTTTTGTTAACTTTTTTGAAGCTGTCAACTTTTGTTAACTTTTTAAAAGCTGTCCACTTTTGTTATTTTTTTTAAAGCTGTTAACTTTTGTAAACTTTTTTCAAGCTGTCAACTTTTATTAACTTTTTTTGAAGCTGTCAACTTTTGTTTACTTTTTTAAAGCTGTCAAATTTTGTTAACTATTTGAAGCTGTCAAATTTTGTTAATTTTTTTGAAGCTGTCAACTATTGCTAAATTTTTTAAAGCTGCCAACTTTTGTTAACTTTTTTGAAGCTGTCAAATTTTGTTAACTTTTTTGAAGCTGTCAACTTTTGTCAAATTTTTTGAAGCTGTTAACTTTTGTTAATTTTTTTTGAAAGCTGTCAACTTTTGTTAACTTCTTTTGAAGCTGTTAACTTTTGTTAACTTTTTAAAAGCTGTCCACTTATGTTATTTTTTTTAAAGCTGTTAACTTTTGTAAACTTTTTTCAAACTGTCAACTTTTATTAACTTTTTTTGAAGCTGTCAACTTTTGTTTACTTTTTTAAAGCTGTCAAATTTTGTTAACTATTTGAAGCTGTCAAATTTTGTTAATTTTTTTGAAGCTGTCAACTATTGTTAAATCTTTTAAAGCTGCCAACTTTTGTTAACTTTTTTAAAGCTGTCAAATTTTGTTAACTTTTTTGAAGCTATCAACTTTTGTTAATTTTTTTGAAGCTGTTAACTTTTGTTAACTTTTTAAATGCTGTCAACTTTTGTTGTCTTTTTTTGAAGCTGTCAACTTTTGTCAACTTTTTTGAAGCTGTCAACTTTTGTTAACTTTTTTTAAAGCTGTAAACTTTTGTTAACTTTTTTGAAGCTGACAACTTTTTCTAACTTTTTTGAAGCTGTAAACTTTTGTTAACTTTTTTGAAGCTGTCAACTTTTGTTAACTTTGTTTGAAGCTGTAAACTTTTGTTAACTTTTTTGAAGCTGTCAACTTTTGTTAACTTTTTTTGAAGCTGTCAACTTTTGTTAACTTTTTTAAAGCTGTCAACTTTTGTTAACTTTTTTGAAGCTCTCAACTTTTGTTAACTTTTTTGAAGCTTTCAACTTTTGTTAACTTTTTTTGAAGCTGTCAACTTTTATTAACTTTTGTTAACTTCTTTTAAAGTTTTGTTAACTTTTTTGAAGCTGTCAACTTTTGTTAACTTCTTTTGAAGTTTTGTTAACTTTTTTGAAGCTGTCAACTTATGTTAACTTCTTTTAAAGTTTTGTCAACTTTTTTAAAACTGTCAACTTTTGTTAACTTTTTTTGAAGCTGTCAACTTTTGTTAACTTTTTTTGAAGCTGTCAACTTTTGTTAACTTTTTTAAAGCTGTCAAATTTTGTTAACTATTTGAAGCTGTCAACTTTTGTTAATTTTTTTGAAGCTGTCAACTTTTGTTAACTTTTTTTGGAGCTGTCAACTTTTGTTAACTGGTTTTGAAGCTGTCAACTTTTGTTAAATTTTAGTGAAGCTGTCAACTTTTGTTAATTTTTTTTGAAGCTGTCAGTTTTTGTTAACTTTTGTTAACTTCTTTTAAAGTTTTGTTAACTTTTTTGAAGCTGTCAACTTTTGTTAATTTTTTTGAAGCCGTCAACTTTTGTTAACTTTTTAAAAGCTGTCAACTTTTGTTAACTTTTTTGACGCTGTAAACTTTTGTTAACTTTTTTTGAAGCTGTCAACTTTTGTTAACTTCTTTTGAAGTTGTTAACTTTTGTTAACTTTTTTTAAAGCTGTCAACTTTTGTTATTTTTTTTAAGCTGTCAACTTTTGTTAATTTTTTTTTATGTTTTGTAACTTTTGTTGAAGCTGTCAACTTTTGTTATTTTTTTTTGAAACTGTCAACTTTTGTTAACTTTTTTTTAAAGCCGTCAACTTTTGTTAACTTTTTCTGAAGCTGTCAACTTTTATTCTTGGTTTTGAAGCTGTCAACTTTTGTTAACTTTTTTTGAAGCTGTCAACTTTTGTTAATTTCTTTTGAAGTTTTGTTAACTTTTTTAAAGCTGTCAACTTTTGTTAACTTTTTTAAAGCTGTCAACTTTTGTTAACTTTTTTAAAGCTGTCAAATTTTGTAAATTTTTTTAAAGCTGTCAACTTTTGTCAACTTTTTTAAAGCTGTCAACTTTTGTTAACTTTTTTTGAAGCTGTCAACTTTTGTTAACTTTTTTAAAGCTCTCAACTTTTGTTATTTTTTTTAAAGCTGTCAACTTTTGTCAAATTTTTTGAAGCTGTCAACTTTTGTTAACTTTTTTTGAAGCTGTCAACTTTTGTTAACTTTTTTTAAAGCTGTCAACTTTTGTTAACTTTTTTAAAGCTGTCAACTTTTGTTATTTTTTTAAAGCTGTCAAATTTTGTCAAATTTTGTTAACTTTTTTTAAAGCTGTCAACTTTTGTTAACTTTTTTGAAGCTGTCAACTTTTGTTAACTTTTTAAAAGCTGTCCACTTTTGTTATTTTTTTTAAAGTTGTTAAATTTTGTAAACTTTTTTCAAGCTGTCAACTTTTGTTAACTTTTTTTGAAGCTGTCAACTTTTGTTAACTTGTTTAAAGCTGTAAAATTTTGTTAACTATTTGAAGCCGTCAACTTTTGTTAATTTTTTTGAAGCTGTCAACTTTTATTCTTGGTTTTGAAGCTGTCAACTTTTGTTAACTTCTTTTGAAGTTTTGTTAACTTTTTAAAGCTGTCAACTTTTGTTAACTTTTTTTGAAGCTGTCAACTTTTGTTAATTTCTTTTGAAGTTTTGTTAACTTTTTTGAAGCTGTCAACTTTTGTTAACTTTTTTAAAGCTGTCAACTTTTGTTAACTTTTTTAAAGCTGTCAAATTTTGTTAATTTTTTAAAGCTGTCAACTTCTGTTAAATTTTTTAAACCTGTCAACTTTTGTTAACTTTTTTGAAACTGTCAAATTTTGTTAACTTTTTTAAAGCTGTCAACTTTTGTTAATTTTTTTTAAGCTGTCAACTTTTGTTAACTTTTTTAAAGCTGGCCACTTTTGTTAACTTTTTTAAAGCTGTCAACTTTTGTTAACTTTTGTTAACTTCTTTTGAAGTTTTGTCTACTGTTTTGAAACTGTCAACTTTTGTTAACTTTTTTTGAAGCTGTCAACTTTTGTTAACTTCTTCTGAAGCTGTTAACTGGTTTTAAAGCTGTCAACTTTTAATAACTTTTTTTGAAGTTTTGTAACTTTTTTTGAAGCTTTTAACATTTGTTAACTTCTTTTGAAATTTTGTTAACTTTTTTGAAGCTGTCAACTTTTGTTTAACTTTTTGAAGCTGTCAACTTTTGTTAACTTTTTTTAAAACTGTCAACTTTTGTTAACTTTTGTTAACTTCTTTTAAAGTTTTGTTAACTTTTTTGAAGCTGTCAACTTTTGTTAAATTCTTTTGAAGTTTTGTTAACTTTTTTAAAACTGTCAACTTTTGTTAACTTTTTTTGAAGCTGTCAACTTTTGTCAATTTTTTTGAAGCTGTCAGCTTTTGTTAACTTTTTTTGAAGCTGTCAACCTTTGTCAACTTTTTTGAAGCTGTCAACTTTTGTTAACTTTTTTTAAAGCTGTCAACTTTTGTTAACTTTTTTGAAGCTGTCAACTTTTGTTAACTTTTTTTGAAGCTGTCAACTTTTTGAAGCTGTCAACTTTTGTTAACTTTTTTTGAATTTTGTAACTTTTTCTGAAGCTGCCAACTTTTGTTAACTTTTTTGAAGCTGTCAACTTTTGTTAACTTTTTTTGAAGCTGTCAACTTTTGTTAACTTTTTTAAAGCTGTCAACTTTTGTTAACTTTTTTTGATGCTGTCAACTTTTGTTAACTTTTGTTAACTTCTTTTGAAGTTTTGTTAACTTTTTTAAAGCTGTCAACTTTTGTTAACTCCTTTTGAAGTTTTGTTAACTTTTTTGAAGCTGTCAACTTTTGTTAACTTCTTTTAAAGTTTTGTCAACTTTTTTAAAACTGTCAACTTTTGTTAACTTTTTTTGAAGCTGTCAACTTTTGTCAACTTTTTCTGAAGCTGTCAACTTTTGTTAAATGGTTTTGAAGCTGTCAACTTTTGTTAATTTTTTTTGAAGCTGTCGATTTTTGTTAACTTTTTTGAAGCTGTCAACTTTTGTTAACTTTTTTAAAGCTTTCAACTTTTGTTCACTTTTTTAAAGCTGTCAACTTTTGTTCACTTTTTTTGAAGCTCTTAACTTTTGTTAACTTATTTGAAGCTGCCAACTTTTGTTAACTTTTTTTGAAGCTGTCAACTTTTGTTAACTTTTGTTAACTTCTTTTGAAATTTTGTTAACTTTTTTGAAGCTGTCAACATTTGTTAACTTCTTTTAAAGTTTTGTTAACTTTTTTGAAGATGTCAACTTTTGTTAACTTCTTTTGAAGTTTTGTCTACTTTTTTAAAAACGTCAACTTTTGTTAACTTTTTTTGAACCTCTCAACTTTTGTTAATTTTTTTAAAGATGTCAACCTTTGTCAACTTTTTTGAAGCTGTCAACTTTTGTTAACTTTTTTTGAAGCTGTCAACTTTTGTTATTTTTTTTAAAGCTGTCAACTGTTGTTAATTTTTTTAAAGCTGTCAACTTTTGTTAACTTTTTTGAAGCTGTCAACATTTGTTAACTTCTTTTAAAGTTTTGTTAACTTTTTTGAAGATGTCAACTTTTGTTAACTTCTTTTGAAGTTTTGTCTACTTTTTTAAAAACGTCAACTTTTGTTAACTTTTTTTGAACCTCTCAACTTTTGTTAATTTTTTTAAAGATGTCAACCTTTGTCAACTTTTTTAAAGCTGTTAACTTTTGTAAACTTTTTTTAAGCTGTCAACTTTTGTTAACTTTTTATGAAGCTGTCAACTTTTGTTAATTTTTTTTGAAGCTGTCAAATTTTGTTAACTATTTAAAGCTGTCAACTTTTGTTAATTTTTTTTGAAACTGTCAACTTTTGTTAACTTTTTTGAAGTTGTCAAATTTTGTTAACTTTTTTGAAGCTGTTAACTTTTGTTAACTTTTTTAAAGCTGTCAAATTTTGTTAACTATTTGAAGCTGTCAACTTTTGTTAATGTTTTTGAAGCTGTCAACTTTTGTTAAATTTTTTAAAGCTGTCAACTTTTGTTAACTTTTTTGAAGCTGTCAAATTTTGTTAACTTTTCTGAAGCTGTCAAGTTTTGTTAAATTTTTTGAAGCTGTCAACTTTTGTTAACTTTTTTAAAGCTGTTAACTTTTGTTATTTTTTTTAAACCTGTCAACTTTTGTTATTTTTTTTAAAGCTGTCAACTTTTGTTAATTTTTTTTTATGTTTTGTAACTTTTGTTGAAGCTGTCAAGTTTTGTTAACTTTTTTTGAAGCTGTCAACTTTTGTTAACTTCTTTTGAAATTTTGTTAACTTTTTTGAAGCTGTCAACTTTTGTTAACTTTTTTAAAGCTGTCAACTGTTGTTAACTTTTTTAAAGCTGTCAAATTTTGTAAATTTTTTTAAAGCTGTCAACTTTTGTCAACTTTTTTGACGCTGTCAACTTTTGTTAATTTTTTTTGAAGCTGTCAACTTTTGTTAACTTTTTTAAAGCTCTTAACTTTTGTTATTTTTTTTTAAAGCTGTCAACTTTTGTCAAATTTTTTGAAGCTGACAACTTTTGTTAACTTTTTTTGAAGCTGTCAACTTTTGTTAACTTTTTTTAAAGCTGTCAACTTTTGTTATATTATTTAAAGCTGCCAACTTTTGTTATTTTTTTTAAAGCTGTCATTTTTTGTCAAATTTGTTGGTCAACTTTTGTTACCTTTTTTTAAAGCTGTCAACTTTTGTTAACTTTTTTGAAGCTGTCAACTTTTGTTAACTTTTTAAAAGCTGTCCACGTTTGTTATTTTTTTTAAAGCTGTTAACTTTTGTAAACTTTTTTCAAGCTGTCAACTTTTGTTAACTTTTTTTGAAGCTGTCAACTTTTGTTAACTTTTTTAAAGCTGTCAAATTTTGTTAACTATTTGAAGCTGTCAAAATTTGGTAATTTTTTTGAAGCTGTCAACTTTTGTTAAATTTTTTAAAGCTGCCAACTTTTGTTAACTTTTTTGAAGCTGTCAAATTTTGTTAACTTTTTTGAAGCTGTCAACTTTTGTCAAATTTTTTGAAGCTGTTAACTTTTGTTAATTTTTTTTGAAAGCTGTCAACTTTTGTTAACTTCTTTTGAAGCTGTTAACTTTTGTTAACTTTTTTGAAGCTGTCAAATTTTGTTAACTTTTTTGAAGCTATCAACTTTTGTTAATTTTTTTGAAGCTGTTAACTTTTGTTAACTTTTTAAATGCTGTCAACTTTTGTTGTCTTTTTTGAAGCTGTCAACTTTTGTCAACTTTTTTGAAGCTGTCAACTTTTGTTAACTTTTTTTAAAGCTGTAAACTTTTGTTAACTTTTTTGAAGCTGTCAACTTTTTCTTACTTTTTTGAAGCTGTAAACTTTTTTGAAGCTGTCAACTTTTGTTAACTTTGTTTAAAGCTGTAAACTTTTGTTAACTTTTTTGAAGCTGTCAACTTTTGTTAACTTTTTTTGAAGCTGTCAACTTTTGTTAACTTTTTTAAAGCTGTCAACTTTTGTTAACTTTTTTGAAGCTCTCAACTTTTGTTAACTTTTTTGAAGCTTTCAACTTTTGTTAACTTTTTTTGAAGCTGTCAACTTTTATTAACTTTTGTTAACTTCTTTTAAAGTTTTGTTAACTTTTTTGAAGCTGTCAACTTTTGTTAACTTCTTTTGAAGTTTTGTTAACTTTTTTGAAGCTGTCAACTTATGTAAACTTCTTTTAAAGTTTTGTCAACTTTTTTAAAACTGTCAACTTTTGTTAACTTTTTTTGAAGCTGTCAACTTTTGTTAACTTTTTTTGAAGCTGTCAACTTTTGTTAACTTTTTTAAAGCTGTCAAATTTTGTTAACTATTTGAAGCTGTCAACTTTTGTTAATTTTTTTGAAGCTGTCAACTTTTGTTAACTTTTTTTGGAGCTGTCAACTTTTGTTAACTGGTTTTGAAGCTGTCAACTTTTGTTAAATTTTAGTGAAGCTGTCAACTTTTGTTAATTTTTTTTGAAGCTGTCAGTTTTTGTTAACCTTTGTTAACTTCTTTTAAAGTTTTGTTAACTTTTTTGAAGCTATCAACTTTTGTTAACTTCTTCTAAAGTTTTGTTAACTTTGTTGAAGTTGTTAACTTTTGTTAACTTTTTTTGAAGCTGTGAACTTTCCTTAACTTTTTCTGAAGCTGTCAACTTTTGTTTACTTTTTATGAAGTTTTGTAACTTTTTTTGAAGCTTTCAACTTTTGTTAACTTTTCTAAAGCTGTCAACTTTTGTTAATTTTTTTTTATGTTTTGTAACTTTTGTTGAAGCTGTCAACTTTTGTTATTTTTTTTTGAAACTGTCAACTTTTGTTAACTTTTTTTTGAAGCTGTCAACTTTTGTTATCTTTTCTGAAGCTGTCAACTTTTGTTAACTGGTTTTGAAGCTGTCAACTTTTGTTAATTTTTTTTGAAGCTGTCGACTTTTGTTAACTTTTTTTTTAAATTTTGTAATTTTTTCTGAAGCTGCCAACTATTGTTAACTTTTTGAAGCTGTCAATTTTTGTTAACTTTTTTGAAGCTTTTAACTTTTGTTCACTTTTTTGAAGCTGTCAACTTTTGTTAACTTTTTTTGAAGCTCTCAACTTTTGTTAACTTATTTGAAGCTGCCAACTTTTGTTAACATTTTTTGAAGCTGTCAACTTTTGTTAACTTCTTTTGAAGTTTTGTTAACTTTTTTGAAGCTGTCAACATTTGTTAACTTTTTTTAAAGTTTTGTTAACTTTTTTGAAGATGTCAACTTTTGTTAACTTCTTTTGAAGTTTTGTCTACTTTTTTACAAATGTCAACTTTTGATAACTTTTTTTGAACCTCTCAACTTTTGTTAATTTTTTTAAAGATGTCAACCTTTGTCAACTTTTTTGAAGCTGTCAACTTTTGTTAACTTTTTTTGAAGCTGTCAACTTTTGTTATTTTTTTTAAAGCTGTCAACTGTTGTTAATTTTTTTAAAGCTGTCAACTTTTGTTAACTTTTTTGGAGCTGTCAACTTTTGTTAATTTTTTTGAAGCTGTCAACTTTTGTTAACTTTTTAAAAGCTGTCCACTTTTGTTATTTTTTTTTAAATCTGTCAACTTTTGTCAACTTTTTTAAAGCTGTCAACTTTTGTTAACTTTTTTGGAGCTGTCAACTTTTGTTAATTTTTTTGAAACTGTCAACTTTTATTAAATTTTTAAAAGCTGTCCACTTTTGTTATTTTTTTTAGAGCTGTTAACTTTTGTAAACTTTTTTCAAGCTGTCAACCTTTGTTAACTTTTTTTGAAGCTGTCAACTTTTGTTAACTTTTTTAAAGCTGTCAAATTTTGTTAACTATTTGAAGCTGTCAACTTTTGTTAATTTTTTTGAAGCTGTCAACTTTTGTTAAATTTTTTAAAGCTGTCAATTTTTGTTAACTTTTTTGAAGCTGTCAAATTTTGTTAACTTTTTTAAAGCTGTCAAGTTTTGTTAAATTTTTTTGAAGCTGTCAACTTTTGTTAATTTTTTTAAAGCTGTCAACTTTTGTTATTTTTTTAAAGCTGTCAACTTTCGTCAAATTTTTTGAAGCTGTTAACTTTTGTTAATTTTTTTTGAAACTGTCAACTTTTGTTAACTTTTTTGAAGCTGTCAAATTTTGTTAACTTTTTTGAAGCTGTCAACTTTTGTTAACTTTTTTAAAGCTGTCAAATTTTGTTAACTATTTGAAGCTGTCAACTTTTGTTAATGTTTTTGAAGCTGTCAACTTTTGTTAAATTTTTTAAAGCTGTCAACTTTTGTTAACTTTTTTGAAGCTGTCAAATTTTGTTAACTTTTCTGAAGCTGTCAAGTTTTGTTAAATTTTTTTGAAGCTGTCAACTTTTGTTAACTTTTTTAAAGCTGTCAACTTTTGTTATTTTTTTTAAAGCTGTCAACTTTTGTTATTTTTTTTAAAGCTGTCAACTTTTGTTAATTTTTTTTATGTTTTGTAACTTTTGTTGAAGCTGTCAAGTTTTGTTAACTTTTTTTGAAGCTGTCAACTTTTGTTAACTTTTTTTGAAGCTGTCAACTTTTGTTAATTTTTTTGATGCTGTCAACTTTTGTTAACTTTTTTTGAAGCTCTCAACTTTTGTTAACTTTTTTTGAAGCTGTCAACTTTTATTAACTTCTTTTAAAGTTTTGTTATTTTTTTTGAAGCTGTCAACTTTTGTTAACTTTTTTTGAAGCTGTCAACTTTTGTTAACTTTTTTAAAGCTGTCAAATTTTGTTAACTATTTGAAGCTGTCAACTTTTGTTAATTTTTTTGAAGCTGTCAACTTTTTTAACTTTTTTTGGAGCTGCCAACTTTTGTTAACATTTTTTGAAGCTGTCAACTTTTGTTAACTTCTTTTGAAGTTTTGTTAACTTTTTTGAAGCTGTCAACATTTGTTAACTTTTTTTAAAGTTTTGTTAACTTTTTTGAAGACGTCAACTTTTGTTAACTTCTTTTGAAGTTTTGTCTACTTTTTTACAAATGTCAACTTTTGATAACTTTTTTTGAACCTCTCAACTTTTGTTAATTTTTTTAAAGATGTCAACCTTTGTCAACTTTTTTGAAGCTGTCAACTTTTGTTAACTTTTTTTGAAGCTGTCAACTTTTGTTATTTTTTTTAAAGCTGTCAACTGTTGTTAATTTTTTTAAAGCTGTCAACTTTTGTTAACTTTTTTGGAGCTGTCAACTTTTGTTAATTTTTTTGAAGCTGTCAACTTTTGTTAACTTTTTAAAAGCTGTCCACTTTTGTTATTTTTTTTTAAATCTGTCAACTTTTGTCAACTTTTTTAAAGCTGTCAACTTTTGTTAACTTTTTTGGAGCTGTCAACTTTTGTTAATTTTTTTGAAACTGTCAACTTTTATTAAATTTTTAAAAGCTGTCCACTTTTGTTATTTTTTTTAGAGCTGTTAACTTTTGTAAACTTTTTTCAAGCTGTCAACCTTTGTTAACTTTTTTTGAAGCTGTCAACTTTTGTTAACTTTTTTAAAGCTGTCAAATTTTGTTAACTATTTGAAGCTGTCAACTTTTGTTAATTTTTTTGAAGCTGTCAACTTTTGTTAAATTTTTTAAAGCTGTCAATTTTTGTTAACTTTTTTGAAGCTGTCAAATTTTGTTAACTTTTTTGAAGCTGTCAAGTTTTGTTAAATTTTTTTGAAGCTGTCAACTTTTGTTAATTTTTTTAAAGCTGTCAACTTTTGTTATTTTTTTTAAAGCTGTCAACTTTCGTTAAATTTTTTGAAGCTGTCAACTTTTGTTAACTTTTTTAAAGCTGTCAAATTTTGTTAACTATTTGAAGCTGTCAACTTTTGTTAATGTTTTTGAAGCTGTCAACTTTTGTTAAATTTTTTAAAGCTGTCAACTTTTGTTAACTTTTTTGAAGCTGTCAAATTTTGTTAACTTTTCTGAAGCTGTCAAGTTTTGTTAAATTTTTTTGAAGCTGTCAACTTTTGTTAACTTTTTTAAAGCTGTCAACTTTTGTTATTTTTTTTAAAGCTGTCAACTTTTGTTATTTTTTTTAAAGCTGTCAACTTTTGTTAATTTTTTTTATGTTTTGTAACTTTTGTTGAAGCTGTCAAGTTTTGTTAACTTTTTTTGAAGCTGTCAACTTTTGTTAACTTTTTTTGAAGCTGTCAACTTTTGTTAATTTTTTTGATGCTGTCAACTTTTGTTAACTTTTTTTGAAGCTCTCAACTTTTGTTAACTTTTTTGAAGCTTTCAACTTTTGTTAACTTTTTTTGAAGCTGTCAACTTTTATTAACTTCTTTTAAAGTTTTGTTATTTTTTTTGAAGCTGTCAACTTTTGTTAACTTTTTTTGAAGCTGTCAACTTTTGTTAACTTTTTTAAAGCTGTCAAATTTTGTTAACTATTTGAAGCTGTCAACTTTTGTTAATTTTTTTGAAGCTGTCAACTTTTTTAACTTTTTTTGGAGCTGTCAACTTTTGTTAACTGGTTTTGAAGCTGTCAACTTTTGTTAAATTTTAGTGAAGCTGTCAACTTTTGTTAATTTTTTTTGAAGCTGTCAGTTTTTGTTAACTTTTGTTAACTTCTTTTAAAGTTTTGTTAACTTTTTTGAAGCTGTCAACTTTTGTTAATTTTTTTGAAGCCGTCAACTTTTGTTAACTTTTTAAAAGCTGTCAACTTTTGTTAACTTTTTTGACGCTGTAAACTTTTGTTAACTTTTTTTGAAGCTGTCAACTTTTGTTAACTTCTTTTGAAGCTGTTAACTTTTGTTAACTTTTTTTAAAGCTGTCAACTTTTGTTATTTTTTTTTAAGCTGTCAACTTTTGTTAATTTTTTTTTATGTTTTGTAACTTTTGTTGAAGCTGTCAACTTTTGTTATTTTTTTTTGAAACTGTCAACTTTTGTTAACTTTTTTTTAAAGCCGTCAACTTTTGTTAACTTTTTCTGAAGCTGTCAACTTTTATTCTTGGTTTTGAAGCTGTCAACTTTTGTTAACTTTTTTTGAAGCTGTCAACTTTTGTTAATTTCTTTTGAAGTTTTGTTAACTTTTTTGAAGCTGTCAACTTTTGTTAACTTTTTTAAAGCTGTCAACTTTTGTTAACTTTTTTAAAGCTGTCAAATTTTGTAAATTTTTTTAAAGCTGTCAACTTTTGTCAACTTTTTTAAAGCTGTCAACTTTTGTTAACTTTTTTTGAAGCTGTCAACTTTTGTTAACTTTTTTAAAGCTCTCAACTTTTGTTATTTTTTTTAAAGCTGTCAACTTTTGTTAACTTTTTTAAAGCTGTCAAATTTTGTTATTTTTTTAAAGCTGTCAAATTTTGTCAAATTTTGTTAACTTTTTTTAAAGCTGTCAACTTTTGTTAACTTTTTTGAAGCTGTCAACTTTTGTTAACTTTTTAAAAGCTGTCCACTTTTGTTATTTTTTTTAAAGCTGTTAAATTTTGTAAACTTTTTTCAAGCTGTCAACTTTTGTTAACTTTTTTTAAAACTGTCAACTTTTGTTAACTTTTGTTAACTTCTTTTAAAGTTTTGTTAACTTTTTTGAAGCTGTCAACTTTTGTAAAATTCTTTTGAAGTTTTGTTAACTTTTTTAAAACTGTCAACTTTTGTTAACTTTTTTTGAAGCTGTCAACTTTTGTCAATTTTTTTGAAGCTGTCAGCTTTTGTTAACTTTTTTTGAAGCTGTCAACCTTTGTCAACTTTTTTGAAGCTGTCAACTTTTGTTAACTTTTTTTAAAGCTGTCAACTTTTGTTAACTTTTTTGAAGCTGTCAACTTTTGTTAACTTTTTTGAAGCTGTCAACTTTTTGAAGCTGTCAACTTTTGTTAACTTTTTTTGAATTTTGTAACTTTTTCTGAAGCTGCCAACTTTTGTTAACTTTTTTGAAGCTGTCAACTTTTGTTAACTTTTTTTGAAGCTGTCAACTTTTGTTAACTTTTTTAAAGCTGTCAACTTTTGTTAACTTTTTTTGATGCTGTCAACTTTTGTTAACTTTTGTTAACTTCTTTTGAAGTTTTGTTAACTTTTTTAAAGCTGTCAACTTTTGTTAACTCCTTTTGAAGTTTTGTTAACTTTTTTGAAGCTGTCAACTTTTGTTAACTTCTTTTAAAGTTTTGTCAACTTTTTTAAAACTGTCAACTTTTGTTAACTTTTTTTGAAGCTGTCAACTTTTGTCAACTTTTTCTGAAGCTATCAACTTTTGTTAACTGGTTTTGAAGCTGTCAACTTTTGTTAATTTTTTTTGAAGCTGTCGATTTTTGTTAACTTTTTTGAAGCTGTCAACTTTTGTTAACTTTTTTAAAGCTTTCAACTTTTGTTCACTTTTTTAAAGCTGTCAACTTTTGTTCACTTTTTTTGAAGCTCTTAACTTTTGTTAACTTATTTGAAGCTGCCAACTTTTGTTAACGTTTTTTGAAGCTGTCAACTTTTGTTAACTTTTGTTAACTTCTTTTGAAATTTTGTTAACTTTTTTGAAGCTGTCAACATTTGTTAACTTCTTTTAAAGTTTTGTTAACTTTTTTGAAGATGTCAACTTTTGTTAACTTCTTTTGAAGTTTTGTCTACTTTTTTAAAAACGTCAACTTTTGTTAACTTTTTTTGAACCTCTCAACTTTTGTTAATTTTTTTAAAGATGTCAACCTTTGTCAACTTTTTTGAAGCTGTCAACTTTTGTTAACTTTTTTTGAAGCTGTCAACTTTTGTTATTTTTTTTAAAGCTGTCAACTGTTGTTAATTTTTTTAAAGCTGTCAACTTTTGTTAACTTTTTTGGAGCTGTCAACTTTTGTTAATTTTTTTGAAGCTGTCAACTTTTGTTAACTTTTTCAAAGCTGTCCACTTTTGTTATTTTTTTAAAGCTGTTAACTTTTGTAAACTTTTTTTAAGCTGTCAACTTTTGTTAACTTTTTATGAAGCTGTCAACTTTTGTTAATTTTTTTTGAAGCTGTCAAATTTTGTTAACTATTTAAAGCTGTCAACTTTTGTTAATTTTTTTTGAAACTGTCAACTTTTGTTAACTTTTTTGAAGTTGTCAAATTTTGTTAACTTTTTTGAAGCTGTCAACTTTTGTTAACTTTTTTAAAGCTGTCAAATTTTGTTAACTATTTGAAGCTGTCAACTTTTGTTAATGTTTTTGAAGCTGTCAACTTTTGTTAAATTTTTTAAAGCTGTCAACTTTTGTTAACTTTTTTGAAGCTGTCAAATTTTGTTAACTTTTCTGAAGCTGTCAAGTTTTGTTAAATTTTTTGAAGCTGTCAACTTTTGTTAACTTTTTTAAAGCTGTTAACTTTTGTTATTTTTTTTAAACCTGTCAACTTTTGTTATTTTTTTTAAAGCTGTCAACTTTTGTTAATTTTTTTTTATGTTTTGTAACTTTTGTTGAAGCTGTCAAGTTTTGTTAACTTTTTTTGAAGCTGTCAACTTTTGTTAACTTCTTTTGAAATTTTGTTAACTTTTTTGAAGCTGTCAACTTTTGTTAACTTTTTTAAAGCTGTCAACTGTTGTTAACTTTTTTAAAGCTGTCAAATTTTGTAAATTTTTTTAAAGCTGTCAACTTTTGTCAACTTTTTTGACGCTGTCAACTTTTGTTAATTTTTTTTGAAGCTGTCAACTTTTGTTAACTTTTTTAAAGCTCTTAACTTTTGTTATTTTTTTTTAAAGCTGTCAACTTTTGTCAAATTTTTTGAAGCTGACAAATTTTGTTAACTTTTTTTGAAGCTGTCAACTTTTGTTAACTTTTTAAAAGCTGTCCACGTTTGTTATTTTTTTTAAAGCTGTTAACTTTTGTAAACTTTTTTCAAGCTGTCAACTTTTGTTAACTTTTTTTGAAGCTGTCAACTTTTGTTAACTTTTTTAAAGCTGTCAAATTTTGTTAACTATTTGAAGCTGTCAACTTTTGTCAAATTTTTTGAAGCTGTCAACTTTTGTTAACTTTTTTGAAGCTGTCAAATTTTGTTAACTTTTTTGAAGCTGTCAACTTTTGTCAAATTTTTTGAAGCTGTTAACTTTTGTTAATTTTTTTTGAAAGCTGTCAACTTTTGTTAACTTCTTTTGAAGCTGTTAACTTTTGTTAACTTTTTTGAAGCTGTCAAATTTTGTTAACTTTTTTGAAGCTATCAACTTTTGTTAATTTTTTTGAAGCTGTTAACTTTTGTTAACTTTTTAAATGCTGTCAACTTTTGTTGTCTTTTTTGAAGCTGTCAACTTTTGTCAACTTTTTTGAAGCTGTCAACTTTTGTTAACTTTTTTTAAAGCTGTAAACTTTTGTTAACTTTTTTGAAGCTGTCAACTTTTTCTAACTTTTTTGAAGCTGTAAACTTTTTTAAAGCTGTCAACTTTTGTTAACTTTGTTTAAAGCTGTAAACTTTTGTTAACTTTTTTGAAGCTGTCAACTTTTGTTAACTTTTTTTGAAGCTGTCAACTTTTGTTAACTTTTTTAAAGCTGTCAACTTTTGTTAACTTTTTTAAAGCTCTCAACTTTTGTTAACTTTTTTGAAGCTTTCAACTTTTGTTAACTTTTTTTGAAGCTGTCAACTTTTATTAACTTTTGTTAACTTCTTTTAAAGTTTTGTTAACTTTTTTGAAGCTGTCAACTTATGTTAACTTCTTTTAAAGTTTTGTCAACTTTTTTAAAACTGTCAACTTTTGTTAACTTTTTTTGAAGCTGTCAACTTTTGTTAACTTTTTTTGAAGCTGTCAACTTTTGTTAACTTTTTTAAAGCTGTCAAATTTTGTTAACTTTTTGAAGCTGTCAACTTTTGTTAACTTTTTTAAAGCTGTCAAATTTTGTTAACTATTTGAAGCTGTCAACTTTTGTCAAATTTTTTGAAGCTGTCAACTTTTGTTAACTTTTTTGAAGCTGTCAAATTTTGTTAACTTTTTTGAAGCTGTCAACTTTTGTCAAATTTTTTGAAGCTGTTAACTTTTGTTAATTTTTTTTGAAAGCTGTCAACTTTTGTTAACTTCTTTTGAAGCTGTTAACTTTTGTTAACTTTTTTGAAGCTGTCAAATTTTGTTAACTTTTTTGAAGCTATCAACTTTTGTTAATTTTTTTGAAGCTGTTAACTTTTGTTAACTTTTTAAATGCTGTCAATTTTTGTTGTCTTTTTTGAAGCTGTCAACTTTTGTCAACTTTTTTGAAGCTGTCAACTTTTGTTAACTTTTTTTAAAGCTGTAAACTTTTGTTAACTTTTTTGAAGCTGTCAACTTTTTCTAACTTTTTTGAAGCTGTAAACTTTTTTGAAGCTGTCAACTTTTGTTAACTTTGTTTAAAGCTGTAAACTTTTGTTAACTTTTTTGAAGCTGTCAACTTTTGTTAACTTTTTTTGAAGCTGTCAACTTTTGTTAACTTTTTTAAAGCTGTCAACTTTTGTTAACTTTTTTAAAGCTCTCAACTTTTGTTAACTTTTTTGAAGCTTTCAACTTTTGTTAACTTTTTTTGAAGCTGTCAACTTTTATTAACTTTTGTTAACTTCTTTTAAAGTTTTGTTAACTTTTTTGAAGCTGTCAACTTATGTTAACTTCTTTTAAAGTTTTGTCAACTTTTTTAAAACTGTCAACTTTTGTTAACTTTTTTTGAAGCTGTCAACTTTTGTTAACTTTTTTTGAAGCTGTCAACTTTTGTTAACTTTTTTAAAGCTGTCAAATTTTGTTAACTATTTGAAGCTGTCAACTTTTGTTAATTTTTTTGAAGCTGTCAACTTTTGTTAACTTTTTTTGGAGCTGTCAACTTTTGTTAACTGGTTTTGAAGCTGTCAACTTTTGTTAAATTTTAGTGAAGCTGTCAACTTTTGTTAATTTTTTTTGAAGCTGTCAGTTTTTGTTAACCTTTGTTAACTTCTCTTAAAGTTTTGTTAACTTTTTTGAAGCTATCAACTTTTGTTAACTTCTTCTAAAGTTTTGTTAACTTTGTTGAAGTTGTTAACTTTTGTTAACTTTTTTTGAAGCTGTGAACTTTCCTTAACTTTTTCTGAAGCTGTCAACTTTTGTTTACTTTTTATGAAGTTTTGTAACTTTTTTTGAAGCTTTCAACTTTTGTTAACTTTTCTAAAGCTGTCAACTTTTGTTAATTTTTTTTTATGTTTTGTAACTTTTGTTGAAGCTGTCAACTTTTGTTATTTTTTTTTGAAACTGTCAACTTTTGTTAACTTTTTTTTGAAGCTGTCAACTTTTGTTAACTTTTCTGAAGCTGTCAACTTTTGTTAACTGGTTTTGAAGCTGTCAACTTTTGTTAATTTTTTTTGAAGCTGTCGACTTTTGTTAACTTTTTTTTTAAATTTTGTAATTTTTTCTGAAGCTGCCAACTATTGTTAACTTTTTGAAGCTGTCAATTTTTGTTAACTTTTTTGAAGCTTTCAACTTTTGTTCACTTTTTTGAAGCTGTCAACTTTTGTTAACTTTTTTTGAAGCTCTCAACTTTTGTTAACTTATTTGAAGCTGCCAACTTTTGTTAACATTTTTTGAAGCTGTCAACTTTTGTTAACTTCTTTTGAAGTTTTGTTAACTTTTTTGAAGCTGTCAACATTTGTTAACTTTTTTTAAAGTTTTGTTAACTTTTTTGAAGATGTCAACTTTTGTTAACTTCTTTTGAAGTTTTGTCTACTTTTTTACAAATGTCAACTTTTGATAACTTTTTTTGAACCTCTCAACTTTTGTTAATTTTTTTAAAGATGTCAACCTTTGTCAACTTTTTTGAAGCTGTCAACTTTTGTTAACTTTTTTTGAAGCTGTCAACTTTTGTTATTTTTTTTAAAGCTGTCAACTGTTGTTAATTTTTTTAAAGCTGTCAACTTTTGTTAATTTTTTTGGAGCTGTCAACTTTTGTTAATTTTTTTGAAGCTGTCAACTTTTGTTAACTTTTTAAAAGCTGTCCACCTTTGTTATTTTTTTTTAAATCTGTCAACTTTTGTCAACTTTTTTAAAGCTGTCAACTTTTGTTAACTTTTTTGGAGCTGTCAACTTTTGTTAATTTTTTTGAAACTGTCAACTTTTATTAAATTTTTAAAAGCTGTCCACTTTTGTTATTTTTTTTAGAGCTGTTAACTTTTGTAAACTTTTTTCAAGCTGTCAACCTTTGTTAACTTTTTTTGAAGCTGTCAACTTTTGTTAACTTTTTTAAAGCTGTCAAATTTTGTTAACTATTTGAAGCTGTCAACTTTTGTTAATTTTTTTGAAGCTGTCAACTTTTGTTAAATTTTTTAAAGCTGTCAATTTTTGTTAACTTTTTTGAAGCTGTCAAATTTTGTTAACTTTTTTGAAGCTGTCAAGTTTTGTTAAATTTTTTTGAAGCTGTCAACTTTTGTTAATTTTTTTAAAGCTGTCAACTTTTGTTATTTTTTTTAAAGCTGTCAACTTTCGTCAAATTTTTTGAAGCTGTTAACTTTTGTTAATTTTTTTTGAAACTGTCAACTTTTGTTAACTTTTTTGAAGCTGTCAAATTTTGTTAACTTTTTTGAAGCTGTCAACTTTTGTTAACTTTTTTAAAGCTGTCAAATTTTGTTAACTATTTGAAGCTGTCAACTTTTGTTAATGTTTTTGAAGCTGTCAACTTTTGTTAAATTTTTTAAAGCTGTCAACTTTTGTTAACTTTTTTGAAGCTGTCAAATTTTGTTAACTTTTCTGAAGCTGTCAAGTTTTGTTAAATTTTTTTGAAGCTGTCAACTTTTGTTAACTTTTTTAAAGCTGTCAACTTTTGTTATTTTTTTTAAAGCTGTCAACTTTTGTTATTTTTTTTAAAGCTGTCAACTTTTGTTAATTTTTTTTATGTTTTGTAACTTTTGTTGAAGCTGTCAAGTTTTGTTAACTTTTTTTGAAGCTGTCAACTTTTGTTAACTTTTTTTGAAGCTGTCAACTTTTGTTAATTTTTTTGATGCTGTCAACTTTTGTTAACTTTTTTTGAAGCTCTCAACTTTTGTTAACTTTTTTGAAGCTTTCAACTTTTGTTAACTTTTTTTGAAGCTGTCAACTTTTATTAACTTCTTTTAAAGTTTTGTTATTTTTTTTTGAAGCTGTCAACTTTTGTTAACTTTTTTTGAAGCTGACAACTTTTGTTAACTTTTTTAAAGCTGTCAAATTTTGTTAACTATTTGAAGCTGTCAACTTTTGTTAATTTTTTTGAAGCTGTCAACTTTTTTAACTTTTTTTGGAGCTGTCAACTTTTGTTAACTGGTTTTGATTCTGTCAACTTTTGTTAAATTTTAGTGAAGCTGTCAACTTTTGTTAATTTTTTTTGAAGCTGTCAGTTTTTGTTAACTTTTGTTAACTTCTTTTAAAGTTTTGTTAACTTTTTTGAAGCTGTCAACTTTTGTTAATTTTTTTGAAGCCGTCAACTTTTGTTAACTTTTTAAAAGCTGTCAACTTTTGTTAACTTTTTTGACGCTGTAAACTTTTGTTAACTTTTTTTGAAGCTGTCAACTTTTGTTAACTTCTTTTGAAGCTGTTAACTTTTGTTAACTTTTTTTAAAGCTGTCAACTTTTGTTATTTTTTTTTAAGCTGTCAACTTTTGTTAATTTTTTTTATGTTTTGTAACTTTTGTTGAAGCTGTCAACTTTTGTTATTTTTTTTTGAAACTGTCAACTTTTGTTAACTTTTTTTTAAAGCCGTCAACTTTTGTTAACTTTTTCTGAAGCTGTCAACTTTTATTCTTGGTTTTGAAGCTGTCAACTTTTGTTAACTTTTTTTGAAGCTGTCAACTTTTGTTAATTTCTTTTGAAGTTTTGTTAACTTTTTTGAAGCTGTCAACTTTTGTTAACTTTTTTAAAGCTGTCAACTTTTGTTAACTTTTTTAAAGCTGTCAAATTTTGTAAATTTTTTTAAAGCTGTCAACTTTTGTCAACTTTTTTAAAGCTGTCAACTTTTGTTAACTTTTTTTGAAGCTGTCAACTTTTGTTAACTTTTTTAAAGCTCTCAACTTTTGTTATTTTTTTTAAAGCTGTCAACTTTTGTCAAATTTTTTGAAGCTGTCAACTTTTGTTAACTTTTTTTGAAGCTGTCAACTTTTGTTAACTTTTTTTAAAGCTGTCAACTTTTGTTAACTTTTTTAAAGCTGTCAAATTTTGTTATTTTTTTAAAGCTGTCAAATTTTGTCAAATTTTGTTAACTTTTTTTAAAGCTGTCAACTTTTGTTAACTTTTTTGAAGCTGTCAACTTTTGTTAACTTTTTAAAAGCTGTCCACTTTTGTTATTTTTTTTAAAGCTGTTAAATTTTGTAAACTTTTTTCAAGCTGTCAACTTTTGTTAACTTTTTTTGAAGCTGTCAACTTTTGTTAACTTGTTTAAAGCTGTAAAATTTTGTTAACTATTTGAAGCCGTCAACTTTTGTTAATTTTTTTGAAGCTGTCAACTTTTATTCTTGGTTTTGAAGCTGTCAACTTTTGTTAACTTCTTTTGAAGTTTTGTTAACTTTTTTAAAGCTGTCAACTTTTGTTAACTTTTTTTGAAGCTGTCAACTTTTGTTAATTTCTTTTGAAGTTTTGTTAACTTTTTTGAAGCTGTCAACTTTTGTTAACTTTTTTAAAGCTGTCAACTTTTGTTAACTTTTTTAAAGCTGTCAAATTTTGTTAATTTTTTTAAAGCTGTCAACTTCTGTTAAATTTTTTAAACCTGTCAACTTTTGTTAACTTTTTTGAAACTGTCAAATTTTGTTAACTTTTTTAAAGCTGCCAACTTTTGTTAATTTTTTTTAAGCTGTCAACTTTTGTTAACTTTTTTAAAGCTGGCCACTTTTGTTAACTTTTTTAAAGCTGTCAACTTTTGTTAACTTTTGTTAACTTCTTTTGAAGTTTTGTCTACTGTTTTGAAACTGTCAACTTTTGTTAACTTTTTTTGAAGCTGTCAACTTTTGTTAACTTCTTCTGAAGCTGTTAACTGGTTTTAAAGCTGTATACTTTTAATAACTTTTTTTGAAGTTTTGTAACTTTTTTTGAAGCTTTTAACATTTGTTAACTTCTTTTGAAATTTTGTTAACTTTTTTGAAGCTGTCAACTTTTGTTTAACTTTTTGAAGCTGTCAACTTTTGTTAACTTTTTTTAAAACTGTCAACTTTTGTTAACTTTTGTTAACTTCTTTTAAAGTTTTGTTAACTTTTTTAAAACTGTCAACTTTTGTTAACTTTTTTTGAAGCTGTCAACTTTTGTCAATTTTTTTGAAGCTGTCAGCTTTTGTTAACTTTTTTTGAAGCTGTCAACTTTTGTCAACTTTTTTGAAGCTGTCAACTTTTGTTAACTTTTTTTAAAGCTGTCAACTTTTGTTAACTTTTTTGAAGCTGTCAACTTTTGTTAACTTTTTTTGAAGCTGTCAACTTTTTGAAACTGTCAACTTTTGTTAACTTTTTTTGAATTTTGTAACTTTTTCTGAAGCTGCCAACTTTTGTTAACTTTTTTGAAGCTGTCAACTTTTGTTAACTTTTTTTGCAGCTCTCAACTTTTGTTAACTTTTTTAAAGCTGTCAACTTTTGTTAACTTTTTTTGATGCTGTCAACTTTTGTTAACTTCTTTTGAAGTTTTGTTAACTTTTTTAAAGCTTTCAACTTTTGTTAACTCCTTTTGAAGTTTTGTTAACTTTTTTGAAGCTGTCAACTTTTGTTAACTTCTTTTAAAGTTTTGTCAACTTTTTTAAAACTGTCAACTTTTGTTAACTTTTTTTGAAGTTTTGTAACTTTTTTTGAAGCTTTTAACATTTGTTAACTTCTTTTGAAATTTTGTTAACTTTTTTGAAGCTGTCAACTTTTGTTTAACTTTTTGAAGCTGTCAACTTTTGTTAACTTTTTTTAAAACTGTCAACTTTTGTTAACTTTTGTTAACTTCTTTTAAAGTTTTGTTAACTTTTTTAAAACTGTCAACTTTTGTTAACTTTTTTTGAAGCTGTCAACTTTTGTCAATTTTTTTGAAGCTGTCAGCTTTTGTTAACTTTTTTTGAAGCTGTCAACTTTTGTCAACTTTTTTGAAGCTGTCAACTTGTGTTAACTTTTTTTAAAGCTGTCAACTTTTGTTAACTTTTTTGAAGCTGTCAACTTTTGTTAACTTTTTTTGAAGCTGTCAACTTTTTGAAACTGTCAACTTTTGTTAACTTTTTTTGAATTTTGTAACTTTTTCTGAAGCTGCCAACTTTTGTTAACTTTTTTGAAGCTGTCAACTTTTGTTAACTTTTTTTGCAGCTCTCAACTTTTGTTAACTTTTTTAAAGCTGTCAACTTTTGTTAACTTTTTTTGAAGCTGTCAACTTTTGTCAACTTTTTTGAAGCTGTCAACTTTTGTTAACTTTTTTTAAAGCTCTCAACTTTTGTTAACTTTTTTAAAGCTGTCAACTTTTGTTAACTTTTTTTGATGCTGTCAACTTTTGTTAACTTCTTTTGAAGTTTTGTTAACTTTTTTAAAGCTTTCAACTTTTGTTAACTCCTTTTGAAGTTTTGTTAACTTTTTCTGAAGCTGTCAACTTTTGTTAACTGGTTTTGAAGCTGTCAACTTTTGTTAATTTTTTTTGAAGCTGTCGATTTTTGTTAACTTTTTTAAAGCTGTCAACTTTTGTTAACTTTTTTAAAGCTTTCAACTTTTGTTCACTTTTTTAAATCTGTCAACTTTTGTTCACTTTTTTTGAAGCTCTTAACTTTTGTTAACTTATTTGAAGCTGCCAACTTTTGTTAACTTTTTTTGAAGCTGTCAACTTTTGTTAACTTTTGTTAACTTCTTTTGAAGTTTTGTTAACTTTTTTGAAGCTGTCAACATTTGTTAACTTCTTTTAAAGTTTTGTTAACTTTTTTGAAGATGTCAACTTTTGTTAACTTCTTTTGAAGTTTTGTCTACTTTTTTAAAAACGTCAACTTTTGTTAACTTTTTTTGAACCTCTCAACTTTTGTTAATTTTTTTAAAGATGTCAACCTTTGTCAACTTTTTTGAAGCTGTCAACTTTTGTTAACTTTTTTTGAAGCTGTCAAATTTTGTTAACTATTTAAAGCTGTCAACTTTTGTTAATTTTTTTGAAGCTGTCAACTTTTGTTAAATTTTTTAAAGCTGTCAATGTATGTTAACTTTTTGAAGCTGTCAAATTTTGTTAACTTTTTTGAAGCTGTCAAGTTTTGTTAAATTTTTTTGAAGCTGTCAACTTTTGTTAACTTTTTTAAAGCTGTCAACTTTTGTTATTTTTTTTAAAGCTGTCAACTTTCGTCAAATTTTTTGAAGCTGTTAACTTTTGTTAATTTTTTTTGAAACTGTCAACTTTTGTTAACTTTTTTGAAGTTGTCAAATTTTGTTAACTTTTTTGAAGCTGTCAACTTTTGTTAATTTTTTTAAAGCTGTCAAATTTTGTTAACTATTTGAAGCTGTCAACTTTTGTTAATGTTTTTGAAGCTGTCAACTTTTGTTAAATTTTTTAAAGCTGTCAACTTTTGTTAACTTTTTTGAAGCTGTCAAATTTTGTTAACTTTTCTAAAGCTGTCAAGTTTTGTTAAATTTTTTGAAGCTGTCAACTTTTGTTAACTTTTTTAAAGCTGTTAACTTTTGTTATTTTTTTTAAAGCTGTTAACTTTTGTTATTTTTTTTAAAGCTGTCAACTTTTGTTAATTTTTTTTTATGTTTTGTAACTTTTGTTGAAGCTGTCAAGTTTTGTTAACTTTTTTTGAAGCTGTCAACTTTTGTTAACTTCTTTTGAAATTTTGTTAACTTTTTTGAAGCTGTCAACTTTTGTTAACTTTTTTAAAGCTGTCAACTGTTGTTAACTTTTTTAAAGCTGTCAAATTTTGTAAATTTTTTTAAAGCTGTCAACTTTTGTCAACTTTTTTGACGCTGTCAACTTTTGTTAATTTTTTTTGAAGCTGTCAACTTTTGTTAACTTTTTTAAAGCTCTTAACTTTTGTTATTTTTTTTTAAAGCTGTCAACTTTTGTCAAATTTTTTGAAGCTGACAACTTGTGTTAACTTTTTTTGAAGCTGTCAACTTTTGTTAACTTTTTTTAAAGCTGTCAACTTTTGTTATATTATTTAAAGCTGCCAACTTTTGTTATTTTTTTTAAAGCTGTCATTTTTTGTCAAATTTGTTGGTCAACTTTTGTTACCTTTTTTTAAAGCTGTCAACTTTTGTTAACTTTTTTGAAGCTGTCAACTTTTGTTAACTTTTTAAAAGCTGTCCACTTTTGTTATTTTTTTTAAAGCTGTTAACTTTTGTAAACTTTTTTCAAGCTGTCAACTTTTGTTAACTTTTTTTGAAGCTGTCAACTTTTGTTAACTTTTTTAAAGCTGTCAAATTTTGTTAACTATTTGAAGCTGTCAACTTTTGTTAATGTTTTTGAAGCTGTCAACTTTTGTTAAATTTTTTAAAGCTGTCAACTTTTGTTAACTTTTTTGAAGCTGTCAAATTTTTTTAACTTTTCTGAAGCTGTCAAGTTTTGTTAAATTTTTTTGAAGCTGTCAACTTTTGTTAACTTTTTTAAAGCTGTCAACTTTTGTTATTTTTTTTAAAGCTGTCAACTTTTGTTATTTTTTTTAAAGCTGTCAACTTTTGTTAATTTTTTTTATGTTTTGTAACTTTTGTTGAAGCTGTCAAGTTTTGTTAACTTTTTTTGAAGCTGTCAACTTTTGTTAACTTTTTTTGAAGCTGTCAACTTTTGTTAATTTTTTTGATGCTGTCAACTTTTGTTAACTTTTTTTGAAGCTCTCAACTTTTGTTAACTTTTTTGAAGCTTTCAACTTTTGTTAACTTTTTTTGAAGCTGTCAACTTTTATTAACTTCTTTTAAAGTTTTGTTATTTTTTTTTGAAGCTGTCAACTTTTGTTAACTTTTTTTGAAGCTGACAACTTTTGTTAACTTTTTTAAAGCTGTCAAATTTTGTTAACTATTTGAAGCTGTCAACTTTTGTTAATTTTTTTGAAGCTGTCAACTTTTTTAACTTTTTTTGGAGCTGTCAACTTTTGTTAACTGGTTTTGATTCTGTCAACTTTTGTTAAATTTTAGTGAAGCTGTCAACTTTTGTTAATTTTTTTTGAAGCTGTCAGTTTTTGTTAACTTTTGTTAACTTCTTTTAAAGTTTTGTTAACTTTTTTGAAGCTGTCAACTTTTGTTAATTTTTTTGAAGCCGTCAACTTTTGTTAACTTTTTAAAAGCTGTCAACTTTTGTTAACTTTTTTGACGCTGTAAACTTTTGTTAACTTTTTTTGAAGCTGTCAACTTTTGTTAACTTCTTTTGAAGCTGTTAACTTTTGTTAACTTTTTTTAAAGCTGTCAACTTTTGTTATTTTTTTTTAAGCTGTCAACTTTTGTTAATTTTTTTTATGTTTTGTAACTTTTGTTGAAGCTGTCAACTTTTGTTATTTTTTTTTGAAACTGTCAACTTTTGTTAACTTTTTTTTAAAGCCGTCAACTTTTGTTAACTTTTTCTGAAGCTGTCAACTTTTATTCTTGGTTTTGAAGCTGTCAACTTTTGTTAACTTTTTTTGAAGCTGTCAACTTTTGTTAATTTCTTTTGAAGTTTTGTTAACTTTTTTGAAGCTGTCAACTTTTGTTAACTTTTTTAAAGCTGTCAACTTTTGTTAACTTTTTTAAAGCTGTCAAATTTTGTAAATTTTTTTAAAGCTGTCAACTTTTGTCAACTTTTTTAAAGCTGTCAACTTTTGTTAACTTTTTTTGAAGCTGTCAACTTTTGTTAACTTTTTTAAAGCTCTCAACTTTTGTTATTTTTTTTAAAGCTGTCAACTTTTGTCAAATTTTTTGAAGCTGTCAACTTTTGTTAACTTTTTTTGAAGCTGTCAACTTTTGTTAACTTTTTTTAAAGCTGTCAACTTTTGTTAACTTTTTTAAAGCTGTCAAATTTTGTTATTTTTTTAAAGCTGTCAAATTTTGTCAAATTTTGTTAACTTTTTTTAAAGCTGTCAACTTTTGTTAACTTTTTTGAAGCTGTCAACTTTTGTTAACTTTTTAAAAGCTGTCCACTTTTGTTATTTTTTTTAAAGCTGTTAAATTTTGTAAACTTTTTTCAAGCTGTCAACTTTTGTTAACTTTTTTTGAAGCTGTCAACTTTTGTTAACTTGTTTAAAGCTGTAAAATTTTGTTAACTATTTGAAGCCGTCAACTTTTGTTAATTTTTTTGAAGCTGTCAACTTTTATTCTTGGTTTTGAAGCTGTCAACTTTTGTTAACTTCTTTTGAAGTTTTGTTAACTTTTTTAAAGCTGTCAACTTTTGTTAACTTTTTTTGAAGCTGTCAACTTTTGTTAATTTCTTTTGAAGTTTTGTTAACTTTTTTGAAGCTGTCAACTTTTGTTAACTTTTTTAAAGCTGTCAACTTTTGTTAACTTTTTTAAAGCTGTCAAATTTTGTTAATTTTTTTAAAGCTGTCAACTTCTGTTAAATTTTTTAAACCTGTCAACTTTTGTTAACTTTTTTGAAACTGTCAAATTTTGTTAACTTTTTTAAAGCTGCCAACTTTTGTTAATTTTTTTTAAGCTGTCAACTTTTGTTAACTTTTTTAAAGCTGGCCACTTTTGTTAACTTTTTTAAAGCTGTCAACTTTTGTTAACTTTTGTTAACTTCTTTTGAAGTTTTGTCTACTGTTTTGAAACTGTCAACTTTTGTTAACTTTTTTTGAAGCTGTCAACTTTTGTTAACTTCTTCTGAAGCTGTTAACTGGTTTTAAAGCTGTCAACTTTTAATAACTTTTTTTGAAGTTTTGTAACTTTTTTTGAAGCTTTTAACATTTGTTAACTTCTTTTGAAATTTTGTTAACTTTTTTGAAGCTGTCAACTTTTGTTTAACTTTTTGAAGCTGTCAACTTTTGTTAACTTTTTTTAAAACTGTTAACTTTTGTTAACTTTTGTTAACTTCTTTTAAAGTTTTGTTAACTTTTTTAAAACTGTCAACTTTTGTTAACTTTTTTTGAAGCTGTCAACTTTTGTCAATTTTTTTGAAGCTGTCAGCTTTTGTTAACTTTTTTTGAAGCTGTCAACTTTTGTCAACTTTTTTGAAGCTGTCAACTTTTGTTAACTTTTTTTAAAGCTGTCAACTTTTGTTAACTTTTTTGAAGCTGTCAACTTTTGTTAACTTTTTTTGAAGCTGTCAACTTTTTGAAACTGTCAACTTTTGTTAACTTTTTTTGAATTTTGTAACTTTTTCTGAAGCTGCCAACTTTTGTTAACTTTTTTGAAGCTGTCAACTTTTGTTAACTTTTTTTGCAGCTCTCAACTTTTGTTAACTTTTTTAAAGCTGTCAACTTTTGTTAACTTTTTTTGATGCTGTCAACTTTTGTTAACTTCTTTTGAAGTTTTGTTAACTTTTTTAAAGCTTTCAACTTTTGTTAACTCCTTTTGAAGTTTTGTTAACTTTTTTGAAGCTGTCAACTTTTGTTAACTTCTTTTAAAGTTTTGTCAACTTTTTTAAAACTGTCAACTTTTGTTAACTTTTTTTGAAGTTTTGTAACTTTTTTTGAAGCTTTTAACATTTGTTAACTTCTTTTGAAATTTTGTTAACTTTTTTGAAGCTGTCAACTTTTGTTTAACTTTTTGAAGCTGTCAACTTTTGTTAACTTTTTTTAAAACTGTCAACTTTTGTTAACTTTTGTTAACTTCTTTTAAAGTTTTGTTAACTTTTTTAAAACTGTCAACTTTTGTTAACTTTTTTTGAAGCTGTCAACTTTTGTCAATTTTTTTGAAGCTGTCAGCTTTTGTTAACTTTTTTTGAAGCTGTCAACTTTTGTCAACTTTTTTGAAGCTGTCAACTTGTGTTAACTTTTTTTAAAGCTGTCAACTTTTGTTAACTTTTTTGAAGCTGTCAACTTTTGTTAACTTTTTTTGAAGCTGTCAACTTTTTGAAACTGTCAACTTTTGTTAACTTTTTTTGAATTTTGTAACTTTTTCTGAAGCTGCCAACTTTTGTTAACTTTTTTGAAGCTGTCAACTTTTGTTAACTTTTTTTGCAGCTCTCAACTTTTGTTAACTTTTTTAAAGCTGTCAACTTTTGTTAACTTTTTTTGAAGCTGTCAACTTTTGTCAACTTTTTTGAAGCTGTCAACTTTTGTTAACTTTTTTTAAAGCTCTCAACTTTTGTTAACTTTTTTAAAGCTGTCAACTTTTGTTAACTTTTTTTGATGCTGTCAACTTTTGTTAACTTCTTTTGAAGTTTTGTTAACTTTTTTAAAGCTTTCAACTTTTGTTAACTCCTTTTGAAGTTTTGTTAACTTTTTCTGAAGCTGTCAACTTTTGTTAACTGGTTTTGAAGCTGTCAACTTTTGTTAATTTTTTTTGAAGCTGTCGATTTTTGTTAACTTTTTTAAAGCTGTCAACTTTTGTTAACTTTTTTAAAGCTTTCAACTTTTGTTCACTTTTTTAAATCTGTCAACTTTTGTTCACTTTTTTTGAAGCTCTTAACTTTTGTTAACTTATTTGAAGCTGCCAACTTTTGTTAACTTTTTTTGAAGCTGTCAACTTTTGTTAACTTTTGTTAACTTCTTTTGAAGTTTTGTTAACTTTTTTGAAGCTGTCAACATTTGTTAACTTCTTTTAAAGTTTTGTTAACTTTTTTGAAGATGTCAACTTTTGTTAACTTCTTTTGAAGTTTTGTCTACTTTTTTAAAAACGTCAACTTTTGTTAACTTTTTTTGAACCTCTCAACTTTTGTTAATTTTTTTAAAGATGTCAACCTTTGTCAACTTTTTTGAAGCTGTCAACTTTTGTTAACTTTTTTTGAAGCTGTCAAATTTTGTTAACTATTTAAAGCTGTCAACTTTTGTTAATTTTTTTGAAGCTGTCAACTTTTGTTAAATTTTTTAAAGCTGTCAATGTATGTTAACTTTTTGAAGCTGTCAAATTTTGTTAACTTTTTTGAAGCTGTCAAGTTTTGTTAAATTTTTTTGAAGCTGTCAACTTTTGTTAACTTTTTTAAAGCTGTCAACTTTTGTTATTTTTTTTAAAGCTGTCAACTTTCGTCAAATTTTTTGAAGCTGTTAACTTTTGTTAATTTTTTTTGAAACTGTCAACTTTTGTTAACTTTTTTGAAGTTGTCAAATTTTGTTAACTTTTTTGAAGCTGTCAACTTTTGTTAATTTTTTTAAAGCTGTCAAATTTTGTTAACTATTTGAAGCTGTCAACTTTTGTTAATGTTTTTGAAGCTGTCAACTTTTGTTAAATTTTTTAAAGCTGTCAACTTTTGTTAACTTTTTTGAAGCTGTCAAATTTTGTTAACTTTTCTAAAGCTGTCAAGTTTTGTTAAATTTTTTGAAGCTGTCAACTTTTGTTAACTTTTTTAAAGCTGTTAACTTTTGTTATTTTTTTTAAAGCTGTTAACTTTTGTTATTTTTTTTAAAGCTGTCAACTTTTGTTAATTTTTTTTTATGTTTTGTAACTTTTGTTGAAGCTGTCAAGTTTTGTTAACTTTTTTTGAAGCTGTCAACTTTTGTTAACTTCTTTTGAAATTTTGTTAACTTTTTTGAAGCTGTCAACTTTTGTTAACTTTTTTAAAGCTGTCAACTGTTGTTAACTTTTTTAAAGCTGTCAAATTTTGTAAATTTTTTTAAAGCTGTCAACTTTTGTCAACTTTTTTGACGCTGTCAACTTTTGTTAATTTTTTTTGAAGCTGTCAACTTTTGTTAACTTTTTTAAAGCTCTTAACTTTTGTTATTTTTTTTTAAAGCTGTCAACTTTTGTCAAATTTTTTGAAGCTGACAACTTGTGTTAACTTTTTTTGAAGCTGTCAACTTTTGTTAACTTTTTTTAAAGCTGTCAACTTTTGTTATATTATTTAAAGCTGCCAACTTTTGTTATTTTTTTTAAAGCTGTCATTTTTTGTCAAATTTGTTGGTCAACTTTTGTTACCTTTTTTTAAAGCTGTCAACTTTTGTTAACTTTTTTGAAGCTGTCAACTTTTGTTAACTTTTTAAAAGCTGTCCACTTTTGTTATTTTTTTTAAAGCTGTTAACTTTTGTAAACTTTTTTCAAGCTGTCAACTTTTGTTAACTTTTTTTGAAGCTGTCAACTTTTGTTAACTTTTTTAAAGCTGTCAAATTTTGTTAACTATTTGAAGCTGTCAAATTTTGTTAATTTTTTTAAAGCTGTCAACTTTTGTTAAATTTTTTAAAGCTGCCAACTTTTGTTAACTTTTTTGAAGCTGTCAAATTTTGTTAACTTTTTTGAAGCTGTCAACTTTTGTCAAATTTTTTGAAGCTGTTAACTTTTGTTAATTTTTTTTGAAAGCTGTCAACTTTTGTTAACTTCTTTTGAAGCTGTTAACTTTTGTTAACTTTTTTGAAGCTGTCAAATTTTGTTAACTTTTTTGAAGCTATCAACTTTTGTTAATTTTTTTGAAGCTGTTAACTTTTGTTAACTTTTTAAATGCTGTCAACTTTTGTTGTCTTTTTTTGAAGCTGTCAACTTTTGTCAACTTTTTTGAAGCTGTCAACTTTTGTTAACTTTTTTTAAAGCTGTAAACTTTTGTTAACTTTTTTGAAGCTGTCAACTTTTTCTAACTTTTTTGAAGCTGTAAACTTTTTTGAAGCTGTCAACTTTTGTTAACTTTGTTTAAAGCTGTAAACTTTTGTTAACTTTTTTGAAGCTGTCAACTTTTGTTAACTTTTTTTGAAGCTGTCAACTTTTGTTAACTTTTTTAAAGCTGTCAACTTTTGTTAACTTTTTTGAAGCTCTCAACTTTTGTTAACTTTTTTGAAGCTTTCAACTTTTGTTAACTTTTTTTGAAGCTGTCAACTTTTATTAACTTTTGTTAACTTCTTTTAAAGTTTTGTTAACTTTTTTGAAGCTGTCAACTTTTGTTAACTTCTTTTGAAGTTTTGTTAACTTTTTTGAAGCTGTCAACTTATGTTAACTTCTTTTAAAGTTTTGTCAACTTTTTTAAAACTGTCAACTTTTGTTAACTTTTTTTGAAGCTGTCAACTTTTGTTAACTTTTTTTGAAGCTGTCAACTTTTGTTAACTTCTTCTAAAGTTTTGTTAACTTTGTTGAAGTTGTTAACTTTTGTTAACTTTTTTTGAAGCTGTGAACTTTCCTTAACTTTTTCTGAAGCTGTCAACTTTTGTTTACTTTTTATGAAGTTTTGTAACTTTTTTTGAAGCTTTTAACTTTTGTTAACTTTTCTAAAGCTGTCAACTTTTGTTAATTTTTTTTTATGTTTTGTAACTTTTGTTGAAGCTGTCAACTTTTGTTATTTTTTTTTTGAAACTGTCAACTTTTGTTAACTTTTTTTTGAAGCTGTCAACTTTTGTTAACTTTTCTGAAGCTGTCAACTTTTGTTAACTGGTTTTGAAGCTGTCAACTTTTGTTAATTTTTTTTGAAGCTGTCGACTTTTGTTAACTTTTTTTTTAAATTTTGTAATTTTTTCTGAAGCTGCCAACTATTGTTAACTTTTTAAAGCTGTCAATTTTTGTTAACTTTTTTGAAGCTTTCAACTTTTCTTCACTTTTTTGAAGCTGTCAACTTTTGTTAACTTTTTTTGAAGCTCTCAACTTTTGTTAACTTCTTTTGAAGTTTTGTTAACTTTTTTGAAGCTGTCAACATTTGTTAACTTTTTTTAAAGTTTTGTTAACTTTTTTGAAGATGTCAACTTTTGTTAACTTCTTTTGAAGTTTTGTCTACTTTTTTACAAATGTCAACTTTTGTTAACTTTTTTTGAACCTCTCAACTTTTGTTAATTTTTGTAAAGATGTCAACCTTTGTCAACTTTTTTGAAGCTGTCAACTTTTGTTAACTTTTTTTGAAGCTGTCAACTTTTGTTATTTTTTTTAAAGCTGTCAACTGTTGTTTATTTTTTTAAAGCTGTCAACTTTTGTTAACTTTTTTGGAGCTGTCAACTTTTGTTAATTTTTTTGAAGCTGTCAACTTTTGTTAACTTTTTAAAAGCTGTCCACTTTTGTTATTTTTTTTTAAATCTGTCAACTTTTGTCAACTTTTTTAAAGCTGTCAACTTTTGTTAACTTTTTTGGAGCTGTCAACTTTTGTTAATTTTTTTGAAACTGTCAACTTTTATTAAATTTTTAAAAGCTGTCCACTTTTGTTATTTTTTTTAGAGCTGTTAACTTTTGTAAACTTTTTTTAAGCTGTCAACCTTCGTTAACTTTTTTTGAAGCTGTCAACTTTTGTTAACTTTTTTAAAGCTGTCAAATTTTGTTAACTATTTGAAGCTGTCAACTTTTGTTAATTTTTTTGAAGCTGTCAACTTTTGTTAAATTTTTTAAAGCTGTCAATTTTTGTTAACTTTTTTGAAGCTGTCAAATTTTGTTAACTTTTTTGAAGCTGTCAAGTTTTGTTAAATTTTTTTGAAGCTGTCAACTTTTGTTAATTTTTTTAAAGCTGTCAACTTTTGTTATTTTTTTTAAAGCTGTCAACTTTCGTCAAATTTTTTGAAGCTGTTAACTTTTGTTAATTTTTTTTGAAACTGTCAACTTTTGTTAACTTTTTTAAAGCTGTCAAATTTTGTTAACTTTTTTGAAGCTGTCAACTTTTGTTAACTTTTTTAAAGCTGTCAAATTTTGTTAACTATTTGAAGCTGTCAACTTTTGTTAATGTTTTTGAAGCTGTCAACTTTTGTTAAATTTTTTAAAGCTGTCAACTTTTGTTAACTTTTTTGAAGCTGTCAAATTTTGTTAACTTTTCTGAAGCTGTCAAGTTTTGTTAAATTTTTTTGAAGCTGTCAACTTTTGTTAATTTTTTTTATGTTCTGTAACTTTTGTTGAAGCTGTCAACTTTTGTTATTTTTTTTTGAAACTGTCAACTTTTGTTAACTTTTTTTTGAAGCTGTCAACTTTTGTTAACTTTTCTGAAGCTGTCAACTTTTGTTAACTGGTTTTGAAGCTGTCAACTTTTGTTAATTTTTTTTGAAGCTGTCGACTTTTGTTAACTTTTTTTTTAAATTTTGTAATTTTTTCTGAAGCTGCCAACTATTGTTAACTTTTTGAAGCTGTCAATTTTTGTTAACTTTTTTGAAGCTTTCAACTTTTGTTCACTTTTTTGAAGCTGTCAACTTTTGTTAACTTTTTTTGAAGCTCTCAACTTTTGTTAACTTATTTGAAGCTGCCAACTTTTGTTAACTTTTTTTGAAGCTGTCAACTTTTGTTAACTTTTTTAAAGCTGTCAAATTTTGTTAACTATTTGAAGCTGTCAACTTTTGTTAATGTTTTTGAAGCTGTCAACTTTTGTTAAATTTTTTAAAGCTGTCAACTTTTGTTAACTTTTTTGAAGCTGTCAAATTTTGTTAACTTTTCTGAAGCTGTCAAGTTTTGTTAAATTTTTTTGAAGCTGTCAACTTTTGTTAACTTTTTTAAAGCTGTCAACTTTTGTTATTTTTTTTAAAGCTGTCAACTTTTGTTATTTTTTTTAAAGCTGTCAACTTTTGTTAATTTTTTTTATGTTTTGTAACTTTTGTTGAAGCTGTCAAGTTTTGTTAACTTTTTTTGAAGCTGTCAACTTTTGTTAACATTTTTTGAAGCTGTCAACTTTTGTTAATTTTTTTGATGCTGTCAACTTTTGTTAACTTTTTTTGAAGCTCTCAACTTTTGTTAACTTTTTTGAAGCTTTCAACTTTTGTTAACTTTTTTTGAAGCTGTCAACTTTTATTAACTTCTTTTAAAGTTTTGTCAACTTTTTTAAAACTGTCAACTTTTGTTAACTTTTTTTGAAGCTGTCAACTTTTGTTAATTTTTTTTGAAGCTGTCAACTTTTGCTAACTTTTTTAAAGCTGTCAAATTTTGTTAACTATTTGAAGCTGTCAACTTTTGTTAATTTTTTTGAAGCTGTCTACTTTTGTTAACTTTTTTTGGAGCTGTCAACTTTTGTTAACTGGTATTGAAGCTGTCAACATTTGTTAAATTTTAGTGAAGCTGCCAACTTTTGTTAATTTTTTTTGAAGCTGTCAGTTTTTGTTAACTTTTGTTAACTTCTTTTAAAGTTTTGTTAACTTTTTTGAAGCTATCAACTTTTGTTAACTTCTTCTAAAGTTTTGTTAACTTTGTTGAAGTTGTTAACTTTTGTTAACTTTTTTTGAAGCTGTGAACTTTCCTTAACTTTTTCTGAAGCTGTCAACTTTTGTT
This sequence comes from Altica lythri, assembly GCA_964028335.1. Lineage (NCBI taxonomy): Eukaryota > Metazoa > Arthropoda > Insecta > Coleoptera > Chrysomelidae > Altica > Altica lythri. The sequence continues at coordinate 44,047,445 of OZ034800.1, read as the reverse complement.
TACTTTTTATGAAGTTTTGTAACTTTTTTTGAAGCTTTCAACTTTTGTTAACTTTTCTAAAGCTGTCAACTTTTGTTAATTTTTTTTTATGTTTTGTAACTTTTGTTGAAGCTGTCAACTTTTGTTATTTTTTTTGAAACTGTCAACTTTTGTTAACTTTTTTTTAAAGCTGTCAACTTTTGTTATTTTTTTTAAAGCTGTCAACTTTTGTTAATTTTTTTTATGTTTTGTAACTTTTGTTGAAGCTGTCAAGTTTTGTTAACTTTTTTTGAAGCTGTCAACTTTTGTTAACATTTTTTGAAGCTGTCAACTTTTGTTAATTTTTTTGATGCTGTCAACTTTTGTTAACTTTTTTTGAAGCTCTCAACTTTTGTTAACTTTTTTGAAGCTTTCAACTTTTGTTAACTTTTTTTGAAGCTGTCAACTTTTATTAACTTCTTTTAAAGTTTTGTCAACTTTTTTAAAACTGTCAACTTTTGTTAACTTTTTTTGAAGCTGTCAACTTTTGTTAATTTTTTTTGAAGCTGTCAACTTTTGCTAACTTTTTTAAAGCTGTCAAATTTTGTTAACTATTTGAAGCTGTCAACTTTTGTTAATTTTTTTGAAGCTGTCTACTTTTGTTAACTTTTTTTGGAGCTGTCAACTTTTGTTAACTGGTATTGAAGCTGTCAACATTTGTTAAATTTTAGTGAAGCTGCCAACTTTTGTTAATTTTTTTTGAAGCTGTCAGTTTTTGTTAACTTTTGTTAACTTCTTTTAAAGTTTTGTTAACTTTTTTGAAGCTATCAACTTTTGTTAACTTCTTCTAAAGTTTTGTTAACTTTGTTGAAGTTGTTAACTTTTGTTAACTTTTTTTGAAGCTGTGAACTTTCCTTAACTTTTTCTGAAGCTGTCAACTTTTGTTTACTTTTTATGAAGTTTTGTAACTTTTTTTGAAGCTTTCAACTTTTGTTAACTTTTCTAAAGCTGTCAACTTTTGTTAATTTTTTTTTATGTTTTGTAACTTTTGTTGAAGCTGTCAACTTTTGTTATTTTTTTTGAAACTGTCAACTTTTGTTAACTTTTTTTTAAAGCTGTCACCTTTTGTTAACTTTTCTGAAGCTGTCAACTTTTGTTAACTGGTTTTGAAGCTGTCAACTTTTGTTAATTTTTTTTGAAGCTGTCGACTTTTGTTAAGTTTTTTTTTAAGTTTTGTAATTTTTTCTGAAGCTGCCAACTATTGTTAACTTTTTGAAGCTGTCATTATTGTTAACTTTTTTGAAGCTTTCAACTTTTGTTCACTTTTTTGAAGCTGTCAACTTTTGTTAACTTTTTTTGAAGCTCCCAACTTTTGTTAACTTATTTGAAGCTGCCAACTTTTGTTAACTTTTTTTGAGGCTGTCAACTTTTGTTAACTTTTGTTAACTTCTTTTGAAGTTTTGTTAACTTTTTTGAAGCTGTCAACATTTGTTAACTTCTTTTAAAGTTTTGTTAACTTTTTTGAAGATGTCAACTTTTGTTAACTTCTTTTGAAGTTTTGTCTACTTTTTTAAAAATGTCAACTTTTGTTAACTTTTTTTGAAGCTGTCAACTTTTGTTAATTTTTTTAAAGATGTCAACCTTTGTCAACTTTTTTGAAGCTGTCAACTTTTGTTAACATTTTTTAAAGCTGTCAACTTTTGTTATTTTTTTTAAATCTGTCAACTTTTGTCAACTTTTTTAAAGCTGTCAACTTTTGTTAACTTTTTTGAAGCTGTCAACTTTTGTTAACTGTTTTAAAGCTGTCAAATTTTGTTAAGTATTTGAAGCTGTCAACTTTTGTTAACTTTTCTAAAGCTGTCAACTTTTGTTAATTTTTTTTTATGTTTTGTAACTTTTGTTGAAGCTGTCAACTTTTGTTATTTTTTTTTGAAACTGTCAACTTTTGTTAACTTTTTTTTGAAGCTGTCAACTTTTGTTAACTTTTCTGAAGCTGTCAACTTTTGTTAACTGGTTTTGAAGCTGTCAACTTTTGTTAATTTTTTTTGAAGCTGTCGACTTTTGTTAACTTTTTTTTTTAAGTTTTGTAATTTTTTCTGAAGCTGCCAACTATTGTTAACTTTTTGAAGCTGTCAATTATTGTTAACTTTTTTGAAGCTTTCAACTTTTGTTCACTTTTTTGAAGCTGTCAATTTTTGTTAACTTTTTTTGAAGCTCCCAACTTTTGTTAACTTATTTGAAGCTGCCAACTTTTGTTAACTTTTTTTGAAGCTGTCAACTTTTGTTAACTTTTGTTAACTTCTTTTGAAATTTTGTTAACTTTTTTGAAGCTGTCAACATTTGTTAACTTCTTTTAAAGTTTTGTTAACTTTTTTGAAGATGTCAACTTTTGTTAACTTCTTTTGAAGTTTTGTCTACTTTTTTAAAAATGTCAACTTTTGTTAACTTTTTTTGAAGCTGTCAACTTTTGTTAATTTTTTTAAAGATGTCAACCTTTGTCAACTTTTTTGAAGCTGTCAACTTTTGTTAACATTTTTTAAAGCTGTCAACTTTTGTTATTTTTTTTAAAGCTGTCAACTTTTGTTAATTTTTTTAAAGCTGTCAACTTTTGTTAACTTTTTTGGAGCTGTCAACTTTTGTTAATTTTTTTGAAGCTGTCAACTTTTGTTAACTTTTTAAAAGCTGTCCACTTTTGTTATTTTTTTTAAATCTGTCAACTTTTGTCAACTTTTTTAAAGCTGTCAACTTTTGTTAACTTTTTTGAAGCTGTCAACTTTTGTTAACTTTTTTAAAGCTGTCAAATTTTGTTAAGTATTTGAAGCTGTCAACTTTTGTTAATGTTTTTGAAGCTGTCAACTTTTGTTAAATTTTTTAAAGCTGTCAACTTTTGTTAAATTTTTTGAAGCTGTCAAATTTTGTTAAATTTTCTGAAGCTGTCAAGTTTTGTTAAATTTTTTTGAAGCTGTCAACTTTTGTTAACTTTTTTAAAGCTGTCAACTTTTGTTATTTTTTTTAAAGCTGTCAACTTTTGTTATTTTTTTTAAAGCTGTCAACTTTTGTTAATTTTTTTTTATGTTTTGTAACTTTTGTTGAAGCTGTCAACTTTTGTTAACTTTTTTTGAAGCTGTCAACTTTTGTTAACTTTTTTGAAGCTGTCAACTTTTGTTAACTTTTTTTGAAGCTCTCAACTTTTGTTAACTTTTTTGAAGCTGTCAACTTTTATTAAATTTTTTAAAGCTGTCAACTTTTGTTAACTTTTTTGAAGCTGTCAAATTTTGTTAACTTTTTTGAAGCTGTCAACTTTTGTTAACTTTTTCTGAAGCTGTCAACTTTTGTTAACTTTTTTAAAGCTGTCAACTTTTGTTATTTTTTTTAAAGCTGTCAACTTTTGTTAACTTTTTTGAAGCTGTAAACTTTTGTTAATTTTTTTTGAAGCTGTCAACTTTTGTTGCCTTTTTTTGAAGCTGTCAACTTTTGTCAACTTTTTTGAAGCTGTCAACTTTTGTTAACTTTTTTTAAAGCTGTAAACTTTTGTTAACTTTTTTGAAGCTGTCAACTTTTTCTAACTTTTTTGAAGCTGTCAACTTTTGTTAACTTTTTTAAAGCTGTCAACCTTTGTTATTTTTGTTAAAGCTGTCAACTTTTGTTATTTTTTTTAAAGCTGTCAACTTTTGTTAATTTTTTTTTATGTTTTGTACCTTTTGTTGAAGCTGTCAAGTTTTGTTAACTTTTTTTGAAGCTGTCAACTCTTGTTAACTTTTTTTGAAGCTGTCAACTTTTGTTAACTTTTTTGAAGCTGTCAACTTTTGTTAACTTTTTAAAAGCTGTCCACTTTTGTTATTTTTTTTTAAATCTGTCAACTTTTGTCAACTTTTTTAAAGCTGTCAACTTTTGTTAACTTTTTTGGAGCTGTCAACTTTTGTTAATTTTTTTGAAACTGTCAACTTTTATTAAATTTTTAAAAGCTGTCCACTTTAGTTATTTTTTTTAGAGCTGTTAACTTTTGTAAACTTTTTTTAAGCTGTCAACCTTCGTTAACTTTTTTTGAAGCTGTCAACTTTTGTTAACTTTTTTAAAGCTGTCAAATTTTGTTAACTATTTGAAGCTGTCAACTTTTGTTAATTTTTTTGAAGCTGTCAACTTTTGTTAAATTTTTTAAAGCTGTCAATTTTTGTTAACTTTTTTGAAGCTGTCAAATTTTGTTAACTTTTTTGAAGCTGTCAAGTTTTGTTAAATTTTTTTGAAGCTGTCAACTTTTGTTAATTTTTTTAAAGCTGTCAACTTTTGTTATTTTTTTTAAAGCTGTCAACTTTCGTCAAACTTTTTGAAGCTGTTAACTTTTGTTAATTTTTTTTGAAACTGTCAACTTTTGTTAACTTTTTTAAAGCTGTCAAATTTTGTTAACTTTTTTGAAGCTGTCAACTTTTGTTAACTTTTTTAAAGCTGTCAAATTTTGTTAACTATTTGAAGCTGTCAACTTTTGTTAATGTTTTTGAAGCTGTCAACTTTTGTTAAATTTTTTAAAGCTGTCAACTTTTGTTAACTTTTTTGAAGCTGTCAAATTTTGTTAACTTTTCTGAAGCTGTCAAGTTTTGTTAAATTTTTTTGAAGCTGTCAACTTTTGTTAATTTTTTTTATGTTTTGTAACTTTTGTTGAAGCTGTCAACTTTTGTTATTTTTTTTGAAACTGTCAACTTTTGTTAACTTTTTTTTGAAGCTGTCAACTTTTGTTAACTTTTCTGAAGCTGTCAACTTTTGTTAACTGGTTTTGAAGCTGTCAACTTTTGTTAATTTTTTTTGAAGCTGTCGACTTTTGTTAACTTTTTTTTTAAATTTTGTAATTTTTTCTGAAGCTGCCAACTATTGTTAACTTTTTGAAGCTGTCAATTTTTGTTAACTTTTTTGAAGCTTTCAACTTTTGTTCACTTTTTTGAAGCTGTCAACTTATGTTAACTTTTTTTGAAGCTCTCAACTTTTGTTAACTTATTTGAAGCTGCCAACTTTTGTTAACTTTTTTTGAAGCTGTCAACTTTTGTTAACTTTTTTAAAGCTGTCAAATTTTGTTAACTATTTGAAGCTGTCAACTTTTGTTAATTTTTTTGAAGCTGTCAACTTTTGTTAACTTTTTTTGGAGCTGTCAACTTTTGTTAACTGGTTTTGAAGCTGTCAACTTTTGTTAAATTTTAGTGAACCTGTCAACTTTTGTTAATTTTTTTTGAAGCTGTCAGTTTTTGTTAACTTTTGTTAACTTCTTTTAAAGTTTTGTTAACTTTTTTGAAGCTATCAACTTTTGTTAACTTCTTCTAAAGTTTTGTTAACTTTGTTGAAGTTGTTAACTTTTGTTAACTTTTTTTGAAGCTGTGAACTTTCCTTAACTTTTTCTGAAGCTGTCAACTTTTGTTTACTTTTTATGAAGTTTTGTAACTTTTTTTGAAGCTTTTAACTTTTGTTAACTTTTCTAAAGCTGTCAACTTTTGTTAATTTTTTTTTATGTTTTGTAACTTTTGTTGAAGCTGTCAACTTTTGTTATTTTTTTTTGAAACTGTCAACTTTTGTTAACTTTTTTTTGAAGCTGTCAACTTTTGTTAACTTTTCTGAAGCTGTCAACTTTTGTTAACTGGTTTTGAAGCTGTTAACTTTTGTTAATTTTTTTTGAAGCTGTCGACTTTTGTTAACTTTTTTTTTTTAATTTTGTAATTTTTTCTGAAGCTGCCAACTATTGTTAACTTTTTGAAGCTGTCAATTTTTGTTAACTTTTTTGAAGCTTTCAACTTTTGTTCACTTTTTTGAAGCTGTCAACTTTTGTTAACTTTTTTTTGAAGCTCTCAACTTTTGTTAACTTATTTGAAGCTGTAAACTTTTGTTAACATTTTTTGAAGCTGTCAACTTTTGTTAACTTCTTTTGAAGTTTTGTTAACTTTTTTGAAGCTGTCAACATTTGTTAACTTTTTTTAAACTTTTGTTAACTTTTTTGAAGATGTCAACTTTTGTTAACCTCTTTTGAAGTTTTGTCTACTTTTTTACAAATGTCAACTTTTGTTAACTTTTTTTGAACCTCTCAACTTTTGTTAATTTTTGTAAAGATGTCAACCTTTGTCAACTTTTTTGAAGCTGTCAACTTTTGTTAACTTTTTTTGAAGCCGTCAACTTTTGTTATTTTTTTTAAAGCTGTCAACTGTTGTTAATTTTTTTAAAGCTGTCAACTTTTGTTAACTTTTTTGGAGCTGTCAACTTTTGTTAATTTTTTTAAAGCTGTCAACTTTTGTTAATTTTTTTGAAACTGTCAACTTTTATTAAATTTTTAAAAGCTGTCCACTTTTGTTATTTTTTTTAGAGCTGTTAACTTTTGTAAACTTTTTTTAAGCTGTCCACTTTTGTTATTTTTTTTTAAATCTGTCAACTTTTGTCAACTTTTTTAAAGCTGTCAACTTTTGTTAACTTTTTTGGAGCTGTCAACTTTTGTTAATTTTTTTGAAACTGTCAACTTTTATTAAATTTTTAAAAGCTGTCCACTTTTGTTATTTTTTTTAGAGCTGTTAACTTTTGTAAACTTTTTTTAAGCTGTCAACCTTTGTTAACTTTTTTTGAAGCTGTCAACTTTTGTTAACTTTTTTAAAGCTGTCAAATTTTGTTAACTATTTGAAGCTGTCAACTTTTGTTAATTTTTTTGAAGCTGTCAACTTTTGTTAAATTTTTTAAAGCTGTCAATTTTTGTTAACTTTTTTGAAGCTGTCAAATTTTGTTAACTTTTTTGAAGCTGTCAAGTTTTGTTAAATTTTTTTGAAGCTGTCAACTTTTGTTAATTTTTTTAAAGCTGTCAACTTTTGTTATTTTTTTTAAAGCTGTCAACTTTCGTCAAATTTTTTGAAGCTGTTAACTTTTGTTAATTTTTTTTGAAACTGTCAACTTTTGTTAACTTTTTTGAAGCTGTCAACTTTTGTTAACTTTTTTAAAGCTGTCAAATTTTGTTAACTATTTGAAGCTGTCAACTTTTGTTAATGTTTTTGAAGCTGTCAACTTTTGTTAAATTTTTTAAAGCTGTCAACTTTTGTTAACTTTTTTGAAGCTGTCAAATTTTGTTAACTTTTCTGAAGCTGTCAAGTTTTGTTAAATTTTTTTGAAACTGTCAACTTTTGTTAACTTTTTTAAAGCTGTCAACTTTTGTTATTTTTTTTAAAGCTGTCAACTTTTGTTATTTTTTTTAAAGCTGTCAACTTTTGTTAATTTTTTTTATGTTTTGTAACTTTTGTTGAAGCTGTCAAGTTTTGTTAACTTTTTTTGAAGCTGTCAACTTTTGTTAACATTTTTTGAAGCTGTCAACTTTTGTTAATTTTTTTGATGCTGTCAACTTTTGTTAACTTTTTTTGAAGCTCTCAACTTTTGTTAACTTTTTTGAAGCTTTCAACTTTTGTTAACTTTTTTTGAAGCTGTCAACTTTTATTAACTTCTTTTAAAGTTTTGTCAACTTTTTTAAAACTGTCAACTTTTGTTAACTTTTTTTGAAGCTGTCAACTTTTGTTAATTTTTTTTGAAGCTGTCAACTTTTGCTAACTTTTTTAAAGCTGTCAAATTTTGTTAACTATTTGAAGCTGTCAACTTTTGTTAATTTTTTTGAAGCTGTCTACTTTTGTTAACTTTTTTTGGAGCTGTCAACTTTTGTTAACTGGTATTGAAGCTGTCAACATTTGTTAAATTTTAGTGAAGCTGCCAACTTTTGTTAATTTTTTTTGAAGCTGTCAGTTTTTGTTAACTTTTGTTAACTTCTTTTAAAGTTTTGTTAACTTTTTTGAAGCTATCAACTTTTGTTAACTTCTTCTAAAGTTTTGTTAACTTTGTTGAAGTTGTTAACTTTTGTTAACTTTTTTTGAAGCTGTGAACTTTCCTTAACTTTTTCTGAAGCTGTCAACTTTTGTTTACTTTTTATGAAGTTTTGTAACTTTTTTTGAAGCTTTCAACTTTTGTTAACTTTTCTAAAGCTGTCAACTTTTGTTAATTTTTTTTTATGTTTTGTAACTTTTGTTGAAGCTGTCAACTTTTGTTATTTTTTTTGAAACTGTCAACTTTTGTTAACTTTTTTTTAAAGCTGTCACCTTTTGTTAACTTTTCTGAAGCTGTCAACTTTTGTTAACTGGTTTTGAAGCTGTCAACTTTTGTTAATTTTTTTTGAAGCTGTCGACTTTTGTTAAGTTTTTTTTTAAGTTTTGTAATTTTTTCTGAAGCTGCCAACTATTGTTAACTTTTTGAAGCTGTCATTATTGTTAACTTTTTTGAAGCTTTCAACTTTTGTTCACTTTTTTGAAGCTGTCAACTTTTGTTAACTTTTTTTGAAGCTCCCAACTTTTGTTAACTTATTTGAAGCTGCCAACTTTTGTTAACTTTTTTTGAGGCTGTCAACTTTTGTTAACTTTTGTTAACTTCTTTTGAAGTTTTGTTAACTTTTTTGAAGCTGTCAACATTTGTTAACTTCTTTTAAAGTTTTGTTAACTTTTTTGAAGATGTCAACTTTTGTTAACTTCTCTTGAAGTTTTGTCTACTTTTTTAAAAATGTCAACTTTTGTTAACTTTTTTTGAAGCTGTCAACTTTTGTTAATTTTTTTAAAGATGTCAACCTTTGTCAACTTTTTTGAAGCTGTCAACTTTTGTTAACATTTGTTAAAGCTGTCAACTTTTGTTATTTTTTTTAAAGCTGTCAACTTTTGTTAATTTTTTTAAAGCTGTCAACTTTTGTTAACTTTTTTGGAGCTGTCAACTTTTGTTAATTTTTTTGAAGCTGTCAACTTTTGTTAACTTTTTAAAAGCTGTCCACTTTTGTTATTTTTTTTAAATCTGTCAACTTTTGTCAACTTTTTTAAAGCTGTCAACTTTTGTTAACTTTTTTGAAGCTGTCAACTTTTGTTAACTGTTTTAAAGCTGTCAAATTTTGTTAAGTATTTGAAGCTGTCAACTTTTGTTAACTTTTCTAAAGCTGTCAACTTTTGTTAATTTTTTTTTATGTTTTGTAACTTTTGTTGAAGCTGTCAACTTTTGTTATTTTTTTTTGAAACTGTCAACTTTTGTTAACTTTTTTTTGAAGCTGTCAACTTTTGTTAACTTTTCTGAAGCTGTCAACTTTTGTTAACTGGTTTTGAAGCTGTCAACTTTTGTTAATTTTTTTTGAAGCTGTCGACTTTTGTTAACTTTTTTTTTTAAGTTTTGTAATTTTTTCTGAAGCTGCCAACTAATGTTAACTTTTTGAAGCTGTCAATTATTGTTAACTTTTTTGAAGCTTTCAACTTTTGTTCACTTTTTTGAAGCTGTCAACTTTTGTTAACTTTTTTTGAAGCTCCCAACTTTTGTTAACTTATTTGAAGCTGCCAACTTTTGTTAACTTTTTTTGAGGCTGTCAACTTTTGTTAACTTTTGTTAACTTCTTTTGAAGTTTTGTTAACTTTTTTGAAGCTGTCAACATTTGTTAACTTCTTTTAAAGTTTTGTTAACTTTTTTGAAGATGTCAACTTTTGTTAACTTCTTTTGAAGTTTTGTCTACTTTTTTAAAAATGTCAACTTTTGTTAACTTTTTTTGAAGCTGTCAACTTTTGTTAATTTTTTTAAAGATGTCAACCTTTGTCAACTTTTTTGAAGCTGTCAACTTTTGTTAACATTTTTTAAAGCTGTCAACTTTTGTTATTTTTTTTAAAGCTGTCAACTTTTGTTAATTTTTTTAAAGCTGTCAACTTTTGTTAACTTTTTTGGAGCTGTCAACTTTTGTTAATTTTTTTGAAGCTGTCAACTTTTGTTAACTTTTTAAAAGCTGTCCACTTTTGTTATTTTTTTTAAATCTGTCAACTTTTGTCAACTTTTTTAAAGCTGTCAACTTTTGTTAACTTTTTTGAAGCTGTCAACTTTTGTTAACTGTTTTAAAGCTGTCAAATTTTGTTAAGTATTTGAAGCTGTCAACTTTTGTTAACTTTTCTAAAGCTGTCAACTTTTGTTAATTTTTTTTTTATGTTTTGTAACTTTTGTTGAAGCTGTCAACTTTTGTTATTTTTTTTTGAAACTGTCAACTTTTGTTAACTTTTTTTTGAAGCTGTCAACTTTTGTTAACTTTTCTGAAGCTGTCAACTTTTGTTAACTGGTTTTGAAGCTGTCAACTTTTGTTAATGTTTTTTGAAGCTGTCGACTTTTGTTAACTTTTTTTTTTAAGTTTTGTAATTTTTTCTGAAGCTGCCAACTATTGTTAACTTTTTGAAGCTGTCAATTATTGTTAACTTTTTTGAAGCTTTCAACTTTTGTTCACTTTTTTGAAGCTGTCAACATTTGTTAACTTCTTTTAAAGTTTTGTTAACTTTTTTGAAGATGTCAACTTTTGTTAACTTCTTTTGAAGTTTTGTCTACTTTTTTAAAAATGTCAACTTTTGTTAACTTTTTTTGAAGCTGTCAACTTTTGTTAATTTTTTTAAAGATGTCAACCTTTGTCAACTTTTTTGAAGCTGTCAACTTTTGTTAACATTTTTTAAAGCTGTCAACTTTTGTTATTTTTTTTAAAGCTGTCAACTTTTGTTAATTTTTTTAAAGCTGTCAACTTTTGTTAACTTTTTTGGAGCTGTCAACTTTTGTTAATTTTTTTGAAGCTGGCAACTTTTGTTAACTTTTTAAAAGCTGTCCACTTTTGTTATTTTTTTTAAATCTGTCAACTTTTGTCAACTTTTTTAAAGCTGTCAACTTTTGTTAACTTTTTTGAAGCTGTCAACTTTTGTTAACTTTTTTAAAGCTGTCAAATTTTGTTAAGTATTTGAAGCTGTCAACTTTTGTTAATGTTTTTGAAGCTGTCAACTTTTGTTAAATCTTTTAAAGCTGTCAACTTTTGTTAAATTTTTTGAAGCTGTCAAATTTTGTTAACTTTTCTGAAGCTGTCAAGTTTTGTTAAATTTTTTTGAAGCTGTCAACTTTTGTTAACTTTTTTAAAGCTGTCAACTTTTGTTATTTTTTTTAAAGCTGTCAACTTTTGTTATTTTTTTTAAAGCTGTCAACTTTTGTTAATTTTTTTTTATGTTTTGTAACTTTTGTTGAAGCTGTCAAGTTTTGTTAACTTTTTTTGAAGCTGTCAACTTTTGTTAACTTTTTTTGAAGCTGTCAACTTTTGTTAACTTTTTTGAAGCTGTCAACTTTTGTTAACTTTTTTTGAAGCTCTCAACTTTTGTTAACTTTTTTGAAGCTGTCAACTTTTATTAAATTTTTTAAAGCTGTCAACTTTTGTTAACTTTTTTGAAGCTGTCAAATTTTGTTAACTTTTTTGAAGCTGTCAACTTTTGTTAACTTTTTTTGAAGCTGTCAACTTTTGTTAACTTTTTTAAAGCTGTCAACTTTTGTTATTTTTTTTAAAGCTGTCAACTTTTGTTAACTTTTTTGAAGCTGTAAACTTTTGTTAATTTTTTTTGAAGCTGTCAACTTTTGTTGCCTTTTTTTGAAGCTGTCAACTTTTGTCAACTTTTTTGAAGCTGTCAACTTTTGTTAACTTTTTTTAAAGCTGTAAACTTTTGTTAACTTTTTTGAAGCTGTCAACTTTTTCTAACTTTTTTGAAGCTGTCAACTTTTGTTAACTTTTTTAAAGCTGTCAACCTTTGTTATTTTTGTTAAAGCTGTCAACTTTTGTTATTTTTTTTAAAGCTGTCAACTTTTGTTAATTTTTTTTTATGTTTTGTAACTTTTGTTGAAGCTGTCAAGTTTTTTTAACTTTTTTTGAAGCTGTCAACTCTTGTTAACTTTTTTTGAAGCTGTCAACTTTTGTTAACTTTTTTGAAGCTGTCAACTTTTGTTAACTTTTTTTAAAGCTCTCAACTTTTGTTAACTTTTTTGAAGCTGTCAACTTTTGTTAAATTTTTTAAAGCTGTCAACTTTTGTTAACTTTTTTGAAGCTGTCAAATTTTGTTAACTTTTTTGAAGCTGTCAACTTTTTTGAAGCTGTAAACTTTTGTTAATTTTTTTTAAAGCTGTCAACTTTTGTTGCCTTTTTTTGAAGCTGTCAACTTTTGTCAACTTTTTTGAAGCTGTCAAATTTTGTTAAATTTTTTTAAAGCTCTAAACTTTTGTTAACTTTTTTGCAGCTGTCAACTTTTTCTAACTTTTTTGAAGCTGTAAACTTTTGTTAACTTTTTTGAAGCTGTTAACTTTTGTTAACTTTTTATAAAGCTGTAAACTTTTGTTAACTTTTTTGAAGCTGTCAACTTTTGTTAACTTTTTTTGAAGCTGTCAACTTTTGTTAACTTTTTTGAAGCTGTCAACTTTTGTTAACTTTTTTTGAAGCTCTTAACTTTTGTTAACTTTTTTGAAGCTTTCAACTTTTGTTAACTTTTTTTGAAGCTGTCACCTTTTATTAACTTTTGTTAACTTCTTTTAAAGTTTTGTTAACTTTTTTGAAGCTGTCAACTTTTGTTAACTTCTTTTAAAGTTTTGTCAACTTTTTTAAAACTGTCAACTTTTGTTAACTTTTTTTGAAGCTGTCAACTTTTGTTAACTTTTTTTGAAGCTGTCAACTTTTGTTAACTTTTTTAAAGCTGTAAAATTTTGTTAACTATTTGAAGCTGTCAACTTTTGTTAATTTTTTTGAAGCTGTCAACTTTTGTTAACTTTTTTTGGAGCTGTCAACTTTTGTTAACTGGTTTTGAAGCTGTCAACTTTTGTTAAATTTTAGTGAAGCTGTCAACTTTTGTTAATTTTTTTTGAAGCTGTCAGTTTTTGTTAACTTTTGTTAACTTCTTTTAAAGTTTTGTAACTTTTTTTGAAGCTTTTAACTTTTGTTAACTTTTCTAAAGCTGTCAACTTTTGTTAATTTTTTTTTATGTTTTGTAACTTTTGTTGAAGCTGTCAACTTTTGTTATTTTTTTTTGAAACTGTCAACTTTTGTTAACTTTTATTTGAAGCTGTCAACTTTTGTTAACTTTTTCTGAAGCTGTCAACTTTTGTTAACTGGTTTTGAAGCTGTCAACTTTTGTTAATTTTTTTTGAAGCTGTCGACTTTTGTTAACTTTTTTTTTAAATTTTGTAATTTTTTCTGAAGCTGCCAACTATTGTTAACTTTTTGAAGCTGTCAACTTTTGTTAACTTTTTTGAAGCTTTTAACTTTTGTTCACTTTTTTGAAGCTGTCAACTTTTGTTAACTTTTTTTGAAGCTCTCAACTTTTGTTAACTTATTTGAAGCTGCCAACTTTTGTTAACTTTTTTTGAAGCTGTCAACTTTTGTTAACTTTTGTTAACTTCTTTTGAAATTTTGTTAACTTTTTTGAAGCTGTCAACATTTGTTAACTTCTTTTAAAGTTTTGTTAACTTTTTTGAAGATGTCAACTTTTGTTAACTTCTTTTGAAGTTTTGTCTGCTTTTTTAAAAATGTCAACTTTTGTTAACTTTTTTGAAGCTTTCAACTTTTGTTAACTTATTTGAAGCTGCCAACTTTTGTTAATGTTTTTGAAGCTGTCAACTTTTGTTAAATTTTTTAAAGCTGTCAACTTTTGTTAACTTTTTTGAAGCTGTCAAATTTTGTTAACTTTTCTGAAGCTGTCAAGTTTTGTTAAATTTTTTTGAAACTGTCAACTTTTGTTAACTTTTTTAAAGCTGTCAACTTTTGTTATTTTTTTTAAAGCTGTCAACTTTTGTTATTTTTTTTAAAGCTGTCAACTTTTGTTAATTTTTTTTATGTTTTGTAACTTTTGTTGAAGCTGTCAAGTTTTGTTAACTTTTTTTGAAGCTGTCAACTTTTGTTAACATTTTTTGAAGCTGTCAACTTTTGTTAATTTTTTTGATGCTGTCAACTTTTGTTAACTTTTTTTGAAGCTCTCAACTTTTGTTAACTTTTTTGAAGCTTTCAACTTTTGTTAACTTTTTTTGAAGCTGTCAACTTTTATTAACTTCTTTTAATGTTTTGTCAACTTTTTTAAAACTGTCAACTTTTGTTAACTTTTTTTGAAGCTGTCAACTTTTGTTAATTTTTTTTGAAGCTGTCAACTTTTGCTAACTTTTTTAAAGCTGTCAAATTTTGTTAACTATTTGAAGCTGTCAACTTTTGTTAATTTTTTTGAAGCTGTCTACTTTTGTTAACTTTTTTTGGAGCTGTCAACTTTTGTTAACTGGTATTGAAGCTGTCAACATTTGTTAAATTTTAGTGAAGCTGCCAACTTTTGTTAATTTTTTTTGAAGCTGTCAGTTTTTGTTAACTTTTGTTAACTTCTTTTAAAGTTTTGTTAACTTTTTTGAAGCTATCAACTTTTGTTAACTTCTTCTAAAGTTTTGTTAACTTTGTTGAAGTTGTTAACTTTTGTTAACTTTTTTTGAAGCTGTGAACTTTCCTTAACTTTTTCTGAAGCTGTCAACTTTTGTTTACTTTTTATGAAGTTTTGTAACTTTTTTTGAAGCTTTCAACTTTTGTTAACTTTTCTAAAGCTGTCAACTTTTGTTAATTTTTTTTTATGTTTTGTAACTTTTGTTGAAGCTGTCAACTTTTGTTATTTTTTTTGAAACTGTCAACTTTTGTTAACTTTTTTTTAAAGCTGTCACCTTTTGTTAACTTTTCTGAAGCTGTCAACTTTTGTTAACTGGTTTTGAAGCTGTCAACTTTTGTTAATTTTTTTTGAAGCTGTCGACTTTTGTTAAGTTTTTTTTTAAGTTTTGTAATTTTTTCTGAAGCTGCCAACTATTGTTAACTTTTTGAAGCTGTCATTATTGTTAGCTTTTTTGAAGCTTTCAACTTTTGTTCACTTTTTTGAAGCTGTCAACTTTTGTTAACTTTTTTTGAAGCTCCCAACTTTTGTTAACTTATTTGAAGCTGCCAACTTTTGTTAACTTTTTTTGAGGCTGTCAACTTTTGTTAACTTTTGTTAACTTCTTTTGAAGTTTTGTTAACTTTTTTGAAGCTGTCAACATTTGTTAACTTCTTTTAAAGTTTTGTTAACTTTTTTGAAGATGTCAACTTTTGTTAACTTCTTTTGAAGTTTTGTCTACTTTTTTAAAAATGTCAACTTTTGTTAACTTTTTTTGAAGCTGTCAACTTTTGTTAATTTTTTTAAAGATGTCAACCTTTGTCAACTTTTTTGAAGCTGTCAACTTTTGTTAACATTTTTTAAAGCTGTCAACTTTTGTTATTTTTTTTAAAGCTGTCAACTTTTGTTAATTTTTTTAAAGCTGTCAACTTTTGTTAACTTTTTTGGAGCTGTCAACTTTTGTTAATTTTTTTGAAGCTGTCAACTTTTGTTAACTTTTTAAAAGCTGTCCACTTTTGTTATTTTTTTTAAATCTGTCAACTTTTGTCAACTTTTTTAAAGCTGTCAACTTTTGTTAACTTTTTTGAAGCTGTCAACTTTTGTTAACTGTTTTAAAGCTGTCAAATTTTGTTAAGTATTTGAAGCTGTCAACTTTTGTTAACTTTTCTAAAGCTGTCAACTTTTGTTAATTTTTTTTTATGTTTTGTAACTTTTGTTGAAGCTGTCAACTTTTGTTATTTTTTTTTGAAACTGTCAACTTTTGTTAACTTTTTTTTGAAGCTGTCAACTTTTGTTAACTTTTCTGAAGCTGTCAACTTTTGTTAACTGGTTTTGAAGCTGTCAACTTTTGTTAATTTTTTTTGAAGCTGTCGACTTTTGTTAACTTTTTTTTTTAAGTTTTGTAATTTTTTCTGAAGCTGCCAACTATTGTTAACTTTTTGAAGCTGTCAATTATTGTTAACTTTTTTGAAGCTTTCAACTTTTGTTCACTTTTTTGAAGCTGTCAATTTTTGTTAACTTTTTTTGAAGCTCCCAACTTTTGTTAACTTATTTGAAGCTGCCAACTTTTGTTAACTTTTTTTGAAGCTGTCAACTTTTGTTAACTTTTGTTAACTTCTTTTGAAATTTTGTTAACTTTTTTGAAGCTGTCAACATTTGTTAACTTCTTTTAAAGTTTTGTTAACTTTTTTGAAGATGTCAACTTTTGTTAACTTCTTTTGAAGTTTTGTCTACTTTTTTAAAAATGTCAACTTTTGTTAACTTTTTTTGAAGCTGTCAACTTTTGTTAATTTTTTTAAAGATGTCAACCTTTGTCAACTTTTTTGAAGCTGTCAACTTTTGTTAACATTTTTTAAAGCTGTCAACTTTTGTTATTTTTTTTAAAGCTGTCAACTTTTGTTAATTTTTTTAAAGCTGTCAACTTTTGTTAACTTTTTTGGAGCTGTCAACTTTTGTTAATTTTTTTGAAGCTGTCAACTTTTGTTAACTTTTTAAAAGCTGTCCACTTTTGTTATTTTTTTTAAATCTGTCAACTTTTGTCAACTTTTTTAAAGCTGTCAACTTTTGTTAACTTTTTTGAAGCTGTCAACTTTTGTTAACTTTTTTAAAGCTGTCAAATTTTGTTAAGTATTTGAAGCTGTCAACTTTTGTTAATGTTTTTGAAGCTGTCAACTTTTGTTAAATTTTTTAAAGCTGTCAACTTTTGTTAAATTTTTTGAAGCTGTCAAATTTTGTTAACTTTTCTGAAGCTGTCAAGTTTTGTTAAATTTTTTTGAAGCTGTCAACTTTTGTTAACTTTTT
Organism: Altica lythri; assembly: GCA_964028335.1. NCBI lineage: Eukaryota > Metazoa > Arthropoda > Insecta > Coleoptera > Chrysomelidae > Altica > Altica lythri. Next base: position 44,030,958 of record OZ034800.1, on the reverse strand, counting down.
TAAAGCTGTCAACTTTTGTTATTTTTTTTAAAGCTGTCAACTTTTGTTATTTTTTTTAAAGCTGTCAACTTTTGTTAATTTTTTTTTATGTTTTGTAACTTTTGTTGAAGCTGTCAACTTTTGTTAACTTTTTTTGAAGCTGTCAACTTTTGTTAACTTTTTTGAAGCTGTCAACTTTTGTTAACTTTTTTTGAAGCTCTCAACTTTTGTTAACTTTTTTGAAGCTGTCAACTTTTATTAAATTTTTTAAAGCTGTCAACTTTTGTTAACTTTTTTGAAGCTGTCAAATTTTGTTAACTTTTTTGAAGCTGTCAACTTTTGTTAACTTTTTTTGAAGCTGTCAACTTTTGTTAACTTTTTTAAAGCTGTCAACTTTTGTTATTTTTTTTAAAGCTGTCAACTTTTGTTAACTTTTTTGAAGCTGTAAACTTTTGTTAATTTTTTTTGAAGCTGTCAACTTTTGTTGCCTTTTTTTGAAGCTGTCAACTTTTGTCAACTTTTTTGAAGCTGTCAACTTTTGTTAACTTTTTTTAAAGCTGTAAACTTTTGTTAACTTTTTTGAAGCTGTCAACTTTTTCTAACTTTTTTGAAGCTGTCAACTTTTGTTAACTTTTTTAAAGCTGTCAACCTTTGTTATTTTTGTTAAAGCTGTCAACTTTTGTTATTTTTTTTAAAGCTGTCAACTTTTGTTAATTTTTTTTTATGTTTTGTACCTTTTGTTGAAGCTGTCAAGTTTTGTTAACTTTTTTTGAAGCTGTCAACTCTTGTTAACTTTTTTTGAAGCTGTCAACTTTTGTTAACTTTTTTGAAGCTGTCAACTTTTGTTAACTTTTTAAAAGCTGTCCACTTTTGTTATTTTTTTTTAAATCTGTCAACTTTTGTCAACTTTTTTAAAGCTGTCAACTTTTGTTAACTTTTTTGGAGCTGTCAACTTTTGTTAATTTTTTTGAAACTGTCAACTTTTATTAAATTTTTAAAAGCTGTCCACTTTAGTTATTTTTTTTAGAGCTGTTAACTTTTGTAAACTTTTTTTAAGCTGTCAACCTTCGTTAACTTTTTTTGAAGCTGTCAACTTTTGTTAACTTTTTTAAAGCTGTCAAATTTTGTTAACTATTTGAAGCTGTCAACTTTTGTTAATTTTTTTGAAGCTGTCAACTTTTGTTAAATTTTTTAAAGCTGTCAATTTTTGTTAACTTTTTTGAAGCTGTCAAATTTTGTTAACTTTTTTGAAGCTGTCAAGTTTTGTTAAATTTTTTTGAAGCTGTCAACTTTTGTTAATTTTTTTAAAGCTGTCAACTTTTGTTATTTTTTTTAAAGCTGTCAACTTTCGTCAAACTTTTTGAAGCTGTTAACTTTTGTTAATTTTTTTTGAAGCTGTCGATTTTTGTTAACTTTTTTAAAGCTGTCAACTTTTGTTAACTTTTTTAAAGCTTTCAACTTTTGTTCACTTTTTTAAATCTGTCAACTTTTGTTCACTTTTTTTGAAGCTCTTAACTTTTGTTAACTTATTTGAAGCTGCCAACTTTTGTTAACTTTTTTTGAAGCTGTCAACTTTTGTTAACTTTTGTTAACTTCTTTTGAAGTTTTGTTAACTTTTTTGAAGCTGTCAACATTTGTTAACTTCTTTTAAAGTTTTGTTAACTTTTTTGAAGATGTCAACTTTTGTTAACTTCTTTTGAAGTTTTGTCTACTTTTTTAAAAACGTCAACTTTTGTTAACTTTTTTTGAACCTCTCAACTTTTGTTAATTTTTTTAAAGATGTCAACCTTTGTCAACTTTTTTGAAGCTGTCAACTTTTGTTAACTTTTTTTGAAGCTGTCAAATTTTGTTAACTATTTAAAGCTGTCAACTTTTGTTAATTTTTTTGAAGCTGTCAACTTTTGTTAAATTTTTTAAAGCTGTCAATGTATGTTAACTTTTTGAAGCTGTCAAATTTTGTTAACTTTTTTGAAGCTGTCAAGTTTTGTTAAATTTTTTTGAAGCTGTCAACTTTTGTTAACTTTTTTAAAGCTGTCAACTTTTGTTATTTTTTTTAAAGCTGTCAACTTTCGTCAAATTTTTTGAAGCTGTTAACTTTTGTTAATTTTTTTTGAAACTGTCAACTTTTGTTAACTTTTTTGAAGTTGTCAAATTTTGTTAACTTTTTTGAAGCTGTCAACTTTTGTTAATTTTTTTAAAGCTGTCAAATTTTGTTAACTATTTGAAGCTGTCAACTTTTGTTAATGTTTTTGAAGCTGTCAACTTTTGTTAAATTTTTTAAAGCTGTCAACTTTTGTTAACTTTTTTGAAGCTGTCAAATTTTGTTAACTTTTCTAAAGCTGTCAAGTTTTGTTAAATTTTTTGAAGCTGTCAACTTTTGTTAACTTTTTTAAAGCTGTTAACTTTTGTTATTTTTTTTAAAGCTGTTAACTTTTGTTATTTTTTTTAAAGCTGTCAACTTTTGTTAATTTTTTTTTATGTTTTGTAACTTTTGTTGAAGCTGTCAAGTTTTGTTAACTTTTTTTGAAGCTGTCAACTTTTGTTAACTTCTTTTGAAATTTTGTTAACTTTTTTGAAGCTGTCAACTTTTGTTAACTTTTTTAAAGCTGTCAACTGTTGTTAACTTTTTTAAAGCTGTCAAATTTTGTAAATTTTTTTAAAGCTGTCAACTTTTGTCAACTTTTTTGACGCTGTCAACTTTTGTTAATTTTTTTTGAAGCTGTCAACTTTTGTTAACTTTTTTAAAGCTCTTAACTTTTGTTATTTTTTTTTAAAGCTGTCAACTTTTGTCAAATTTTTTGAAGCTGACAACTTGTGTTAACTTTTTTTGAAGCTGTCAACTTTTGTTAACTTTTTTTAAAGCTGTCAACTTTTGTTATATTATTTAAAGCTGCCAACTTTTGTTATTTTTTTTAAAGCTGTCATTTTTTGTCAAATTTGTTGGTCAACTTTTGTTACCTTTTTTTAAAGCTGTCAACTTTTGTTAACTTTTTTGAAGCTGTCAACTTTTGTTAACTTTTTAAAAGCTGTCCACTTTTGTTATTTTTTTTAAAGCTGTTAACTTTTGTAAACTTTTTTCAAGCTGTCAACTTTTGTTAACTTTTTTTGAAGCTGTCAACTTTTGTTAACTTTTTTAAAGCTGTCAAATTTTGTTAACTATTTGAAGCTGTCAAATTTTGTTAATTTTTTTAAAGCTGTCAACTTTTGTTAAATTTTTTAAAGCTGCCAACTTTTGTTAACTTTTTTGAAGCTGTCAAATTTTGTTAACTTTTTTGAAGCTGTCAACTTTTGTCAAATTTTTTGAAGCTGTTAACTTTTGTTAATTTTTTTTGAAAGCTGTCAACTTTTGTTAACTTCTTTTGAAGCTGTTAACTTTTGTTAACTTTTTTGAAGCTGTCAAATTTTGTTAACTTTTTTGAAGCTATCAACTTTTGTTAATTTTTTTGAAGCTGTTAACTTTTGTTAACTTTTTAAATGCTGTCAACTTTTGTTGTCTTTTTTTGAAGCTGTCAACTTTTGTCAACTTTTTTGAAGCTGTCAACTTTTGTTAACTTTTTTTAAAGCTGTAAACTTTTGTTAACTTTTTTGAAGCTGTCAACTTTTTCTAACTTTTTTGAAGCTGTAAACTTTTTTGAAGCTGTCAACTTTTGTTAACTTTGTTTAAAGCTGTAAACTTTTGTTAACTTTTTTGAAGCTGTCAACTTTTGTTAACTTTTTTTGAAGCTGTCAACTTTTGTTAACTTTTTTAAAGCTGTCAACTTTTGTTAACTTTTTTGAAGCTCTCAACTTTTGTTAACTTTTTTGAAGCTTTCAACTTTTGTTAACTTTTTTTGAAGCTGTCAACTTTTATTAACTTTTGTTAACTTCTTTTAAAGTTTTGTTAACTTTTTTGAAGCTGTCAACTTTTGTTAACTTCTTTTGAAGTTTTGTTAACTTTTTTGAAGCTGTCAACTTATGTTAACTTCTTTTAAAGTTTTGTCAACTTTTTTAAAACTGTCAACTTTTGTTAACTTTTTTTGAAGCTGTCAACTTTTGTTAACTTTTTTTGAAGCTGTCAACTTTTGTTAACTTCTTCTAAAGTTTTGTTAACTTTGTTGAAGTTGTTAACTTTTGTTAACTTTTTTTGAAGCTGTGAACTTTCCTTAACTTTTTCTGAAGCTGTCAACTTTTGTTTACTTTTTATGAAGTTTTGTAACTTTTTTTGAAGCTTTTAACTTTTGTTAACTTTTCTAAAGCTGTCAACTTTTGTTAATTTTTTTTTATGTTTTGTAACTTTTGTTGAAGCTGTCAACTTTTGTTATTTTTTTTTTGAAACTGTCAACTTTTGTTAACTTTTTTTTGAAGCTGTCAACTTTTGTTAACTTTTCTGAAGCTGTCAACTTTTGTTAACTGGTTTTGAAGCTGTCAACTTTTGTTAATTTTTTTTGAAGCTGTCGACTTTTGTTAACTTTTTTTTTAAATTTTGTAATTTTTTCTGAAGCTGCCAACTATTGTTAACTTTTTGAAGCTGTCAATTTTTGTTAACTTTTTTGAAGCTTTCAACTTTTCTTCACTTTTTTGAAGCTGTCAACTTTTGTTAACTTTTTTTGAAGCTCTCAACTTTTGTTAACTTCTTTTGAAGTTTTGTTAACTTTTTTGAAGCTGTCAACATTTGTTAACTTTTTTTAAAGTTTTGTTAACTTTTTTGAAGATGTCAACTTTTGTTAACTTCTTTTGAAGTTTTGTCTACTTTTTTACAAATGTCAACTTTTGTTAACTTTTTTTGAACCTCTCAACTTTTGTTAATTTTTGTAAAGATGTCAACCTTTGTCAACTTTTTTGAAGCTGTCAACTTTTGTTAACTTTTTTTGAAGCTGTCAACTTTTGTTATTTTTTTTAAAGCTGTCAACTGTTGTTTATTTTTTTAAAGCTGTCAACTTTTGTTAACTTTTTTGGAGCTGTCAACTTTTGTTAATTTTTTTGAAGCTGTCAACTTTTGTTAACTTTTTAAAAGCTGTCCACTTTTGTTATTTTTTTTTAAATCTGTCAACTTTTGTCAACTTTTTTAAAGCTGTCAACTTTTGTTAACTTTTTTGGAGCTGTCAACTTTTGTTAATTTTTTTGAAACTGTCAACTTTTATTAAATTTTTAAAAGCTGTCCACTTTTGTTATTTTTTTTAGAGCTGTTAACTTTTGTAAACTTTTTTTAAGCTGTCAACCTTCGTTAACTTTTTTTGAAGCTGTCAACTTTTGTTAACTTTTTTAAAGCTGTCAAATTTTGTTAACTATTTGAAGCTGTCAACTTTTGTTAATTTTTTTGAAGCTGTCAACTTTTGTTAAATTTTTTAAAGCTGTCAATTTTTGTTAACTTTTTTGAAGCTGTCAAATTTTGTTAACTTTTTTGAAGCTGTCAAGTTTTGTTAAATTTTTTTGAAGCTGTCAACTTTTGTTAATTTTTTTAAAGCTGTCAACTTTTGTTATTTTTTTTAAAGCTGTCAACTTTCGTCAAATTTTTTGAAGCTGTTAACTTTTGTTAATTTTTTTTGAAACTGTCAACTTTTGTTAACTTTTTTAAAGCTGTCAAATTTTGTTAACTTTTTTGAAGCTGTCAACTTTTGTTAACTTTTTTAAAGCTGTCAAATTTTGTTAACTATTTGAAGCTGTCAACTTTTGTTAATGTTTTTGAAGCTGTCAACTTTTGTTAAATTTTTTAAAGCTGTCAACTTTTGTTAACTTTTTTGAAGCTGTCAAATTTTGTTAACTTTTCTGAAGCTGTCAAGTTTTGTTAAATTTTTTTGAAGCTGTCAACTTTTGTTAATTTTTTTTATGTTCTGTAACTTTTGTTGAAGCTGTCAACTTTTGTTATTTTTTTTTGAAACTGTCAACTTTTGTTAACTTTTTTTTGAAGCTGTCAACTTTTGTTAACTTTTCTGAAGCTGTCAACTTTTGTTAACTGGTTTTGAAGCTGTCAACTTTTGTTAATTTTTTTTGAAGCTGTCGACTTTTGTTAACTTTTTTTTTAAATTTTGTAATTTTTTCTGAAGCTGCCAACTATTGTTAACTTTTTGAAGCTGTCAATTTTTGTTAACTTTTTTGAAGCTTTCAACTTTTGTTCACTTTTTTGAAGCTGTCAACTTTTGTTAACTTTTTTTGAAGCTCTCAACTTTTGTTAACTTATTTGAAGCTGCCAACTTTTGTTAACTTTTTTTGAAGCTGTCAACTTTTGTTAACTTTTTTAAAGCTGTCAAATTTTGTTAACTATTTGAAGCTGTCAACTTTTGTTAATGTTTTTGAAGCTGTCAACTTTTGTTAAATTTTTTAAAGCTGTCAACTTTTGTTAACTTTTTTGAAGCTGTCAAATTTTGTTAACTTTTCTGAAGCTGTCAAGTTTTGTTAAATTTTTTTGAAGCTGTCAACTTTTGTTAACTTTTTTAAAGCTGTCAACTTTTGTTATTTTTTTTAAAGCTGTCAACTTTTGTTATTTTTTTTAAAGCTGTCAACTTTTGTTAATTTTTTTTATGTTTTGTAACTTTTGTTGAAGCTGTCAAGTTTTGTTAACTTTTTTTGAAGCTGTCAACTTTTGTTAACATTTTTTGAAGCTGTCAACTTTTGTTAATTTTTTTGATGCTGTCAACTTTTGTTAACTTTTTTTGAAGCTCTCAACTTTTGTTAACTTTTTTGAAGCTTTCAACTTTTGTTAACTTTTTTTGAAGCTGTCAACTTTTATTAACTTCTTTTAAAGTTTTGTCAACTTTTTTAAAACTGTCAACTTTTGTTAACTTTTTTTGAAGCTGTCAACTTTTGTTAATTTTTTTTGAAGCTGTCAACTTTTGCTAACTTTTTTAAAGCTGTCAAATTTTGTTAACTATTTGAAGCTGTCAACTTTTGTTAATTTTTTTGAAGCTGTCTACTTTTGTTAACTTTTTTTGGAGCTGTCAACTTTTGTTAACTGGTATTGAAGCTGTCAACATTTGTTAAATTTTAGTGAAGCTGCCAACTTTTGTTAATTTTTTTTGAAGCTGTCAGTTTTTGTTAACTTTTGTTAACTTCTTTTAAAGTTTTGTTAACTTTTTTGAAGCTATCAACTTTTGTTAACTTCTTCTAAAGTTTTGTTAACTTTGTTGAAGTTGTTAACTTTTGTTAACTTTTTTTGAAGCTGTGAACTTTCCTTAACTTTTTCTGAAGCTGTCAACTTTTGTTTACTTTTTATGAAGTTTTGTAACTTTTTTTGAAGCTTTCAACTTTTGTTAACTTTTCTAAAGCTGTCAACTTTTGTTAATTTTTTTTTATGTTTTGTAACTTTTGTTGAAGCTGTCAACTTTTGTTATTTTTTTTGAAACTGTCAACTTTTGTTAACTTTTTTTTAAAGCTGTCAACTTTTGTTATTTTTTTTAAAGCTGTCAACTTTTGTTAATTTTTTTTATGTTTTGTAACTTTTGTTGAAGCTGTCAAGTTTTGTTAACTTTTTTTGAAGCTGTCAACTTTTGTTAACATTTTTTGAAGCTGTCAACTTTTGTTAATTTTTTTGATGCTGTCAACTTTTGTTAACTTTTTTTGAAGCTCTCAACTTTTGTTAACTTTTTTGAAGCTTTCAACTTTTGTTAACTTTTTTTGAAGCTGTCAACTTTTATTAACTTCTTTTAAAGTTTTGTCAACTTTTTTAAAACTGTCAACTTTTGTTAACTTTTTTTGAAGCTGTCAACTTTTGTTAATTTTTTTTGAAGCTGTCAACTTTTGCTAACTTTTTTAAAGCTGTCAAATTTTGTTAACTATTTGAAGCTGTCAACTTTTGTTAATTTTTTTGAAGCTGTCTACTTTTGTTAACTTTTTTTGGAGCTGTCAACTTTTGTTAACTGGTATTGAAGCTGTCAACATTTGTTAAATTTTAGTGAAGCTGCCAACTTTTGTTAATTTTTTTTGAAGCTGTCAGTTTTTGTTAACTTTTGTTAACTTCTTTTAAAGTTTTGTTAACTTTTTTGAAGCTATCAACTTTTGTTAACTTCTTCTAAAGTTTTGTTAACTTTGTTGAAGTTGTTAACTTTTGTTAACTTTTTTTGAAGCTGTGAACTTTCCTTAACTTTTTCTGAAGCTGTCAACTTTTGTTTACTTTTTATGAAGTTTTGTAACTTTTTTTGAAGCTTTCAACTTTTGTTAACTTTTCTAAAGCTGTCAACTTTTGTTAATTTTTTTTTATGTTTTGTAACTTTTGTTGAAGCTGTCAACTTTTGTTATTTTTTTTGAAACTGTCAACTTTTGTTAACTTTTTTTTAAAGCTGTCACCTTTTGTTAACTTTTCTGAAGCTGTCAACTTTTGTTAACTGGTTTTGAAGCTGTCAACTTTTGTTAATTTTTTTTGAAGCTGTCGACTTTTGTTAAGTTTTTTTTTAAGTTTTGTAATTTTTTCTGAAGCTGCCAACTATTGTTAACTTTTTGAAGCTGTCATTATTGTTAACTTTTTTGAAGCTTTCAACTTTTGTTCACTTTTTTGAAGCTGTCAACTTTTGTTAACTTTTTTTGAAGCTCCCAACTTTTGTTAACTTATTTGAAGCTGCCAACTTTTGTTAACTTTTTTTGAGGCTGTCAACTTTTGTTAACTTTTGTTAACTTCTTTTGAAGTTTTGTTAACTTTTTTGAAGCTGTCAACATTTGTTAACTTCTTTTAAAGTTTTGTTAACTTTTTTGAAGATGTCAACTTTTGTTAACTTCTTTTGAAGTTTTGTCTACTTTTTTAAAAATGTCAACTTTTGTTAACTTTTTTTGAAGCTGTCAACTTTTGTTAATTTTTTTAAAGATGTCAACCTTTGTCAACTTTTTTGAAGCTGTCAACTTTTGTTAACATTTTTTAAAGCTGTCAACTTTTGTTATTTTTTTTAAATCTGTCAACTTTTGTCAACTTTTTTAAAGCTGTCAACTTTTGTTAACTTTTTTGAAGCTGTCAACTTTTGTTAACTGTTTTAAAGCTGTCAAATTTTGTTAAGTATTTGAAGCTGTCAACTTTTGTTAACTTTTCTAAAGCTGTCAACTTTTGTTAATTTTTTTTTATGTTTTGTAACTTTTGTTGAAGCTGTCAACTTTTGTTATTTTTTTTTGAAACTGTCAACTTTTGTTAACTTTTTTTTGAAGCTGTCAACTTTTGTTAACTTTTCTGAAGCTGTCAACTTTTGTTAACTGGTTTTGAAGCTGTCAACTTTTGTTAATTTTTTTTGAAGCTGTCGACTTTTGTTAACTTTTTTTTTTAAGTTTTGTAATTTTTTCTGAAGCTGCCAACTATTGTTAACTTTTTGAAGCTGTCAATTATTGTTAACTTTTTTGAAGCTTTCAACTTTTGTTCACTTTTTTGAAGCTGTCAATTTTTGTTAACTTTTTTTGAAGCTCCCAACTTTTGTTAACTTATTTGAAGCTGCCAACTTTTGTTAACTTTTTTTGAAGCTGTCAACTTTTGTTAACTTTTGTTAACTTCTTTTGAAATTTTGTTAACTTTTTTGAAGCTGTCAACATTTGTTAACTTCTTTTAAAGTTTTGTTAACTTTTTTGAAGATGTCAACTTTTGTTAACTTCTTTTGAAGTTTTGTCTACTTTTTTAAAAATGTCAACTTTTGTTAACTTTTTTTGAAGCTGTCAACTTTTGTTAATTTTTTTAAAGATGTCAACCTTTGTCAACTTTTTTGAAGCTGTCAACTTTTGTTAACATTTTTTAAAGCTGTCAACTTTTGTTATTTTTTTTAAAGCTGTCAACTTTTGTTAATTTTTTTAAAGCTGTCAACTTTTGTTAACTTTTTTGGAGCTGTCAACTTTTGTTAATTTTTTTGAAGCTGTCAACTTTTGTTAACTTTTTAAAAGCTGTCCACTTTTGTTATTTTTTTTAAATCTGTCAACTTTTGTCAACTTTTTTAAAGCTGTCAACTTTTGTTAACTTTTTTGAAGCTGTCAACTTTTGTTAACTTTTTTAAAGCTGTCAAATTTTGTTAAGTATTTGAAGCTGTCAACTTTTGTTAATGTTTTTGAAGCTGTCAACTTTTGTTAAATTTTTTAAAGCTGTCAACTTTTGTTAAATTTTTTGAAGCTGTCAAATTTTGTTAACTTTTCTGAAGCTGTCAAGTTTTGTTAAATTTTTTTGAAGCTGTCAACTTTTGTTAACTTTTTTAAAGCTGTCAACTTTTGTTATTTTTTTTAAAGCTGTCAACTTTTGTTATTTTTTTTAAAGCTGTCAACTTTTGTTAATTTTTTTTTATGTTTTGTAACTTTTGTTGAAGCTGTCAACTTTTGTTAACTTTTTTTGAAGCTGTCAACTTTTGTTAACTTTTTTGAAGCTGTCAACTTTTGTTAACTTTTTTTGAAGCTCTCAACTTTTGTTAACTTTTTTGAAGCTGTCAACTTTTATTAAATTTTTTAAAGCTGTCAACTTTTGTTAACTTTTTTGAAGCTGTCAAATTTTGTTAACTTTTTTGAAGCTGTCAACTTTTGTTAACTTTTTTTGAAGCTGTCAACTTTTGTTAACTTTTTTAAAGCTGTCAACTTTTGTTATTTTTTTTAAAGCTGTCAACTTTTGTTAACTTTTTTGAAGCTGTAAACTTTTGTTAATTTTTTTTGAAGCTGTCAACTTTTGTTGCCTTTTTTTGAAGCTGTCAACTTTTGTCAACTTTTTTGAAGCTGTCAACTTTTGTTAACTTTTTTTAAAGCTGTAAACTTTTGTTAACTTTTTTGAAGCTGTCAACTTTTTCTAACTTTTTTGAAGCTGTCAACTTTTGTTAACTTTTTTAAAGCTGTCAACCTTTGTTATTTTTGTTAAAGCTGTCAACTTTTGTTATTTTTTTTAAAGCTGTCAACTTTTGTTAATTTTTTTTTATGTTTTGTACCTTTTGTTGAAGCTGTCAAGTTTTGTTAACTTTTTTTGAAGCTGTCAACTCTTGTTAACTTTTTTTGAAGCTGTCAACTTTTGTTAACTTTTTTGAAGCTGTCAACTTTTGTTAACTTTTTAAAAGCTGTCCACTTTTGTTATTTTTTTTTAAATCTGTCAACTTTTGTCAACTTTTTTAAAGCTGTCAACTTTTGTTAACTTTTTTGGAGCTGTCAACTTTTGTTAATTTTTTTGAAACTGTCAACTTTTATTAAATTTTTAAAAGCTGTCCACTTTAGTTATTTTTTTTAGAGCTGTTAACTTTTGTAAACTTTTTTTAAGCTGTCAACCTTCGTTAACTTTTTTTGAAGCTGTCAACTTTTGTTAACTTTTTTAAAGCTGTCAAATTTTGTTAACTATTTGAAGCTGTCAACTTTTGTTAATTTTTTTGAAGCTGTCAACTTTTGTTAAATTTTTTAAAGCTGTCAATTTTTGTTAACTTTTTTGAAGCTGTCAAATTTTGTTAACTTTTTTGAAGCTGTCAAGTTTTGTTAAATTTTTTTGAAGCTGTCAACTTTTGTTAATTTTTTTAAAGCTGTCAACTTTTGTTATTTTTTTTAAAGCTGTCAACTTTCGTCAAACTTTTTGAAGCTGTTAACTTTTGTTAATTTTTTTTGAAACTGTCAACTTTTGTTAACTTTTTTAAAGCTGTCAAATTTTGTTAACTTTTTTGAAGCTGTCAACTTTTGTTAACTTTTTTAAAGCTGTCAAATTTTGTTAACTATTTGAAGCTGTCAACTTTTGTTAATGTTTTTGAAGCTGTCAACTTTTGTTAAATTTTTTAAAGCTGTCAACTTTTGTTAACTTTTTTGAAGCTGTCAAATTTTGTTAACTTTTCTGAAGCTGTCAAGTTTTGTTAAATTTTTTTGAAGCTGTCAACTTTTGTTAATTTTTTTTATGTTTTGTAACTTTTGTTGAAGCTGTCAACTTTTGTTATTTTTTTTGAAACTGTCAACTTTTGTTAACTTTTTTTTGAAGCTGTCAACTTTTGTTAACTTTTCTGAAGCTGTCAACTTTTGTTAACTGGTTTTGAAGCTGTCAACTTTTGTTAATTTTTTTTGAAGCTGTCGACTTTTGTTAACTTTTTTTTTAAATTTTGTAATTTTTTCTGAAGCTGCCAACTATTGTTAACTTTTTGAAGCTGTCAATTTTTGTTAACTTTTTTGAAGCTTTCAACTTTTGTTCACTTTTTTGAAGCTGTCAACTTATGTTAACTTTTTTTGAAGCTCTCAACTTTTGTTAACTTATTTGAAGCTGCCAACTTTTGTTAACTTTTTTTGAAGCTGTCAACTTTTGTTAACTTTTTTAAAGCTGTCAAATTTTGTTAACTATTTGAAGCTGTCAACTTTTGTTAATTTTTTTGAAGCTGTCAACTTTTGTTAACTTTTTTTGGAGCTGTCAACTTTTGTTAACTGGTTTTGAAGCTGTCAACTTTTGTTAAATTTTAGTGAACCTGTCAACTTTTGTTAATTTTTTTTGAAGCTGTCAGTTTTTGTTAACTTTTGTTAACTTCTTTTAAAGTTTTGTTAACTTTTTTGAAGCTATCAACTTTTGTTAACTTCTTCTAAAGTTTTGTTAACTTTGTTGAAGTTGTTAACTTTTGTTAACTTTTTTTGAAGCTGTGAACTTTCCTTAACTTTTTCTGAAGCTGTCAACTTTTGTTTACTTTTTATGAAGTTTTGTAACTTTTTTTGAAGCTTTTAACTTTTGTTAACTTTTCTAAAGCTGTCAACTTTTGTTAATTTTTTTTTATGTTTTGTAACTTTTGTTGAAGCTGTCAACTTTTGTTATTTTTTTTTGAAACTGTCAACTTTTGTTAACTTTTTTTTGAAGCTGTCAACTTTTGTTAACTTTTCTGAAGCTGTCAACTTTTGTTAACTGGTTTTGAAGCTGTTAACTTTTGTTAATTTTTTTTGAAGCTGTCGACTTTTGTTAACTTTTTTTTTTAAATTTTGTAATTTTTTCTGAAGCTGCCAACTATTGTTAACTTTTTGAAGCTGTCAATTTTTGTTAACTTTTTTGAAGCTTTCAACTTTTGTTCACTTTTTTGAAGCTGTCAACTTTTGTTAACTTTTTTTTGAAGCTCTCAACTTTTGTTAACTTATTTGAAGCTGTAAACTTTTGTTAACATTTTTTGAAGCTGTCAACTTTTGTTAACTTCTTTTGAAGTTTTGTTAACTTTTTTGAAGCTGTCAACATTTGTTAACTTTTTTTAAACTTTTGTTAACTTTTTTGAAGATGTCAACTTTTGTTAACCTCTTTTGAAGTTTTGTCTACTTTTTTACAAATGTCAACTTTTGTTAACTTTTTTTGAACCTCTCAACTTTTGTTAATTTTTGTAAAGATGTCAACCTTTGTCAACTTTTTTGAAGCTGTCAACTTTTGTTAACTTTTTTTGAAGCCGTCAACTTTTGTTATTTTTTTTAAAGCTGTCAACTGTTGTTAATTTTTTTAAAGCTGTCAACTTTTGTTAACTTTTTTGGAGCTGTCAACTTTTGTTAATTTTTTTGAAGCTGTCAACTTTTGTTAATTTTTTTGAAACTGTCAACTTTTATTAAATTTTTAAAAGCTGTCCACTTTTGTTATTTTTTTTAGAGCTGTTAACTTTTGTAAACTTTTTTTAAGCTGTCCACTTTTGTTATTTTTTTTTAAATCTGTCAACTTTTGTCAACTTTTTTAAAGCTGTCAACTTTTGTTAACTTTTTTGGAGCTGTCAACTTTTGTTAATTTTTTTGAAACTGTCAACTTTTATTAAATTTTTAAAAGCTGTCCACTTTTGTTATTTTTTTTAGAGCTGTTAACTTTTGTAAACTTTTTTTAAGCTGTCAACCTTTGTTAACTTTTTTTGAAGCTGTCAACTTTTGTTAACTTTTTTAAAGCTGTCAAATTTTGTTAACTATTTGAAGCTGTCAACTTTTGTTAATTTTTTTGAAGCTGTCAACTTTTGTTAAATTTTTTAAAGCTGTCAATTTTTGTTAACTTTTTTGAAGCTGTCAAATTTTGTTAACTTTTTTGAAGCTGTCAAGTTTTGTTAAATTTTTTTGAAGCTGTCAACTTTTGTTAATTTTTTTAAAGCTGTCAACTTTTGTTATTTTTTTTAAAGCTGTCAACTTTCGTCAAATTTTTTGAAGCTGTTAACTTTTGTTAATTTTTTTTGAAACTGTCAACTTTTGTTAACTTTTTTGAAGCTGTCAACTTTTGTTAACTTTTTTAAAGCTGTCAAATTTTGTTAACTATTTGAAGCTGTCAACTTTTGTTAATGTTTTTGAAGCTGTCAACTTTTGTTAAATTTTTTAAAGCTGTCAACTTTTGTTAACTTTTTTGAAGCTGTCAAATTTTGTTAACTTTTCTGAAGCTGTCAAGTTTTGTTAAATTTTTTTGAAACTGTCAACTTTTGTTAACTTTTTTAAAGCTGTCAACTTTTGTTATTTTTTTTAAAGCTGTCAACTTTTGTTATTTTTTTTAAAGCTGTCAACTTTTGTTAATTTTTTTTATGTTTTGTAACTTTTGTTGAAGCTGTCAAGTTTTGTTAACTTTTTTTGAAGCTGTCAACTTTTGTTAACATTTTTTGAAGCTGTCAACTTTTGTTAATTTTTTTGATGCTGTCAACTTTTGTTAACTTTTTTTGAAGCTCTCAACTTTTGTTAACTTTTTTGAAGCTTTCAACTTTTGTTAACTTTTTTTGAAGCTGTCAACTTTTATTAACTTCTTTTAAAGTTTTGTCAACTTTTTTAAAACTGTCAACTTTTGTTAACTTTTTTTGAAGCTGTCAACTTTTGTTAATTTTTTTTGAAGCTGTCAACTTTTGCTAACTTTTTTAAAGCTGTCAAATTTTGTTAACTATTTGAAGCTGTCAACTTTTGTTAATTTTTTTGAAGCTGTCTACTTTTGTTAACTTTTTTTGGAGCTGTCAACTTTTGTTAACTGGTATTGAAGCTGTCAACATTTGTTAAATTTTAGTGAAGCTGCCAACTTTTGTTAATTTTTTTTGAAGCTGTCAGTTTTTGTTAACTTTTGTTAACTTCTTTTAAAGTTTTGTTAACTTTTTTGAAGCTATCAACTTTTGTTAACTTCTTCTAAAGTTTTGTTAACTTTGTTGAAGTTGTTAACTTTTGTTAACTTTTTTTGAAGCTGTGAACTTTCCTTAACTTTTTCTGAAGCTGTCAACTTTTGTTTACTTTTTATGAAGTTTTGTAACTTTTTTTGAAGCTTTCAACTTTTGTTAACTTTTCTAAAGCTGTCAACTTTTGTTAATTTTTTTTTATGTTTTGTAACTTTTGTTGAAGCTGTCAACTTTTGTTATTTTTTTTGAAACTGTCAACTTTTGTTAACTTTTTTTTAAAGCTGTCACCTTTTGTTAACTTTTCTGAAGCTGTCAACTTTTGTTAACTGGTTTTGAAGCTGTCAACTTTTGTTAATTTTTTTTGAAGCTGTCGACTTTTGTTAAGTTTTTTTTTAAGTTTTGTAATTTTTTCTGAAGCTGCCAACTATTGTTAACTTTTTGAAGCTGTCATTATTGTTAACTTTTTTGAAGCTTTCAACTTTTGTTCACTTTTTTGAAGCTGTCAACTTTTGTTAACTTTTTTTGAAGCTCCCAACTTTTGTTAACTTATTTGAAGCTGCCAACTTTTGTTAACTTTTTTTGAGGCTGTCAACTTTTGTTAACTTTTGTTAACTTCTTTTGAAGTTTTGTTAACTTTTTTGAAGCTGTCAACATTTGTTAACTTCTTTTAAAGTTTTGTTAACTTTTTTGAAGATGTCAACTTTTGTTAACTTCTCTTGAAGTTTTGTCTACTTTTTTAAAAATGTCAACTTTTGTTAACTTTTTTTGAAGCTGTCAACTTTTGTTAATTTTTTTAAAGATGTCAACCTTTGTCAACTTTTTTGAAGCTGTCAACTTTTGTTAACATTTTTTAAAGCTGTCAACTTTTGTTATTTTTTTTAAAGCTGTCAACTTTTGTTAATTTTTTTAAAGCTGTCAACTTTTGTTAACTTTTTTGGAGCTGTCAACTTTTGTTAATTTTTTTGAAGCTGTCAACTTTTGTTAACTTTTTAAAAGCTGTCCACTTTTGTTATTTTTTTTAAATCTGTCAACTTTTGTCAACTTTTTTAAAGCTGTCAACTTTTGTTAACTTTTTTGAAGCTGTCAACTTTTGTTAACTGTTTTAAAGCTGTCAAATTTTGTTAAGTATTTGAAGCTGTCAACTTTTGTTAACTTTTCTAAAGCTGTCAACTTTTGTTAATTTTTTTTTATGTTTTGTAACTTTTGTTGAAGCTGTCAACTTTTGTTATTTTTTTTTGAAACTGTCAACTTTTGTTAACTTTTTTTTGAAGCTGTCAACTTTTGTTAACTTTTCTGAAGCTGTCAACTTTTGTTAACTGGTTTTGAAGCTGTCAACTTTTGTTAATTTTTTTTGAAGCTGTCGACTTTTGTTAACTTTTTTTTTTAAGTTTTGTAATTTTTTCTGAAGCTGCCAACTAATGTTAACTTTTTGAAGCTGTCAATTATTGTTAACTTTTTTGAAGCTTTCAACTTTTGTTCACTTTTTTGAAGCTGTCAACTTTTGTTAACTTTTTTTGAAGCTCCCAACTTTTGTTAACTTATTTGAAGCTGCCAACTTTTGTTAACTTTTTTTGAGGCTGTCAACTTTTGTTAACTTTTGTTAACTTCTTTTGAAGTTTTGTTAACTTTTTTGAAGCTGTCAACATTTGTTAACTTCTTTTAAAGTTTTGTTAACTTTTTTGAAGATGTCAACTTTTGTTAACTTCTTTTGAAGTTTTGTCTACTTTTTTAAAAATGTCAACTTTTGTTAACTTTTTTTGAAGCTGTCAACTTTTGTTAATTTTTTTAAAGATGTCAACCTTTGTCAACTTTTTTGAAGCTGTCAACTTTTGTTAACATTTTTTAAAGCTGTCAACTTTTGTTATTTTTTTTAAAGCTGTCAACTTTTGTTAATTTTTTTAAAGCTGTCAACTTTTGTTAACTTTTTTGGAGCTGTCAACTTTTGTTAATTTTTTTGAAGCTGTCAACTTTTGTTAACTTTTTAAAAGCTGTCCACTTTTGTTATTTTTTTTAAATCTGTCAACTTTTGTCAACTTTTTTAAAGCTGTCAACTTTTGTTAACTTTTTTGAAGCTGTCAACTTTTGTTAACTGTTTTAAAGCTGTCAAATTTTGTTAAGTATTTGAAGCTGTCAACTTTTGTTAACTTTTCTAAAGCTGTCAACTTTTGTTAATTTTTTTTTTATGTTTTGTAACTTTTGTTGAAGCTGTCAACTTTTGTTATTTTTTTTTGAAACTGTCAACTTTTGTTAACTTTTTTTTGAAGCTGTCAACTTTTGTTAACTTTTCTGAAGCTGTCAACTTTTGTTAACTGGTTTTGAAGCTGTCAACTTTTGTTAATGTTTTTTGAAGCTGTCGACTTTTGTTAACTTTTTTTTTTAAGTTTTGTAATTTTTTCTGAAGCTGCCAACTATTGTTAACTTTTTGAAGCTGTCAATTATTGTTAACTTTTTTGAAGCTTTCAACTTTTGTTCACTTTTTTGAAGCTGTCAACATTTGTTAACTTCTTTTAAAGTTTTGTTAACTTTTTTGAAGATGTCAACTTTTGTTAACTTCTTTTGAAGTTTTGTCTACTTTTTTAAAAATGTCAACTTTTGTTAACTTTTTTTGAAGCTGTCAACTTTTGTTAATTTTTTTAAAGATGTCAACCTTTGTCAACTTTTTTGAAGCTGTCAACTTTTGTTAACATTTTTTAAAGCTGTCAACTTTTGTTATTTTTTTTAAAGCTGTCAACTTTTGTTAATTTTTTTAAAGCTGTCAACTTTTGTTAACTTTTTTGGAGCTGTCAACTTTTGTTAATTTTTTTGAAGCTGGCAACTTTTGTTAACTTTTTAAAAGCTGTCCACTTTTGTTATTTTTTTTAAATCTGTCAACTTTTGTCAACTTTTTTAAAGCTGTCAACTTTTGTTAACTTTTTTGAAGCTGTCAACTTTTGTTAACTTTTTTAAAGCTGTCAAATTTTGTTAAGTATTTGAAGCTGTCAACTTTTGTTAATGTTTTTGAAGCTGTCAACTTTTGTTAAATCTTTTAAAGCTGTCAACTTTTGTTAAATTTTTTGAAGCTGTCAAATTTTGTTAACTTTTCTGAAGCTGTCAAGTTTTGTTAAATTTTTTTGAAGCTGTCAACTTTTGTTAACTTTTTTAAAGCTGTCAACTTTTGTTATTTTTTTTAAAGCTGTCAACTTTTGTTATTTTTTTTAAAGCTGTCAACTTTTGTTAATTTTTTTTTATGTTTTGTAACTTTTGTTGAAGCTGTCAAGTTTTGTTAACTTTTTTTGAAGCTGTCAACTTTTGTTAACTTTTTTTGAAGCTGTCAACTTTTGTTAACTTTTTTGAAGCTGTCAACTTTTGTTAACTTTTTTTGAAGCTCTCAACTTTTGTTAACTTTTTTGAAGCTGTCAACTTTTATTAAATTTTTTAAAGCTGTCAACTTTTGTTAACTTTTTTGAAGCTGTCAAATTTTGTTAACTTTTTTGAAGCTGTCAACTTTTGTTAACTTTTTTTGAAGCTGTCAACTTTTGTTAACTTTTTTAAAGCTGTCAACTTTTGTTATTTTTTTTAAAGCTGTCAACTTTTGTTAACTTTTTTGAAGCTGTAAACTTTTGTTAATTTTTTTTGAAGCTGTCAACTTTTGTTGCCTTTTTTTGAAGCTGTCAACTTTTGTCAACTTTTTTGAAGCTGTCAACTTTTGTTAACTTTTTTTAAAGCTGTAAACTTTTGTTAACTTTTTTGAAGCTGTCAACTTTTTCTAACTTTTTTGAAGCTGTCAACTTTTGTTAACTTTTTTAAAGCTGTCAACCTTTGTTATTTTTGTTAAAGCTGTCAACTTTTGTTATTTTTTTTAAAGCTGTCAACTTTTGTTAATTTTTTTTTATGTTTTGTAACTTTTGTTGAAGCTGTCAAGTTTTTTTAACTTTTTTTGAAGCTGTCAACTCTTGTTAACTTTTTTTGAAGCTGTCAACTTTTGTTAACTTTTTTGAAGCTGTCAACTTTTGTTAACTTTTTTTAAAGCTCTCAACTTTTGTTAACTTTTTTGAAGCTGTCAACTTTTGTTAAATTTTTTAAAGCTGTCAACTTTTGTTAACTTTTTTGAAGCTGTCAAATTTTGTTAACTTTTTTGAAGCTGTCAACTTTTTTGAAGCTGTAAACTTTTGTTAATTTTTTTTAAAGCTGTCAACTTTTGTTGCCTTTTTTTGAAGCTGTCAACTTTTGTCAACTTTTTTGAAGCTGTCAAATTTTGTTAAATTTTTTTAAAGCTCTAAACTTTTGTTAACTTTTTTGCAGCTGTCAACTTTTTCTAACTTTTTTGAAGCTGTAAACTTTTGTTAACTTTTTTGAAGCTGTTAACTTTTGTTAACTTTTTATAAAGCTGTAAACTTTTGTTAACTTTTTTGAAGCTGTCAACTTTTGTTAACTTTTTTTGAAGCTGTCAACTTTTGTTAACTTTTTTGAAGCTGTCAACTTTTGTTAACTTTTTTTGAAGCTCTTAACTTTTGTTAACTTTTTTGAAGCTTTCAACTTTTGTTAACTTTTTTTGAAGCTGTCACCTTTTATTAACTTTTGTTAACTTCTTTTAAAGTTTTGTTAACTTTTTTGAAGCTGTCAACTTTTGTTAACTTCTTTTAAAGTTTTGTCAACTTTTTTAAAACTGTCAACTTTTGTTAACTTTTTTTGAAGCTGTCAACTTTTGTTAACTTTTTTTGAAGCTGTCAACTTTTGTTAACTTTTTTAAAGCTGTAAAATTTTGTTAACTATTTGAAGCTGTCAACTTTTGTTAATTTTTTTGAAGCTGTCAACTTTTGTTAACTTTTTTTGGAGCTGTCAACTTTTGTTAACTGGTTTTGAAGCTGTCAACTTTTGTTAAATTTTAGTGAAGCTGTCAACTTTTGTTAATTTTTTTTGAAGCTGTCAGTTTTTGTTAACTTTTGTTAACTTCTTTTAAAGTTTTGTAACTTTTTTTGAAGCTTTTAACTTTTGTTAACTTTTCTAAAGCTGTCAACTTTTGTTAATTTTTTTTTATGTTTTGTAACTTTTGTTGAAGCTGTCAACTTTTGTTATTTTTTTTTGAAACTGTCAACTTTTGTTAACTTTTATTTGAAGCTGTCAACTTTTGTTAACTTTTTCTGAAGCTGTCAACTTTTGTTAACTGGTTTTGAAGCTGTCAACTTTTGTTAATTTTTTTTGAAGCTGTCGACTTTTGTTAACTTTTTTTTTAAATTTTGTAATTTTTTCTGAAGCTGCCAACTATTGTTAACTTTTTGAAGCTGTCAACTTTTGTTAACTTTTTTGAAGCTTTTAACTTTTGTTCACTTTTTTGAAGCTGTCAACTTTTGTTAACTTTTTTTGAAGCTCTCAACTTTTGTTAACTTATTTGAAGCTGCCAACTTTTGTTAACTTTTTTTGAAGCTGTCAACTTTTGTTAACTTTTGTTAACTTCTTTTGAAATTTTGTTAACTTTTTTGAAGCTGTCAACATTTGTTAACTTCTTTTAAAGTTTTGTTAACTTTTTTGAAGATGTCAACTTTTGTTAACTTCTTTTGAAGTTTTGTCTGCTTTTTTAAAAATGTCAACTTTTGTTAACTTTTTTGAAGCTTTCAACTTTTGTTAACTTATTTGAAGCTGCCAACTTTTGTTAATGTTTTTGAAGCTGTCAACTTTTGTTAAATTTTTTAAAGCTGTCAACTTTTGTTAACTTTTTTGAAGCTGTCAAATTTTGTTAACTTTTCTGAAGCTGTCAAGTTTTGTTAAATTTTTTTGAAACTGTCAACTTTTGTTAACTTTTTTAAAGCTGTCAACTTTTGTTATTTTTTTTAAAGCTGTCAACTTTTGTTATTTTTTTTAAAGCTGTCAACTTTTGTTAATTTTTTTTATGTTTTGTAACTTTTGTTGAAGCTGTCAAGTTTTGTTAACTTTTTTTGAAGCTGTCAACTTTTGTTAACATTTTTTGAAGCTGTCAACTTTTGTTAATTTTTTTGATGCTGTCAACTTTTGTTAACTTTTTTTGAAGCTCTCAACTTTTGTTAACTTTTTTGAAGCTTTCAACTTTTGTTAACTTTTTTTGAAGCTGTCAACTTTTATTAACTTCTTTTAATGTTTTGTCAACTTTTTTAAAACTGTCAACTTTTGTTAACTTTTTTTGAAGCTGTCAACTTTTGTTAATTTTTTTTGAAGCTGTCAACTTTTGCTAACTTTTTTAAAGCTGTCAAATTTTGTTAACTATTTGAAGCTGTCAACTTTTGTTAATTTTTTTGAAGCTGTCTACTTTTGTTAACTTTTTTTGGAGCTGTCAACTTTTGTTAACTGGTATTGAAGCTGTCAACATTTGTTAAATTTTAGTGAAGCTGCCAACTTTTGTTAATTTTTTTTGAAGCTGTCAGTTTTTGTTAACTTTTGTTAACTTCTTTTAAAGTTTTGTTAACTTTTTTGAAGCTATCAACTTTTGTTAACTTCTTCTAAAGTTTTGTTAACTTTGTTGAAGTTGTTAACTTTTGTTAACTTTTTTTGAAGCTGTGAACTTTCCTTAACTTTTTCTGAAGCTGTCAACTTTTGTTTACTTTTTATGAAGTTTTGTAACTTTTTTTGAAGCTTTCAACTTTTGTTAACTTTTCTAAAGCTGTCAACTTTTGTTAATTTTTTTTTATGTTTTGTAACTTTTGTTGAAGCTGTCAACTTTTGTTATTTTTTTTGAAACTGTCAACTTTTGTTAACTTTTTTTTAAAGCTGTCACCTTTTGTTAACTTTTCTGAAGCTGTCAACTTTTGTTAACTGGTTTTGAAGCTGTCAACTTTTGTTAATTTTTTTTGAAGCTGTCGACTTTTGTTAAGTTTTTTTTTAAGTTTTGTAATTTTTTCTGAAGCTGCCAACTATTGTTAACTTTTTGAAGCTGTCATTATTGTTAACTTTTTTGAAGCTTTCAACTTTTGTTCACTTTTTTGAAGCTGTCAACTTTTGTTAACTTTTTTTGAAGCTCCCAACTTTTGTTAACTTATTTGAAGCTGCCAACTTTTGTTAACTTTTTTTGAGGCTGTCAACTTTTGTTAACTTTTGTTAACTTCTTTTGAAGTTTTGTTAACTTTTTTGAAGCTGTCAACATTTGTTAACTTCTTTTAAAGTTTTGTTAACTTTTTTGAAGATGTCAACTTTTGTTAACTTCTTTTGAAGTTTTGTCTACTTTTTTAAAAATGTCAACTTTTGTTAACTTTTTTTGAAGCTGTCAACTTTTGTTAATTTTTTTAAAGATGTCAACCTTTGTCAACTTTTTTGAAGCTGTCAACTTTTGTTAACATTTTTTAAAGCTGTCAACTTTTGTTATTTTTTTTAAAGCTGTCAACTTTTGTTAATTTTTTTAAAGCTGTCAACTTTTGTTAACTTTTTTGGAGCTGTCAACTTTTGTTAATTTTTTTGAAGCTGTCAACTTTTGTTAACTTTTTAAAAGCTGTCCACTTTTGTTATTTTTTTTAAATCTGTCAACTTTTGTCAACTTTTTTAAAGCTGTCAACTTTTGTTAACTTTTTTGAAGCTGTCAACTTTTGTTAACTGTTTTAAAGCTGTCAAATTTTGTTAAGTATTTGAAGCTGTCAACTTTTGTTAACTTTTCTAAAGCTGTCAACTTTTGTTAATTTTTTTTTATGTTTTGTAACTTTTGTTGAAGCTGTCAACTTTTGTTATTTTTTTTTGAAACTGTCAACTTTTGTTAACTTTTTTTTGAAGCTGTCAACTTTTGTTAACTTTTCTGAAGCTGTCAACTTTTGTTAACTGGTTTTGAAGCTGTCAACTTTTGTTAATTTTTTTTGAAGCTGTCGACTTTTGTTAACTTTTTTTTTTAAGTTTTGTAATTTTTTCTGAAGCTGCCAACTATTGTTAACTTTTTGAAGCTGTCAATTATTGTTAACTTTTTTGAAGCTTTCAACTTTTGTTCACTTTTTTGAAGCTGTCAATTTTTGTTAACTTTTTTTGAAGCTCCCAACTTTTGTTAACTTATTTGAAGCTGCCAACTTTTGTTAACTTTTTTTGAAGCTGTCAACTTTTGTTAACTTTTGTTAACTTCTTTTGAAATTTTGTTAACTTTTTTGAAGCTGTCAACATTTGTTAACTTCTTTTAAAGTTTTGTTAACTTTTTTGAAGATGTCAACTTTTGTTAACTTCTTTTGAAGTTTTGTCTACTTTTTTAAAAATGTCAACTTTTGTTAACTTTTTTTGAAGCTGTCAACTTTTGTTAATTTTTTTAAAGATGTCAACCTTTGTCAACTTTTTTGAAGCTGTCAACTTTTGTTAACATTTTTTAAAGCTGTCAACTTTTGTTATTTTTTTTAAAGCTGTCAACTTTTGTTAATTTTTTTAAAGCTGTCAACTTTTGTTAACTTTTTTGGAGCTGTCAACTTTTGTTAATTTTTTTGAAGCTGTCAACTTTTGTTAACTTTTTAAAAGCTGTCCACTTTTGTTATTTTTTTTAAATCTGTCAACTTTTGTCAACTTTTTTAAAGCTGTCAACTTTTGTTAACTTTTTTGAAGCTGTCAACTTTTGTTAACTTTTTTAAAGCTGTCAAATTTTGTTAAGTATTTGAAGCTGTCAACTTTTGTTAATGTTTTTGAAGCTGTCAACTTTTGTTAAATTTTTTAAAGCTGTCAACTTTTGTTAAATTTTTTGAAGCTGTCAAATTTTGTTAACTTTTCTGAAGCTGTCAAGTTTTGTTAAATTTTTTTGAAGCTGTCAACTTTTGTTAACTTTTTTAAAGCTGTCAACTTTTGTTATTTTTTTTAAAGCTGTCAACTTTTGTTATTTTTTTTAAAGCTGTCAACTTTTGTTAATTTTTTTTTATGTTTTGTAACTTTTGTTGAAGCTGTCAACTTTTGTTAACTTTTTTTGAAGCTGTCAACTTTTGTTAACTTTTTTGAAGCTGTCAACTTTTGTTAACTTTTTTTGAAGCTCTCAACTTTTGTTAACTTTTTTGAAGCTGTCAACTTTTATTAAATTTTTTAAAGCTGTCAACTTTTGTTAACTTTTTTGAAGCTGTCAAATTTTGTTAACTTTTTTGAAGCTGTCAACTTTTGTTAACTTTTTTTGAAGCTGTCAACTTTTGTTAACTTTTTTAAAGCTGTCAACTTTTGTTATTTTTTTTAAAGCTGTCAACTTTTGTTAACTTTTTTGAAGCTGTAAACTTTTGTTAATTTTTTTTGAAGCTGTCAACTTTTGTTGCCTTTTTTTGAAGCTGTCAACTTTTGTCAACTTTTTTGAAGCTGTCAACTTTTGTTAACTTTTTTTAAAGCTGTAAACTTTTGTTAACTTTTTTGAAGCTGTCAACTTTTTCTAACTTTTTTGAAGCTGTCAACTTTTGTTAACTTTTTTAAAGCTGTCAACCTTTGTTATTTTTGTTAAAGCTGTCAACTTTTGTTATTTTTTTTAAAGCTGTCAACTTTTGTTAATTTTTTTTTATGTTTTGTACCTTTTGTTGAAGCTGTCAAGTTTTGTTAACTTTTTTTGAAGCTGTCAACTCTTGTTAACTTTTTTTGAAGCTGTCAACTTTTGTTAACTTTTTTGAAGCTGTCAACTTTTGTTAACTTTTTAAAAGCTGTCCACTTTTGTTATTTTTTTTTAAATCTGTCAACTTTTGTCAACTTTTTTAAAGCTGTCAACTTTTGTTAACTTTTTTGGAGCTGTCAACTTTTGTTAATTTTTTTGAAACTGTCAACTTTTATTAAATTTTTAAAAGCTGTCCACTTTAGTTATTTTTTTTAGAGCTGTTAACTTTTGTAAACTTTTTTTAAGCTGTCAACCTTCGTTAACTTTTTTTGAAGCTGTCAACTTTTGTTAACTTTTTTAAAGCTGTCAAATTTTGTTAACTATTTGAAGCTGTCAACTTTTGTTAATTTTTTTGAAGCTGTCAACTTTTGTTAAATTTTTTAAAGCTGTCAATTTTTGTTAACTTTTTTGAAGCTGTCAAATTTTGTTAACTTTTTTGAAGCTGTCAAGTTTTGTTAAATTTTTTTGAAGCTGTCAACTTTTGTTAATTTTTTTAAAGCTGTCAACTTTTGTTATTTTTTTTAAAGCTGTCAACTTTCGTCAAACTTTTTGAAGCTGTTAACTTTTGTTAATTTTTTTTGAAACTGTCAACTTTTGTTAACTTTTTTAAAGCTGTCAAATTTTGTTAACTTTTTTGAAGCTGTCAACTTTTGTTAACTTTTTTAAAGCTGTCAAATTTTGTTAACTATTTGAAGCTGTCAACTTTTGTTAATGTTTTTGAAGCTGTCAACTTTTGTTAAATTTTTTAAAGCTGTCAACTTTTGTTAACTTTTTTGAAGCTGTCAAATTTTGTTAACTTTTCTGAAGCTGTCAAGTTTTGTTAAATTTTTTTGAAGCTGTCAACTTTTGTTAATTTTTTTTATGTTTTGTAACTTTTGTTGAAGCTGTCAACTTTTGTTATTTTTTTTGAAACTGTCAACTTTTGTTAACTTTTTTTTGAAGCTGTCAACTTTTGTTAACTTTTCTGAAGCTGTCAACTTTTGTTAACTGGTTTTGAAGCTGTCAACTTTTGTTAATTTTTTTTGAAGCTGTCGACTTTTGTTAACTTTTTTTTTAAATTTTGTAATTTTTTCTGAAGCTGCCAACTATTGTTAACTTTTTGAAGCTGTCAATTTTTGTTAACTTTTTTGAAGCTTTCAACTTTTGTTCACTTTTTTGAAGCTGTCAACTTTTGTTAACTTTTTTTGAAGCTCTCAACTTTTGTTAACTTATTTGAAGCTGCCAACTTTTGTTAACTTTTTTTGAAGCTGTCAACTTTTGTTAACTTTTTTAAAGCTGTCAAATTTTGTTAACTATTTGAAGCTGTCAACTTTTGTTAATTTTTTTGAAGCTGTCAACTTTTGTTAACTTTTTTTGGAGCTGTCAACTTTTGTTAACTGGTTTTGAAGCTGTCAACTTTTGTTAAATTTTAGTGAACCTGTCAACTTTTGTTAATTTTTTTTGAAGCTGTCAGTTTTTGTTAACTTTTGTTAACTTCTTTTAAAGTTTTGTTAACTTTTTTGAAGCTATCAACTTTTGTTAACTTCTTCTAAAGTTTTGTTAACTTTGTTGAAGTTGTTAACTTTTGTTAACTTTTTTTGAAGCTGTGAACTTTCCTTAACTTTTTCTGAAGCTGTCAACTTTTGTTTACTTTTTATGAAGTTTTGTAACTTTTTTTGAAGCTTTTAACTTTTGTTAACTTTTCTAAAGCTGTCAACTTTTGTTAATTTTTTTTTATGTTTTGTAACTTTTGTTGAAGCTGTCAACTTTTGTTATTTTTTTTTGAAACTGTCAACTTTTGTTAACTTTTTTTTGAAGCTGTCAACTTTTGTTAACTTTTCTGAAGCTGTCAACTTTTGTTAACTGGTTTTGAAGCTGTTAACTTTTGTTAATTTTTTTTGAAGCTGTCGACTTTTGTTAACTTTTTTTTTTAAATTTTGTAATTTTTTCTGAAGCTGCCAACTATTGTTAACTTTTTGAAGCTGTCAATTTTTGTTAACTTTTTTGAAGCTTTCAACTTTTGTTCACTTTTTTGAAGCTGTCAACTTTTGTTAACTTTTTTTTGAAGCTCTCAACTTTTGTTAACTTATTTGAAGCTGCCAACTTTTGTTAACATTTTTTGAAGCTGTCAACTTTTGTTAACTTCTTTTGAAGTTTTGTTAACTTTTTTGAAGCTGTCAACATTTGTTAACTTTTTTTAAACTTTTGTTAACTTTTTTGAAGATGTCAACTTTTGTTAACCTCTTTTGAAGTTTTGTCTACTTTTTTACAAATGTCAACTTTTGTTAACTTTTTTTGAACCTCTCAACTTTTGTTAATTTTTGTAAAGATGTCAACCTTTGTCAACTTTTTTGAAGCTGTCAACTTTTGTTAACTTTTTTTGAAGCCGTCAACTTTTGTTATTTTTTTTAAAGCTGTCAACTGTTGTTAATTTTTTTAAAGCTGTCAACTTTTGTTAACTTTTTTGGAGCTGTCAACTTTTGTTAATTTTTTTGAAGCTGTCAACTTTTGTTAATTTTTTTGAAACTGTCAACTTTTATTAAATTTTTAAAAGCTGTCCACTTTTGTTATTTTTTTTAGAGCTGTTAACTTTTGTAAACTTTTTTTAAGCTGTCCACTTTTGTTATTTTTTTTTAAATCTGTCAACTTTTGTCAACTTTTTTAAAGCTGTCAACTTTTGTTAACTTTTTTGGAGCTGTCAACTTTTGTTAATTTTTTTGAAACTGTCAACTTTTATTAAATTTTTAAAAGCTGTCCACTTTTGTTATTTTTTTTAGAGCTGTTAACTTTTGTAAACTTTTTTTAAGCTGTCAACCTTTGTTAACTTTTTTTGAAGCTGTCAACTTTTGTTAACTTTTTTAAAGCTGTCAAATTTTGTTAACTATTTGAAGCTGTCAACTTTTGTTAATTTTTTTGAAGCTGTCAACTTTTGTTAAATTTTTTAAAGCTGTCAATTTTTGTTAACTTTTTTGAAGCTGTCAAATTTTGTTAACTTTTTTGAAGCTGTCAAGTTTTGTTAAATTTTTTTGAAGCTGTCAACTTTTGTTAATTTTTTTAAAGCTGTCAACTTTTGTTATTTTTTTTAAAGCTGTCAACTTTCGTCAAATTTTTTGAAGCTGTTAACTTTTGTTAATTTTTTTTGAAACTGTCAACTTTTGTTAACTTTTTTGAAGCTGTCAACTTTTGTTAACTTTTTTAAAGCTGTCAAATTTTGTTAACTATTTGAAGCTGTCAACTTTTGTTAATGTTTTTGAAGCTGTCAACTTTTGTTAAATTTTTTAAAGCTGTCAACTTTTGTTAACTTTTTTGAAGCTGTCAAATTTTGTTAACTTTTCTGAAGCTGTCAAGTTTTGTTAAATTTTTTTGAAACTGTCAACTTTTGTTAACTTTTTTAAAGCTGTCAACTTTTGTTATTTTTTTTAAAGCTGTCAACTTTTGTTAATTTTTTTTATGTTTTGTAACTTTTGTTGAAGCTGTCAAGTTTTGTTAACTTTTTTTGAAGCTGTCAACTTTTGTTAACATTTTTTGAAGCTGTCAACTTTTGTTAATTTTTTTGATGCTGTCAACTTTTGTTAACTTTTTTTGAAGCTCTCAACTTTTGTTAACTTTTTTGAAGCTTTCAACTTTTGTTAACTTTTTTTGAAGCTGTCAACTTTTATTAACTTCTTTTAAAGTTTTGTCAACTTTTTTAAAACTGTCAACTTTTGTTAACTTTTTTTGAAGCTGTCAACTTTTGTTAATTTTTTTTGAAGCTGTCAACTTTTGCTAACTTTTTTAAAGCTGTCAAATTTTGTTAACTATTTGAAGCTGTCAACTTTTGTTAATTTTTTTGAAGCTGTCTACTTTTGTTAACTTTTTTTGGAGCTGTCAACTTTTGTTAACTGGTATTGAAGCTGTCAACATTTGTTAAATTTTAGTGAAGCTGCCAACTTTTGTTAATTTTTTTTGAAGCTGTCAGTTTTTGTTAACTTTTGTTAACTTCTTTTAAAGTTTTGTTAACTTTTTTGAAGCTATCAACTTTTGTTAACTTCTTCTAAAGTTTTGTTAACTTTGTTGAAGTTGTTAACTTTTGTTAACTTTTTTTGAAGCTGTGAACTTTCCTTAACTTTTTCTGAAGCTGTCAACTTTTGTTTACTTTTTATGAAGTTTTGTAACTTTTTTTGAAGCTTTCAACTTTTGTTAACTTTTCTAAAGCTGTCAACTTTTGTTAATTTTTTTTTATGTTTTGTAACTTTTGTTGAAGCTGTCAACTTTTGTTATTTTTTTTGAAACTGTCAACTTTTGTTAACTTTTTTTTAAAGCTGTCACCTTTTGTTAACTTTTCTGAAGCTGTCAACTTTTGTTAACTGGTTTTGAAGCTGTCAACTTTTGTTAATTTTTTTTGAAGCTGTCGACTTTTGTTAAGTTTTTTTTTAAGTTTTGTAATTTTTTCTGAAGCTGCCAACTATTGTTAACTTTTTGAAGCTGTCATTATTGTTAACTTTTTTGAAGCTTTCAACTTTTGTTCACTTTTTTGAAGCTGTCAACTTTTGTTAACTTTTTTTGAAGCTCCCAACTTTTGTTAACTTATTTGAAGCTGCCAACTTTTGTTAACTTTTTTTGAGGCTGTCAACTTTTGTTAACTTTTGTTAACTTCTTTTGAAGTTTTGTTAACTTTTTTGAAGCTGTCAACATTTGTTAACTTCTTTTAAAGTTTTGTTAACTTTTTTGAAGATGTCAACTTTTGTTAACTTCTTTTGAAGTTTTGTCTACTTTTTTAAAAATGTCAACTTTTGTTAACTTTTTTTGAAGCTGTCAACTTTTGTTAATTTTTTTAAAGATGTCAACCTTTGTCAACTTTTTTGAAGCTGTCAACTTTTGTTAACATTTTTTAAAGCTGTCAACTTTTGTTATTTTTTTTAAAGCTGTCAACTTTTGTTAATTTTTTTAAAGCTGTCAACTTTTGTTAACTTTTTTGGAGCTGTCAACTTTTGTTAATTTTTTTGAAGCTGTCAACTTTTGTTAACTTTTTAAAAGCTGTCCACTTTTGTTATTTTTTTTAAATCTGTCAACTTTTGTCAACTTTTTTAAAGCTGTCAACTTTTGTTAACTTTTTTGAAGCTGTCAACTTTTGTTAACTGTTTTAAAGCTGTCAAATTTTGTTAAGTATTTGAAGCTGTCAACTTTTGTTAACTTTTCTAAAGCTGTCAACTTTTGTTAATTTTTTTTTATGTTTTGTAACTTTTGTTGAAGCTGTCAACTTTTGTTATTTTTTTTTGAAACTGTCAACTTTTGTTAACTTTTTTTTGAAGCTGTCAACTTTTGTTAACTTTTCTGAAGCTGTCAACTTTTGTTAACTGGTTTTGAAGCTGTCAACTTTTGTTAATTTTTTTTGAAGCTGTCGACTTTTGTTAACTTTTTTTTTTAAGTTTTGTAATTTTTTCTGAAGCTGCCAACTAATGTTAACTTTTTGAAGCTGTCAATTATTGTTAACTTTTTTGAAGCTTTCAACTTTTGTTCACTTTTTTGAAGCTGTCAACTTTTGTTAACTTTTTTTGAAGCTCCCAACTTTTGTTAACTTATTTGAAGCTGCCAACTTTTGTTAACTTTTTTTGAGGCTGTCAACTTTTGTTAACTTTTGTTAACTTCTTTTGAAGTTTTGTTAACTTTTTTGAAGCTGTCAACATTTGTTAACTTCTTTTAAAGTTTTGTTAACTTTTTTGAAGATGTCAACTTTTGTTAACTTCTTTTGAAGTTTTGTCTACTTTTTTAAAAATGTCAACTTTTGTTAACTTTTTTTGAAGCTGTCAACTTTTGTTAATTTTTTTAAAGATGTCAACCTTTGTCAACTTTTTTGAAGCTGTCAACTTTTGTTAACATTTTTTAAAGCTGTCAACTTTTGTTATTTTTTTTAAAGCTGTCAACTTTTGTTAATTTTTTTAAAGCTGTCAACTTTTGTTAACTTTTTTGGAGCTGTCAACTTTTGTTAATTTTTTTGAAGCTGTCAACTTTTGTTAACTTTTTAAAAGCTGTCCACTTTTGTTATTTTTTTTAAATCTGTCAACTTTTGTCAACTTTTTTAAAGCTGTCAACTTTTGTTAACTTTTTTGAAGCTGTCAACTTTTGTTAACTGTTTTAAAGCTGTCAAATTTTGTTAAGTATTTGAAGCTGTCAACTTTTGTTAACTTTTCTAAAGCTGTCAACTTTTGTTAATTTTTTTTTTATGTTTTGTAACTTTTGTTGAAGCTGTCAACTTTTGTTATTTTTTTTTGAAACTGTCAACTTTTGTTAACTTTTTTTTGAAGCTGTCAACTTTTGTTAACTTTTCTGAAGCTGTCAACTTTTGTTAACTGGTTTTGAAGCTGTCAACTTTTGTTAATGTTTTTTGAAGCTGTCGACTTTTGTTAACTTTTTTTTTTAAGTTTTGTAATTTTTTCTGAAGCTGCCAACTATTGTTAACTTTTTGAAGCTGTCAATTATTGTTAACTTTTTTGAAGCTTTCAACTTTTGTTCACTTTTTTGAAGCTGTCAACATTTGTTAACTTCTTTTAAAGTTTTGTTAACTTTTTTGAAGATGTCAACTTTTGTTAACTTCTTTTGAAGTTTTGTCTACTTTTTTAAAAATGTCAACTTTTGTTAACTTTTTTTGAAGCTGTCAACTTTTGTTAATTTTTTTAAAGATGTCAACCTTTGTCAACTTTTTTGAAGCTGTCAACTTTTGTTAACATTTTTTAAAGCTGTCAACTTTTGTTATTTTTTTTAAAGCTGTCAACTTTTGTTAATTTTTTTAAAGCTGTCAACTTTTGTTAACTTTTTTGGAGCTGTCAACTTTTGTTAATTTTTTTGAAGCTGGCAACTTTTGTTAACTTTTTAAAAGCTGTCCACTTTTGTTATTTTTTTTAAATCTGTCAACTTTTGTCAACTTTTTTAAAGCTGTCAACTTTTGTTAACTTTTTTGAAGCTGTCAACTTTTGTTAACTTTTTTAAAGCTGTCAAATTTTGTTAAGTATTTGAAGCTGTCAACTTTTGTTAATGTTTTTGAAGCTGTCAACTTTTGTTAAATCTTTTAAAGCTGTCAACTTTTGTTAAATTTTTTGAAGCTGTCAAATTTTGTTAACTTTTCTGAAGCTGTCAAGTTTTGTTAAATTTTTTTGAAGCTGTCAACTTTTGTTAACTTTTTTAAAGCTGTCAACTTTTGTTATTTTTTTTAAAGCTGTCAACTTTTGTTATTTTTTTTAAAGCTGTCAACTTTTGTTAATTTTTTTTTATGTTTTGTAACTTTTGTTGAAGCTGTCAAGTTTTGTTAACTTTTTTTGAAGCTGTCAACTTTTGTTAACTTATTTTGAAGCTGTCAACTTTTGTTAACTTTTTTGAAGCTGTCAACTTTTGTTAACTTTTTTTGAAGCTCTCAACTTTTGTTAACTTTTTTGAAGCTGTCAACTTTTATTAAATTTTTTAAAGCTGTCAACTTTTGTTAACTTTTTTGAAGCTGTCAAATTTTGTTAACTTTTTTGAAGCTGTCAACTTTTGTTAACTTTTTTTGAAGCTGTCAACTTTTGTTAACTTTTTTAAAGCTGTCAACTTTTGTTATTTTTTTTAAAGCTGTCAACTTTTGTTAACTTTTTTGAAGCTGTAAACTTTTGTTAATTTTTTTTGAAGCTGTCAACTTTTGTTGCCTTTTTTTGAAGCTGTCAACTTTTGTCAACTTTTTTGAAGCTGTCAACTTTTGTTAACTTTTTTTAAAGCTGTAAACTTTTGTTAACTTTTTTGAAGCTGTCAACTTTTTCTAACTTTTTTGAAGCTGTCAACTTTTGTTAACTTTTTTAAAGCTGTCAACCTTTGTTATTTTTGTTAAAGCTGCCAACTATTGTTAACTTTTTGAAGCTGTCAATTATTGTTAACTTTTTTGAAGCTTTCAACTTTTGTTCACTTTTTTGAAGCTGTCAACATTTGTTAACTTCTTTTAAAGTTTTGTTAACTTTTTTGAAGATGTCAACTTTTGTTAACTTCTTTTGAAGTTTTGTCTACTTTTTTAAAAATGTCAACTTTTGTTAACTTTTTTTGAAGCTGTCAACTTTTGTTAATTTTTTTAAAGATGTCAACCTTTGTCAACTTTTTTGAAGCTGTCAACTTTTGTTAACATTTTTTAAAGCTGTCAACTTTTGTTATTTTTTTTAAAGCTGTCAACTTTTGTTAATTTTTTTAAAGCTGTCAACTTTTGTTAACTTTTTTGGAGCTGTCAACTTTTGTTAATTTTTTTGAAGCTGGCAACTTTTGTTAACTTTTTAAAAGCTGTCCACTTTTGTTATTTTTTTTAAATCTGTCAACTTTTGTCAACTTTTTTAAAGCTGTCAACTTTTGTTAACTTTTTTGAAGCTGTCAACTTTTGTTAACTTTTTTAAAGCTGTCAAATTTTGTTAAGTATTTGAAGCTGTCAACTTTTGTTAATGTTTTTGAAGCTGTCAACTTTTGTTAAATCTTTTAAAGCTGTCAACTTTTGTTAAATTTTTTGAAGCTGTCAAATTTTGTTAACTTTTCTGAAGCTGTCAAGTTTTGTTAAATTTTTTTGAAGCTGTCAACTTTTGTTAACTTTTTTAAAGCTGTCAACTTTTGTTATTTTTTTTAAAGCTGTCAACTTTTGTTATTTTTTTTAAAGCTGTCAACTTTTGTTAATTTTTTTTTATGTTTTGTAACTTTTGTTGAAGCTGTCAAGTTTTGTTAACTTTTTTTGAAGCTGTCAACTTTTGTTAACTTATTTTGAAGCTGTCAACTTTTGTTAACTTTTTTGAAGCTGTCAACTTTTGTTAACTTTTTTTGAAGCTCTCAACTTTTGTTAACTTTTTTGAAGCTGTCAACTTTTATTAAATTTTTTAAAGCTGTCAACTTTTGTTAACTTTTTTGAAGCTGTCAAATTTTGTTAACTTTTTTGAAGCTGTCAACTTTTGTTAACTTTTTTTGAAGCTGTCAACTTTTGTTAACTTTTTTAAAGCTGTCAACTTTTGTTATTTTTTTTAAAGCTGTCAACTTTTGTTAACTTTTTTGAAGCTGTAAACTTTTGTTAATTTTTTTTGAAGCTGTCAACTTTTGTTGCCTTTTTTTGAAGCTGTCAACTTTTGTCAACTTTTTTGAAGCTGTCAACTTTTGTTAACTTTTTTTAAAGCTGTAAACTTTTGTTAACTTTTTTGAAGCTGTCAACTTTTTCTAACTTTTTTGAAGCTGTCAACTTTTGTTAACTTTTTTAAAGCTGTCAACCTTTGTTATTTTTGTTAAAGCTGTCAACTTTTGTTATTTTTTTTAAAGCTGTCAACTTTTGTTAATTTTTTTTTATGTTTTGTAACTTTTGTTGAAGCTGTCAAGTTTTTTTAACTTTTTTTGAAGCTGTCAACTCTTGTTAACTTTTTTTGAAGCTGTCAACTTTTGTTAACTTTTTTGAAGCTGTCAACTTTTGTTAACTTTTTTTAAAGCTCTCAACTTTTGTTAACTTTTTTGAAGCTGTCAACTTTTGTTAAATTTTTTAAAGCTGTCAACTTTTGTTAACTTTTTTGAAGCTGTCAAATTTTGTTAACTTTTTTGAAGCTGTCAACTTTTTTGAAGCTGTAAACTTTTGTTAATTTTTTTTAAAGCTGTCAACTTTTGTTGCCTTTTTTTGAAGCTGTCAACTTTTGTCAACTTTTTTGAAGCTGTCAAATTTTGTTAAATTTTTTTAAAGCTCTAAACTTTTGTTAACTTTTTTGCAGCTGTCAACTTTTTCTAACTTTTTTGAAGCTGTAAACTTTTGTTAACTTTTTTGAAGCTGTTAACTTTTGTTAACTTTTTATAAAGCTGTAAACTTTTGTTAACTTTTTTGAAGCTGTCAACTTTTGTTAACTTTTTTTGAAGCTGTCAACTTTTGTTAACTTTTTTGAAGCTGTCAACTTTTGTTAACTTTTTTTGAAGCTCTTAACTTTTGTTAACTTTTTTGAAGCTTTCAACTTTTGTTAACTTTTTTTGAAGCTGTCACCTTTTATTAACTTTTGTTAACTTCTTTTAAAGTTTTGTTAACTTTTTTGAAGCTGTCAACTTTTGTTAACTTCTTTTAAAGTTTTGTCAACTTTTTTAAAACTGTCAACTTTTGTTAACTTTTTTTGAAGCTGTCAACTTTTGTTAACTTTTTTTGAAGCTGTCAACTTTTGTTAACTTTTTTAAAGCTGTAAAATTTTGTTAACTATTTGAAGCTGTCAACTTTTGTTAATTTTTTTGAAGCTGTCAACTTTTGTTAACTTTTTTTGGAGCTGTCAACTTTTGTTAACTGGTTTTGAAGCTGTCAACTTTTGTTAAATTTTAGTGAAGCTGTCAACTTTTGTTAATTTTTTTTGAAGCTGTCAGTTTTTGTTAACTTTTGTTAACTTCTTTTAAAGTTTTGTAACTTTTTTTGAAGCTTTTAACTTTTGTTAACTTTTCTAAAGCTGTCAACTTTTGTTAATTTTTTTTTATGTTTTGTAACTTTTGTTGAAGCTGTCAACTTTTGTTATTTTTTTTTTGAAACTGTCAACTTTTGTTAACTTTTATTTGAAGCTGTCAACTTTTGTTAACTTTTTCTGAAGCTGTCAACTTTTGTTAACTGGTTTTGAAGCTGTCAACTTTTGTTAATTTTTTTTGAAGCTGTCGACTTTTGTTAACTTTTTTTTTAAATTTTGTAATTTTTTCTGAAGCTGCCAACTATTGTTAACTTTTTGAAGCTGTCAACTTTTGTTAACTTTTTTGAAGCTTTTAACTTTTGTTCACTTTTTTGAAGCTGTCAACTTTTGTTAACTTTTTTTGAAGCTCTCAACTTTTGTTAACTTATTTGAAGCTGCCAACTTTTGTTAACTTTTTTTGAAGCTGTCAACTTTTGTTAACTTTTGTTAACTTCTTTTGAAATTTTGTTAACTTTTTTGAAGCTGTCAACATTTGTTAACTTCTTTTAAAGTTTTGTTAACTTTTTTGAAGATGTCAACTTTTGTTAACTTCTTTTGAAGTTTTGTCTGCTTTTTTAAAAATGTCAACTTTTGTTAACTTTTTTGAAGCTTTCAACTTTTGTTAACTTATTTGAAGCTGCCAACTTTTGTTAACTTTTTTTGAAGCTGTCAACTTATGTCAAAATTTTTGAAGCTGTCAACTTTTGTTAACTTTTTTTGAAGCTGTCAACTTTTGTTAACTTTTTTTAAAGCTGTCATCTTTTGTTAACTTTTTTAAAGCTGTCAACTTTTGTTATTTTTTTTAAAGCTGTCAACTTTTGTTAATTTTTTTAAAGCTGTCAACTTTTGTTAACTTTTTTGGAGCTGTCAACTTTTGTTAATTTTTTTGAAGCTGTCAACTTTTGTTAACTTTTTAAAAGCTGTCCACTTTTGTTATTTTTTTTAAATCTGTCAACTTTTGTCAACTTTTTTAAAGCTGTCAACTTTTGTTAACTTTTTTGGAACTGTCAACTTTTGTTAATTTTTTAGAAACTGTCAACTTTTGTTAAATTTTTAAAAGCTGTCCACTTTTGTTATTTTTTTTAAAGCTGTTAAATTTTGTAAACTTTATTCAAGCTGTCAACTTTTGTTAACTTTTTTTGAAGCTGTCAACTTTTGTTAACTTTTTTAAAGCTGTCAAATTTTGTTAACTATTTGAAGCTGTCAATTTTTGTTAATTTTTTTGAAGCTGTCAACTTTTGTTAAATTTTTTAAAGCTGTCAACTTTTGTTAACTTTTTTGAAGCTGTCAAATTTTGTTAACTTTTTTGAAGCTGTCAAGTTTTGTTAAATTTTTTTGAAGCTGTCAACTTTTGTTAACTTTTTTAAAGCTGTCAACTTTTGTTATTTTTTTTAAAGCTGTCAACTTTTGTCAAATTTTTTGAAGCTGTTAACTTTTGTTAATTTTTTTTGAAACTGTCAACTTTTGTTAACTTTTTTGAAACTGTCAAATTTTGTTAACTTCTTTGAAGCTGTCAACTTTTGTTAATTTTTTTGAAGCCGTCAACTTTTG
Organism: Altica lythri; assembly: GCA_964028335.1. NCBI lineage: Eukaryota > Metazoa > Arthropoda > Insecta > Coleoptera > Chrysomelidae > Altica > Altica lythri. The sequence goes on along the minus strand of OZ034800.1, from coordinate 43,994,578 downwards.
TTAACTTTTTAAAAACTGTCAACTTTTGTTAACTTTTTTGACGCTGTAAACTTTTGTTAACTTTTTTTGAAGCTGTCAACTTTTGTTAACTTCTTTTGAAACTGTCAACTTTTGTTAACTTTTTTTAAAGCTGTCAACTTTTGTTATTTTTTTTAAGCTGTCAACTTTTGTTAATTTTTTTTTATGTTTTGTAACTTTTGTTGAAGCTGTCAACTTTTGTTATTTTTTTTTGAAACTGTCAACTTTTGTTAACTTTTTTTTAAAGCCGTCAACTTTTGTTAACTTTTTCTGAAGCTGTCAACTTTTATTCTTGGTTTTGAAGCTGTCAACTTTTGTTAACTTCTTTTGAAGTTTTGTTAACTTTTTTGAAGCTGTCAACTTTTGTTAACTTTTTTTGAAGCTGTCAACTTTTGTTAATTTCTTTTGAAGTTTTGTTAACTTTTTTGAAGCTGTCAACTTTTGTGAACTTTTTTAAAGCTGTCAACTTTTGTTAACTTTTTTAAAGCTGTCAAATTTTGTAAATTTTTTTAAAGCTGTCAACTTTTGTTAACTTTTTTAAAGCTGTCAACTTTTGTTATTTTTTTTAAAGCTGTCAAATTTTGTCAAATTTTGTTAACTTTTTTTAAAGCTGTCAACTTTTGTTAACTTTTTTGAAGCTGTCAACTTTTGTTAACTTTTTAAAAGCTGTCCACTTTTGTTATTTTTTTTAAAGCTGTTAAATTTTGTAAACTTTTTTCAAGCTGTCAACTTTTGTTAACTTTTTTTGAAGCTGTCAACTTTTGTTAACTTGTTTAAAGCTGTAAAATTTTGTTAACTATTTGAAGCCGTCAACTTTTGTTAACTTTTTCTGAAGCTGTCAACTTTTATTCTTGGTTTTGAAGCTGTCAACTTTTGTTAACTTCTTTTAAAGTTTTGTTAACTTTTTTGAAGCTGTCAACTTTTGTTAACTTTTTTTGAAGCTGTCAACTTTTGTTAATTTCTTTTGAAGTTTTGTTAACTTTTTTGAAGCTGTCAACTTTTGTTAACTTTTTTAAAGCTGTCAACTTTTGTTAACGTTTTTAAAGCTGTCAAATTTTGTAAATTTTTTTAAAGCTGTCAACATTTGTCAACTTTTTTAAAGCTGTCAACTTTTGTTAACTTTTTTTGAAGCTGTCAACTTTTGTTAACTTTTTTAAAGCTCTCAACTTTTGTTATTTTTTTTTAAACCTGTCAACTTTTGTCAAATTTTTTAAAGCTGTCAACTTTTGTTAACTTTTTTTGAAGCTGTCAACTTTTGTTAACTTTTTTTAAATCTGTCAACTTTTGTTAACTTTTTTAAAGCTGTCAACTTTTGTTATTTTTTTTAAAGCTGTCAAATTTTGTCAAATTTTGTTAACTTTTTTTAAGGCTGTCAACTTTTGTTAACTTTTTTGAAGCTGTCAACTTTTGTTAACTTTTTAAAAGCTGTCCACTTTTGTTATTTTTTTTAAAGCTGTTAAATTTTGTAAACTTTTTTCAAGCTGTCAACTTTTGTTAACTTTTTTTGAAGCTGTCAACTTTTGTTAACTTGTTTAAAGCTGTAAAATTTTGTTAACTATTTGAAGCCGTCAACTTTTGTTAATTTTTTTGAAGCTGTCAACTTTTATTCTTGGTTTTGAAGCTGTCAACTTTTGTTAACTTCTTTTGAAGTTTTGTTAACTTTTTTGAAGCTGTCAACTTTTGTTAACTTTTTTTGAAGCTGTCAACTTTTGTTAATTTCTTTTGAAGTTTTGTTAACTTTTTTGAAGCTGTCAACTTTTGTTAACTTTTTTAAAGCTGTCAACTTTTGTTAACTTTTTTAAAGCTGTCAAATTTTGTATATTTTTTTAAAGCTGTCAACTTTTGTCAACTTTTTTAAAGCTGTCAACTTTTGTTAACTTTTTTTGAAGCTGTCAACTTTTGTTAACCTTTTTAAAGCTCTCAACTTTTGTTATTTTTTTTAAAGCTGTCAACTTTTGTCAAATTTTTTGAAGCTGTCAACTTTTGTTAACTTTTTTTGAAGCTGTCAACTTTTGTTAACTTTTTTTAAAGCTGTCAACTTTTGTTAATTTTTTTAAAGCTGTCAACTTTTGTTAACTTTTTAAAAGCTGTCCACTTTTGTTATTTTTTTTAAATCTGTCAACTTTTGTCAACTTTTTTAAAGCTGTCAACTTTTGTTAACTTTTTTGAAGCTGTCAACTTTTGTTAACTTTTTTAAAGCTGTCAAATTTTGTTAAGTATTTGAAGCTGTCAACTTTTGTTATATTTTCTAAAGCTGTCAACTTTTGTTAATTTTTTTTTATGTTTTGTAACTTTTGTTGAAGCTGTCAACTTTTGTTATTTTTTTTTGAAACTGTCAACTTTTGTTAACTTTTTTTTGAAGCTGTCAACTTTTGTTAACTTTTCTGAAGCTGTCAACTTTTGTTAACTGGTTTTGAAGCTGTCAACTTTTGTTAATTTTTTTTGAAGCTGTCGACTTTTGTTAACTTTTTTTTTAAGTTTTGTAATTTTTTCTGAAGCTGCCAACTATTGTTAACTTTTTGAAGCTGTCAATTTTTGTTAACTTTTTTGAAGCTTTCAACTTTTGTTCACTTTTTTGAAGCTGTCAACTTTTGTTAACTTTTTTTGAAGCTCCCAACTTTTGTTAACTTATTTGAAGCTGCCAACTTTTGTTAACTTTTTTTGAAGCTGTCAACTTTTGTTAACTTTTGTTAACTTCTTTTGAAGTTTTGTTAACTTTTTTGAAGCTGTCAACATTTGTTAACTTCTTTTAAAGTTTTGTTAACTTTTTTGAAGATGTCAACTTTTGTTAACTTCTTTTGAAGTTTTGTCTACTTTTTTAAAAATGTCAACTTTTGTTAACTTTTTTTGAAGCTGTCAACTTTTGTTAATTTTTTTAAAGATGTCAACCTTTGTCAACTTTTTTGAAGCTGTCAACTTTTGTTAACATTTTTTAAAGCTGTCAACTTTTGTTATTTTTTTTAAAGCTGTCAACTTTTGTTAATTTTTTTAAAGCTGTCAACTTTTGTTAACTTTTTTGGAGCTGTCAACTTTTGTTAATTTTTTTGAAGCTGTCAACTTTTGTTAACTTTTTAAAAGCTGTCCACTTTTGTTATTTTTTTTAAATCTGTCAACTTTTGTCAACTTTTTTAAAGCTGTCAACTTTTGTTAACTTTTTTGAAGCTGTCAACTTTTGTTAACTTTTTTAAAGCTGTCAAATTTTGTTAAGTATTTGAAGCTGTCAACTTTTGTTAATGTTTTTGAAGCTGTCAACTTTTGTTAAATTTTTTAAAGCTGTCAACTTTTGTTAACTTTTTTGAAGCTGTCAAATTTTGTTAACTTTTCTGAAGCTGTCAAGTTTTGTTAAATTTTTTTGAAGCTGTCAACTTTTGTTAACTTTTTTAAAGCTGTCAACTTTTGTTATTTTTTTTAAAGCTGTCAACTTTTGTTATTTTTTTTTAAAGCTGTCAACTTTTGTTAATTTTTTTTGAAGCTGTCAACTTTTGTTAACTTTTTTGAAGCTGTCAACTTTTGTTAACTTTTTTTGAAGCTCTCAACTTTTGTTAACTTTTTTGAAGCTGTCAACTTTTGTTAAATTTTTTAAAGCTGTCAACTTTTGTTAACTTTTTTGAAGCTGTCAAATTTTGTTAACTTTTTTGTAGCTGTCAATTTTTGTTAACTTTTTTTGAAGCTGTCAACTTTTGTTAACTTTTTTAAAGCTGTCAACTTTTGTTAATTTTTTTAAAGCTGTCAACTTTTGTTAACTTTTTTTGAAGCTGTCAACTTTTGTTGCCTTTTTTTGAAGCTGTCAACTTTTGTCAACTTTTTTGAAGCTGTCAACTTTTGTTAACTTTTTTTAAAGCTGTAAACTTTTGTTAACTTTTTTAAAGCTTTCAACTTTTTCTAACTTTTTTGAAGCTGTCAACTTTTGTTAACTTTTTTAAAGCTGTCAACCTTTGTTATTTTTGTTAAAGCTGTCAACTTTTGTTATTTTTTTTAAAGCTGTCAACTTTTGTTAATTTTTTTTTATGTTTTGTAACTTTTGTTGAAGCTGTCAAGTTTTGTTAACTTTTTTTGAAGCTGTCAACTTTTGTTAACTTTTTTTGAAGCTGTCAACTTTTGTTAACTTTTTTGAAGCTGTCAACTTTTGTTAACTTTTTTTAAAGCTCTCAACTTTTGTTAACTTTTTTGAAGCTGTCAACTTTTGTTAAATTTTTTAAAGCTGTCAACTTTTGTTAACTTTTTTGAAGCTGTCAAATTTTGTTAACTTTTTTGAAGCTGTCAACTTTTGTTAACTTTTTTGAAGCTGTCAACTTTTGTTAACTTTTTTAAAGCTGTCAACTTTTGTTATTTTTTTTAAAGCTGTCAACTTTTGTTAACTTTTTTGAAGCTGTAAACTTTTGTTAATTTTTTTTAAAGCTGTCAACTTTTGTTGCCTTTTTTTGAAGCTGTCAAATTTTGTTAACTATTTGAAGCTGTCAACTTTTGTTAATTTTTTTGAAGCTGTCAACTTTTGTTAACTTTTTTTGGAGCTGTCAACTTTTGTTAACTGGTTTTGAAGCTGTCAACTTTTGTTAAATTTTAGTGAAGCTGTCAACTTTTGTTAATTTTTTTTGAAGCTGTCAGTTTTTGTTAACTTTTGTTAACTTCTTTTAAAGTTTTGTAACTTTTTTTGAAGCTTTCAACTTTTGTTAACTTTTCTAAAGCTGTCAACTTTTGTTAATTTTTTTTTATGTTTTGTAACTTTTGTTGAAGCTGTCAACTTTTGTTATTTTTTTTTGAAACTGTCAACTTTTGTTAACTTTTATTTGAAGCTGTCAACTTTTGTTAACTTTTTCTGAAGCTGTCAACTTTTGTTAACTGGTTTTGAAGCTGTCAACTTTTGTTAATTTTTTTTGAAGCTGTCGACTTTTGTTAACTTTTTTTTTTAAATTTTGTAATTTTTTCTGAAGCTGCCAACTATTGTTAACTTTTTGAAGCTGTCAACTTTTGTTAACTTTTTTGAAGCTTTCAACTTTTGTTCACTTTTTTGAAGCTGTCAACTTTTGTTAACTTTTTTTGAAGCTCTCAACTTTTGTTAACTTATTTGAAGCTGCCAACTTTTGTTAACTTTTTTTGAAGCTGTCAACTTTTGTTAAATTTTGTTAACTTCTTTTGAAATTTTGTTAACTTTTTTGAAGCTGTCAACATTTGATAACTTCTTTTAAAGTTTTGTTAACTTTTTTGAAGATGTCAACTTTTGTTAACTTCTTTTGAAGTTTTGTCTACTTTTTTAAAAATGTCAACTTTTGTTAACTTTTTTGAAGCTTTCAACTTTTGTTTACTTTTTTGAAGCTGTCAACTTTTGTTAACTTTTTTTGAAGCTCTTAACTTTTGTTAACTTATTTGAAGCTGCCAACTTTTGTTAACTTTTTTTAAAGCTGTCAACTTATGTTAACTTTGTTAACTTCTTTTGACCTTTTGTTAACTTTTTTTGAAGCTGTCAACTTTTGTTAACTTTTGTTAACTTCTTTTGAAGTTTTGTTAACTTTTTTGAAGCTGTCAACATTTGCTAACTTCTTTTAAAGATTTGTTAACTTTTTTGAAGATGTCAACTTTTGTTTACTTCTTTTAAAGTTTTGTCTACTTTTTTAAAAATGTCAACTTTTGTTAACTTTTTTTGAAGCTGTCAACTTTTGTTATTTTTTTTAAAGCTGTCAACTTTTGTTAATTTTTTTAAAGCTGTCAACTTTTGTTAACTTTTTTGGAGCTGTCAACTTTTGTTAATTTTTTTGAAGCTGTCAACTTTTGTTAACTTTTTAAAAGCTGTCCACTTTTGTTATTTTTTTTAAATCTGTCAACTTTTGTCAACTTTTTTAAAGCTGTCAACTTTTGTTAACTTTTTTGGAACTGTCAACTTTTGTTAATTTTTTAGAAACTGTCAACTTTTGTTAAATTTTTAAAAGCTGTCCACTTTTGTTATTTTTTTTAAAGCTGTTAAATTTTGTAAACTTTTTTCAAGCTGTCAACTTTTGTTAATTTTTTTTGTAGCTGTCAACTTTTGTTAACTTTTTTAAAGCTGTCAAATTTTGTTAACTATTTGAAGCTGTCAATTTTTGTTAATTTTTTTGAAGCTGTCAACTTTTGTTAAATTTTTTAAAGCTGTCAACTTTGGTTAACTTTTTTGAAGCTGTCAAATTTTGTTAACTTTTTTGAAGCTGTCAAGTTTTGTTAAATTTTTTTGAAGCTGTCAACTTTTGTTAACTTTTTTAAAGCTGTCAACTTTTGTTATTTTTTTTAAAGCTGTCAACTTTTGTCAAATTTTTTGAAGCTGTTAACTTTTGTTAATTTTTTTTGAAACTGTCAACTTTTGTTAACTTTTTTGAAGCTGTCAAATTTTGTTAACTTTTTTGAAGCTGTCAACTTTTGTTAATTTTTTTGAAGCCGTCAACTTTTGTTAACTTTTTAAAAACTGTCAACTTTTGTTAACTTTTTTGACGCTGTAAACTTTTGTTAACTTTTTTTGAAGCTGTCAACTTTTGTTAACTTCTTTTGAAACTGTCAACTTTTGTTAACTTTTTTAAAGCTGTCAACTTTTGTTATTTTTTTTAAGCTGCCAACTTTTGTTAATTTTTTTTTATGTTTTGTAACTTTTGTTGAAGCTGTCAACTTTTGTTATTTTTTTTTGAAACTGTCAACTTTTGTTAACTTTTTTTTAAAGCCGTCAACTTTTGTTAACTTTTTCTGAAGCTGTCAACTTTTATTCTTGGTTTTGAAGCTGTCAACTTTTGTTAACTTCTTTTGAAGTTTTGTTAACTTTTTTGAAGCTGTCAACTTTTGTTAACTTTTTTTGAAGCTGTCAACTTTTGTTAACTTTTTTAAAGCTGTCAAATTTTGTAATTTTTTTTAAAGCTGTCAACTTTTGTCAACTTTTTTAAAGCTGTCAACTTTTGTTAACTTTTTTTGAAGCTGTCAACTTTTGTTAACTTTTTTAAAGCTCTCAACTTTTGTTATTTTTTTTAAAGCTGTCAACTTTTGTCAAAATTTTTGAAGCTGTCAACTTTTGTTAACTTTTTTTGAAGCTGTCAACTTTTGTTAACTTTTTTTAAAGCTGTCAACTTTTGTTAACTTTTTTAAAGCTGTCAACTTTTGTTATTTTTTTTAAAGCTGTCAAATTTTGTCAAATTTTGTTAACTTTTTTTAAAGCTGTCAACTTTTGTTAACTTTTTTTAAAGCTGTCAACTTTTGTTAACCTTTTTGAAGCTGTCAACTTTTGTTAACTTTTTAAAAGCTGTCCACTTTTGTTATTTTTTTTAAAGCTGTTAAATTTTGTAAACTTTTTTCAAGCTGTCAACTTTTGTTAACTTTTTTTGAAGCTGTCAACTTTTGTTAACTTGTTTAAAGCTGTAAAATTTTGTTAACTATTTGAAGCCGTCAACTTTTGTTAATTTTTTTGAAGCTGTCAACTTTTATTCTTGGTTTTGAAGCTGTCAACTTTTGTTAACTTCTTTTGAAGTTTTGTTAACTTTTTTGAAGCTGTCAACTTTTGTTAACTTTTTTTGAAGCTGTCAACTTTTGTTAATTTCTTTTGAAGTTTTGTTAACTTTTTTGAAGCTGTCAACTTTTGTTAACTTTTTTAAAGCTGTCAACTTTTGTTAGCTTTTTTAAAGCTGTCAAATTTTGTATATTTTTTTAAAGCTGTCAACTTTTGTCAACTTTTTTAAAGCTGTCAACTTTTGTTAACTTTTTTTGAAGCTGTCAACATTTGTTAACTTCTTTTAAAGTTTTGTTAACTTTTTTGAAGATGTCAACTTTTGTTCACTTTTTTGAAGCTGTCAACTTTTGTTAACTTTTTTTGAAGCTCTCAACTTTTGTTAACTTATTTGAAGCTGCCAACTCTTGTTAACTTTTTTTGAAGCTGTCAACTTTTGTTAAATTTTGTTAACTTCTTTTGAACTTTTGTTAACTTTTTTTGAAGCTGTCAACTTTTGTTAACTTCTTTTGAAGTTTTGTTAACTTTTTTGAAGCTGTCAACATTTGTTAACTTCTTTTAAAGTTTTGTTAACTTTTTTGAAGATGTCAACTTTTGTTAACTTCTTTTGAAGTTTTGTCTACTTTTTTAAAAATGTCAACTTTTGTTAACTTTTTTTGAAGCTGTCAACTTTTGTTATTTTTTTTAAAGCTGTCAACTTTTGTTAATTTTTTTAAAGCTGTCAACTTTTGTTAACTTTTTTGGAGCTGTCAACTTTTGTTAATTTTTTTGAAGCTGTCAACTTTTGTTAACTTTTTAAAAGCTGTCCACTTTTGTTATTTTTTTTAAATCTGTCAACTTTTGTCAACTTTTTTAAAGCTGTCACTTTTTGTTAACTTTTTTGGAGCTGTCAACTTTTGTTAATTTTTTAGAAACTGTCAACTTTTGTTAAATTTTTAAAAGCTGTCCACTTTTGTCATTTTTTTTAAAGCTGTTAACTTTTGTAAACTTTTTTCAAGCTGTCAACTTTTGTTAACTTTTTTTGAAGCTGTCAACTTTTGTTAACTTTTTTGAAGCTGTCAAATTTTGTTAACTATTTGAAGCTGTCAATTTTTGTTAATTTTTTTGAAGCTGTCAACTTTTGTTAACTTTTTTGAAGCTGTCAAATTTTGTTAACTTTTTTGAAGCTGTCAAGTTTTGTTAAATTTTTTTGAAGCTGTCAACTTTTGTTAACTTTTTTAAAGCTGTCAACTTTTGTTATTTTTTTTAAAGCTGTCAACTTTTGTCAAATTTTTTGAAGCTGTTAACTTTTGTTAATTTTTTTTGAAACTGTCAACTTTTGTTAACTTTTTTGAAGCTGTCAAATTTTGTTATTTTTTTTGAAGCTGTCAACTTTTGTTAAATTTTGTTAACTTCTTTTGAACTTTTGTTAACTTTTTTTGAAGCTGTCAACTTTTGTTAACTTCTTTTGAAGTTTTGTTAACTTTTTTAAAGCTGTCAACATTTGTTAACTTCTTTTAAAGTTTTGTTAACTTTTTTGAAGATGTCAACTTTTGTTAACTTCTTTTGAAGTTTTGTCTACTTTTTTAAAAATGTCAACTTTTGTTAACTTTTTTTGAAGCTGTCAACTTTTGTTATTTTTTTTAAAGCTGTCAACTTTTGTTAATTTTTTTAAAGCTGTCAACTTTTGTTAACTTTTTTGGAGCTGTCAACTTTTGTTAATTTTTTTGAAGCTGTCAACTTTTGTTAACTTTTTCAAAGCTGTCCACTTTTGTTTTTTTTTTTAAATCTGTCAACTTTTGTCAACTTTTTTAAAGCTGTCACTTTTTGTTAACTTTTTTGGAGCTGTCAACTTTTGTTAATTTTTTAGAAACTGTCAACTTTTGTTAAATTTTTAAAAGCTGTCCACTTTTGTCATTTTTTTTAAAGCTGTTAACTTTTGTAAACTTTTTTCAAGCTGTCAACTTTTGTTAACTTTTTTTGAAGCTGTCAACTTTTGTTAACTTTTTTGAAGCTGTCAAATTTTGTTAACTATTTGAAGCTGTCAATTTTTGTTAATTTTTTTGAAGCTGTCAACTTTTGTTAACTTTTTTGAAGCTGTCAAATTTTGTTAACTTTTTTGAAGCTGTCAAATTTTGTTAACTTTTTTGAAGCTGTCAAGTTTTGTTAAATTTTTTTGAAGCTGTCAACTTTTGTTAACTTTTTTAAAGCTGTCAACTTTTGTTATTTTTTTTAAAGCTGTCAACTTTTGTCAAATTTTTTGAAGCTGTTAACTTTTGTTAATTTTTTTTGAAACTGTCAACTTTTGTTAACTTTTTTGAAGCTGTCAAATTTTGTTATTTTTTTTGAAGCTGTCAACTTTTGTTAATTTTTTTGAAGCCGTCAACTTTTGTTAACTTTTTAAAAGCTGTCAACTTTTGTTAACTTTTTTGACGCTGTAAACTTTTGTTAACTTTTTTTGAAGCTGTCAACTTTTGTTATTTTTTTTAAAGCTGTTAACATTTGTTAATTTTTTTAAAGCTGTCAACTTTTGTTAACTTTTTTGGAGCTGTCAACTTTTGTTAATTTTTTTGAAGCTGTCAACTTTTGTTAACTTTTTAAAAGCTGTCAACTTTTGTTATTTTTTTTAAAGCTGTCACCTTTTGTTAATTTTTTTAAAGCTGTCAACTTTTGTTAACTTTTTTGGAGCTGTCAACTTTTGTTAATTTTTTTGAAGCTGTCAACTTTTGTTAACTTTTTAAAAGCTGTCCACTTTTGTTATTTTTTTTAAATCTGTCAACTTTTGTCAACTTTTTTAAAGCTGTCACTTTTTGTTAACTTTTTTGGAGCTGTCAACTTTTGTTAATTTTTTAGAAACTGTCAACTTTTGTTAAATTTTTAAAAGCTGTCCACTTTTGTCATTTTTTTTAAAGCTGTTAACTTTTGTAAACTTTTTTTAAGCTGTCAACTTTTGTTAACTTTTTTTGAAGCTGTCAACTTTTGTTAACTTTTTTGAAGCTGTCAAATTTTGTTAACTATTTGAAGCTGTCAATTTTTGTTAATTTTTTTGAAGCTGTCAACTTTTGTTAACTTTTTTGAAGCTGTCAAATTTTGTTAACTTTTTTGAAGCTGTCAAGTTTTGTTAAATTTTTTTGAAGCTGTCAACTTTTGTTAATTTTTTTAAAGCTGTCAACTTTTGTTATTTTTTTTAAAGCTGTCAACTTTTGTCAAATTTTTTGAAGCTGTTAACTTTTGTTAATTTTTTTTGAAACTGTCAACTTTTGTTAACTTTTTTGAAGCTGTCAAATTTTGTTATTTTTTTTGAAGCTGTCAACTTTTGTTAACTTTTTAAAAGCTGTCAACTTTTGTTAACTTTTTTGACGCTGTAAACTTTTGTTAACTTTTTTTGAAGCTGTCAACTTTTGTTATTTTTTTTTAAAGCTGTCAACTTTTGTTAATTTTTTTAAAGCTGTCAACTTTTGTAAACTTTTTTGGAGCTGTCAACTTTTGTTAATTTTTTTGAAGCTGTCAACTTTTGTTAACTTTTTAAAAGCTGTCCACTTTTGTTATTTTTTTTAAAGCTGTTAACTTTTGTAAACTTTTTTCAAGCTGTCAACTTTTGTTAACTTTTTTTGAAGCTGTCAACTTTTGTTAAGTTTTTTGAAGCTGTCAAATTTTGTTAACTATTTGAAGCTGTCAATTTTTGTTAATTTTTTTGATGCTGTCAACTTTTGTTAAATTTTTTAAAGCTGTCAACTTTTGTTAACTTTTTTGAAGCTGTCAAATTTTGTTAACGTTTTTGAAGCTGTCAAGTTTTGTTAAATTTTTTTGAAGCTGTCAACTTTTGTTAACTTTTTTAAAGCTGTCAACTTTTGTTATTTTTTTTAAAGCTGTCAACTTTTGTCAAATTTTTTGAAGCTGTTAACTTTTGTTAATTTTTTTTGAAACTGTCAACTTTTGTTAATTTTTTTGAAGCTGTCAAATTTTGTTAACTTTTTTGAAGCTGTCAACTTTTGTTAATTTTTTTGAAGCCGTCAACTTTTGTTAACTTTTTAAAAGCTGTCAACTTTTGTTAACTTTTTTGACGCTGTAAACTTTTGTTAACTTTTTTTGAAGCTGTCAACTTTTGTTAACTTCTTTTGAGGCTGTCAACTTTTGTTAACTTTTTTTAAAGCTGTCAACTTTTGTTATTTTTTTTTAAGCTGTCAACTTTTGTTAATTTTTTTTTGTTTTGTAACTTTTGTTGAAGCTGTCAACTTTTGTTATTTTTTTTTGAAACTGTCAACTTTTGTTAACTTTTTTTTAAAGCCGTCAACTTTTGTTAACTTTTTCTGAAGCTGTCAACTTTTATCCTTGGTTTTGAAGCTGTCAACTTTTGTTAACTTTTTTAAAGCTGTCAACTTTTGTCAACTATTTTAAAGCTGTCAACTTTTGTTAACTTTTTTTGAAGCTGTCAACTTTTGTTAACTTTTTTAAAGCTCTCAACTTTTGTTATTTTTTTTAAAGCTGTCAATTTTTGTCAAATTTTTTGAAGCTGTCAACTTTTGTTAACTTTTTTTGAAGCTGTCAACTTTTGTTAACTTTTTTTAAAGCTGTCAACTTTTGTTAACTTTTTTGAAGCTGTCAACTTTTGTTAACTTTTTAAAAGCTGTCCACTTTTGTTATTTTTTTAAAGCTGTTAAATTTTGTAAACTTTTTTCAAGCTGTCAACTTTTGTTAACTTTTTTTGAAGCTGTCAACTTTTGTTAACTTGTTTAAAGCTGTAAAATTTTGTTAACTATTTGAAGCCGTCAACTTTTGTTAATTTTTTTGAAGCTGTCAACTTTTATTCTTGGTTTTGGAGCTGTCAACTTTTGTTAACTTCTTTTGAAGTTTTGTTAACTTTTTTGAAGCTGTCAACTTTTGTTAACTTTTTTTGAAGCTGTCAACTTTTGTTAATTTCTTTTGAAGTTTTGTTAACTTTTTTGAAGCTGTCAACTTTTGTTAACTTTTTTAAAGCTGTCAACTTTTGTTAACTTTTTTAAAGCTGTCAAATTTTGTAAATTTTTTTAAAGCTGTCAACTTTTGTCAACTTTCTTGAAGCTGTCAACTTTTGTTAACTTTTTTTGAAGCTGTCAACTTTTGTTAACTTTTTTAAAGCTCTCAACTTTTGTTATTTTTTTTAAAGCTGTCAACTTTTGTCAAATTTTTTGAAGCTGTCAACTTTTGTTAACTTTTTTTGAAGCTGTCAACTTTTGTTAACTTTTTTTAAAGCTGTCAACTTTTGTTAACTTTTTTAAAGCTGTCAACTTTTGTTATTTTTTTTAAAGCTGTCAAATTTTTTCAAATTTTGTTAACTTTTTTTAAAACTGTCAACTTTTGTTAACTTTTTTAAAGCTGTCAACGTTTGTTAACTTTTTAAAAGCTGTCCACTTTTGTTATTTTTTTTTAAAGCTGTTAAATTTTTTAAACTTTTTTCAAGCTGTCAACTTTTGTTAACTTTTTTTGAAGCTGTCAACTTTTGTTAACTTGTTTAAAGCTGTAAAATTTTGTTAACTATTTGAAGCTGTCAACTTTTGTTAATTTTTTTGAAGCTGTCAATTTTTGTTAAATTTTTTGAAAGCTGTCAACTTTTGTTAACTTCTTTTGAAGCCGTCAAATTTTGTTAACTTCTTTTGAAGCTGTCAACTTTTGTTAACTGGTTTTGTAGCTGTCAACTTTTGTTAATTTTTTTGAAGTTTTGTAACTTTTGTTGAAGCTGTCAACTTTTGTTAACTTTTTTTGAAGCTGTTAACTTTTGTTAACTTTTTTGAAGCTGTCAAATTTTGTTAACTTTTTTGAAGCTATCAACTTTTGTTAATTTTTTTGAAACTGTCAACTTTTGTTAACTTTTTAAAAGCTGTCATTTTTTGTTGCCTTTTTTTGAAGCTGTCAACTTTTGTTAACTTTTTTGAAGCTGTAAACTTTTGTTAACTTTTTGGAAGTTGTCAACTTTTGTTAACTTTTTAAAAGCTGTCAACTTTTGTTGACTTTTTTTAAAGCTGTTAACTTTTGTCAACTTTTTTGAAGCTGTCAACTTTTGTTAACTTTTATTAAAGCTGTAAACTTTTGTTAACTTTTTTGAAGCTGTCAACTTTTGTTAACTTTTTTGAAGCTGTCAACTTTTGTTAATTTTTTGAAGCTGTCAACTTTTGTTAACTTTTTTTGAAGCTGTCAAATTTTGTTAACTTTTTTTGAAGCTGTCAACTTTTGTTAATTTTTTTAAAGATGTCAACCTTTGTCAACTTTTTTGAAGCTGTCAACTTTTGTTAACTTTTTTTAAAGCTGTCAACTTTTGTTATTTTTTTTAAAGCTGTCAACTTTTGTTAATTTTTTTAAAGATGTCAACCTTTGTCAACTTTTTTGAAGCTGTCAACTTTTGTTAACTTTTTTTAAAGCTGTCAACTTTTGTTATTTTTTTTAAAGCTGTCAACTTTTGTCAAATTTTTTGAAGCAGTTAACTTTTGTTAATTTTTTTTGAAACTGTCAACTTTTGTTAATTTTTTTGAAGCTGTCAAATTTTGTTAACTTTTTTGAAGCTGTCAACTTTTGTTAATTTTTTTGAAGCTGTCAATTTTTGTTAAATTTTTTAAAGCTGTCAACTTTTGTTAACTTCTTTTGAAGCCGTCAAATTTTGTTAACTTCTTTTGAAGCTGTCAACTTTTGTTAACTGGTTTTGTAGCTGTCAACTTTTGTTAATTTTTTTGAAGTTTTGTAACTTTTGTTGAAGCTGTCAACTTTTGTTAACTTTTTTTGAAGCTGTTAACTTTTGTTAACTTTTTTGAAGCTGTCAAATTTTGTTAACTTTTTTGAAGCTATCAACTTTTGTTAATTTTTTTGAAGCTGTCAACTTTTGTTAACTTTTTAAAAGCTGTCATTTTTTGTTGCCTTTTTTTGAAGCTGTCAACTTTTGTTAACTTTTTTGAAGCTGTAAACTTTTGTTAACTTTTTTTAAAGCTGTTAACTTTTGTCAACTTTTTTGAAGCTGTCAACTTTTGTTAACTTTTATTAAAGCTTTAAACTTTTGTTAACTTTTTTGAAGCTGTCAACTTTTGTTAACTTTTTTGAAGCTGTCAACTTTTGTTAATTTTTTGAAGCTGTCAACTTTTGTTAACTTTTTTTGAAGCTGTCAAATTTTGTTAACTTTTTTTGAAGCTGTCAACTTTTGTTAATTTTTTTAAAGATGTCAACCTTTGTCAACTTTTTTGAAGCTGTCAACTTTTGTTAACTTTTTTTAAAGCTGTCAACTTTTGTTATTTTTTTTAAAGCTGTCAACTTTTGTTAATTTTTTTAAAGCTGTTAACTTTTGTTAACTTTTTTGGAGCTGTCAACTTTTGTTAATTTTTTTGAAGCTGTCAACTTTAGTTAACTTTTTAAAAGCTGTCCACTTTTGTTATTTTTTTTAAAGCTGTCAACTTTTGTTAACTTTTTTGAAGCTGTAAACTTTTGTTAATTTTTTTTGAAGCTGTCAACTTTTGTTATTTTTTTTAAAGCTGTCAACTTTTGTTAACTTTTTTGGAGCTGTCAACTTTTGTTAATTTTTTAGAAACTGTCAACTTTTGTTAAATTTTTAAAAGCTGTCCACTTTTGTTATTTTTTTTAAAGCTGTTAAATTTTGTAAACTTTTTTCAAGCTGTCAACTTTTGTTAACTTTTTTTGAAGCTCTCAACTTTTGTTAACTTTTTTGAAGCTGTCAAATTTTGTTAACTATTTGAAGCTGTCAATTTTTGTTAATTTTTTTGAAGCTGTTAACTTTTGTTAAATTTTTTAAAGCTGTCAACTTTTGTTAACTTTTTTGAAGCTGTCAAATTTTGTTAACTTTTTTGAAGCTGTCAAGTTTTGTTAAATTTTTTTGAAGCCGTCAACTTTTGTTAACTTTTTTAAAGCTGTCAACTTTTGTTATTTTTTTTAAAGCTGTCAACTTTTGTCAAATTTTTTGAAGCTGTTAACTTTTGTTAATTTTTTTTGAAACTGTCAACTTTTGTTAACTTTTTTGAAGCTGTCAAATTTTGTTAACTTTTTTGAAGCTATCAACTTTTGTTAATTTTTTTGAAGCCGTCAACTTTTGTTAACTTTTTAAAAGCTGTCAACTTTTGTTAACTTTTTTGACGCTGTAAACTTTTGTTAACTTTTTTTGAAGCTGTCAACTTTTGTTATTTTTTTTAAAGCTGTCAACTTTTGTTAATTTTTTTAAAGCTGTCAACTTTTGTTAACTTTTTTGGAGCTGTCAACTTTTGTTAATTTTTTTGAAGCTGTCAACTTTTGTTAACTTTTTAAAAGCTGTCCCCTTTTGTTATTTTTTTAAATCTGTCAACTTTTGTCAACTTTTTTAAAGCTGTCAACTTTTGTTAACTTTTTTGGAGCTGTCAACTTTTGTTAATTTTTTAGAAACTGTCAACTTTTGTTAAATTTTTAAAAGCTGTCCACTTTTGTTATTTTTTTTTAAAGCTGTTAACTTTTGTAAACTTTTTTCAAGCTGTCAACTTTTGTTAACTTTTTTTGAAGCTTTCAACTTTTGTTAACTTTTTTGAAGCTGTCAAATTTTGTTAACTATTTGAAGCTGTCAATTTTTGTTAATTTTTTTGAAGCTGTCAACTTTTGTTAAATTTTTTAAAGCTGTCAACTTTTGTTAACTTTTTTGAAGCTGTCAAATTTTGTTAACTTTTTTGAAGCTGTCAAGTTTTGTTAAATTTTTTTGAAGCTGTCAACTTTTGTTAACTTTTTTAAAGCTGTCAACTTTTGTTATTTTTTTTAAAGCTGTCAACTTTTGTCAAATTTTTTGAAGCTGTTAACTTTTGTTAATTTTTTTTGAAACTGTCAACTTTTGTTAACTTTTTTGAAGCTGTCAAATTTTGTTAACTTTTTTGAAGCTGTCAAATTTTGTTAATTTTTTTGAAGCCGTCAACTTTTGTTAACTTTTTAAAAGCTGTCAACTTTTGTTAACTTTTTGACGCTGTAAACTCTTGTTAACTTTTTTTGAAGCTGTCAACTTTTGTTATTTTTTTTAAAGCTGTCAACTTTTGTTAATTTTTTTAAAGCTGTCAACTTTTGTTAACTTTTTTGGAGCTGTCAACTTTTGTTAATTTTTTTGAAGCTGTCAACTTTTGTTAACTTTTTAAAAGCTGTCCCCTTTTGTTATTTTTTTTAAATCTGTCAACTTTTGTCAACTTTTTTAAAGCTGTCAACTTTTGTTAACTTTTTTGGAGCTGTCAACTTTTGTTAATTTTTTAGAAACTGTCAACTTTTGTTAAATTTTTAAAAGCTGTCCACTTTTGTTATTTTTTTTAAAGCTGTTAAATTTTGTAAACTTTTTTCAAGCTGTCAACTTTTGTTAATTTTTTTTGTAGCTGTCAACTTTTGTTAACTTTTTTAAAGCTGTCAAATTTTGTTAACTATTTGAAGCTGTCAATTTTTGTTAATTTTTTTGAAGCTGTCAACTTTTGTTAAATTTTTTAAAGCTGTCAACTTTTGTTAATTTTTTTAAAGCTGTCAACTTTTGTTAACTTTTTTGGAGCTGTCAACTTTTGTTAATTTTTTTGAAGCTGTCAACTTTTGTTAACTTTTTAAAAGCTGTCCACTTTTGTTATTTTTTTTAAATCTGTCAACTTTTGTCAACTTTTTTAAAGCTGTCAACTTTTGTTAACTTTTTTGGAACTGTCAACTTTTGTTAATTTTTTAGAAACTGTCAACTTTTGTTAAATTTTTAAAAGCTGTCCACTTTTGTTATTTTTTTTAAAGCTGTTAAATTTTGTAAACTTTTTTCAAGCTGTCAACTTTTGTTAATTTTTTTTGTAGCTGTCAACTTTTGTTAACTTTTTTAAAGCTGTCAAATTTTGTTAACTATTTGAAGCTGTCAATTTTTGTTAATTTTTTTGAAGCTGTCAACTTTTGTTAAATTTTTTAAAGCTGTCAACTTTGGTTAACTTTTTTGAAGCTGTCAAATTTTGTTAACTTTTTTGAAGCTGTCAAGTTTTGTTAAATTTTTTTGAAGCTGTCAACTTTTGTTAACTTTTTTAAAGCTGTCAACTTTTGTTATTTTTTTTAAAGCTGTCAACTTTTGTCAAATTTTTTGAAGCTGTTAACTTTTGTTAATTTTTTTTGAAACTGTCAACTTTTGTTAACTTTTTTGAAGCTGTCAAATTTTGTTAACTTTTTTGAAGCTGTCAACTTTTGTTAATTTTTTTGAAGCCGTCAACTTTTGTTAACTTTTTAAAAACTGTCAACTTTTGTTAACTTTTTTGACGCTGTAAACTTTTGTTAACTTTTTTTGAAGCTGTCAACTTTTGTTAACTTCTTTTGAAACTGTCAACTTTTGTTAACTTTTTTAAAGCTGTCAACTTTTGTTATTTTTTTTAAGCTGCCAACTTTTGTTAATTTTTTTTTATGTTTTGTAACTTTTGTTGAAGCTGTCAACTTTTGTTATTTTTTTTTGAAACTGTCAACTTTTGTTAACTTTTTTTTAAAGCCGTCAACTTTTGTTAACTTTTTCTGAAGCTGTCAACTTTTATTCTTGGTTTTGAAGCTGTCAACTTTTGTTAACTTCTTTTGAAGTTTTGTTAACTTTTTTGAAGCTGTCAACTTTTGTTAACTTTTTTTGAAGCTGTCAACTTTTGTTAACTTTTTTAAAGCTGTCAAATTTTGTAATTTTTTTTAAAGCTGTCAACTTTTGTCAACTTTTTTAAAGCTGTCAACTTTTGTTAACTTTTTTTGAAGCTGTCAACTTTTGTTAACTTTTTTAAAGCTCTCAACTTTTGTTATTTTTTTTAAAGCTGTCAACTTTTGTCAAAATTTTTGAAGCTGTCAACTTTTGTTAACTTTTTTTGAAGCTGTCAACTTTTGTTAACTTTTTTTAAAGCTGTCAACTTTTGTTAACTTTTTTAAAGCTGTCAACTTTTGTTATTTTTTTTAAAGCTGTCAAATTTTGTCAAATTTTGTTAACTTTTTTTAAAGCTGTCAACTTTTGTTAACTTTTTTTAAAGCTGTCAACTTTTGTTAACCTTTTTGAAGCTGTCAACTTTTGTTAACTTTTTAAAAGCTGTCCACTTTTGTTATTTTTTTTAAAGCTGTTAAATTTTGTAAACTTTTTTCAAGCTGTCAACTTTTGTTAACTTTTTTTGAAGCTGTCAACTTTTGTTAACTTGTTTAAAGCTGTAAAATTTTGTTAACTATTTGAAGCCGTCAACTTTTGTTAATTTTTTTGAAGCTGTCAACTTTTATTCTTGGTTTTGAAGCTGTCAACTTTTGTTAACTTCTTTTGAAGTTTTGTTAACTTTTTTGAAGCTGTCAACTTTTGTTAACTTTTTTTGAAGCTGTCAACTTTTGTTAATTTCTTTTGAAGTTTTGTTAACTTTTTTGAAGCTGTCAACTTTTGTTAACTTTTTTAAAGCTGTCAACTTTTGTTAGCTTTTTTAAAGCTGTCAAATTTTGTATATTTTTTTAAAGCTGTCAACTTTTGTCAACTTTTTTAAAGCTGTCAACTTTTGTTAACTTTTTTGAAGCTGTCAACATTTGTTAACTTCTTTTAAAGTTTTGTTAACTTTTTTGAAGATGTCAACTTTTGTTCACTTTTTTGAAGCTGTCAACTTTTGTTAACTTTTTTTGAAGCTCTCAACTTTTGTTAACTTATTTGAAGCTGCCAACTCTTGTTAACTTTTTTTGAAGCTGTCAACTTTTGTTAAATTTTGTTAACTTCTTTTGAACTTTTGTTAACTTTTTTTGAAGCTGTCAACTTTTGTTAACTTCTTTTGAAGTTTTGTTAACTTTTTTGAAGCTGTCAACATTTGTTAACTTCTTTTAAAGTTTTGTTAACTTTTTTGAAGATGTCAACTTTTGTTAACTTCTTTTGAAGTTTTGTCTACTTTTTTAAAAATGTCAACTTTTGTTAACTTTTTTTGAAGCTGTCAACTTTTGTTATTTTTTTTAAAGCTGTCAACTTTTGTTAATTTTTTTAAAGCTGTCAACTTTTGTTAACTTTTTTGGAGCTGTCAACTTTTGTTAATTTTTTTGAAGCTGTCAACTTTTGTTAACTTTTTAAAAGCTGTCCACTTTTGTTATTTTTTTTAAATCTGTCAACTTTTGTCAACTTTTTTAAAGCTGTCACTTTTTGTTAACTTTTTTGGAGCTGTCAACTTTTGTTAATTTTTTAGAAACTGTCAACTTTTGTTAAATTTTTAAAAGCTGTCCACTTTTGTCATTTTTTTTAAAGCTGTTAACTTTTGTAAACTTTTTTCAAGCTGTCAACTTTTGTTAACTTTTTTTGAAGCTGTCAACTTTTGTTAACTTTTTTGAAGCTGTCAAATTTTGTTAACTATTTGAAGCTGTCAATTTATGTTAATTTTTTTGAAGCTGTCAACTTTTGTTAACTTTTTTGAAGCTGTCAAATTTTGTTAACTTTTTTGAAGCTGTCAAGTTTTGTTAAATTTTTTTGAAGCTGTCAACTTTTGTTAACTTTTTTAAAGCTGTCAACTTTTGTTATTTTTTTTAAAGCTGTCAACTTTTGTCAAATTTTTTGAAGCTGTTAACTTTTGTTAATTTTTTTTGAAACTGTCAACTTTTGTTAACTTTTTTGAAGCTGTCAAATTTTGTTATTTTTTTTGAAGCTGTCAACTTTTGTTAAATTTTGTTAACTTCTTTTGAACTTTTGTTAACTTTTTTTGAAGCTGTCAACTTTTGTTAACTTCTTTTGAAGTTTTGTTAACTTTTTTAAAGCTGTCAACATTTGTTAACTTCTTTTAAAGTTTTGTTAACTTTTTTGAAGATGTCAACTTTTGTTAACTTCTTTTGAAGTTTTGTCTACTTTTTTAAAAATGTCAACTTTTGTTAACTTTTTTTGAAGCTGTCAACTTTTGTTATTTTTTTTAAAGCTGTCAACTTTTGTTAATTTTTTTAAAGCTGTCAACTTTTGTTAACTTTTTTGGAGCTGTCAACTTTTGTTAATTTTTTTGAAGCTGTCAACTTTTGTTAACTTTTTAAAAGCTGTCCACTTTTGTTATTTTTTTTAAATCTGTCAACTTTTGTCAACTTTTTTAAAGCTGTCACTTTTTGTTAACTTTTTTGGAGCTGTCAACTTTTGTTAATTTTTTAGAAACTGTCAACTTTTGTTAAATTTTTAAAAGCTGTCCACTTTTGTCATTTTTTTTAAAGCTGTTAACTTTTGTAAACTTTTTTCAAGCTGTCAACTTTTGTTAACTTTTTTTGAAGCTGTCAACTTTTGTTAACTTTTTTGAAGCTGTCAAATTTTGTTAACTATTTGAAGCTGTCAATTTTTGTTAATTTTTTTGAAGCTGTCAACTTTTGTTAACTTTTTTGAAGCTGTCAAATTTTGTTAACTTTTTTGAAGCTGTCAAATTTTGTTAACTTTTTTGAAGCTGTCAAGTTTTGTTAAATTTTTTTGAAGCTGTCAACTTTTGTTAACTTTTTTAAAGCTGTCAACTTTTGTTATTTTTTTTAAAGCTGTCAACTTTTGTCAAATTTTTTGAAGCTGTTAACTTTTGTTAATTTTTTTTGAAACTGTCAACTTTTGTTAACTTTTTTGAAGCTGTCAAATTTTGTTATTTTTTTTGAAGCTGTCAACTTTTGTTAATTTTTTTGAAGCCGTCAACTTTTGTTAACTTTTTAAAAGCTGTCAACTTTTGTTAACTTTTTTGACGCTGTAAACTTTTGTTAACTTTTTTTGAAGCTGTCAACTTTTGTTATTTTTTTTAAAGCTGTTAACATTTGTTAATTTTTTTAAAGCTGTCAACTTTTGTTAACTTTTTTGGAGCTGTCAACTTTTGTTAATTTTTTTGAAGCTGTCAACTTTTGTTAACTTTTTAAAAGCTGTCAACTTTTGTTATTTTTTTTAAAGCTGTCACCTTTTGTTAATTTTTTTAAAGCTGTCAACTTTTGTTAACTTTTTTGGAGCTGTCAACTTTTGTTAATTTTTTTGAAGCTGTCAACTTTTGTTAACTTTTTAAAAGCTGTCCACTTTTGTTATTTTTTTTAAATCTGTCAACTTTTGTCAACTTTTTTAAAGCTGTCACTTTTTGTTAACTTTTTTGGAGCTGTCAACTTTTGTTAATTTTTTAGAAACTGTCAACTTTTGTTAAATTTTTAAAAGCTGTCCACTTTTGTCATTTTTTTTAAAGCTGTTAACTTTTGTAAACTTTTTTCAAGCTGTCAACTTTTGTTAACTTTTTTTGAAGCTGTCAACTTTTGTTAACTTTTTTGAAGCTGTCAAATTTTGTTAACTATTTGAAGCTGTCAATTTTTGTTAATTTTTTTGAAGCTGTCAACTTTTGTTAACTTTTTTGAAGCTGTCAAATTTTGTTAACTTTTTTGAAGCTGTCAAGTTTTGTTAAATTTTTTTGAAGCTGTCAACTTTTGTTAATTTTTTTAAAGCTGTCAACTTTTGTTATTTTTTTTAAAGCTGTCAACTTTTGTCAAATTTTTTGAAGCTGTTAACTTTTGTTAATTTTTTTTGAAACTGTCAACTTTTGTTAACTTTTTTGAAGCTGTCAAATTTTGTTATTTTTTTTGAAGCTGTCAACTTTTGTTAACTTTTTAAAAGCTGTCAACTTTTGTTAACTTTTTTGACGCTGTAAACTTTTGTTAACTTTTTTTGAAGCTGTCAACTTTTGTTATTTTTTTTTAAAGCTGTCAACTTTTGTTAATTTTTTTAAAGCTGTCAACTTTTGTAAACTTTTTTGGAGCTGTCAACTTTTGTTAATTTTTTTGAAGCTGTCAACTTTTGTTAACTTTTTAAAAGCTGTCCACTTTTGTTATTTTTTTTAAAGCTGTTAACTTTTGTAAACTTTTTCCAAGCTGTCAACTTTTGTTAACTTTTTTTGAAGCTGTCAACTTTTGTTAAGTTTTTTGAAGCTGTCAAATTTTGTTAACTATTTGAAGCTGTCAATTTTTGTTAATTTTTTTGATGCTGTCAACTTTTGTTAAATTTTTTAAAGCTGTCAACTTTTGTTAACTTTTTTGAAGCTGTCAAATTTTGTTAACGTTTTTGAAGCTGTCAAGTTTTGTTAAATTTTTTTGAAGCTGTCAACTTTTGTTAACTTTTTTAAAGCTGTCAACTTTTGTTATTTTTTTTAAAGCTGTCAACTTTTGTCAAATTTTTTGAAGCTGTTAACTTTTGTTAATTTTTTTTGAAACTGTCAACTTTTGTTAATTTTTTTGAAGCTGTCAAATTTTGTTAACTTTTTTGAAGCTGTCAACTTTTGTTAATTTTTTTGAAGCCGTCAACTTTTGTTAACTTTTTAAAAGCTGTCAACTTTTGTTAACTTTTTTGACGCTGTAAACTTTTGTTAACTTTTTTTGAAGCTGTCAACTTTTGTTAACTTCTTTTGAGGCTGTCAACTTTTGTTAACTTTTTTTAAAGCTGTCAACTTTTGTTATTTTTTTTTAAGCTGTCAACTTTTGTTAATTTTTTTTTGTTTTGTAACTTTTGTTGAAGCTGTCAACTTTTGTTATTTTTTTTTGAAACTGTCACCTTTTGTTAACTTTTTTTTAAAGCCGTCAACTTTTGTTAACTTTTTCTGAAGCTGTCAACTTTTATCCTTGGTTTTGAAGCTGTCAACTTTTGTTAACTTTTTTAAAGCTGTCAACTTTTGTCAACTTTTTTAAAGCTGTCAACTTTTGTTAACTTTTTTTGAAGCTGTCAACTTTTGTTAACTTTTTTAAAGCTCTCAACTTTTGTTATTTTTTTTAAAGCTGTCAATTTTTGTCAAATTTTTTGAAGCTGTCAACTTTTGTTAACTTTTTTTGAAGCTGTCAACTTTTGTTAACTTTTTTTAAAGCTGTCAACTTTTGTTAACTTTTTTGAAGCTGTCAACTTTTGTTAACTTTTTAAAAGCTGTCCACTTTTGTTATTTTTTTAAAGCTGTTAAATTTTGTAAACTTTTTTCAAGCTGTCAACTTTTGTTAACTTTTTTTGAAGCTGTCAACTTTTGTTAACGTGTTTAAAGCTGTGAAATTTTGTTAACTATTTGAAGCCGTCAACTTTTGTTAATTTTTTTGAAGCTGTCAACTTTTATTCTTGGTTTTGGAGCTGTCAACTTTTGTTAACTTCTTTTGAAGTTTTGTTAACTTTTTTGAAGCTGTCAACTTTTGTTAACTTTTTTTGAAGCTGTCAACTTTTGTTAATTTCTTTTGAAGTTTTGTTAACTTTTTTGAAGCTGTCAACTTTTGTTAACTTTTTTAAAGCTGTCAACTTTTGTTAACTTTTTTAAAGCTGTCAAATTTTGTAAATTTTTTTAAAGCTGTCAACTTTTGTCAACTTTCTTGAAGCTGTCAACTTTTGTTAACTTTTTTTGAAGCTGTCAACTTTTGTTAACTTTTTTAAAGCTCTCAACTTTTGTTATTTTTTTTAAAGCTGTCAACTTTTGTCAAATTTTTTGAAGCTGTCAACTTTTGTTAACTTTTTTTGAAGCTGTCAACTTTTGTTAACTTTTTTTAAAGCTGTCAACTTTTGTTAACTTTTTTAAAGCTGTCAACTTTTGTTATTTTTTTTAAAGCTGTCAAATTTTTTCAAATTTTGTTAACTTTTTTTAAAACTGTCAACTTTTGTTAACTTTTTTAAAGCTGTCAACGTTTGTTAACTTTTTAAAAGCTGTCCACTTTTGTTATTTTTTTTTAAAGCTGTTAAATTTTTTAAACTTTTTTCAAGCTGTCAACTTTTGTTAACTTTTTTTGAAGCTGTCAACTTTTGTTAACTTGTTTAAAGCTGTAAAATTTTGTTAACTATTTGAAGCTGTCAACTTTTGTTAATTTTTTTGAAGCTGTCAATTTTTGTTAAATTTTTTGAAAGCTGTCAACTTTTGTTAACTTCTTTTGAAGCCGTCAAATTTTGTTAACTTCTTTTGAAGCTGTCAACTTTTGTTAACTGGTTTTGTAGCTGTCAACTTTTGTTAATTTTTTTGAAGTTTTGTAACTTTTGTTGAAGCTGTCAACTTTTGTTAACTTTTTTTGAAGCTGTTAACTTTTGTTAACTTTTTTGAAGCTGTCAAATTTTGTTAACTTTTTTGAAGCTATCAACTTTTGTTAATTTTTTTGAAACTGTCAACTTTTGTTAACTTTTTAAAAGCTGTCATTTTTTGTTGCCTTTTTTTGAAGCTGTCAACTTTTGTTAACTTTTTTGAAGCTGTAAACTTTTGTTAACTTTTTTGAAGTTGTCAACTTTTGTTAACTTTTTAAAAGCTGTCAACTTTTGTTGACTTTTTTTAAAGCTGTTAACTTTTGTCAACTTTTTTGAAGCTGTCAACTTTTGTTAACTTTTATTAAAGCTGTAAACTTTTGTTAACTTTTTTGAAGCTGTCAACTTTTGTTAACTTTTTTGAAGCTGTCAACTTTTGTTAATTTTTTGAAGCTGTCAACTTTTGTTAACTTTTTTTGAAGCTGTCAAATTTTGTTAACTTTTTTTGAAGCTGTCAACTTTTGTTAATTTTTTTAAAGATGTCAACCTTTGTCAACTTTTTTGAAGCTGTCAACTTTTGTTAACTTTTTTTAAAGCTGTCAACTTTTGTTATTTTTTTTAAAGCTGTCAACTTTTGTTAATTTTTTTAAAGATGTCAACCTTTGTCAACTTTTTTGAAGCTGTCAACTTTTGTTAACTTTTTTTAAAGCTGTCAACTTTTGTTATTTTTTTTTAAAGCTGTCAACTTTTGTCAAATTTTTTGAAGCAGTTAACTTTTGTTAATTTTTTTTGAAACTGTCAACTTTTGTTATTTTTTTTGAAGCTGTCAAATTTTGTTAACTTTTTTGAAGCTGTCAACTTTTGTTAATTTTTTTGAAGCTGTCAATTTTTGTTAAATTTTTTAAAGCTGTCAACTTTTGTTAACTTCTTTTGAAGCCGTCAAATTTTGTTAACTTCTTTTGAAGCTGTCAACTTTTGTTAACTGGTTTTGTAGCTGTCAACTTTTGTTAATTTTTTTGAAGTTTTGTAACTTTTGTTGAAGCTGTCAACTTTTGTTAACTTTTTTTGAAGCTGTTAACTTTTGTTAACTTTTTTGAAGCTGTCAAATTTTGTTAACTTTTTTGAAGCTATCAACTTTTGTTAATTTTTTTGAAGCTGTCAACTTTTGTTAACTTTTTAAAAGCTGTCATTTTTTGTTGCCTTTTTTTGAAGCTGTCAACTTTTGTTAACTTTTTTGAAGCTGTAAACTTTTGTTAACTTTTTTTAAAGCTGTTAACTTTTGTCAACTTTTTTGAAGCTGTCAACTTTTGTTAACTTTTATTAAAGCTTTAAACTTTTGTTAACTTTTTTGAAGCTGTCAACTTTTGTTAACTTTTTTGAAGCTGTCAACTTTTGTTAATTTTTTGAAGCTGTCAACTTTTGTTAACTTTTTTTGAAGCTGTCAAATTTTGTTAACTTTTTTTGAAGCTGTCAACTTTTGTTAATTTTTTTAAAGATGTCAACCTTTGTCAACTTTTTTGAAGCTGTCAACTTTTGTTAACTTTTTTTAAAGCTGTCAACTTTTGTTATTTTTTTTAAAGCTGTCAACTTTTGTTAATTTTTTTAAAGCTGTCAACTTTTGTTAACTTTTTTGGAGCTGTCAACTTTTGTTAATTTTTTTGAAGCTGTCAACTTTAGTTAACTTTTTAAAAGCTGTCCACTTTTGTTATTTTTTTTAAAGCTGTCAACTTTTGTTAACTTTTTTGAAGCTGTAAACTTTTGTTAATTTTTTTTGAAGCTGTCAACTTTTGTTATTATTTTTAAAGCTGTCAACTTTTGTTAACTTTTTTGGAGCTGTCAACTTTTGTTAATTTTTTAGAAACTGTCAACTTTTGTTAAATTTTTAAAAGCTGTCCACTTTTGTTATTTTTTTTAAAGCTGTTAAATTTTGTAAACTTTTTTCAAGCTGTCAACTTTTGTTAACTTTTTTTGAAGCTCTCAACTTTTGTTAACTTTTTTGAAGCTGTCAAATTTTGTTAACTATTTGAAGCTGTCAATTTTTGTTAATTTTTTTGAAGCTGTTAACTTTTGTTAAATTTTTTAAAGCTGTCAACTTTTGTTAACTTTTTTGAAGCTGTCAAATTTTGTTAACTTTTTTGAAGCTGTCAAGTTTTGTTAAATTTTTTTGAAGCCGTCAACTTTTGTTAACTTTTTTAAAGCTGTCAACTTTTGTTATTTTTTTTAAAGCTGTCAACTTTTGTCAAATTTTTTGAAGCTGTTAACTTTTGTTAATTTTTTTTGAAACTGTCAACTTTTGTTAACTTTTTTGAAGCTGTCAAATTTTGTTAACTTTTTTGAAGCTATCAACTTTTGTTAATTTTTTTGAAGCCGTCAACTTTTGTTAACTTTTTAAAAGCTGTCAACTTTTGTTAACTTTTTTGACGCTGTAAACTTTTGTTAACTTTTTTTGAAGCTGTCAACTTTTGTTATTTTTTTTAAAGCTGTCAACTTTTGTTAATTTTTTTAAAGCTGTCAACTTTTGTTAACTTTTTTGGAGCTGTCAACTTTTGTTAATTTTTTTGAAGCTGTCAACTTTTGTTAACTTTTTAAAAGCTGTCCCCTTTTGTTATTTTTTTAAATCTGTCAACTTTTGTCAACTTTTTTAAAGCTGTCAACTTTTGTTAACTTTTTTGGAGCTGTCAACTTTTGTTAATTTTTTAGAAACTGTCAACTTTTGTTAAATTTTTAAAAGCTGTCCACTTTTGTTATTTTTTTTTAAAGCTGTTAACTTTTGTAAACTTTTTTCAAGCTGTCAACTTTTGTTAACTTTTTTTGAAGCTTTCAACTTTTGTTAACTTTTTTGAAGCTGTCAAATTTTGTTAACTATTTGAAGCTGTCAATTTTTGTTAATTTTTTTGAAGCTGTCAACTTTTGTTAAATTTTTTAAAGCTGTCAACTTTTGTTAACTTTTTTGAAGCTGTCAAATTTTGTTAACTTTTTTGAAGCTGTCAAGTTTTGTTAAATTTTTTTGAAGCTGTCAACTTTTGTTAACTTTTTTAAAGCTGTCAACTTTTGTTATTTTTTTTAAAGCTGTCAACTTTTGTCAAATTTTTTGAAGCTGTTAACTTTTGTTAATTTTTTTTGAAACTGTCAACTTTTGTTAACTTTTTTGAAGCTGTCAAATTTTGTTAACTTTTTTGAAGCTGTCAAATTTTGTTAATTTTTTTGAAGCCGTCAACTTTTGTTAACTTTTTAAAAGCTGTCAACTTTTGTTAACTTTTTGACGCTGTAAACTCTTGTTAACTTTTTTTGAAGCTGTCAACTTTTGTTATTTTTTTTAAAGCTGTCAACTTTTGTTAATTTTTTTAAAGCTGTCAACTTTTGTTAACTTTTTTGGAGCTGTCAACTTTTGTTAATTTTTTTGAAGCTGTCAACTTTTGTTAACTTTTTAAAAGCTGTCCCCTTTTGTTATTTTTTTTAAATCTGTCAACTTTTGTCAACTTTTTTAAAGCTGTCAACTTTTGTTAACTTTTTTGGAGCTGTCAACTTTTGTTAATTTTTTAGAAACTGTCAACTTTTGTTAAATTTTTAAAAGCTGTCCACTTTTGTTATTTTTTTTAAAGCTGTTAACTTTTGTAAACTTTTTTCAAGCTGTCAACTTTTGTTAACTTTTTTTGAAGCTGTCAACTTTTGTTAACTTTTTTGAAGCTGTCAAATTTTGTTAACTATTCGAAGCTGTCAATTTTTGTTAATTTTTTTGATGCTGTCAACTTTTGGTAAATTTTTTAAAGCTGTCAACTTTTGTTAACTTTTTTGAAGCTGTCAAATTTTGTTAACGTTTTTGAAGCTGTCAAGTTTTGTGAATTTTTTTTGAAGCTGTCAACTTTTGTTAACTTTTTTAAAGCTGTCAACTTTTGTTATTTTTTTTAAAGCTGTCAACTTTTGTCAAATTTTTTGAAGCAGTTAACTTTTGTTAATTTTTTTTGAAACTGTCAACTTTTGTTAATTTTTTTGAAGCTGTCAAATTTTGTTAACTTTTTTGAAGCTGTCAACTTTTGTTAATTTTTTTGAAGCCGTCAACTTTTGTTAACTTTTTAAAAGCTGTCAACTTTTGTTAACTTTTTTGACGCTGTAAACTTTTGTTAACCTTTTTTGAAGCTGTCAACTTTTGTTAACTTCTTTTGAAGCTGTCAACTTTTGTTAACTTTTTTTAGAGCTGTCAACTTTTGTTATTTTTTTAAGCTGTCAACTTTTGTTAATTTTTTTTTATGTTTTGTAACTTTTGTTGAAGCTGTCAACTTTTGTTATTTTTTTTTTGAAACTGTCAACTTTTGTTAACTTTTTTTTAAAGCCGTCAACTTTTGTTAACTTTTTCTGAAGCTGTCAACTTTTATCCTTGGTTTTGAAGCTGTCAACTTTTGTTAACTTCTTTTGAAGTTTTGTTAACTTTTTTGAAGCTGTCAACTTTTGTTAACTTTTTTTGAAGCTGTCAACTTTTGTTAATTTCTTTTAAAGTTTTGTTAACTTTTTTGACGCTGTCAACTTTTGTTAACTTTTTTAAAGCTGTCAACTTTTGTTAACTTTTTTAAAGCTGTCAAATTTTGTTAATTTTTTTAAAGCTGTCAACTTTTGTCAACTTTTTTAAAGCTGTCAACTTTTGTTAACTTTTTTTGAAGCTGTCAACTTTTGTTAACTTTTTTAAAGCTCTCAACTTTTGTTATTTTTTTTAAAGCTGTCAACTTTTGTCAAATTTTTTGAAGCTGTCAACTTTTGTTAACTTTTTTCGAAGCTGTCAACTTTTGTTAACTTTTTTTAAAGCTGTCAACTTTTGTTAACTTTTTTAAAGCTGTCAACTTTTGTTATTTTTTTTAAAGCTGTCAAATTTTGTCAAATTTTGTTAACTTTTTTTAAAGCTGTCAACTTTTGTTAACTTTTTTGAAGCTGTCAACTTTTGTTAACTTTTTAAAAGCTGTCCACTTTTGTTATTTTTTTTAAAGCTGTTAAATTTTGTAAACTTTTTCAAGCTGTCAACTTTTGTTAACTTTTTTTGAAGCTGTCAACTTTTGTTAACTTGTTTAAAGCTGTAAAATTTTGTTAACTATTTGAAGCCGTCAACTTTTGTTAATTTTTTTGAAGCTGTCAACTTTTATTCTTGGTTTTGAAGCTGTCAACTTTTGTTAACTTCTTTTGAAGTTTTGTTAACTTTTTTGAAGCTGTCAACTTTTGTTAACTTTTTTTGAAGCTGTCAACTTTTGTTAATTTCTTTTGAAGTTTTGTTAACTTTTTTGAAGCTGTCAACTTTTGTTAACTTTTTTAAAGCTGTCAACTTTTGTTAACTTTTTTAAAGCTGTCAAATTTTGTAAATTTTTTTAAAGCTGTCAACTTTTGTCAACTTTTTTAAAGCTGTCAACTTTTGTTAACTTTTTTTGAAGCTGTCAACTTTTGTTAACTTTTTTAAAGCTCTCAACTTTTGTTATTTTTTTTAAAGCTGTCAACTTTTGTCAAATTTTTTGAAGCTGTCAACTTTTGTTTACTTTTTTTGAAGCTGTCAACTTTTGTTAACTTTTTTTAAAGCTGTCAACTTTTGTTAACTTTTTTAAAGCTGTCAACTTTTGTTATTTTTTTTAAAGCTGTCAAATTTTGTCAAATTTTGTTAACTTTTTTTAAAGCTGTCAACTTTTGTTAACTTTTTTAAAGCTGTCAACTTTTGTTAACTTTTTGAAAGCTGTCCACTTTTGTTATTTTTTTTAAAGCTGTTAAATTTTGTAAACTTTTTTCAAGCTGTCAACTTTTGTTAACTTTTTTTGAAGCTGTCAACTTTTGTTAACTTGTTTAAAGCTGTAAAATTTTGTTAACTATTTGAAGCTGTCAACTTTTGTTAATTTTTTTGAAGCTGTCAACTTTTGTTAAATTTTTTAAAGCTGTCAACTTTTGTTAACTTTTTTTGAAGCCGTCAAATTTTGTTAACTTCTTTTGAAGCTGTCAACTTTTGTTAACTGGTTTTGTAGCTGTCAACTTTTGTTAATTTTTTTGAAGTTTTGTAACTTTTGTTGAAGCTGTCAACTTTTGTTAACTTTGTTTGAAGCTGTTAACTTTTGTTAACTTTTTTGAAGCTGTCAAATTTTGTTAACTTTTGTGAAGCTATCAACTTTTGTTAATCTTTTTGAAGCTGTCAACTTTTGTTAACTTTTTAAAAGCTGTCATTTTTTGTTGCCTTTTTTTGAAGCTGTCAACTTTTGTTAACTTTTTTGAAGCTGTAAACTTTTGTTAACTTTTTTGAAGTTGTCAACTTTTGTTAACTTTTTAAAAGCTGTCAACTTTTGTTGACTTTTTTTGAAGCTGTTAACTTTTGTCAACTTTTTTGAAGCTGTCAACTTTTGTTAACTTTTATTAAAGCTGTAAACTTTTGTTAACTTTTTTGTAGCTGTCAACTTTTGTTAACTTTTTTTGAAGCTGTCAAATTTTGTTAACTTTTTTTGAAGCTGTCAACTTTTGTTAATTTTTTTAAAGATGTCAACCTTTGTCAACTTTTTTGAAGCTGTCAACTTTTGTTAACTTTTTTTAAAGCTGCCAACTTTTGTTATTTTTTTTAAAGCTGTCAACTTTTGTTAATTTTTTTAAAGCTGTCAACTTTTGTTAACTTTTTTGGAGCTGTCAACTTTTGTTAATTTTTTCGAAGCTGTCAACTTTAGTTAACTTTTTAAAAGCTGTCCACTTTTGTTATTTTTTTTAAAGCTGTCAACTTTTGTTAACTTTTTTGAAGCTGTAAACTTTTGTTAATTTTTTTTGAAGCTGTCAACTTTTGTTATTTTTTTTAAAGCTGTCAACTTTTGTTAACTTTTTTGGAGCTGTCAACTTTTGTTAATTTTTTAGAAACTGTCAACTTTTGTTAAATTTTTAAAAGCTGTCCACTTTTGTTATTTTTTTAAAGCTGTTAACTTTTGTAAACTTTTTTCAAGCTGTCAACTTTTGTTAACTTTTTTTGAAGCTCTTAACTTTTGTTAACTTTTTTGAAGCTGTCAAATTTTGTTAACTATTTGAAGCTGTCAATTTTTGTTAATTTTTTTGAAGCTGTCAACTTTTGTTAAATTTTTTAAAGCTGTCAACTTTTGTTAACTTTTTTGAAGCTGTCAAATTTTGTTAACTTTTTTGAAGCTGTCAACTTTTGTTAACTTTTTAAAAGCTGTCAACTTTTGTTAACTTTTTTGACGCTGTAAACTTTTGTTAACTTTTTTTGAAGCTGTCAACTTTTGTTAACTTCTTTTGAAGCTGTCAACTTTTGTTATTTTTTTTAAAGCTGTCAACTTTTGTCAAATTTTTTGAAGCTGTTAACTTTTGATAACTTTTTTGGAGCTGTCAACTTTTGTTAATTTTTTAGAAACTGTCAACTTTTGTTAAATTTTTAAAAGCTGTCCACTTTTGTTATTTTTTTTAAAGCTGTTAACTTTTGTAAACTTTTTTCAAGCTGTCAACTTCTGTTAACTTTTTTTGAAGCTCTCAACTTTTGTTAACTTTTTTGAAGCAGTCAAATTTTGTTAACTATTTGAAGCTGTCAATTTTTGTTAACTTTTTTTGAAGCTGTCAACTTTTGTTAACTTTTTTTAAAACTGTCAACTTTTGTTAACTTTTTAAAAGCTGTCCCCTTTTGTTATTTTTTTTAAATCTGTCAACTTTTGTCAACTTTTTTAAAGCTGTCAACTTTTGTTAACTTTTTTGGAGCTGTCAACTTTTGTTAATTTTTTAGAAACTGTCAACTTTTGTTAAATTTTTAAAAGCTGTCCACTTTTGTTATTTTTTTTAAAGCTGTTAACTTTTGTAAACTTTTTTCAAGCTGTCAACTTCTGTTAACTTTTTTTGAAGCTCTCAACTTTTGTTAACTTTTTTGAAGCTGTCAAATTTTGTTAACTATTTGAAGCTGTCAATTTTTGTTAATTTTTTTGAAGCTGTCAACTTTTGTTAAATTTTTTAAAGCTGTCAACTTTTGTTAACTTTTTTGAAGCTGTCAAATTTTGTTAACTTTTTTGAAGCTGTCAAGTTTTGTTAAATTTTTTTGAAGCTGTCAACTTTTGTTAATTTTTTTAAAGCTGTCAACTTTTGTTATTTTTTTTAAAGCTGTCAACTTTTGTCAAATTTTTTGAAGCTGTTAACTTTTGTTAATTTTTTTTGAAACTGTCAACTTTTGTTAACTTTTTTGAAGTTGTCAAATTTTGTTAACTTTTTTGAAGCTGTCAACTTTTGTTAATTTTTTTGAAGCCGTCAACTTTTGTTAACTTTTTAAAAGCTGTCAACTTTTGTTAACTTTTTTGACGCTGTAAAGTTTTGTTAACTTTTTTTGAAGCTGTCAACTTTTGTTAACTTCTTTTGAAGCTGTCAACTTTTGTTAACTTTTTTTAAAGCTGTCAACTTTTGTTATTTTTTTTTAAGCTGTCAACTTTTGTTAATTTTTTTAAAGCTGTCAACTTTTGTTATTTTTTTTAAAGCTGTCAACTTTTGTCAAATTTTTTGAAGCTGTTAACTTTGTTAATTTTTTTTGAAACTGTCAACTTTTGTTAACTTTTTTGAAGCTGTCAAATTTTGTTAACTATTTGAAGCTGTCAATTTTTGTTAATTTTTTTGAAGCTGTCAACTTTTGTTAAATTTTTTAAAGCTGTCAACTTTTGTTAACTTTTTTGAAGCTGTCAAATTTTGTTAACTTTTTTGAAGCTGTCAAGTTTTGTTAAATTTTTTTGAAGCTGTCAACTTTTGTTAACTTTTTTAAAGCTTTCAACTTTTGTTATTTTTTTTAAAGCTGTCAACTTTTGTCAAATTTTTTGAAGCTGTTAACTTTTGTTAATTTTTTTTGAAACTGTCAAGTTTTGTTAACTTTTTTGAAGCTGTCAAATTTTGTTAACTTTTTTGAAGCTGTCAACTTTTGTTAACTTCTTTTGAAGCTGTCAACTTTTGTTATTTTTTTTAAAGCTGTCAACTTTTGTCAAATTTTTTGAAGCTGTTAACTTTTGATAACTTTTTTGGAGCTGTCAACTTTTGTTAATTTTTTAGAAACTGTCAACTTTTGTTAAATTTTTAAAAGCTGTCCACTTTTGTTATTTTTTTTAAAGCTGTTAACTTTTGTAAACTTTTTTCAAGCTGTCAACTTCTGTTAACTTTTTTTGAAGCTCTCAACTTTTGTTAACTTTTTTGAAGCAGTCAAATTTTGTTAACTATTTGAAGCTGTCAATTTTTGTTAACTTTTTTTGAAGCTGTCAACTTTTGTTAACTTTTTTTAAAACTGTCAACTTTTGTTAACTTTTTAAAAGCTGTCCCCTTTTGTTATTTTTTTTAAATCTGTCAACTTTTGTCAACTTTTTTAAAGCTGTCAACTTTTGTTAACTTTTTTGGAGCTGTCAACTTTTGTTAATTTTTTAGAAACTGTCAACTTTTGTTAAATTTTTAAAAGCTGTCCACTTTTGTTATTTTTTTTAAAGCTGTTAACTTTTGTAAACTTTTTTCAAGCTGACAACTTCTGTTAACTTTTTTTGAAGCTCTCAACTTTTGTTAACTTTTTTGAAGCTGTCAAATTTTGTTAACTATTTGAAGCTGTCAGTTTTTGTTAATTTTTTTGAAGCTGTCAACTTTTGTTAAATTTTTTAAAGCTGTCAACTTTTGTTAACTTTTTTGAAGCTGTCAAATTTTGTTAACTTTTTTGAAGCTGTCAAGTTTTGTTAATTTTTTTTGAAGCTGTCAACTTTTGTTAATTTTTTTAAAGCTGTCAACTTTTGTTATTTTTTTTAAAGCTGTCAACTTTTGTCAAATTTTTTGAAGCTGTTAACTTTTGTTAATTTTTTTTGAAACTGTCAACTTTTGTTAACTTTTTTGAAGTTGTCAAATTTTGTTAACTTTTTTGAAGCTGTCAACTTTTGTTAATTTTTTTGAAGCCGTCAACTTTTGTTAACTTTTTAAAAGCTGTCAACTTTTGTTAACTTTTTTGACGCTGTAAAGTTTTGTTAACTTTTTTTGAAGCTGTCAACTTTTGTTAACTTCTTTTGAAGCTGTCAACTTTTGTTAACTTTTTTTAAAGCTGTCAACTTTTGTTATTTTTTTTTAAGCTGTCAACTTTTGTTAATTTTTTTAAAGCTGTCAACTTTTGTTATTTTTTTTAAAGCTGTCAACTTTTGTCAAATTTTTTGAAGCTGTTAACTTTTGTTAATTTTTTTTGAAACTGTCAACTTTTGTTAACTTTTTTGAAGCTGTCAAATTTTGTTAACTATTTGAAGCTGTCAATTTTTGTTAATTTTTTTGAAGCTGTCAACTTTTGTTAAATTTTTTAAAGCTGTCAACTTTTGTTAACTTTTTTGAAGCTGTCAAATTTTGTTAACTTTTTTGAAGCTGTCAAGTTTTGTTAAATTTTTTTGAAGCTGTCAACTTTTGTTAATTTTTTTAAAGCTGTCAACTTTTGTTATTTTTTTTAAAGCTGTCAACTTTTGTCAAATGTTTTGAAGCTGTTAACTTTTGTTAATTTTTTTTGAAACTGTCAACTTTTGTTAACTTTTTTGAAGTTGTCAAATTTTGTTAACTTTTTTGAAGCTGTCAACTTTTGTTAATTTTTTTGAAGCCGTCAACTTTTGTTAACTTTTTAAAAGCTGTCAACTTTTGTTAACTTTTTTGACGCTGTAAAGTTTTGTTAACTTTTTTTGAAGCTGTCAACTTTTGTTAACTTCTTTTGAAGCTGTCAACTTTTGTTAACTTTTTTTAAAGCTGTCAACTTTTGTTATTTTTTTTTAAGCTGTCAACTTTTGTTAATTTTTTTAAAGCTGTCAACTTTTGTTATTTTTTTTTAAAGCTGTCAACTTTTGTCAAATTTTTTGAAGCTGTTAACTTTGTTAATTTTTTTTGAAACTGTCAACTTTTGTTAACTTTTTTGAAGCTGTCAAATTTTGTTAACTATTTGAAGCTGTCAATTTTTGTTAATTTTTTTGAAGCTGTCAACTTTTGTTAAATTTTTTAAAGCTGTCAACTTTTGTTAACTTTTTTGAAGCTGTCAAATTTTGTTAACTTTTTTGAAGCTGTCAAGTTTTGTTAAATTTTTTTGAAGCTGTCAACTTTTGTTAACTTTTTTAAAGCTTTCAACTTTTGTTATTTTTTTTAAAGCTGTCAACTTTTGTCAAATTTTTTGAAGCTGTTAACTTTTGTTAATTTTTTTTGAAACTGTCAAGTTTTGTTAACTTTTTTGAAGCTGTCAAATTTTGTTAACTTTTTTGAAGCTGTCAACTTTTGTTAACTTCTTTTGAAGCTGTCAACTTTTGTTATTTTTTTTCAAGCTGTCAACTTTTGTCAAATTTTTTGAAGCTGTTAACTTTTGATAACTTTTTTGGAGCTGTCAACTTTTGTTAATTTTTTAGAAACTGTCAACTTTTGTTAAATTTTTAAAAGCTGTCCACTTTTGTTATTTTTTTTAAAGCTGTTAACTTTTGTAAACTTTTTTCAAGCTGTCAACTTCTGTTAACTTTTTTTGAAGCTCTCAACTTTTGTTAACTTTTTTGAAGCAGTCAAATTTTGTTAACTATTTAAAGCTGTCAATTTTTGTTAACTTTTTTTGAAGCTGTCAACTTTTGTTAACTTTTTTTAAAACTGTCAACTTTTGTTAACTTTTTAAAAGCTGTCCCCTTTTGTTATTTTTTTTAAATCTGTCAACTTTTGTCAACTTTTTTAAAGCTGTCAACTTTTGTTAACTTTTTTGGAGCTGTCAACTTTTGTTAATTTTTTAGAAACTGTCAACTTTTGTTAAATTTTTAAAAGCTGTCCACTTTTGTTATTTTTTTTAAAGCTGTTAACTTTTGTAAACTTTTTTCAAGCTGACAACTTCTGTTAACTTTTTTTGAAGCTCTCAACTTTTGTTAACTTTTTTGAAGCTGTCAAATTTTGTTAACTATTTGAAGCTGTCAGTTTTTGTTAATTTTTTTGAAGCTGTCAACTTTTGTTAAATTTTTTAAAGCTGTCAACTTTTGTTAACTTTTTTGAAGCTGTCAAATTTTGTTAACTTTTTTGAAGCTGTCAAGTTTTGTTAATTTTTTTTGAAGCTGTCAACTTTTGTTAATTTTTTTAAAGCTGTCAACTTTTGTTATTTTTTTTAAAGCTGTCAACTTTTGTCAAATTTTTTGAAGCTGTTAACTTTTGTTAATTTTTTTTGAAACTGTCAACTTTTGTTAACTTTTTTGAAGTTGTCAAATTTTGTTAACTTTTTTGAAGCTGTCAACTTTTGTTAATTTTTTTGAAGCCGTCAACTTTTGTTAACTTTTTAAAAGCTGTCAACTTTTGTTAACTTTTTTGACGCTGTAAAGTTTTGTTAACTTTTTTTGAAGCTGTCAACTTTTGTTAACTTCTTTTGAAGCTGTCAACTTTTGTTAACTTTTTTTAAAGCTGTCAACTTTTGTTATTTTTTTTTAAGCTGTCAACTTTTGTTAATTTTTTTAAAGCTGTCAACTTTTGTTATTTTTTTTAAAGCTGTCAACTTTTGTCAAATTTTTTGAAGCTGTTAACTTTTGTTAATTTTTTTTGAAACTGTCAACTTTTGTTAACTTTTTTGAAGCTGTCAAATTTTGTTAACTATTTGAAGCTGTCAATTTTTGTTAATTTTTTTGAAGCTGTCAACTTTTGTTAAATTTTTTAAAGCTGTCAACTTTTGTTAACTTTTTTAAAGCTGTCAAATTTTGTTAACTTTTTTGAAGCTGTCAAGTTTTGTTAAATTTTTTTGAAGCTGTCAACTTTTGTTAACTTTTTTAAAGCTGTCAACTTTTGTTATTTTTTTTAAAGCTGTCATATTTTGTCAAACTTTTTGAAGCTGTTAACTTTTGTTAATTTTTTTTGAAACTGTCAAGTTTTGTTAACTTTTTTGAAGCTGTCAAATTTTGTTAACTTTTTTGAAGCTGTCAACTTTTGTTAATTTTTTTGAAGCCGTCAACTTTTGTTAACTTTTTAAAAGCTGTCAACTTTTGTTAACTTTTTTGACGCTATAAACTTTTGTTAACTTTTTTTGAAGCTGTCAACTTTTGTTAACTTCTTTTGAAGCTGTCAACTTTTGTTAACTTTTTTTAAAGCTGTCAACTTTTGTTATTTTTTTTTAAGCTGTCAACTTTTGTTAATTTTTTTTTATGTTTTGTAACTTTTGTTGAAGCTGTCAACTTTTGTTATTTTTTTTGAAACTGTCAACTTTTGTTAACTTTTTTTTAAAGCTGTCAATTTTTGTTAACTTTTTCTGAAGCCGTCAACTTTTATTCTTGGTTTTGAAGCTGTCAACTTTTGTTAACTTTTTTTGAAGTTGTCAACTTTTGTTAATTTCTTTTGAAGTTTTGTTAACTTTTTTGAAGCTGTCAACTTTTGTTAACTTTTTTAAAGCTGTCAACTTTTGTTAACTTTTTTAAAGCTGTCAAATTTTGTAAATTTTTTTGAAGCTGTCAACTTTTGTTAACTTCTTTTGAAGCTGTCAACTTTTGTTATTTTTTTTAAAGCTGTCAACTTTTGTCAAATTTTTTGAAGCTGTTAACTTTTGATAACTTTTTTGGAGCTGTCAACTTTTGTTAATTTTTTAGAAACTGTCAACTTTTGTTAAATTTTTAAAAGCTGTCCACTTTTGTTATTTTTTTTAAAGCTGTTAACTTTTGTAAACTTTTTTCAAGCTGTCAACTTCTGTTAACTTTTTTTGAAGCTCTCAACTTTTGTTAACTTTTTTGAAGCAGTCAAATTTTGTTAACTATTTGAAGCTGTCAATTTTTGTTAACTTTTTTTGAAGCTGTCAACTTTTGTTAACTTTTTTTAAAACTGTCAACTTTTGTTAACTTTTTAAAAGCTGTCCCCTTTTGTTATTTTTTTTAAATCTGTCAACTTTTGTCAACTTTTTTAAAGCTGTCAACTTTTGTTAACTTTTTTGGAGCTGTCAACTTTTGTTAATTTTTTAGAAACTGTCAACTTTTGTTAAATTTTTAAAAGCTGTCCACTTTTGTTATTTTTTTTAAAGCTGTTAACTTTTGTAAACTTTTTTCAAGCTGACAACTTCTGTTAACTTTTTTTGAAGCTCTCAACTTTTGTTAACTTTTTTGAAGCTGTCAAATTTTGTTAACTATTTGAAGCTGTCAGTTTTTGTTAATTTTTTTGAAGCTGTCAACTTTTGTTAAATTTTTTAAAGCTGTCAACTTTTGTTAACTTTTTTGAAGCTGTCAAATTTTGTTAACTTTTTTGAAGCTGTCAAGTTTTGTTAATTTTTTTTGAAGCTGTCAACTTTTGTTAATTTTTTTAAAGCTGTCAACTTTTGTTATTTTTTTTAAAGCTGTCAACTTTTGTCAAATTTTTTGAAGCTGTTAACTTTTGTTAATTTTTTTTGAAACTGTCAACTTTTGTTAACTTTTTTGAAGTTGTCAAATTTTGTTAACTTTTTTGAAGCTGTCAACTTTTGTTAATTTTTTTGAAGCCGTCAACTTTTGTTAACTTTTTAAAAGCTGTCAACTTTTGTTAACTTTTTTGACGCTGTAAAGTTTTGTTAACTTTTTTTGAAGCTGTCAACTTTTGTTAACTTCTTTTGAAGCTGTCAACTTTTGTTAACTTTTTTTAAAGCTGTCAACTTTTGTTATTTTTTTTTAAGCTGTCAACTTTTGTTAATTTTTTTAAAGCTGTCAACTTTTGTTATTTTTTTTAAAGCTGTCAACTTTTGTCAAATTTTTTGAAGCTGTTAACTTTTGTTAATTTTTTTTGAAACTGTCAACTTTTGTTAACTTTTTTGAAGCTGTCAAATTTTGTTAACTATTTGAAGCTGTCAATTTTTGTTAATTTTTTTGAAGCTGTCAACTTTTGTTAAATTTTTTAAAGCTGTCAACTTTTGTTAACTTTTTTAAAGCTGTCAAATTTTGTTAACTTTTTTGAAGCTGTCAAGTTTTGTTAAATTTTTTTGAAGCTGTCAACTTTTGTTAACTTTTTTAAAGCTGTCAACTTTTGTTATTTTTTTTAAAGCTGTCATATTTTGTCAAACTTTTTGAAGCTGTTAACTTTTGTTAATTTTTTTTGAAACTGTCAAGTTTTGTTAACTTTTTTGAAGCTGTCAAATTTTGTTAACTTTTTTGAAGCTGTCAACTTTTGTTAATTTTTTTGAAGCCGTCAACTTTTGTTAACTTTTTAAAAGCTGTCAACTTTTGTTAACTTTTTTGACGCTATAAACTTTTGTTAACTTTTTTTGAAGCTGTCAACTTTTGTTAACTTCTTTTGAAGCTGTCAACTTTTGTTAACTTTTTTTAAAGCTGTCAACTTTTGTTATTTTTTTTTAAGCTGTCAACTTTTGTTAATTTTTTTTTATGTTTTGTAACTTTTGTTGAAGCTGTCAACTTTTGTTATTTTTTTTGAAACTGTCAACTTTTGTTAACTTTTTTTTAAAGCCGTCAATTTTTGTTAACTTTTTCTGAAGCCGTCAACTTTTATTCTTGGTTTTGAAGCTGTCAACTTTTGTTAACTTTTTTTGAAGTTGTCAACTTTTGTTAATTTCTTTTGAAGTTTTGTTAACTTTTTTGAAGCTGTCAACTTTTGTTAACTTTTTTAAAGCTGTCAACTTTTGTTAACTTTTTTAAAGCTGTCAAATTTTGTAAATTTTTTTAAAGCTGTCAACTTTTGTCAACTTTTTTAAAGCTGTCAACTTTTGTTAACTTTTTTTGAAGCTGTCAACTTTTGTTAACTTTTTTAAAGCTCTCAACTTTTGTTATTTTTTTTAAAGCTGTCAACTTTTGTCAAATTTTTTGAAGCTGTCAACTTTTGTTAACTTTTTTTGAAGCTGTCAACTTTTGTTAACTTTTTTTAAAGCTGTCAACTTTTGTTAACTTTTTTAAAGCTGTCAACTTTTGTTATTTTTTTTAAAGCTGTCAAATTTTGTCAACTTTTGTTAACTTTTTTTAAAGCTGTCAACTTTTGTTAACTTTTTTGAAGCTGTCAACTTTTGTTGACTTTTTAAAAGCTGTTCACTCTTGTTATTTTTTTTTGATGCTGTCAACTTTTGTTAACTTGTTTAAAGCTGTAAAATTTTGTTAACTATTTGAAGCCGTCAACTTTTGTTAATTTTTTTGAAGCTGTCAACTTTTATTCTTGGTTTTGAAGCTGTCAACTTTTGTTAACTTCTTTTGAAGTTTTGTTAACTTTTTTGAAGCTGTCAACTTTTGTTAACTTTTTTTGAAGCTGTCAACTTTTGTTAATTTCTTTTGAAGTTTTGTTAAATTTTTTGAAGCTGTCAACTTTTGTTAACTTTTTTAAAGCTGTCAACTTCTGTTAACGTTTTTAAAGCTGTCAAATTTTGTAAATTTTTTTAAAGCTGTCAACTTTTGTCAACTTTTTTAAAGCTGTAAACTTTTGTTAACTTTTTTTGAAGCTGTCAACTTTTGTTAACTTTTTTTGAAGCTGTCAACTTTTGTTAACTTTTTTAAAGCTCTCAACTTTTGTTATTTTTTTAAAGCTGTCAACTTTTGTCAAATTTTTTGAAGCTGTCAACTTTTGTTAACTTTTTTGACGCTGTAAACTTTTGTTAACTTTTTTTGAAGCTGTCAACTTTTGTTAACTTCTTTTGAAGCTGTCAACTTTTGTTATTTTTTTTAAAGCTGTCAACTTTTGTCAAATTTTTTAAAGCTGTTAACTTTTGTTAATTTTTTTGAAGCTGTCAACTTTTGTTAACTTTTTTTGAAGCTGTCAACTTTTGTTAACTTTTTTTAAAACTGTCAACTTTTGTTAACTTTTTAAAAGCTGTCCCCTTTTGTTATTTTTTTTAAATCTGTCAACTTTTGTCAACTTTTTTAAAGCTGTCAACTTTTGTTAACTTTTTTGGAGCTGTCAACTTTTGTTAATTTTTTAGAAACTGTCAACTTTTGTTAAATTTTTAAAAGCTGTCCACTTTTGTTATTTTTTTTAAAGCTGTTAACTTTTGTAAACTTTTTCAAGCTGTCAACTTTTGTTAACTTTTTTTGAAGCTCTCAACTTTTGTTAACTTTTTTGAAGCTGTCAAATTTTGTTAACTATTTGAAGCTGTCAATTTTTGTTAATTTTTTTGAAGCTGTCAACTTTTGTTAAATTTTTTAAAGCTGTCAACTTTTGTTAACTTTTTTGAAGCTGTCAAATTTTGTTAACTTTTTTGAAGCTGTCAAGTTTTGTTAAATTTTTTTGAAGCTGTCAACTTTTGTTAACTTTTTTAAAGCTGTCAACTTTTGTTATTTTTTTTAAAGCTGTCAACTTTTGTCAAATTTTTTGAAGCTGTTAACTTTTGTTAATTTTTTTTGAAACTGTCAACTTTTGTTAACTTTTTTGAAGTTGTCAAATTTTGTTAACTTTTTTGAAGCTGTCAACTTTTGTTAATTTTTTTGAAGCCGTCAACTTTTGTTAACTTTTTAAAAGCTGTCAACTTTTGTTAACTTTTTTGACGCTGTAAAGTTTTGTTAACTTTTTTTGAAGCTGTCAACTTTTGTTAACTTCTTTTGAAGCTGTCAACTTTTGTTAACTTTTTCTAAAGCTGTCAACTTTTGTTATTTTTTTTTAAGCTGTCAACTTTTGTTAATTTTTTTAAAGCTGTCAACTTTTGTTATTTTTTTTAAAGCTGTCAACTTTTGTCAAATTTTTTGAAGCTGTTAACTTTGTTAATTTTTTTTAAAACTGTCAACTTTTGTTAACTTTTTTGAAGCTGTCAAATTTTGTTAACTATTTGAAGCTGTCAATTTTTGTTAATTTTTTTGAAGCTGTCAACTTTTGTTAAATTTTTTAAAGCTGTCAACTTTTGTTAACTTTTTTGAAGCTGTCAAATTTTGTTAACTTTTTTGAAGCTGTCAAGTTTTGTTAAATTTTTTTGAAGCTGTCAACTTTTGTTAACTTTTTTAAAGCTTTCAACTTTTGTTATTTTTTTTAAAGCTGTCAACTTTTGTCAAATTTTTTGAAGCTGTTAACTTTTGTTAATTTTTTTTGAAACTGTCAAGTTTTGTTAACTTTTTTGAAGCTGTCAAATTTTGTTAACTTTTTTGAAGCTGTCAACTTTTGTTAACTTCTTTTGAAGCTGTCAACTTTTGTTATTTTTTTTAAAGCTGTCAACTTTTGTCAAATTTTTTGAAGCTGTTAACTTTTGATAACTTTTTTGGAGCTGTCAACTTTTGTTAATTTTTTAGAAACTGTCAACTTTTGTTAAATTTTTAAAAGCTGTCCACTTTTGTTATTTTTTTTAAAGCTGTTAACTTTTGTAAACTTTTTTCAAGCTGTCAACTTCTGTTAACTTTTTTTGAAGCTCTCAACTTTTGTTAACTTTTTTGAAGCAGTCAAATTTTGTTAACTATTTGAAGCTGTCAATTTTTGTTAACTTTTTTTGAAGCTGTCAACTTTTGTTAACTTTTTTTAAAACTGTCAACTTTTGTTAACTTTTTAAAAGCTGTCCCCTTTTGTTATTTTTTTTAAATCTGTCAACTTTTGTCAACTTTTTTAAAGCTGTCAACTTTTGTTAACTTTTTTGGAGCTGTCAACTTTTGTTAATTTTTTAGAAACTGTCAACTTTTGTGAAATTTTTAAAAGCTGTCCACTTTTGTTATTTTTTTTAAAGCTGTTAACTTTTGTAAACTTTTTTCAAGCTGACAACTTCTGTTAACTTTTTTTGAAGCTCTCAACTTTTGTTAACTTTTTTGAAGCTGTCAAATTTTGTTAACTATTTGAAGCTGTCAGTTTTTGTTAATTTTTTTGAAGCTGTCAACTTTTGTTAAATTTTTTAAAGCTGTCAACTTTTGTTAACTTTTTTGAAGCTGTCAAATTTTGTTAACTTTTTTGAAGCTGTCAAGTTTTGTTAATTTTTTTTGAAGCTGTCAACTTTTGTTAATTTTTTTAAAGCTGTCAACTTTTGTTATTTTTTTTTAAAGCTGTCAACTTTTGTCAAATTTTTTGAAGCTGTTAACTTTTGTTAATTTTTTTTGAAACTGTCAACTTTTGTTAACTTTTTTGAAGTTGTCAAATTTTGTTAACTTTTTTGAAGCTGTCAACTTTTGTTAATTTTTTTGAAGCCGTCAACTTCTGTTAACTTTTTAAAAGCTGTCAACTTTTGTTAACTTTTTTGACGCTGTAAAGTTTTGTTAACTTTTTTTGAAGCTGTCAACTTTTGTTAACTTCTTTTGAAGCTGTCAACTTTTGTTAACTTTTTTTAAAGCTGTCAACTTTTGTTATTTTTTTTTAAGCTGTCAACTTTTGTTAATTTTTTTAAAGCTGTCAACTTTTGTTATTTTTTTTAAAGCTGTCAACTTTTGTCAAATTTTTTGAAGCTGTTAACTTTTGTTAATTTTTTTTGAAACTGTCAACTTTTGTTAACTTTTTTGAAGCTGTCAAATTTTGTTAACTATTTGAAGCTGTCAATTTTTGTTAATTTTTTTGAAGCTGTCAACTTTTGTTAAATTTTTTAAAGCTGTCAACTTTTGTTAACTTTTTTAAAGCTGTCAAATTTTGTTAACTTTTTTGAAGCTGTCAAGTTTTGTTAAATTTTTTTGAAGCTGTCAACTTTTGTTAACTTTTTTAAAGCTGTCAACTTTTGTTATTTTTTTTAAAGCTGTCATATTTTGTCAAACTTTTTGAAGCTGTCAAATTTTGTTAACTTTTTTGAAGCTGTCAAGTTTTGTTAATTTTTTTTGAAGCTGTCAACTTTTGTTAATTTTTTTAAAGCTGTCAAC
The DNA here is from genome assembly GCA_964028335.1 of Altica lythri. NCBI lineage: Eukaryota > Metazoa > Arthropoda > Insecta > Coleoptera > Chrysomelidae > Altica > Altica lythri. The sequence goes on along the minus strand of OZ034800.1, from coordinate 43,950,579 downwards.
TTTTGTTATTTTTTTTTAAAGCTGTCAACTTTTGTCAAATTTTTTGAAGCTGTTAACTTTTGTTAATTTTTTTTGAAACTGTCAACTTTTGTTAACTTTTTTGAAGTTGTCAAATTTTGTTAACTTTTTTGAAGCTGTCAACTTTTGTTAATTTTTTTGAAGCCGTCAACTTTTGTTAACTTTTTAAAAGCTGTCAACTTTTGTTAACTTTTTTGACGCTGTAAAGTTTTGTTAACTTTTTTTGAAGCTGTCAACTTTTGTTAACTTCTTTTGAAGCTGTCAACTTTTGTTAACTTTTTTTAAAGCTGTCAACTTTTGTTATTTTTTTTTAAGCTGTCAACTTTTGTTAATTTTTTTAAAGCTGTCAACTTTTGTTATTTTTTTTAAAGCTGTCAACTTTTGTCAAATTTTTTGAAGCTGTTAACTTTTGTTAATTTTTTTTGAAACTGTCAACTTTTGTTAACTTTTTTGAAGCTGTCAAATTTTGTTAACTATTTGAAGCTGTCAATTTTTGTTAATTTTTTTGAAGCTGTCAACTTTTGTTAAATTTTTTAAAGCTGTCAACTTTTGTTAACTTTTTTAAAGCTGTCAAATTTTGTTAACTTTTTTGAAGCTGTCAAGTTTTGTTAAATTTTTTTGAAGCTGTCAACTTTTGTTAACTTTTTTAAAGCTGTCAACTTTTGTTATTTTTTTTAAAGCTGTCATATTTTGTCAAACTTTTTGAAGCTGTTAACTTTTGTTAATTTTTTTTGAAACTGTCAAGTTTTGTTAACTTTTTTGAAGCTGTCAAATTTTGTTAACTTTTTTGAAGCTGTCAACTTTTGTTAATTTTTTTGAAGCCGTCAACTTTTGTTAACTTTTTAAAAGCTGTCAACTTTTGTTAACTTTTTTGACGCTATAAACTTTTGTTAACTTTTTTTGAAGCTGTCAACTTTTGTTAACTTCTTTTGAAGCTGTCAACTTTTGTTAACTTTTTTTAAAGCTGTCAACTTTTGTTATTTTTTTTTAAGCTGTCAACTTTTGTTAATTTTTTTTTATGTTTTGTAACTTTTGTTGAAGCTGTCAACTTTTGTTATTTTTTTTGAAACTGTCAACTTTTGTTAACTTTTTTTTAAAGCCGTCAATTTTTGTTAACTTTTTCTGAAGCCGTCAACTTTTATTCTTGGTTTTGAAGCTGTCAACTTTTGTTAACTTTTTTTGAAGTTGTCAACTTTTGTTAATTTCTTTTGAAGTTTTGTTAACTTTTTTGAAGCTGTCAACTTTTGTTAACTTTTTTAAAGCTGTCAACTTTTGTTAACTTTTTTAAAGCTGTCAAATTTTGTAAATTTTTTTAAAGCTGTCAACTTTTGTCAACTTTTTTAAAGCTGTCAACTTTTGTTAACTTTTTTTGAAGCTGTCAACTTTTGTTAACTTTTTTAAAGCTCTCAACTTTTGTTATTTTTTTTAAAGCTGTCAACTTTTGTCAAATTTTTTGAAGCTGTCAACTTTTGTTAACTTTTTTTGAAGCTGTCAACTTTTGTTAACTTTTTTTAAAGCTGTCAACTTTTGTTAACTTTTTTAAAGCTGTCAACTTTTGTTATTTTTTTTAAAGCTGTCAAATTTTGTCAACTTTTGTTAACTTTTTTTAAAGCTGTCAACTTTTGTTAACTTTTTTGAAGCTATCAACTTTTGTTGACTTTTTAAAAGCTGTTCACTCTTGTTATTTTTTTTTGATGCTGTCAACTTTTGTTAACTTGTTTAAAGCTGTAAAAGTTTGTTAACTATTTGAAGCCGTCAACTTTTGTTAATTTTTTTGAAGCTGTCAACTTTTATTCTTGGTTTTGAAGCTGTCAACTTTTGTTAACTTCTTTTGAAGTTTTGTTAACTTTTTTGAAGCTGTCAACTTTTGTTAACTTTTTTTGAAGCTGTCAACTTTTGTTAATTTCTTTTGAAGTTTTGTTAAATTTTTTGAAGCTGTCAACTTTTGTTAACTTTTTTAAAGCTGTCAACTTCTGTTAACTTTTTTAAAGCTGTCAAATTTTGTAAATTTTTTTAAAGCTGTCAACTTTTGTCAACTTTTTTAAAGCTGTAAACTTTTGTTAACTTTTTTTGAAGCTGTCAACTTTTGTTAACTTTTTTTGAAGCTGTCAACTTTTGTTAACTTTTTTAAAGCTCTCAACTTTTGTTATTTTTTTAAAGCTGTCAACTTTTGTCAAATTTTTTGAAGCTGTCAACTTTTGTTAACTTTTTTGACGCTGTAAACTTTTGTTAACTTTTTTTGAAGCTGTCAACTTTTGTTAACTTCTTTTGAAGCTGTCAACTTTTGTTATTTTTTTTAAAGCTGTCAACTTTTGTCAAATTTTTTAAAGCTGTTAACTTTTGTTAATTTTTTTGAAGCTGTCAACTTTTGTTAACTTTTTTTGAAGCTGTCAACTTTTGTTAACTTTTTTTAAAACTGTCAACTTTTGTTAACTTTTTAAAAGCTGTCCCCTTTTGTTATTTTTTTTAAATCTGTCAACTTTTGTCAACTTTTTTAAAGCTGTCAACTTTTGTTAACTTTTTTGGAGCTGTCAACTTTTGTTAATTTTTTAGAAACTGTCAACTTTTGTTAAATTTTTAAAAGCTGTCCACTTTTGTTATTTTTTTTAAAGCTGTTAACTTTTGTAAACTTTTTCAAGCTGTCAACTTTTGTTAACTTTTTTTGAAGCTCTCAACTTTTGTTAACTTTTTTGAAGCTGTCAAATTTTGTTAACTATTTGAAGCTGTCAATTTTTGTTAATTTTTTTGAAGCTGTCAACTTTTGTTAAATTTTTTAAAGCTGTCAACTTTTGTTAACTTTTTTGAAGCTGTCAAATTTTGTTAACTTTTTTGAAGCTGTCAAGTTTTGTTAAATTTTTTTGAAGCTGTCAACTTTTGTTAACTTTTTTAAAGCTGTCAACTTTTGTTATTTTTTTTAAAGCTGTCAACTTTTGTCAAATTTTTTGAAGCTGTTAACTTTTGTTAATTTTTTTTGAAACTGTCAAATTTTGTTAACTTTTTTGAAGCTGTCAACTTTTGTTAATTTTTTTGAAGCCGTCAACTTTTGTTAACTTTTTAAAAGCTGTCAACTTTTGTTAACTTTTTTGACGCTGTAAAGTTTTGTTAACTTTTTTTGAAGCTGTCAACTTTTGTTAACTTCTTTTGAAGCTGTCAACTTTTGTTAACTTTTTCTAAAGCTGTCAACTTTTGTTATTTTTTTTTAAGCTGTCAACTTTTGTTAATTTTTTTAAAGCTGTCAACTTTTGTTATTTTTTTTGAAACTGTCAACTTTTGTCAAATTTTTTGAAGCTGTCAAATTTTGTTAACTATTTGAAGCTGTCAATTTTTGTTAATTTTTTTGAAGCTGTCAACTTTTGTTAAATTTTTTAAAGCTGTCAACTTTTGTTAACTTTTTTGAAGCTGTCAAATTTTGTTAACTTTTTTGAAGCTGTCAAGTTTTGTTAAATTTTTTTGAAGCTGTCAACTTTTGTTAACTTTTTTAAAGCTTTCAACTTTTGTTATTTTTTTTAAAGCTGTCAACTTTTGTCAAATTTTTTGAAGCTGTTAACTTTTGTTAATTTTTTTTGAAACTGTCAAGTTTTGTTAACTTTTTTGAAGCTGTCAAATTTTGTTAACTTTTTTGAAGCTGTCAACTTTTGTTAACTTCTTTTGAAGCTGTCAACTTTTGTTATTTTTTTTAAAGCTGTCAACTTTTGTCAAATTTTTTGAAGCTGTTAACTTTTGATAACTTTTTTGGAGCTGTCAACTTTTGTTAATTTTTTAGAAACTGTCAACTTTTGTTAAATTTTTAAAAGCTGTCCACTTTTGTTATTTTTTTTAAAGCTGTTAACTTTTGTAAACTTTTTTCAAGCTGTCAACTTCTGTTAACTTTTTTTGAAGCTCTCAACTTTTGTTAACTTTTTTGAAGCAGTCAAATTTTGTTAACTATTTGAAGCTGTCAATTTTTGTTAACTTTTTTTGAAGCTGTCAACTTTTGTTAACTTTTTTTAAAACTGTCAACTTTTGTTAACTTTTTAAAAGCTGTCCCCTTTTGTTATTTTTTTTAAATCTGTCAACTTTTGTCAACTTTTTTAAAGCTGTCAACTTTTGTTAACTTTTTTGGAGCTGTCAACTTTTGTTAATTTTTTAGAAACTGTCAACTTTTGTTAAATTTTTAAAAGCTGTCCACTTTTGTTATTTTTTTTAAAGCTGTTAACTTTTGTAAACTTTTTTCAAGCTGACAACTTCTGTTAACTTTTTTTGAAGCTCTCAACTTTTGTTAACTTTTTTGAAGCTGTCAAATTTTGTTAACTATTTGAAGCTGTCAGTTTTTGTTAATTTTTTTGAAGCTGTCAACTTTTGTTAAATTTTTTAAAGCTGTCAACTTTTGTTAACTTTTTTGAAGCTGTCAAATTTTGTTAACTTTTTTGAAGCTGTCAAGTTTTGTTAATTTTTTTTGAAGCTGTCAACTTTTGTTAATTTTTTTAAAGCTGTCAACTTTTGTTATTTTTTTTTAAAGCTGTCAACTTTTGTCAAATTTTTTGAAGCTGTTAACTTTTGTTAACTTTTTTTAAAACTGTCAACTTTTGTTAACTTTTTAAAAGCTGTCCCCTTTTGTTATTTTTTTTAAATCTGTCAACTTTTGTCAACTTTTTTAAAGCTGTCAACTTTTGTTAACTTTTTTGGAGCTGTCAACTTTTGTTAATTTTTTAGAAACTGTCAACTTTTGTTAAATTTTTAAAAGCTGTCCACTTTTGTTATTTTTTTTAAAGCTGTTAACTTTTGTAAACTTTTTTCAAGCTGTCAACTTTTGTTAACTTTTTTTGAAGCTCTTAACTTTTGTTAACTTTTTTGAAGCTGTCAAATTTTGTTAACTATTTGAAGCTGTCAATTTTTGTTAATTTTTTTGAAGCTGTCAACTTTTGTTAAATTTTTTAAAGCTGTCAACTTTTGTTAACTTTTTTGAAGCTGTCAAATTTTGTTAACTTTTTTGAAGCTGTCAACTTTTGTTAACTTTTTAAAAGCTGTCAACTTTTGTTAACTTTTTTGACGCTGTAAACTTTTGTTAACTTTTTTTGAAGCTGTCAACTTTTGTTAACTTCTTTTGAAGCTGTCAACTTTTGTTATTTTTTTTAAAGCTGTCAACTTTTGTCAAATTTTTTGAAGCTGTTAACTTTTGATAACTTTTTTGGAGCTGTCAACTTTTGTTAATTTTTTAGAAACTGTCAACTTTTGTTAAATTTTTAAAAGCTGTCCACTTTTGTTATTTTTTTTAAAGCTGTTAACTTTTGTAAACTTTTTTCAAGCTGTCAACTTCTGTTAACTTTTTTTGAAGCTCTCAACTTTTGTTAACTTTTTTGAAGCAGTCAAATTTTGTTAACTATTTGAAGCTGTCAATTTTTGTTAACTTTTTTTGAAGCTGTCAACTTTTGTTAACTTTTTTTAAAACTGTCAACTTTTGTTAACTTTTTAAAAGCTGTCCCCTTTTGTTATTTTTTTTAAATCTGTCAACTTTTGTCAACTTTTTTAAAGCTGTCAACTTTTGTTAACTTTTTTGGAGCTGTCAACTTTTGTTAATTTTTTAGAAACTGTCAACTTTTGTTAAATTTTTAAAAGCTGTCCACTTTTGTTATTTTTTTTAAAGCTGTTAACTTTTGTAAACTTTTTTCAAGCTGTCAACTTCTGTTAACTTTTTTTGAAGCTCTCAACTTTTGTTAACTTTTTTGAAGCTGTCAAATTTTGTTAACTATTTGAAGCTGTCAATTTTTGTTAATTTTTTTGAAGCTGTCAACTTTTGTTAAATTTTTTAAAGCTGTCAACTTTTGTTAACTTTTTTGAAGCTGTCAAATTTTGTTAACTTTTTTGAAGCTGTCAAGTTTTGTTAAATTTTTTTGAAGCTGTCAACTTTTGTTAATTTTTTTAAAGCTGTCAACTTTTGTTATTTTTTTTAAAGCTGTCAACTTTTGTCAAATTTTTTGAAGCTGTTAACTTTTGTTAATTTTTTTTGAAACTGTCAACTTTTGTTAACTTTTTTGAAGTTGTCAAATTTTGTTAACTTTTTTGAAGCTGTCAACTTTTGTTAATTTTTTTGAAGCCGTCAACTTTTGTTAACTTTTTAAAAGCTGTCAACTTTTGTTAACTTTTTTGACGCTGTAAAGTTTTGTTAACTTTTTTTGAAGCTGTCAACTTTTGTTAACTTCTTTTGAAGCTGTCAACTTTTGTTAACTTTTTTTAAAGCTGTCAACTTTTGTTATTTTTTTTAAGCTGTCAACTTTTGTTAATTTTTTTAAAGCTGTCAACTTTTGTTATTTTTTTTAAAGCTGTCAACTTTTGTCAAATTTTTTGAAGCTGTTAACTTTGTTAATTTTTTTTGAAACTGTCAACTTTTGTTAACTTTTTTGAAGCTGTCAAATTTTGTTAACTATTTGAAGCTGTCAATTTTTGTTAATTTTTTTGAAGCTGTCAACTTTTGTTAAATTTTTTAAAGCTGTCAACTTTTGTTAACTTTTTTGAAGCTGTCAAATTTTGTTAACTTTTTTGAAGCTGTCAAGTTTTGTTAAATTTTTTTGAAGCTGTCAACTTTTGTTAACTTTTTTAAAGCTTTCAACTTTTGTTATTTTTTTTAAAGCTGTCAACTTTTGTCAAATTTTTTGAAGCTGTTAACTTTTGTTAATTTTTTTTGAAACTGTCAAGTTTTGTTAACTTTTTTGAAGCTGTCAAATTTTGTTAACTTTTTTGAAGCTGTCAACTTTTGTTAACTTCTTTTGAAGCTGTCAACTTTTGTTATTTTTTTTAAAGCTGTCAACTTTTGTCAAATTTTTTGAAGCTGTTAACTTTTGATAACTTTTTTGGAGCTGTCAACTTTTGTTAATTTTTAAGAAACTGTCAACTTTTGTTAAATTTTTAAAAGCTGTCCACTTTTGTTATTTTTTTTAAAGCTGTTAACTTTTGTAAACTTTTTTCAAGCTGTCAACTTCTGTTAACTTTTTTTGAAGCTCTCAACTTTTGTTAACTTTTTTGAAGCAGTCAAATTTTGTTAACTATTTGAAGCTGTCAATTTTTGTTAACTTTTTTTGAAGCTGTCAACTTTTGTTAACTTTTTTTAAAACTGTCAACTTTTGTTAACTTTTTAAAAGCTGTCCCCTTTTGTTATTTTTTTTAAATCTGTCAACTTTTGTCAACTTTTTTAAAGCTGTCAACTTTTGTTAACTTTTTTGGAGCTGTCAACTTTTGTTAATTTTTTAGAAACTGTCAACTTTTGTTAAATTTTTAAAAGCTGTCCACTTTTGTTATTTTTTTTAAAGCTGTTAACTTTTGTAAACTTTTTTCAAGCTGACAACTTCTGTTAACTTTTTTTGAAGCTCTCAACTTTTGTTAACTTTTTTGAAGCTGTCAAATTTTGTTAACTATTTGAAGCTGTCAGTTTTTGTTAATTTTTTTGAAGCTGTCAACTTTTGTTAAATTTTTTAAAGCTGTCAACTTTTGTTAACTTTTTTGAAGCTGTCAAATTTTGTTAACTTTTTTGAAGCTGTCAAGTTTTGTTAATTTTTTTTGAAGCTGTCAACTTTTGTTAATTTTTTTAAAGCTGTCAACTTTTGTTATTTTTTTTAAAGCTGTCAACTTTTGTCAAATTTTTTGAAGCTGTTAACTTTTGTTAATTTTTTTTGAAACTGTCAACTTTTGTTAACTTTTTTGAAGTTGTCAAATTTTGTTAACTTTTTTGAAGCTGTCAACTTTTGTTAATTTTTTTGAAGCCGTCAACTTTTGTTAACTTTTTAAAAGCTGTCAACTTTTGTTAACTTTTTTGACGCTGTAAAGTTTTGTTAACTTTTTTTGAAGCTGTCAACTTTTGTTAACTTCTTTTGAAGCTGTCAACTTTTGTTAACTTTTTTTAAAGCTGTCAACTTTTGTTATTTTTTTTTAAGCTGTCAACTTTTGTTAATTTTTTTAAAGCTGTCAACTTTTGTTATTTTTTTTAAAGCTGTCAAATTTTGTCAAATTTTTTGAAGCTGTTAACTTTTGTTAATTTTTTTTGAAACTGTCAACTTTTGTTAACTTTTTTGAAGCTGTCAAATTTTGTTAACTATTTGAAGCTGTCAATTTTTGTTAATTTTTTTGAAGCTGTCAACTTTTGTTAAATTTTTTAAAGCTGTCAACTTTTGTTAACTTTTTTAAAGCTGTCAAATTTTGTTAACTTTTTTGAAGCTGTCAAGTTTTGTTAAATTTTTTTGAAGCTGTCAACTTTTGTTAACTTTTTTAAAGCTGTCAACTTTTGTTATTTTTTTTAAAGCTGTCATATTTTGTCAAACTTTTTGAAGCTGTTAACTTTTGTTAATTTTTTTTGAAACTGTCAAGTTTTGTTAACTTTTTTGAAGCTGTCAAATTTTGTTAACTTTTTTGAAGCTGTCAACTTTTGTTAATTTTTTTGAAGCCGTCAACTTTTGTTAACTTTTTAAAAGCTGTCAACTTTTGTTAACTTTTTTGACGCTATAAACTTTTGTTAACTTTTTTTGAAGCTGTCAACTTTTGTTAACTTCTTTTGAAGCTGTCAACTTTTGTTAACTTTTTTTAAAGCTGTCAACTTTTGTTATTTTTTTTTAAGCTGTCAACTTTTGTTAATTTTTTTTTATGTTTTGTAACTTTTGTTGAAGCTGTCAACTTTTGTTATTTTTTTTGAAACTGTCAACTTTTGTTAACTTTTTTTTAAAGCCGTCAATTTTTGTTAACTTTTTCTGAAGCCGTCAACTTTTATTCTTGGTTTTGAAGCTGTCAACTTTTGTTAACTTTTTTTGAAGTTGTCAACTTTTGTTAATTTCTTTTGAAGTTTTGTTAACTTTTTTGAAGCTGTCAACTTTTGTTAACTTTTTTAAAGCTGTCAACTTTTGTTAACTTTTTTAAAGCTGTCAAATTTTGTAAATTTTTTTAAAGCTGTCAACTTTTGTCAACTTTTTTAAAGCTGTCAACTTTTGTTAACTTTTTTTGAAGCTGTCAACTTTTGTTAACTTTTTTAAAGCTCTCAACTTTTGTTATATTTTTTAAAGCTGTCAACTTTTGTCAAATTTTTTGAAGCTGTCAACTTTTGTTAACTTTTTTTGAAGCTGTCAACTTTTGTTAACTTTTTTTAAAGCTGTCAACTTTTGTTAACTTTTTTAAAGCTGTCAACTTTTGTTATTTTTTTTAAAGCTGTCAAATTTTGTCAACTTTTGTTAACTTTTTTTAAAGCTGTCAACTTTTGTTAACTTTTTTGAAGCTGTCAACTTTTGTTGACTTTTTAAAAGCTGTTCACTCTTGTTATTTTTTTTTGAAGCTGTCAACTTTTGTTAACTTGTTTAAAGCTGTAAAATTTTGTTAACTATTTGAAGCCGTCAACTTTTGTTAATTTTTTTGAAGCTGTCAACTTTTATTCTTGGTTTTGAAGCTGTCAACTTTTGTTAACTTCTTTTGAAGTTTTGTTAACTTTTTTGAAGCTGTCAACTTTTGTTAACTTTTTTTGAAGCTGTCAACTTTTGTTAATTTCTTTTGAAGTTTTGTTAAATTTTTTGAAGCTGTCAACTTTTGTTAACTTTTTTAAAGCTGTCAACTTCTGTTAACTTTTTTAAAGCTGTCAAATTTTGTAAATTTTTTTAAAGCTGTCAACTTTTGTCAACTTTTTTAAAGCTGTAAACTTTTGTTAACTTTTTTTGAAGCTGTCAACTTTTGTTAACTTTTTTTGAAGCTGTCAACTTTTGTTAACTTTTTTAAAGCTCTCAACTTTTGTTATTTTTTTAAAGCTGTCAACTTTTGTCAAATTTTTTGAAGCTGTCAACTTTTGTTAACTTTTTTGACGCTGTAAACTTTTGTTAACTTTTTTTGAAGCTGTCAACTTTTGTTAACTTCTTTTGAAGCTGTCAACTTTTGTTATTTTTTTTAAAGCTGTCAACTTTTGTCAAATTTTTTAAAGCTGTTAACTTTTGTTAATTTTTTTTAAGCTGTCAACTTTTGTTAACTTTTTTTGAAGCTGTCAACTTTTGTTAACTTTTTTTAAAACTGTCAACTTTTGTTAACTTTTTAAAAGCTGTCCCCTTTTGTTATTTTTTTTAAATCTGTCAACTTTTGTCAACTTTTTTAAAGCTGTCAACTTTTGTTAACTTTTTTGGAGCTGTCAACTTTTGTTAATTTTTTAGAAACTGTCAACTTTTGTTAAATTTTTAAAAGCTGTCCACTTTTGTTATTTTTTTTAAAGCTGTTAACTTTTGTGAACTTTTTCAAGCTGTCAACTTTTGTTAACTTTTTTTGAAGCTCTCAACTTTTGTTAACTTTTTTGAAGCTGTCAAATTTTGTTAACTATTTGAAGCTGTCAATTTTTGTTAATTTTTTTGAAGCTGTCAACTTTTGTTAAATTTTTTAAAGCTGTCAACTTTTGTTAACTTTTTTGAAGCTGTCAAATTTTGTTAACTTTTTTGAAGCTGTCAAGTTTTGTTAAATTTTTTTGAAGCTGTCAACTTTTGTTAACTTTTTTAAAGCTGTCAACTTTTGTTATTTTTTTTAAAGCTGTCAACTTTTGTCAAATTTTTTGAAGCTGTTAACTTTTGTTAATTTTTTTTGAAACTGTCAACTTTTGTTAACTTTTTTGAAGTTGTCAAATTTTGTTAACTTTTTTGAAGCTGTCAACTTTTGTTAATTTTTTTGAAGCCGTCAACTTTTGTTAACTTTTTAAAAGCTGTCAACTTTTGTTAACTTTTTTGACGCTGTAAAGTTTTGTTAACTTTTTTTGAAGCTGTCAACTTTTGTTAACTTCTTTTGAAGCTGTCAACTTTTGTTAACTTTTTTTAAAGCTGTCAACTTTTGTTATTTTTTTTTAAGCTGTCAACTTTTGTTAATTTTTTTAAAGCTGTCAACTTTTGTTATTTTTTTTAAAGCTGTCAACTTTTGTCAAATTTTTTGAAGCTGTTAACTTTGTTAATTTTTTTTGAAACTGTCAACTTTTGTTAACTTTTTTGAAGCTGTCAAATTTTGTTAACTATTTGAAGCTGTCAATTTTTGTTAATTTTTTTGAAGCTGTCAACTTTTGTTAATTTTTTTAAAGCTGTCAACTTTTGTTATTTTTTTTTAAAGCTGTCAACTTTTGTCAAATTTTTTGAAGCTGTTAACTTTTGTTAATTTTTTTTGAAACTGTCAACTTTTGTTAACTTTTTTGAAGTTGTCAAATTTTGTTAACTTTTTTGAAGCTGTCAACTTTTGTTAATTTTTTTGAAGCCGTCAACTTTTGTTAACTTTTTAAAAGCTGTCAACTTTTGTTAACTTTTTTGACGCTGTAAAGTTTTGTTAACTTTTTTTGAAGCTGTCAACTTTTGTTAACTTCTTTTGAAGCTGTCAACTTTTGTTAACTTTTTTTAAAGCTGTCAACTTTTGTTATTTTTTTTTAAGCTGTCAACTTTTGTTAATTTTTTTAAAGCTGTCAACTTTTGTTATTTTTTTTAAAGCTGTCAACTTTTGTCAAATTTTTTGAAGCTGTTAACTTTTGTTAATTTTTTTTGAAACTGTCAACTTTTGTTAACTTTTTTGAAGCTGTCAAATTTTGTTAACTATTTGAAGCTGTCAATTTTTGTTAATTTTTTTAAAGCTGTCAACTTTTGTTAAATTTTTTAAAGCTGTCAACTTTTGTTAACTTTTTTAAAGCTGTCAAATTTTGTTAACTTTTTTGAAGCTGTCAAGTTTTGTTAAATTTTTTTGAAGCTGTCAACTTTTGTTAACTTTTTTAAAGCTGTCAACTTTTGTTATTTTTTTTTATGCTGTCAACTTTTGTCAAACTTTTTGAAGCTGTTAACTTTTGTTAATTTTTTTTGAAACTGTCAAGTTTTGTTAACTTTTTTGAAGCTGTCAAATTTTGTTAACTTTTTTGAAGCTGTCAACTTTTGTTAATTTTTTTGAAGCCGTCAACTTTTGTTAACTTTTTAAAAGCTGTCAACTTTTGTTAACTTTTTTGACGCTATAAACTTTTGTTAACTTTTTTTGAAGCTGTCAACTTTTGTTAACTTCTTTTGAAGCTGTCAACTTTTGTTAACTTTTTTAAAGCTGTCAACTTTTGTTATTTTTTTTTAAGCTGTCAACTTTTGTTAATTTTTTTTTATGTTTTGTAACTTTTGTTGAAGCTGTCAACTTTTGTTATTTTTTTTGAAACTGGCAACTTTTGTTAACTTTTTTTTAAAGCCGTCAATTTTTGTTAACTTTTTCTGAAGCTGTCAACTTTTATTCTTGGTTTTGAAGCTGTCAACTTTTGTTAACTTTTTTTGAAGTTGTCAACTTTTGTTAATTTCTTTTGAAGTTTTGTTAACTTTTTTGAAGCTGTCAACTTTTGTTAACTTTTTTAAAGCTGTCAACTTTTGTTAACTTTTTTAAAGCTGTCAAATTTTGTAAATTTTTTTAAAGCTGTCAACTTTTGTCAACTTTTGTTAACTTTTTTTGAAGCTGTCAACTTTTGTTAACTTTTTTAAAGCTCTCAACTTTTGTTATTTTTTTTAAAGCTGTCAACTTTTGTCAAATTTTTTGAAGCTGTCAACTTTTGTTAACTTTTTTTGAAGCTGTCAACTTTTGTTAACTTTTTTTAAAGCTGTCAACTTTTGTTAACTTTTTTAAAGCTGTCAACTTTTGTTATTTTTTTTAAAGCTGTCAAATTTTGTCAACTTTTGTTAACTTTTTTTAAAGCTGTCAACTTTTGTTAACTTTTTTGAAGCTGTCAACTTTTGTTGACTTTTTAAAAGCTGTTCACTCTTGTTATTTTTTTTTGAAGCTGTCAACTTTTGTTAACTTGTTTAAAGCTGTAAAATTTTGTTAACTATTTGAAGCCGTCAACTTTTGTTAATTTTTTTGAAGCTGTCAACTTTTATTCTTGGTTTTGAAGCTGTCAACTTTTGTTAACTTCTTTTGAAGTTTTGTTAACTTTTTTGAAGCTGTCAACTTTTGTTAACTTTTTTTGAAGCTGTCAACTTTTGTTAATTTCTTTTGAAGTTTTGTTAAATTTTTTGAAGCTGTCAACTTTTGTTAACTTTTTTAAAGCTGTCAACTTCTGTTAACTTTTTTAAAGCTGTCAAATTTTGTAAATTTTTTTAAAGCTGTCAACTTTTGTCAACTTTTTTAAAGCTGTAAACTTTTGTTAACTTTTTTTGAAGCTGTCAACTTTTGTTAACTTTTTTTGAAGCTGTCAACTTTTGTTAACTTTTTTAAAGCTCTCAACTTTTGTTATTTTTTAAAGCTGTCAACTTTTGTCAAATTTTTTGAAGCTGTCAACTTTTGTTAACTTTTTTGACGCTGTAAACTTTTGTTAACTTTTTTTGAAGCTGTCAACTTTTGTTAACTTCTTTTGAAGCTGTCAACTTTTGTTATTTTTTTTAAAGCTGTCAACTTTTGTCAAATTTTTTAAAGCTGTTAACTTTTGTTAATTTTTTTGAAGCTGTCAACTTTTGTTAACTTTTTTTGAAGCTGTCAACTTTTGTTAACTTTTTTTAAAACTGTCAACTTTTGTTAACTTTTTAAAAGCTGTCCCCTTTTGTTATTTTTTTTAAATCTGTCAACTTTTGTCAACTTTTTTAAAGCTGTCAACTTTTGTTAACTTTTTTGGAGCTGTCAACTTTTGTTAATTTTTTAGAAACTGTCAACTTTTGTTAAATTTTTAAAAGCTGTCCACTTTTGTTATTTTTTTTAAAGCTGTTAACTTTTGTAAACTTTTTTCAAGCTGTCAACTTTTGTTAACTTTTTTTGAAGCTCTCAACTTTTGTTAACTTTTTTGAAGCTGTCAAATTTTGTTAACTATTTGAAGCTGTCAATTTTTGTTAATTTTTTTGAAGCTGTCAACTTTTGTTAAATTTTTTAAAGCTGTCAACTTTTGTTAACTTTTTTGAAGCTGTCAAATTTTGTTAACTTTTTTGAAGCTGTCAAGTTTTGTTAAATTTTTTTGAAGCTGTCAACTTTTGTTAACTTTTTTAAAGCTGTCAACTTTTGTTATTTTTTTTAAAGCTGTCAACTTTTGTCAAATTTTTTGAAGCTGTTAACTTTTGTTAATTTTTTTTGAAACTGTCAACTTTTGTTAACTTTTTTGAAGTTGTCAAATTTTGTTAACTTTTTTGAAGCTGTCAACTTTTGTTAATTTTTTTGAAGCCGTCAACTTTTGTTAACTTTTTAAAAGCTGTCAACTTTTGTTAACTTTTTTGACGCTGTAAACTTTTGTTAACTTTTTTTGAAGCTGTCAACTTTTGTTAACTTCTTTTGAAGCTGTCAACTTTTGTTAACTTTTTTTAAAGCTGTCAACTTTTGTTATGTTTTTTTAAGCTGTCAACTTTTGTTAATTTTTTTAAAGCTGTCAACTTTTGGTATTTTTTTTAAAGCTGTCAACTTTTGTCAAATTTTTTGAAGCTGTTAACTTTTGTTAATTTTTTTTGAAACTGTCAACTTTTGTTAACTTTTTTGAAGCTGTCAAATTTTGTTAACTATTTGAAACTGTCAATTTTTGTTAATTTTTTTGAAGCTGTCAACTTTTGTTAAATTTTTTAAAGCTGTCAACTTTTGTTAACTTTTTTGAAGCTGTCAAATTTTGTTAACTTTTTTGAAGCTGTCAAGTTTTGTTAAATTTTTTTGAAGCTGTCAACTTTTGTTAACTTTTTTAAAGCTGTCAACTTTTGTTATTTTTTTTAAAGCTGTCAACTTTTGTCAAATTTTTTTAAGCTGTTAACTTTTGTTAATTTTTTTTGAAACTGTCAACTTTTGTTAACTTTTTTGAAGCTGTCAAATTTTGTTAACTTTTTTGAAGCTGTCAACTTTTGTTAATTTTTTTGAAGCTGTCAACTTTTGTTAACTTTTTTTGAAGCTGTCAACTTTTGTTAACTTTTTTTAAAGCTGTCAACTTTTGTTAACTTTTTTAAAGCTGTCAACTTTTGTTATTTTTTTTAAAGCTGTCAAATTTTGTTAACTTTTTTAAAGCTGTCAATTTTTGTTAATTTTTTTGAAGCTGTCAACTTTTGTTAAATTTTTTAAAGCTGTCAACTTTTGTTAACTTTTTTGAAGCTGTCAAATTTTGTTAACTTTTTTGAAGCTGTCAAGTTTTGTTAAATTTTTTTGAAGCTGTCAACTTTTGTTAACTTTTTTAAAGCTGTCAACTTTTGTTATTTTTTTTGAAGCTGTCAACTTTTGTTAACTTTTTTTGAAGCTGTCAACTTTTGTTAACTTTTTTTAAAGCTGTCAACTTTTGTTAGCTTTTTTAAAGCTGTCAACTTTTGTTATTTTTTTTAAAGCTGTCAAATTTTGTCAAATTTTGTTAACTTTTTTAAAGCTGTCAACTTTTGTTAACTTTTTTGAAGCTGTCAACTTTTGTTAACTTTTTAAAAGCTGTCCACTTTTGTTATTTTTTTAAAGCTGTTAAATTTTGTAAACTTTTTTCAAGCTGTCAACTTTTGTTAACTTTTTTTGAAGCTGTCAACTTTTGTTAACTTGTTTAAAGCTGTAAAATTTTGTTAACTATTTGAAGCCGTCAACTTTTGTTAATTTTTTTGAAGCTGTCAACTTTTATTCTTGGTTTTGAAGCTGTCAACTTTTGTTAACTTCTTTTGAAGTTTTGTTAACTTTTTTGAAGCTGTCAACTTTTGTTAACTTTTTTTGAAGCTGTCAACTTTTGTTAATTTCTTTTGAAGTTTTGTTAACTTTTTTGAAGCTGTCAACTTTTGTTAACTTTTTTAAAGCTGTCAACTTTTGTTAACTTTTTTAAAGCTGTCAAATTTTGTAAATTTTTTTAAAGCTGTCAACTTTTGTCAACTTTTTTAAAGCTGTCAACTTTTGTTAACTTTTTTTGAAGCTGTCAACTTTTGTTAACTTTTTTAAAGCTCTCAACTTTTGTTATTTTTTTTAAAGCTGTCAACTTTTGTCAAATTTTTTGAAGCTGTCAACTTTTGTTAACTTTTTTTGAAGCTGTCAACTTTTGTTAACTTTTTTTAAAGCTGTCAACTTTTGTTAACTTTTTTAAAGCTGTCAACTTTTGTTATTTTTTTTAAAGCTGTCAAATTTTGTCAAATTTTGTTAACTTTTTTTAAAGCTGTCAACTTTTGTTAACTTTTTTAAAGCTGTCCACTTTTGTTAACTTTTTAAAAGCTGTCCACTTTTGTTATTTTTTTTAAAGCTGTTAAATTTTGTAAACTTTTTTCAAGCAGTCAACTTTTGTTAACTTTTTTTGAAGCTGTCAACTTTTGTTAACTTGTTTAAAGCTGTAAAATTTTGTTAACTATTTGAAGCTGTCAACTTTTGTTAATTTTTTTGAAGCTGTCAATTTTTGTTAAATTTTTTAAAGCTGTCAACTTTTGTTAACTCCTTTTGAAGCCGTCAAATTTTGTTAACTTCTTTTGAAGCTGTCAACTTTTGTTAACTGGTTTTGTAGCTGTCAACTTTTGTTAATTTTTTTGAAGTTTTGTAACTTTTGTTGAAGCTGTCAACTTTTGTTAACTTTTTTTGAAGCTGTTAACTTTTGTTAACTTTTTTGAAGCTGTCAAATTTTGTTAACTGTTTTGAAGCTATCAACTTTTGTTAATTTTTTTGAAGCTGTCAACTTTTGTTAACTTTTTAAAAGCTGTCATTTTTTGTTGCCTCTTTTTGAAGCTGTCAACTTTTGTTAACTTTTTTGAAGCTGTAAACTTTTGTTAACTTTTTTGAAGTTGTCAACTTTTGTTAACTTTTTAAAAGCTGTCAACTTTTGTTGACTTTTTTTAAAGCTGTTAACTTTTGTCAACTTTTTTGAAGCTGT
This sequence comes from Altica lythri, assembly GCA_964028335.1. Lineage (NCBI taxonomy): Eukaryota > Metazoa > Arthropoda > Insecta > Coleoptera > Chrysomelidae > Altica > Altica lythri. The sequence goes on along the minus strand of OZ034800.1, from coordinate 43,933,823 downwards.
CAACTTTTGTTAACTTTTATTAAAGCTGTAAACTTTTGTTAACTTTTTTGAAGCTGTCAACTTTTGTTAACTTTTTTGAAGCTGTCAACTTTTGTTAATTTTTTGAAGCTGTCAACTTTTGTTAACTTTTTTTGAAGCTGTCAAATTTTGTTAACTTTTTTTGAAGCTGTAAACTTTTGTTAACTTTTTTGAAGTTGTCAACTTTTGTTAACTTTTTAAAAGCTGTCAACTTTTGTTGACTTTTTTTAAAGCTGTTAACTTTTGTCAACTTTTTTGAAGCTGTCAACTTTTGTTAACTTTTATTAAAGCTGTAAACTTTTGTTAACTTTTTTGAAGCTGTCAACTTTTGTTAACTTTTTTGAAGCTGTCAACTTTTGTTAATTTTTTGAAGCTGTCAACTTTTGTTAACTTTTTTTGAAGCTGTCAAATTTTGTTAACTTTTTTTGAAGCTGTCAACTTTTGTTAATTTTTTTAAAGATGTCAACCTTTGTCAACTTTTTTCAAGCTGTCAACTTTTGTTAACTTTTTTTGAAGCTGTCAACTTTTGTTAACTTGTTTAAAGCTGTAAAATTTTGTTAACTATTTGAAGCCGTCAACTTTTGTTAATTTTTTTGAAGCTGTCAACTTTTATTCTTGGTTTTGAAGCTGTCAACTTTTGTTAACTTCTTTTGAAGTTTTGTTAACTTTTTTGAAGCTGTCAACTTTTGTTAACTTTTTTTGAAGCTGTCAACTTTTGTTAATTTCTTTTGAAGTTTTGTTAACTTTTTTGAAGCTGTCAACTTTTGTTAACTTTTTTAAAGCTGTCAACTTTTGTTAACTTTTTTAAAGCTGTCAAATTTTGTAAATTTTTTTAAAACTGTCAACTTTTGTCAACTTTTTTAAAGCTGTCAACTTTTGTTAACTTTTTTTGAAGCTGTCAACTTTTGTTAACTTTTTTAAAGCTCTCAACTTTTGTTATTTTTTTTAAAGCTGTCAACTTTTGTCAAATTTTTTGAAGCTGTCAACTTTTGTTAACTTTTTTTGAAGCTGTCAACTTTTGTTAACTTTTTTTAAAGCTGTCAACTTTTGTTAACTTTTTTAAAGCTGTCAACTTTTGTTATTTTTTTTAAAGCTGTCAAATTTTGTCAAATTTTGTTAACTTTTTTTAAAGCTGTCAACTTTTGTTAACTTTTTTAAAGCTGTCAACTTTTGTTAACTTTTTAAAAGCTGTCCACTTTTGTTATTTTTTTTAAAGCTGTTAAATTTTGTAAACTTTTTTCAAGCTGTCAACTTTTGTTAACTTTTTTTGAAGCTGTCAACTTTTGTTAACTTGTTTAAAGCTGTAAAATTTTGTTAACTATTTGAAGCTGTCAACTTTTGTTAATTTTTTTGAAGCTGTCAACTTTTGTTAAATTTTTTAAAGCTGTCAACTTTTGTTAACTTTTTTTGAAGCCGTCAAATTTTGTTAACTTCTTTTGAAGCTGTCAACTTTTGTTAACTGGTTTTGTAGCTGTCAACTTTTGTTAATTTTTTTGAAGTTTTGTAACTTTTGTTGAAGCTGTCAACTTTTGTTAACTTTGTTTGAAGCTGTTAACTTTTGTTAACTTTTTTGAAGCTGTCAAATTTTGTTAACTTTTGTGAAGCTATCAACTTTTGTTAATCTTTTTGAAGCTGTCAACTTTTGTTAACTTTTTAAAAGCTGTCATTTTTTGTTGCCTTTTTTTGAAGCTGCCAACTTTTGTTAACTTTTTTGAAGCTGTAAACTTTTGTTAACTTTTTTGAAGTTGTCAACTTTTGTTAACTTTTTAAAAGCTGTCAACTTTTGTTGACTTTTTTTGAAGCTGTTAACTTTTGTCAACTTTTTTGAAGCTGTCAACTTTTGTTAACTTTTATTAAAGCTGTAAACTTTTGTTAACTTTTTTGTAGCTGTCAACTTTTGTTAACTTTTTTTGAAGCTGTCAAATTTTGTTAACTTTTTTTGAAGCTGTCAACTTTTGTTAATTTTTTTAAAGATGTCAACCTTTGTCAACTTTTTTGAAGCTGTCACCTTTTGTTAACTTTTTTTAAAGCTGCCAACTTTTGTTATTTTTTTTAAAGCTGTCAACTTTTGTTAATTTTTTTAAAGCTGTCAACTTTTGTTAACTTTTTTGGAGCTGTCAACTTTTGTTAATTTTTTTGAAGCTGTCAACTTTAGTTAACTTTTTAAAAGCTGTCCACTTTTGTTATTTTTTTTAAAGCTGTCAACTTTTTTAACTTTTTTGAAGCTGTAAACTTTTGTTAATTTTTTTTGAAGCTGTCAACTTTTGTTATTTTTTTTAAAGCTGTCAACTTTTGTTAACTTTTTTGGAGCTGTCAACTTTTGTTAATTTTTTAGAAACTGTCAACTTTTGTTAAATTTTTAAAAGCTGTCCACTTTTGTTATTTTTTTAAAGCTGTTAACTTTTGTAAACTTTTTTCAAGCTGTCAACTTTTGTTAACTTTTTTTGAAGCTCTTAACTTTTGTTAACTTTTTTGAAGCTGTCAAATTTTGTTAACTATTTGAAGCTGTCAATTTTTGTTAATTTTTTTGAAGCTGTCAACTTTTGTTAAATTTTTTAAAGCTGTCAACTTTTGTTAACTTTTTTGAAGCTGTCAAATTTTGTTAACTTTTTTGAAGCTGTCAACTTTTGTTAACTTTTTAAAAGCTGTCAACTTTTGTTAACTTTTTTGACGCTGTAAACTTTTGTTAACTTTTTTTGAAGCTGTCAACTTTTGTTAACTTCTTTTGAAGCTGTCAACTTTTGTTATTTTTTTTAAAGCTGTCAACTTTTGTCAAATTTTTTGAAGCTGTTAACTTTTGATAACTTTTTTGGAGCTGTCAACTTTTGTTAATTTTTTAGAAACTGTCAACTTTTGTTAAATTTTTAAAAGCTGTCCACTTTTGTTATTTTTTTTAAAGCTGTTAACTTTTGTAAACTTTTTTCAAGCTGTCAACTTCTGTTAACTTTTTTTGAAGCTCTCAACTTTTGTTAACTTTTTTGAAGCAGTCAAATTTTGTTAACTATTTGAAGCTGTCAATTTTTGTTAACTTTTTTTGAAGCTGTCAACTTTTGTTAACTTTTTTTAAAACTGTCAACTTTTGTTAACTTTTTAAAAGCTGTCCCCTTTTGTTATTTTTTTTAAATCTGTCAACTTTTGTCAACTTTTTTAAAGCTGTCAACTTTTGTTAACTTTTTTGGAGCTGTCAACTTTTGTTAATTTTTTAGAAACTGTCAACTTTTGTTAAATTTTTAAAAGCTGTCCACTTTTGTTATTTTTTTTAAAGCTGTTAACTTTTGTAAACTTTTTTCAAGCTGTCAACTTCTGTTAACTTTTTTTGAAGCTCTCAACTTTTGTTAACTTTTTTGAAGCTGTCAAATTTTGTTAACTATTTGAAGCTGTCAATTTTTGTTAATTTTTTTGAAGCTGTCAACTTTTGTTAAATTTTTTAAAGCTGTCAACTTTTGTTAACTTTTTTGAAGCTGTCAAATTTTGTTAACTTTTTTGAAGCTGTCAAGTTTTGTTAAATTTTTTTGAAGCTGTCAACTTTTGTTAATTTTTTTAAAGCTGTCAACTTTTGTTATTTTTTTTAAAGCTGTCAACTTTTGTCAAATTTTTTGAAGCTGTTAACTTTTGTTAATTTTTTTTGAAACTGTCAACTTTTGTTAACTTTTTTGAAGTTGTCAAATTTTGTTAACTTTTTTGAAGCTGTCAACTTTTGTTAATTTTTTTGAAGCCGTCAACTTTTGTTAACTTTTTAAAAGCTGTCAACTTTTGTTAACTTTTTTGACGCTGTAAAGTTTTGTTAACTTTTTTTGAAGCTGTCAACTTTTGTTAACTTCTTTTGAAGCTGTCAACTTTAGTTAACTTTTTAAAAGCTGTCCACTTTTGTTATTTTTTTTAAAGCTGTCAACTTTTTTAACTTTTTTGAAGCTGTAAACTTTTGTTAATTTTTTTTGAAGCTGTCAACTTTTGTTATTTTTTTTAAAGCTGTCAACTTTTGTTAACTTTTTTGGAGCTGTCAACTTTTGTTAATTTTTTAGAAACTGTCAACTTTTGTTAAATTTTTAAAAGCTGTCCACTTTTGTTATTTTTTTAAAGCTGTTAACTTTTGTAAACTTTTTTCAAGCTGTCAACTTTTGTTAACTTTTTTTGAAGCTCTTAACTTTTGTTAACTTTTTTGAAGCTGTCAAATTTTGTTAACTATTTGAAGCTGTCAATTTTTGTTAATTTTTTTGAAGCTGTCAACTTTTGTTAAATTTTTTAAAGCTGTCAACTTTTGTTAACTTTTTTGAAGCTGTCAAATTTTGTTAACTTTTTTGAAGCTGTCAACTTTTGTTAACTTTTTAAAAGCTGTCAACTTTTGTTAACTTTTTTGACGCTGTAAACTTTTGTTAACTTTTTTTGAAGCTGTCAACTTTTGTTAACTTCTTTTGAAGCTGTCAACTTTTGTTATTTTTTTTAAAGCTGTCAACTTTTGTCAAATTTTTTGAAGCTGTTAACTTTTGATAACTTTTTTGGAGCTGTCAACTTTTGTTAATTTTTTAGAAACTGTCAACTTTTGTTAAATTTTTAAAAGCTGTCCACTTTTGTTATTTTTTTTAAAGCTGTTAACTTTTGTAAACTTTTTTCAAGCTGTCAACTTCTGTTAACTTTTTTTGAAGCTCTCAACTTTTGTTAACTTTTTTGAAGCAGTCAAATTTTGTTAACTATTTGAAGCTGTCAATTTTTGTTAACTTTTTTTGAAGCTGTCAACTTTTGTTAACTTTTTTTAAAACTGTCAACTTTTGTTAACTTTTTAAAAGCTGTCCCCTTTTGTTATTTTTTTTAAATCTGTCAACTTTTGTCAACTTTTTTAAAGCTGTCAACTTTTGTTAACTTTTTTGGAGCTGTCAACTTTTGTTAATTTTTTAGAAACTGTCAACTTTTGTTAAATTTTTAAAAGCTGTCCACTTTTGTTATTTTTTTTAAAGCTGTTAACTTTTGTAAACTTTTTTCAAGCTGTCAACTTCTGTTAACTTTTTTTGAAGCTCTCAACTTTTGTTAACTTTTTTGAAGCTGTCAAATTTTGTTAACTATTTGAAGCTGTCAATTTTTGTTAATTTTTTTTAAGCTGTCAACTTTTGTTAAATTTTTTAAAGCTGTCAACTTTTGTTAACTTTTTTGAAGCTGTCAAATTTTGTTAACTTTTTTGAAGCTGTCAAGTTTTGTTAAATTTTTTTGAAGCTGTCAACTTTTGTTAATTTTTTTAAAGCTGTCAACTTTTGTTATTTTTTTTAAAGCTGTCAACTTTTGTCAAATTTTTTGAAGCTGTTAACTTTTGTTAATTTTTTTTGAAACTGTCAACTTTTGTTAACTTTTTTGAAGTTGTCAAATTTTGTTAACTTTTTTGAAGCTGTCAACTTTTGTTAATTTTTTTGAAGCCGTCAACTTTTGTTAACTTTTTAAAAGCTGTCAACTTTTGTTAACTTTTTTGACGCTGTAAAGTTTTGTTAACTTTTTTTGAAGCTGTCAACTTTTGTTAACTTCTTTTGAAGCTGTCAACTTTTGTTAACTTTTTTTAAAGCTGTCAACTTTTGTTATTTTTTTTTAAGCTGTCAACTTTTGTTAATTTTTTTAAAGCTGTCAACTTTTGTTATTTTTTTTAAAGCTGTCAACTTTTGTCAAATTTTTTGAAGCTGTTAACTTTGTTAATTTTTTTTGAAACTGTCAACTTTTGTTAACTTTTTTGAAGCTGTCAAATTTTGTTAACTATTTGAAGCTGTCAATTTTTGTTAATTTTTTTGAAGCTGTCAACTTTTGTTAAATTTTTTAAAGCTGTCAACTTTTGTTAACTTTTTTGAAGCTGTCAAATTTTGTTAACTTTTTTGAAGCTGTCAAGTTTTGTTAAATTTTTTTGAAGCTGTCAACTTTTGTTAACTTTTTTAAAGCTTTCAACTTTTGTTATTTTTTTTAAAGCTGTCAACTTTTGTCAAATTTTTTGAAGCTGTTAACTTTTGTTAATTTTTTTTGAAACTGTCAAGTTTTGTTAACTTTTTTGAAGCTGTCAAATTTTGTTAACTTTTTTGAAGCTGTCAACTTTTGTTAACTTCTTTTGAAGCTGTCAACTTTTGTTATTTTTTTTAAAGCTGTCAACTTTTGTCAAATTTTTTGAAGCTGTTAACTTTTGATAACTTTTTTGGAGCTGTCAACTTTTGTTAATTTTTTAGAAACTGTCAACTTTTGTTAAATTTTTAAAAGCTGTCCACTTTTGTTATTTTTTTTAAAGCTGTTAACTTTTGTAAACTTTTTTCAAGCTGTCAACTTCTGTTAACTTTTTTTGAAGCTCTCAACTTTTGTTAACTTTTTTAAAGCTGTCAACTTTTGTTAACTTTTTTGGAGCTGTCAACTTTTGTTAATTTTTTTTTGAAGCTCTCAACTTTTGTTAACTTTTTTGAAGCTGTCAAATTTTGTTAACTATTTGAAGCTGTCAATTTTTGTTAATTTTTTTGAAGCTGTCAACTTTTGTTAAATTTTTTAAAGCTGTCAACTTTTGTTAACTTTTTTGAAGCTGTCAAATTTTGTTAACTTTTTTGAAGCTGTCAAGTTTTGTTAAATTTTTTTGAAGCTGTCAACTTTTGTTAACTTTTTTAAAGCTGTCAACTTTTGTTATTTTTTTTAAAGCTGTCAACTTTTGTCAAATTTTTTGAAGCTGTTAACTTTTGTTAATTTTTTTTGAAACTGTCAAGTTTTGTTAACTTTTTTGAAGTTGTCAAATTTTGTTAACTTTTTTGAAGCTGTCAACTTTTGTTAATTTTTTTGAAGCTGTCAACTTTTGTTATTTTTTTTAAAGCTGTCAACTTTTGTCAAATTTTTTGAAGCTGTTAACTTTTGATAACTTTTTTGGAGCTGTCAACTTTTGTTAATTTTTTAGAAACTGTCAACTTTTGTTAAATTTTTAAAAGCTGTCCACTTTTGTTATTTTTTTTAAAGCTGTTAACTTTTGTAAACTTTTTTCAAGCTGTCAACTTCTGTTAACTTTTTTTGAAGCTCTCAACTTTTGTTAACTTTTTTAAAGCTGTCAACTTTTGTTAACTTTTTTGGAGCTGTCAACTTTTGTTAATTTTTTTTGAAGCTCTCAACTTTTGTTAACTTTTTTGAAGCTGTCAAATTTTGTTAACTATTTGAAGCTGTCAATTTTTGTTAATTTTTTTTGAAGCTGTCAACTTTTGTTAAATTTTTTAAAGCTGTCAACTTTTGTTAACTTTTTTGAAGCTGTCAAATTTTGTTAACTTTTTTGAAGCTGTCAAGTTTTGTTAAATTTTTTTGAAGCTGTCAACTTTTGTTAACTTTTTTAAAGCTGTCAACTTTTGTTATTTTTTTTAAAGCTGTCAACTTTTGTCAAATTTTTTGAAGCTGTTAACTTTTGTTAATTTTTTTTGAAACTGTCAACTTTTGTTAACTTTTTTGAAGTTGTCAAATTTTGTTAACTTTTTTGAAGCTGTCAACTTTTGTTAATTTTTTTGAAGCCGTCAAGTTTTGTTAACTTTTTAAAAGCTGTCAACTTTTGTTAACTTTTTTGACGCTGTAAACTTTTGTTAACTTTTTTTGAAGCTGTCAACTTTTGTTAACTTCTTTTGAAGCTGTCAACTTTTGTTAACTTTTTTTAAAGCTGTCAACTTTTGTTATTTTTTTTTAAGCTGTCAACTTTTGTTAATTTTTTTAAAGCTGTCAACTTTTGTTATTTTTTTTAAAGCTGTCAACTTTTGTCAAATTTTTTGAAGCTGTTAACTTTTGTTAATTTTTTTTGAAACTGTCAACTTTTGTTAACTTTTTTGAAGCTGTCAAATTTTGTTAACTATTTGAAACTGTCAATTTTTGTTAATTTTTTTGAAGCTGTCAACTTTTGTTAAATTTTTTAAAGCTGTCAACTTTTGTTAACTTTTTTGAAGCTGTCAAATTTTGTTAACTTTTTTGAAGCTGTCAAGTTTTGTTAAATTTTTTTGAAGCTGTCAACTTTTGTTAACTTTTTTAAAGCTGTCAACTTTTGTTATTTTTTTTAAAGCTGTCAACTTTTGTCAAATTTTTTGAAGCTGTTAACTTTTGTTAATTTTTTTTGAAACTGTCAACTTTTGTTAACTTTTTTGAAGCTGTCAAATTTTGTTAACTTTTTTGAAGCTGTCAACTTTTGTTAATTTTTTTGAAGCTGTCAACTTTTGTTAACTTTTTTTGAAGCTGTCAACTTTTGTTAACTTTTTTTAAAGCTGTCAACTTTTGTTAACTTTTTTAAAGCTGTCAACTTTTGTTATTTTTTTTAAAGCTGTCAAATTTTGTCAAATTTTGTTAACTTTTTTAAAGCTGTCAATTTTTGTTAATTTTTTTGAAGCTGTCAACTTTTGTTAAATTTTTTAAAGCTGTCAACTTTTGTTAACTTTTTTGAAGCTGTCAAATTTTGTTAACTTTTTTGAAGCTGTCAAGTTTTGTTAAATTTTTTTGAAGCTGTCAACTTTTGTTAACTTTTTTAAAGCTGTCAACTTTTGTTATTTTTTTCGAAGCTGTCAACTTTTGTTAACTTTTTTTGAAGCTGTCAACTTTTGTTAACTTTTTTTAAAGCTGTCAACTTTTGTTAACTTTTTTAAAGCTGTCAACTTTTGTTATTTTTTTTAAAGCTGTCAAATTTTGTCAAATTTTGTTAACTATTTTAAAGCTGTCAACTTTTGTTAACTTTTTTGAAGCTGTCAACTTTTGTTAACTTTTTAAAAGCTGTCCACTTTTGTTATTTTTTTAAAGCTGTTAAATTTTGTAAACTTTTTTCAAGCTGTCAACTTTTGTTAACTTTTTTTGAAGCTGTCAACTTTTGTTAACTTGTTTAAAGCTGTAAAATTTTGTTAACTATTTGAAGCCGTCAACTTTTGTTAATTTTTTTGAAGCTGTCAACTTTTATTCTTGGTTTTGAAGCTGTCAACTTTTGTTAACTTCTTTTGAAGTTTTGTTAACTTTTTTGAAGCTGTCAACTTTTGTTAACTTTTTTTGAAGCTGTCAACTTTTGTTAATTTCTTTTGAAGTTTTGTTAACTTTTTTGAAGCTGTCAACTTTTGTTAACTTTTTTAAAGCTGTCAACTTTTGTTAACTTTTTTAAAGCTGTCAAATTTTGTAAATTTTTTTAAAGCTGTCAACTTTTGTCAACTTTTTTAAAGCTGTCAACTTTTGTTAACTTTTTTTGAAGCTGTCAACTTTTGTTAACTTTTTTAAAGCTCTCAACTTTTGTTATTTTTTTTAACGCTGTCAACTTTTGTCAAATTTTTTGAAGCTGTCAACTTTTGTTAACTTTTTTTGAAGCTGTCAACTTTTGTTAACTTTTTTTAAAGCTGTCAACTTTTGTTAACTTTTTTAAAGCTGTCAACTTTTGTTATTTTTTTTAAAGCTGTCAAATTTTGTCAAATTTTGTTAACTTTTTTTAAAGCTGTCAACTTTTGTTAACTTTTTTAAAGCTGTCAACTTTTGTTAACTTTTTAAAAGCTGTCCACTTTTGTTATTTTTTTTAAAGCTGTTAAATTTTGTAAACTTTTTTCAAGCTGTCAACTTTTGTTAACTTTTTTTGAAGCTGTCAACTTTTGTTAACTTGTTTAAAGCTGTAAAATTTTGTTAACTATTTGAAGCTGTCAACTTTTGTTAATTTTTTTGAAGCTGTCAATTTTTGTTAAATTTTTTAAAGCTGTCAACTTTTGTTAACTCCTTTTGAAGCCGTCAAATTTTGTTAACTTCTTTTGAAGCTGTCAACTTTTGTTAACTGGTTTTGTAGCTGTCAACTTTTGTTAATTTTTTTGAAGTTTTGTAACTTTTGTTGAAGCTGTCAACTTTCGTTAACTTTTTTTGAAGCTGTTAACTTTTGTTAACTTTTTTGAAGCTGTCAAATTTTGTTAACTTTTTTGAAGCTATCAACTTTTGTTAATTTTTTTGAAGCTGTCAACTTTTGTTAACTTTTTAAAAGCTGTCATTTTTTGTTGCCTTTTTTTGAAGCTGTCAACTTTTGTTAACTTTTTTGAAGCTGTAAACTTTTGTTAACTTTTTTGAAGTTGTCAACTTTTGTTAACTTTTTAAAAGCTGTCAACTTTTGTTGACTTTTTTTAAAGCTGTTAACTTTTGTCAACTTTTTTGAAGCTGTCAACTTTTGTTAACTTTTATTAAAGCTGTAAACTTTTGTTAACTTTTTTGAAGCTGTCAACTTTTGTTTACTTTTTTGAAGCTGTCAACTTTTGTTAATTTTTTGAAGCTGTCAACTTTTGTTAACTTTTTTTGAAGCTGTCAAATTTTGTTAACTTTTTTTGAAGCTGTAAACTTTTGTTAACTTTTTTGAAGTTGTCAACTTTTGTTAACTTTTTAAAAGCTGTCAACTTTTGTTGACTTTTTTTAAAGCTGTTAACTTTTGTCAACTTTTTTGAAGCTGTTAACTTTTGTTAACTTTTATTAAAGCTGTAAACTTTTGTTAACTTTTTTGAAGCTGTCAACTTTTGTTAACTTTTTTGAAGCTGTCAACTTTTGTTAATTTTTTGAAGCTGTCAACTTTTGTTAACTTTTTTTGAAGCTGTCAAATTTTGTTAACTTTTTTAAAGCTGTCAACTTTTGTTATTTTTTTCGAAGCTGTCAACTTTTGTTAACTTTTTTTGAAGCTGTCAACTTTTGTTAACTTTTTTTAAAGCTGTCAACTTTTGTTAACTTTTTTAAAGCTGTCAACTTTTGTTATTTTTTTTAAAGCTGTCAAATTTTGTCAAATTTTGTTAACTATTTTAAAGCTGTCAACTTTTGTTAACTTTTTTGAAGCTGTCAACTTTTGTTAACTTTTTAAAAGCTGTCCACTTTTGTTATTTTTTTAAAGCTGTTAAATTTTGTAAACTTTTTTCAAGCTGTCAACTTTTGTTAACTTTTTTTGAAGCTGTCAACTTTTGTTAACTTGTTTAAAGCTGTAAAATTTTGTTAACTATTTGAAGCCGTCAACTTTTGTTAATTTTTTTGAAGCTGTCAACTTTTATTCTTGGTTTTGAAGCTGTCAACTTTTGTTAACTTCTTTTGAAGTTTTGTTAACTTTTTTGAAGCTGTCAACTTTTGTTAACTTTTTTTGAAGCTGTCAACTTTTGTTAATTTCTTTTGAAGTTTTGTTAACTTTTTTGAAGCTGTCAACTTTTGTTAACTTTTTTAAAGCTGTCAACTTTTGTTAACTTTTTTAAAGCTGTCAAATTTTGTAAATTTTTTTAAAGCTGTCAACTTTTGTCAACTTTTTTAAAGCTGTCAACTTTTGTTAACTTTTTTTGAAGCTGTCAACTTTTGTTAACTTTTTTAAAGCTCTCAACTTTTGTTATTTTTTTTAACGCTGTCAACTTTTGTCAAATTTTTTGAAGCTGTCAACTTTTGTTAACTTTTTTTGAAGCTGTCAACTTTTGTTAACTTTTTTTAAAGCTGTCAACTTTTGTTAACTTTTTTAAAGCTGTCAACTTTTGTTATTTTTTTTAAAGCTGTCAAATTTTGTCAAATTTTGTTAACTTTTTTTAAAGCTGTCAACTTTTGTTAACTTTTTTAAAGCTGTCAACTTTTGTTAACTTTTTAAAAGCTGTCCACTTTTGTTATTTTTTTTAAAGCTGTTAAATTTTGTAAACTTTTTTCAAGCTGTCAACTTTTGTTAACTTTTTTTGAAGCTGTCAACTTTTGTTAACTTGTTTAAAGCTGTAAAATTTTGTTAACTATTTGAAGCTGTCAACTTTTGTTAATTTTTTTGAAGCTGTCAATTTTTGTTAAATTTTTTAAAGCTGTCAACTTTTGTTAACTCCTTTTGAAGCCGTCAAATTTTGTTAACTTCTTTTGAAGCTGTCAACTTTTGTTAACTGGTTTTGTAGCTGTCAACTTTTGTTAATTTTTTTGAAGTTTTGTAACTTTTGTTGAAGCTGTCAACTTTCGTTAACTTTTTTTGAAGCTGTTAACTTTTGTTAACTTTTTTGAAGCTGTCAAATTTTGTTAACTTTTTTGAAGCTATCAACTTTTGTTAATTTTTTTGAAGCTGTCAACTTTTGTTAACTTTTTAAAAGCTGTCATTTTTTGTTGCCTTTTTTTGAAGCTGTCAACTTTTGTTAACTTTTTTGAAGCTGTAAACTTTTGTTAACTTTTTTGAAGTTGTCAACTTTTGTTAACTTTTTAAAAGCTGTCAACTTTTGTTGACTTTTTTTAAAGCTGTTAACTTTTGTCAACTTTTTTGAAGCTGTCAAATTTTGTTAACTTTTATTAAAGCTGTAAACTTTTGTTAACTTTTTTGAAGCTGTCAACTTTTGTTAACTTTTTTGAAGCTGTCAACTTTTGTTAATTTTTTGAAGCTGTCAACTTTTGTTAACTTTTTTTGAAGCTGTCAAATTTTGTTAACTTTTTTTGAAGCTGTAAACTTTTGTTAACTTTTTTGAAGTTGTCAACTTTTGTTAACTTTTTAAAAGCTGTCAACTTTTGTTGACTTTTTTTAAAGCTGTTAACTTTTGTCAACTTTTTTGAAGCTGTCAACTTTTGTTAACTTTTATTAAAGCTGTAAACTTTTGTTAACTTTTTTGAAGCTGTCAACTTTTGTTAACTTTTTTGAAGCTGTCAACTTTTGTTAATTTTTTGAAGCTGTCAACTTTTGTTAACTTTTTTTGAAGCTGTCAAGTTTTGTTAACTTTTTTTGAAGCTGTCAACTTTTGTTAATTTTTTAAAGATGTCAACCTTTGTCAACTTTTTTCAAGCTGTCAACTTTTGTTAACTTTTTTTGAAGCTGTCAACTTTTGTTAACTTGTTTAAAGCTGTAAAATTTTGTTAACTATTTGAAGCCGTCAACTTTTGTTAATTTTTTTAAAGCTGTCAACTTTTATTCTTGGTTTTGAAGCTGTCAACTTTTGTTAACTTCTTTTGAAGTTTTGTTAACTTTTTTGAAGCTGTCAACTTTTGTTAACTTTTTTTGAAGCTGTCAACTTTTGTTAATTTCTTTTGAAGTTTTGTTAACTTTTTTGAAGCTGTCAACTTTTGTTAACTTTTTTAAAGCTGTCAACTTTTGTTAACTTTTTTAAAGCTGTCAAATTTTGTAAATTTTTTTAAAGCTGTCAACTTTTGTCAACTTTTTTAAAGCTGTCAACTTTTGTTAACTTTTTTTGAAGCTGTCAACTTTTGTTAACTTTTTTAAAGCTCTCAACTTTTGTTATTTTTTTTAAAGCTGTCAACTTTTGTCAAATTTTTTGAAGCTGTCAACTTTTGTTAACTTTTTTTGAAGCTGTCAACTTTTGTTAACTTTTTTTAAAGCTGTCAACTTTTGTTAACTTTTTTAAAGCTGTCAACTTTTGTTATTTTTTTTAAAGCTGTCAAATTTTGTCAAATTTTGTTAACTTTTTTTAACGCTGTCAACTTTTGTTAACTTTTTTAAAGCTGTCAACTTTTGTTAACTTTTTAAAAGCTGTCCACTTTTGTTATTTTTTTTAAAGCTGTTAAATTTTGTAAACTTTTTTCAAGCTGTCAACTTTTGTTAACTTTTTTTGAAGCTGTCAACTTTTGTTAACTTTTTTTGAAGCTGTCAACTTTTGTTAACTTTTTTAAAGCTCTCAACTTTTGTTATTTTTTTTAAAGCTGTCAACTTTTGTCAAATTTTTTGAAGCTGTCAACTTTTGTTAACTTTTTTTGAAGCTGTCAACTTTTGTTAACTTTTTTTAAAGCTGTCAACTTTTGTTAACTTTTTTAAAGCTGTCAACTTTTGTTATTTTTTTTAAAGCTGTCAAATTTTGTCAAATTTTGTTAACTTTTTTTAAAGCTGTCAACTTTTGTTAACTTTTTTAAAGCTGTCAACTTTTGTTAACTTTTTAAAAGCTGTCCACTTTTGTTATTTTTTTTAAAGCTGTTAAATTTTGTAAACTTTTTTCAAGCTGTCAACTTTTGTTAACTTTTTTTGAAGCTGTCAACTTTTGTTAACTTGTTTAAAGCTGTAAAATTTTGTTAACTATTTGAAGCTGTCAACTTTTGTTAATTTTTTTGAAGCTGTCAACTTTTGTTAAATTTTTTAAAGCTGTCAACTTTTGTTAACTTTTTTTGAAGCCGTCAAATTTTGTTAACTTCTTTTGAAGCTGTCAACTTTTGTTAACTGGTTTTGTAGCTGTCAACTTTTGTTAATTTTTTTGAAGTTTTGTAACTTTTGTTGAAGCTGTCAACTTTTGTTAACTTTGTTTGAAGCTGTTAACTTTTGTTAACTTTTTTGAAGCTGTCAAATTTTGTTAACTTTTGTGAAGCTATCAACTTTTGTTAATCTTTTTGAAGCTGTCAACTTTTGTTAACTTTTTAAAAGCTGTCATTTTTTGTTGCCTTTTTTTGAAGCTGTCAACTTTTGTTAACTTTTTTGAAGCTGTAAACTTTTGTTAACTTTTTTGAAGTTGTCAACTTTTGTTAACTTTTTAAAAGCTGTCAACTTTTGTTGACTTTTTTTGAAGCTGTTAACTTTTGTCAACTTTTTTGAAGCTGTCAACTTTTGTTAACTTTTATTAAAGCTGTAAACTTTTGTTAACTTTTTTGTAGCTGTCAACTTTTGTTAACTTTTTTTGAAGCTGTCAAATTTTGTTAACTTTTTTTGAAGCTGTCAACTTTTGTTAATTTTTTTAAAGATGTCAACCTTTGTCAACTTTTTTGAAGCTGTCAACTTTTGTTAACTTTTTTTAAAGCTGCCAACTTTTGTTATTTTTTTTAAAGCTGTCAACTTTTGTTAATTTTTTTAAAGCTGTCAACTTTTGTTAACTTTTTTGGAGCTGTCAACTTTTGTTAATTTTTTTGAAGCTGTCAACTTTAGTTAACTTTTTAAAAGCTGTCCACTTTTGTTATTTTTTTTAAAGCTGTCAACTTTTGTTAACTTTTTTGAAGCTGTAAACTTTTGTTAATTTTTTTTGAAGCTGTCAACTTTTGTTATTTTTTTTAAAGCTGTCAACTTTTGTTAACTTTTTTGGAGCTGTCAACTTTTGTTAATTTTTTAGAAACTGTCAACTTTTGTTAAATTTTTAAAAGCTGTCCACTTTTGTTATTTTTTTAAAGCTGTTAACTTTTGTAAACTTTTTTCAAGCTGTCAACTTTTGTTAACTTTTTTTGAAGCTCTTAACTTTTGTTAACTTTTTTGAAGCTGTCAAATTTTGTTAACTATTTGAAGCTGTCAATTTTTGTTAATTTTTTTGAAGCTGTCAACTTTTGTTAAATTTTTTAAAGCTGTCAACTTTTGTTAACTTTTTTGAAGCTGTCAAATTTTGTTAACTTTTTTGAAGCTGTCAACTTTTGTTAACTTTTTAAAAGCTGTCAACTTTTGTTAACTTTTTTGACGCTGTAAACTTTTGTTAACTTTTTTTGAAGCTGTCAACTTTTGTTAACTTCTTTTGAAGCTGTCAACTTTTGTTATTTTTTTTAAAGCTGTCAACTTTTGTCAAATTTTTTGAAGCTGTTAACTTTTGATAACTTTTTTGGAGCTGTCAACTTTTGTTAATTTTTTAGAAACTGTCAACTTTTGTTAAATTTTTAAAAGCTGTCCACTTTTGTTATTTTTTTAAAGCTGTTAACTTTTGTAAACTTTTTTCAAGCTGTCAACTTTTGTTAACTTTTTTTGAAGCTCTTAACTTTTGTTAACTTTTTTGAAGCTGTCAAATTTTGTTAACTTTTTAAAAGCTGTCAACTTTTGTTAACTTTTTTGACGCTGTAAACTTTTGTTAATTTTTTTTGAAGCTCTCAACTTTTGTTAACTTTTTTGAAGCTGTCAAATTTTGTTAACTATTTGAAGCTGTCAATTTTTGTTAATTTTTTTGAAGCTGTCAACTTTTGTTAAATTTTTTATAGCTGTCAACTTTTGTTAACTTTTTTGAAGCTGTCAAATTTTGTTAACTTTTTTGAAGCTGTCAACTTTTGTTAACTTTTTAAAAGCTGTCAACTTTTGTTAACTTTTTTGACGCTGTAAACTTTTGTTAATTTTTTTTGAAGCTCTCAACTTTTGTTAACTTTTTTGAAGCTGTCAAATTTTGTTAACTATTTGAAGCTGTCAATTTTTGTTAATTTTTTTGAAGCTGTCAACTTTTGTTAAATTTTTTAAAGCTGTCAACTTTTGTTAACTTTTTTGAAGCTGTCAAATTTTGTTAACTTTTTTGAAGCTGTCAAGTTTTGTTAAATTTTTTTGAAGCTGTCAACTTTTGTTAACTTTTTTAAAGCTGTCAACTTTTGTTATTTTTTTTAAAGCTGTCAACTTTTGTCAAATTTTTTGAAGCTGTTAACTTTTGTTAATTTTTTTTGAAACTGTCAACTTTTGTTAACTTTTTTGAAGTTGTCAAATTTTGTTAACTTTTTTGAAGCTGTCAACTTTTGTTAATTTTTTTGAAGCCGTCAACTTTTGTTAACTTTTTAAAAGCTGTCAACTTTTGTTAACTTTTTTGACGCTGTAAACTTTTGTTAACTTTTTTTGAAGCTGTCAACTTTTGTTAACTTCTTTTGAAGCTGTCAACTTTTGTTAACTTTTTTTAAAGCTGTCAACTTTTGTTATTTTTTTTTAAGCTGTCAACTTTTGTTAATTTTTTTAAAGCTGTCAACTTTTGTTATTTTTTTTAAAGCTGTCAACTTTTGTCAAATTTTTTGAAGCTGTTAACTTTTGTTAATTTTTTTTGAAACTGTCAACTTTTGTTAACTTTTTTGAAGCTGTCAAATTTTGTTAACTATTTGAAACTGTCAATTTTTGTTAATTTTTTTGAAGCTGTCAACTTTTGTTAAATTTTTTAAAGCTGTCAACTTTTGTTAACTTTTTTGAAGCTGTCAAATTTTGTTAACTTTTTTGAAGCTGTCAAGTTTTGTTAAATTTTTTTGAAGCTGTCAACTTTTGTTAACTTTTTTAAAGCTGTCAACTTTTGTTATTTTTTTTAAAGCTGTCAACTTTTGTCAAATTTTTTGAAGCTGTTAACTTTTGTTAATTTTTTTTGAAACTGTCAACTTTTGTTAACTTTTTTGAAGCTGTCAAATTTTGTTAACTTTTTTGAAGCTGTCAACTTTTGTTAATTTTTTTGAAGCTGTCAACTTTTGTTAACTTTTTTTGAAGCTGTCAACTTTTGTTAACTTTTTTTAAAGCTGTCAACTTTTGTTAACTTTTTTAAAGCTGTCAACTTTTGTTATTTTTTTTAAAGCTGTCAAATTTTGTCAAATTTTGTTAACTTTTTTAAAGCTGTCAATTTTTGTTAATTTTTTTGAAGCTGTCAACTTTTGTTAAATTTTTTAAAGCTGTCAACTTTTGTTAACTTTTTTGAAGCTGTCAAATTTTGTTAACTTTTTTGAAGCTGTCAAGTTTTGTTAAATTTTTTTGAAGCTGTCAACTTTTGTTAACTTTTTTAAAGCTGTCAACTTTTGTTATTTTTTTCGAAGCTGTCAACTTTTGTTAACTTTTTTTGAAGCTGTCAACTTTTGTTAACTTTTTTTAAAGCTGTCAACCTTTGTTAACTTTTTTAAAGCTGTCAACTTTTGTTATTTTTTTTAAAGCTGTCAAATTTTGTCAAATTTTGTTAACTATTTTAAAGCTGTCAACTTTTGTTAACTTTTTTGAAGCTGTCAACTTTTGTTAACTTTTTAAAAGCTGTCCACTTTTGTTATTTTTTTAAAGCTGTTAAATTTTGTAAACTTTTTTCAAGCTGTCAACTTTTGTTAACTTTTTTTGAAGCTGTCAACTTCTGTTAACTTGTTTAAAGCTGTAAAATTTTGTTAACTATTTGAAGCCGTCAACTTTTGTTAATTTTTTTGAAGCTGTCAACTTTTATTCTTGGTTTTGAAGCTGTCAACTTTTGTTAACTTCTTTTGAAGTTTTGTTAACTTTTTTGAAGCTGTCAACTTTTGTTAACTTTTTTTGAAGCTGTCAACTTTTGTTAATTTCTTTTGAAGTTTTGTTAACTTTTTTGAAGCTGTCAACTTTTGTTAACTTTTTTAAAGCTGTCAACTTTTGTTAACTTTTTTAAAGCTGTCAAATTTTGTAAATTTTTTTAAAGCTGTCAACTTTTGTCAACTTTTTTAAAGCTGTCAACTTTTGTTAACTTTTTTTGAAGCTGTCAACTTTTGTTAACTTTTTTAAAGCTCTCAACTTTTGTTATTTTTTTTAACGCTGTCAACTTTTGTCAAATTTTTTGAAGCTGTCAACTTTTGTTAACTTTTTTTGAAGCTGTCAACTTTTGTTAACTTTTTTTAAAGCTGTCAACTTTTGTTAACTTTTTTAAAGCTGTCAACTTTTGTTATTTTTTTTAAAGCTGTCAAATTTTGTCAAATTTTGTTAACTTTTTTTAAAGCTGTCAACTTTTGTTAACTTTTTTAAAGCTGTCAACTTTTGTTAACTTTTTAAAAGCTGTCCACTTTTGTTATTTTTTTTAAAGCTGTTAAATTTTGTAAACTTTTTTCAAGCTGTCAACTTTTGTTAACTTTTTTTGAAGCTGTCAACTTTTGTTAACTTGTTTAAAGCTGTAAAATTTTGTTAACTATTTGAAGCTGTCAACTTTTGTTAATTTTTTTGAAGCTGTCAATTTTTGTTAAATTTTTTAAAGCTGTCAACTTTTGTTAACTCCTTTTGAAGCCGTCAAATTTTGTTAACTTCTTTTGAAGCTGTCAACTTTTGTTAACTGGTTTTGTAGCTGTCAACTTTTGTTAATTTTTTTGAAGTTTTGTAACTTTTGTTGAAGCTGTCAACTTTCGTTAACTTTTTTTGAAGCTGTTAACTTTTGTTAACTTTTTTGAAGCTGTCAAATTTTGTTAACTTTTTTGAAGCTATCAACTTTTGTTAATTTTTTTGAAGCTGTCAACTTTTGTTAACTTTTTAAAAGCTGTCATTTTTTGTTGCCTTTTTTTGAAGCTGTCAACTTTTGTTAACTTTTTTGAAGCTGTAAACTTTTGTTAACTTTTTTGAAGTTGTCAACTTTTGTTAACTTTTTAAAAGCTGTCAACTTTTGTTGACTTTTTTTAAAGCTGTTAACTTTTGTCAACTTTTTTGAAGCTGTCAACTTTTGTTAACTTTTATTAAAGCTGTAAACTTTTGTTAACTTTTTTGAAGCTGTCAACTTTTGTTAACTTTTTTGAAGCTGTCAACTTTTGTTAATTTTTTGAAGCTGTCAACTTTTGTTAACTTTTTTTGAAGCTGTCAAATTTTGTTAACTTTTTTTGAAGCTGTAAACTTTTGTTAACTTTTTTGAAGTTGTCAACTTTTGTTAACTTTTTAAAAGCTGTCAACTTTTGTTGACTTTTTTTAAAGCTGTTAACTTTTGTCAACTTTTTTGAAGCTGTCAACTTTTGTTAACTTTTATTAAAGCTGTAAACTTTTGTTAACTTTTTTGAAGCTGTCAACTTTTGTTAACTTTTTTGAAGCTGTCAACTTTTGTTAATTTTTTGAAGCTGTCAACTTTTGTTATTTTTTTCGAAGCTGTCAACTTTTGTTAACTTTTTTTGAAGCTGTCAACTTTTGTTAACTTTTTTTAAAGCTGTCAACTTTTGTTAACTTTTTTAAAGCTGTCAACTTTTGTTATTTTTTTTAAAGCTGTCAAATTTTGTCAAATTTTGTTAACTATTTTAAAGCTGTCAACTTTTGTTAACTTTTTTGAAGCTGTCAACTTTTGTTAACTTTTTAAAAGCTGTCCACTTTTGTTATTTTTTTAAAGCTGTTAAATTTTGTAAACTTTTTTCAAGCTGTCAACTTTTGTTAACTTTTTTTGAAGCTGTCAACTTTTGTTAACTTGTTTAAAGCTGTAAAATTTTGTTAACTATTTGAAGCCGTCAACTTTTGTTAATTTTTTTGAAGCTGTCAACTTTTATTCTTGGTTTTGAAGCTGTCAACTTTTGTTAACTTCTTTTGAAGTTTTGTTAACTTTTTTGAAGCTGTCAACTTTTGTTAACTTTTTTTGAAGCTGTCAACTTTTGTTAATTTCTTTTAAAGTTTTGTTAACTTTTTTGAAGCTGTCAACTTTTGTTAACTTGTTTAAAGCTGTCAACTTTTGTTAACTTTTTTAAAGCTGTCAAATTTTGTAAATTTTTTTAAAGCTGTCAACTTTTGTCAACTTTTTTAAAGCTGTCAACTTTTGTTAACTTTTTTTGAAGCTGTCAACTTTTGTTAACTTTTTTAAAGCACTCAACTTTTGTTATTTTTTTTAACGCTGTCAACTTTTGTCAAATTTTTTGAAGCTGTCAACTTTTGTTAACTTTTTTTGAAGCTGTCAACTTTTGTTAACTTTTTTTAAAGCTGTCAACTTTTGTTAACTTTTTTAAAGCTGTCAACTTTTGTTATTTTTTTTAAAGCTGTCAAATTTTGTCAAATTTTGTTAACTTTTTTTAAAGCTGTCAACTTTTGTTAACTTTTTTAAAGCTGTCAACTTTTGTTAACTTTTTAAAAGCTGTCCACTTTTGTTATTTTTTTTAAAGCTGTTAAATTTTGTAAACTTTTTTCAAGCTGTCAACTTTTGTTAACTTTTTTTGAAGCTGTCAACTTTTGTTAACTTGTTTAAAGCTGTAAAATTTTGTTAACTATTTGAAGCTGTCAACTTTTGTTAATTTTTTTGAAGCTGTCAATTTTTGTTAAATTTTTTAAAGCTGTCAACTTTTGTTAACTCCTTTTGAAGCCGTCAAATTTTGTTAACTTCTTTTGAAGCTGTCAACTTTTGTTAACTGGTTTTGTAGCTGTCAACTTTTGTTAATTTTTTTGAAGTTTTGTAACTTTTGTTGAAGCTGTCAACTTTCGTTAACTTTTTTTGAAGCTGTTAACTTTTGTTAACTTTTTTGAAGCTGTCAAATTTTGTTAACTTTTTTGAAGCTATCAACTTTTGTTAATTTTTTTGAAGCTGTCAACTTTGGTTAACTTTTTAAAAGCTGTCATTTTTTGTTGCCTTTTTTTGAAGCTGTCAACTTTTGTTAACTTTTTTGAAGCTGTAAACTTTTGTTAACTTTTTTGAAGTTGTCAACTTTTGTTAACTTTTTAAAAGCTGTCAACTTTTGTTGACTTTTTTTAAAGCTGTTAACTTTTGTCAACTTTTTTGAAGCTGTCAACTTTTGTTAACTTTTATTAAAGCTGTAAACTTTTGTTAACTTTTTTGAAGCTGTCAACTTTTGTTAACTTTTTTGAAGCTGTCAACTTTTGTTAATTTTTTGAAGCTGTCAACTTTTGTTAACTTTTTTTGAAGCTGTCAAATTTTGTTAACTTTTTTTGAAGCTGTAAACTTTTGTTAACTTTTTTGAAGTTGTCAACTTTTGTTAACTTTTTAAAAGCTGTCAACTTTTGTTGACTTTTTTTAAAGCTGTTAACTTTTGTCAACTTTTTTGAAGCTGTCAACTTTTGTTAACTTTTATTAAAGCTGTAAACTTTTGTTAACTTTTTTGAAACTGTCAACTTTTGTTAACTTTTTTGAAGCTGTCAACTTTTGTTAATTTTTTGAAGCTGTCAACTTTTGTTAACTTTTTTTGAAGCTGTCAAGTTTTGTTAACTTTTTTTGAAGCTGTCAACTTTTGTTAATTTTTTAAAGATGTCAACCTTTGTCAACTTTTTTCAAGCTGTCAACTTTTGTTAACTTTTTTTGAAGCTGTCAACTTTTGTTAACTTGTTTAAAGCTGTAAAATTTTGTTAACTATTTGAAGCCGTCAACTTTTGTTAATTTTTTTGAAGCTGTCAACTTTTATTCTTGGTTTTGAAGCTGTCAACTTTTGTTAACTTCTTTTGAAGTTTTGTTAACTTTTTTGAAGCTGTCAACTTTTGTTAACTTTTTTTGAAGCTGTCAACTTTTGTTAATTTCTTTTGAAGTTTTGTTAACTTTTTTGAAGCTGTCAACTTTTGTTAACTTTTTTAAAGCTGTCAACTTTTGTTAACTTTTTTAAAGCTGTCAAATTTTGTAAATTTTTTTAAAGCTGTCAACTTTTGTCAACTTTTTTAAAGCTGTCAACTTTTGTTAACTTTTTTTGAAGCTGTCAACTTTTGTTAACTTTTTTAAAGCTCTCAACTTTTGTTATTTTTTTTAAAGCTGTCAACTTTTGTCAAATTTTTTGAAGCTGTCAACTTTTGTTAACTTTTTTTGAAGCTGTCAACTTTTGTTAACTTTTTTTAAAGCTGTCAACTTTTGTTAACTTTTTTAAAGCTGTCAACTTTTGTTATTTTTTTTAAAGCTGTCAAATTTTGTCAAATTTTGTTAACTTTTTTTAACGCTGTCAACTTTTGTTAACTTTTTTAAAGCTGTCAACTTTTGTTAACTTTTTAAAAGCTGTCCACTTTTGTTATTTTTTTTAAAGCTGTTAAATTTTGTAAACTTTTTTCAAGCTGTCAACTTTTGTTAACTTTTTTTGAAGCTGCCAACTTTTGTTAACTTTTTTTGAAGCTGTCAACTTTTGTTAACTTTTTTAAAGCTCTCAACTTTTGTTATTTTTTTTAAAGCTGTCAACTTTTGTCAAATTTTTTGAAGCTGTCAACTTTTGTTAACTTTTTTTGAAGCTGTCAACTTTTGTTAACTTTTTTTAAAGCTGTCAACTTTTGTTAACTTTTTTAAAGCTGTCAACTTTTGTTATTTTTTTTAAAGCTGTCAAATTTTGTCAAATTTTGTTAACTTTTTTTAAAGCTGTCAACTTTTGTTAACTTTTTTAAAGCTGTCAACTTTTGTTAACTTTTTAAAAGCTGTCCACTTTTGTTATTTTTTTTAAAGCTGTTAAATTTTGTAAACTTTTTTCAAGCTGTCAACTTTTGTTAACTTTTTTTGAAGCTGTCAACTTTTGTTAACTTGTTTAAAGCTGTAAAATTTTGTTAACTATTTGAAGCTGTCAACTTTTGTTAATTTTTTTGAAGCTGTCAACTTTTGTTAAATTTTTTAAAGCTGTCAACTTTTGTTAACTTTTTTTGAAGCCGTCAAATTTTGTTAACTTCTTTTGAAGCTGTCAACTTTTGTTAACTGGTTTTGTAGCTGTCAACTTTTGTTAATTTTTTTGAAGTTTTGTAACTTTTGTTGAAGCTGTCAACTTTTGTTAACTTTGTTTGAAGCTGTTAACTTTTGTTAACTTTTTTGAAGCTGTCAAATTTTGTTAACTTTTGTGAAGCTATCAACTTTTGTTAATCTTTTTGAAGCTGTCAACTTTTGTTAACTTTTTAAAAGCTGTCATTTTTTGTTGCCTTTTTTTGAAGCTGTCAACTTTTGTTAACTTTTTTGAAGCTGTAAACTTTTGTTAACTTTTTTGAAGTTGTCAACTTTTGTTAACTTTTTAAAAGCTGTCAACTTTTGTTGACTTTTTTTGAAGCTGTTAACTTTTGTCAACTTTTTTGAAGCTGTCAACTTTTGTTAACTTTTATTAAAGCTGTAAACTTTTGTTAACTTTTTTGTAGCTGTCAACTTTTGTTAACTTTTTTTGAAGCTGTCAAATTTTGTTAACTTTTTTTGAACCTGTCAACTTTTGTTAATTTTTTTAAAGATGTCAACCTTTGTCAACTTTTTTGAAGCTGTCAACTTTTGTTAACTTTTTTTAAAGCTGCCAACTTTTGTTATTTTTTTTAAAGCTGTCAACTTTTGTTAATTTTTTTAAAGCTGTCAACTTTTGTTAACTTTTTTGGAGCTGTCAACTTTTGTTAATTTTTTTGAAGCTGTCAACTTTAGTTAACTTTTTAAAAGCTGTCCACTTTTGTTATTTTTTTTAAAGCTGTCAACTTTTGTTAACTTTTTTGAAGCTGTAAACTTTTGTTAATTTTTTTTGAAGCTGTCAACTTTTGTTATTTTTTTTAAAGCTGTCAACTTTTGTTAACTTTTTTGGAGCTGTCAACTTTTGTTAATTTTTTAGAAACTGTCAACTTTTGTTAAATTTTTAAAAGCTGTCCACTTTTGTTATTTTTTTAAAGCTGTTAACTTTTGTAAACTTTTTTCAAGCTGTCAACTTTTGTTAACTTTTTTTGAAGCTCTTAACTTTTGTTAACTTTTTTGAAGCTGTCAAATTTTGTTAACTATTTGAAGCTGTCAATTTTTGTTAATTTTTTTGAAGCTGTCAACTTTTGTTAAATTTTTTAAAGCTGTCAACTTTTGTTAACTTTTTTGAAGCTGTCAAATTTTGTTAACTTTTTTGAAGCTGTCAACTTTTGTTAACTTTTTAAAAGCTGTCAACTTTTGTTAACTTTTTTGACGCTGTAAACTTTTGTTAACTTTTTTTGAAGCTGTCAACTTTTGTTAACTTCTTTTGAAGCTGTCAACTTTTGTTATTTTTTTTAAAGCTGTCAACTTTTGTCAAATTTTTTGAAGCTGTTAACTTTTGATAACTTTTTTGGAGCTGTCAACTTTTGTTAATTTTTTAGAAACTGTCAACTTTTGTTAAATTTTTAAAAGCTGTCCACTTTTGTTATTTTTTTTAAAGCTGTTAACTTTTGTAAACTTTTTTCAAGCTGTCAACTTCTGTTAACTTTTTTTGAAGCTCTCAACTTTTGTTAACTTTTTTGAAGCAGTCAAATTTTGTTAACTATTTGAAGCTGTCAATTTTTGTTAACTTTTTTTGAAGCTGTCAACTCTTGTTAACTTTTTTTAAAACTGTCAACTTTTGTTAACTTTTTAAAAGCTGTCCCCTTTTGTTATTTTTTTTAAATCTGTCAACTTTTGTCAACTTTTTTAAAGCTGTCAACTTTTGTTAACTTTTTTGGAGCTGTCAACTTTTGTTAATTTTTTAGAAACTGTCAACTTTTGTTAAATTTTTAAAAGCTGTCCACTTTTGTTATTTTTTTTAAAGCTGTTAACTTTTGTAAACTTTTTTCAAGCTGTCAACTTCTGTTAACTTTTTTTGAAGCTCTCAACTTTTGTTAACTTTTTTGAAGCTGTCAAATTTTGTTAACTATTTGAAGCTGTCAATTTTTGTTAATTTTTTTGAAGCTGTCAACTTTTGTTAAATTTTTTAAAGCTGTCAACTTTTGTTAACTTTTTTGAAGCTGTCAAATTTTGTTAACTTTTTTGAAGCTGTCAAGTTTTGTTAAATTTTTTTGAAGCTGTCAACTTTTGTTAATTTTTTTAAAGCTGTCAACTTTTGTTATTTTTTTTAAAGCTGTCAACTTTTGTCAAATTTTTTGAAGCTGTTAACTTTTGTTAATTTTTTTTGAAACTGTCAACTTTGTTAACTTTTTTGAAGTTGTCAAATTTTGTTAACTTTTTTGAAGCTGTCAACTTTTGTTAATTTTTTTGAAGCCGACAACTTTTGTTAACTTTTTAAAAGCTGTCAACTTTTGTTAACTTTTTTGACGCTGTAAAGTTTTGTTAACTTTTTTTGAAGCTGTCAACTTTTGTTAACTTCTTTTGAAGCTGTCAACTTTTGTTAACTTTTTTTAAAGCTGTCAACTTTTGTTATTTTTTTTTAAGCTGTCAACTTTTGTTAATTTTTTTAAAGCTGTCAACTTTTGTTATTCTTTTTAAAGCTGTCAACTTTTGTCAAATTTTTTGAAGCTGTTAACTTTGTTAATTTTTTTTGAAACTGTCAACTTTTGTTAACTTTTTTGAAGCTGTCAAATTTTGTTAACTATTTGAAGCTGTCAATTTTTGTTAATTTTTTTGAAGCTGTCAACTTTTGTTAAATTTTTTAAAGCTGTCAACTTTTGTTAACTTTTTTGAAGCTGTCAAATTTTGTTAACTTTTTTGAAGCTGTCAAGTTTTGTTAAATTTTTTTGAAGCTGTCAACTTTTGTTAACTTTTTTAAAGCTTTCAACTTTTGTTATTTTTTTTAAAGCTGTCAACTTTTGTCAAATTTTTTGAAGCTGTTAACTTTTTTAATTTTTTTTGAAACTGTCAAGTTTTGTTAACTTTTTTGAAGCTGTCAAATTTTGTTAACTTTTTTGAAGCTGTCAACTTTTGTTAACTTCTTTTGAAGCTGTCAACTTTTGTTATTTTTTTTAAAGCTGTCAACTTTTGTCAAATTTTTTGAAGCTGTTAACTTTTGATAACTTTTTTGGAGCTGTCAACTTTTGTTAATTTTTTAGAAACTGTCAACTTTTGTTAAATTTTTAAAAGCTGTCCACTTTTGTTAATTTTTTTAAAGCTGTTAACTTTTGTAAACTTTTTTCAAGCTGTCAACTTCTGTTAACTTTTTTTGAAGCTCTCAACTTTTGTTAACTTTTTTAAAGCAGTCAAATTTTGTTAACTATTTGAAGCTGTCAATTTTTGTTAACTTTTTTTGAAGCTGTCAACTTTTGTTAACTTTTTTTAAAACTGTCAACTTTTGTTAACTTTTTAAAAGCTGTCCCCTTTTGTTATTTTTTTTAAATCTGTCAACTTTTGTCAACTTTTTTAAAGCTGTCAACTTTTGCTAACTTTTTTGGAGCTGTCAACTTTTGTTAATTTTTTAGAAACCTTCAACTTTTGTTAAATTTTTAAAAGCTGTCCACTTTTGTTATTTTTTTTAAAGCTGTTAACTTTTGTAAACTTTTTTCAAGCTGTCAACTTCTGTTAACTTTTTTTGAAGCTCTCAACTTTTGTTAACTTTTTTGAAGCTGTCAAATTTTGTTAACTATTTGAAGCTGTCAATTTTTGTTAATTTTTTTGAAGCTGTCAACTTTTGTTAAATTTTTTAAAGCTGTCAACTTTTGTTAACTTTTTTGAAGCTGTCAAATTTTGTTAACTTTTTTGAAGCTGTCAAGTTTTGTTAAATTTTTTTGAAGCTGTCAACTTTTGTTAATTTTTTTAAAGCTGTCAACTTTTGTTATTTTTTTTAAAGCTGTCAACTTTTGTCAAATTTTTTGAAGCTGTTAACTTTTGTTAATTTTTTTTGAAACTGTCAACTTTTGTTAACTTTTTAAAAGCTGTCCACTTTTGTTATTTTTTTTAAAGCTGTTAACTTTTGTAAACTTTTTTCAAGCTGTCAACTTTTGTTAACTTTTTTTGAAGCTCTCAACTTTTGTTAACTTTTTTAAAGCTGTCAAATTTTGTTAACTATTTGAAGCTGTCAATTTTTGTTAATTTTTTTGAAGCTGTCAACTTTTGTTAAATTTTTTAAAGCTGTCAAATTTTGTTAACTTTTTTGAAGCTGTCAACTTTTGTTAATTTTTTTGAAGCCGTCAACTTTTGTTAACTTTTTAAAAGCTGTCAACTTTTGTTAACTTTTTTGACGCTGTAAAGTTTTGTTAACTTTTTTTGAAGCTGTCAACTTTTGTTAACTTCTTTTGAAGCTGTCAACTTTTGTTAACTTTTTTTAAAGCTGTCAACTTTTGTTATTTTTTTTTAAGCTGTCAACTTTTGTTAATTTTTTTAAAGCTGTCAACTTTTGTTATTTTTTTTAAAGCTGTCAACTTTTGTCAAATTTTTTGAAGCTGTTAACTTTTGTTAATTTTTTTTGAAACTGTCAACTTTTGTTAACTTTTTTGAAGCTGTCAAATTTTGTTAACTATTTGAAGCTGTCAATTTTTGTTAATTTTTTTGAAGCTGTCAACTTTTGTTAAATTTTTTAAAGCTGTCAACTTTTGTTAACTTTTTTAAAGCTGTCAAATTTTGTTAACTTTTTTGAAGCTGTCAAGTTTTGTTAAATTTTTTTGAAGCTGTCAACTTTTGTTAACTTTTTTAAAGCTGTCAACTTTTGTTATTTTTTTTAAAGCTGTCAACTTTTGTCAAACTTTTTGAAGCTGTTAACTTTTGTTAATTTTTTTTGAAAATGTCAAGTTTTGTTAACTTTTTTGAAGCTGTCAAATTTTGTTAACTTTTTTGAAGCTGTCAACTTTTGTTAATTTTTTTGAAGCCGTCAACTTTTGTTAACTTTTTAAAAGCTGTCAACTTTTGTTAACTTTTTTGACGCTATAAACTTTTGTTAACTTTTTTTGAAGCTGTCAACTTTTGTTAACTTTTTTAAAGCAGTCAAATTTTGTTAACTATTTGAAGCTGTCAATTTTTGTTAACTTTTTTTGAAGCTGTCAACTTTTGTTAACTTTTTTTAAAACTGTCAACTTTTGTTAACTTTTTAAAAGCTGTCCCCTTTTGTTATTTTTTTTAAATCTGTCAACTTTTGTCAACTTTTTTAAAGCTGTCAACTTTTGCTAACTTTTTTGGAGCTGTCAACTTTTGTTAATTTTTTAGAAACCTTCAACTTTTGTTAAATTTTTAAAAGCTGTCCACTTTTGTTAACTTTTTTGACGCTGTAAAGTTTTGTTAACTTTTTTTGAAGCTGTCAACTTTTGTTAACTTCTTTTGAAGCTGTCAACTTTTGTTAACTTTTTTTAAAGCTGTCAACTTTTGTTATTTTTTTTTAAGCTGTCAACTTTTGTTAATTTTTTTAAAGCTGTCAACTTTTGTTATTTTTTTTAAAGCTGTCAACTTTTGTCAAATTTTTTGAAGCTGTTAACTTTTGTTAATTTTTTTTGAAACTGTCAACTTTTGTTAACTTTTTTGAAGCTGTCAAATTTTGTTAACTATTTGAAGCTGTCAATTTTTGTTAATTTTTTTGAAGCTGTCAACTTTTGTTAAATTTTTTAAAGCTGTCAACTTTTGTTAACTTTTTTAAAGCTGTCAAATTTTGTTAACTTTTTTGAAGCTGTCAAGTTTTGTTAAATTTTTTTGAAGCTGTCAACTTTTGTTAACTTTTTTAAAGCTGTCAACTTTTGTTATTTTTTTTAAAGCTGTCAACTTTTGTCAAACTTTTTGAAGCTGTTAACTTTTGTTAATTTTTTTTGAAAATGTCAAGTTTTGTTAACTTTTTTGAAGCTGTCAAATTTTGTTAACTTTTTTGAAGCTGTCAACTTTTGTTAATTTTTTTGAAGCCGTCAACTTTTGTTAACTTTTTAAAAGCTGTCAACTTTTGTTAACTTTTTTGACGCTATAAACTTTTGTTAACTTTTTTTGAAGCTGTCAACTTTTGTTAACTTTTTTAAAGCAGTCAAATTTTGTTAACTATTTGAAGCTGTCAATTTTTGTTAATTTTTTTGAAGCTGTCAACTTTTGTTAAATTTTTTAAAGCTGTCAACTTTTGTTAACTTTTTTGAAGCTGTCAAATTTTGTTAACTTTTTTGAAGCTGTCAAGTTTTGTTAAATTTTTTTGAAGCTGTCAACTTTTGTTAACTTTTTTAAAGCTTTCAACTTTTGTTATTTTTTTTAAAGCTGTCAACTTTTGTCAAATTTTTTGAAGCTGTTAACTTTTTTAATTTTTTTTGAAACTGTCAAGTTTTGTAAACTTTTTTGAAGCTGTCAAATTTTGTTAACTTTTTTGAAGCTGTCAACTTTTGTTAACTTCTTTTGAAGCTGTCAACTTTTGTTATTTTTTTTAAAGCTGTCAACTTTTGTCAAATTTTTTGAAGCTGTTAACTTTTGATAACTTTTTTGGAGCTGTCAACTTTTGTTAATTTTTTAGAAACTGTCAACTTTTGTTAAATTTTTAAAAGCTGTCCACTTTTGTTAATTTTTTTAAAGCTGTTAACTTTTGTAAACTTTTTTCAAGCTGTCAACTTCTGTTAACTTTTTTTGAAGCTCTCAACTTTTGTTAACTTTTTTAAAGCAGTCAAATTTTGTTAACTATTTGAAGCTGTCAATTTTTGTTAACTTTTTTTGAAGCTGTCAACTTTTGTTAACTTTTTTTAAAACTGTCAACTTTTGTTAACTTTTTAAAAGCTGTCCCCTTTTGTTATTTTTTTTAAATCTGTCAACTTTTGTCAACTTTTTTAAAGCTGTCAACTTTTGCTAACTTTTTTGGAGCTGTCAACTTTTGTTAATTTTTTAGAAACCTTCAACTTTTGTTAAATTTTTAAAAGCTGTCCACTTTTGTTATTTTTTTTAAAGCTGTTAACTTTTGTAAACTTTTTTCAAGCTGTCAACTTCTGTTAACTTTTTTTGAAGCTCTCAACTTTTGTTAACTTTTTTGAAGCTGTCAAATTTTGTTAACTATTTGAAGCTGTCAATTTTTGTTAATTTTTTTGAAGCTGTCAACTTTTGTTAAATTTTTTAAAGCTGTCAACTTTTGTTAACTTTTTTGAAGCTGTCAAATTTTGTTAACTTTTTTGAAGCTGTCAAGTTTTGTTAAATTTTTTTGAAGCTGTCAACTTTTGTTAATTTTTTTAAAGCTGTCAACTTTTGTTATTTTTTTTAAAGCTGTCAACTTTTGTCAAATTTTTTGAAGCTGTTAACTTTTGTTAATTTTTTTTGAAACTGTCAACTTTTGTTAACTTTTTTGAAGTTGTCAAATTTTGTTAACTTTTTTGAAGCTGTCAACTTTTGTTAATTTTTTTGAAGCCGTCAACTTTTGTTAACTTTTTAAAAGCTGTCAACTTTTGTTAACTTTTTTGACGCTGTAAAGTTTTGTTAACTTTTTTTGAAGCTGTCAACTTTTGTTAACTTCTTTTGAAGCTGTCAACTTTTGTTAACTTTTTTTAAAGCTGTCAACTTTTGTTATTTTTTTTTAAGCTGTCAACTTTTGTTAATTTTTTTAAAGCTGTCAACTTTTGTTATTTTTTTTAAAGCTGTCAACTTTTGTCAAATTTTTTGAAGCTGTTAACTTTTGTTAATTTTTTTTGAAACTGTCAACTTTTGTTAACTTTTTTGAAGCTGTCAAATTTTGTTATTTGAAGCTGTCAATTTTTGTTAATTTTTTTGAAGCTGTCAACTTTTGTTAAATTTTTTAAAGCTGTCAACTTTTGTTAACTTTTTTAAAGCTGTCAAATTTTGTTAACTTTTTTGAAGCTGTCAAGTTTTGTTAAATTTTTTTGAAGCTGTCAAATTTTGTTAACTTTTTTAAAGCTGTCAACTTTTGTTATTTTTTTTAAAGCTGTCAACTTTTGTCAAACTTTTTGAAGCTGTTAACTTTTGTTAATTTTTTTTGAAAATGTCAAGTTTTGTTAACTTTTTTGAAGCTGTCAAATTTTGTTAACTTTTTTGAAGCTGTCAACTTTTGTTAATTTTTTTGAAGCCGTCAACTTTTGTTAACTTTTTAAAAGCTGTCAACTTTTGTTAACTTTTTTGACGCTATAAACTTTTGTTAACTTTTTTTGAAGCTGTCAACTTTTGTTAACTTCTTTTGAAGCTGTCAACTTTTGTTAACTTTTTTTAAAGCTGTCAACTTTTGTTATTTTTTTTAAGCTGTCAACTTTTGTTAATTTTTTTTATGTTTTGTAACTTTTGTTGAAGCTGTTAACTTTTGTTATTTTTTTTGAAACTGTCAACTTTTGTTAACTTTTTTTTAAAGCCGTCAATTTTTGTTAACTTTTTCTGAAGCTGTCAACTTTTATTCTTGGTTTTGAAGCTGTCAACTTTTGTTAACTTTTTTTGAAGTTGTCAACTTTTGTTAATTTCTTTTGAAGTTTTGTTAACTTTTTTGAAGCTGTCAACTTTTGTTAACTTTTTTAAAGCTGTCAACTTTTGTTAACTTTTTTAAAGCTGTCAAATTTTGTAAATTTTTTTAAAGCTGTCAACTTTTGTCAACTTTTTTAAAGCTGTCAACTTTTGTTAACTTTTTTTGAAGCTGTCAACTTTTGTTAACTTTTTTAAAGCTCTCAACTTTTGTTATTTTTTTTAAAGCTGTCAACATTTGTCAAATTTTTTGAAGCTGTCAACTTTTGTTAACTTTTTTTGAAGCTGTCAACTTTTGTTAACTTTTTTTAAAGCTGTCAACTTTTGTTAACTTTTTTAAAGCTGTCAACTTTTGTTATTTTTTTTAAAGCTGTCAAATTTTGTCAACCTTTGTTAACTTTTTTTAAAGCTGTCAACTTTTGTTAACTTTTTTGAAGCTGTCAACTTTTGTTGACTTTTTAAAAGCTGTTCACTCTTGTTATTTTTTTTGAAGCTGTCAACTTTTGTTAACTTGTTTAAAGCTGTAAAATTTTGTTAACTATTTGAAGCCGTCAACTTTTGTTAATTTTTTTGAAGCTGTCAACTTTTATTCTTGGTTTTGAAGCTGTCAACTTTTGTTAACTTCTTTTGAAGTTTTGTTAACTTTTTTGAAGCTGTCAACTTTTGTTAACTTTTTTTGAAGCTGTCAACTTTTGTTAATTTCTTTTGAAGTTTTGTTAAATTTTTTGAAGCTGTCAACTTTTGTTAACTTTTTTAAAGCTGTCAACTTCTGTTAACTTTTTTAAAGCTGTCAAATTTTGTAAATTTTTTTAAAGCTGTCAACTTTTGTCAACTTTTTTAAAGCTGTAAACTTTTGTTAACTTTTTTTGAAGCTGTCAACTTTTGTTAACTTTTTTTGAAGCTGTCAACTTTTGTTAACTTTTTTAAAGCTCTCAACTTTTGTTATTTTTTTAAAGCTGTCAACTTTTGTCAAATTTTTTGGAGCTGTCAACTTTTGTTAACTTTTTTGACGCTGTAAACTTTTGTTAACTTTTTTTGAAGCTGTCAACTTTTGTTAACTTCTTTTGAAGCTGTCAACTTTTGTTATTTTTTTAAAGCTGTCAACTTTTGTCAAATTTTTTAAAGCTGTTAACTTTTGTTAATTTTTTTGAAGCTGTCAACTTTTGTTAACTTTTTTTGAAGCTGTCAACTTTTGTTAACTTTTTTTAAAACTGTCAACTTTTGTTAACTTTTTAAAAGCTGTCCCCTTTTGTTATTTTTTTTAAATCTGTCAACTTTTGTCAACTTTTTTAAAGCTGTCAACTTTTGTTAACTTTTTTGGAGCTGTCAACTTTTGTTAATTTTTTAGAAACTGTCAACTTTTGTTAAATTTTTAAAAGCTGTCCACTTTTGTTATTTTTTTTAAAGCTGTTAACTTTTGTAAACTTTTTTCAAGCTGTCAACTTTTGTTAACTTTTTTTGAAGCTCTCAACTTTTGTTAACTTTTTTAAAGCTGTCAAATTTTGTTAACTATTTGAAGCTGTCAATTTTTGTTAATTTTTTTGAAGCTGTCAACTTTTGTTAAATTTTTTAAAGCTGTCAACTTTTGTTAACTTTTTTGAAGCTGTCAAATTTTGTTAACTTTTTTGAAGCTGTCAAGTTTTGTTAAATTTTTTTGAAGCTGTCAACTTTTGTTAACTTTTTTAAAGCTGTCAACTTTTGTTATTTTTTTTAAAGCTGTCAACTTTTGTCAAACTTTTTGAAGCTGTTAACTTTTGTTAATTTTTTTTGAAAATGTCAAGTTTTGTTAACTTTTTTGAAGCTGTCAAATTTTGTTAACTTTTTTGAAGCTGTCAACTTTTGTTAATTTTTTTGAAGCCGTCAACTTTTGTTAACTTTTTAAAAGCTGTCAACTTTTGTTAACTTTTTTGACGCTATAAACTTTTGTTAACTTTTTTTGAAGCTGTCAACTTTTGTTAACTTCTTTTGAAGCTGTCAACTTTTGTTAACTTTTTTTAAAGCTGTCAACTTTTGTTATTTTTTTTAAGCTGTCAACTTTTGTTAATTTTTTTTTATGTTTTGTAACTTTTGTTGAAGCTGTTAACTTTTGTTATTTTTTTTGAAACTGTCAACTTTTGTTAACTTTTTTTTAAAGCCGTCAATTTTTGTTAACTTTTTCTGACGCTGTCAACTTTTATTCTTGGTTTTGAAGCTGTCAACTTTTGTTAACTTTTTTTGAAGTTGTCAACTTTTGTTAATTTCTTTTGAAGTTTTGTTAACTTTTTTGAAGCTGTCAACTTTTGTTAACTTTTTTAAAGCTGTCAACTTTTGTTAACTTTTTTAAAGCTGTCAAATTTTGTAAATTTTTTTAAAGCTGTCAACTTTTGTCAACTTTTTTAAAGCTGTCAACTTTTGTTAACTTTTTTTGAAGCTGTCAACTTTTGTTAACTTTTTTAAAGCTCTCAACTTTTGTTATTTTTTTTAAAGCTGTCAACTTTTGTCAAATTTTTTGAAGCTGTCAACTTTTGTTAACTTTTTTTGAAGCTGTCAACTTTTGTTAACTTTTTTTAAAGCTGTCAACTTTTGTTAACTTTTTTAAAGCTGTCAACTTTTGTTATTTTTTTTAAAGCTGTCAAATTTTGTCAACTTTTGTTAACTTTTTTTAATGCTGTCAACTTTTGTTAACTTTTTTGAAGCTGTCAACTTTTGTTGACTTTTTAAAAGCTGTTCACTCTTGTTATTTTTTTTTGAAGCTGTCAACTTTTGTTAACTTGTTTAAAGCTGTAAAATTTTGTTAACTATTTGAAGCCGTCAACTTTTGTTAATTTTTTTGAAGCTGTCAACTTTTATTCTTGGTTTTGAAGCTGTCAACTTTTGTTAACTTCTTTTGAAGTTTTGTTAACTTTTTTGAAGCTGTCAACTTTTGTTAACTTTTTTTGAAGCTGTCAACTTTTGTTAATTTCTTTTGAAGTTTTGTTAAATTTTTTGAAGCTGTCAACTTTTGTTAACTTTTTTAAAGCTGTCAACTTCTGTTAACTTTTTTAAAGCTGTCAAATTTTGTAAATTTTTTTAAAGCTGTCAACTTTTGTCAACTTTTTTAAAGCTGTAAACTTTTGTTAACTTTTTTTGAAGCTGTCAACTTTTGTTAACTTTTTTTGAAGCTGTCAACTTTTGTTAACTTTTTTAAAGCTCTCAACTTTTGTTATTTTTTTAAAGCTGTCAACTTTTGTCAAATTTTTTGGAGCTGTCAACTTTTGTTAACTTTTTTGACGCTGTCAACTTTTATTCTTGGTTTTGAAGCTGTCAACTTTTGTTAATTTCTTTTGAAGTTTTGTTAAATTTTTTGAAGCTGTCAACTTTTGTTAACTTTTTTTGAAGCTGTCAACTTTTGTTAACTTCTTTTGAAGCTGTCAACTTTTGTTATTTTTTTTAAAGCTGTCAACTTTTGTCAAATTTTTTAAAGCTGTTAACTTTTGTTAATTTTTTTGAAGCTGTCAACTTTTGTTAACTTTTTTTGAAGCTGTCAACTTTTGTTAACTTTTTTTAAAACTGTCAACTTTTGTTAACTTTTTAAAAGCTGTCCCCTTTTGTTATTTTTTTTCAATCTGTCAACTTTTGTCAACTTTTTTAAAGCTGTCAACTTTTGTTAACTTTTTTGGAGCTGTCAACTTTTGTTAATTTTTTAGAAACTGTCAACTTTTGTTAAATTTTTAAAAGCTGTCCACTTTTGTTATTTTTTTTAAAGCTGTTAACTTTTGTAAACTTTTTTCAAGCTGTCAACTTTTGTTAACTTTTTTTGAAGCTCTCAACTTTTGTTAACTTTTTTGAAGCTGTCAAATTTTGTTAACTATTTGAAGCTGTCAATTTTTGTTAATTTTTTTGAAGCTGTCAACTTTTGTTAAATTTTTTAAAGCTGTCAACTTTTGTTAACTTTTTTGAAGCTGTCAAATTTTGTTAACTTTTTTGAAGCTGTCAAGTTTTGTTAAATTTTTTTGAAGCTGTCAACTTTTGTTAACTTTTTTAAAGCTGTCAACTTTTGTTATTTTTTTTAAAGCTGTCAACTTTTGTCAAATTTTTTGAAGCTGTTAACTTTTGTTAATTTTTTTTGAAACTGTCAACTTTTGTTAACTTTTTTGAAGTTGTCAAATTTTGTTAACTTTTTTGAAGCTGTCAACTTTTGTTAATTTTTTTGAAGCCGTCAACTTTTGTTAACTTTTTAAAAGCTGTCAACTTTTGTTAACTTTTTTGACGCTGTAAACTTTTGTTAACTTTTTTTGAAGCTGTCAACTTTTGTTAACTTCTTTTGAAGCTGTCAACTTTTGTTAACTTTTTTTAAAGCTGTCAACTTTTGTTATTTTTTTTAAGCTGTCAACTTTTGTTAATTTTTTTAAAGCTGTCAACTTTTGTTATTTTTTTTAAAGCTGTCAACTTTTGTCAAATTTTTTGAAGCTGTTAACTTTTGTTAATTTTTTTTGAAACTGTCAACTTTTGTTAACTTTTTTGAAGCTGTCAAATTTTGTTAACTATTTGAAACTGTCAATTTTTGTTAATATTTTTGAAGCTGTCAACTTTTGTTAAATTTTTTAAAGCTGTCAACTTTTGTTAACTTTTTTGAAGCTGTCAAATTTTGTTAACTTTTTTGAAGCTGTCAAGTTTTATTAAATTTTTTTGAAGCTGTCAACTTTTGTTAACTTTTTTAAAGCTGTCAACTTTTGTTATTTTTTTTAAAGCTGTCAACTTTTGTCAAATTTTTTGAAGCTGTCAATTTTTGTTAATATTTTTGAAGCTGTCAACTTTTGTTAACTTTTTAAAAGCTGTCAACTTTTGTTAACTTTTTTGACGCTATAAACTTTTGTTAACTTTTTTTGAAGCTGTCAACTTTTGTTAACTTTTTTAAAGCAGTCAAATTTTGTTAACTATTTGAAGCTGTCAATTTTTGTTAATTTTTTTGAAGCTGTCAACTTTTGTTAAATTTTTTAAAGCTGTCAACTTTTGTTAACTTTTTTGAAGCTGTCAAATTTTGTTAACTTTTTTGAAGCTGTCAAGTTTTGTTAAATTTTTTTGAAGCTGTCAACTTTTGTTAACTTTTTTAAAGCTTTCAACTTTTGTTATTTTTTTTAAAGCTGTCAACTTTTGTCAAATTTTTTGAAGCTGTTAACTTTTTTAATTTTTTTTGAAACTGTCAAGTTTTGTAAACTTTTTTGAAGCTGTCAAATTTTGTTAACTTTTTTGAAGCTGTCAACTTTTGTTAACTTCTTTTGAAGCTGTCAACTTTTGTTATTTTTTTTAAAGCTGTCAACTTTTGTCAAATTTTTTGAAGCTGTTAACTTTTGATAACTTTTTTGGAGCTGTCAACTTTTGTTAATTTTTTAGAAACTGTCAACTTTTGTTAAATTTTTAAAAGCTGTCCACTTTTGTTAATTTTTTTAAAGCTGTTAACTTTTGTAAACTTTTTTCAAGCTGTCAACTTCTGTTAACTTTTTTTGAAGCTCTCAACTTTTGTTAACTTTTTTAAAGCAGTCAAATTTTGTTAACTATTTGAAGCTGTCAATTTTTGTTAACTTTTTTTGAAGCTGTCAACTTTTGTTAACTTTTTTTAAAACTGTCAACTTTTGTTAACTTTTTAAAAGCTGTCCCCTTTTGTTATTTTTTTTAAATCTGTCAACTTTTGTCAACTTTTTTAAAGCTGTCAACTTTTGCTAACTTTTTTGGAGCTGTCAACTTTTGTTAATTTTTTAGAAACCTTCAACTTTTGTTAAATTTTTAAAAGCTGTCCACTTTTGTTATTTTTTTTAAAGCTGTTAACTTTTGTAAACTTTTTTCAAGCTGTCAACTTCTGTTAACTTTTTTTGAAGCTCTCAACTTTTGTTAACTTTTTTGAAGCTGTCAAATTTTGTTAACTATTTGAAGCTGTCAATTTTTGTTAATTTTTTTGAAGCTGTCAACTTTTGTTAAATTTTTTAAAGCTGTCAACTTTTGTTAACTTTTTTGAAGCTGTCAAATTTTGTTAACTTTTTTGAAGCTGTCAAGTTTTGTTAAATTTTTTTGAAGCTGTCAACTTTTGTTAATTTTTTTAAAGCTGTCAACTTTTGTTATTTTTTTTAAAGCTGTCAACTTTTGTCAAATTTTTTGAAGCTGTTAACTTTTGTTAATTTTTTTTGAAACTGTCAACTTTTGTTAACTTTTTTGAAGTTGTCAAATTTTGTTAACTTTTTTGAAGCTGTCAACTTTTGTTAATTTTTTTGAAGCCGTCAACTTTTGTTAACTTTTTAAAAGCTGTCAACTTTTGTTAACTTTTTTGACGCTGTAAAGTTTTGTTAACTTTTTTTGAAGCTGTCAACTTTTGTTAACTTCTTTTGAAGCTGTCAACTTTTGTTAACTTTTTTTAAAGCTGTCAACTTTTGTTATTTTTTTTTAAGCTGTCAACTTTTGTTAATTTTTTTAAAGCTGTCAACTTTTGTTATTTTTTTTAAAGCTGTCAACTTTTGTCAAATTTTTTGAAGCTGTTAACTTTTGTTAATTTTTTTTGAAACTGTCAACTTTTGTTAACTTTTTTGAAGCTGTCAAATTTTGTTAACTATTTGAAGCTGTCAATTTTTGTTAATTTTTTTGAAGCTGTCAACTTTTGTTAAATTTTTTAAAGCTGTCAACTTTTGTTAACTTTTTTGAAGCTGTCAAATTTTGTTAACTTTTTTGAAGCTGTCAAGTTTTGTTAAATTTTTTTGAAGCTGTCAACTTTTGTTAATTTTTTTAAAGCTGTCAACTTTTGTTATTTTTTTTAAAGCTGTCAACTTTTGTCAAATTTTTTGAAGCTGTTAACTTTTGTTAATTTTTTTTGAAACTGTCAACTTTTGTTAACTTTTTTGAAGTTGTCAAATTTTGTTAACTTTTTTGAAGCTGTCAACTTTTGTTAATTTTTTTGAAGCCGTCGACTTTTGTTAACTTTTTAAAAGCTGTCAACTTTTGTTAACTTTTTTGACGCTGTAAAGTTTTGTTAACTTTTTTTGAAGCTGTCAACTTTTGTTAACTTCTTTTGAAGCTGTCAACTTTTGTTAACTTTCTTTAAAGCTGTCAACTTTTGTTATTTTTTTTTAAGCTGTCAACTTTTGTTAATTTTTTTAAAGCTGTCAACTTTTGTTATTTTTTTTAAAGCTGTCAACTTTTGTCAAATTTTTTGAAGCTGTTAACTTTGTTAATTTTTTTTGAAACTGTCAACTTTTGTTAACTTTTTTGAAGCTGTCAAATTTTGTTAACTATTTGAAGCTGTCAATTTTTGTTAATTTTTTTGAAGCTGTCAACTTTTGTTAAATTTTTTAAAGCTGTCAACTTTTGTTAACTTTTTTGAAGCTGTCAAATTTTGTTAACTTTTTTGAAGCTGTCAAGTTTTGTTAAATTTTTTTGAAGCTGTCAACTTTTGTTAACTTTTTTAAAGCTTTCAACTTTTGTTATTTTTTTTAAAGCTGTCAACTTTTGTCAAATTTTTTGAAGCTGTTAACTTTTGTTAATTTTTTTTGAAACTGTCAAGTTTTGTTAACTTTTTTGAAGCTGTCAAATTTTGTTAACTTTTTTGAAGCTGTCAACTTTTGTTAACTTCTTTTGAAGCTGTCAACTTTTGTTATTTTTTTTAAAGCTGTCAACTTTTGTCAAATTTTTTGAAGCTGTTAACTTTTGATAACTTTTTTGGAGCTGTCAACTTTTGTTAATTTTTTAGAAACTGTCAACTTTTGTTAAATTTTTAAAAGCTGTCCACTTTTGTTATTTTTTTTAAAGCTGTTAACTTTTGTAAACTTTTTTCAAGCTGTCAACTTCTGTTAACTTTTTTTGAAGCTCTCAACTTTTGTTAACTTTTTTGAAGCAGTCAAATTTTGTTAACTATTTGAAGCTGTCAATTTTTGTTAACTTTTTTTGAAGCTGTCAACTTTTGTTAACTTTTTTTAAAACTGTCAGCTTTTGTTAACTTTTTAAAAGCTGTCCCCTTTTGTTATTTTTTTTTAAATCTGTCAACTTTTGTCAACTTTTTTAAAGCTGTCAACTTTTGTTAACTTTTTTGGAGCTGTCAACTTTTGTTAATTTTTTAGAAACTGTCAACTTTTGTTAAATTTTTAAAAGCTGTCCACTTTTGTTATTTTTTTTAAAGCTGTTAACTTTTGTAAACTTTTTTCAAGCTGTCAACTTCTGTTAACTTTTTTTGAAGCTCTCAACTTTTGTTAACTTTTTTGAAGCTGTCAAATTTTGTTAACTATTTGAAGCTGTCAATTTTTGTTAATTTTTTTGAAGCTGTCAACTTTTGTTAAATTTTTTAAAGCTGTCAACTTTTGTTAACTTTTTTGAAGCTGTCAAATTTTGTTAACTTTTTTGAAGCTGTCAAGTTTTGTTAAATTTTTTTGAAGCTGTCAACTTTTGTTAATTTTTTTAAAGCTGTCAACTTTTGTTATTTTTTTTAAAGCTGTCAACTTTGGTCAAATTTTTTGAAGCTGTTAACTTTTGTTAATTTTTTTGAAACTGTCACCTTTTGTTAACTTTTTTGAAGCTCTCAACTTTTGTTAACTTTTTTGAAGCAGTCAAATTTTGTTAACTATTTGAAGCTGTCAATTTTTGTTAACTTTTTAAAAGCTGTCCCCTTTTGTTATTTTTTTTAAATCTGTCAACTTTTGTCAACTTTTTTAAAGCTGTCAACTTTTGTTAACTTTTTTGGAGCTGTCAACTTTTGTTAATTTTTTAGAAACTGTCAACTTTTGTTAAATTTTTAAAAGCTGTCCACTTTTGTTATTTTTTTTAAAGCTGTTAACTTTTGTAAACTTTTTTCAAGCTGTCAACTTCTGTTAACTTTTTTTGAAGCTCTTAACTTTTGTTAACTTTTTTGAAGCTCTCAAATTTTGTTAACTATTTGAAGCTGTCAATTTTTGTTAATTTTTTTGAAGCTGTCAACTTTTGTTAAATTTTTTAAAGCTGTCAACTTTTGTTAACTTTTTTGAAGCTGTCAAATTTTGTTAACTTTTTTGAAGCTGTCAAGTTTTGTTAAATTTTTTTGAAGCTGTCAACTTTTGTTAATTTTTTTAAAGCTGTCAACTTTTGTTATTTTTTTTAAAGCTGTCAACTTTTGTCAAATTTTTTGAAGCTGTTAACTTTTGTTAATTTTTTTTGAAACTGTCAACTTTTGTTAACTTTTTTGAAGTTGTCAAATCTTGTTAACTTTTTTGAAGCTGTCAACTTTTGTTAATTTTTTTGAAGCCGTCAACTTTTGTTAACTTTTTAAAAGCTGTCAACTTTTGTTAACTTTTTTGACGCTGTAAAGTTTTGTTAACTTTTTTTGAAGCTGTCAACTTTTGTTAACTTCTTTTGAAGCTGTCAACTTTTGTTAACTTTTTTTAAAGCTGTCAACTTTTGTTATTTTTTTTTAAGCTGTCAACTTTTGTTAATTTTTTTAAAGCTGTCAACTTTTGTTATTTTTTTTAAAGCTGTCAACTTTTGTCAAATTTTTTGAAGCTGTTAACATTTGTTAATTTTTTTTGAAACTGTCAACTTTTGTTAACTTTTTTGAAGCTGTCAAATTTTGTTAACTATTTGAAGCTGTCAATTTTTGTTAATTTTTTTGAAGCTGTCAACTTTTGTTAAATTTTTTAAAGCTGTCAACTTTTGTTAACTTTTTTAAAGCTGTCAAATTTTGTTAACTTTTTTGAAGCTGTCAAGTTTTGTTAAATTTTTTTGAAGCTGTCAACTTTTGTTAACTTTTTTAAAGCTGTCAACTTTTGTTATTTTTTTTAAAGCTGTCAACTTTTGTCAAACTTTTTGAAGCTGTTAACTTTTGTTAATTTTTTTTGAAACTGTCAAGTTTTGTTAACTTTTTTGAAGCTGTCAAATTTTGTTAACTTTTTTGAAGCTGTCAACTTTTGTTAATTTTTTTGAAGCCGTCAACTTTTGTTAACTTTTTAAAAGCTGTCAACTTTTGTTAACTTTTTTGACGCTATAAACTTTTGTTAACTTTTTTTGAAGCTGTCAACTTTTGTTAACTTCTTTTGAAGCTGTCAACTTTTGTTAACTTTTTTTAAAGCTGTCAACTTTTGTTATTTTTTTTTAAGCTGTCAACTTTTGTTAATTTTTTTTTATGTTTTGTAACTTTTGTTGAAGCTGTCAACTTTTGTTATTTTTTTTGAAACTGTCAACTTTTGTTAACTTTTTTTTAAAGCCGTCAATTTTTGTTAACTTTTTCTGAAGCTGTCAACTTTTATTCTTGGTTTTGAAGCTGTCAACTTTTGTTAACTTTTTTTGAAGTTGTCAACTTTTGTTAATTTCTTTTGAAGTTTTGTTAACTTTTTTGAAGCTGTCAACTTTTGTTAACTCTTTTAAAGCTGTCAACTTTTGTTAACTTTTTTAAAGCTGTCAAATTTTGTAAATTTTTTTAAAGCTGTCAACTTTTGTCAACTTTTTTAAAGCTGTCAACTTTTGTTAACTTTTTTTGAAGCTGTCAACTTTTGTTAACTTTTTTAAAGCTCTCAACTTTTGTTATTTTTTTTAAAGCTGTCAACTTTTGTCAAATTTTTTGAAGCTGTCAACTTTTGTTAACTTTTTTTGAAGCTGTCAACTTTTGTTAACTTTTTTTAAAGCTGTCAACTTTTGTTAACTTTTTTAAAGCTGTCAACTTTTGTTATTTTTTTTAAAGCTGTCAAATTTTGTCAACTTTTGTTAACTTTTTTTAAAGCTGTCAACTTTTGTTAACTTTTTTGAAGCTGTCAACTTTTGTTGACTTTTTAAAAGCTGTTCACTCTTGTTATTTTTTTTTGAAGCTGTCAACTTTTGTTAACTTGTTTAAAGCTGTAAAATTTTGTTAACTATTTGAAGCCGTCAACTTTTGTTAATTTTTTTGAAGCTGTCAACTTTTATTCTTGGTTTTGAAGCTGTCAACTTTTGTTAACTTCTTTTGAAGTTTTGTTAACTTTTTTGAAGCTGTCAACTTTTGTTAACTTTTTTTGAAGCTGTCAACTTTTGTTAATTTCTTTTGAAGTTTTGTTAAATTTTTTGAAGCTGTCAACTTTTGTTAACTTTTTTAAAGCTGTCAACTTCTGTTAACTTTTTTAAAGCTGTCCAATTTTGTAAATTTTTTTAAAGCTGTCAACTTTTGTCAACTTTTTTAAAGCTGTAAACTTTTGTTAACTTTTTTTGAAGCTGTCAACTTTTGTTAACTTTTTTTGAAGCTGTCAACTTTTGCTAACTTTTTTAAAGCTCTCAACTTTTGTTATTTTTTTTAAAGCTGTCAACTTTTGTCAAATTTTTTGAAGCTGTCAACTTTTGTTAACTTTTTTGACGCTGTAAACTTTTGTTAACTTTTTTTGAAGCTGTCAACTTTTGTTAACTTCTTTTGAAGCTGTCAACTTTTGTTATTTTTTTTAAAGCTGTCAACTTTTGTCAAATTTTTTAAAGCTGTTAACTTTTGTTAATTTTTTTGAAGCTGTCAACTTTTGTTAACTTTTTTTGAAGCTGTAAACTTTTGTTAACTTTTTTTAAAACTGTCAACTTTTGTTAACTTTTTAAAAGCTGTCCCCTTTTGTTATTTTTTTTAAATCTGTCAACTTTTGTCAACTTTTTTAAAGCTGTCAACTTTTGTTAACTTTTTTGGAGCTGTCAACTTTTGTTAATTTTTTAGAAACTGTCAACTTTTGTTAAATTTTTAAAAGCTGTCCACTTTTGTTATTTTTTTTAAAGCTGTTAACTTTTGTAAACTTTTTTCAAGCTGTCAACTTTTGTTAACTTTTTTTGAAGCTCTCAACTTTTCTTAACTTTTTTGAAGCTGTCAAATTTTGTTAACTATTTGAAGCTGTCAATTTTTGTTAATTTTTTTGAAGCTGTCAACTTTTGTTAAATTTTTTAAAGCTGTCAACTTTTGTTAACTTTTTTGAAGCTGTCAAATTTTGTTAACTTTTTTGAAGCTGTCAAGTTTTGTTAAATTTTTTTGAAGCTGTCAACTTTTGTTAACTTTTTTAAAGCTGTCAACTTTTGTTATTTTTTTTAAAGCTGTCAACTTTTGTCAAATTTTTTGAAGCTGTTAACTTTTGTTAATTTTTTTTGAAACTGTCAACTTTTGTTAACTTTTTTGAAGTTGTCAAATTTTGTTAACTTTTTTGAAGCTGTCAACTTTTGTTAATTTTTTTGAAGCCGTCAACTTTTGTTAACTTTTTAAAAGCTGTCAACTTTTGTTAACTTTTTTGACGCTGTAAACTTTTGTTAACTTTTTTTGAAGCTGTCAACTTTTGTTAACTTCTTTTGAAGCTGTCAACTTTTGTTAACTTTTTTTAAAGCTGTCAACTTTTGTTATTTTTTTTTAAGCTGTCAACTTTTGTTAATTTTTTTAAAGCTGTCAACTTTTGTTATTTTTTTTAAAGCTGTCAACTTTTGTCAAATTTTTTGAAGCTGTTAACTTTTGTTAATTTTTTTTGAAACTGTCAACTTTTGTTAACTTTTTTGAAGCTGTCAAATTTTGTTAACTATTTGAAGCTGTCAATTTTTGTTAATTTTTTTGAAGCTGTCAACTTTTGTTAAATTTTTTAAAGCTGTCAACTTTTGTTAACTTTTTTGAAGCTGTCAAATTTTGTTAACTTTTTTGAAGCTGTCAAGTTTTGTTAAATTTTTTTGAAGCTGTCAACTTTTGTTAACTTTTTTAAAGCTGTCAACTTTTGTTATTTTTTTTAAAGCTGTCAACTTTTGTCAAATTTTTTGAAGCTGTTAACTTTTGTTAATTTTTTTTGAAACTGTCAACTTTTGTTAACTTTTTTGAAGCTGTCAAATTTTGTTAACTTTTTTGAAGCTGTCAACTTTTGTTAATTTTTTTGAAGCTGTCAACTTTTGTTAACTTTTTTTGAAGCTGTCAACTTTTGTTAACTTTTTTTAAAGCTGTCAACTTTTGTTAACTTTTTTAAAGCTGTCAACTTTTGTTATTTTTTTTAAAGCTGTCAAATTTTGTCAAATTTTGTTAACTTTTTTAAAGCTGTCAATTTTTGTTAATTTTTTTGAAGCTGTCAACTTTTGTTAAATTTTTTAAAGCTGTCAACTTTTGTTAACTTTTTTGAAGCTGTCAAATTTTGTTAACTTTTTTGAAGCTGTCAAGTTTTGTTAAATTTTTTTGAAGCTGTCAACTTTTGTTAACTTTTTTAAAGCTGTCAACTTTTGTTATTTTTTTTGAAGCTGTCAACTTTTGTTAACTTTTTTTGAAGCTGTCAACTTTTGTTAACTTTTTTTAAAGCTGTCAACTTTTGTTAACTTTTTTAAAGCTGTCAACTTTTGTTATTTTTTTTAAAGCTGTCAAATTTTGTCAAATTTTGTTAACTTTTTTAA
This sequence comes from Altica lythri, assembly GCA_964028335.1. Classification (NCBI taxonomy): domain Eukaryota; kingdom Metazoa; phylum Arthropoda; class Insecta; order Coleoptera; family Chrysomelidae; genus Altica; species Altica lythri. Next base: position 43,889,286 of record OZ034800.1, on the reverse strand, counting down.
AGCTGTCAACTTTTGTTAACTTTTTTGAAGCTGTCAACTTTTGTTAACTTTTTAAAAGCTGTCCACTTTTGTTATTTTTTTAAAGCTGTTAAATTTTGTAAACTTTTTTCAAGCTGTCAACTTTTGTTAACTTTTTTTGAAGCTGTCAACTTTTGTTAACTTGTTTAAAGCTGTAAAATTTTGTTAACTATTTGAAGCCGTCAACTTTTGTTAATTTTTTTGAAGCTGTCAACTTTTATTCTTGGTTTTGAAGCTGTCAACTTTTGTTAACTTCTTTTGAAGTTTTGTTAACTTTTTTGAAGCTGTCAACTTTTGTTAACTTTTTTTGAAGCTGTCAACTTTTGTTAATTTCTTTTGAAGTTTTGTTAACTTTTTTGAAGCTGTCAAATTTTGTTAACTTTTTTAAAGCTGTCAACTTTTGTTAACTTTTTTAAAGCTGTCAAATTTTGTAAATTTTTTTAAAGCTGTCAACTTTTGTCAACTTTTTTAAAGCTGTCAACTTTTGTTAACTTTTTTTGAAGCTGTCAACTTTTGTTAACTTTTTTAAAGCTCTCAACTTTTGTTATTTTTTTTAAAGCTGTCAACTTTTGTCAAATTTTTTGAAGCTGTCAACTTTTGTTAACTTTTTTTGAAGCTGTCAACTTTTGTTAACTTTTTTTAAAGCTGTCAACTTTTGTTAACTTTTTTAAAGCTGTCAACTTTTGTTATTTTTTTTAAAGCTGTCAAATTTTGTCAAATTTTGTTAACTTTTTTTAAAGCTGTCAACTTTTGTTAACTTTTTTAAAGCTGTCAACTTTTGTTAACTTTTTAAAAGCTGTCCACTTTTGTTATTTTTTTTAAAGCTGTTAAATTTTGTAAACTTTTTTCAAGCTGTCAACTTTTGTTAACTTTTTTTGAAGCTGTCAACTTTTGTTAACTTGTTTAAAGCTGTAAAATTTTGTTAACTATTTGAAGCTGTCAACTTTTGTTAATTTTTTTGAAGCTGTCAATTTTTGTTAAATTTTTTAAAGCTGTCAACTTTTGTTAACTTCTTTTGAAGCCGTCAAATTTTGTTAACTTCTTTTGAAGCTGTCAACTTTTGTTAACTGGTTTTGTAGCTGTCAACTTTTGTTAATTTTTTTGAAGTTTTGTAACTTTTGTTGAAGCTGTCATTTTTTGTTAACTTTTTTTGAAGCTGTTAACTTTTGTTAACTTTTTTGAAGCTGTCAAATTTTGTTAACTTTTTTGAAGCTATCAACTTTTGTTAATTTTTTTGAAGCTGTCAACTTTTGTTAACTTTTTAAAAGCTGTCATTTTTTGTTGCCTTTTTTTGAAGCTGTCAACTTTTGTTAACTTTTTTGAAGCTGTAAACTTTTGTTAACTTTTTTGAAGTTGTCAACTTTTGTTAACTTTTTAAAAGCTGTCAACTTTTGTTGACTTTTTTTAAAGCTGTTAACTTTTGTCAACTTTTTTGAAGCTGTCAACTTTTGTTAACTTTTATTAAAGCTGTAAACTTTTGTTAATTTTTTGAAGCTGTCAACTTTTGTTAACTTTTTTTGAAGCTGTCAACTTTTGTTAACTTTTTTGGAGCTGTCAACTTTTGTTAATTTTTTAGAAACTGTCAACTTTTGTTAAATTTTTAAAAGCTGTCCACTTTTGTTATTTTTTTTAAAGCTGTTAACTTTTGTAAACTTTTTTCAAGCTGTCAACTTTTGTTAACTTTTTTTGAAGCTGTCAACTTTTGTTAACTTTTTTGAAGCTGTCAAATTTTGTTAACTATTTGAAGCTGTCAATTTTTGTTAATTTTTTTGATGCTGTCAACTTTTGGTAAATTTTTTAAAGCTGTCAACTTTTGTTAACTTTTTTGAAGCTGTCAAATTTTGTTAACGTTTTTGAAGCTGTCAAGTTTTGTTAATTTTTTTTGAAGCTGTCAACTTTTGTTAACTTTTTTAAAGCTGTCAACTTTTGTTATTTTTTTTAAAGCTGTCAACTTTTGTCAAATTTTTTGAAGCAGTTAACTTTTGTTAATTTTTTTTGAAACTGTCAACTTTTGTTAATTTTTTTGAAGCCGTCAACTTTTGTTAACTTTTTAAAAGCTGTCAACTTTTGTTAACTTTTTTGACGCTGTAAACTTTTGTTAACTTTTTTTGAAGCTGTCAACTTTTGTTAACTTCTTTTGAAGCTGTCAACTTTTGTTAACTTTTTTTAAAGCTGTCAACTTTTGTTATTTTTTTAAGCTGTCAACTTTTGTTAATTTTTTTTTATGTTTTGTAACTTTTGTTGAAGCTGTCAACTTTTGTTATTTTTTTTTGAAACTGTCAACTTTTGTTAACTTTTTTTTAAAGCCGTTAACTTTTGTTATTTTTTTCTGAAGCTGTCAACTTTTATCCTTGGTTTTGAAGCTGTCAACTTTTGTTAACTTCTTTTGAAGTTTTGTTAACTTTTTTGAAGCTGTCAACTTTTGTTAACTTTTTTTGAAGCTGTCAACTTTTGTTAATTTTTTTTGAAGTTTTGTTAACTTTTTTGACGCTGTCAACTTTTGTTAACTTTTTTAAAGCTGTCAACTTTTGTTAACTTTTTTAAAGCTGTCAAATTTTGTTAATTTTTTTAAAGCTGTCAAGTTTTGTCAACTTTTTTAAAGCTGTCAACTTTTGTTAACTTTTTTTGAAGCTGTCAACTTTTGTTAACTTTTTTAAAGCTCTCAACTTTTGTTATTTTTTTTAAAGCTGTCAACTTTTGTCAAATTTTTTGAAGCTGTCATTTTTTGTTAACTTTTTTCGAAGCTGTCAACTTTTGTTAACTTTTTTTAAAGCTGTCAACTTTTGTTAACTTTTTTAAAGCTGTCAACTTTTGTTATTTTTTTTAAAGCTGTCAAATTTTGTCAAATTTTGTTAACTTTTTTTAAAGCTGTCAACTTTTGTTAACTTTTTTGAAGCTGTCAACTTTTGTTAACTTTTTAAAAGCTGTCCACTTTTGTTATTTTTTTTAAAGCTGTTAAATTTTGTAAACTTTTTTCAAGCTGTCAACTTTTGTTAACTTTTTTTGAAGCTGTCAACTTTTGTTAACTTGTTTAAAGCTGTAAAATTTTGTTAACTATTTGAAGCCGTCAACTTTTGTTAATTTTTTTGAAGCTGTCAACTTTTATTCTTGGTTTTGAAGCTGTCAACTTTTGTTAACTTCTTTTGAAGTTTTGTTAACTTTTTTGAAGCTGTCAACTTTTGTTAACATTTTTTGAAGCTGTCAACTTTTGTTAATTTCTTTTGAAGTTTTGTTAACTTTTTTGAAGCTGTCAACTTTTGTTAACTTTTTTAAAGCTGTCAACTTTTGTTAACTTTTTTAAAGCTGTCAAATTTTGTAAATTTTTTTAAAGCTGTCAACTTTTGTCAACTTTTTTAAAGCTGTCAACTTTTGTTAACTTTTTTTGAAGCTGTCAACTTTTGTTAACTTTTTTAAAGCTCTCAACTTTTGTTATTTTTTTTAAAGCTGTCAACTTTTGTCAAATTTTTTGAAGCTGTCAACTTTTGTTAACTTTTTTTGAAGCTGTCAACTTTTGTTAACTTTTTTTAAAGCTGTCAACTTTTGTTAACTTTTTTAAAGCTGTCAACTTTTGTTATTTTTTTTAAAGCTGTCAAATTTTGTCAAATTTTGTTAATTTTTTTTAAAGCTGTCAACTTTTGTTAACTTTTTTAAAGCTGTCAACTTTTGTTAACTTTTTGAAAGCTGTCCACTTTTGTTATTTTTTTTAAAGCTGTTAAATTTTGTAAACTTTTTTCAAGCTGTCAACTTTTGTTAACTTTTTTTGAAGCTGTCAACTTTTGTTAACTTGTTTAAAGCTGTAAAATTTTGTTAACTATTTGAAGCTGTCAACTTTTGTTAATTTTTTTGAAGCTGTCAACTTTTGTTAAATTTTTTAAAGCTGTCAACTTTTGTTAACATTTTTTGAAGCCGTCAAATTTTGTTAACTTCTTTTGAAGCTGTCAACTTTTGTTAACTGGTTTTGTAGCTGTCAACTTTTGTTAATTTTTTTGAAGTTTTGTAACTTTTGTTGAAGCTGTCAACTTTTGTTAACTTTGTTTAAAGCTGTTAACTTTTGTTAACTTTTTTGAAGCTGTCAAATTTTGTTAACATTTTTGAAGCTATCAACTTTTGTTAATCTTTTTGAAGCTGTCAACTTTTGTTAACTTTTTAAAAGCTGTCATTTTTTGTTGCCTTTTTTTGAAGCTGTCAACTTTTGTTAACTTTTTTGAAGCTGTAAACTTTTGTTAACTTTTTTGAAGTTGTCAACTTTTGTTAACTTTTTAAAAGCTGTCAACTTTTGTTGACTTTTTTTGAAGCTGTTAACTTTTGTCAACTTTTTTGAAGCTGTCAACTTTTGTTAACTTTTATTAAAGCTGTAAACTTTTGTTAACTTTTTTGTAGCTGTCAACTTTTGTTAACTTTTTTTGAAGCTGTCAAATTTTGTTAACTTTTTTTGAAGCTGTCAACTTTTGTTAATTTTTTTAAAGATGTCAACCTTTGTCAACTTTTTTGAAGCTGTCAACTTTTGTTAACTTTTTTTAAAGCTGCCAACTTTTGTTATTTTTTTTAAAGCTGTCAACTTTTGTTAATTTTTTTAAAGCTGTCAACTTTTGTTAACTTTTTTGGAGCTGTCAACTTTTGTTAATTTTTTTGAAGCTGTCAACTTTAGTTAACTTTTTAAAAGCTGTCCACTTTTGTTATTTTTTTTAAAGCTGTCAACTTTTGTTAACTTTTTTGAAGCTGTAAACTTTTGTTAATTTTTTTTGAAGCTGTCAACTTTTGTTATTTTTTTTAAAGCTGTCAACTTTTGTTAACTTTTTTGGAGCTGTCAACTTTTGTTAATTTTTTAGAAACTGTCAACTTTTGTTAAATTTTTAAAAGCTGTCCACGTTTGTTATTTTTTTAAAGCTGTTAACTTTTGTAAACTTTTTTCAAGCTGTCAACTTTTGTTAACTTTTTTTGAAGCTCTTAACTTTTGTTAACTTTTTTGAAGCTGTCAAATTTTGTTAACTATTTGAAGCTGTCAAGTTTTGTTAAATTTTTTTGAAGCTGTCAACTTTTGTTAACTTTTTTAAAGCTGTCAACTTTTGTTATTTTTTTTAAAGCTGTCAACTTTTGTCAAATTTTTTGAAGCTGTTAACTTTTGTTAATTTTTTTTGAAACTGTCAACTTTTGTTAACTTTTTTGAAGTTGTCAAATTTTGTTAACTTTTTTGAAGCTGTCAACTTTTGTTAATTTTTTTGAAGCCGTCAACTTTTGTTAACTTTTTAAAAGCTGTCAACTTTTGTTAACTTTTTTGACGCTGTAAACTTTTGTTAACTTTTTTTGAAGCTGTCAACTTTTGTTAACTTCTTTTGAAGCTGTCAACTTTTGTTAACTTTTTTTAAAGCTGTCAACTTTTGTTATTTTTTTTTAAGCTGTCAACTTTTGTTAATTTTTTTAAAGCTGTCAACTTTTGTTATTTTTTTTAAAGCTGTCAACTTTTGTCAAATTTTTTGAAGCTGTTAACTTTTGTTAATTTTTTTTGAAACTGTCAACTTTTGTTAACTTTTTTGAAGCTGTCAAATTTTGTTAACTATTTGAAGCTGTCAATTTTTGTTAATTTTTTTGAAGCTGTCAACTTTTGTTAAATTTTTTAAAGCTGTCAACTTTTGTTAACTTTTTTGAAGCTGTCAAATTTTGTTAACTTTTTTGAAGCTGTCAAGTTTTGTTAAATTTTTTTGAAGCTGTCAACTTTTGTTAACTTTTTTAAAGCTGTCAACTTTTGTTATTTTTTTTAAAGCTGTCAACTTTTGTCAAATTTTTTGAAGCTGTTAACTTTTGTTAATTTTTTTTGAAACTGTCAACTTTTGTTAACTTTTTTGAAGCTGTCAAATTTTGTTAACTTTTTTGAAGCTGTCAACTTTTGTTAATTTTTTTGAAGCTGTCAACTTTTGTTAACTTTTTTTGAAGCTGTCAACTTTTGTTAACTTTTTTTAAAGCTGTCAACTTTTGTTAACTTTTTTAAAGCTGTCAACTTTTGTTATTTTTTTTAAAGCTGTCAAATTTTGTCAAATTTTGTTAACTTTTTTAAAGCTGTCAATTTTTGTTAATTTTTTTGAAGCTGTCAACTTTTGTTAAATTTTTTAAAGCTGTCAACTTTTGTTAACTTTTTTGAAGCTGTCAAATTTTGTTAACTTTTTTGAAGCTGTCAAGTTTTGTTAAATTTTTTTGAAGCTGTCAACTTTTGTTAACTTTTTTAAAGCTGTCAACTTTTGTTATTTTTTTTGAAGCTGTCAACTTTTGTTAACTTTTTTTGAAGCTGTCAACTTTTGTTAACTTTTTTTAAAGCTGTCAACTTTTGTTAACTTTTTTAAAGCTGTCAACTTTTGTTATTTTTTTTAAAGCTGTCAAATTTTGTCAAATTTTGTTAACTTTTTTAAAGCTGTCAACTTTTGTTAACTTTTTTGAAGCTGTCAACTTTTGTTAACTTTTTAAAAGCTGTCCACTTTTGTTATTTTTTTAAAGCTGTTAAATTTTGTAAACTTTTTTCAAGCTGTCAACTTTTGTTAACTTTTTTTGAAGCTGTCAACTTTTGTTAACTTGTTTAAAGCTGTAAAATTTTGTTAACTATTTGAAGCCGTCAACTTTTGTTAATTTTTTTGAAGCTGTCAACTTTTATTCTTGGTTTTGAAGCTGTCAACTTTTGTTAACTTCTTTTGAAGTTTTGTTAACTTTTTTGAAGCTGTCAACTTTTGTTAACTTTTTTTGAAGCTGTCAACTTTTGTTAATTTCTTTTGAAGTTTTGTTAACTTTTTTGAAGCTGTCAAATTTTGATAACTTTTTTAAAGCTGTCAACTTTTGTTAACTTTTTTAAAGCTGTCAAATTTTGTAAATTTTTTTAAAGCTGTCAACTTTTGTCAACTTTTTTAAAGCTGTCAACTTTTGTTAACTTTTTTTGAAGCTGTCAACTTTTGTTAACTTTTTTAAAGCTCTCAACTTTTGTTATTTTTTTAAAGCTGTCAACTTTTGTCAAATTTTTTGAAGCTGTCAACTTTTGTTAACTTTTTTTGAAGCTGTCAACTTTTGTTAACTTTTTTTAAAGCTGTCAACTTTTGTTAACTTTTTTAAAGCTGTCAACTTTTGTTATTTTTTTTAAAGCTGTCAAATTTTGTCAAATTTTGTTAACTTTTTTTAAAGCTGTCAACTTTTGTTAACTTTTTTAAAGCTGTCAACTTTTGTTAACTTTTTAAAAGCTGTCCACTTTTGTTATTTTTTTTAAAGCTGTTAAATTTTGTAAACTTTTTTCAAGCTGTCAACTTTTGTTAACTTTTTTTGAAGCTGTCAACTTTTGTTAACTTGTTTAAAGCTGTAAAATTTTGTTAACTATTTGAAGCTGTCAACTTTTGTTAATTTTTTTGAAGCTGTCAATTTTTGTTTAATTTTTTAAAGCTGTCAACTTTTGTTAACTTCTTTTGAAGCCGTCAAATTTTGTTAACTTCTTTTGAAGCTGTCAACTTTTGTTAACTGGTTTTGTAGCTGTCAACTTTTGTTAATTTTTTTGAAGTTTTGTAACTTTTGTTGAAGCTGTCAACTTTTGTTAACTTTTTTTGAAGCTGTTAACTTTTGTTAACTTTTTTGAAGCTGTCAAATTTTGCTAACTTTTTTAAAGCTGTCAACTTTTGTTAACTTTTTTAAAGCTGTCAAATTTTGTAAATTTTTTTAAAGCTGTCAACTTTTGTCAACTTTTTTAAAGCTGTCAACTTTTGTTAACTTTTTTTGAAGCTGTCAACTTTTGTTAACTTTTTTAAAGCTCTCAACTTTTGTTATTTTTTTTAAAGCTGTCAACTTTTGTCAAATTTTTTGAAGCTGTCAACTTTTGTTAACTTTTTTTGAAGCTGTCAACTTTTGTTAACTTTTTTTAAAGCTGTCAACTTTTGTTAACTTTTTTAAAGCTGTCAACTTTTGTTATTTTTTTTAAAGCTGTCAAATTTTGTCAAATTTTGTTAACTTTTTTTAAAGCTGTCAACTTTTGTTAACTTTTTTAAAGCTGTCAACTTTTGTTAACTTTTTAAAAGCTGTCCACTTTTGTTATTTTTTTTAAAGCTGTTAAATTTTGTAAACTTTTTTCAAGCTGTCAACTTTTGTTAACTTTTTTTGAAGCTGTCAACTTTTGTTAACTTGTTTAAAGCTGTAAAATTTTGTTAACTATTTGAAGCTGTCAACTTTTGTTAATTTTTTTGAAGCTGTCAATTTTTGTTTAATTTTTTAAAGCTGTCAACTTTTGTTAACTTCTTTTGAAGCCGTCAAATTTTGTTAACTTCTTTTGAAGCTGTCAACTTTTGTTAACTGGTTTTGTAGCTGTCAACTTTTGTTAATTTTTTTGAAGTTTTGTAACTTTTGTTGAAGCTGTCAACTTTTGTTAACTTTTTTTGAAGCTGTTAACTTTTGTTAACTTTTTTGAAGCTGTCAAATTTTGCTAACTTTTTTGAAGCTATCAACTTTTGTTAATTTTTTTGAAGCTGTCAACTTTTGTTAACTTTTTAAAAGCTGTCATTTTTTGTTGCCTTTTTTTGAAGCTGTCAACTTTTGTTAACTTTTTTGAAGCTGTAAACTTTTGTTAACTTTTTTGAAGTTGTCAACTTTTGTTAACTTTTTAAAAGCTGTCAACTTTTGTTGACTTTTTTTAAAGCTGTTAACTTTTGTCAACTTTTTTGAAGCTGTCAACTTTTGTTAACTTTTATTAAAGCTGTAAACTTTTGTTAATTTTTTGAAGCTGTCAACTTTTGTTAACTTTTTTTGAAGCTGTCAACTTTTGTTAACTTTTTTGGAGCTGTCAACTTTTGTTAATTTTTTAGAAACTGTCAACTTTTGTTAAATTTTTAAAAGCTGTCCACTTTTGTTATTTTTTTTAAAGCTGTTAACTTTTGTAAACTTTTTTCAAGCTGTCAACTTTTGTTAACTTTTTTTGAAGCTGTCAACTTTTGTTAACTTTTTTGAAGCTGTCAAATTTTGTTAACTATTTGAAGCTGTCAATTTTTGTTAATTTTTTTGATGCTGTCAACTTTTGGTAAATTTTTTAAAGCTGTCAACTTTTGTTAACTTTTTTGAAGCTGTCAAATTTTGTTAACGTTTTTGAAGCTGTCAAGTTTTGTTAATTTTTTTTGAAGCTGTCAACTTTTGTTAACTTTTTTAAAGCTGTCAACTTTTGTTATTTTTTTTAAAGCTGTCAACTTTTGTCAAATTTTTTGAAGCAGTTAACTTTTGTTAATTTTTTTTGAAACTGTCAACTTTTGTTAATTTTTTTGAAGCTGTCAAATTTTGTTAACTTTTTTGAAGCTGTCAACTTTTGTTAATTTTTTTGAAGCCGTCAACTTTTGTTAACTTTTTAAAAGCTGTCAACTTTTGTTAACTTTTTTGACGCTGTAAACTTTTGTTAACTTTTTTTGAAGCTGTCAACTTTTGTTAACTTCTTTTGAAGCTGTCAACTTTTGTTAACTTTTTTTAAAGCTGTCAACTTTTGTTATTTTTTTAAGCTGTCAACTTTTGTTAATTTTTTTTTATGTTTTGTAACTTTTGTTGAAGCTGTCAACTTTTGTTATTTTTTTTTGAAACTGTCAACTTTTGTTAACTTTTTTTTAAAGCCGTTAACTTTTGTTATTTTTTTCTGAAGCTGTCAACTTTTATCCTTGGTTTTGAAGCTGTCAACTTTTGTTAACTTCTTTTGAAGTTTTGTTAACTTTTTTGAAGCTGTCAACTTTTGTTAACTTTTTTTGAAGCTGTCAACTTTTGTTAATTTTTTTTGAAGTTTTGTTAACTTTTTTGACGCTGTCAACTTTTGTTAACTTTTTTAAAGCTGTCAACTTTTGTTAACTTTTTTAAAGCTGTCAAATTTTGTTAATTTTTTTAAAGCTGTCAACTTTTGTCAACTTTTTTAAAGCTGTCAACTTTTGTTAACTTTTTTTGAAGCTGTCAACTTTTGTTAACTTTTTTAAAGCTCTCAACTTTTGTTATTTTTTTTAAAGCTGTCAACTTTTGTCAAATTTTTTGAAGCTGTCAACTTTTGTTAACTTTTTTCGAAGCTGTCAACTTTTGTTAACTTTTTTTAAAGCTGTCAACTTTTGTTAACTTTTTTAAAGCTGTCAACTTTTGTTATTTTTTTTAAAGCTGTCAAATTTTGTCAAATTTTGTTAACTTTTTTTAAAGCTGTCAACTTTTGTTAACTTTTTTGAAGCTGTCAACTTTTGTTAACTTTTTAAAAGCTGTCCACTTTTGTTATTTTTTTTAAAGCTGTTAAATTTTGTAAACTTTTTTCAAGCTGTCAACTTTTGTTAACTTTTTTTGAAGCTGTCAACTTTTGTTAACTTGTTTAAAGCTGTAAAATTTTGTTAACTATTTGAAGCCGTCAACTTTTGTTAATTTTTTTGAAGCTGTCAACTTTTATTCTTGGTTTTGAAGCTGTCAACTTTTGTTAACTTCTTTTGAAGTTTTGTTAACTTTTTTGAAGCTGTCAACTTTTGTTAACATTTTTTGAAGCTGTCAACTTTTGTTAATTTCTTTTGAAGTTTTGTTAACTTTTTTGAAGCTGTCAACTTTTGTTAACTTTTTTAAAGCTGTCAACTTTTGTTAACTTTTTTAAAGCTGTCAAATTTTGTAAATTTTTTTAAAGCTGTCAACTTTTGTCAACTTTTTTAAAGCTGTCAACTTTTGTTAACTTTTTTTGAAGCTGTCAACTTTTGTTAACTTTTTTAAAGCTCTCAACTTTTGTTATTTTTTTTAAAGCTGTCAACTTTTGTCAAATTTTTTGAAGCTGTCAACTTTTGTTAACTTTTTTTGAAGCTGTCAACTTTTGTTAACTTTTTTTAAAGCTGTCAACTTTTGTTAACTTTTTTAAAGCTGTCAACTTTTGTTATTTTTTTTAAAGCTATCAAATTTTGTCAAATTTTGTTAACTTTTTTTAAAGCTGTCAACTTTTGTTAACTTTTTTAAAGCTGTCAACTTTTGTTAACTTTTTGAAAGCTGTCCACTTTTGTTATTTTTTTTAAAGCTGTTAAATTTTGTAAACTTTTTTCAAGCTGTCAACTTTTGTTAACTTTTTTTGAAGCTGTCAAATTTTGTTAACTTTTTTTGAAGCTGTCAACTTTTGTTAATTTTTTTAAAGATGTCAACCTTTGTCAACTTTTTTGAAGCTGTCAACTTTTGTTAACTTTTTTTAAAGCTGCCAACTTTTGTTATTTTTTTTAAAGCTGTCAACTTTTGTTAATTTTTTTAAAGCTGTCAACTTTTGTTAACTTTTTTGGAGCTGTCAACTTTTGTTAATTTTTTTGAAGCTGTCAACTTTAGTTAACTTTTTAAAAGCTGTCCACTTTTGTTATTTTTTTTAAAGCTGTCAACTTTTGTTAACTTTTTTGAAGCTGTAAACTTTTGTTAATTTTTTTTGAAGCTGTCAACTTTTGTTATTTTTTTTAAAGCTGTCAACTTTTGTTAACTTTTTTGGAGCTGTCAACTTTTGTTAATTTTTTAGAAACTGTCAACTTTTGTTAAATTTTTAAAAGCTGTCCACGTTTGTTATTTTTTTAAAGCTGTTAACTTTTGTAAACTTTTTTCAAGCTGTCAACTTTTGTTAACTTTTTTTGAAGCTCTTAACTTTTGTTAACTTTTTTGAAGCTGTCAAATTTTGTTAACTATTTGAAGCTGTCAAGTTTTGTTAAATTTTTTTGAAGCTGTCAACTTTTGTTAACTTTTTTAAAGCTGTCAACTTTTGTTATTTTTTTTAAAGCTGTCAACTTTTGTCAAATTTTTTGAAGCTGTTAACTTTTGTTAATTTTTTTTGAAACTGTCAACTTTTGTTAACTTTTTTGAAGTTGTCAAATTTTGTTAACTTTTTTGAAGCTGTCAACTTTTGTTAATTTTTTTGAAGCCGTCAACTTTTGTTAACTTTTTAAAAGCTGTCAACTTTTGTTAACTTTTTTGACGCTGTAAACTTTTGTTAACTTTTTTTGAAGCTGTCAACTTTTGTTAACTTCTTTTGAAGCTGTCAACTTTTGTTAACTTTTTTTAAAGCTGTCAACTTTTGTTATTTTTTTTTAAGCTGTCAACTTTTGTTAATTTTTTTAAAGCTGTCAACTTTTGTTATTTTTTTTAAAGCTGTCAACTTTTGTCAAATTTTTTGAAGCTGTTAACTTTTGTTAATTTTTTTTGAAACTGTCAACTTTTGTTAACTTTTTTGAAGCTGTCAAATTTTGTTAACTATTTGAAGCTGTCAATTTTTGTTAATTTTTTTGAAGCTGTCAACTTTTGTTAAATTTTTTAAAGCTGTCAACTTTTGTTAACTTTTTTGAAGCTGTCAAATTTTGTTAACTTTTTTGAAGCTGTCAAGTTTTGTTAAATTTTTTTGAAGCTGTCAACTTTTGTTAACTTTTTTAAAGCTGTCAACTTTTGTTATTTTTTTTAAAGCTGTCAACTTTTGTCAAATTTTTTGAAGCTGTTAACTTTTGTTAATTTTTTTTGAAACTGTCAACTTTTGTTAACTTTTTTGAAGCTGTCAAATTTTGTTAACTTTTTTGAAGCTGTCAACTTTTGTTAATTTTTTTGAAGCTGTCAACTTTTGTTAACTTTTTTTGAAGCTGTCAACTTTTGTTAACTTTTTTTAAAGCTGTCAACTTTTGTTAACTTTTTTAAAGCTGTCAACTTTTGTTATTTTTTTTAAAGCTGTCAAATTTTGTCAAATTTTGTTAACTTTTTTAAAGCTGTCAATTTTTGTTAATTTTTTTGAAGCTGTCAACTTTTGTTAAATTTTTTAAAGCTGTCAACTTTTGTTAACTTTTTTGAAGCTGTCAAATTTTGTTAACTTTTTTGAAGCTGTCAAGTTTTGTTAAATTTTTTTGAAGCTGTCAACTTTTGTTAACTTTTTTAAAGCTGTCAACTTTTGTTATTTTTTTTGAAGCTGTCAACTTTTGTTAACTTTTTTTGAAGCTGTCAACTTTTGTTAACTTTTTTTAAAGCTGTCAACTTTTGTTAACTTTTTTAAAGCTGTCAACTTTTGTTATTTTTTTTAAAGCTGTCAAATTTTGTCAAATTTTGTTAACTTTTTTAAAGCTGTCAACTTTTGTTAACTTTTTTGAAGCTGTCAACTTTTGTTAACTTTTTAAAAGCTGTCCACTTTTGTTATTTTTTTAAAGCTGTTAAATTTTGTAAACTTTTTTCAAGCTGTCAACTTTTGTTAACTTTTTTTGAAGCTGTCAACTTTTGTTAACTTGTTTAAAGCTGTAAAATTTTGTTAACTATTTGAAGCCGTCAACTTTTGTTAATTTTTTTGAAGCTGTCAACTTTTATTCTTGGTTTTGAAGCTGTCAACTTTTGTTAACTTCTTTTGAAGTTTTGTTAACTTTTTTGAAGCTGTCAACTTTTGTTAACTTTTTTTGAAGCTGTCAACTTTTGTTAATTTCTTTTGAAGTTTTGTTAACTTTTTTGAAGCTGTCAAATTTTGATAACTTTTTTAAAGCTGTCAACTTTTGTTAACTTTTTTAAAGCTGTCAAATTTTGTAAATTTTTTTAAAGCTGTCAACTTTTGTCAACTTTTTTAAAGCTGTCAACTTTTGTTAACTTTTTTTGAAGCTGTCAACTTTTGTTAACTTTTTTAAAGCTCTCAACTTTTGTTATTTTTTTAAAGCTGTCAACTTTTGTCAAATTTTTTGAAGCTGTCAACTTTTGTTAACTTTTTTTGAAGCTGTCAACTTTTGTTAACTTTTTTTAAAGCTGTCAACTTTTGTTAACTTTTTTAAAGCTGTCAACTTTTGTTATTTTTTTTAAAGCTGTCAAATTTTGTCAAATTTTGTTAACTTTTTTTAAAGCTGTCAACTTTTGTTAACTTTTTTAAAGCTGTCAACTTTTGTTAACTTTTTAAAAGCTGTCCACTTTTGTTATTTTTTTTAAAGCTGTTAAATTTTGTAAACTTTTTTCAAGCTGTCAACTTTTGTTAACTTTTTTTGAAGCTGTCAACTTTTGTTAACTTGTTTAAAGCTGTAAAATTTTGTTAACTATTTGAAGCTGTCAACTTTTGTTAATTTTTTTGAAGCTGTCAATTTTTGTTTAATTTTTTAAAGCTGTCAACTTTTGTTAACTTCTTTTGAAGCCGTCAAATTTTGTTAACTTCTTTTGAAGCTGTCAACTTTTGTTAACTGGTTTTGTAGCTGTCAACTTTTGTTAATTTTTTTGAAGTTTTGTAACTTTTGTTGAAGCTGTCAACTTTTGTTAACTTTTTTTGAAGCTGTTAACTTTTGTTAACTTTTTTGAAGCTGTCAAATTTTGCTAACTTTTTTAAAGCTGTCAACTTTTGTTAACTTTTTTAAAGCTGTCAAATTTTGTAAATTTTTTTAAAGCTGTCAACTTTTGTCAACTTTTTTAAAGCTGTCAACTTTTGTTAACTTTTTTTGAAGCTGTCAACTTTTGTTAACTTTTTTAAAGCTCTCAACTTTTGTTATTTTTTTTAAAGCTGTCAACTTTTGTCAAATTTTTTGAAGCTGTCAACTTTTGTTAACTTTTTTTGAAGCTGTCAACTTTTGTTAACTTTTTTTAAAGCTGTCAACTTTTGTTAACTTTTTTAAAGCTGTCAACTTTTGTTATTTTTTTTAAAGCTGTCAAATTTTGTCAAATTTTGTTAACTTTTTTTAAAGCTGTCAACTTTTGTTAACTTTTTTAAAGCTGTCAACTTTTGTTAACTTTTTAAAAGCTGTCCACTTTTGTTATTTTTTTTAAAGCTGTTAAATTTTGTAAACTTTTTTCAAGCTGTCAACTTTTGTTAACTTTTTTTGAAGCTGTCAACTTTTGTTAACTTGTTTAAAGCTGTAAAATTTTGTTAACTATTTGAAGCTGTCAACTTTTGTTAATTTTTTTGAAGCTGTCAATTTTTGTTTAATTTTTTAAAGCTGTCAACTTTTGTTAACTTCTTTTGAAGCCGTCAAATTTTGTTAACTTCTTTTGAAGCTGTCAACTTTTGTTAACTGGTTTTGTAGCTGTCAACTTTTGTTAATTTTTTTGAAGTTTTGTAACTTTTGTTGAAGCTGTCAACTTTTGTTAACTTTTTTTGAAGCTGTTAACTTTTGTTAACTTTTTTGAAGCTGTCAAATTTTGCTAACTTTTTTGAAGCTATCAACTTTTGTTAATTTTTTTGAAGCTGTCAACTTTTGTTAACTTTTTAAAAGCTGTCATTTTTTGTTGCCTTTTTTTGAAGCTGTCAACTTTTGTTAACTTTTTTGAAGCTGTAAACTTTTGTTAACTTTTTTGAAGTTGTCAACTTTTGTTAACTTTTTAAAAGCTGTCAACTTTTGTTGACTTTTTTTAAAGCTGTTAACTTTTGTCAACTTTTTTGAAGCTGTCAACTTTTGTTAACTTTTATTAAAGCTGTAAACTTTTGTTAATTTTTTGAAGCTGTCAACTTTTGTTAACTTTTTTTGAAGCTGTCAACTTTTGTTAACTTTTTTGGAGCTGTCAACTTTTGTTAATTTTTTAGAAACTGTCAACTTTTGTTAAATTTTTAAAAGCTGTCCACTTTTGTTATTTTTTTTAAAGCTGTTAACTTTTGTAAACTTTTTTCAAGCTGTCAACTTTTGTTAACTTTTTTTGAAGCTGTCAACTTTTGTTAACTTTTTTGAAGCTGTCAAATTTTGTTAACTATTTGAAGCTGTCAATTTTTGTTAATTTTTTTGATGCTGTCAACTTTTGGTAAATTTTTTAAAGCTGTCAACTTTTGTTAACTTTTTTGAAGCTGTCAAATTTTGTTAACGTTTTTGAAGCTGTCAAGTTTTGTTAATTTTTTTTGAAGCTGTCAACTTTTGTTAACTTTTTTAAAGCTGTCAACTTTTGTTATTTTTTTTAAAGCTGTCAACTTTTGTCAAATTTTTTGAAGCAGTTAACTTTTGTTAATTTTTTTTGAAACTGTCAACTTTTGTTAATTTTTTTGAAGCTGTCAAATTTTGTTAACTTTTTTGAAGCTGTCAACTTTTGTTAATTTTTTTGAAGCCGTCAACTTTTGTTAACTTTTTAAAAGCTGTCAACTTTTGTTAACTTTTTTGACGCTGTAAACTTTTGTTAACTTTTTTTGAAGCTGTCAACTTTTGTTAACTTCTTTTGAAGCTGTCAACTTTTGTTAACTTTTTTTAAAGCTGTCAACTTTTGTTATTTTTTTAAGCTGTCAACTTTTGTTAATTTTTTTTTATGTTTTGTAACTTTTGTTGAAGCTGTCAACTTTTGTTATTTTTTTTTGAAACTGTCAACTTTTGTTAACTTTTTTTTAAAGCCGTTA
Organism: Altica lythri; assembly: GCA_964028335.1. Classification (NCBI taxonomy): domain Eukaryota; kingdom Metazoa; phylum Arthropoda; class Insecta; order Coleoptera; family Chrysomelidae; genus Altica; species Altica lythri. The sequence goes on along the minus strand of OZ034800.1, from coordinate 43,873,007 downwards.
ACTTTTGTTATTTTTTTCTGAAGCTGTCAACTTTTATCCTTGGTTTTGAAGCTGTCAACTTTTGTTAACTTCTTTTGAAGTTTTGTTAACTTTTTTGAAGCTGTCAACTTTTGTTAACTTTTTTTGAAGCTGTCAACTTTTGTTAATTTTTTTTGAAGTTTTGTTAACTTTTTTGACGCTGTCAACTTTTGTTAACTTTTTTAAAGCTGTCAACTTTTGTTAACTTTTTTAAAGCTGTCAAATTTTGTTAATTTTTTTAAAGCTGTCAACTTTTGTCAACTTTTTTAAAGCTGTCAACTTTTGTTAACTTTTTTTGAAGCTGTCAACTTTTGTTAACTTTTTTAAAGCTCTCAACTTTTGTTATTTTTTTTAAAGCTGTCAACTTTTGTCAAATTTTTTGAAGCTGTCAACTTTTGTTAACTTTTTTCGAAGCTGTCAACTTTTGTTAACTTTTTTTAAAGCTGTCAACTTTTGTTAACTTTTTTAAAGCTGTCAACTTTTGTTATTTTTTTTAAAGCTGTCAAATTTTGTCAAATTTTGTTAACTTTTTTTAAAGCTGTCAACTTTTGTTAACTTTTTTGAAGCTGTCAACTTTTGTTAACTTTTTAAAAGCTGTCCACTTTTGTTATTTTTTTTAAAGCTGTTAAATTTTGTAAACTTTTTTCAAGCTGTCAACTTTTGTTAACTTTTTTTGAAGCTGTCAACTTTTGTTAACTTGTTTAAAGCTGTAAAATTTTGTTAACTATTTGAAGCCGTCAACTTTTGTTAATTTTTTTGAAGCTGTCAACTTTTATTCTTGGTTTTGAAGCTGTCAACTTTTGTTAACTTCTTTTGAAGTTTTGTTAACTTTTTTGAAGCTGTCAACTTTTGTTAACATTTTTTGAAGCTGTCAACTTTTGTTAATTTCTTTTGAAGTTTTGTTAACTTTTTTGAAGCTGTCAACTTTTGTTAACTTTTTTAAAGCTGTCAACTTTTGTTAACTTTTTTAAAGCTGTCAAATTTTGTAAATTTTTTTAAAGCTGTCAACTTTTGTCAACTTTTTTAAAGCTGTCAACTTTTGTTAACTTTTTTTGAAGCTGTCAACTTTTGTTAACTTTTTTAAAGCTCTCAACTTTTGTTATTTTTTTTAAAGCTGTCAACTTTTGTCAAATTTTTTGAAGCTGTCAACTTTTGTTAACTTTTTTTGAAGCTGTCAACTTTTGTTAACTTTTTTTAAAGCTGTCAACTTTTGTTAACTTTTTTAAAGCTGTCAACTTTTGTTATTTTTTTTAAAGCTATCAAATTTTGTCAAATTTTGTTAACTTTTTTTAAAGCTGTCAACTTTTGTTAACTTTTTTAAAGCTGTCAACTTTTGTTAACTTTTTGAAAGCTGTCCACTTTTGTTATTTTTTTTAAAGCTGTTAAATTTTGTAAACTTTTTTCAAGCTGTCAACTTTTGTTAACTTTTTTTGAAGCTGTCAACTTTTGTTAACTTGTTTAAAGCTGTAAAATTTTGTTAACTATTTGAAGCTGTCAACTTTTGTTAATTTTTTTGAAGCTGTCAACTTTTGTTAAATTTTTTAAAGCTGTCAACTTTTGTTAACATTTTTTGAAGCCGTCAAATTTTGTTAACTTCTTTTGAAGCTGTCAACTTTTGTTAACTGGTTTTGTAGCTGTCAACTTTTGTTAATTTTTTTGAAGTTTTGTAACTTTTGTTGAAGCTGTCAACTTTTGTTAACTTTGTTTAAAGCTGTTAACTTTTGTTAACTTTTTAAAAGCTGTCATTTTTTGTTGCCTTTTTTTGAAGCTGTCAACTTTTGTTAACTTTTTTGAAGCTGTAAACTTTTGTTAACTTTTTTGAAGTTGTCAACTTTTGTTAACTTTTTAAAAGCTGTCAACTTTTGTTGACTTTTTTTGAAGCTGTTAACTTTTGTCAACTTTTTTGAAGCTGTCAACTTTTGTTAACTTTTATTAAAGCTGTAAACTTTTGTTAACTTTTTTGTAGCTGTCAACTTTTGTTAACTTTTTTTGAAGCTGTCAAATTTTGTTAACTTTTTTTGAAGCTGTCAACTTTTGTTAATTTTTTTAAAGATGTCAACCTTTGTCAACTTTTTTGAAGCTGTCAACTTTTGTTAACTTTTTTTAAAGCTGCCAACTTTTGTTATTTTTTTTAAAGCTGTCAACTTTTGTTAATTTTTTTAAAGCTGTCAACTTTTGTTAACTTTTTTGGAGCTGTCAACTTTTGTTAATTTTTTTGAAGCTGTCAACTTTAGTTAACTTTTTAAAAGCTGTCCACTTTTGTTATTTTTTTTAAAGCTGTCAACTTTTGTTAACTTTTTTGAAGCTGTAAACTTTTGTTAATTTTTTTTGAAGCTGTCAACTTTTGTTATTTTTTTTAAAGCTGTCAACTTTTGTTAACTTTTTTGGAGCTGTCAACTTTTGTTAATTTTTTAGAAACTGTCAACTTTTGTTAAATTTTTAAAACCTGTCCACGTTTGTTATTTTTTTAAAGCTGTTAACTTTTGTAAACTTTTTTCAAGCTGTCAACTTTTGTTAACTTTTTTTGAAGCTCTTAACTTTTGTTAACTTTTTTGAAGCTGTCAAATTTTGTTAACTATTTGAAGCTGTCAATTTTTGTTAATTTTTTTGAAGCTGTCAACTTTTGTTAAATTTTTTAAAGCTGTCAACTTTTGTTAACTTTTTTGAAGCTGTCAAATTTTTTAACTTTTTTGAAGCTGTCAACTTTTGTTAACTTTTTAAAAGCTGTCAACTTTTGTTAACTTTTTTGACGCTGTAAACTTTTGTTAACTTTTTTTGAAGCTGTCAACTTTTGTTAACTTCTTTTGAAGCTGTCAACTTTTGTTATTTTTTTTAAAGCTGTCAACTTTTGTCAAATTTTTTGAAGCTGTTAACTTTTGATAACTTTTTTGGAGCTGTCAACTTTTGTTAATTTTTTAGAAACTGTCAACTTTTGTTAAATTTGTAAAAGCTGTCCACTTTTGTTATTTTTTTTAAAGCTGTTAACTTTTGTAAACTTTTTTCAAGCTGTCAACTTCTGTTAACTTTTTTTGAAGCTGTCAACTTTTGTTAACTTTTTTTAAAACTGTCAACTTTTGTTAACTTTTTAAAGCTGTCAACTTCTGTTAACTTTTTTTGAAGCTCTCAACTTTTGTTAACTTTTTTGAAGCTGTCAAATTTTGTTAACTATTTGAAACTGTCAATTTTTGTTAATTTTTTTGAAGCTGTCAACTTTTGTTAAATTTTTTAAAGCTGTCAACTTTTGTTAACTTTTTTGAAGCTGTCAAATTTTGTTAACTTTTTTGAAGCTGTCAAGTTTTGTTAAATTTTTTTGAAGCTGTCAACTTTTGTTAATTTTTTTAAAGCTGTCAACTTTTGTTATTTTTTTTAAAGCTGTCAACTTTTGTCAAATTTTTTGAAGCTGTTAACTTTTGTTAATTTTTTTTGAAACTGTCAACTTTTGTTAACTTTTTTGAAGTTGTCAAATTTTGTTAACTTTTTTGAAGCTGTCAACTTTTGTTAATTTTTTTGAAGCCGTCAACTTTTGTTAACTTTTTAAAAGCTGTCAACTTTTGTTAACTTTTTTGACGCTGTAAACTTTTGTTAACTTTTTTTGAAGCTGTCAACTTTTGTTAACTTTTTTTAAAGCTGTCAACTTTTGTTATTTTTTTTTAAGCTGTCAACTTTTGTTAATTTTTTTAAAGCTGTCAACTTTTGTTATTTTTTTTAAAGCTGTCAACTTTTGTCAAATTTTTTGAAGCTGTTAACTTTTGTTAATTTTTTTTGAAACTGTCAAATTTTGTTAACTTTTTTGAAGCTGTCAAGTTTTGTTAAATTTTTTTGAAGCCGTCAACTTTTGTTAACTTTTTTAAAGCTGTCAACTTTTGTTATTTTTTTTAAAGCTGTCAACTTTTGTCAAATTTTTTGAAGCTGTTAACTTTTGTTAATTTTTTTTGAAACTGTCAACTTTTGTTAACTTTTTTGAAGCTGTCAAATTTTGTTAACTTTTTTGAAGCTGTCAACTTTTGTTAAGTTTTTTGAAGCCGTCAACTTTTGTTAACTTTTTAAAAGCTGTCAACTTTTGTTAACTTTTTTGACGCTGTAAACTTTTGTTAACTTTTTTTGAAGCTGTCAACTTTTGTTATTTTTTTTAAAGCTGTCAACTTTTGTTAATTTTTTTGAAGCTGTCAACTTTTGTTAACTTTTTAAAAGCTGTCCCATTTTGTTATTTTTTTAAATCTGTCAACTTTTGTCAACTTTTTTAAAGCTGTCAACTTTTGTTAACTTTTTTGGAGCTGTCAACTTTTGTTAATTTTTTAGAAACTGTCAACTTTTGTTAAATTTTTAAAAGCTGTCCACTTTTGTTATTTTTTTTTAAAGCTGTTAACTTTTGTAAACTTTTTTCAAGCTGTCAACTTTTGTTAACTTTTTTTGAAGCTTTCAACTTTTGTTAACTTTTTTGAAGCTGTCAAATTTTGTTAACTATTTGAAGCTGTCAATTTTTGTTAATTTTTTTGAAGCTGTCAACTTTTGTTAAATTTTTTAAAGCTGTCAACTTTTGTTAACTTTTTTGAAGCTGTCAAATTTTGTTAACTTTTTTGAAGCTGTCAAGTTTTGTTAAATTTTTTTGAAGCTGTCAACTTTTGTTAACTTTTTTAAAGCTGTCAACTTTTGTTATTTTTTTTAAAGCTGTCAACTTTTGTCAAATTTTTTGAAGCTGTTAACTTTTGTTAATTTTTTTTGAAACTGTCAACTTTTGTTAACTTTTTTGAAGCTGTCAAATTTTGTTAACTTTTTTGAAGCTGTCAAATTTTGTTAATTTTTTGAAGCCGTCAACTTTTGTTAACTTTTTAAAAGCTGTCAACTTTTGTTAACTTTTTGACGCTGTAAACTCTTGTTAACTTTTTTTGAAGCTGTCAACTTTTGTTATTTTTTTTAAAGCTGTCAACTTTTGTTAACTTTTTAAAAGCTGTCCCCTTTTGTTATTTTTTTAAAATCTGTCAACTTTTGTCAACTTTTTTAAAGCTGTCAACTTTTGTTAACTTTTTTGGAGCTGTCAACTTTTGTTAATTTTTTAGAAACTGTCAACTTTTGTTAAATTTTTAAAAGCTGTCCACTTTTGTTATTTTTTTTAAAGCTGTTAACTTTTGTAAACTTTTTTCAAGCTGTCAACTTTTGTTAACTTTTTTTGAAGCTGTCAACTTTTGTTAACTTTTTTGAAGCTGTCAAATTTTGTTAACTATTTGAAGCTGTCAATTTTTGTTAATTTTTTTGATGCTGTCAACTTTTGGTAAATTTTTTAAAGCTGTCAACTTTTGTTAACTTTTTTGAAGCTGTCAAATTTTGTTAACGTTTTTGAAGCTGTCAAGTTTTGTTAATTTTTTTTGAAGCTGTCAACTTTTGTTAACTTTTTTAAAGCTGTCAACTTTTGTTATTTTTTTTAAAGCTGTCAACTTTTGTCAAATTTTTTGAAGCAGTTAACTTTTGTTAATTTTTTTTGAAACTGTCAACTTTTGTTAATTTTTTTGAAGCTGTCAAATTTTGTTAACTTTTTTGAAGCTGTCAACTTTTGTTAATTTTTTTGAAGCCGTCAACTTTTGTTAACTTTTTAAAAGCTGTCAACTTTTGTTAACTTTTTTGACGCTGTAAACTTTTGTTAACTTTTTTTGAAGCTGTCAACTTTTGTTAACTTCTTTTGAAGCTGTCAACTTTTGTTAACTTTTTTTAAAGCTGTCAACTTTTGTTAATTTTTTTTTATGTTTTGTAACTTTTGTTGAAGCTGTCAACTTTTGTTATTTTTTTTTGAAACTGTCAACTTTTGTTAACTTTTTTTTAAAGCCGTCAACTTTTGTTATTTTTTTCTGAAGCTGTCAACTTTTATCCTTGGTTTTGAAGCTGTCAACTTTTGTTAACTTCTTTTGAAGTTTTGTTAACTTTTTTGAAGCTGTCAACTTTTGTTAACTTTTTTTGAAGCTGTCAACTTTTGTTAATTTTTTTTGAAGTTTTGTTAACTTTTTTGACGCTGTCAACTTTTGTTAACTTTTTTAAAGCTGTCAACTTTTGTTAACTTTTTTAAAGCTGTCAAATTTTGTTAATTTTTTTAAAGCTGTCAACTTTTGTCAACTTTTTTAAAGCTGTCAACTTTTGTTAACTTTTTTTGAAGCTGTCAACTTTTGTTAACTTTTTTAAAGCTCTCAACTTTTGTTATTTTTTTTAAAGCTGTCAACTTTTGTCAAATTTTTTGAAGCTGTCAACTTTTGTTAACTTTTTTCGAAGCTGTCAACTTTTGTTAACTTTTTTTAAAGCTGTCAACTTTTGTTAACTTTTTTAAAGCTGTCAACTTTTGTTATTTTTTTTAAAGCTGTCAAATTTTGTCAAATTTTGTTAACTTTTTTTAAAGCTGTCAACTTTTGTTAACTTTTTTGAAGCTGTCAACTTTTGTTAACTTTTTAAAAGCTGTCCACTTTTGTTATTTTTTTTAAAGCTGTTAAATTTTGTAAACTTTTTTCAAGCTGTCAACTTTTGTTAACTTGTTTAAAGCTGTAAAATTTTGTTAACTATTTGAAGCCGTCAACTTTTGTTAATTTTTTTGAAGCTGTCAACTTTTATTCTTGGTTTTGAAGCTGTCAACTTTTGTTAACTTCTTTTGAAGTTTTGTTAACTTTTTTGAAGCTGTCAACTTTTGTTAACATTTTTTGAAGCTGTCAACGTTTGTTAATTTCTTTTGAAGTTTTGTTAACTTTTTTGAAGCTGTCAACTTTTGTTAACTTTTTTAAAGCTGTCAACTTTTGTTAACTATTTTAAAGCTGTCAAATTTTGTAAATTTTTTTTAAGCTGTCAACTTTTGTCAACTTTTTTAAAGCTGTCAACTTTTGTTAACTTTTTTTGAAGCTGTCAACTTTTGTTAACTTTTTTAAAGCTCTCAACTTTTGTTATTTTTTTTAAAGCTGTCAACTTTTGTCAAATTTTTTGAAGCTGTCAACTTTTGTTAACTTTTTTTAAAGCTGTCAACTTTTGTTAACTTTTTTAAAGCTGTCAACTTTTGTTATTTTTTTTAAAGCTGTCAAATTTTGTCAAATTTTGTTAACTTTTTTTAAAGCTGTCAACTTTTGTTAACTTTTTTAAAGCTGTCAACTTTTGTTAACTTTTTGAAAGCTGTCCACTTTTGTTATTTTTTTTAAAGCTGTTAAATTTTGTAAACTTTTTTCAAGCTGTCAACTTTTGTTAACTTTTTTTGAAGCTGTCAACTTTTGTTAACTTGTTTAAAGCTGTAAAATTTTGTTAACTATTTGAAGCTGTCAACTTTTGTTAATTTTTTTGAAGCTGTCAACTTTTGTTAAATTTTTTAAAGCTGTCAACTTTTGTTAACATTTTTTGAAGCCGTCAAATTTTGTTAACTTCTTTTGAAGCTGTCAACTTTTGTTAACTGGTTTTGTAGCTGTCAACTTTTGTTAATTTTTTTGAAGTTTTGTAACTTTTGTTGAAGCTGTCAACTTTTGTTAACTTTGTTTGAAGCTGTTAACTTTTGTTAACTTTTTTGAAGCTGTCAAATTTTGTTAACATTTTTGAAGCTATCAACTTTTGTTAATCTTTTTGAAGCTGTCAACTTTTGTTAACTTTTTAAAAGCTGTCATTTTTTGTTGCCTTTTTTTGAAGCTGTCAACTTTTGTTAATTTTTTTTGAAGTTTTGTTAACTTTTTTGACGCTGTCAACTTTTGTTAACTTTTTTTGAAGCTGTCAACTTTTGTTAATTTTTTTTGAAGTTTTGTTAACTTTTTTGACGCTGTCAACTTTTGTTAACTTTTTTAAAGCTGTCAACTTTTGTTAACTTTTTTAAAGCTGTCAAATTTTGTTAATTTTTTTAAAGCTGTCAACTTTTGTCAACTTTTTTAAAGCTGTCAACTTTTGTTAACTTTTTTTGAAGCTGTCAACTTTTGTTAACTTTTTTAAAGCTCTCAACTTTTGTTATTTTTTTTAAAGCTGTCAACTTTTGTCAAATTTTTTGAAGCTGTCAACTTTTGTTAACTTTTTTCGAAGCTGTCAACTTTTGTTAACTTTTTTTAAAGCTGTCAACTTTTGTTAACTTTTTTAAAGCTGTCAACTTTTGTTATTTTTTTTAAAGCTGTCAAATTTTGTCAAATTTTGTTAACTTTTTTTAAAGCTGTCAACTTTTGTTAACTTTTTTGAAGCTGTCAACTTTTGTTAACTTTTTAAAAGCTGTCCACTTTTGTTATTTTTTTTAAAGCTGTTAAATTTTGTAAACTTTTTTCAAGCTGTCAACTTTTGTTAACTTGTTTAAAGCTGTAAAATTTTGTTAACTATTTGAAGCCGTCAACTTTTGTTAATTTTTTTGAAGCTGTCAACTTTTATTCTTGGTTTTGAAGCTGTCAACTTTTGTTAACTTCTTTTGAAGTTTTGTTAACTTTTTTGAAGCTGTCAACTTTTGTTAACATTTTTTGAAGCTGTCAACGTTTGTTAATTTCTTTTGAAGTTTTGTTAACTTTTTTGAAGCTGTCAACTTTTGTTAACTTTTTTAAAGCTGTCAACTTTTGTTAACTTTTTTAAAGCTGTCAAATTTTGTAAATTTTTTTAAAGCTGTCAACTTTTGTCAACTTTTTTAAAGCTGTCAACTTTTGTTAACTTTTTTTGAAGCTGTCAACTTTTGTTAACTTTTTTAAAGCTCTCAACTTTTGTTATTTTTTTTAAAGCTGTCAACTTTTGTCAAATTTTTTGAAGCTGTCAACTTTTGTTAACTTTTTTTAAAGCTGTCAACTTTTGTTAACTTTTTTAAAGCTGTCAACTTTTGTTATTTTTTTTAAAGCTGTCAAATTTTGTCAAATTTTGTTAACTTTTTTTAAAGCTGTCAACTTTTGTTAACTTTTTTAAAGCTGTCAACTTTTGTTAACTTTTTGAAAGCTGTCCACTTTTGTTATTTTTTTTAAAGCTGTTAAATTTTGTAAACTTTTTTCAAGCTGTCAACTTTTGTTAACTTTTTTTGAAGCTGTCAACTTTTGTTAACTTGTTTAAAGCTGTAAAATTTTGTTAACTATTTGAAGCTGTCAACTTTTGTTAATTTTTTTGAAGCTGTCAATTTTGTTAAATTTTTTAAAGCTGTCAACTTTTGTTAACATTTTTTGAAGCCGTCAAATTTTGTTAACTTCTTTTGAAGCTGTCAACTTTTGTTAACTGGTTTTGTAGCTGTCAACTTTTGTTAATTTTTTTGAAGTTTTGTAACTTTTGTTGAAGCTGTCAACTTTTGTTAACTTTGTTTGAAGCTGTTAACTTTTGTTAACTTTTTTGAAGCTGTCAAATTTTGTTAACATTTTTGAAGCTATCAACTTTTGTTAATCTTTTTGAAGCTGTCAACTTTTGTTAACTTTTTAAAAGCTGTCATTTTTTGTTGCCTTTTTTTGAAGCTGTCAACTTTTGTTAACTTTTTTGAAGCTGTAAACTTTTGTTAACTTTTTTGAAGTTGTCAACTTTTGTTAACTTTTTAAAAGCTGTCAACTTTTGTTGACTTTTTTTGAAGCTGTTAACTTTTGTCAACTTTTTTGAAGCTGTCAACTTTTGTTAACTTTTATTAAAGCTGTAAACTTTTGTTAACTTTTTTGTAGCTGTCAACTTTTGTTAACTTTTTTTGAAGCTGTCAAATTTTGTTAACTTTTTTTGAAGCTGTCAACTTTTGTTAATTTTTTTAAAGATGTCAACCTTTGTCAACTTTTTTGAAGCTGTCAACTTTTGTTAACTTTTTTTAAAGCTGCCAACTTTTGTTATTTTTTTTAAAGCTGTCAACTTTTGTTAATTTTTTTAAAGCTGTCAACTTTTGTTAACTTTTTTGGAGCTGTCAACTTTTGTTAATTTTTTTGAAGCTGTCAACTTTAGTTAACTTTTTAAAAGCTGTCCACTTTTGTTATTTTTTTTAAAGCTGTCAACTTTTGTTAACTTTTTTGAAGCTGTAAACTTTTGTTAATTTTTTTTGAAGCTGTCAACTTTTGTTATTTTTTTTTAAAGCTGTCAACTTTTGTTAACTTTTTTGGAGCTGTCAACTTTTGTTAATTTTTTAGAAACTGTCAACTTTTGTTAAATTTTTAAAAGCTGTCCACTTTTGTTATTTTTTTAAAGCTGTTAACTTTTGTAAACTTTTTTCAAGCTGTCAACTTTTGTTAACTTTTTTTGAAGCTCTTAACTTTTGTTAACTTTTTTGAAGCTGTCAAATTTTGTTAACTATTTGAAGCTGTCAATTTTTGTTAATTTTTTTGAAGCTGTCAACTTTTGTTAAATTTTTTAAAGCTGTCAACTTTTGTTAACTTTTTTGAAGCTGTCAAATTTTTAACTTTTTTGAAGCTGTCAACTTTTGTTAACTTTTTAAAAGCTGTCAACTTTTGTTAACTTTTTTGACGCTGTAAACTTTTGTTAACTTTTTTTGAAGCTGTCAACTTTTGTTAACTTCTTTTGAAGCTGTCAACTTTTGTTATTTTTTTTAAAGCTGTCAACTTTTGTCAAATTTTTTGAAGCTGTTAACTTTTGATAACTTTTTTGGAGCTGTCAACTTTTGTTAATTTTTTAGAAACTGTCAATTTTTGTTAAATTTTTAAAAGCTGTCCACTTTTGTTATTTTTTTTAAAGCTGTTAACTTTTGTAAACTTTTTTCAAGCTGTCAACTTCTGTTAACTTTTTTTAAAACTGTCAACTTTTGTTAACTTTTTAAAGCTGTCCCCTTTTGTTATTTTTTTTAAATCTTTCAACTTTTGTCAACTTTTTTAAAGCTGTCAACTTTTGTTAACTTTTTTGGAGCTGTCAACTTTTGTTAATTTTTTAGAAACTGTCAACTTTTGTTAAATTTTTAAAAGCTGTCCACTTTTGTTATTTTTTTTAAAGCTGTTAACTTTTGTAAACTTTTTTCAAGCTGTCAACTTCTGTTAACTTTTTTTGAAGCTCTCAACTTTTGTTAACTTTTTTGAAGCTGTCAAATTTTGTTAACTATTTGAAACTGTCAATTTTTGTTAATTTTTTTGAAGCTGTCAACTTTTGTTAAATTTTTTAAAGCTGTCAACTTTTGTTAACTTTTTTGAAGCTGTCAAATTTTGTTAACTTTTTTGAAGCTGTCAAGTTTTGTTAAATTTTTTTGAAGCTGTCAACTTTTGTTAATTTTTTTAAAGCTGTCAACTTTTGTTATTTTTTTTAAAGCTGTCAACTTTTGTCAAATTTTTTGAAGCTGTTAACTTTTGTTAATTTTTTTTGAAACTGTCAACTTTTGTTAACTTTTTTGAAGTTGTCAAATTTTGTTAACTTTTTTGAAGCTGTCAACTTTTGTTAATTTTTTTGAAGCCGTCAACTTTTGTTAACTTTTTAAAAGCTGTCAACTTTTGTTAACTTTTTTGACGCTGTAAACTTTTGTTAACTTTTTTTGAAGCTGTCAACTTTTGTTAACTTCTTTTGAAGCTGTCAACTTTTGTTAACTTTTTTTAAAGCTGTCAACTTTTGTTATTTTTTTTTAAGCTGTCAACTTTTGTTAATTTTTTTAAAGCTGTCAACTTTTGTTATTTTTTTTAAAGCTGTCAACTTTTGTCAAATTTTTTGAAGCTGTTAACTTTTGTTAATTTTTTTTGAAACTGTCAACTTTTGTTAACTTTTTTGAAGCTGTCAAATTTTGTTAACTATTTGAAGCTGTCAATTTTTGTTAATTTTTTTGAAGCTGTCAACTTTTGTTAAATTTTTTAAAGCTGTCAACTTTTGTTAACTTTTTTGAAGCTGTCAAATTTTGTTAACTTTTTTGAAGCTGTCAAGTTTTGTTAAATTTTTTTGAAGCTGTCAACTTTTGTTAACTTTTTTAAAGCTGTCAACTTTTGTTATTTTTTTTAAAGCTGTCAACTTTTGTCAAATTTTTTGAAGCTGTTAACTTTTGTTAATTTTTTTTGAAACTGTCAAGTTTTGTTAACTTTTTTAAAGCTGTCAAATTTTGTTAACTTTTTTGAAGCTGTCAACTTTTGTTAATTTTTTTGAAGCCGTCAACTTTTGTTAACTTTTTAAAAGCTGTCAACTTTTGTTAACTTTTTTGACGCTATAAACTTTTGTTAACTTTTTTTGAAGCAGTCAACTTTTGTTAACTTCTTTTGAAGCTGTCAACTTTTGTTAACTTTTTTTAAAGCTGTCAACTTTTGTTATTTTTTTTAAGCTGTCAACTTTTGTTAATTTTTTTTTATGTTTTGTAACTTTTGTTGAAGCTGTCAACTTTTGTTATTTTTTTTAAAACTGTCAACTTTTGTTAACTTTTTTTTAAAGCCGTCAATTTTTGTTAACTTTTTCTGAAGCTGTCAACTTTTATTCTTGGTTTTGAAGCTGTCAACTTTTGTTAACTTTTTTTGAAGCTGTCAACTTTTGTTAATTTCTTTTGAAGTTTTGTTAACTTTTTTGAAGCTGTCAACTTTTGTTAACTTTTTTAAAGCTGTCAACTTTTGTTACCTTTTTTAAAGCTGTCAAATTTTGTAAATTTTTTTAAAGCTGTCAACTTTTGTCAACTTTTTTAAAGCTGTCAACTTTTGTTAACTTTTTTTGAAGCTGTCAACTTTTGTTAACTTTTTTAAAGCTCTCAACTTTTGTTATTTTTTTTAAAGCTGTCAACTTTTGTCAAATTTTTTGAAGCTGTCAACTTTTGTTAACTTTTTTTGAAGCTGTCAACTTTTGTTAACTTTTTTTAAAGCTGTCAACTTTTGTTAACTTTTTTAAAGCTGTCAACTTTTGTTATTTTTTTTTAAAGCTGTCAAATTTTTTCAACTTTTGTTAACTTTTTTTAAAGCTGTCAACTTTTGTTAACTTTTTTGAAGCTGTCAACTTTTGTTGACTTTTTAAAAGCTGTTCACTCTTGTTATTTTTTTTTGAAGCTGTCAACTTTTGTTAACTTGTTTAAAGCTGTAAAATTTTGTTAACTATTTGAAGCCGTCAACTTTTGTTAATTTTTTTGAAGCTGTCAACTTTTATTCTTGGTTTTGAAGCTGTCAACTTTTGTTAACTTCTTTTGAAGTTTTGTTAACTTTTTTGAAGCTGTCAACTTTTGTTAACTTTTTTTGAAGCTGTCAACTTTTGTTAATTTCTTTTGAAGTTTTGTTAACTTTTTTGAAGCTGTCAACTTTTGTTAACTTTTTTAAAGCTGTCAACTTCTGTTAACTTTTTTAAAGCTGTCAAATTTTGTAAATTTTTTTAAAGCTGTCAACTTTTGTCAACTTTTTTAAAGCTGTAAACTTTTGTTAACTTTTTTTGAAGCTGTCAACTTTTGTTAACTTTTTTTGGAGCTGTCAACTTTTGTTAACTTTTTTAAAGCTCATAACTTTTGTTATTTTTTTTAAAGCTGTCAACTGTTGTAAAATGTTTTGAACTGTCAACTTTTGTTAACTTTTTTGACGCTGTAAACTTGTGTTAACTTTTTTTGAAGCTGTCAACTTTTGTTAACTTCTTTTGAAGCTGTCAACTTTTGTTATTTTTTTTAAAGCTGTCAACTTTTGTCAAATTTTTTAAAGCTGTTAACTTTTGTTAATTTTTTTGAAGCTGTCAACTTTTGTTAACTTTTTTTGAAGCTGTCAACTTTTGTTAACTTTTTTTAAAACTGTCAACTTTTGTTAACTTTTTAAAAGCTGTCCCCTTTTGTTATTTTTTTTAAATCTGTCAACTTTTGTCAACTTTTTTAAAGCTGTCAACTTTTGTTAACTTTTTTGGAGCTGTCAACTTTTGTTAATTTTTTAGAAACTGTCAACTTTTGTTAAATTTTTAAAAGCTGTCCACTTTTGTTATTTTTTTTAAAGCTGTTAACTTTTGTAAACTTTTTTCAAGCTGTTAACTTTTGTTAACTTTTTTTGAAGCTCTCAACTTTTGTTAACTTTTTTGAAGCTGTCAAATTTTGTTAACTATTTGAAGCTGTCAATTTTTGTTAATTTTTTTGAAGCTGTCAACTTTTGTTAAATTTTTTAAAGCTGTCAACTTTTGTTAACTTTTTTGAAGCTGTCAAATTTTGTTAACTTTTTTGAAGCTGTCAAGTTTTGTTAAATTTTTTTGAAGCTGTCAACTTTTGTTAACTTTTTTAAAGCTGTCAACTTTTGTTATTTTTTTTAAAGCTGTCAACTTTTGTCAAATTTTTTGAAGCTGTTAACTTTTGTTAATTTTTTTTGAAACTGTCAACTTTTGTTAACTTTTTTGAAGTTGTCAAATTTTGTTAACTTTTTTGAAGCTGTCAACTTTTGTTAATTTTTTTGAAGCCGTCAACTTTTGTTAACTTTTTAAAAGCTGTCAACTTTTGTTAACTTTTTTGACGCTGTAAACTTTTGTTAACTTTTTTTGAAGCTGTCAACTTTTGTTAACTTCTTTTGAAGCTGTCAACTTTTGTTAACTTTTTTTAAAGCTGTCAACTTTTGTTATTTTTTTTTAAGCTAACAACTTTTGTTAATTTTTTTAAAGCTGTCAACTTTTGTTATTTTTTTTAAAGCTGTCAACTTTGTTAACTTTTTTGAATCTGTCAAATTTTGTTAACTATTTGAAGCTGTCAATTTTTGTTAATTTTTTTGAAGCTGTCAACTTTTGTTAAATTTTTTAAAGCTGTCAACTTTTGTTAACTTTTTTGAAGCTGTCAAATTTTGTTAATTTTTTGAAGCTGTCAAGTTTTGTTAAATTTTTTTGAAGCTGTCAACTTTTGTTAACTTTTTTAAAGCTGTCAACTTTTGTTATTTTTTTTAAAGCTGTCAACTTTTGTCAAATTTTTTGAAGCTGTTAACTTTTGTTAATTTTTTTTGAAACTGTCAACTTTTGTTAACTTTTTTGAAGCTGTCAAATTTTGTTAACTTTTTTGAAGCTGTCAACTTTTGTTAATTTTTTTGAAGCCGTCAACTTTTGTTAACTTTTTAAAAGCTGTCAACTTTTGTTAACTTTTTTGACGCTGTAAACTTTTGTTAACTTTTTTTGAAGCTGTCAACTTTTGTTAACTTCTTTTGAAGCTGTCAACTTTTGTTAACTTTTTTTAAAGCTGTCAACTTTTGTTATTTTTTTTTAAGCTGTCATCTTTTGTTAATTTTTTTTTATGTTTTGTAACTTTTGTTGAAGCTGTCAACTTTTGTTATTTTTTTTGAAACTGTCAACTTTTGTTAATTTTTTTTTAAAGCCGTCAACTTTTGTTAACTTTTTCTGAAGCTGTCAACTTTTATTCTTGGTTTTGAAGCTGTCAACTTTTGTTAACTTTTTTTGAAGCTGTCAACTTTTTTTAATTTCTTTTGAAGTTTTGTTAACTTTTTTGAAGCTGTCAACTTTTGTTAACTTTTTTAAAGCTGTCAACTTTTGTTAACTTTTTTAAAGCTGTCAAATTTTGTAAATTTTTTTAAAGCTGTCAACTTTTGTTAACTTTTTTTGAAGCTGTCAACTTTTGTTAACTTTTTTAAAGCTCTCAACTTTTGTTATTTTTTTTAAAGCTGTCAACTTTTGTCAAATTTTTTGAAGCTGTCAACTTTTGTTAACTTTTTTTGAAGCTGTCAACTTTTGTTAACTTTTTTTAAAGCTGTCAACTTTTGTTAACTTTTTTAAAGCTGTCAACTTTTGTTATTTTTTTAAAGCTGTCAAATTTTGTCAAATTTTGTTAACTTTTTTTAAAGCTGTCAACTTTTGTTAACTTTTTTGAAGCTGTCAACTTTTGTTAACTTTTTAAAAGCTGTCCACTTTTGTTATTTTTTTTAAAGCTGTTAAATTTTGTAAACTTTTTTCAAGCTGTCAACTTTTGTTAACTTTTTTTGAAGCTGTCAACTTTTGTTAACTTGTTTAAAGCTGTAAAATTTTGTTAACTATTTGAAGCCGTCAACTTTTGTTAATTTTTTTGAAGCTGTCAACTTTTATTCTTGGTTTTGAAGCTGTCAACTTTTGTTAACTTCTTTTGAAGTTTTGTTAACTTTTTTGAAGCTGTCAACTTTTGTTAATTTTTTTTAAGCTGTCAACTTTTGTTAACTTTTTTAAAGCTGTCAACTTTTGTTGACTTTTTTAAAGCTGTCAACTTTTGTTAACTTTTTTGAAGTTTTATTAACTTTTTTGAAGCTGTCAACTTTTGTTAACTTCCTTTAAAGTTTTGTTAACTTTTTTGAAGCTGTCAACTTTTGTTAACTTCTTTTGAAATTTTGTCTACTTAAAACTGTCAACTTTTGTTAACTTTTTTGAAGCTGTCAACTTTTGTCAACTTTTTCTGAAGCTCTCAACTTTTGTTAACTGGTTTTGAAACTGTCAACTTTTGTTAACTTTTTTTGAAGCTGTCAACTTTTGTTAAAATTTTTTAAAGGTCAACTTTTGTCAACTTTTTTTAAGCTGTCAACTTTTGTTAACTTTTTTTAACGCTGTCAACTTTTGTTATTTTTTTTAAAGCTGTCAAATTTTGTCAAATATTTTAAAGCTGTCAACTTTTGTTAACTTTTTTTGGAGCTGTCAACTTTTGTTAACTTTTTTAAAGCTGTCAACTTTTGTTAATTTTTTTTAAGCTGTCAACTTTGGTTAACTTTTTTAAAGCTGTCAACTTTTGTTAACTTTTTTAAAGCTGTCAACTTTTGTTAACTTCTTTTGAAGTTTTGTCTACTTTTTTGAAACTGTCAACTTTTGTTAACTTCTTTTGAAGCTGTCAATTTTTGTTAACTAGTTTTGAAGCTGTCAACTTTTGTTAACTTTTTTAAAGCTGTAAACTTTTGTTAACTTTTTTTGAAGCTGTCAACTTTTGTTAATTTTTTTAAAGGTCAACTTTTGTCAACTTTTTTTAAGCTGTCAACTTTTGTTAACTTTTTTTAACGCTGTCAACTTTTGTTAACTTTTTTGAAGCTGTCAACTTTTGTTAACTTTTTTTGAATTTCTCAACTTTTGTTAACTTTTTTGAAGCTGTCAACTTTTGTTTACTTTTTTTAAAGCTGTCAACTTTTGTTAACTTCTTTTGAAGTTTTATTAACTTTTTTGAAGCTGTCAACTTTTGTTAACTTTCTTTAAAGTTTTGTTAACTTTTTTGAAGCTGTCAACTTTTGTTAACTTCTTTTGAAATTTTGTCTACTTTTTTAAAACTGTCAACTTTTGTTAACTTTTTTTGAAGCTGTCAACTTTTGTCAACCTTTTCTGAAGCTCTCAACTTTTGTTAACTGGTTTTGAAACTGTCAACTTTTGTTAACTTCTTTTGAAGCTGTCAACTTTTGTTAATTTTTTTAAAGGTCAACTTTTGTCAACTTTTTTGAAGCTGTCAACTTTTGTTAACTTTTTTTAACGCTGTCAACTTTTGTTATTTTTTTTAAAGCTGTCAAATTTTGTCAAATATTTTAAAGCTGTCAACTTTTGTTAACTTTTTTTGGAGCTTTCAACTTTTGTTAACTTTTTTGAAGCTGTCAAATTTTGTTAACTTTTTAAAGCTGTCAACTTTTGTTAATTTTTTTAAAGCTGTCAACTTTTGTTAAATTTTTTAAACCTGTCAACTTTTGTTAACTTTTTTGAAACTGTCAAATTTTGTTAACTTTTTTAAAGCTGTCAACTTTTGTTAATTTTTTTAAGCTGTCAACTTTTGTTAACTTTTTTAAAGCTGTCAACTTTTGTTAACTTTTTTAAAGCTGTCAACTTTTGTTAACTTTTTTGAAGCTGTCAACTTTTGTTAACTTTTTTTGAATTTCTCAACTTTTGTTAACTTTTTTGAAGCTGTCAACTTTTGTTAACTTTTGTTAACTTCTTTTGAAGTTTTGTCTACTTTTTTGAAACTGTCAACTTTTGTTAACTTCTTTTGAAGCTGTCAATTTTTGTTAACTAGTTTTGAAGCTGTCAACTTTTGTTAACTTTTTTTAAAGCTGTAAACTTTTGTTAACTTTTTTTGAAGCTGTCAACTTTTGTTAATTTTTTTAAAGGTCAACTTTTGTCAACTTTTTTTAAGCTGTCAACTTTTGTTAACTTTTTTTAACGCTGTCAACTTTTGTTAACTTTTTTGAAGCTGTCAACTTTTGTTAACTTTTTTTGAATTTCTCAACTTTTGTTAACTTTTTTGAAGCTGTCAACTTTTGTTTACTTTTTTTAAAGCTGTCAACTTTTGTTAACTTCTTTTGAAGTTTTATTATCTTTTTTGAAGCTGTCAACTTTTGTTAACTTTCTTTAAAGTTTTGTTAACTTTTTTGAAGCTGTCAACTTTTGTTAACTTCTTTTGAAATTTTGTCTACTTTTTTAAAACTGTCAACTTTTGTTAACTTTTTTTGAAGCTGTCAACTTTTGTCAACTTTTTCTGAAGCTCTCAACTTTTGTTAACTGGTTTTGAAACTGTCAACTTTTGTTAACTTCTTTTGAAGCTGTCAACTTTTTTTAATTTTTTTAAAGGTCAACTTTTGTCAACTTTTTTGAAGCTGTCAACTTTTGTTAACTTTTTTTAACGCTGTCAACTTTTGTTATTTTTTTTAAAGCTGTCAAATTTTGTCAAATATTTTAAAGCTGTCAACTTTTGTTAACTTTTTTTGGAGCTTTCAACTTTTGTTAACTTTTTTGAAGCTGTCAAATTTTGTTAACTTTTTAAAGCTGTCAACTTTTGTTAATTTTTTTAAAGCTGTCAACTTTTGTTAAATTTTTTAAACCTGTCAACTTTTGTTAACTTTTTTGAAACTGTCAAATTTTGTTAACTTTTTTAAAGCTGTCAACTTTTGTTAATTTTTTTAAGCTGTCAACTTTTGTTAACTTTTTTAAAGCTGTCAACTTTTGTTAACTTTTTTAAAGCTGTCAATTTTTGTTAACTTTTTTGAAGCTGTCAACTTTTGTTAACTTTTTTTGAATTTCTCAACTTTTGTTAACTTTTTTGAAGCTGTCAACTTTTGTTAACTTTTGTTAACTTCTTTTGAAGTTTTGTCTACTTTTTTGAAACTGTCAACTTTTGTTAACTTCTTTTGAAGCTGTCAATTTTTGTTAACTAGTTTTGAAGCTCTCAACTTTTGTTAACTTTTTTTAAAGCTGTAAACTTTTGTTAACTTTTTTTGAAGCTGTCAACTTTTGTTAATTTTTTTAAAGGTCAACTTTTGTCAACTTTTTTAAGCTGTCAACTTTTGTTAACTTTTTTTAACGCTGTCAACTTTTGTTAACTTTTTTGAAGCTGTCAACTTTTGTTAACTTTTTTTGAATTTCTCAACTTTTGTTAACTTTTTTGAAGCTGTCAACTTTTGTTTACTTTTTTTAAAGCTGTCAACTTTTGTTAACTTCTTTTGAAGTTTTATTAACTTTTTTGAAGCTGTCAACTTTTGTTAACTTTCTTTAAAGTTTTGTTAACTTCTTTTGAAGCTGTCAACTTTTGTTAATTTTTTTAAAGGTCAACTTTTGTCAACTTTTTTGAAGCTGTCAACTTTTGTTAACTTTTTTTAACGCTGTCAACTTTTGTTATTTTTTTTAAAGCTGTCAAATTTTGTCAAATATTTTAAAGCTGTCAACTTTTGTTAACTTTTTTTGGAGCTTTCAACTTTTGTTAACTTTTTTGAAGCTGTCAAATTTTGTTAACTTTTTAAAGCTGTCAACTTTTGTTAATTTTTTTAAAGCTGTCAACTTTTGTTAAATTTTTTAAACCTGTCAACTTTTGTTAACTTTTTTGAAACTGTCAAATTTTGTTAACTTTTTTAAAGCTGTCAACTTTTGTTAATTTTTTTAAGCTGTCAACTTTTGTTAACTTTTTTAAAGCTGTCAACTTTTGTTAACTTTTTTAAAGCTGTCAACTTTTGTTAACTTTTTTGAAGCTGTCAACTTTTGTTAACTTTTTTTGAATTTCTCAACTTTTGTTAACTTTTTTGAAGCTGTCAACTTTTGTTAACTTTTGTTAACTTCTTTTGAAGTTTTGTCTACTTTTTTGAAACTGTCAACTTTTGTTAACTTCTTTTGAAGCTGTCAATTTTTGTTAACTAGTTTTGAAGCTGTCAACTTTTGTTAACTTTTTTTAAAGCTGTAAACTTTTGTTAACTTTTTTTGAAGCTGTCAACTTTTGTTAATTTTTTTAAAGGTCAACTTTTGTCAACTTTTTTTAAGCTGTCAACTTTTGTTAACTTTTTTTAACGCTGTCAACTTTTGTTAACTTTTTTGAAGCTGTCAACTTTTGTTAACTTTTTTTGAATTTCTCAACCTTTGTTAACTTTTTTGAAGCTGTCAACTTTTGTTTACTTTTTTTAAAGCTGTCAACTTTTGTTAACTTCTTTTGAAGTTTTATTATCTTTTTTGAAGCTGTCAACTTTTGTTAACTTTCTTTAAAGTTTTGTTAACTTTTTTGAAGCTGTCAACTTTTGTTAACTTCTTTTGAAATTTTGTCTACTTTTTTAAAACTGTCAACTTTTGTTAACTTTTTTTGAAGCTGTCAACTTTTGTCAACTTTTTCTGAAGCTCTCAACTTTTGTTAACTGGTTTTGAAACTGTCAACTTTTGTTAACTTCTTTTGAAGCTGTCAACTTTTGTTAATTTTTTTAAAGGTCAACTTTTGTCAACTTTTTTGAAGCTGTCAACTTTTGTTAACTTTTTTTAACGCTGTCAACTTTTGTTATTTTTTTTAAAGCTGTCAAATTTTGTCAAATATTTTAAAGCTGTCAACTTTTGTTAACTTTTTTTGGAGCTTTCAACTTTTGTTAACTTTTTTGAAGCTGTCAAATTTTGTTAACTTTTTAAAGCTGTCAACTTTTGTTAATTTTTTTAAAGCTGTCAACTTTTGTTAAATTTTTTAAACCTGTCAACTTTTGTTAACTTTTTTGAAGCTGTCAACTTTTGTTAATTTTTTTAAGCTGTCAACTTTTGTTAACTTTTTTAAAGCTGTCAACTTTTGTTAACTTTTTTAAAGCTGTCAACTTTTGTTAACTTTTTTGAAGCTGTCAACTTTTGTTAACTTTTTTTGAATTTCTCAACTTTTGTTAACTTTTTTGAAGCTGTCAACTTTTGTTAACTTTTGTTAACTTCTTTTGAAGTTTTGTCTACTTTTTTGAAACTGTCAACTTTTGTTAACTTCTTTTGAAGCTGTCAATTTTTGTTAACTAGTTTTGAAGCTCTCAACTTTTGTTAACTTTTTTTAAAGCTGTAAACTTTTGTTAACTTTTTTTGAAGCTGTCAACTTTTGTTAATTTTTTTAAAGGTCAACTTTTGTCAACTTTTTTTAAGCGTCAACTTTTGTTAACTTTTTTTAACGCTGTCAACTTTTGTTAACTTTTTTGAAGCTGTCAACTTTTGTTAACTTTTTTTGAATTTCTCAACTTTTGTTAACTTTTTTGAAGCTGTCAACTTTTGTTTACTTTTTTTAAAGCTGTCAACTTTTGTTAACTTCTTTTGAAGTTTTATTAACTTTTTTGAAGCTGTCAACTTTTGTTAACTTTCTTTAAAGTTTTGTTAACTTTTTTTGAAGCTGTCAACTTTTGTTAACTTCTAGTACTATCTTAGGTTCCTCATATAAATATATTAAAACATTTTCTAGAAAATCTTGACCTACTATTTTAAAATCGTTTATTGTGCACTTCTTGAATATTTCATTATTCATGTTTAATTTTAATTTTTCCAATTTATTTTCACTAGCCATTTTTTCAAGCATAGACAAAAATTTCCCTAAAGAAAAATTGCCATTAGTGAGAAATATCTTATCTTCAATTTTAAGTTTCTTTTTTCCATATTTTTCCATGACTATCCGGAGATGGTCTGGCTTAATTATAATCTTTAAAGTAGGAACCCTAAGTAATTCATAATTGCAATCAGTTTGTATTATTTTAGGCGATATAGGTGATTGATGGTTATTTTGTAGCTCTGTGTCCTTAGTAGGTAAACTTTGCTTTTTTTTTGACAAAGATCTCGTTGTAACAGCTAAGATTTTAGTTGGTGTCTCGTTTATGTTTTTTAAGTCTTTGATTGTGATTCTTGATAACGCATCGGCTAGCACATTTTCTTTACATTTAATGTATTCAATGTCAAAATCGTATTCTTCGAGATCTAATCGCATTCTTGTCAATTTTGAGGACGGATTTTTCATCGAAAATAAATAAATAAGCGGTTTATGATCGGATTTGACCAAGAATTTTGTGCCATATAGATAAGGCCTAAAGTAATTAATTCCCCAATGTATAGCAGCTAACTCTTTCTCAATAGTAGATTTATTAATCTCTCCTTTAGTAAACCCTTTGGATGCAAAAGCGATGGGTAGATCTTCTCCATCAAAATTTTGAGATAAAACTGCACCACAAGCCTCTTTTGATGCATCAGTTGTAAGTATAAAGGTCTTATTAAAGTCTGGGTATTGTAGGATTTGAGGTTCAATAAGTAATTGTTTTAGTTTTTCGAAAGACTTCTGGCACTCATCGGTCCATATAAATTCCTTATCTTTTTTCAAAAGTTTATTAAGTGGTAGTGCAATTTCTGCAAAGTTCTTAATGAAACGTCTATAGTAATTACAAAATGCGGTAAATCTTCTGGTATCATCTGCCGACTTAGGTTGTGGATAATTACGAATGATGTCATATTTAGATTCGTCGGGCAGCACTCCATCTGATGTTACTTTATGACCGAGATACGTGACATTTTTCTGAAAAAAATTACATTTGCTTGGATTTAATTTTAAGTTAAATTTCCGACAAGTTTCAAAAATACTTCTTAGATTTGCGAGGTGATGATTTATAGAGCACCCTATGCAGATAAGATCATCCATATATAGGAACGCTTTTTCTGGTGTAATTCCTGCAAAAGCTATGTTCATCATTCTTTGAAAGCTGTTCGGACTGATTTTTAAACCAAAAGGTAGTCTGGTGAATCGATACGAAGCTGAATTTGTGCTAAAAGATGGAATGTCTCTAGAGCTTTCTTCCAGTGGTATTTGGTGAAATCCCGCTTTTAGGTCTAATGTAGAGAACCATTTTGCTCTGCCTAGTTGATCTAGTATTTGATCAATTCTACCGATTGGAAATTTATCTGCGCAAATTTTTTTGTTAACCTGACGAAAATCTATAACAAGACGCCACTTTTTTTCTCCATTATTAGATTTTTTGGGTACTAGTAGGATTGGACTATTATACTCCGATTGTGATGGTTCTATTATGTTCTCTTTAAGCATTTTCTCGACTTGATTATTTATTTCGTTTACTTGCGAATAAGGTGTTTTATAGTTTTTTATGTAGACTGGGGAGTTATCTAATAAGCGTAACTTTTGGTGATAAAAATTGTTAGTGGAGAGTGGTTCACCTTCCAGGGCAAAAATGTCGGAATATTCTTGACATAATTTAATTGTTTCCTGTTTTACGAAGTCTGGAGTTGAGCTTAAGTTTAGTTCTTTCTGTAAAGCTTCATTTCTATTTTCTTTATTAACTTCTTTATAGCTACTCGTATATAGTACATCGTAATTTTTTAGGTAGGAGTATTGGATTTTCGGTTTCTTTATGGTTACACTTTCAAAGTTTGTGTTTAACAGTCTTAAAAATGGACTTTTATTAGAAATTATTGTACTGGCGACAAAAACTCCAGGTGCCATTTCTTCATTACATACTACTGCGTCTTCTTTTATATTTTGTAAGGAGTCTAGTTTTCTTATTACCTCACATCTGGGTGGAATAAGTATGACGTCATCTTCTGGACTATTATGAATTGGTAACTCAATGTCTCCATCTAAGGTCTTTAGGGTCATAACCCATTTGTAATAATCTAGTTGTCAATCGTATTTTGCGATAAAATCTCTTCCTAGAATTCCATCTGCAGGTATTGGAAAATTTTGATCGACTAATTGAAAATTATGATTAAAAATATAATTTTCGACAATTATATTTGCATTGGTTGAACCTATAGAGTTAGTGTAGCCGTCTGTAGGCAGGGTCGCCATGTAGTGGGTTGTTAATAAGGGCCAGTGAAACTCGATGATTCCTTTACGAAGTATCTATATTAACTGACTATTTTACAATCATTTAATTATTTCCCCATATATAAATTATAGTATAAACAATTATACATGAAATATAAACAAATGAATAAGCATTATTAGTTGTTGCACCACAAAAGTGTCACCATGAAAAATGTCAAAAATGACAAATTTCAAGATGGCAAATGTCAAAACTGACAAATGTCACAATGCTAAATGTCAAAAATGAAAAGTGTCACCATGAAAAATGTTAAAAATGACAAATTTCAAGATGGCAAATGTCTAAGATGTCAAATGACAAATGTCACAATGCTAAATGTCAAAAATGAAAAGTGTCACCATAAAAAATGTCAAAAATGACAAATTTCAAGATGGCAAATGTCAAAACTGACAAATGTCACAATGCTAAATGTCAAAAATAAAAAGTGTCACAATGAAAAATGTCAAAAATGACAAATTTCAAGATGGCAAATGTCAAAGATGTCAAATGACAAATGTCACAATGCTAAATGTCAAAAATGAAAAGTGTCACCATGAAAAATGTCAAAAATGACAAATTTGAAGATGGCAAATGTCAAAGATGTCAAATGACAAATGTCACAATGCTAAATGTCAAAAATGAAAAGTGTCACAATGCTAAATGTCAAAAATGACAAATTTCAAGATGGCAAATGTCAAAGATGTCAAATGACAAATGTCACAATGCTAAATGTCAAAAATGAAAAGTGTCACCATAAAAAATGTCAAAAATGACAAATTTCAAGATGACAAATGTCAAAGATGTCAAATGACAAATGTCACAATGCTAAATGTCAAAAATGACAAATTTCAAGATGGCAAATATCAAAACTGACAAATGTCACAATGCTAAATGTCAAAAATGAAAAGTGTTACCATGAAAAATGTCAAAAATAACAAATTTCAAGATGGCAAATGTCAAAGATGTCAAATGACAAATGTCACAATGCTAAATGTCAAAAATGACAAATTTCAAGATGGCAAATGTCAAAAATGTCAAATGACAAATGTCACAATGCTAAATGTCAAAAATGAAAAGTGTCACCATGAAAAATGTCAAAAATGACAAATTTCAAGATGGCAAATGTCAAAGATGTCAAATGACAAATGTCACAATGCTAAATGTCAAAAATGAAAAGTGTCACCATGAAAAATGTCAAAAATGACAAATTTCAAGATGGCAAATGTCAAAGATGTCAAATGACAAATGTCACAATGCTAAATGTCAAAAATGAAAAGTGTCACCATGAAAAATGTCAAAAATGACAAATTTCAAGATGGCAAATGTCAAAGATATCAAATGACAAATGTCACAATGCTAAATGTCAAAAATGAAATGTGTCACCATGAAAAATGTCAAAAATGACAAATTTCAAGATGGCAAATGTCTAAGATGTCAAATGACAAATGTCACAATGCTAAATGTCAAAAATGAAAAGTGTCACCATAAAAAATGTCAAAAATGACAAATTTCAAGATGGCAAATGTCAAAACTGACAAATGTCACAATGCTAAATGTCAAAATGATAAGTGTCACCATGAAAAATGTCAAAAATAACAAATTTCAAGATGGCAAATGTCCAAGATGTCAAATGACAAATGTCACAATGCTAATGTCAAAAATGAAAAGTGTCACCATGAAAAATGTCAAAAATGAAAAATTTCAAGATAACAAATGTCAAAGATGTCAAATTACAAATGTCACAATGCTAAATGTCAAAAATGATAAGTGTCACCATGAAAAATGTCAAAAATAACAAATTTTAAGATGGCAAATGTCAAAGATGTCAAATGACAAATGTCACAATGCCAAATTTCAAAAATGAAAAGTGTCACCATGAAAAATGTCAAAAATGACAAATTTCAAGATGGCAAATGTCAAAGATGTCAAATGACAAATGTCACAATGCTAAATGTCAAAAATGAAAAGTGTCACCATGAAAAATGTCAAAAATGACAAATTTCAAGATGGCAAATGTCAAAGATATCAAATGACAAATGTCAAAATGCTAAATGTCAAAAATGAAAAGTGTCACCATGAAAAATGTCAAAAATGACAAATTTCAAGATGGCAAATGTCAAAGATGTCAAATGACAAATGTCACAATGCTAAATGTCAAAAATGAAAAGTGTCACCATGAAAAATGTCAAAAATGACAAATTTCAAGATGGCAAATGTCAAAACTGACAAATGTCACAATGCTAAATGTCAAAATGATAAGTGTCACCATGAAAAATGTCAAAAATAACAAATTTCAAGATGGCAAATGTCCAAGATGTCAAATGACAAATGTCACAATGCTAATGTCAAAAATGAAAAGTGTCACCATGAAAAATGTCAAAAATGACAAATTTCAAGATAACAAATGTCAAAGATGTCAAATGACAAATGTCACTATGCTAAATGTCAAAAATGATAAGTGTCACCATGAAAAATGTCAAAAATAATAAATTTCAAGATGGCAAATGTCAAAGATGTCAAATGACAAATGTCACAATGCCAAATTTCAAAAATGAAAAGTGTCACCATGAAAAATGTCAAAAATGACAAATTTTAAGATGGCAAATGTCAAAGATGTCAAATGACAAATGTCACAATGCTAAATGTCAAAAATGAAAAGTGTCACCATGAAAAATGTCAAAAATGACAAATTTCAAGATGGCAAATGTCAAAGATGTCAAATTACAAATGTCACAATGCTAAATGTCAAAAATGAAAAGTGTCACCATGAAAAATGTCAAAAATAACAAATTTCAAGATGGCAAATGTCAAAGATGTCAAATGACAAATGTCACAATGCTAAATGTCAAAAATGAAAAGTGTCACAATGCTAAATGTCAAAAATGACAAATTTCAATATGGCAAATGTCAAAACTGACAAATGTCACAATGCTAAATGTCAAAAATGAAAAGTGTCACCATGAAAAATGTCAAAAATAACAAATTTCAAGATAGCAAATGTCAAAGATGTCAAATGACAAATGTCACAATGCTAAATGTAAAAAATGACAAATTTCAAGATGGCAAATGTCAAAGATATCAAATGACAAATGTCACAATGCTAAATGTCAAAAATGAAAAGTGTCACCATGAAAAATGTCAAAAATGACAAATTTCAAGATGGCAAATGTCAAAACTGACAAATGCCACAATGCTAAATGTCAAAAATGAAAAGTGTCACCATGAAAAATGTCAAAAATGACAAATTTCAAGATAGCAAATGTCAAAGATGTCAAATGACAAATGTCCCAATGCTAAATGTCAAAAATGAAAAGTGTCAAAAATGACAAAGTTCAAGATGGCAAATGTCTAAGATGTCAAATGACAAATGTCACAATGCTAAATGTCAAAAATGAAAAGTGTCACCATGAAAAATGTCAAAAATGACAAATTTCAAGATGGCAAATGTCAAAACTGACAAATGTCACAATGCTAAATGTCAAAAATGAAAAGTGTCACCATGAAAAATGTCAAAAATGATAAATTTCAAGATGGCAAATGTCAAAAATGTCAAATGACAAATGTCACAATGCTAAATGTCAAAAATGAAAAATGTCACCATGAAAAATGTCAAAAATGACAAATTTCAAGATGGCAAATGTCAAATGACAAATATCACAATGCTAAATGTCAAAAATGACAAATTTCAAGATGGCAAATGTCAAAGATGTCAAATGACAAATGTCACAATGCTAAATGTCAAAAATGAAAAGTGTCACCATGAAAAATGTCAAAAATGACAAATTTCAAGATGGCAAATGTCAAAGATGTCAAATGACAAATGGCACAATGCTAAATGTCAAAAATGACAAATTTCAAGATGGCAAATGTCAAAACTGACAAATGTCAAAAATGAAAAGTGTCACCATGAAAAATGTCAAAAATGACAAATTTCAAGATGGCAAATGTCAAAACTGACAAATGTCACAATGCTAAATGTCAAAAATGAAAAGTGTCACCATGAAAAATGTCAAAAATGACAAATTTCAAGATGGCAAATGTCAAAGATGTCAAATGACAAATGTCACAATGCTAAATGTCAAAAATGAAAAGTGTCACAATGCTAAATGTCAAAAATGACAAATTTCAAGATGGCAAATGTCTAAGATGTCAAATGACAAATGTCACAATGCTAAATGTCAAAAATGAAAAGTGTCACCATAAAAAATGTCAAAAATGACAAATTTCAAGATGGCAAATGTCAAAACTGACAAATGTAACAATGCTAAATGTCAAAAATAAAAAGTGTCACAATGAAAAATGTCAAAAATGACAAATTTCAAGATGGCAAATGTCAAAGATGTCAAATGACAAATGTCACAATGCTAAATGTCAAAAATGAAAAGTGTCACCATGAAAAATGTCAAAAATGACAAATTTCAAGATGGCAAATGTCAAAGATATCAAATGACAAATGTCAAAATGCTAAATGTCAAAAATGAAAAGTGTCACCATGAAAAATGTCAAAAATGACAAATTTCAAGATGGCAAATGTCAAAGATGTCAAATGACAAATGTCACAATGCTAAATGTCAAAAATGAAAAGTGTCACCATGAAAAATGTCAAAAATGACAAATTTCAAGATGGCAAATGTCAAAACTGACAAATGTCACAATGCTAAATGTCAAAATGATAAGTGTCACCATGAAAAATGTCAAAAATAACAAATTTCAAGATGGCAAATGTCCAAGATGTCAAATGACAAATGTCACAATGCTAATGTCAAAAATGAAAAGTGTCACCATGAAAAATGTCAAAAATGACAAATTTCAAGATAACAAATGTCAAAGATGTCAAATGACAAATGTCACTATGCTAAATGTCAAAAATGATAAGTGTCACCATGAAAAATGTCAAAAATAATAAATTTCAAGATGGCAAATGTCAAAGATGTCAAATGACAAATGTCACAATGCCAAATTTCAAAAATGAAAAGTGTCACCATGAAAAATGTCAAAAATGACAAATTTTAAGATGGCAAATGTCAAAGATGTCAAATGACAAATGTCACAATGCTAAATGTCAAAAATGAAAAGTGTCACCATGAAAAATGTCAAAAATGACAAATTTCAAGATGGCAAATGTCAAAGATGTCAAATTACAAATGTCACAATGCTAAATGTCAAAAATGAAAAGTGTCACCATGAAAAATGTCAAAAATAACAAATTTCAAGATGGCAAATGTCAAAGATGTCAAATGACAAATGTCACAATGCTAAATGTCAAAAATGAAAAGTGTCACAATGCTAAATGTCAAAAATGACAAATTTCAATATGGCAAATGTCAAAACTGACAAATGTCACAATGCTAAATGTCAAAAATGAAAAGTGTCACCATGAAAAATGTCAAAAATAACAAATTTCAAGATAGCAAATGTCAAAGATGTCAAATGACAAATGTCACAATGCTAAATGTAAAAAATGACAAATTTCAAGATGGCAAATGTCAAAGATGTCAAATGACAAATGTCACAATGCTAAATGTCAAAAATGAAAAGTGTCACCATGAAAAATGTCAAAAATGACAAATTTCAAGATAGCAAATGTCAAAGATGTCAAATGACAAATGTCCCAATGCTAAATGTCAAAAATGAAAAGTGTCAAAAATGACAAAGTTCAAGATGGCAAATGTCTAAGATGTCAAATGACAAATGTCACAATGCTAAATGTCAAAAATGAAAAGTGTCACCATGAAAAATGTCAAAAATGACAAATTTCAAGATGGCAAATGTCAAAACTGACAGATGTCACAATGCTAAATGTCAAAAATGAAAAGTGTCACCATGAAAAATGTCAAAAATGATAAATTTCAAGATGGCAAATGTCAAAAATGTCAAATGACAAATGTCACAATGCTAAATGTCAAAAATGAAAAATGTCACCATGAAAAATGTCAAAAATGACAAATTTCAAGATGGCAAATGTCAAATGACAAATATCACAATGCTAAATGTCAAAAATGACAAATTTCAAGATGGCAAATGTCAAAGATGTCAAATGACAAATGTCACAATGCTAAATGTCAAAAATGAAAAGTGTCACCATGAAAAATGTCAAAAATGACAAATTTCAAGATGGCAAATGTCAAAGATGTCAAATGACAAATGGCACAATGCTAAATGTCAAAAATGACAAATTTCAAGATGGCAAATGTCAAAACTGACAAATGTCACAATGCTAAATGTCAAAAATGAAAAGTGTCACCATGAAAAATGTCAAAAATGACAAATTTCAAGATGGCAAATGTCAAAACTGACAAATGTCACAATGCTAAATGTCAAAAATGAAAAGTGTCACCATGAAAAATGTCAAAAATGACAAATTTCAAGATGGCAAATGTCAAAGATGTCAAATGACAAATGTCACAATGCTAAATGTCAAAAATGAAAAGTGTCACAATGCTAAATGTCAAAAATGACAAATTTCAAGATGGCAAATGTCTAAGATGTCAAATGACAAATGTCACAATGCTAAATGTCAAAAATGAAAAGTGTCACCATAAAAAATGTCAAAAATGACAAATTTCAAGATGGCAAATGTCAAAACTGACAAATGTAACAATGCTAAATGTCAAAAATAAAAAGTGTCACAATGAAAAATGTCAAAAATGACAAATTTCAAGATGGCAAATGTCAAAGATGTCAAATGACAAATGTCACAATGCTAAATGTCAAAAATGAAAAGTGTCACCATGAAAAATGTCAAAAATGACAAATTTCAAGATGGCAAATGTCAAAGATGTCAAATGACAAATGTCACAATGCTAAATGTCAAAAATGAAAAGTGTCACAATGCTAAATGTCAAAAATGACAAATTTCAAGATGGCAAATGTCAAAGATGTCAAATGACAAATGTCACAATGCTAAATGTCAAAAATGAAAAGTGTCACCATAAAAAATGTCAAAAATGACAAATTTCAAGATGGCAAATGTCAAAGATGTCAAATGACAAATGTCACAATGCTAAATGTCAAAAATGACAAATTTCAAGATGGCAAATGTCAAAACTGACAAATGTCACAATGCTAAATGTCAAAAATGAAAAGTGTTACCATGAAAAATGTCAAAAATAACAAATTTCAAGATGGCAAATGTCAAAGATGTCAAATGACAAATGTCACAATGCTAAATGTCAAAAATGACAAATTTCAAGATGGCAAATGTCAAAAATGTCAAATGACAAATGTCACAATGCTAAATGTCAAAAATGAAAAGTGTCACCATGAAAAATGTCAAAAATGACAAATTTCAAGATGGCAAATGTCAAAGATGTCAAATGACAAATGTCAAAAATGAAAAGTGTCACCATGAAAAATGTCAAAAATGACAAATTTCAAGATGGCAAATGTCAAAGATGTCAAATGACAAATGTCACAATGCTAAATGTCAAAAATGAAAAGTGTCACCATGAAAAATGTCAAAAATGACAAATTTCAAGATGGCAAATGTCAAAGATATCAAATGACAAATGTCACAATGCTAAATGTCAAAAATGAAATGTGTCACCATGAAAAATGTCAAAAATGACAAATTTCAAGATGGCAAATGTCAAAGATGTCAAATGACAAATGTCACAATGCTAAATGTCAAAAATGAAAAGTGTCACCATGAAAAATGTCAAAAATGACAAATTTCAAGATGGCAAATGTCAAAACTGACAAATGTCACAATGCTAAATGTCAAAATGATAAGTGTCACCATGAAAAATGTCAAAAATAACAAATTTCAAGATGGCAAATGTCCAAGATGTCAAATGACAAATGTCACAATGCTAATGTCAAAAATGAAAAGTGTCACCATGAAAAATGTCAAAAATGAAAAATTTCAAGATAACAAATGTCAAAGATGTCAAATTACAAATGTCACAATGCTAAATGTCAAAAATGATAAGTGTCACCATGAAAAATGTCAAAAATAACAAATTTTAAGATGGCAAATGTCAAAGATGTCAAATGACAAATGTCACAATGCCAAATTTCAAAAATGAAAAGTGTCACCATGAAAAATGTCAAAAATGACAAATTTCAAGATGGCAAATGTCAAAGATGTCAAATGACAAATGTCACAATGCTAAATGTCAAAAATGAAAAGTGTCACCATGAAAAATGTCAAAAATGACAAATTTCAAGATGGCAAATGTCAAAGATGTCAAATGACAAATGTCACAATGCTAAATGTCAAAAATGAAAAGTGTCACCATGAAAAATGTCAAAAATGACAAATTTCAAGATGGCAAATGTCAAAACTGACAAATGCCACAATGCTAAATGTCAAAAATGAAAAGTGTCACCATGAAAAATGTCAAAAATGACAAATTTCAAGATAGCAAATGTCAAAGATGTCAAATGACAAATGTCACAATGCTAAATGTCAAAAATGAAAAGTGTCAAAAATGACAAAGTTCAAGATGGCAAATGTCTAAGATGTCAAATGACAAATGTCACAATGCTAAATGTCAAAAATGAAAAGTGTCACCATGAAAAATGTCAAAAATGACAAATTTCAAGATGGCAAATGTCAAAACTGACAAATGTCACAATGCTAAATGTCAAAAATGAAAAGTGTCACCATGAAAAATGTCAAAAATGACAAATTTCAAGATGGCAAATGTCAAAAATGTCAAATGACAAATGTCACAATGCTAAATGTCAAAAATGAAAAATGTCACCATGAAAAATGTCAAAAATGACAAATTTCAAGATGGCAAATGTCAAATGACAAATATCACAATGCTAAATGTCAAAAATGACAAATTTCAAGATGGCAAATGTCAAAGATGTCAAATGACAAATGTCACAATGCTAAATGTCAAAAATGAAAAGTGTCACCATGAAAAATGTCAAAAATGACAAATTTCAAGATGGCAAATGTCAAAGATGTCAAATGACAAATGGCACAATGCTAAATGTCAAAAATGACAAATTTCAAGATGGCAAATGTCAAAACTGACAAATGTCACAATGCTAAATGTCAAAAATGAAAAGTGTCACCATGAAAAATGTCAAAAATGACAAATTTCAAGATGGCAAATGTCAAAACTGACAAATGTCAAAGATGTCAAATGACAAATGTCACAATGCTAAATGTCAAAAATGAAAAGTGTCACCATGAAAAATGTCAAAAATGACAAATTTCAAGATGGCAAATGTCAAAACTGACAAATGCCACAATGCTAAATGTCAAAAATGAAAAGTGTCACCATGAAAAATGTCAAAAATAACAAATTTCAAGATAGCAAATGTCAAAGATGTCAAATGACAAATGTCACAATGCTAAATGTCAAAAATGAAAAGTGTCAAAAATGACAAAGTTCAAGATGGCAAATGTCTAAGATGTCAAATGACAAATGTCACAATGCTAAATGTCAAAAATGAAAAGTGTCACCATGAAAAATGTCAAAAATGACAAATTTCAAGATGGCAAATGTCAAAACTGACAAATGTCACAATGCTAAATGTCAAAAATGAAAAGTGTCACCATGAAAAATGTCAAAAATGACAAATTTCAAGATGGCACATGTCAAAGAGGTCAAATGACAAATGTCACAATGCTAAATGTCAAAAATGAAAAGTGTCACCATGAAAAATGTCAAAAATAACAAATTTCAAGATGGCAAATGTCAAAGATGTCAAATGACAAATGTCACAATGCTAAATGTCAAAAATGAAAAGTGACACCATGAAAAATGTCAAAAATGACAAATTTCAAGATGGCAAAAGTCAAAGATGTCAAATGACAAATGTCACAATGCTAAATGTCAAAAATGAAAAGTGTCACCATAAAAAATGTCAAAAATGACTAATTTCAAGATGGCAAATGTCCTCGGTCAAAGATGTCAAATGACAAATGTCACAATGCTAAATGTCAAAAATGAAAAGTGTCACCATGAAAAATGTCAAAAATGACAAATTTCAAGATGGCAAATGTCAAAACTGACAAATGTCACAATGCTAAATGTCAAAAATGATAAGTGTCACCATGAAAAATGTCAAAAATGACAAATTTCAAGATGGCAAATGTCAAAGATGTCAAATGACAAATGTCACAATGCTAAATGTCAAAAATGAAAAGTTTCACCATGAAAAATGTCAAAAATGACTAATTTCAAGATGGCAAATGTCAAAGATGTCAAATGACAAATGTCGAAATGCTAAATGTCAAAAATGAAAAGTGTCACCATGAAAAATGTCAAAAATGACAAATTTCAAGATGGCAAATGTCAAATGACAAATATCACAATGCTAAATGTCAAAAATGACAAATTTCAAGATGGCAAATGTCAAAGATGTCAAATGACAAATGTCACAATGCTAAATGTCAAAAATGAAAAGTGTCACCATGAAAAATGTCAAAAATGACAAATTTCAAGATGGCAAATGTCAAAGATGTCAAATGACAAATGGCACAATGCTAAATGTCAAAAATGACAAATTTCAAGATGGCAAATGTCAAAACTGACAAATGTCACAATGCTAAATGTCAAAAATGAAAAGTGTCACCATGAAAAATGTCAAAAATGACAAATTTCAAGATGGCAAATGTCAAAACTGACAAATGTCACAATGCTAAATGTCAAAAATGAAAAGTGTCACCATAAAAAATGTCAAAAATGACAAATTTCAAGATGGCAAATGTCAAAGATGTCAAATGACAAATGTCACAATGCTAAATGTCAAAAATGAAAAGTGTCACAATGCTAAATGTCAAAAATGACAAATTTCAAGATGGCAAATGTCAAAACTGACAAATGTCACAATGCTAAATGTCAAAAATGAAAAGTGTCACCATAAAAAATGTCAAAAATGACAAATTTCAAGATGGCAAATGTCAAAGATGTCAAATGACAAATGTCACAATGCTAAATGTCAAAAATGAAAAGTGTCACAATGCTAAATGTCAAAAATGACAAATTTCAAGATGGCAAATGTCAAAGATGTCAAATGACAAATGTCACAATGCTAAATGTCAAAAATGACAAATTTCAAGATGGCAAATGTCAAAACTGACAAATGTCACAATGCTAAATGTCAAAAATGAATAGTGTCACCATGAAAAATGTCAAAAATAACAAATTTTAAGATGGCAAATGTCAAAGATGTCAAATGACAAATGTCACAATGCTAAATGTCAAAAATGAAAAGTGTCACCATGAAAAATGTCAAAAATGACAAATTTCAAGATGGCAAATGTCAAAGATGTCAAATGTCACAATGCTAAATGTCAAAACTGAAAAGTGTCACCATGAAAAATGTCAAAAATGACAAATTTCAAGATGGCAAATGACAAATGTCACAATGCTAAATGTCAAAAATGAAAAGTGTCACCATGAAAAATGTCAAAAATGACAAATTTCAAGATGGCAAATGTCAAAGATGTCAAATGACAAATGTCACAATGCTAAATGTCAAAAATGACAAATTTCAAGATGGCAAATGTCAAAGATGTCAAATGACAAATGTCACAATGCTAAATGTCAAAAATGAAAAGTGTCACCATGAAAAATGTCAAAAATGACAAATTTCAAGATGGCAAATGTCAAAGATGTCAAATGTCACAATGCTAAATGTCAAAACTGAAAAGTGTCACCATGAAAAATGTCAAAAATGACAAATTTCAAGATGGCAAATGACAAATGTCACAATGCTAAATGTCAAAAATGAAAAGTGTCACCATGAAAAATGTCAAAAATGACAAATTTCAAGATGGCAAATGTCAAAGATGTCAAATGACAAATGTCACAATGCTAAATGTCAAAAATGAAAAGTGTCACCATGAAAAATGTCAAAAATGACAAATTTCAAGATAGCAAATGTCAAAACTGACAAATGTCACAATGCTAAATGTCAAAAATGATAAGTGTCACCATGAAAAATGTCAAAAATAACAAATTTTAAGATGGCAAATGTCCAAGATGTCAAATGACAAATGTCACAATGCTAAATATCAAAAATGAAAAGTGTCACCATGAAAAATGTCAAAAATGACAAATTTCAAGATAGCAAATGTCAAAGATGTCAAATGACAAATGTCACAATGCTAAATGTCAAAAATGATAAGTGTCACCATGAAAAATGTCAAAAATAACAAATTTCAAGATGGCAAATGTCAAATGACAAATGTCACAATGCCAAATTTCAAAAATGAAAAGTGTCACCATGAAAAATGTCAAAAATGACAAATTTTAAGATGGCAAATGTCAAATATGTCAAATGACAAATGTCACAATGCTAAATGTCAAAAATGAAAAGTGTCACCATGAAAAATGTCAAAAATGACAAATTTCAAGATGGCAAATGTCAAAGATGTCAAATTACAAATGTCACAATGCTAAATGTCAAAAATGAAAAGTGTCACCATGAAAAATGTCAAAAATGACAAATTTCAAGATGGCAAATGTCAAAGATGTCAAATAACAAATGTCACAATGCTAAATGTCAAAAATGAAAAGTGTCACAATGCTAAATGTCAAAAATGACACATTTCAAGATGGCAAATGTCAAAACTGACAAATGTCACAATGCTAAATGTCAAAAATAAAAAGTGTCACCATGAAAAATGTCAAAAATAACAAATTTCAAGATAGCAAATGTCAAAGATGTCAAATGACAAATGTCACAATGCTAAATGTCAAAAATGACAAATTTCAAGATGGCAAATGTCAAAGATGTCAAATGACAAATGTCACAATGCTAAATGTCAAAAATGAAAAGTGTCACCATCAAAAATGTCAAAAATGACAAATTTCAAGATGGCAAATGTCAAAGATGTCAAATGACAAATGTCACAATGCTAAATGTCAAAAATGACAAATTTCAAGATGGCAAATGTCAAAACTGACAAATGTCACAATGCTAAATGTCAAAAATGAATAGTGTCACCATGAAAAATGTCAAAAATAACAAATTTCAAGATGGCAAATGTCAAAGATGTCAAATGACAAATGTCACAATGCTAAATGTCAAAAATGACAAATTTCAAGATGGCAAATGTCAAAGATGTCAAATGACAAATGTCACAATGCTAAATGTCAAAAATGAAAAGTGTCACCATGAAAAATGTCAAAAATTACAAATTTCAAGATGGCAAATGTCAAAGATGTCAAATGACAAATGTCACAATGCTAAATGTCAAAAATGAAAAGTGTCACCATGAAAAATGTCAAAAATGACAAATTTCAAGATGGCAAATGACAAATGTCACAATGCTAAATTTTAAAAATGAAAAGTGTCACCATGAAAAATGTCAAAAATGACAAATTTCAAGATGGCAAATGTCAAAGATATCAAATGACAAATGTCACAATGCTAAATGTCAAAAATGAAAAGTGTCACCATGAAAAATGTCAAAAATGACAAATTTCAAGATGGCAAATGTCAAAGATGTCAAATGACAAATGTCACAATGCTAAATGTCAAAAATGAAAAGTGTCACTATGAAAAATGTCAAAAATGACAAATTTCAAGATGGCAAATGTCAAAACTGACAAATGTCACAATGCTAAATGTCAAAAATGATAAGTGTCACCAAGAAAAATGTCAAAAATAACAAATTTTAAGATGGCAAATGTCCAAGATGTCAAATGACAAATGTCACAATGCTAAATGTCAAAAATGATAAGTGTCACCATGAAAAATGTCAAAAATAACAAATTTCAAGATGGCAAATGTCAAATGACAAATGTCACAATGCCAAATTTCAAAAATGAAAAGTGTCACCATGAAAAATGTCAAAAATGACAAATTTTAAGATGGCAAATGTCAAAGATGTCAAATGACAAATGTCACAATGCTAAATGTCAAAAATGAAAAGTGTCACCATGAAAAATGTCAAAAATGACAAATTTCAAGATGGCAAATGTCAAAGATGTCAAATGACAAATGTCACAATGCTAAATGTCAAAAATGAAAAGTGTCACCACGGAAAATGTCAAAAATGACAAATTTCAAGATGGCAAATATCAAAGATGTCAAATAACAAATGTCACAATGCTAAATGTCAAAAATGAAAAGTGTCACAATGCTAAATGTCAAAAATGACAAATTTCAAGATGGCAAATGTCAAAACTGACAAATGTCACAATGCTAAATGTCAAAAATGAAAAGTGTCACCATGAAAAATGTCAAAAATAACAAATTTCAAGATAGCAAATGTCAAAGATGTCAAATGACAAATGTCACAATGCTAAATGTCAAAAATGACAAATTTCAAGATGGCAAATGTCAAAGATGTCAAATGACAAATGTCACAATGCTAAATGTCAAAAATGAAAAGTGTCACCATGAAAAATGTCAAAAATGACAAATTTCAAGATGGCAAATGTCAAAGATGTCAAATGACAAATGTCACAATGCTAAATGTCAAAAATGAAAAGTGTCACCACGAAAAATGTCAAAAATGACAAATTTCAAGATGGCAAATGTCAAAACTGACAAATGCCACAATGCTAAATGTCAAAAATGAAAAGTGTAACCATGAAAAATGTCAAAAATGACAAATTTCAAGATAGCAAATGTCAAAGATGTCAAATGACAAATGTCAAAAATGAAAAGTGTCAAAAATGACAAAGTTCAGGATGGCAAATGTCTAAGATGTCAAATGACAAATGTCACAATGCTAAATGTCAAAAATGAAAAGTGTCACCATGAAAAATGTCAAAAATGACAAATTTCAAGATAGCAAATGTCAAAACTGACAAATGTCATAATGCTAAATGTCAAAAATGAAAAGTGTCACCATGAAAAATGTCAAAAATGACAAATTTCAAAATGGCAAATGTCAAAGATGTCAAATGACAAATGTCACAATGCTAAATGTCAAAAATGGAAAGTGTCACCATGAAAAATGTCAAAAATAACAAATTTCAAGATGGCAAATGTCAAAGATGTCAAATGACAAATGTCACAATGCTAAATGTCAAAAATGAAAAGTGTCACCATGAAAAATGTCAAAAATGACAAATTTCAAGATGGCAAATGTCAAAGATGTCAAATGACAAATATCACAATGCTAAATGTCAAAAATGACAAATTTCAAGATGGCAAATGTCAAAGATGTCAAATGACAAATGTCACAATGCTAAATGTCAAAAATGAAAAGTGTCACCATAATAAATGTCAAAAATGACAAATTTCAAGATGGCAAATGTCCTCGGTCAAAGATGTGAAATGACAAATGTCACAATGCTAAATGTCAAAAATGAAAAGTGTCACCATGAAAAATGTCAAAAATGACAAATTTCAAGATGGCAAATGTCAAAACTGACAAATGTCACAATGCTAAATGTCAAAAATGATAAGTGTCACCATGAAAAATGTCAAAAATGACAAATTTCAAGATGGCAAATGTCAAAGATGTCAAATGACAAATGTCACAATGCTAAATGTCAAAAATGAAAAGTGTCACCATGAAAAATGTCAAAAATGACAAATTTCAAGATGGCAAATGTCAAAGATGTCAAATGACAAATGTCACAATGCTAAATGTCAAAAATGAAAAGTGTCACCATGAAAAATGTCAAAAATGACAAATTTCAAAATGGCAAATGTCAAAGATGTCAAATGACAAATGTCACAATGCTAAATGTCAAAAATGAAAAGTGTCACCATGAAAAATGTCAAAAATGACAAATTTCAAGATGGCAAATGTCAAAGATGTCAAATGACAAATGTCACAATGCTAAATGTCAAAAATGAAAAGTGTCACAATGCTAAATGTCAAAAATGACAAATTTCAAGATGGCAAATGTCAAAGATGTCAAATGACAAATGTCACAATGTTAAATGTCAAAAATGAAAAGTGTCACCATCAAAAATGTCAAAAATGACAAATTTCAAGATGGCAAATGTCAAAGATGTCAAATGACAAATGTCACAATGCTAAATGTCAAAAATGACAAATTTCAAGATGGCAAATGTCAAAACGGACAAATGTCACAATGCTAAATGTCAAAAATGAATAGTGTCACCATGAAAAATGTCAAAAATAACAAATTTCAAGATGGCAAATGTCAAAGATGTCAAATGACAAATGTCACAATGCTTAATGTCAAAAATGACAAATTTCAAGATGGCAAATGTCAAAGATGTCAAATGACAAATGTCACAATGCTAAATGTCAAAAATGAAAAGT
This sequence comes from Altica lythri, assembly GCA_964028335.1. NCBI lineage: Eukaryota > Metazoa > Arthropoda > Insecta > Coleoptera > Chrysomelidae > Altica > Altica lythri. Next base: position 43,833,011 of record OZ034800.1, on the reverse strand, counting down.
GTCACCATGAAAAATGTCAAAAATGACAAATTTCAAGATGGCAAATGTCAAAGATGTCAAATGACAAATGTCACAATGCTAAATGTCAAAACTGAAAAGTGTCACCATGAAAAATGTCAAAAATGACAAATTTCAAGATGGCAAATGACAAATGTCACAATGCTAAATGTCAAAAATGAAAAGTGTCACCATGAAAAATGTCAAAAATGACAAATTTCAAGATGGCAAATGTCAAAGATGTCAAATGACAAATGTCACAATGCTAAATGTCAAAAATGAAAAGTGTCACCATGAAAAATGTCAAAAATGACAAATTTCAAGATAGCAAATGTCAAAACTGACAAATGTCACAATGCTAAATGTCAAAAATGATAAGTGTCACCATGAAAAATGTCAAAAATAACAAATTTTAAGATGGCAAATGTCCAAGATGTCAAATGACAAATGTCACAATGCTAAATGTCAAAAATGAAAAGTGTCACCATGAAAAATGTCAAAAATGACAAATTTCAAGATAGCAAATGTCAAAGATGTCAAATGACAAATGTCACAATGCTAAATGTCAAAAATGATAAGTGTCACCATGAAAAATGTCAAAAATAACAAATTTCAAGATGGCAAATGTCAAATGACAAATGTCACAATGCCAAATTTCAAAAATGAAAAGTGTCACCATGAAAAATGTCAAAAATGACAAATTTTAAGATGGCAAATGTCAAATATGTCAAATGACAAATGTCACAATGCTAAATGTCAAAAATGAAAAGTGTCACCATGAAAAATGTCAAAAATGACAAATTTCAAGATGGCAAATGTCAAAGATGTCAAATTACAAATGTCACAATGCTAAATGTCAAAAATGAAAAGTGTCACCATGAAAAATGTCAAAAATGACAAATTTCAAGATGGCAAATGTCAAAGATGTCAAATAACAAATGTCACAATGCTAAATGTCAAAAATGAAAAGTGTCACAATGCTAAATGTCAAAAATGACACATTTCAAGATGGCAAATGTCAAAACTGACAAATGTCACAATGCTAAATGTCAAAAATAAAAAGTGTCACCATGAAAAATGTCAAAAATAACAAATTTCAAGATAGCAAATGTCAAAGATGTCAAATGACAAATGTCACAATGCTAAATGTCAAAAATGACAAATTTCAAGATGGCAAATGTCAAAGATGTCAAATGACAAATGTCACAATGCTAAATGTCAAAAATGAAAAGTGTCACCATCAAAAATGTCAAAAATGACAAATTTCAAGATGGCAAATGTCAAAGATGTCAAATGACAAATGTCACAATGCTAAATGTCAAAAATGACAAATTTCAAGATGGCAAATGTCAAAACTGACAAATGTCACAATGCTAAATGTCAAAAATGAATAGTGTCACCATGAAAAATGTCAAAAATAACAAATTTCAAGATGGCAAATGTCAAAGATGTCAAATGACAAATGTCACAATGCTAAATGTCAAAAATGACAAATTTCAAGATGGCAAATGTCAAAGATGTCAAATGACAAATGTCACAATGCTAAATGTCAAAAATGAAAAGTGTCACCATGAAAAATGTCAAAAATTACAAATTTCAAGATGGCAAATGTCAAAGATGTCAAATGACAAATGTCACAATGCTAAATGTCAAAAATGAAAAGTGTCACCATGAAAAATGTCAAAAATGACAAATTTCAAGATGGCAAATGACAAATGTCACAATGCTAAATTTTAAAAATGAAAAGTGTCACCATGAAAAATGTCAAAAATGACAAATTTCAAGATGGCAAATGTCAAAGATATCAAATGACAAATGTCACAATGCTAAATGTCAAAAATGAAAAGTGTCACCATGAAAAATGTCAAAAATGACAAATTTCAAGATGGCAAATGTCAAAGATGTCAAATGACAAATGTCACAATGCTAAATGTCAAAAATGAAAAGTGTCACTATGAAAAATGTCAAAAATGACAAATTTCAAGATGGCAAATGTCAAAACTGACAAATGTCACAATGCTAAATGTCAAAAATGATAAGTGTCACCATGAAAAATGTCAAAAATAACAAATTTTAAGATGGCAAATGTCCAAGATGTCAAATGACAAATGTCACAATGCTAAATGTCAAAAATGATAAGTGTCACCATGAAAAATGTCAAAAATAACAAATTTCAAGATGGCAAATGTCAAATGACAAATGTCACAATGCCAAATTTCAAAAATGAAAAGTGTCACCATGAAAAATGTCAAAAATGACAAATTTTAAGATGGCAAATGTCAAAGATGTCAAATGACAAATGTCACAATGCTAAATGTCAAAAATGAAAAGTGTCACCATGAAAAATGTCAAAAATGACAAATTTCAAGATGGCAAATGTCAAAGATGTCAAATGACAAATGTCACAATGCTAAATGTCAAAAATGAAAAGTGTCACCACGAAAAATGTCAAAAATGACAAATTTCAAGATGGCAAATATCAAAGATGTCAAATAACAAATGTCACAATGCTAAATGTCAAAAATGAAAAGTGTCACAATGCTAAATGTCAAAAATGACAAATTTCAAGATGGCAAATGTCAAAACTGACAAATGTCACAATGCTAAATGTCAAAAATGAAAAGTGTCACCATGAAAAATGTCAAAAATAACAAATTTCAAGATAGCAAATGTCAAAGATGTCAAATGACAAATGTCACAATGCTAAATGTCAAAATGACAAATTTCAAGATGGCAAATGTCAAAGATGTCAAATGACAAATGTCACAATGCTAAATGTCAAAAATGAAAAGTGTCACCATGAAAAATGTCAAAAATGACAAATTTCAAGATGGCAAATGTCAAAGATGTCAAATGACAAATGTCACAATGCTAAATGTCAAAAATGAAAAGTGTCACCACGAAAAATGTCAAAAATGACAAATTTCAAGATGGCAAATGTCAAAACTGACAAATGCCACAATGCTAAATGTCAAAAATGAAAAGTGTCACCATGAAAAATGTCAAAAATGACAAATTTCAAGATAGCAAATGTCAAAACTGACAAATGTCATAATGCTAAATGTCAAAAATGAAAAGTGTCACCATGAAAAATGTCAAAAATGACAAATTTCAAAATGGCAAATGTCAAAGATGTCAAATGACAAATGTCACAATGCTAAATGTCAAAAATGGAAAGTGTCACCATGAAAAATGTCAAAAATAACAAATTTCAAGATGGCAAATGTCAAAGATGTCAAATGACAAATGTCACAATGCTAAATGTCAAAAATGAAAAGTGTCACCATGAAAAATGTCAAAAATGACAAATTTCAAGATGGCAAATGTCAAAGATGTCAAATGACAAATGTCACAATGCTAAATGTCAAAAATGAAAAGTGTCACCATGAAAAATGTCAAAAATGACAAATTTCAAGATGGCAAATGTCAAAGATGTCAAATGACAAATGTCACAATGCTAAATGTCAAAAATGAAAAGTGTCACCATGAAAAATGTCAAAAATGACAAATTTCAAAATGGCAAATGTCAAAGATGTCAAATGACAAATGTCACAATGCTAAATGTCAAAAATGAAAAGTGTCACCATGAAAAATGTCAAAAATGACAAATTTCAAGATGGCAAATGTCAAAGATGTCAAATGACAAATGTCACAATGCTAAATGTCAAAAATGAAAAGTGTCACAATGCTAAATGTCAAAAATGACAAATTTCAAGATGGCAAATGTCAAAGATGTCAAATGACAAATGTCACAATGTTAAATGTCAAAAATGAAAAGTGTCACCATCAAAAATGTCAAAAATGACAAATTTCAAGATGGCAAATGTCAAAGATGTCAAATGACAAATGTCACAATGCTAAATGTCAAAAATGACAAATTTCAAGATGGCAAATGTCAAAACGGACAAATGTCACAATGCTAAATGTCAAAAATGAATAGTGTCACCATGAAAAATGTCAAAAATAACAAATTTCAAGATGGCAAATGTCAAAGATGTCAAATGACAAATGTCACAATGCTTAATGTCAAAAATGACAAATTTCAAGATGGCAAATGTCAAAGATGTCAAATGACAAATGTCACAATGCTAAATGTCAAAAATGAAAAGTGTCACCATGAAAAATGTCAAAAATGACAAATTTCAAGATGGCAAATGTCAAAGATGTCAAATGACAAATGTCACAATGCTAAATGTCAAAACTGAAAAGTGTCACCATGAAAAATGTCAAAAATGACAAATTTCAAGATGGCAAATGACAAATGTCACAATGCTAAATGTCAAAAATGAAAAGTGTCACCATGAAAAATGTCAAAAATGACAAATTTCAAGATGACAAATGTCAAAGATGTCAAATGACAAATGTCACAATGCTAAATGTCAAAAATGAAAAGTGTCACCATGAAAAATGTCAAAAATGACAAATTTCAAGATAGCAAATGTCAAAACTGACAAATGTCACAATGCTAAATGTCAAAAATGATAAGTGTCACCATGAAAAATGTCAAAAATAACAAATTTTAAGATGGCAAATGTCCAAGATGTCAAATGACAAATGTCACAATGCTAAATGTCAAAAATGAAAAGTGTCACCATGAAAAATGTCAAAAATGACAAATTTCAAGATAGCAAATGTCAAAGATGTCAAATGACAAATGTCACAATGCTAAATGTCAAAAATGATAAGTGTCACCATGAAAAATGTCAAAAATAACAAATTTCAAGATGGCAAATGTCAAATGACAAATGTCACAATGCCAAATTTCAAAAATGAAAAGTGTCACCATGAAAAATGTCAAAAATGACAAATTTTAAGATGGCAAATGTCAAATATGTCAAATGACAAATGTCACAATGCTAAATGTCAAAAATGAAAAGTGTCACCATGAAAAATGTCAAAAATGACAAATTTCAAGATGGCAAATGTCAAAGATGTCAAATTACAAATGTCACAATGCTAAATGTTAAAAATGAAAAGTGTCACCATGAAAAATGTCAAAAATGACAAATTTCAAGATGGCAAATGTCAAAGATGTCAAATAACAAATGTCACAATGCTAAATGTCAAAAATGAAAAGTGTCACAATGCTAAATGTCAAAAATGACACATTTCAAGATGGCAAATGTCAAAACTGACAAATGTCACAATGCTAAATGTCAAAAATAAAAAGTGTCACCATGAAAAATGTCAAAAATAACAAATTTCAAGATAGCAAATGTCAAAGATGTCAAATGACAAATGTCACAATGCTAAATGTCAAAAATGACAAATTTCAAGATGGCAAATGTCAAAGATGTCAAATGACAAATGTCACAATGCTAAATGTCAAAAATGAAAAGTGTCACCATCAAAAATGTCAAAAATGACAAATTTCAAGATGGCAAATGTCAAAGATGTCAAATGACAAATGTCACAATGCTAAATGTCAAAAATGACAAATTTCAAGATGGCAAATGTCAAAACTGACAAATGTCACAATGCTAAATGTCAAAAATGAATAGTGTCACCATGAAAAATGTCAAAAATAACAAATTTCAAGATGGCAAATGTCAAAGATGTCAAATGACAAATGTCACAATGCTAAATGTCAAAAATGACAAATTTCAAGATGGCAAATGTCAAAGATGTCAAATGACAAATGTCACAATGCTAAATGTCAAAAATGAAAAGTGTCACCATGAAAAATGTCAAAAATTACAAATTTCAAGATGGCAAATGTCAAAGATGTCAAATGACAAATGTCACAATGCTAAATGTCAAAAATGAAAAGTGTCACCATGAAAAATGTCAAAAATGACAAATTTCAAGATGGCAAATGACAAATGTCACAATGCTAAATTTTAAAAATAAAAAGTGTCACCATGAAAAATGTCAAAAATGACAAATTTCAAGATGGCAAATGTCAAAGATATCAAATGACAAATGTCACAATGCTAAATGTCAAAAATGAAAAGTGTCACCATGAAAAATGTCAAAAATGACAAATTTCAAGATGGCAAATGTCAAAGATGTCAAATGACAAATGTCACAATGCTAAATGTCAAAAATGAAAAGTGTCACTATGAAAAATGTCAAAAATGACAAATTTCAAGATGGCAAATGTCAAAACTGACAAATGTCACAATGCTAAATGTCAAAAATGATAAGTGTCACCATGAAAAATGTCAAAAATGACAAATTTCAAGATAGCAAATGTCAAAACTGACAAATGTCATAATGCTAAATGTCAAAAATGAAAAGTGTCACCATGAAAAATGTCAAAAATGACAAATTTCAAAATGGCAAATGTCAAAGATGTCAAATGACAAATGTCACAATGCTAAATGTCAAAAATGGAAAGTGTCACCATGAAAAATGTCAAAAATAACAAATTTCAAGATGGCAAATGTCAAAGATGTCAAATGACAAATGTCACAATGCTAAATGTCAAAAATGAAAAGTGTCACCATGAAAAATGTCAAAAATGACAAATTTCAAGATGGCAAATGTCAAAGATGTCAAATGACAAATGTCACAATGCTAAATGTCAAAAATGAAAAGTGTCACCATGAAAAATGTCAAAAATGACAAATTTCAAGATGACAAATGTCAAAGATGTCAAATGACAAATGTCACAATGCTAAATGTCAAAAATGAAAAGTGTCACCATGAAAAATGTCAAAAATGACAAATTTCAAAATGGCAAATGTCAAAGATGTCAAATGACAAATGTCACAATGCTAAATGTCAAAAATGAAAAGTGTCACCATGAAAAATGTCAAAAATGACAAATTTCAAGATGGCAAATGTCAAAGATGTCAAATGACAAATGTCACAATGCTAAGTGTCAAAAATGAAAAGTGTCACAATGCTAAATGTCAAAAATGACAAATTTCAAGATGGCAAATGTCAAAGATGTCAAATGACAAATGTCACAATGTTAAATGTCAAAAATGAAAAGTGTCACCATCAAAAATGTCAAAAATGACAAATTTCAAGATGGCAAATGTCAAAGATGTCAAATGACAAATGTCACAATGCTAAATGTCAAAAATGACAAATTTCAAGATGGCAAATGTCAAAACGGACAAATGTCACAATGCTAAATGTCAAAAATGAATAGTGTCACCATGAAAAATGTCAAAAATAACAAATTTCAAGATGGCAAATGTCAAAGATGTCAAATGACAAATGTCACAATGCTTAATGTCAAAAATGACAAATTTCAAGATGGCAAATGTCAAAGATGTCAAATGACAAATGTCACAATGCTAAATGTCAAAAATGAAAAGTGTCACCATGAAAAATGTCAAAAATGACAAATTTCAAGATGGCAAATGTCAAAGATGTCAAATGACAAATGTCACAATGCTAAATGTCAAAACTGAAAAGTGTCACCATGAAAAATGTCAAAAATGACAAATTTCAAGATGGCAAATGACAAATGTCACAATGCTAAATGTCAAAAATGAAAAGTGTCACCATGAAAAATGTCAAAAATGACAAATTTCAAGATGACAAATGTCAAAGATGTCAAATGACAAATGTCACAATGCTAAATGTCAAAAATGAAAAGTGTCACCATGAAAAATGTCAAAAATGACAAATTTCAAGATAGCAAATGTCAAAACTGACAAATGTCACAATGCTAAATGTCAAAAATGATAAGTGTCACCATGAAAAATGTCAAAAATAACAAATTTTAAGATGGCAAATGTCCAAGATGTCAAATGACAAATGTCACAATGCTAAATGTCAAAAATGAAAAGTGTCACCATGAAAAATGTCAAAAATGACAAATTTCAAGATAGCAAATGTCAAAGATGTCAAATGACAAATGTCACAATGCTAAATGTCAAAAATGATAAGTGTCACCATGAAAAATGTCAAAAATAACAAATTTCAAGATGGCAAATGTCAAATGACAAATGTCACAATGCCAAATTTCAAAAATGAAAAGTGTCACCATGAAAAATGTCAAAAATGACAAATTTTAAGATGGCAAATGTCAAATATGTCAAATGACAAATGTCACAATGCTAAATGTCAAAAATGAAAAGTGTCACCATGAAAAATGTCAAAAATGACAAATTTCAAGATGGCAAATGTCAAAGATGTCAAATTACAAATGTCACAATGCTAAATGTCAAAAATGAAAAGTGTCACCATGAAAAATGTCAAAAATGACAAATTTCAAGATGGCAAATGTCAAAGATGTCAAATAACAAATGTCACAATGCTAAATGTCAAAAATGAAAAGTGTCACAATGCTAAATGTCAAAAATGACACATTTCAAGATGGCAAATGTCAAAACTGACAAATGTCACAATGCTAAATGTCAAAAATAAAAAGTGTCACCATGAAAAATGTCAAAAATAACAAATTTCAAGATAGCAAATGTCAAAGATGTCAAATGACAAATGTCACAATGCTAAATGTCAAAAATGACAAATTTCAAGATGGCAAATGTCAAAGATGTCAAATGACAAATGTCACAATGCTAAATGTCAAAAATGAAAAGTGTCACCATCAAAAATGTCAAAAATGACAAATTTCAAGATGGCAAATGTCAAAGATGTCAAATGACAAATGTCACAATGCTAAATGTCAAAAATGACAAATTTCAAGATGGCAAATGTCAAAACTGACAAATGTCACAATGCTAAATGTCAAAAATGAATAGTGTCACCATGAAAAATGTCAAAAATAACAAATTTCAAGATGGCAAATGTCAAAGATGTCAAATGACAAATGTCACAATGCTAAATGTCAAAAATGACAAATTTCAAGATGGCAAATGTCAAAGATGTCAAATGACAAATGTCACAATGCTAAATGTCAAAAATGAAAAGTGTCACCATGAAAAATGTCAAAAATTACAAATTTCAAGATGGCAAATGTCAAAGATGTCAAATGACAAATGTCACAATGCTAAATGTCAAAAATGAAAAGTGTCACCATGAAAAATGTCAAAAATGACAAATTTCAAGATGGCAAATGACAAATGTCACAATGCTAAATTTTAAAAATGAAAAGTGTCACCATGAAAAATGTCAAAAATGACAAATTTCAAGATGGCAAATGTCAAAGATATCAAATGACAAATGTCACAATGCTAAATGTCAAAAATGAAAAGTGTCACCATGAAAAATGTCAAAAATGACAAATTTCAAGATGGCAAATGTCAAAGATGTCAAATGACAAATGTCACAATGCTAAATGTCAAAAATGAAAAGTGTCACTATGAAAAATGTCAAAAATGACAAATTTCAAGATGGCAAATGTCAAAACTGACAAATGTCACAATGCTAAATGTCAAAAATGATAAGTGTCACCATGAAAAATGTCAAAAATAACAAATTTTAAGATGGCAAATGTCCAAGATGTCAAATGACAAATGTCACAATGCTAAATGTCAAAAATGATAAGTGTCACCATGAAAAATGTCAAAAATAACAAATTTCAAGATGGCAAATGTCAAATGACAAATGTCACAATGCCAAATTTCAAAAATGAAAAGTGTCACCATGAAAAATGTCAAAAATGACAAATTTTAAGATGGCAAATGTCAAAGATGTCAAATGACAAATGTCACAATGCTAAATGTCAAAAATGAAAAGTGTCACCATGAAAAATGTCAAAAATGACAAATTTCAAGATGGCAAATGTCAAAGATGTCAAATGACAAATGTCACAATGCTAAATGTCAAAAATGAAAAGTGTCACCACGAAAAATGTCAAAAATGACAAATTTCAAGATGGCAAATATCAAAGATGTCAAATTACAAATGTCACAATGCTAAATGTCAAAAATGAAAAGTGTCACAATGCTAAATGTCAAAAATGACAAATTTCAAGATGGCAAATGTCAAAACTGACAAATGTCACAATGCTAAATGTCAAAAATGAAAAGTGTCACCATGAAAAATGTCAAAAATAACAAATTTCAAGATAGCAAATGTCAAAGATGTCAAATGACAAATGTCACAATGCTAAATGTCAAAAATGACAAATTTCAAGATGGCAAATGTCAAAGATGTCAAATGACAAATGTCACAATGCTAAATGTCAAAAATGAAAAGTGTCACCATGAAAAATGTCAAAAATGACAAATTTCAAGATGGCAAATGTCAAAGATGTCAAATGACAAATGTCACAATGCTAAATGTCAAAAATGAAAAGTGTCACCACGAAAAATGTCAAAAATGACAAATTTCAAGATGGCAAATGTCAAAACTGACAAATGCAACAATGCTAAATGTCAAAAATGAAAAGTGTCACCATGAAAAATGTCAAAAATGACAAATTTCAAGATAGCAAATGTCAAAACTGACAAATGTCATAATGCTAAATGTCAAAAATGAAAAGTGTCACCATGAAAAATGTCAAAAATGACAAATTTCAAAATGGCAAATGTCAAAGATGTCAAATGACAAATGTCACAATGCTAAATGTCAAAAATGGAAAGTGTCACCATGAAAAATGTCAAAAATAACAAATTTCAAGATGGCAAATGTCAAAGATGTCAAATGACAAATGTCACAATGCTAAATGTCAAAAATGAAAAGTGTCACCATGAAAAATGTCAAAAATGACAAATTTCAAGATGGCAAATGTCAAAGATGTCAAATGACAAATATCACAATGCTAAATGTCAAAAATGACAAATTTCAAGATGGCAAATGTCAAAGATGTCAAATGACAAATGTCACAATGCTAAATGTCAAAAATGAAAAGTGTCACCATAATAAATGTCAAAAATGACAAATTTCAAGATGGCAAATGTCCTCGGTCAAAGATGTGAAATGACAAATGTCACAATGCTAAATGTCAAAAATGAAAAGTGTCACCATGAAAAATGTCAAAAATGACAAATTTCAAGATGGCAAATGTCAAAACTGACAAATGTCACAATGCTAAATGTCAAAAATGATAAGTGTCACCATGAAAAATGTCAAAAATGACAAATTTCAAGATGGCAAATGTCAAAGATGTCAAATGACAAATGTCACAATGCTAAATGTCAAAAATGAAAAGTGTCACCATGAAAAATGTCAAAAATGACAAATTTCAAGATGGCAAATGTCAAAGATGTCAAATGACAAATGTCACAATGCTAAATGTCAAAAATGAAAAGTGTCACCATGAAAAATGTCAAAAATGACAAATTTCAAAATGGCAAATGTCAAAGATGTCAAATGACAAATGTCACAATGCTAAATGTCAAAAATGAAAAGTGTCACCATGAAAAATGTCAAAAATGACAAATTTCAAGATGGCAAATGTCAAAGATGTCAAATGACAAATGTCACAATGCTAAATGTCAAAAATGAAAAGTGTCACCATGAAAAATGTCAAAAATGACAAATTTCAAGATGGCAAATGTCAAAACTGACAAATGCCACAATGCTAAATGTCAAAAATGAAAAGTGTCACCATGAAAAATGTCAAAAATGACAAATTTCAAGATGGCAAATGTCAAAACTGACAAATGCCACAATGCTAAATGTCAAAAATGAAAAGTGTCACCATGAAAAATGTCAAAAATGACAAATTTCAAGATAGCAAATGTCAAAGATGTCAAATGACAAATGTCAAAAATGAAAAGTGTCAAAAATGACAAAGTTCAGGATGGCAAATGTCTAAGATGTCAAATGACAAATGTCACAATGCTAAATGTCAAAAATGAAAAGTGTCACCATGAAAAATGTCAAAAATGACAAATTTCAAGATAGCAAATGTCAAAACTGACAAATGTCATAATGCTAAATGTCAAAAATGAAAAGTGTCACCATGAAAAATGTCAAAAATGACAAATTTCAAAATGGCAAATGTCAAAGATGTCAAATGACAAATGTCACAATGCTAAATGTCAAAAATGGAAAGTGTCACCATGAAAAATGTCAAAAATAACAAATTTCAAGATGGCAAATGTCAAAGATGTCAAATGACAAATGTCACAATGCTAAATGTCAAAAATGAAAAGTGTCACCATGAAAAATGTCAAAAATGACAAATTTCAAGATGGCAAATGTCAAAGATGTCAAATGACAAATATCACAATGCTAAATGTCAAAAATGACAAATTTCAAGATGGCAAATGTCAAAGATGTCAAATGACAAATGTCACAATGCTAAATGTCAAAAATGAAAAGTGTCACCATAATAAATGTCAAAAATGACAAATTTCAAGATGGCAAATGTCCTCGGTCAAAGATGTGAAATGACAAATGTCACAATGCTAAATGTCAAAAATGAAAAGTGTCACCATGAAAAATGTCAAAAATGACAAATTTCAAGATGGCAAATGTCAAAACTGACAAATGTCACAATGCTAAATGTCAAAAATGATAAGTGTCACCATGAAAAATGTCAAAAATGACAAATTTCAAGATGGCAAATGTCAAAGATGTCAAATGACAAATGTCACAATGCTAAATGTCAAAAATGAAAAGTGTCACCATGAAAAATGTCAAAAATGACAAATTTCAAGATGGCAAATGTCAAAGATGTCAAATGACAAATGTCACAATGCTAAATGTCAAAAATGAAAAGTGTCACCATGAAAAATGTCAAAAATGACAAATTTCAAAATGGCAAATGTCAAAGATGTCAAATGACAAATGTCACAATGCTAAATGTCAAAAATGAAAAGTGTCACCATGAAAAATGTCAAAAATGACAAATTTCAAGATGGCAAATGTCAAAGATGTCAAATGACAAATGTCACAATGCTAAATGTCAAAAATGAAAAGTGTCACCATGAAAAATGTCAAAAATGACAAATTTCAAGATGGCAAATGTCAAAGATGTCAAATGACAAATGTCACAATGCTAAATGTCAAAAATGAAAAGTGTCACCATGAAAAATATCAAAAATGACAAATTTCAAGATGGCAAATGTCAAAACTGACAAATGTCACAATGCTTAATGTCAAAAATGATAAGTGTCACCATGAAAAATGTCAAAAATAACAAATTGCAAGATGGCAAATGTCCAAGATGTCAAATGACAAATGTCACAATGCTAAATGTCAAAAATGAAAAGTGTCACCATGAAAAATGTCAAAAATGACAAATTTCAAGATGGCAAATGTCAAAGATGTCAAATGGCAAATGTCACAATGCTAAATGTCAAAAATGATAAGTGTCACCATGAAAAATGTCAAAAATAACAAATTTCAAGATGGCAAATGTCAAAGATGTCAAATGACAAATGTCACAATGCTAAATGTCAAAAATGAAAAGTGTTACCATGAAAAATGTCAAAAATGACAAATTTTAAGATGGCAAATGTCAAAGATGTCAAATGACAAATGTCACAATGCTAAATGTCAAAAATGAAAAGTGTCACCATAAAAATGTCAAAAATGACAAATTTCAAGATGGCAAATGTCAAAGATGTCAAATGACAAATGTCACAATGCTAAATGTCAAAAATGAAAAGTGTCACCATGAAAAATGTCAAAAATGACAAATTTCAAGATGGCAAATGTCAAAGATGTCAAATGACAAATGTCACAATGCTAAATGTCAAAAATGACAAATTTCAAGATGGCAAATGTCAAAACTGTCAAATGTCACAATGCTAAATGTCAAAAATGAAAAGTGTCAAAACGAAAAATGTCAAAAATAACAAATTTCAAGATAGCAAATGTTAAAGATGTCAAATGACAAATGTCACAATGCTAAATGTCAAAAATGACAAATTTCAAGATGGCAAATGTCAAAGATGTCAAATGACAAATGTCACAATGCTAAATGTCAAAAATGAAAAGTGTCACCATGAAAAATGTCAAAAATGACAAATTTCAAGATGGCAAATGTCAAAGATGTCAAATGACAAATGTCACAATGCTAAATGTCAAAAATGAAAAGTGTCACCATGAAAAATGTCCAAAATGACAAATTTCAAGATGGCAAATGTCAAAACTGACAAATGTCACAATGCTAAATGTCAAAAATGAAAAGTGTCACCATGAAAAATGTCAAAAATGACAAATTTCAAGATGGCAAATGTCAAAGATGTCAAATGACAAATGTCACAATGCTAAATGTCAAAAATGAAAAGTGACAAAAATGACAAATTTCAAGTTGGCAAATGTCTAAGATGTCAAATGACAAATGTCACAATGCTAAATGTCAAAAATGAAAAGTGTCACCATGAAAAATGTCAAAAATGACAAATTTCAAGATGGCAAATGTCAAAACTGACAAATGTCACAATGCTAAATGTCAAAAATGAAAAGTGTCACCATGAAAAATGTCAAAAATGTTAAATTTCAAGATGGCAAATGTCAAAGATGTCAAATGACAAATGTCAAAATGCTAAATGTCAAAAATGAAAAGTGTCACCATGAAAAATGTCAAAAATGACAAATTTCAAGATGGCAAATGTCAAAAATGTCAAATGACAAATGTCACAATGCTAAATGTCAAAAATGAAAAGTGTCACAATGCTAAATGTCAAAAATGACAAATTTCAAGATGGCAAATGTCAAAGATGTCAAATGACAAATGTCACAATGCTAAATGTCAAAAATGAAAAGTGTCACCATGAAAAATGTCAAAAATAACAAATTTCAAGATGGCAAATGTCAAAAATGTCAAATGACAAATGTCACAATGCTAAATGTCAAAAATGAAAAGTGTCACAATGCTAAATGTCAAAAATGACAAATTTCAAGATGGCAAATGTCAAAGATGTCAAATGACAAATGTCACAATGCTAAATGTCAAAAATGAAAAGTGTCACCATGAAAAATGTCAAAAATAACAAATTTCAAGATGGCAAATGTCAAAGATGTCAAATGACAAATGTTACAATGCTAAATGTCAAAAATGAAAAGTGTCACCATGAAAAATGTCAAAAATGACAAATTTCAAGATGGCAAATGTCAGAACTGACAAATGCCACAATGCTAAATGTCAAAAATGAAAAGTGTCACCATGAAAAATGTCAAAAATGACAAATTTCAAGATAGCAAATGTCAAAGATGTCAAATGACAAATGTCACAATGCTAAATGTCAAAAATGAAAAGTGTCAAAAATGACAAAGTTCAAGATGGCAAATGTCTAAGATGTCAAATGACAAATGTCACAATGCTAAATGTCAAAAATGACACATTTCAAGATGGCAAATGTCAAAACTGACAAATGTCACAATGCTAAATGTCAAAAATGAAAAGTGTTACCATGAAAAATGTCAAAAATGACAAATTTCAAGATGGCAAATGTCAAAGATGTCAAATGACAAATGTCACAATGCTAAATGTCAAAAATGAAAAGTGTCACCATGAAAAATGTCCAAAATGACAAATTTAAGGATGGCAAATGTCAAAACTGACAAATGTCACAATGCTAAATGTCAAAAATGAAAAGTGTCACCATGAAAAATGTTAAAAATGACAAATTTCAAGATGGCAAATGTCTAAGATGTCACATGACAAATGTCACAATGCTAAATGTCAAAAATGAAAAGTGTCACCATAAAAAATGTCAAAAATGACAAATTTCAAGATGGCAAATGTCAAAACTGACAAATGTCACAATGCTAAATGTCAAAAATGAAAAGTGTCACCATGAAAAATGTCAAAAATGACAAATTTCAAGATGGCAAATGTCAAAGATGTCAAATGACAAATGTCACAATGCTAAATGTCAAAAATGAAAAGTGTCACCATGAAAAATGTCAAAAATGACAAATTTCAAGATGGCAAATGTCAAAGATGTCAAATGACAAATGTCACAATGCTAAATGTCAAAAATGAAAAGTGTCACAATGCTAAATGTCAAAAATGACAAATGTCAAAGATGGCAAATGTCAAAGATGTCAAATGACAAATGTCACAATGCTAAATGTCAAAAATGAAAAGTGTCACCATGAAAAATGTCAAAAATGACAAATTTCAAGATGGCAAATGTCAAAGATGTCAAATGACAAATGTCACAATGCTAAATGTCAAAAATGAAAAGTGTCACCATGAAAAATGTCAAAAATAACAAATTTCAAGATGGCAAATGTCAAAGATGTCAAATGACAAATGTCACAATGCTAAATGTCAAAAATGAAAAGTGTCACCATGAAAAATATCAAAAATGACAAATTTCAAGATGGCAAATGTCAAAACTGACAAATGTCACAATGCTTAATGTCAAAAATGATAAGTGTCACCATGAAAAATGTCAAAAATAACAAATTGCAAGATGGCAAATGTCCAAGATGTCAAATGACAAATGTCACAATGCTAAATGTCAAAAATGAAAAGTGTCACCATGAAAAATGTCAAAAATGACAAATTTCAAGATGGCAAATGTCAAAGATGTCAAATGGCAAATGTCACAATGCTAAATGTCAAAAATGATAAGTGTCACCATGAAAAATGTCAAAAATAACAAATTTCAAGATGGCAAATGTCAAAGATGTCAAATGACAAATGTCACAATGCTAAATGTCAAAAATGAAAAGTGTTACCATGAAAAATGTCAAAAATGACAAATTTTAAGTTGGCAAATGTCAAAGATGTCAAATGACAAATGTCACAATGCTAAATGTCAAAAATGAAAAGTGTCACCATAAAAATGTCAAAAATGACAAATTTCAAGATGGCAAATGTCAAAGATGTCAAATGACAAATGTCACAATGCTAAATGTCAAAAATAAAAAGTGTCACAATGCTAAATGTCAAAAATGACAAATTTCAAGATGGCAAATGTCAAAACTGACAAATGTCACAATGCTAAATGTCAAAAATGAAAAGTGTCAAAATGAAAAATGTCAAAAATAACAAATTTCAAGATAGCAAATGTCAAAGATGTCAAATGACAAATGTCACAATGCTAAATGTCAAAAATGACAAATTTCAAGATGCAAATGTCAAAACTGACAAATGTCACAATGCTAAATGTCAAAAATGAAAAGTGTTACCATGAAAAATGTCAAAAATGACAAATTTCAAGATGGCAGATGTCAAAGATGTCAAATGACAAATGTCACAATGCTAAATGTCAAAAATGAAAAGTGTCACCATGAAAAATGTCCAAAATGACAAATTTCAAGATGGCAAATGTCAAAACTGACAAATGTCACAATGCTAAATGTCAAAAATGAAAAGTGTCACCATGAAAAATGTTAAAAATGACAAATTTCAAGATGGCAAATGTCTAAGATGTCAAATGACAAATGTCACAATGCTAAATGTCAAAAATGAAAAGTGTCACCATAAAAAATGTCAAAAATGACAAATTTCAAGATGGCAAATGTCAAAACTGACAAATGTCACAATGCTAAATGTCAAAAATGAAAAGTGTCACCATGAAAAATGTCAAAAATGACAAATTTCAAGATGGCAAATGTCAAAGATGTCAAATGACAAATGTCACAATGCTAAATGTCAAAAATGAAAAGTGTCACCATGAAAAATGTCAAAAATGACAAATTTCAAGATGGCAAATGTCAAAGATGTCAAATGACAAATGTCACAATGCTAAATGTCTAAAATGAAAAGTGTCACAATGCTAAATGTCAAAAATGAAAAATTTCAAGATGGCAAATGTCAAAGATGTCAAATGACAAATGTCACAATGCTAAATGTCAAAAATGAAAAGTGTCACCATAAAAAATGTCAAAAATGACAAATTTCAAGATGGCAAATGTCAAAGATGTCAAATGACAAATGTCACAATGCTAAATGTCAAAAATGACAAATTTCAAGATGGCAAATGTCAAAGATGTCAAATGACAAATGTCACAATGCTAAATGTCAAAAATGAAAAGTGTCACCATGAAAAATGTCAAAAATGACAAATTTCAAAATGGCAAATGTCAAAGATGTCAAATGACAAATGTCACAATGCTAAATGTCAAAAATGAAAAGTGTCACCATGAAAAATGTCACAATGCTAAATGTCAAAAATGAAAAGTGTCAAAAATGACAAATTTCAAGTTGGCAAATGTCTAAGATGTCAAATGACAAATGTCACAATGCTAAATGTCAAAAATGAAAAGTGTCACCATGAAAAATGTCAAAAATGACAAATTTCAAGATGGCAAATGTCAAAACTGACAAATGTCACAATGCTAAATGTCAAAAATGAAAAGTGTCACCATGAAAAATGTCAAAAATGACAAATTTCAAGATAGCAAATGTCAAAGATGTCAAATGACAAATGTCAAAATGCTAAATGTCAAAAATGAAAAGTGTCACCATGAAAAATGTCAAAAATGACAAATTTCAAGATGGCAAATGTCAAAGATGTCAAATGACAAATGTCACAATGCTAAATATCAAAAATGAAAAGTGTCACCATGAAAAATGTCAAAAATAACAAATTTCAAGGTGGCAAATGTCAAAAATGTCAAATGACAAATGTCACAATGCTAAATGTCAAAAATGAAAAGTGTCACAATGCAAAATGTCAAAAATGACAAATTTCAAGATGGCAAATGTCAGAAATGTCAAATGACAAATGTCACAATGCTAAATGTCAAAAATGAAAAGTGTCACCATGAAAAATGTCAAAAATGACAAATTTCAAGATGGCAAATGTCAAAGATGTCAAATGACCAATGTTACAATGCTAAATGTCAAAAATAAAAAGTGTCACCATGAAAAATGTCAAAAATGACAAATTTCAAGATAGCAAATGTCAAAGATGTCAAATGACAAATGTCACAATGCTAAATGTCAAAAATGAAAAGTGTCAAAAATGACAAAGTTCAAGATGGCAAATGTCTAAGATGTCAAATGACAAATGTCACAATGCTAAATGTCAAAAATGACAAATTTCAAGATGGCAAATGTCAAAACTGACAAATGTCACAATGCTAAATGTCAAAAATGAAAAGTGTTACCATGAAAAATGTCAAAAATGACAAATTTCAAGATGGCAAATGTCAAAGATGTCAAATGACAAATGTCACAATGCTAAATGTCAAAAATGAAAAGTGTCACCATGAAAAATGTCCAAAATGACAAATTTCAAGATGGCAAATGTCAAAACTGACAAATGTCACAATGCTAAATGTCAAAAATGAAAAGTGTCACCATGAAAAATGTTAAAAATGACAAATTTCAAGATGGCAAATGTCTAAGATGCCAAATGACAAATGTCACAATGCTAAATGTCAAAAATGAAAAGTGTCACCATAAAAAATGTCAAAAATGACAAATTTCAAGATGGCAAATGTCAAAGATGTCAAATGACAAATGTCACAATGCTAAATGTCAAAAATGAAAAGTGTCACCATGAAAAATGTCAAAAATGACAAATTTCAAGATGGCAAATGTCAAAGATGTCAAATGACAAATGTCACAATGCTAAATGTCAAAAATGAAAAGTGTCACCATGAAAAATATCAAAAATGACAAATTTCAAGATGGCAAATGTCAAAACTGACAAATGTCACAATGCTTAATGTCAAAAATGATAAGTGTCACCATGAAAAATGTCAAAAATAACAAATTGCAAGATGGCAAATGTCCAAGATGTCAAATGACAAATGTCACAATGCTAAATGTCAAAAATGAAAAGTGTCACCATGAAAAATGTCAAAAAGGACAAATTTCAAGATGGCAAATGTCAAAGATGTCAAATGGCAAATGTCACAATGCTAAATGTCAAAAATGATAAGTGTCACCATGAAAAATGTCAAAAATAACAAATTTCAAGATGGCAAATGTCAAAGATGTCAAATGACAAATGTCACAATGCTAAATGTCAAAAATGAAAAGTGTTACCATGAAAAATGTCAAAAATGACAAATTTTAAGATGGCAAATGTCAAAGATGTCAAATGACAAATGTCACAATGCTAAATGTCAAAAATGAAAAGTGTCACCATAAAAATGTCAAAAATGACAAATTTCAAGATGGCAAATGTCAAAGATGTCAAATGACAAATGTCACAATGCTAAATGTCAAAAATGAAAAGTGTCACCATGAAAAATGTCAAAAATGACAAATTTCAAGATGGCAAATGTCAAAGATGTCAAATGACAAATGTCACAATGCTAAATGTCAAAAATGACAAATTTCAAGATGGCAAATGTCAAAACTGACAAATGTCACAATGCTAAATGTCAAAAATGAAAAGTGTCAAAATGAAAAATGTCAAAAATAACAAATTTCAAGATAGCAAATGTCAAAGATGTCAAATGACAAATGTCACAATGCTAAATGTCAAAAATGACAAATTTCAAGATGGCAAATGTCAAAGATGTCAAATGACAAATGTCACAATGCTAAATGTCAAAAATGAAAAGTGTCACCATGAAAAATGTCAAAAATGACAAATTTCAAGATGGCAAATGTCAAAGATGTCAAATGACAAATGTCACAATGCTAAATGTCAAAAATGAAAAGTGTCACCATGAAAAATGTCCAAAATGACAAATTTCAAGATGGCAAATGTCAAAACTGACAAATGTCACAATGCTAAATGTCAAAAATGAAAAGTGTCACCATGAAAAATGTCAAAAATGACAAATTTCAAGATGGCAAATGTCAAAGATGTCAAATGACAAATGTCACAACGCTAAATGTCAAAAATGAAAAGTGTCAAAAATGACAAATTTCAAGTTGGCAAATGTCTAAGATGTCAAATGACAAATGTCACAATGCTAAATGTCAAAAATGAAAAGTGTCACCATGAAAAATGTCAAAAATGACAAATTTCAAGATGGCAAATGTTAAAACTGACAAATGTCACAATGCTAAATGTCAAAAATGAATGTCAAAAATGAAAAGTGTCACCATGAAAAATGTCAAAAATGACAAATTTCAAGATGGCAAATGTCAAATGACAAATGTCACAATGCTAAATGTCAAAAATGAAAAGTGTCACAATGCTAAATGTCAAAAATGACAAATTTCAAGATGGCAAATGTCAAAGATGTCAAATGACAAATGTCACAATGCTAAATGTCAAAAATGAAAAGTGTCACCATGAAAAATGTCAAAAATGACAAATTTCAAGATGGCAAATGTCAAAGATGTCAAATGACAAATGTTACAATGCTAAATGTCAAAAATGAAAAGTGTCACTATGAAAAATGTCAAAAATGACAAATTTCAAGATGGCAAATGTCAAAACTGACAAATGCCACAATGCTAAATGTCAAAAATGAAAAGTGTCACCATGAAAAATGTCAAAAATGACAAATTTCAAGATAGCAAATGTCAAAGATGTCAAATGACAAATGTCACAATGCTAAATGTCAAAAATGAAAAGTGTCAAAAATGACAAAGTTTAAGATGGCAAATGTCTAAGATGTCAAATGACAAATGTCACAATGCTAAATGTCAAAAATGACAAATTTCAAGATGGCAAATGTCAAAACTGACAAATGTCACAATGCTAAATGTCAAAAATGAAAAGTGTTACCATGAAAAATGTCAAAAATGACAAATTTCAAGATGGCAAATGTCAAAGATGTCAAATGACAAATGTCACAATGCTAAATGTCAAAAATGAAAAGTGTCACCATGAAAAATGTCCAAAATGACAAATTTCAAGATGGCAAATGTCAAAACTGACAAATGTCACAATGCTAAATGTCAAAAATGAAAAGTGTCACCATGAAAAATGTTAAAAATGACAAATTTCAAGATGGCAAATGTCTAAGATGTCAAATGACAAATGTCACAATGCTAAATGTCAAAAATGAAAAGTGTCACCATAAAAAATGTCAAAAATGACAAATTTCAAGATGGCAAATGTCAAAACTGACAAATGTCACAATGCTAAATGTCAAAAATGAAAAGTGTTACCATGAAAAATGTCAAAAATAACAAATTTCAAGATGGCAAATGTCAAAGATGTCAAATGACAAATGTCACAATGCTAAATGTCAAAAATGACAAATGTCACAATGCTAAATGTCAAAAATGACAAATTTCAAGATGGCAAATGTCAAAGATGTCAAATGACAAATGTCACAATGCTAAATGTCAAAAATGAAAAGTGTCACCATGAAAAATGTCAAAAATGACAAATTTCAAGATGGCAAATGTCAAAGATGTCAAATGACAAATGTCACAATGCTAAATGTCAAAAATGAAAAGTGTCACCATGAAAAATGTCAAAAATGACAAATTTCAAGATGGCAAATGTCAAAGATGTCAAATGACAAATGTCACAATGCTAAATGTCAAAAATGAAAAGTGTCACCATGAAAAATGTCAAAAATGACAAATTTCAAGATGGCAAATGTCAAAGATGTCAAATGACAAATGTCACAATGCTAAATGTCAAAAATGAAAAGTGTCACCATGAAAAATGTCAAAAATGACAAATTTTAAGTTGGCAAATCTCAAAGATGTCAAATGACAAATGTCACAATGCTAAATGTCAAAAATGAAAAGTGTCACCATAAAAATGTCAAAAATGACAAATTTCAAGATGGCAAATGTCAAAGATGTCAAATGACAAATGTCACAATACTAAATGTCAAAAATGAAAAGTGTCACCATGAAAAATGTCAAAAATGACAAATTTCAAGATGGCAAATGTCAAAGATGTCAAATGACAAATGTCACAATGCTAAATGTCAAAAATGAAAAGTGTCACAATGCTAAATGTCAAAAATGAGAAATTTCAAGATGGCAAATGTCAAAACTGACAAATGTCACAATGCTAAATGTCAAAAATGAAAAGTGTCAAAATGAAAAATGTCAAAAATAACAAATTTCAAGATAGCAAATGTCAAAGATGTCAAATGACAAATGTCACAATGCTAAATGTCAAAAATGACAAATTTCAAGATGGCAAATGTCAAAACTGACAAATGTCACAATGCTAAATGTCAAAAATGAAAAGTGTTACCATAAAAAATGTCAAAAATGACAAATTTCAAGATGGCAAATGTCAAAGATGTCAAATGACAAATGTCACAATGCTAAATGTCAAAAATGAAAAGTGTCATTATGAAAAATGTCCAAAATGACAAATTTCAAGATGGCAAATGTCAAAACTGACAAATGTCACAATGCTAAATGTCAAAAATGAAAAGTGTCACCATGAAAAATGTTAAAAATGACAAATTTCAAGATGGCAAATGTCTAAGATGTCAAATGACAAATGTCACAATACTAAATGTCAAAAATGAAAAGTGTCACCATAAAAAATGTCAAAAATGACAAATTTCAAGATGGCAAATGTCAAAACTGACAAATGTCACAATGCTAAATGTCAAAAATGACAAATTTCAAGATGGCAAATGTCAAAACTGACAAATGTCACAATGCTAAATGTCAAAAATGAAAAGTGTTACCATGAAAAATGTCAAAAATAACAAATTTCAAGATGGCAAATGTCAAAGATGTCAAATGACAAATGTCACAATGCTAAATGTCAAAAATGACAAATTTCAAGATGGCAAATGTCAAAGATGTCAAATGACAAATGTCACAATGCTAAATGTCAAAAATGAAAAGTGTCACCATGAAAAATGTCAAAAATGACAAATTTCAAGATGGCAAATGTCAAAGATGTCAAATGACAAATGTCACAATGCTAAATGTCAAAAATGAAAAGTGTCACCATGAAAAATGTCAAAAATGACAAATTTCAAGATGGCAAATGTCAAAACTGACAAATGTCACAATGTTAAATGTCAAAAATGAAAAGTGTCACCATGAAAATTGTCAAAAACGACAAATTTCAAGATAGCAAATGTCAAAGATGTCAAATGACAAATGTCAAAATGCTAAATGTCAAAAATGAAAAGTGTCACCATGAAAAATGTCAAAAATGACAAATTTCAAGATGGCAAATGTCAAAGATGTCAAATGACAAATGTCACAATGCTAAATATCAAAAATGAAAAGTGTCACCATGAAAAATGTCAAAAATAACAAATTTCAAGGTGGCAAATGTCAAAAATGTCAAATGACAAATGTCACAATGCTAAATGTCAAAAATGAAAAGTGTCACAATGCTAAATGTCAAAAATGACAAATTTCAAGATGGCAAATGTCAAAGATGTCAAATGACAAATGTCACAATGCTAAATGTCAAAAATGAAAAGTGTCACCATGCAAAATGTCAAAAATGACAAATTTCAAGATGGCAAATGTCAAAGATGTCAAATGACCAATGTTACAATGCTAAATGTCAAAAATGAAAAGTGTCACCATGAAAAATGTCAAAAATAACAAATTTCAAGATGGCAAATGTCAAAGATGTCAAATGACAAATGTCACAATGCTAAATGTCAAAAATGAAAAGTGTCACCATGAAAAATGTCAAAAATGACAAATTTCAAGATGGCAAATGTCAAAGATGTCAAATGACAAATATCACAATGCTAAATGTCAAAAATGACAAATTTCAAGATGGCAAATGTCAAAGATGTCAAATGACAAATGTCACAATGCTAAATGTCAAAAATGAAAAGTGTCACCATAAAAAATGTCAAAAATGACAAATTTCAAGATGGCAAATGTCCTCGGTCAAAGATGTCAAATGACAAATGTCACAATGCTAAATGTCAAAAATGAAAAGTGTCACAATGAAAAATGTCAAAAATGACAAATTTCAAGATGGCAAATGTCAAAACTGACAAATGTCACAATGCTAAATGTCAAAAATGAAAAGTGTCACCATGAAAAATGTCAAAAATGACAAATTTCAAGATGGCAAATGTCAAAGATGTCAAATGACAAATGTCACAATGCTAAATGTCAAAAATGAAAAGTGTCACCATGAAAAATGTCAAAAATGACAAATTTCAAGATGGCAAATGTCAAAGATGTCAAATGACAAATGTCACAATGCTAAATGTCAAAAATGAAAAGTGTCACCATGAAAAATGTCAAAAATGACAAATTTCAAGATGGCAAATGTCAAAGATGTCAAATGACAAATGTCACAATGCTAAATGTCAAAAATGAAAAGTGTCACCATGAAAAATATCAAAAATGACAAATTTCAAGATGGCAAATGTCAAAACTGACAAATGTCACAATGCTTAATGTCAAAAATGAAAAGTGTCACCATGAAAAATGTCAAAAATGACAAATTTCAAGATGGCAAATGTCAAAGATGTCAAATGACAAATGTCAAAATGCTAAATGTCAAAAATGAAAAGTGTCACAATGCTAAATGTCAAAAATGTCAAATTTCAAGATGGCAAATGTCAAAACTGACAAATGTCACAATGCTAAATGTCAAAAATGAAAAGTGTCAAAATGAAAAATGTCAAAAATAACAAATTTCAAGATAGCAAATGTCAAAGATGTCAAATGACAAATGTCACAATGCTAAATGTCAAAAATGACAAATTTCAAGATGGCAAATGTCAAAACTGACAAATGTCACAATGCTAAATGTCAAAAATGAAAAGTGTTACCATGAAAAATGTCAAAAATGACAAATTTCAAGATGGCAAATGTCAAAGATGTCAAATGACAAATGTCACAATGCTAAATGTCACAAATGAAAAGTGTCACCATGAAAAATGTCCAAAATGACAAATTTCAAGATGGCAAATGTCAAAACTGACAAATGTCACCATGCTAAATGTCAAAAATGAAAAGTGTCACCATGAAAAATGTTAAAAATGACAAATTTCAAGATGGCAAATGTCTAAGATGTCAAATGACAAATGTCACAATGCTAAATGTCAAAAATGAAAAGTGTCACCATAAAAAATGTCAAAAATGACAAATTTCAAGATGGCAAATGTCAAAACTGACAAATGTCACAATGCTAAATGTCAAAAATGAAAAGTGTCACCATGAAAAATGTCAAAAATGACAAATTTCAAGATGGCAAATGTCAAAGATGTCAAATGACAAATGTCACAATGCTAAATGTCAAAAATGAAAAGTGTCACCATGAAAAATGTCAAAAATGACAAATTTCAAGATGGCAAATGTCAAAGATGTCAAATGACAAATGTCACAATGCTAAATGTCAAAAATGAAAAGTGTCACAATGCTAAATGTCAAAAATGACAAATTTCAAGATGGCAAATGTCAAAGATGTCAAATGACAAATGTCACAATGCTAAATGTCAAAAATGAAAAGTGTCACCATAAAAAATGTCAAAAATGACAAATTTCAAGATGGCAAATGTCAAAGATGTCAAATGACAAATGTCACAATGCTAAATGTCAAAAATGACAAATTTCAAGATGGCAAATGTCAAAACTGACAAATGTCACAATGCTAAATGTCAAAAATGAAAAGTGTTACCATGAAAAATGTCAAAAATAACAAATTTCAAGATGGCAAATGTCAAAGATGTCAAATGACAAATGTCACAATGCTAAATGTCAAAAATGACAAATTTCAAGATGGCAAATGTCAAAGATGTCAAATGACAAATGTCACAATGCTAAATGTCAAAAATGAAAAGTGTCACCATGAAAAATGTCAAAAATGACAAATTTCAAGATGGCAAATGTCAAAGATGTCAAATGACAAATGTCACAATGCTAAATGTCAAAAATGAAAAGTGTCACCATGAAAAATGTCAAAAATGACAAATTTCAAGATGGCAAATGTCAAAGATGTCAAATGACAAATGTCACAATGCTAAATGTCAAAAATGAAAAGTGTCAAAAATGACAAATTTCAAGTTGGCAAATGTCTAAGATGTCAAATGACAAATGTCACAATGCTAAATGTCAAAAATGAAAAGTGTCACCATGAAAAATGTCAAAAATGACAAATTTCAAGATGGCAAATGTCAAAACTGACAAATGTCACAATGCTAAATGTCAAAAATGAAAAGTGTCACCATGAAAAATGTCAAAAATGACAAATTTCAAGACAGCAAATGTCAAAGATGTCAAATGACAAATGTCAAAATGCTAAATGTCAAAAATGAAAAGTGTCACCATGAAAAATGTCAAAAATGACAAATTTCAAGATGGCAAATGTCAAAGATGTCAAATGACAAATGTCACAATGCTAAATATCAAAAATGAAAACTGTCACCATAAAAAATGTCAAAAATAACAAATTTCAAGGTGGCAAATGTCAAAAATGTCAAATGACAAATGTCACAATGCTAAATGTCAAAAATGAAAAGTGTCACAATGCTAAATGTCAAAAATGACAAATTTCAAGATGGCAAATGTCAAAGATGTCAAATGACAAATGTCACAATGCTAAATGTCAAAAATGAAAAGTGTCACCATGAAAAATGTCAAAAATGACAAATTTCAAGATGGCAAATGTCAAAGATGTCAAATGACAAATGTCACAATGCTAAATGTCAAAAATGAAAAGTGTCACCATGAAAAATGTCAAAAATGACAAATTTCAAGATGGCAAATGTCAAAGATGTCAAATGACAAATGTCACAATGCTAAATGTCAAAAATGAAAAGTGTCAAAAATGACAAAGTTCACGATGGCAAATGTCTAAGATGTCAAATGACAAATGTCACAATGCTAAATGTCAAAAATGACAAATTTTAAGATGGCAAATGTCAAAACTGACAAATGTCACAATGCTAAATGTCAAAAATGAAAAGTGTTACCATGAAAAATGTCAAAAATGACAAATTTCAAGATGGCAAATGTCAAAGATGTCAAATGACAAATGTCACAATGCTAAATGTCAAAAATGAAAAGTGTCACCATGAAAAATGTCCAAAATGACAAATTTCAAGATGGCAAATGTCAAAACTGACAAATGTCACAATGCTAAATGTCAAAAATGAAAAGTGTCACCATGAAAAATGTTAAAAATGACAAATTTCAAGATGGCAAATGTCTAAGATGCCAAATGACAAATGTCACAATGCTAAATGTCAAAAATGAAAAGTGTCACCATAAAAAATGTCAAAAATGACAAATTTCAAGATGGCAAATGTCAAAATTGACAAATGTCACAATGCTAAATGTCAAAAATGAAAAGTGTCACCATGAAAAATGTCAAAAATGACAAATTTCAAGATGGCAAATGTCAAAGATGTCAAATGTCACAATGCTAAATGTCAAAAATGAAAAGTGTCACCATGAAAAATGTCAAAAATGACAAATTTCAAGATGGCAAATGTCAAAGATGTCAAATGACAAATGTCACAATGCTAAATGTCAAAAATGAAAAGTGTCACAATGCTAAATGTCAAAAATGACAAATTTCAAGATGGCAAATGTCAAAGATGTCAAATGACAAATGTCACAATGCTAAATGTCAAAAATGAAAAGTGTCACCATAAAAAATGTCAAAAATGACAAATTTCAAGATGGCAAATGTCAAAGATGTCAAATGACAAATGTCACAATGCTAAATGTCAAAAATGACAAATTTCAAGATGGCAAATGTCAAAACTGACAAATGTCACAATGCAAAATGTCAAAAATGAAAAGTGTTACCATGAAAAATGTCAAAAATAACAAATTTCAAGATGGCAAATGTCAAAGATGTCAAATGACAAATGTCACAATGCTAAATGTCAAAAATGACAAATTTTAAGATGGCAAATGTCAAAGATGTCAAATGACAAATGTCACAATGCTAAATGTCAAAAATGAAAAGTGTCACCATGAAAAATGTCCAAAATGACAAATTTCAAGATGGCAAATATCAAAGATGTCAAATGACAAATGTCACAATGCTAAATGTCAAAAATGAAAAGTGTCACCATGAAAAATGTCAAAAATAACAAATTTCAAGATGGCAAATGTCAAAAATGTCAAATGACAAATGTCACAATGCTAAATGTCAAAAATGAAAAGTGTCACCATGAAAAATGTCAAAAATGACAAATTTCAAGATGGCAAATGTCAAAGATGTCAAATGACAAATGTCACAATGCTAAATGTCAAAAATGAAAAGTGTCACCATGAAAAATGTCAAAAATGACAAATTTCAAGATGGCAAATGTCAAAGATGTCAAATGACAAATGTCACAATGCTAAATGTCAAAAATGAAAAGTGTCACCATGAAAAATATCAAAAATGACAAATTTCAAGATGGCAAATGTCAAAACTGACAAATGTCACAATGCTTAATGTCAAAAATGATAAGTGTCACCATGAAAAATGTCAAAAATAACAAATTGCAAGATGGCAAATGTCCAAGATGTCAAATGACAAATGTCACAATGCTAAATGTCAAAAATGAAAAGTGTCACCATGAAAAATGTCAAAAATGACAAATTTCAAGATGACAAATGTCAAAGATGTCAAATGGCAAATGTCACAATGCTAAATGTCAAAAATGATAAGTGTCACCATGAAAAATGTCAAAAATAACAAATTTCAAGATGGCAAATGTCAAAGATGTCAAATGACAAATGTCACAATGCTAAATGTCAAAAATGAAAAGTGTTACCATGAAAAATGTCAAAAATGACAAATTTTAAGATGGCAAATGTCAAAGATGTCAAATGACAAATGTCACAATGCTAAATGTCAAAAATGAAAAGTGTCACCATGAAAAATGTCAAAAATGACTAATTTTAAGATAGCAAATGTCAAAGATGTCAAATGACAAATGTCACAATGCTAAATGTCAAAAATGAAAAGTGTCAAAAATGACAAATTTCAAGATGGCAAATGTCTAAGATGTCAAATGACAAATGTCACAATGCTAAATGTCAAAAATGAAAAGTGTCACCATGAAAAATGTCAAAAATAACAAATTTCAAGATGGCAAATGTCAAAGATGTCAAATGACAAATGTCACAATGCTAAATGTCAAAAATGACAAATTTCAAGATGGCAAATGTCAAAGATGTCAAATGACAAATGTCACAATGCTAAATGTCAAAAATGAAAAGTGTCACCATGAAAAATGTCAAAAATGACAAATTTCAAGATGGCAAATGTCAAAGATGTCAAATGACAAATGTCACAATGCTAAATGTCAAAAATGAAAAATGTCACCATGAAAAATGTCAAAAATAACAAATTGCAAGATGGCAAATGTCCAAGATGTCAAATGACAAATGTCACAATGCTAAATGTCAAAAATGAAAAGTGTCACCATGAAAAATGTCAAAAATGACAAATTTCAAGTTGGCAAATGTCAAAGATGTAAAATGGCAAATGTCACAATGCTAAATGTCAAAAATGATAAGTGTCACCATGAAAAATGTCAAAAATAACAAATTTTAAGATGGCAAATGTCAAAGATGTCAAATGACAAATGTCACAATGCTAAATGTCAAAAATGAAAAGTGTTACCATGAAAAATGTCAAAAATGACAAATTTTAAGTTGGCAAATGTCAAAGATGTCAAATGACAAATGTCACAATGCTAAATGTCAAAAATGAAAAGTGTCACCATAAAAATGTCAAAAATGACAAATTTCAAGATGGCAAATGTCAAAGATGTCAAATGACAAATGTCACAATGCTAAATGTCAAAAATGAAAAGTGTCACCATGAAAAATGTCAAAAATGACAAATTTCAAGATGGCAAATGTCAAAGATGTCAAATGACAAATGTCACAATGCTAAATGTCAAAAATGAAAAGTGTCACAATGCTAAATGTCAAAAATGACAAATTTCAAGATGGCAAATGTCAAAACTGACAAATGTCACAATGCTAAATGTCAAAAATGAAAAGTGTCAAAATGAAAAATGTCAAAAATAACAAATTTCAAGATAGCAAATGTCAAAGATGTCAAATGACAAATGTCACAATGCTAAATGTCAAAAATGACAAATTTCAAGATGGCAAATGTCAAAACTGACAAATGTCACAATGCTAAATGTCAAAAATGAAAAGTGTTATCATGAAAAATGTCAAAAATGACAAATTTCAAGATGGCAAATGTCAAAGATGTCAAATGACAAATGTCACAAAGCTAAATGTCAAAAATGAAAAGTGTCACCATGAAAAATGTCCAAAATGACAAATTTCAAGATGGCAAATGTCAAAACTGACAAATGTCACAATGCTAAATGTCAAAAATGAAAAGTGTCACCATGAAAAATGTTAAAAATGACAAATTTCAAGATGGCAAATGTCTAAGATGTCAAATGACAAATGTCACAATGCTAAATGTCAAAAATGAAAAGTGTCACCATAAAAAATGTCAAAAATGACAAATTTCAAGATGGCAAATGTCAAAACTGACAAATGTCACAATGCTAAATGTCAAAAATGAAAAGTGTCACCATGAAAAATGTCAAAAATGACAAATTTCAAGATGGCAAATGTCAAAGATGTCAAATGACAAATGTCACAATGCTAAATGTCAAAAATGAAAAGTGTCACCATGAAAAATGTCAAAAATGACAAATTTCAAGATGGCAAATGTCAAAGATGTCAAATGACAAATGTCACAATGCTAAATGTCAAAAATGAAAAGTGTCACAATGCTAAATGTCAAAAATGACAAATTTCAAGATGGCAAATGTCAAAGATGTCAAATGACAAATGTCACAATGCTAAATGTCAAAAATGAAAAGTGTCACCATAAAAAATGTCAAAAATGACAAATTTCAAGATGGCAAATGTCAAAGATGTCAAATGACAAATGTCACAATGCTAAATGTCAAAAATGACAAATTTCAAGATGGCAAATGTCAAAACTGACAAATGTCACAATGCTAAATGTCAAAAATGAAAAGTTTTACCATGAAAAATGTCAAAAATAACAAATTTCAAGATGGCAAATGTCAAAGATGTCAAATGACAAATGTCACAATGCTAAATGTCAAAAATGACAAATTTCAAGATGGCAAATGTCAAAGATGTCAAATGACAAATGTCACAATGCTAAATGTCAAAAATGAAAAGTGTCACCATGAAAAATGTCAAAAATGACAAATTTCAAGATGGCAAATGTCAAAGATGTCAAATGACAAATGTCACAATGCTAAATGTCAAAAATGAAAAGTGTCACCATGAAAAATGTCAAAAATGACAAATTTCAAGATGGCAAATGTCAAAGATGTCAAATGACAAATGTCACAATGCTAAATGTCAAAAATGAAAAGTGTCAAAAATGACAAATTTCAAGTTGGCAAATGTCTAAGATGTCAAATGACAAATGTCACAATGCTAAATGAAAAGTGTAACCATGAAAAATGTCAAAAATGACAAATTTCAAAATGGCAAATGTCAAAACTGACAAATGTCACAATGCTAAATGTCAAAAATGAAAAGTGTCACCATGAAAAATGTCAAAAATGACAAATTTCAAGATGGCAAATGTCAAAGATGTCAAATGACAAATGTCACAATGCTAAATATCAAAAATGAAAAGTGTCACCATGAAAAATGTCAAAAATAACAAATTTCAAGATGGCAAATGTCAAAAATGTCAAATGACAAATGTCACCATGCTAAATGTCAAAAATGAAAAGTGTCACAATGCTAAATGTCAAAAATGACAAATTTCAAGATGGCAAATGTCAAAGATGTCAAATGACAAATGTCACAATGCTAAATGTCAAAAATGAAAAGTGTCACCATGAAAAATGTCAAAAATGACAAATTTCAAGATGGCAAATGTCAAAGATGTCAAATGACAAATGTTACAATGCTAAATGTCAAAAATGAAAAGTGTCACCATGAAAAATGTCAAAAATGACAAATTTCAAGATGGCAAATGTCAAAACTGACAAATGCCACAATGCTAAATGTCAAAAATAAAAAGTGTCACCATGAAAAATGTCAAAAATGACAAATTTCAAGATAGCAAATGTCAAAGATGTCAAATGACAAATGTCACAATGCTAAATTTCAAAAATGAAAAGTGTCAAAAATGACAAAGTTCAAGATGGCAAATGTCTAAGATGTCAAATGACAAATGTCACAATGCTAAATGTCAAAAATGACAAATTTCAAGATGGCAAATGTCAAAACTGACAAATGTCACAATGCTAAATGTCAAAAATGAAAAGTGTTACCATGAAAAATGTCAAAAATGACAAATTTCAAGATGGCAAATGTCAAAGATGTCAAATGACAAATGTCACAATGCTAAATGTCAAAAATGAAAAGTGTCACCATGAAAAATGTCCAAAATGACAAATTTCAATATGGCAAATGTTAAAAATGTCAAATGACAAATGTCACAATGCTAAATGTCAAAAATGAAAGGTGTCACCATGAAAAATGTCAAAAATGACAAATTTCAAGATGGCAAATGTCAAAAATGTCAAATGACAAATGTCACAATGCTAAATGTCAAAAATGAAAAGTGTCACAATAAAAAATGTCAAAAATGACAAATTTCAAGATGGCAAATGTCAAAGATGTCAAATGACAAATGTCACAATGCTAAATGTCAAAAATGAAAAGTGTCACCATAAAAAATATCAAAAATGACAAATTTCAAGATGACAAATGTCAAAACTGACAAATGTCACAATGCTTAATGTCAAAAATGATAAGTGTCACCATGAAAAATGTCAAAAATAACAAATTGCAAGATGGCAAATGTCCAAGATGTCAAATGACAAATGTCACAATGCTAAATGTCAAAAATGAAAAGTGTCACCATGAAAAATGTCAAAAATGACAAATTTCAAGATGGCAAATGTCAAAGATGTCAAATGGCAAATGTCACAATGCTAAATGTCAAAAATGATAAGTGTCACCATGAAAAATGTCAAAAATAACAAATTTCAAGATGGCAAATGTCAAAGATGTCAAATGACAAATGTCACAATGCTAAATGTCAAAAATGAAAAGTGTTACCATGAAAAATGTCAAAAATGACAAATTTTAAGATGGCAAATGTCAAAGATGTCAAATGACAAATGTCACAATGCTAAATGTCAAAAATGAAAAGTGTCACCATGAAAAATGTCAAAAATGACTAATTTCAAGATAGCAAATGTCAAAGATGTCAAATGACAAATGTCACAATGCTAAATGTCAAAAATGAAAAGTGTCAAAAATGACAAATTTTAAGATGGCAAATGTCTAAGATGTCAAATGACAAATGTCACAATGCTAAATGTCAAAAATGAAAAGTGTCACCATGA
The DNA here is from genome assembly GCA_964028335.1 of Altica lythri. Taxonomy (NCBI): domain Eukaryota; kingdom Metazoa; phylum Arthropoda; class Insecta; order Coleoptera; family Chrysomelidae; genus Altica; species Altica lythri. Next base: position 43,799,120 of record OZ034800.1, on the reverse strand, counting down.
AAAATGTCAAAAATAACAAATTTCAAGATGGCAAATGTCAAAGATGTCAAATGACAAATGTCACAATGCTAAATGTCAAAAATGACAAATTTCAAGATGGCAAATGTCAAAGATGTCAAATGACAAATGTCACAATGCTAAATGTCAAAAATGAAAAGTGTCACCATGAAAAATGTCAAAAATGACAAATTTTAAGATGGCAAATGTCAAAACTGACAAATGTCACAATGCTAAATGTCAAAAATGAAAAGTGTCACCATGAAAAATGTCAAAAATAACAAATTTCACGATGGCAAATGTCAAAGATGTCAAATGACAAATGTTACAATGCTAAATGTCAAAAATGAAAAGTGTCACCATGAAAAATGTCAAAAATGACAAATTTCAAGATGGCAAATGTCAAAGATGTCAAATGACAAATGTTACAATGCTAAATGTCAAAAATGAAAAGTGTCACCATGAAAAATGTCAAAAATGTCAAATTTCAAGATGGCAAATGTCAAAGATGTCAAATGACAAATGTCACAATGCTAAATGTCAAAAATGAAAAGTGTTACCATGAAAAATGTCAAAAATAACAAATTTCAAGATGGCAAATGTCAAAGATGTCAAATGACAAATGTCACAATGCTAAATGTCAAAAATGAAAAGTGTCACCATGAAAAATGTCAAAAATGACAAATTTCAAGATGGCAAATGTCAAAGATGTCAAATGACAAATGTCACAATGCTAAATGTCAAAAATGAAAAGTGTCACCATGAAAAATGTCAAAAATAACAAATTTCAAGATGGCAAATGTCAAAGATGTCAAATGACAAATGTCACAATGCTAAATGTCAAAAATGAAAAGTGACACCATGAAAAATGTCAAAAATGACAAATTTCAAGATGGCAAATGTCAAAACTGACAAATGTCGCAATGCTAAATGTCAAAAATGAAAAGTGTCACCATGAAAAATGTCAAAAATAACAAATTTTAAGATGGCAAATGTCAAATATGTCAAATGACAAATGTCACAATGCTAAATGTCAAAAATGAAAAGTGTCACCATGAAAAATGTCAAAAATGACAAATTTCAAGATGGCAAATGTCAAAGATGTCAAATGACAAATGTTACAATGCTAAATGTCAAAAATGAAAAGTGTCACCATGAAAAATGTCAAAAATGACAAATTTCAAGATGGCAAATGTCAAAACTGAAAAATGCCACAATGCTAAATGTCAAAAATGAAAAGTGTCGCCATAAAAAATGTCAAAAATAACAAATTTCAAGATGGCAAATGTCAAAGATGTCAAATAACAAATGTCACAATGCTAAATGTCAAAAATGACAAATTTCAAGATGGCAAATGTCAAAGATGTCAAATGACAAATGTCACAATGCTAAATGTCAAAAATGAAAAGTGTCACCATGAAAAATGTCAAAAATGACAAATTTCAAGATGGCAAATGTCAAAGATGTCAAATGACAAATGTCACAAGGCTAAATGTCAAAAATGAAAAGTGTCTCCATGAAAAAGGTCAAAAATGACAAATTTCAAGATGGCAAATGTCAAAGATGTCAAATGACAAATGTCACAATGCTAAATGTCAAAAATGAAAAGTGTCATCATGAAAAATGTCAAAAATGACAAATTTCAAGATGGCAAATGTCAAAGATGTCAAATGACAAATGTCACAATGCTAAATGTCAAAAATGAAAAGTGTCACCATGAAAAATGTCAAAAATGACAAATTTCAAGATGGCAAATGTCAAAGATGTCAAATGACAAATGTCACAATGCTAAATGTCAAAAATAAAAAGTGTCACCATGAAAAATGTCAAAAATGACAAATTTCAAGATGGCAAATGTCAAAACTGACAAATGTCACAATGCTAAATGTCAAAAATGATAAGTGTCACCATGAAAAATGTAAAAAATAACAAATTTTAAGATGGCAAATGTCAAAGATGTCAAATGACAAATGTCACAATGCTAAATGTCAAAAATAAAAAGTGTTACCATGAAAAATGTCAAAAATGACAAATTTCAAGATGGCAAATGTCAAAGATGTCAAATGACAAATGTCACAATGCTAAATGTCAAAAATGAAAAGTGTCACCATAAAAATGTCAAAAATTACAAATTTCAAGATGGCAAATGTCAAAGATGTCAAATGACAAATGTCACAATGCTAAATGTCAAAAATAAAAAGTGTTACCATGAAAAATGTCAAAAATGACAAATTTCAAGATGGCAAATGTCAAAGATGTCAAATGACAAATGTCACAATGCTAAATGTCAAAAATGAAAAGTGTCACCATAAAAATGTCAAAAATGACAAATTTCAAGATGGCAAATGTCAAAGATGTCAAATGACAAATGTCACAATGCTAAATGTCAAAAATGAAAAGTGTCACCATGAAAAATGTCAAAAATGACAAATTTCAAGATGGCAAATGTCAAAGATGTCAAATGACAAATGTCACAATGCTTAATGTCAAAAATGAAAAGTGTCACAATGCTAAATGTCAAAAATGACAAATTTTAAGATGGCAAATGTCAAAACTGACAAATGTCACAATGCTAAATGTCAAAAATGAAAAGTGTCAAAATGAAAAATGTCAAAAATAACAAATTTCAAGATAGCAAATGTCAAAGATGTCAAATGACAAATGTCACAATGCTAAATGTCAAAAATGACAAATTTTAAGATGGCAAATGTCAAAGATGTCAAATGACAAATGTCACAATGCTAAATGTCAAAAATGAAAAGTGTCACCATGAAAAATGTCAAAAATGACAAATTTCAAGATGGCAAATGTCAAAGATGTCAAATGACAAATGTCACAATGCTAAATGTCAAAAATGAAAAGTGTCACCATGAAAAATGTCAAAAATGACAAATTTCAAGATGGCAAATGTCAAAGATGTAAAATGACAAATGTCACAATGCTAAATGTCAAAAATGAAAAGTGTCACCATGAAAAATGTCCAAAATGACAAATTTCAAGATGGCAAATGTCAAAACTGACAAATGTCACAATGCTAAATGTCAAAAATGAAAAGTGTCACCATGAAAAATGTCAAAAATGACAAATTTCAAGATGGCAAATGTCAAAACTGACAAATGTCACAATGCTAAATGTCAAAAATGAAAAGTGTCACCATGAAAAATGTCAAAAATGACAAATTTCAAGATGGCAAATGTCAAAGATGTCAAATGACAAATGTCACAATGCTAAATGTCAAAAATAAAAAGTGTCACCATGAAAAATGTCAAAAATGACAAACTTCAAGATGGCAAATGTGAAAGATGTCAAATGACAAATGTCACAATGCTAAATGTCAAAAATGAAAAGTGTCACCATGAAAAATGTCAAAAATAACAAATTTTAAGATGGCAAATGTCAAAGATGTTAAATGACAAATGTCACAATGCTAAATGTCAAAAATGAAAAGTGTCACCATGAAAAATGTCAAAAATAACAAATTTCAAGATGGCAAATGTCAAAGATGTCAAATGACAAATGTCACAATGCTAAATGTCAAAAATGACAAATTTCAAGATGGCAAATGTCAAAGATGTCAAATGACAAATGTCAAAAATGAAAAGTGTCACCATGAAAAATGTCAAAAATGACAAATTTCAAGATGGCAAATGTCAAAGATGTCAAATGACAAATGTCACAATGCTAAATGTCAAAAATGAAAAGTGTCACCATGAAAAATGACAAATTTCAAGATGGCAAATGTCAAAGATGTCAAATGACAAATGTCACAATGCTAAATGTCAAAAATGAAAAGTGTCACCATGAAAAATGTCAAAAATGACAAATTTCAAGATGGCAAATGTCAAAACTGACAAATCTCACAATGCTAAATGTCAAAAATGATAAGTGTCACCATGAAAAATGTCAAAAATAACAAATTTCAAGATGGCAAATGTCCAAGATGTCAAATGACAAATGTCACAATGCTAAATGTCAAAAATGAAAAGTGTCACCATGAAAAATGTCAAAAATGCAAATTTCAAAATTGCAAATGTCAAAGATGTCAAATGACAAATGTCACAATGCTAAATGTCAAAAATGATAAGTGTCACCATGAAAAATGTCAAAAATAACAAATTTCAAGATGGCAAATGTCAAAGATGTCAAATGACAAATGTCACAATGCCAAATTTCAAAAATGAAAAGTGTCACCATGAAAAATGTCAAAAATGACAAATTTTTAGATGGCCAATGTCAAAGATGTCAAATGTCACAATGCTAAATGTCAAAAATGAAAAGTGTCACCATGAAAAATGTCAAAAATGACAAATTTCAAGATGGCAAATGTCAAAGATGTCAAATTACAAATGTCACAATGCTAAATGTCAAAAATGAAAAGTGTCACCATGAAAAATGTCAAAAATGACAAATTTCAAGATAGCAAATGTCAAAGATGTCAAATGACAAATGTCACAATGCTAAATGTCAAAAATGAAAAGTGTCACAATGCTAAATGTCAAAAATGACAAATTTCAAGATGGCAAATGTCAAAACTGACGAATGTCACAATGCTAAATGTCAAAAATGAAAATTGTCACCATGAAAAATGTCAAAAATAACAAATTTCAAGATAGCAAATGTCAAAGATGTCAAATGACAAATGTCACAATGCTAAATGTTAAAAATGACAAATTTCAAGATGGCAAATGTCAAAGATGTCAAATGACAAATGTCACAATGCTAAATGTCAAAAATGAAAAGTGTCACCATGAAAATGTCAAAAATGACAAATTTCAAGATGGCAAATGTCAAAGATGTCAAATGACAAATGTCACAATGCTAAATGTCAAAAATAAAAAGTGTCACCATGAAAAATGTCCAAAATGACAAATTTCACGATGGCAAATGTCAAAACTGACAAATGTCACAATGCTAAATGTCAAAAATGAAAAGTGTCACCATGAAAAATGTCAAAAATGACAAATTTCAAGATGGCAAATGTCAAAGATGTCAAATGACAAATGTCACAATGCTAAATGTCAAAAATGAAAAGTGTCAAAAATGACAAATTTCAAGATGGCAAATGTCTAAGATGTCAAATGACAAATGTCACAATGCTAAATGTCAAAAATGAAAAGTGTCACCATGAAAAATGTCAAAAATGACAAATTTCAAGATGGCAAATGTCAAAACTGACAAATGTCACAATGCTAAATGTCAAAAATGAAAAGTGTCACCATGAAAAATGTCAAAAATGACAAATTTCAAGATGGCAAATGTCAAAGATGTCAAATGACAAATGTCACAATGCTAAATGTCAAAAATGAAAAGTGTCACCATGAAAAATGTCAAAAATAACAAATTTCAAGATGGCAAATGTCAAAGATGTCAAATGACAAATGTCACAATGCTAAATGTCAAAAATGAAAAGTGTCACCATGAAAAATGTCAAAAATGACAAATTTTAAGATGGCAAATGTCAAAGATGTCAAATGACAAATATCACAATGCTAAATGTCAAAAATGACAAATTTCAAGATGGCAAATGTCAAAGATGTCAAATGACAAATGTCACAATGCTAAATGTCAAAAATGAAAAGTGTCACCATGAAAAATGTCAAAAATGACAAATTTCATGATGGCAAATGTCAAAGATGTCAAATGACAAATGTCACAATGCTAAATGTCAAAAATGACAAATTTTAAGATGGCAAATGTCAAAACTGACAAATGTCACAATGCTAAATGTCAAAAATGAAAAGTGTCACCATAAAAAATGTCAAAAATGAAAAGTGTCACCATGAAAAATGTCAAAAATGACAAATTTCAAGATGGCAAATGTCAAAGATGTTAAATGACAAATGTCACAATGCTAAATATCAAAAATGAAAAGTGTCATCATGAAAAATGTCAAAAATGACAAATTTCAAGATGGCAAATGTCAAAGATGTCAAATGACAAATGTCACAATGCTAAATGTCAAAAATGAAAAGTGTCACCATGAAAAATGTCAAAAATGACAAATTTCAAGATGGCAAATGTCAAAGATGTCAAATGACAAATGTCACAATGCCAAATTTCAAAAATGAAAAGTGTCACCATGAAAAATGTCAAAAATGACAAATTTTTAGATGGCAAATGTCAAAGATGTCAAATGACAAATGTCACAATGCTAAATGTCAAAAATGAAAAGTGTCACCATGAAAAATCTCAAAAATGACAAATTTCAAGATGGCAAATGTCAAAGATGTCAAATTACAAATGTCACAATGCTAAATGTCAAAAATGAAAAGTGTCACCATGAAAAATGTCAAAAATAACAAATTTCAAGATGGCAAATGTCAAAGATGTCAAATGACAAATGTCACAATGCTAAATGTCAAAAATGACAAATTTCAAGATAGCAAATGTCAAAGATGTCAAATGACAAATGTCACAATGCTAAATGTCAAAAATGAAAAGTGTCACCATGAAAAATGTCAAAAATGACAAATTTTAAGATGGCAAATGTCAAAACTGACAAATGTCACAATGCTAAATGTCAAAAATGAAAAGTGTCACCATGAAAAATGTCAAAAATAACAAATTTCAAGATGGCAAATGTCAAAGATGTCAAATGACAAATGTCACAATGCTAAATGTCAAAAATGAAAAGTGTTACCATGAAAAATGTCAAAAATAACAAATTTCAAGATGGCAAATGTCAAAGATGTCAAATGACAAATGTCACAATGCTAAATGTCAAAAATGAAAAGTGTCACCATGAAAAATGTCAAAAATGACAAATTTCAAGATGGCAAATGTCAAAGATGTCAAATGACAAATGTCACAATGCTAAATGTCAAAAATGAAAAGTGTCACCATGAAAAATGTCAAAAATAACAAATTTCAAGATGGCAAATGTCAAAGATGTCAAATGACAAATGTCACAATGCTAAATGTCAAAAATGAAAAGTGTCACCATGAAAAATGTCAAAAATGACAAATTTCAAGATGGCAAATATCAAAACTGACAAATGTCGCAATGCTAAATGTCAAAAATGAAAAGTGTCACCATGAAAAATGTCAAAAATAACAAATTTCAAGATGGCAAATGTCAAATATGTCAAATGACAAATGTCACAATGCTAAATGTCAAAAATGAAAAGTGTCACCATGAAAAATGTCAAAAATGACAAATGTCAAAGATGTCAAATGACAAATGTTACAATGCTAAATGTCAAAAATGAAAAGTGTCACCATGAAAAATGTCAAAAATGACAAATTTCAAGATGGCAAATGTCAAAACTGACAAATGCCACAATGCTAAATGTCAAAAATGAAAAGTGTCGCCATAAAAAATGTCAAAAATAACAAATTTCAAGATGGCAAATGTCAAAGATGTCAAATAACAAATGTCACAATGCTAAATGTCAAAAATGACAAATTTCAAGATGGCAAATGTCAAAGATGTCAAATGACAAATGTCACAAAGCTAAATGTCAAAAATGAAAAGTGTCACCATGAAAAATGTCAAAAATAACAAATTTCAAGATGGCAAATGTCAAAGATATCAAATGACAAATGTCACAATGCTAAATGTCAAAAATGAAAAGTGTCACCATGAAAAATGTCAAAAATGAAAAATTTCAAGATGGCAAATGTCAAAACTGACAAATGTCACAATGCTAAATGTCAAAAATGACAAATTTCAAGATGGCAAATGTCAAAGATATCAAATGACAAATGTCACAATGCTAAATGTCAAAAATGACAAATGTCACAATGCTAAATGTCAAAAATGAAAAGTGTCACCATGAAAAATGTCAAAAATGACAAATTTCAAGATGGCAAGTGTCAAAGATGTCAAATGACAAATGTCACAAGGCTAAATGTCAAAAATGAAAAGTGTCTCCATGAAAAAGGTCAAAAATGACAAATTTCAAGATGGCAAATGTCAAAGATGTCAAATGACAAATGTCACAATGCTAAATGTCAAAAATGAAAAGTGTCATTATGAAAAATGTCAAAAATGACAAATTTCAAGATGGCAAATGTCAAAGATGTCAAATGACAAATGTCACAATGCTAAATGTCAAAAATGAAAAGTGTCACCATGAAAAATGTCAAAAATGACAAATTTCAAGATGGCAAATGTCGAAGATGTCAAATGACAAATGTCACAATGCTAAATGTCAAAAATGAAAAGTGTCACCATGAAAAATGTCAAAAATGACAAATTTCAAGATGGCAAATGTCAAAACTGACAAATGTCACAATGCTAAATGTCAAAAATGATAAGTGTCACCATGAAAAATGTCAAAAATAACAAATTTCAAGATGGCAAATGTCAAAGATGTCAAATGACAAATGTCACAATGCTAAATGTCAAAAATGAAAAGTGGTACCATGAAAAATGTCAAAAATGACAAATTTTAAGATGGCAAATGTCAAAGATGTCAAATGACAAATGTCACAATGCTAAATGTCAAAAATGAAAAGTGTCACCATAAAAATGTCAAAAATGACAAATTTCAAGATGGCAAATGTCAAAGATGTCAAATGACAAATGTCACAATGCTAAATGTCAAAAATGAAAAGTGTCACCATGAAAAATGTCAAAAATGACAAATTTCAAGATGGCAAATGTCAAAGATGTCAAATGACAAATGTCACAATGCTTAATGTCAAAAATGAAAAGTGTCACAATGCTAAATGTCAAAAATGACAAATTTTAAGATGGCAAATGTCAAAACTGACAAATGTCACAATGCTAAATGTCAAAAATGAAAAGTGTCAAAATGAAAAATGTCAAAAATAACAAATTTCAAGATAGCAAATGTCAAAGATGTCAAATGACAAATGTCACAATGCTAAATGTCAAAAATGACAAATTTTCAGATGGCAAATGTCAAAGATGTCAAATGCCAAATGTCACAATGCTAAATGTCAAAAATGAAAAGTGTCACCATGAAAAATGTCAAAAATGACAAATTTCAAGATGGCAAATGTCAAAGATGTCAAATGACAAATGTCATAATGCTAAATGTCAAAAATGAAAAGTGTCACCATGAAAAATGTCAAAAATGACAAATTTCAAGATGGCAAATGTCAAAGATGTAAAATGACAAATGTCACAATGCTAAATGTCAAAAATGAAAAGTGTCACCATGAAAAATGTCCAAAATGACAAATTTCAAGATGGCAAATGTCAAAACTGACAAATGTCACAATGCTAAATGTCAAAAATGAAAAGTGTCACCATGAAAAATGTCAAAAATGACAAATTTCAAGATGGCAAATGTCAAAACTGACAAATGTCACAATGCTAAATGTCAAAAATGAAAAGTGTCACCATGAAAAATGTCAAAAATGACAAATTTCAAGATGGCAAATGTCAAAGATGTCAAATGACAAATGTCACAATGCTAAATGTCAAAAATAAAAAGTGTCACCATGAAAAATGTCAAAAATGACAAATTTCAAGATGGCAAATGTGAAAGATGTCAAATGACAAATGTCACAATGCTAAATGTTAAAAATGAAAAGTGTCACCATGAAAAATGTCAAAAATAACAAATTTTAAGATGGCAAATGTCAAAGATGTCAAATGACAAATGTCACAATGCTAAATGTCAAAAATGAAAAGTGTCACCATGAAAAATGTCAAAAATAACAAATTTCAAGATGGCAAATGTCAAAGATGTCAAATGACAAATGTCACAATGCTAAATGTCAAAAATGACAAATTTCAAGATGGCAAATGTCAAAGATGTCAAATGACAAATGTCAAAAATGAAAAGTGTCACCATGAAAAATGTCAAAAATGACAAATTTCAAGATGGCAAATGTCAAAGATGTCAAATGACAAATGTCACAATGCTAAATGTCAAAAATGAAAAGTGTCACCATGAAAAATGTTAAAAATGACAAATTTCAAGATGGCAAATGTCAAAGATATCAAATGACAAATGTCACAATGCTAAATGTCAAAAATGAAAAGTGTCACCATGAAAAATGACAAATTTCAAGATGGCAAATGTCAAAGATGTCAAATGACAAATGTCACAATGCTAAATGTCAAAAATGAAAAGTGTCACCATGAAAAATGTCAAAAATGACAAATTTCAAGATGGCAAATGTCAAAACTGACAAATGTCACAATGCTAAATGTCAAAAATGAAAAGTGTCACCATGAAAAATGTCAAAAATGACAAATTTCAAGATGGCAAATGTCAAAGATGTCAAATGACAAATGTCACAATGCTAAATGTCAAAAATGAAAAGTGTCACCATGAAAAATGTCAAAAATAACAAATTTCAAGATGGCAAATGTCAAAGATGTCAAATGACAAATGTCACAATGCTAAATGTCAAAAATGAAAAGTGTCACCATGAAAAATGTCAAAAATGACAAATTTTAAGATGGCAAATGTCAAAGATGTCAAATGACAAATATCACAATGCTAAATGTCAAAAATGACAAATTTCAAGATGGCAAATGTCAAAGATGTCAAATGACAAATGTCACAATGCTAAATGTCAAAAATGAAAAGTGTCACCATGAAAAATGTCAAAAATGACAAATTTCATGATGGCAAATGTCAAAGATGTCAAATGACAAATGTCACAATGCTAAATGTCAAAAATGACAAATTTCAAGATGGCAAATGTCAAAACTGACAAATGTCACAATGCTAAATGTCAAAAATGAAAAGTGTCACCATAAAAAATGTCAAAAATAACAAATTTCAAGATGGCAAATGTCAAAGATGTCAAATGACAAATGTCACAATGCTAAATGTCAAAAATGAAAAGTGTCACCATGAAAAATGTCAAAAATGACAAATTTCAAGATGGCAAATGTCAAAGATGTCAAATGACAAATGTCACAATGCTAAATGTCAAAAATGAAAAGTGTCACCATGAAAAATGTCAAAAATGACAAATTTCAAGATGGCAAATGTCAAAGATGTCAAATGACAAATGTCACAATGCTAAATGTCAAAAATGAAAAGTGTCACCATGAAAAATGTCAAAAATGACAAATTTCAAGATGGCAAATGTCAAAGATGTCAAATGACAAATGTCACAATGCCAAATTTCAAAAATGAAAAGTGTCACCATGAAAAATGTCAAAAATGACAAATTTTTAGATGGCAAATGTCAAAGATGTCAAATGACAAATGTCACAATGCTAAATGTCAAAAATGAAAAGTGTCACCATGAAAAATCTCAAAAATGACAAATTTCAAGATGGCAAATGTCAAAGATGTCAAATTACAAATGTCACAATGCTAAATGTCAAAAATGAAAGGTGTCACCATAAAAAATGTCAAAAATGACAAATTTCAAGATGGCAAATGTCAAAGATGTCAAATGACAAATGTCACAATGCTAAATGTCAAAAATGAAAAGTGTCACAATGCTAAATGTCAAAAATGACAAATTTCAAGATGGCAAATGTCAAAACTGACGAATGTCACAATGCTAAATGTCAAAAATGAAAATTGTCACCATGAAAAATGTCAAAAATAACAAATTTCAAGATAGCAAATGTCAAAGATGTCAAATGACAAATGTCACAATGCTAAATGTCAAAAATGACAAATTTCAAGATGGCAAATGTCAAAGATGTCAAATGACAAATGTCACAATGCTAAATGTCAAAAATGAAAAGTGTCACCATGAAAAATGTCAAAAATGACAAATTTCAAGATGGCAAATGTCAAAGATGTCAAATGACAAATGTCACAATGCTAAATGTCAAAAATAAAAAGTGTCACCATGAAAACTGTCCAAAATGACAAATTTCAAGATGGCAAATGTCAAAACTGACAAATGTCATAATGCTAAATGGCAAAAATGAAAAGTGTCACAATGCTAAATGTCAAAAATGACAAATTTCAAGATGGCAAATGTCAAAACTGACGAATGTCACAATGCTAAATGTCAAAAATAAAAATTGTCACCATGAAAAATGTCAAAAATAACAAATTTCAAGATAGCAAATGTCAAAGATGTCAAATGACAAATGTCACAATGCTAAATGTCAAAAATGACAAATTTCAAGATGGCAAATGTCAAAGATGTCAAATGACAAATGTCACAATGCTAAATGTCAAAAATGAAAAGTGTCACCATGAAAAATGTCAAAAATGACAAATTTCAAGATGGCAAATGTCAAAGATGTCAAATGACAAATGTCACAATGCTAAATGTCAAAAATAAAAAGTGTCACCATGAAAAATGTCCAAAATGACAAATTTCAAGATGGCAAATGTCAAAACTGACAAATGTCATAATGCTAAATGTCAAAAATGAAAAGTGTCACCATGAAAAATGTCAAAAATGACAAATTTCAAGATGGCAAATGTCAAAGATGTCAAATGACAAATGTCACAATGCTAAATGTCAAAAAAGAAAAGTGTCAAAAATGACAAATTTCAAGATGGCAAATGTCTAAGATGTCAAATGACAAATGTCACAATGCTAAATGTCAAAAATGAAAAGTGTCACCATGAAAAATGTCAAAAATGACAAATTTCAAGATGGCAAATGTCAAAACTGACAAATGTCACAATGCTAAATGTCAAAAATGAATAGTGTCACCATGAAAAATGTCACAAATGACAAATTTCAAGATGGCAAATGTCAAAGATGTCAAATGACAAATGTCAAAATGCTAAATGTCAAAAATGAAAACTGTCACCATGAAAAATGTCAAAAATGACAAATTTCAAGATGGCAAATGTCAAAGATGTCAAATGACAAATGTCACAATGCTAAATGTCAAAAATGAAAAGTGTCACCATGAAAAATGTCAAAAATAACAAATTTCAAGATGGCAAATGTCAAAGATGTCAAATCGCAAATGTCACAATGCTAAATGTCAAAAATGAAAAGTGTCACAATGCTAAATGTCAAAAATGACAAATTTCAAGATGGCAAATGTCAAAGATGTCAAATGACAAATGTCACAATGCTAAATGTCAAAAATGAAAAGTGTCACCATGAAAAATGTCAAAAATGACAAATTTCAAGATGGCAAATGTCAAAGATGTCAAATGACAAATGTCACAATGCTAAATGTCAAAAATGACAAATTTCAAGATGGCAAATGTCAAAACTGACAAATGTCACAATGCTAAATGTCAAAAATGAAAAGTGTCACCATGAAAAATGTCAAAAATAACAAATTTCAAGATGGCAAATGTCAAAGATGTCAAATCGCAAATGTCACAATGCTAAATGTCAAAAATGAAAAGTGTCACAATGCTAAATGTCAAAATTGACAAATTTCAAGATGGCAAATGTCAAAGATGTCAAATGACAAATGTCACAATGCTAAATGTCAAAAATGAAAAGTGTCACCATGAAAAATGTCAAAAATGACAAATTTCAAGATGGCAAATGTCAAAGATGTCAAATGACAAATGTCACAATGCTAAATGTCAAAAATGAAAAGTGTCACCATGAAAAATGTCAAAAATGACAAATTTCAAGATGGCAAATGTCAAAACTGACAAATGTTACAATGCTAAATGTCAAAAATGAAAAATGTCACCATGAAAAATGTCAAAAATGACTAATTTCAAGATAGCAAATGTCAAAGATGTCAAATGACAAATGTCACAATGGTAAATGTCAAAAATGAAAAGTGTCAAAAATGACAAATTTCAAGATGGCAAATGTCAAAGATGTCAAATGACAAATGTCACAATGCTAAATGTCAAAAATGAAAAGTGTCACCATGAAAAATGTCAAAAATAACAAATTTCAAGATGGCAAATGTCAAAGATGTCAAATGACAAATGTCACAATGCTAAATGTCAAAAATGACAAATTTCAAGATGGCAAATGTCAAAGATGTCAAATGACAAATGCCACAATGCTAAATGTCAAAAATGAAAAGTGTCACCATGAAAAATGTCAAAAATGACAAATTTCAAGATGGCAAATGGCAAAACTGACAAATGTCACAATGCTAAATGTCAAAAATGAAAAGTGTCACCATGAAAAATGTCAAAAATAACAAATTTCAAGATTGCAAATGTCAAAGATGTCAAATGACAAATGTCACAATGCTAAATGTCAAAAATGAAAAGTGTCACCATGAAAAATGTCAAAAATAACAAATTTCAAAATGGCAAATGTCAAAGATGTCAAATGACAAATGTCACAAGGCTAAATGTCAAAAATGAAAAGTGTCACCATGAAAAATGTCAAAAATGACAAATTTCAAGATGGCAAATGTCAAAGATGTCAAATGACAAATGTCACAATGCTTAATGTCAAAAATGAAAAGTGTCACCATGAAAAATGTCAAAAATAAATAATTTCAAGATGGCAAATGTCAAAGATGTCAAATGACAAATGTCACAATGCTAAATGTCAAAAATGAAAAGTGTCACCATAAAAAATGTCAAAAATGACAAATTTCAAGATGGCAAATGTCAAAACTGACAAATGTCACAATGCTAAATGTCAAAAATGAAAATTGTCACCATGAAAAATGTCAAAAATAACAAATTTCAAGATGGCAAATGTCAAATATGTCAAATGACAAATGTCAAAATGCTAAATGTCAAAAATGAAAAGCGTCACCATGAAAAATGTCAAAAATGACAAATTTCAAGATGGCAAATATTAAAGATGTCAAATGACAAATGTCACAATGCAAAATGTCAAAAATAACAAATTTCAAGATTGCAAATGTCAAAGATGTCAAATGACAAATGTCAAAATGCTAAATGTCAAAAATGAAAAGTGTCACCATGAAAAATGTCAAAAATGACAAATTTCAAGATGGCAAATGTCAAAGATGTCAAATGACAAATGTCACAATGCTAAATGTCAAAAATGAAAAGTGTCACCATGAAAAATGTCAAAAATGACAAATTTCAAGATGGCAAATGTCAAAACTGACAAATGTTACAATGCTAAATGTCAAAAATGAAAAATGTCACCATGAAAAATGTCAAAAATGACTAATTTCAAGTTTGCAAATGTCAAAGATGTCAAATGACAAATGTCACAATGGTAAATGTCAAAAATATAAAGTGTCAAAAATGACAAATTTCAAGATGGCCAATGTCAAAGATGTCAAATGACAAATGTCACAATGCTAAATGTCAAAAATGAAAAGTGTCACCATGAAAAATGTCAAAAATAACAAATTTCAAGATGGCAAATGTCAAAGATGTCAAATGACAAATGTCACAATGCTAAATGTCAAAAATGACAAATTTCAAGATGGCAAATGTCAAAGATGTCAAATGACAAATGTCACAATGCTAAATGTCAAAAATGAAAAGTGTCACCATGAAAAATGTCAAAAATGACAAATTTCAAGATGGCAAATGTCAAAACTGACAAATGTCACAATGCTAAATGTCAAAAATAAAAAGTGTCACCATGAAAAATGTCAAAAATAACAAATTTCAAGATTGCAAATGTCAAAGATGTCAAATGACAAATGTCACAATGCTAAATGTCAAAAATGAAAAGTGTCACCATGAAAAATGTCAAAAATAACAAATTTCAAGATGGCAAATGTCAAAGATGTCAAATGACAAATGTCACAATGCTAAATGTCAAAAATGAAAAGTGTCACCATGAAAAATGTCAAAAATGACAAATTTCAAGATGGCAAATGTCAAAGATGTCAAATGACAAATGTCACAATGCTTAATGTCAAAAATGAAAAGTGTCACCATGAAAAATGTCAAAAATAACAAATTTCAAGATGGCAAATGTCAAAGATGTCAAATGACAAATGTCACAATGCGAAATGTCAAAAATGAAAAGTGTCACCATAAAAAATGTCAAAAATGACAAATTTCAAGATGGCAAATGTCAAAACTGACAAATGTCACAATGCTAAATGTCAAAAATGAAAAGTGTCACCATGAAAAATGTCAAAAATAACAAATTTCAAGATGGCAAATGTCAAATATGTCAAATGATAAATGTCACAATGCTAAATGTCAAAAATGAAAAGCGTCACCATAAAAAATGTCAAAAATGACAAATTTCAAGATGGCAAATATCAAAGATGTCAAATGAAAAACGTCACAATGCAAAATGTCAAAAATAACAAATTTCAAGATGGCAAATGTCAAAGATGTTAAATGACAAATTTCACAATGCTAAATGTCAAAAATGAAAAGTGTCACCATGAAAAATGTCAAAAATAACAAATTTCAAGATGGCAAATGTCAAAGATGTCAAATGACAGATGTCACAATGCTAAATGTCAAAAATGAAAAGTGTCACCATGAAAAATGTCAAAAATGACAAATTTCAAGATGGCAAATGTCAAAGATGTCAAATAACAAATGTCACAATGCTAAATGTCAAAAATGAAAAGTGTCACCATGAAAAATGTCAAAAATAACAAATTTCAAGATGGCAAATGTCAAATGACAAATGTCACAATGCTAAATGTCAAAAATGAAAAGTGTCACCATGAAAAATGTCAAAAATGACAAATTTCAAGATGACAAATATCAAAACTGACAAATGTCACAATGCTAAATGTCAAAAATGATAAGTGTCACCATGAAAAATGTCAAAAATGACAAATTTCAAGATGGCAAATGTCAAAGATGTCAAATGACAAATGTCACAATGCTAAATGTCAAAAATGAAAAGTGTCACCATGAAAAATGTCAAAAATGACAAATTTCAAGATGGCAAATGTCAAAGATGTCAAATGACAAATGTCACAATGCTAAATGTCAAAAATGAAAAGTGTCACCATGAAGAATGTCAAAAATGACAAATTTCAAGATGGCAAATGTCAAAGATGTCAAATGACAAATTTCACAATGCTAAATGTCAAAAATGAAAAGTGTCACCATGAAAAATGTCAAAAATAACAAATTTCAAGATGGCAAATGTCAAAGATGTCAAATGACAAATGTCACAATGCTAAATGTCAAAAATGAAAAGTGTCACCATGAAAAATGTCAAAAATGACTAATTTCAAGATAGCAAATGTCAAAGATGTCAAATGACAAATGTCACAATCCTAAATGTCAAAAATGAAAAGTGTCAAAAATGACAAATTTCAAGATGGCAAATGTCTAAGATGTCAAATGACAAATGTCACAATGCTAAATGTCAAAAATGAAAAGTGTCACCATGAAAAATGTCAAAAATAACAAATTTTAAGATGGCAAATGTCAAAGATGTCAAATGACAAATGTCACAATGCTAAATGTCAAAAATGACAAATTTCAAGATGGCAAATGTCAAAGATGTCAAATGACAAATGTCACAATGCTAAATGTCAAAAATGAAAATTGTCACCATGAAAAATGTCAAAAATGACAAATTTCAAGATGGCAAATGTCAAAACTGACATATGTCACAATGCTAAATGTCAAAAATGATAAGTATCACCATGAAAACTGTCAAAAATGACAAAATTCAAGATGGCAAATGTCAAAGATGTCAAATGACAAATGTCACAATGCTAAATGTCAAAAATAATAAGTGTCACCATGAAAAATGTCAAAAATAACAAATTTCAAGATGGCAAATGTCAAAGATGTCAAATGACAAATGTCACAATGCTAAATGTCAAAAATGAAAAGTGTCACCATGAAAAATGTCAAAAATGACAAATTTCAAGATGGCAAATGTCAAAGATGTCAAATGACAAATGTCACAATGCTAAATGTCAAAAATGAAAAGTGTCACCATGAAAAATGTCAAAAATAACAAATTTCAATATGGCAAATGTCAAAGATGTCAAATGACAAATGTCACAATGCTAAATGTCAATAATGATAAGTGTCACAATGAAAAATGTCAAAAATAACAAATTTCAAGATGGCAAATGTCAAAGATGTCAAATGACAAATGTCACAATGCTAAATGTCAATAATGATAAGTGTCACAATGAAAAATGTCAAAAATGACAAATTTCAACATGGCAAATATCAAAACTGACAAATGTCACAATGCTAAATGTCAAAAATGATAAGTGTCACCATGAAAAATGTCAAAAATGACAAATTTCAAGATGGCAAATGTCCAAGATGGCAAATGTCCAAGATGTCAAATGACAAATGTCACAATGCTAAATGTCAAAAATGACAAATTTCAAGATGGCAAATGTCAAAGATGTCAAATGACAAATGTCACAATGCTAAATGTCAAAAATGAAAAGTGTCACCATGAAAAATGTCAAAAATGACAAATTTCAAGATGGCAAATGTCAAAGATGTCAAATGACAAATGTCACAATGCTAAATGTCAAAATTGAAAAGTGTCACCATTAAAAATGTCAAAAATAACAAATTTCAAGATGGCAAATGTCAAAGATGTCAAATGACAAATGTCACAATGCTAAATGTCAAAAATGAAAAGTGTCACCATTAAAAATGTCAAAAATAACAAATTTCAAAATGGCAAATATCAAAGATGTCAAATGACAAATGTCACAATGCTAAATGTCAAAAATGAAAAGTATCATCATGAAAAATGTCAAAAATAACAAATTTCAAGATGGCAAATGTCAAAGATGTCAAATGACAAATGTCACAATGCTAAATGTCAAAAATGAAAAGTGTCACCATGAAAAATGTCAAAAATGACAAATTTCAAGATGGCAAATGTCAACGATGTCAAATGACAAATGTCACAATGCTAAATGTCAAAAATGAAAAGTGTTACCATGAAAAATGTCAAAAATAACAAATTTCAAGATGGCAAATGTCAAAGATGTCAAATGACAAATGTCACAATGCTAAATGTCAAAAATGAAAAGTGTCACCATGAAAAATGTCAAAAATGACAAATTTCAAGATTGCAAATGTCAAAGATGTCAAATGACAAATGTCACAATGCTAAATGTCAAAAATGAAAAGTGTCACCATGAAAAATGTCAAAAATGACAAATTTTAAGATGGCAAATGTCAAAGATGTCAAATGACAAATGTCACAAAGCTAAATGTCAAAAATAAAAAGTGTCACCATGAAAAATGTCAAAAATGACAAATTTCAAGATGGCCAATGTCAAAGATGTCAAATGACAAATGTCACAATGCTAAATGTCAAAAATGAAAAGTGTCACCATGAAAAATGTCAAAAATAACAAATTTCAAGATGGCAAATGTCAAAGATGTCAAATGACATATGTCACAATGCTAAATGTCAAAAATGACAAATTTCAAGATGGCAAATGTCAAAGATGTCAAATGACAAATGTCACAATGCTAAATGTCAAAAATGAAAAGTGTCACCATGAAAAATGTCAAAAATGACAAATTTCAAGATGGCAAATGTCAAAACTGACAAATGTCACAATGCTAAATGTCAAAAATAAAAAGTGTCACCATGAAAAATGTCAAAAATAACAAATTTCAAGATTGCAAATGTCAAAGATGTCAAATGACAAATGTCACAATGCTAAATGTCAAAAATGAAAAGTGTCACCATGAAAAATGTCAAAAATAACAAATTTCAAGATGGCAAATGTCAAAGATGTCAAATGACAAATGTCACAATGCTAAATGTCAAAAATGAAAAGTGTCACCATGAAAAATGTCAAAAATGACAAATTTCAAGATGGCAAATGTCAAAAATGTCAAATGACAAATGTCACAATGCTTAATGTCAAAAATGAAAAGTGTCACCATGAAAAATGTCAAAAATAACAAATTTCAAGATGGCAAATGTCAAAGATGTCAAATGACAAATGTCACAATGCGAAATGTCAAAAATGAAAAGTGTCACCATAAAAAATGTCAAAAATGACAAATTTCAAGATGGCAAATGTCAAAACTAACAAATGTCACAATGCTAAATGTCAAAAATGAAAAGTGTCACCATGAAAAATGTCAAAAATAACAAATTTCAAGATGGCAAATGTCAAATATGTCAAATGATAAATGTCACAATGCTAAATGTCAAAAATGAAAAGCGTCACCATAAAAAATGTCAAAAATGACAAATTTCAAGATGGCAAATATCAAAGATGTCAAATGAAAAACGTCACAATGCAAAATGTCAAAAATAACAAATTTCAAGATGGCAAATGTCAAAGATGTTAAATGACAAATTTCACAATGCTAAATGTCAAAAATGAAAAGTGTCACCATGAAAAATGTCAAAAATGACAAATTTCAAGATGGCAAATGTCAAAGATGTCAAATGACAAATGTCACAATGCTAAATGTCAAAAATGATAAGTGTCACCATAAAAAATGTCAAAAATAACAAATTTCAAGATGGCAAATGTCAAAGATGTCAAATGACAGATGTCACAATGCTAAATGTCAAAAATTAAAAGTGTCACCATGAAAAATGTCAAAAATGACAAATTTCAAGATGGCAAATGTCAAAGATGTCAAATAACAAATGTCACAATGCTAAATGTCAAAAATGAAAAGTGTCACCATGAAAAATGTCAAAAATAACAAATTTCAAGATGGCAAATGTCAAATGACAAATGTCACAATGCTAAATGTCAAAAATGAAAAGTGTCACCATGAAAAATGTCAAAAATGACAAATTTCAAGATGGCAAATGTCAAAGATGTCAAATAACAAATGTCACAATGCTAAATGTCAAAAATGATAAGTGTCACCATGAAAAATGTCAAAAATGACAAATTTCAAGATGGCAAATGTCAAAGATGTCAAATGACAAATGTCACAATGCTAAATGTCAAAAATGAAAAGTGTCACCATGAAAAATGTCAAAAATGACAAATTTCAAGATGGCAAATGTCAAAGATGTCAAATGACAAATGTCACAATGCTAAATGTCAAAAATGAAAAGTGTCACCATGAAGAATGTCAAAAATGACAAATTTCAAGATGGCAAATGTCAAAGATGTCAAATGACAAATTTCACAATGCTAAATGTCAAAAATGAAAAGTGTCACCATGAAAAATGTCAAAAATAACAAATTTCAAGATGGCAAATGTCAAAGATGTCAAATGACAAATGTCACAATGCTAAATGTCAAAAATGAAAAGTGTCACCATGAAAAATGTCAAAAATGACTAATTTCAAGATAGCAAATGTCAAAGATGTCAAATGACAAATGTCACAATCCTAAATGTCAAAAATGAAAAGTGTCAAAAATGACAAATTTCAAGATGGCAAATGTCTAAGATGTCAAATGACAAATGTCATAATGCTAAATGTCAAAAATGAAAAGTGTCACCATGAAAAATGTCAAAAATAACAAATTTTAAGATGGCAAATGTCAAAGATGTCAAATGACAAATGTCACAATGCTAAATGTCAAAAATGACAAATTTCAAGATGGCAAATGTCAAAGATGTCAAATGACAAATGTCACAATGCTAAATGTCAAAAATGAAAATTGTCACCATGAAAAATGTCAAAAATGACAAATTTTAAGATGGCAAATGTCAAAACTGACATATGTCACAATGCTAAATGTCAAAAATGATAAGTATCACCATGAAAACTGTCAAAAATGACAAAATTCAAGATGGCAAATGTCAAAGATGTCAAATGACAAATGTCACAATGCTAAATGTCAAAAATAATAAGTGTCACCATGAAAAATGTCAAAAATAACAAATTTCAAGATGGCAAATGTCAAAGATGTCAAATGACAAATGTCACAATGCTAAATGTCAAAAATAAAAAGTGTCACCATGAAAAATGTCAAAAATGACAAATTTCAAGATGGCAAATGTCAAAGATGTCAAATGACAAATGTCACAATGCTAAATGTCAAAAATGAAAAGTGTCACCATGAAAAATGTCAAAAATAACAAATTTCAATATGGCAAATGTCAAAGATGTCAAATGACAAATGTCACAATGCTAAATGTCAATAATGATAAGTGTCACAATGAAAAATGTCAAAAATAACAAATTTCAAGATGGCAAATGTCAAAGATGTCAAATGACAAATGTCACAATGCTAAATGTCAATAATGATAAGTGTCACAATGAAAAATGTCAAAAATGACAAATTTCAACATGGCAAATATCAAAACTGACAAATGTCACAATGCTAAATGTCAAAAATGATAAGTGTCACCATGAAAAATGTCAAAAATGACAAATTTCAAGATGGCAAATGTCCAAGATGGCAAATGTCCAAGATGTCAAATGACAAATGTCACAATGCTAAATGTCAAAAATGACAAATTTCAAGATGGCAAATGTCAAAGATGTCAAATGACAAATGTCACAATGCTAAATGTCAAAAATGAAAAGTGTCACCATGAAATATGTCAAAAATGACAAATTTCAAGATGGCAAATGTCAAAGATGTCAAATGACAAATGTCACAATGCTAAATGTCAAAATTGAAAAGTGTCACCATTAAAAATGTCAAAAATAACAAATTTCAAGATGGCAAATGTCAAAGATGTCAAATGACAAATGTCACAATGCTAAATGTCAAAAATGAAAAGTGTCACCATTAAAAATGTCAAAAATGACAAATTTCAAAATGGCAAATATCAAAGATGTCAAATGACAAATGTCACAATGCTAAATGTCAAAAATGAAAAGTATCATCATGAAAAATGTCAAAAATAACAAATTTCAAGATGGCAAATGTCAAAGATGTCAAATGACAAATGTCACAATGCTAAATGTCAAAAATGAAAAGTGTCACCATGAAAAATGTCAAAAATGACAAATTTCAAGATGGCAAATGTCAACGATGTCAAATGACAAATGTCACAATGCTAAATGTCAAAAATGAAAAGTGTTACCATGAAAAATGTCAAAAATAACAAATTTCAAGATGGCAAATGTCAAAGATGTCAAATGACAAATGTCACAATGCTAAATGTCAAAAATGAAAAGTGTCACCATGAAAAATGTCAAAAATGACAAATTTCAAGATTGCAAATGTCAAAGATGTCAAATGACAAATGTCACAATGCTAAATGTCAAAAATGAAAAGTGTCACCATGAAAAATGTCAAAAATGACAAATTTTAAGATGGCAAATGTCAAAGATGTCAAATGACAAATGTCACAAAGCTAAATGTCAAAAATAAAAAGTGTCACCATGAAAAATGTCAAAAATGACAAATTTCAAGATGGCAAATGTCAAAGATGTCAAATGACAAATGTCAAAAATGAAAAGTGTCACCATGAAAAATGTCAAAAATTACAAATTTCAAGATGGCAAATGTCAAAGATGTCAAATGACAAATGTCACAATGCTAAATGTCAAAAATGAAAAGTGTCACAATGCTAAATGTCAAAAATGACAAATTTCAAGATGGCAAATGTCAAAACTGACAAATGTTACAATGCTAAATGTCAAAAATGAAAAGTGTCACCATGAAAAATGTCAAAAATAACAAATTTCAAGATGGCAAATGTCAAAGATGTCAAATGACAAATGTCACAATGCTAAATGTCAAAAATGAAAAGTGTCACAATGAAAAATGTCAAAAATGACAAATTTCAAGATGGCAAATGTCAAAGATGTCAAATGACAAATGTCACAATGCTAGATGTCAAAAATGAAAAGTGTCACCATGAAAAATGTCAAAAATGACAAATTTCAAGAAGGCAAATGTCAAAACTGACAAATGTCACAATGCTAAATGTCAAAAATGAAAAGTGTCACCATGCAAAAAGTCAAAAATGACAAATTTCAAGATAGCAAATGTCAAAGATGTCAAATGACAAATGTCACAATGCTAAATGTCAAAAATGAAAAGTGTCAAAAATGACAAATTTCAAGATGGCAAATGTCTAAGATGTCAAATGACAAATGTCACAATGCTAAATGTCAAAAATGAAAAGTGTCACCAGGAAAAATGTCAAAAATGACAAATTTCAAGATGGCAAATGTCAAAACTAACAAATGTCACAATGCTAAATGTCAAAAATGAAAAGTGTCACCATGAAAAATGTCAAAAATGACAAATTTCAAGATGGCAAATGTCAAAGATGTCAAATGACAAATGTCACAATGCTAAATGTCAAAAATGAAAAGTGTCACCATGAAAAATGTCAAAAATGACAAATTTCAAGATGGCAAATGTCAAAGATGTCAAATGACAAATGTCACAATGCTAAATGTCAAAAATGAAAGGTGTTACAATGAAAAATGTCAAAAATAACAAATTTTAAGATGGCAAATGTCAAAGATGTCAAATGACAAATGTCACAATGCTAAATGTCAAAAATGAAAAGTGTCACCATGAAAAATGTCAAAAATGACAAATTTTAAGATGGCAAATGTCAAAGATGTCAAATGACAAATATCACAATGCTAAATGTCAAAAATGACAAATTTCAAGATGGCAAATGTCAAAACTGACAAATGTCACAATGCTAAATGTCAAAAATGCAAAGTGTCACCATGAAAAATGTCAAAAATGACAAATTTCAATATAGCAAATGTCAAAGATGTCAAATGACAAATGTCACAATGCTAAATGTCAAAAATGAAAAGTGTCAAAAATGACAAATTTCAAGATGGCAAATGTCTAAGATGTCAAATGACAAATGTCACAATGCTAAATGTCAAAAATGAAAAGTGTCACCATGAAAAATGTCAAAAATGACAAATTTCAAGATGGCAAATGTCAAAACTGACAAATGTCACAATGCTAAATGTCAAAAATGAAAAGTGTCACCATGAAAAATGTCAAAAATGACAAATTTCAAGATGGCAAATGTCAAAGATGTCAAATGACAAATGTCACAATGCTAAATGTCAAAAATGAAAAGTGTCACCATGAAAAATGTCAAAAATAACAAATTTCAAGATGGCAAATGTCAAAGATGTCAAATGACAAATGTCACAATGCTAAATGTCAAAAATGAAAACTGTCACCATGAAAAATGTCAAAAATGACAAATTTTAAGATGGCAAAGGTCAAAGATGTCAAATGACAAATATCACAATGCTAAATGTCAAAAAAGACAAATTTCAAGATGGCAAATGTCAAAGATGTCAAATGACAAATGTCACAATGCTAAATGTCAAAAATAAAAAGTGTCACCATGAAAAATGTCAAAAATGACAAATTTCAAGATGGCAAATGTCAAAGATGTCAAATGACAAATGTCACAATGCTAAATGTTAAAAATGACAAATTTCAAGATGGCAAATGTCAAAACTGACAAATGTCACAATGCTAAATGTCAAAAATGAAAAGTGTCACCATGAAAAATGTCAAAAATAACAAATTTCAAGATAGCAAATGTCAAAGATGTCAAATGACAAATGTCACAATGCTAAATGTCAAAAATGACAAATTTCAAGATGGCAAATGTCAAAGATGTCAAATGACAAATGTCACAATGCTAAATGTCAAAAATGAAAAGTGTCACCATGAAAAATGTCAAAAATTACAAATTTCAAGATGGCAAATGTCAAAGATGTCAAATGACAAATGTCACAATGCTAAATGTCAAAAATGAAAAGTGTCACCATGAAAAATGTCAAAAATGACAAATTTCAAGATGGCAACTGTCAAAACTGACAAAAGTCACAATCCTAAATGTCAAAAATGACAAATTTCAAGATACCAAATGTCAAAGATGTCAAATAACAAATGTCACAATGCTAAATGTCAAAAATGAAAAGTGTCACCATGAAAAATGTCAAAAATGACAAATTTCAAGATGGCAACTGTCAAAACTGACAAAAGTCACAATGCTAAATGTCAAAAATGACAAATTTCAAGATGGCAAATGTCAAAGATGTCAAATGACAAATGTCACAATGCTAAATGTCAAAAATGAAAAGTGTCACCATGAAAAATGTCAAAAATGACAAATTTCAAGATGGCAAATGTCAAAGATGTCAAATGACAAATGTTACAATGCTAAATGTCAAAAATGAAAAGTGTCACCATGAAAAATGTCAAAAATGACAAATTTCAAGATGGCAAATGACAAAACTGACAAATGTCACAATGCTTAATGTCAAAAATGAAAAGTGTCACCATGAAAAATGTCAAAAATGACAAATTTCAAGATGGCAAATGTCAAAGATGTCAAATGACAAATGTCACAATGCTAAATGTCAAAAATGAAAAGTGTCACCATAAAAAATGTCAAAAATGACAAATTTCAAGATGGCAAATGTCAAAGATGTCAAATGACAAATGTCACAATGCTAAATGTCAAAAATGAAAAGTGTCACCATGAAAAATGTCAAAAATGACAAATTTCAAGATAGCAAATGTCAAAGATGTCAAATGACAAATGTCACAATGCTAAATGTCAAAAATGAAAAGTGTCACCATGAAAAATGTCAAAAATAACAAATTTCAAGATGGCAAATGTCCAAGATGTCAAATGACAAATGTCACAATGCTAAATGTCAAAAATGAAAAGTGTCACCATGAAAAATGTCAAAAAGGACAAATTTCAAGATGGCAAATGTCAAAACTGACAAATGTCACAATGCTAAATGTCAAAAATGAAAAGTGTCACCATGAAAAATGTCAAGAATGACAAATTTCAAGATAGCGAATGTCAAAGATGTCAAATGACAAATGTCACAATGCTAAATGTCAAAAATGAAAAGTGTCAAAAATGACAAATTTCAAGATGGCAAATGTCAAAGATGTCAAATGACAAATGTCAAAATGCTAAATGTCAAAAATGAAAAGTGTCACCATGAAAAATGTCAAAAATGACAAATTTCAAGATGGCAAATGTCAAAGATGTCAAATGACAAATGTCACAATGCTAAATGTCAAAAATGAAAAGTGTCACCATGAAAAATGTCAAAAATAACAAGATGGCAAATGTTAAAGATGTCAAATGACAAATGTAATAATGCTAAATGTCAAAAATGAAAAGTGTCACCATGAAAAATGTCAAAAATGACAAATTTTAAGATGGCAAATGTCAAAGATGTCAAATGACAAATATCACAATGCTAAATGTCAAAAATGACAAATTTCAAGATGGCAAATGTCAAAACTGACAAATGTCACAATGCTAAATGTCAAAAATGAAAAGTGTCACCATGAAAAATGTCAAAAATGACAAATTTCAAGATAGCAAATGTCAAAGATGTCAAATGACAAATGTCACAATGCTAAATGTCAAAAATGAAAAGTGTCAAAAATGACAAATTTCAAGATGGCAAATGTCAAAACTGACAAATGTCACAATGCTAAATGTCAAAAATTAAAAGTGTCACCATGAAAAATGTCAAAAATGACAAATTTCAAGATGGCAAATGTCAAAGATGTCAAATGACAAATGTCACAATGCTAAATGTCAAAAATGAAAAGTGTCACCATGAAAAATGTCAAAAATGACAAATTTCAAGATGGCAAATGTCAAAGATGTCAAATGACAAATGTCACAATGCTAAATGTCAAAAATGAAAAGTGTCACAATGAAAAATGTCAAAAATAACAAATTTCACGATAGCAAATGTCAAAGATGTCAAATGACAAATGTCACAATGCTAAATGTCAAAAATGAAAAGTGTCACCATAAAAAATGTCAAAAATGACAAATTTTAATATGGCAAATGTCAAAGATGTCAAATGACAAATATCACAATGCTAAATGTCAAAAATGACAAATTTCAAGATGGCAAATGTCAAAGATGTCAAATGACAAATGTCACAATGCTAAATGTCAAAAATAAAAAGTGTCACCATGAAAAATGTCAAAAATGACAAATTTCAAGATGGCAACTGTCAAAACTGACAAAAGTCACAATGCTAAATGTCAAAAATGATAAATTTCAAGATGGCAAATGTCAAAGATGTCAAATGACAAATGTTACAATGCTAAATGTCAAAAATGAAAAGTGTCACCATGAAAAATGTCAAAAATGACAAATTTCAAGATGGCAAATGTCAAAACTGACAAATGTCACAATGCTTAATGTCAAAAATGAAAAGTTCAAGATGGCAAATGTCAAAGATGTCAAATGACAAATGTCACAATGCTAAATGTCAAAAATGAAAAGTGTCACCATGAAAAATGTCAAAAATAACAAATTTCAAGATGGCAAATGTCCAAGATGTCAAATGACAAATGTCACAATGCTAAATGACAAAAATAAAAAGTGTCACCATGAAAAATGTCAAAAATGACAAATTTCAAGATAGCAAATGTCAAAGATGTTAAATGAAAAATGTCAAAAATGACAAATTTCAAGATGGCAAATGTCAAAGATGTCAAATGACAAATGTCACAATGCTAAATGTCAAAAATGAAAAGTGTCACCATAATAAATGTCAAAAATGACAAATTTTAAGATGGCAAATGTCAAAGATGTCAAATAACAAATGTCACAATGCTAAATGTCAAAAATGTCAAAAATAACAAATTTCAAGATAGCAAATGTCAAAACTGACAAATGTCACAATGCTAAATGTCAAAAATGAAAAGTGTCACCATGAAAATTGTCAAAAATGACAAATTTCAAGATAGCAAATGTCAAAGATGTCAAATGACAAATGTCACAATGCTAAATGTCAAAAATGAAAAGTGTCAAAAATGACAAATTTCAAGATGGCAAATTTCAAAACTGACAAATGTTACAATGCTAAATGTCAAAAATGAAAAGTGTCACCATGAAAAATGTCAAAAATGACAAATTTCAAGGTGGCAAATGTCAAAGATGTCAAATGACAAATGTTACAATGCTAAATGTCAAAAATGAAAAGTGTCACCATGAAAAATGTCAAAAATGACAAATTTCAAGATGGCAAATGACAAAACTGACAAATGTCACAATGCTTAATGTCAAAAATGAAAAGTGTCACCATGAAAAATGTCAAAAATGACAAATTTCAAGATGGCAAATGTCAAAGATGTCAAATGACAAATGTCACAATGCTAAATGTCAAAAATGAAAAGTGTCACCATAAAAAATGTCAAAAATGACAAATTTCAAGATGGCAAATGTCAAAGATGTCAAATGACAAATGTCACAATGCTAAATGTCAAAAATGAAAAGTGTCACCATGAAAAATGTCAAAAATGACAAATTTCAAGATGGCAAATGTCAAAGATGTCAAATGACAAATGTCACAATGCTAAATGTCAAAAATGAAAAGTGTCACCATGAAAAATGTCAAAAATAACAAATTTCAAGATGGCAAATGTCCAAGATGTCAAATGACAAATGTCACAATGCTAAATGTCAAAAATGAAAAGTGTCACCATGAAAAATGTCAAAAAGGACAAATTTCAAGATGGCAAATGTCAAAACTGACAAATGTCACAATGCTAAATGTCAAAAATGAAAAGTGTCACCATGAAAAATGTCAAGAATGACAAATTTCAAGATAGCGAATGTCAAAGATGTCAAATGACAAATGTCACAATGCTAAATGTCAAAAATGAAAAGTGTCAAAAATGACAAATTTCAAGATGGCAAATGTCAAAGATGTCAAATGACAAATGTCAAAATGCTAAATGTCAAAAATGAAAAGTGTCACCATGAAAAATGTCAAAAATGACAAATTTCAAGATGGCAAATGTCAAAGATGTCAAATGACAAATGTCACAATGCTAAATGTCAAAAATGAAAAGTGTCACAATGAAAAATGTCAAAAATAACAAATTTCACGATAGCAAATGTCAAAGATGTCAAATGACAAATGTCACAATGCTAAATGTCAAAAATGAAAAGTGTCACCATAAAAAATGTCAAAAATGACAAATTTTAATATGGCAAATGTCAAAGATGTCAAATGACAAATATCACAATGCTAAATGTCAAAAATGACAAATTTCAAGATGGCAAATGTCAAAGATGTCAAATGACAAATGTCACAATGCTAAATGTCAAAAATAAAAAGTGTCACCATGAAAAATGTCAAAAATGACAAATTTCAAGATGGCAACTGTCAAAACTGACAAAAGTCACAATGCTAAATGTCAAAAATGATAAATTTCAAGATGGCAAATGTCAAAGATGTCAAATGACAAATGTTACAATGCTAAATGTCAAAAATGAAAAGTGTCACCATGAAAAATGTCAAAAATGACAAATTTCAAGATGGCAAATGTCAAAACTGACAAATGTCACAATGCTTAATGTCAAAAATGAAAAGTTCAAGATGGCAAATGTCAACGATGTCAAATGACAAATGTCACAATGCTAAATGTCAAAAATGAAAAGTGTTACCATGAAAAATGTCAAAAATAACAAATTTCAAGATGGCAAATGTCAAAGATGTCAAATGACAAATGTCACAATGCTAAATGTCAAAAATGAAAAGTGTCACCATGAAAAATGTCAAAAATGACAAATTTCAAGATTGCAAATGTCAAAGATGTCAAATGACAAATGTCACAATGCTAAATGTCAAAAATGAAAAGTGTCACCATGAAAAATGTCAAAAATGACAAATTTTAAGATGGCAAATGTCAAAGATGTCAAATGACAAATGTCACAAAGCTAAATGTCAAAAATAAAAAGTGTCACCATGAAAAATGTCAAAAATGACAAATTTCAAGATGGCAAATGTCAAAGATGTCAAATGACAAATGTCAAAAATGAAAAGTGTCACCATGAAAAATGTCAAAAATTACAAATTTCAAGATGGCAAATGTCAAAGATGTCAAATGACAAATGTCACAATGCTAAATGTCAAAAATGAAAAGTGTCACAATGCTAAATGTCAAAAATGACAAATTTCAAGATGGCAAATGTCAAAACTGACAAATGTTACAATGCTAAATGTCAAAAATGAAAAGTGTCACCATGAAAAATGTCAAAAATAACAAATTTCAAGATGGCAAATGTCAAAGATGTCAAATGACAAATGTCACAATGCTAAATGTCAAAAATGAAAAGTGTCACAATGAAAAATGTCAAAAATGACAAATTTCAAGATGGCAAATGTCAAAGATGTCAAATGACAAATGTCACAATGCTAGATGTCAAAAATGAAAAGTGTCACCATGAAAAATGTCAAAAATGACAAATTTCAAGAAGGCAAATGTCAAAACTGACAAATGTCACAATGCTAAATGTCAAAAATGAAAAGTGTCACCATGCAAAAAGTCAAAAATGACAAATTTCAAGATAGCAAATGTCAAAGATGTCAAATGACAAATGTCACAATGCTAAATGTCAAAAATGAAAAGTGTCAAAAATGACAAATTTCAAGATGGCAAATGTCTAAGATGTCAAATGACAAATGTCACAATGCTAAATGTCAAAAATGAAAAGTGTCACCAGGAAAAATGTCAAAAATGACAAATTTCAAGATGGCAAATGTCAAAACTGACAAATGTCACAATGCTAAATGTCAAAAATGAAAAGTGTCACCATGAAAAATGTCAAAAATGACAAATTTCAAGATGGCAAATGTCAAAGATGTCAAATGACAAATGTCACAATGCTAAATGTCAAAAATGAAAAGTGTCACCATGAAAAATGTCAAAAATGACAAATTTCAAGATGGCAAATGTCAAAGATGTCAAATGACAAATGTCACAATGCTAAATGTCAAAAATGAAAGGTGTTACAATGAAAAATGTCAAAAATAACAAATTTTAAGATGGCAAATGTCAAAGATGTCAAATGACAAATGTCACAATGCTAAATGTTAAAAATGACAAATTTCAAGATGGCAAATGTCAAAACTGACAAATGTCACAATGCTAAATGTCAAAAATGAAAAGTGTCACCATGAAAAATGTCAAAAATAACAAATTTCAAGATAGCAAATGTCAAAGATGTCAAATGACAAATGTCACAATGCTAAATGTCAAAAATGACAAATTTCAAGATGGCAAATGTCAAAGATGTCAAATGACAAATGTCACAATGCTAAATGTCAAAAATGAAAAGTGTCACCATGAAAAATGTCAAAAATTACAAATTTCAAGATGGCAAATGTCAAAGATGTCAAATGACAAATGTCACAATGCTAAATGTCAAAAATGAAAAGTGTCACCATGAAAAATGTCAAAAATGACAAATTTCAAGATGGCAACTGTCAAAACTGACAAAAGTCACAATCCTAAATGTCAAAAATGACAAATTTCAAGATAACAAATGTCAAAGATGTCAAATAACAAATGTCACAATGCTAAATGTCAAAAATGAAAAGTGTCACCATGAAAAATGTCAAAAATGACAAATTTCAAGATGGCAACTGTCAAAACTGACAAAAGTCACAATGCTAAATGTCAAAAATGACAAATTTCAAGATGGCAAATGTCAAAGATGTCAAATGACAAATGTCACAATGCTAAATGTCAAAAATGAAAAGTGTCACCATGAAAAATGTCAAAAATGACAAATTTCAAGATGGCAAATGTCAAAGATGTCAAATGACAAATGTTACAATGCTAAATGTCAAAAATGAAAAGTGTCACCATGAAAAATGTCAAAAATGACAAATTTCAAGATGGCAAATGACAAAACTGACAAATGTCACAATGCTTAATGTCAAAAATGAAAAGTGTCACCATGAAAAATGTCAAAAATGACAAATTTCAAGATGGCAAATGTCAAAGATGTCAAATGACAAATGTCACAATGCTAAATGTCAAAAATGAAAAGTGTCACCATAAAAAATGTCAAAAATGACAAATTTCAAGATGGCAAATGTCAAAGATGTCAAATGACAAATGTCACAATGCTAAATGTCAAAAATGAAAAGTGTCACCATGAAAAATGTCAAAAATGACAAATTTCAAGATAGCAAATGTCAAAGATGTCAAATGACAAATGTCACAATGCTAAATGTCAAAAATGAAAAGTGTCACCATGAAAAATGTCAAAAATAACAAATTTCAAGATGGCAAATGTCCAAGATGTCAAATGACAAATGTCACAATGCTAAATGTCAAAAATGAAAAGTGTCACCATGAAAAATGTCAAAAAGGACAAATTTCAAGATGGCAAATGTCAAAACTGACAAATGTCACAATGCTAAATGTCAAAAATGAAAAGTGTCACCATGAAAAATGTCAAGAATGACAAATTTCAAGATAGCGAATGTCAAAGATGTCAAATGACAAATGTCACAATGCTAAATGTCAAAAATGAAAAGTGTCAAAAATGACAAATTTCAAGATGGCAAATGTCAAAGATGTCAAATGACAAATGTCAAAATGCTAAATGTCAAAAATGAAAAGTGTCACCATGAAAAATGTCAAAAATGACAAATTTCAAGATGGCAAATGTCAAAGATGTCAAATGACAAATGTCACAATGCTAAATGTCAAAAATGAAAAGTGTCACCATGAAAAATGTCAAAAATAACAAGATGGCAAATGTTAAAGATGTCAAATGACAAATGTAATAATGCTAAATTTCAAAAATGAAAAGTGTCACCATGAAAAATGTCAAAAATGACAAATTTTAAGATGGCAAATGTCAAAGATGTCAAATGACAAATATCACAATGCTAAATGTCAAAAATGACAAATTTCAAGATGGCAAATGTCAAAACTGACAAATGTCACAATGCTAAATGTCAAAAATGAAAAGTGTCACCATGAAAAATGTCAAAAATGACAAATTTCAAGATAGCAAATGTCAAAGATGTCAAATGACAAATGTCACAATGCTAAATGTCAAAAATGAAAAGTGTCAAAAATGACAAATTTCAAGATGGCAAATGTCTAAGATGTCAAATGACAAATGTCACAATGCTAAATGTCAAAAATAAAAAGTGTCACCATGAAAAATGTCAAAAATGACAAATTTCAAGATGGCAAATGTCAAAACTGACAAATGTCACAATGCTAAATGTCAAAAATGAAAAGTGTCACCATGAAAAATGTCAAAAATGACAAATTTCAAGATGGCAAATGTCAAAGATGTCAAATGACAAATGTCACAATGCTAAATGTCAAAAATGAAAAGTGTCACCATGAAAAATGTCAAAAATGACAAATTTCAAGATGGCAAATGTCAAAGATGTCAAATGACAAATGTCACAATGCTAAATGTCAAAAATGAAAAGTGTCACAATGAAAAATGTCAAAAATAACAAGATGGCAAATGTTAAAGATGTCAAATGACAAATGTAATAATGCTAAATGTCAAAAATGAAAAGTGTCACCATGAAAAATGTCAAAAATGACAAATTTTAAGATGGCAAATGTCAAAGATGTCAAATGACAAATATCACAATGCTAAATGTCAAAAATGACAAATTGCAAGATGGCAAATGTCAAAACTGACAAATGTCACAATGCTAAATGTCAAAAATGAAAAGTGTCACCATGAAAAATGTCAAAAATGACAAATTTCAAGATTGCAAATGTCAAAGATGTCAAATGACAAATGTCACAATGCTAAATGTCAAAAATGAAAAGTGTCAAAAATGACAAATTTCAAGATGGCAAATGTCTAAGATGTCAAATGACAAATGTCACAATGCTAAATGTCAAAAATGAAAAGTGTCACCATGAAAAATGTCAAAAATGACAAATTTCAAGATGGCAAATGTCAAAACTGACAAATGTCACAATGCTAAATGTCAAAAATGAAAAGTGTCACCATGAAAAATGTCAAAAATGACAAATTTCAAGATGGCAAATGTCAAAGATGTCAAATGACAAATGTCACAATGCTAAATGTCAAAAATGAAAAGTGTCACCATGAAAAATGTCAAAAATGACAAATTTCAAGATGGCAAATGTCAAAGATGTCAAATGACAAATGTCACAATGCTAAATGTCAAAAATGAAAAGTGTCACAATGAAAAATGTCAAAAATAACAAATTTCACGATAGCAAATGTCAAAGATGTCAAATGACAAATGTCACAATGCTAAATGTCAAAAATGAAAAGTGTCACCATAAAAAATGTCAAAAATGACAAATTTTAATATGGCAAATGTCAAAGATGTCAAATGACAAATATCACAATGCTAAATGTCAAAAATGACAAATTTCAAGATGGCAAATGTCAAAGATGTCAAATGACAAATGTCACAATGCTAAATGTCAAAAATAAAAAGTGTCACCATGAAAAATGTCAAAAATGACAAATTTCAAGATGGCAACTGTCAAAACTGACAAAAGTCACAATGCTAAATGTCAAAAATGATAAATTTCAAGATGGCAAATGTCAAAGATGTCAAATGACAAATGTTACAATGCTAAATGTCAAAAATGAAAAGTGTCACCATGAAAAATGTCAAAAATGACAAATTTCAAGATGGCAAATGTCAAAACTGACAAATGTCACAATGCTTAATGTCAAAAATGAAAAGTTCAAGATGGCAAATGTCAAAGATGTCAAATGACAAATGTCACAATGCTAAATGTCAAAAATGAAAAGTGTCACCATGAAAAATGTCAAAAATAACAAATTTCAAGATGGCAAATGTCCAAGATGTCAAATGACAAATGTCACAATGCTAAATGACAAAAATAAAAAGTGTCACCATGAAAAATGTCAAAAATGACAAATTTCAAGATAGCAAATGTCAAAGATGTTAAATGAAAAATGTCAAAAATGACAAATTTCAAGATGGCAAATGTCAAAGATGTCAAATGACAAATGTCACAATGCTAAATGTCAAAAATGAAAAGTGTCACCATAATAAATGTCAAAAATGACAAATTTTAAGATGGCAAATGTCAAAGATGTCAAATAACAAATGTCACAATGCTAAATGTCAAAAATGTCAAAAATAACAAATTTCAAGATAGCAAATGTCAAAACTGACAAATGTCACAATGCTAAATGTCAAAAATGAAAAGTGTCACCATGAAAATTGTCAAAAATGACAAATTTCAAGATAGCAAATGTCAAAGATGTCAAATGACAAATGTCACAATGCTAAATGTCCAAAATGAAAAGTGTCAAAAATGACAAATTTCAAGATGGCAAATTTCAAAACTGACAAATGTTACAATGCTAAATGTCAAAAATGAAAAGTGTCACCATGAAAAATGTCAAAAATGACAAATTTCAAGGTGGCAAATGTCAAAGATGTCAAATGACAAATGTCACAATGCTAAATGTCAAAAATGAAAGGTGTCACCATGAAAAATGTCAAAAATGACAAATTTCAAGATGGCAAATGTCAAAGATGTCAAATGACAAATGTCACAATGCTAAATGTCAAAAATGAAAAGTGTCACCATGAAAAATGTCAAAAATAACAAATTTCACGATGGCAAATAACAAAGATGTCAAATGACAAATGTCACAATGCTAAATGTCAAAAATGAAAAGTGTCACCATGAAAAATGTCAAAAATGACAAATTTTAAGATGGCAAATGTCAAAGATGTCAAATGACAAATATCACAATGCTAAATGTCAAAAATGACAAATTTCAAGATGCCAAATGTCAAAACTGACAAATGTCACAATGCTAAATGTCAAAAATGAAAAGTGTCACCATGAAAAATGTCAAAAATGACAAATTTCAAGATAGCAAATGTCAAAGATGTCAAATGACAAATGTCACAATGCTAAATGTCAAAAATGAAAAGTGTCAAAAATGACAAATTTCAAGATGGCAAATGTCTAAGATGTCAAATGACAAATGTCACAATACTAAATGTCAAAAATGAAAAGTGTCACCATGAAAAATGTCAAAAATGACAAATTTCAAGATGGCAAATGTCAAAACTGACAAATGTCACAATGCTAAATGTCAAAAATGAAAAGTGTCACCATGAAAAATGTCAAAAATGACAAATTTCAAGATGGCAAATGTCAAAGATGTCAAATGACAAATGTCACAATGCTAAATGTCAAAAATGAAAAGTGTCACCATGAAAAATGTCAAAAATAACAAATTTCAAGATGGCAAATGTCAAAGATGTCAAATGACAAATGTCACAATGCTAAATGTCAAAAATGAAAAGTGTCACCATGAAAAATGTCAAAAATAACAAATTTCAAGATGGCAAATGTCAAAGATGTCAAATGACAAATGTCACAATGCTAAATGTCAAAAATGAAAAGTGTCAAAAATGACAAATTTCAAGATGGCAAATGTCTAAGATGTCAAATGACAAATGTCACAATGCTAAATGTCAAAAATGAAAAGTGTCACCATGAAAAATGTCAAAAATGACAAATTTCAAGATGGCAAATGTCAAAACTGACAAATGTCACAATGCTAAATGTCAAAAATGAAAAGTGTCACAATGAAAAATGTCAAAAATGACAAATTTCAAGATGGCAAATGTCAAAGATGTCAAATGACAAATGTCACAATGCTAAATGTCAAAAATGAAAAGTGTCACCATGAAAAATGTCAAAAATGACAAATTTCAAGATGGCAAATGTCAAAGATGTCAAATGACAAATGTCACAATGCTAAATGTCAAAAATGAAAAGTGTCACCATGAAAAATGTCAAAAATAACAAATTTCAAGATGGCAAATGTCAAAGATGTCAAAGGACAAATGTCACAATGCTAAATGTCAAAAATGAAAAGTGTCACCATGAAAAATGTCAAAAATGACAAATTTTAAGATGGCAAATGTCAAAGATGTCAAATGACAAATATCTCAATGCTAAATGTCAAAAATGACAAATTTCAAGATGGCAAATGTCAAAGATGTCAAATGACAAATGTCACAATGCTAAATGTCAAAAATGAAAAGTGTCACCATGAAAAATGACAAATTTCAAGATGGCAAATGTCAAAGATGTCAAATGACAAATGTCACAATGCTAAATGTTAAAAATGACAAATTTCAAGATGGCAAATGTCAAAACTGACAAATGTCACAATGCTAAATGTCAAAAATGAAAAGTGTCACCATGAAAAATGTCAAAAATAACAAATTTCAAGATGGCAAATGTCAAAGATGTCAAATGACAAATGTCACAATGCTAAATGTCAAAAATGACAAATTTCAAGATGGCAAATGTCAAAGATGTCAAATGACAAATGTCACAATGCTAAATGTTAAAAATGACAAATTTCAAGATGGCAAATGTCAAAACTGACAAATGTCACAATGCTAAATGTCAAAAATGAAAAGTGTCACCATGAAAAATGTCAAAAATGACAAATTTCAAGATGGCAAATGTCAAAACTGACAAATGTCACAATGCTAAATGTCAAAAATGAAAAGTGTCACCATGAAAAATGTCAAAAATGACAAATTTCAAGATGGCAAATGTCAAAGATGTCAAATGACAAATGTCACAATGCTAAATGTCAAAAATGAAAAGTGTCACCATGAAAAATGTCAAAAATGACAAATTTCAAGATGGCAAATGTCAAAGATGTCAAATGACAAATGTCACAATGCTAAATGTCAAAAATGAAAAGTGTCACCATGAAAAATGTCAAAAATGACAAATTTCAAGATGGCAAATGTCAGAGATGTCAAATGACAAATGTCACAATGCTAAATGTCAAAAATGAAAAGTGTCACCATGAAAAATGTCAAAAATAACAAATTTCAAGATGGCAAATGTCAAAGATGTCAAATGACAAATGTCACAATGCTAAATGTCAAAAATGACAAATTTCAAGATGGCAAATGTCTAAGATGTCAAATGACAAATGTCACAATGCTAAATGTCAAAAATGAAAAGTGTCACCATGAAAAATGTCAAAAATGACAAATTTCAAGATGGCAAATGTAAAAGATGTCAAATGACAAATGTCACAATGCTAAATGTCAAAAATGAAAGGTGTCACCATGAAAAATGTCAAAAATGACAAATTTCAAGATGGCAAATGTCAAAGATGTCAAATGACAAATGTCACAATGCTAAATGTCAAAAATGAAAAGTGTCACCATGAAAAATGTCAAAAATAACAAATTTCAAGATGGCAAATGTCAAAGATGTCAAATGACAAATGTCACAATGCTAAATGTCAAAAATGAAAAGTGTCACCATGAAAAATGTCAAAAATGACAAATTTTAAGATGGCAAATGTCAAAGATGTCAAATGACAAATATCACAATGCTAAATGTCAAAAATGACAAATTTCAAGATGGCAAATGTCAAAACTGACAAATGTCACAATGCTAAATGTCAAAAATGAAAAGTGTCACCATGAAAAATGTCAAAAATGACAAATTTCAAGATAGCAAATGTCAAAGATGTCAAATGACAAATGTCACAATGCTAAATGTCAAAAATGAAAAGTGTCAAAAATGACAAATTTCAAGATGGCAAATGTCTAAGATGTCAAATGACAAATGTTACAATGCTAAATGTCAAAAATGAAAAGTGTCACCATGAAAAATGTCAAAAATGACAAATTTCAAGATGGCAAATGTCAAAACTGACAAATGTCACAATGCTTAATGTCAAAAATGAAAAGTTCAAGATGGCAAATGTCAAAGATGTCAAATGACAAATGTCACAATGCTAAATGTCAAAAATGAAAAGTGTCACCATGAAAAATGTCAAAAATAACAAATTTCAAGATGGCAAATGTCCAAGATGTCAAATGACAAATGTCACAATGCTAAATGTCAAAAATAAAAAGTGTAACCATGAAAAATGTCAAAAATGACAAATTTCAAGATAGCAAATGTCAAAGATGTTAAATGAAAAATGTCAAAAATGACAAATTTCAAGATGGCAAATGTCAAAGATGTCAAATGACAAATGTCACAATGCTAAATGTCAAAAATGATAAATTTCAAGATGGCAAATGTCAAAGATGTCAAATGACAAATGTTACAATGCTAAATGTCAAAAATGAAAAGTGTCACCATGAAAAATGTCAAAAATGACAAATTTCAAGATGGCAAATGTCAAAACTGACAAATGTCACAATGCTTAATGTCAAAAATGAAAAGTTTAAGATGGCAAATGTCAAAGATGTCAAATGACAAATGTCACAATGCTAAATGTCAAAAATGAAAAGTGTCACCATGAAAAATGTCAAAAATAACAAATTTCAAGATGGCAAATGTCCAAGATGTCAAATGACAAATGTCACAATGCTAAATGTCAAAAATAAAAAGTGTCACCATGAAAAATGTCAAAAATGACAAATTTCAAGATAGCAAATGTCAAAGATGTTAAATGAAAAATGTCAAAAATGACAAATTTCAAGATGGCAAATGTCAAAGATGTCAAATGACAAATGTCACAATGCTAAATGTCAAAAATGAAAAGTGTCACCATAATAAATGTCAAAAATGACAAATTTTAAGATGGCAAATGTCAAAGATGTCAAATAACAAATGTCACAATGCTAAATGTCAAAAATGTCAAAAATAACAAATTTCAAGATAGCAAATGTCAAAACTGACAAATGTCACAATGCTAAATGTCAAAAATGAAAAGTGTCACCATGAAAATTGTCAAAAATGACAAATTTCAAGATAGCAAATGTCAAAGATGTCAAATGACAAATGTCACAATGCTAAATGTCAAAAATGAAAAGTGTCAAAAATGACAAATTTCAAGATGGCAAATTTCAAAACTGACAAATGTTACAATGCTAAATGTCAAAAATGAAAAGTGTCACCATGAAAAATGTCAAAAATGACAAATTTCAAGGTGGCAAATGTCAAAGATGTCAAATGACAAATGTCACAATGCTAAATGTCAAAAATGAAAGGTGTCACCATGAAAAATGTCAAAAATGACAAATTTCAAGATGGCAAATGTCAAAGATGTCAAATGACAAATGTCACAATGCTAAATGTCAAAAATGAAAAGTGTCACCATGAAAAATGTCAAAAATAACAAATTTCACGATGGCAAATATCAAAGATGTCAAATGACAAATGTCACAATGCTAAATGTCAAAAATGAAAAGTGTCACCATGAAAAATGTCAAAAATGACAAATTTTAAGATGGCAAATGTCAAAGATGTCAAATGACAAATATCACAATGCTAAATGTCAAAAATGACAAATTTCAAGATGCCAAATGTCAAAACTGACAAATGTCACAATGCTAAATGTCAAAAATGAAAAGTGTCACCATGAAAAATGTCAAAAATGACAAATTTCAAGATAGCAAATGTCAAAGATGTCAAATGCCAAATGTCACAATGCTAAATGTCAAAAATGAAAAGTGTCAAAAATGACAAATTTCAAGATGGCAAATGTCTAAGATGTCAAATGACAAATGTCACAATACTAAATGTCAAAAATGAAAAGTGTCACCATGAAAAATGTCAAAAATGACAAATTTCAAGATGGCAAATGTCAAAACTGACAAATGTCACAATGCTAAATGTCAAAAATGAAAAGTGTCACCATGAAAAATGTCAAAAATGACAAATTTCAAGATGGCAAATGTCAAAGATGTCAACTGACAAATGTCACAATGCTAAATGTCAAAAATGAAAAGTGTCACCATGAAAAATGTCAAAAATGACAAATTTCAAGATGGCAAATGTCAAAGATGTCAAATGACAAATGTCACAATGCTAAATGTCAAAAATGAAAAGTGTCACCATGAAAAATGTCAAAAATAACAAATTTCAAGATGGCAAATGTCAAAGATGTCAAATGACAAATGTCACAATGCTAAATGTCAAAAATGAAAAGTGTCACCATGAAAAATGTCAAAAATGACAAATTTTAAGATGGCAAATGTCAAAGATGTCAAATAACAAATATCACAATGCTAAATGTCAAAAATGACAAATTTCAAGATGGCAAATGTCAAAGATGTCAAATGACAAATGTCACAATGCTAAATGTCAAAAATGAAAAGTGTCAAAAATGACAAATTTCAAGATGGAAATGTCTAAGATGTCAAATGACCAATGGCACAATGCTAAATGTCAAAAATGAAAAGTGTCACCATGAAAAATGTCAAAAATGACAAATTTCAAGATGGCAAATGTCAAAACTGACAAATGTCACAATGCTAAATGTCAAAAATGAAAAGTGTCACAATGAAAAATGTCAAAAATGACAAATTTCAAAATGGCAAATGTCAAAGATGTCAAATGACAAATGTCACAATGCTAAATGTCAAAAATGAAAAGTGTCACCATGTAAAATGTCAAAAATGACAAATTTCAAGATTACAAATGTCAAAGATGTCAAATGACAAATGTCACAATGCTAAATGTCAAAAATGAAAAGTGTCACCATGAAAAATGTAAAAAATAACAAATTTCAAGATGGCAAATGTCAAAGATGTCAAATGACAAATGTCACAATGCTAAATGTCAAAAATGAAAAGTGTCACCATGAAAAATGTCAAAAATGACAAATTTTAAGATGGCAAATGTCAAAGATGTCAAATGACAAATATCACAATGCTAAATGTCAAAAATGACAAATTTCAAGATGGCAAATGTCAAAGATGTCAAATGACAAATGTCACAATGCTAAATGTCAAAAATGAAAAGTGTCACCATGAAAAATGACAAATTTCAAGATGGCAAATGTCAAAGATGTCAAATGACAAATGTCACAATGCTAAATGTTAAAAATGACAAATTTCAAGATGGCAAATGTCAAAACTGACAAATGTCACAATGCTAAATGTCAAAAATGAAAAGTGTCACCATGAAAAATGTCAAAAATAACAAATTTCAAGATGGCAAATGTCAAAGATGTCAAATGACAAATGTCACAATGCTAAATGTCAAAAATGACAAATTTCAAGATGGCAAATGTCAAAGATGTCAAATGACAAATGTCACAATGCTAAATGTCAAAAATGAAAAGTGTCACCATGAAAAATGCCAAAAATGACAAATTTCAAGATGGCAAATGTCAAAGATGTCAAATGACAAATGTCACAATGCTAAATGTCAAAAATGAAAAGTGTCACCATGAAAAATGTCAAAAATGACAAATTTCAAGATGGCAAATGTCAAAGATGTCAAATGACAAATGTCACAATGCTAAATGTCAAAAATGAAAAGTGTCACCATGAAAAATGTCAAAAATGACAAATTTCAAGATGGCAAATGTCAAAGATGTCAAATGACAAATGTCACAATGCTAAATGTCAAAAATGAAAAGTGTCACCATGAAAAATGTCAAAAATGACAAATTTCAAGATGGCAAATGTCAAAACTGACAAATGTCACAATGCTAAATGTCAAAAATGATAAGTGTCACCATGAAAAATGTCAAAAATGACAAATTTCAAGATGGCAAATGTCAAAGATGTCAAATGACAAATGTCACAATGCTAAATGTCAAAAATGAAAAGTGTCACCATGAAAAATGTCAAAAATGACAAATTTCAAGATGGCAAATGTCAAAGATGTCAAGTGACAAATGTCATAATGCGAAATGTCAAAAATGAAAAGTGTCACCATGAAAAATGTCAAAAATGACAAATTTCAAAATGGCAAATGTCAAAGATGTCAAATGACAAATGTCACAATGCTAAATGTCAAAAATGAAAAGTGTCACCATGAAAAATGTCAAAAATGACAAATTTCAAGATGGCAAATGTCAAAGATGTCAAACGACAAATGTCACAATGCTAAATGTCAAAAATGAAAAGTGTCACCATGAAAAATGTCAAAAATGACAAATTTCAAGATGGCAAATGTCAAAGATGTCAAATGACAAATGTCACAATGCTAAATGTCAAAAATGAAAAGTGTCACCATGAAAAATGTCAAAAATGACAAATTTCAAGATGGCAAATGTCAAAACTGACAAATGTCACAATGCTAAATGTCAAAAATGAAAAGTGTCACCATGAAAATTGTCAAAAATAACAAATTTCAAGATGGCAAATGTCAAAGATGTCAAATGACAAATGTCACAATGCTAAATGTCAAAAATGAAAAGTGTCACCATAATAAATGTCAAAAATGACAAATTTCAAGATGGCAAATGTCAAAGATGTCAAATGACAAATGTCACAATGCTAAATGTCAAAAATGAAAAGTGTCACCATGAAAAATGTCAAAAATGACAAATTTCAAGATGGCAAATGTCAAAACTGACAAATGTCACAATGCTAAATGTCAAAAATGATAAGTGTCACCATGAAAAATGTCAAAAATGACAAATTTCAAGATGGCAAATGTCAAAGATGTCAAATGACAAATGTCACAATGCTAAATGTCAAAAATGAAAAGTGTCACCATGAAAAATGTCAAAAATGACAAATTTCAAGATGGCAAATGTCAAAGATGTCAAATGACAAATGTCACAATGCGAAATGTCAAAAATGAAAAGTGTCACCATGAAAAATGTCAAAAATGACAAATTTCAAAATGGCAAATGTCAAAGATGTCAAATGACAAATGTCACAATGCTAAATGTCAAAAATGAAAAGTGTCACCATGAAAAATGTCAAAAATGACAAATTTCAAGATGGGAAATGTCAAAGATGTCAAACGACAAATGTCACAATGCTAAATGTCAAAAATGAAAAGTGTCACCATGAAAAATGTCAAAAATGACAAATTTCAAGATGGCAAATGTCAAAGATGTCAAATGACAAATGTCACAATGCTAAATGTCAAAAATGAAAAGTGTCACCATGAAAAATGTCAAAAATGACAAATTTTAAGATGGCAAATGTCAAAACTGACAAATGTCACAATGCTAAATGTCAAAAATGAAAAGTGTCACCATGAAAAATGTCAAAAATGAC
Organism: Altica lythri; assembly: GCA_964028335.1. Lineage (NCBI taxonomy): Eukaryota > Metazoa > Arthropoda > Insecta > Coleoptera > Chrysomelidae > Altica > Altica lythri. Next base: position 43,754,728 of record OZ034800.1, on the reverse strand, counting down.
AAATTTCAAGATGGCAAATGTCAAAGATGTCAAATGACAAATGTCACAATGCTAAATGTCAAAAATGAAAAGTGTCACCATAATAAATGTCAAAAATGACAAATTTCAAGATGGCAAATGTCAAAAATGTCAAATGACAAATGTCACAATGCTAAATGTCAAAAATGAAAAGTGTCACCATGAAAAATGTCAAAAATGACAAATTTCAAGATGGCAAATGTCAAAGATGTCAAATGACAAATGTCACAATGCTAAATGTCAAAAATGAAAAGTGTCACCATGAAAAATGTCAAAAATGACAAATTTTAAGATGGCAAATGTCAAAGATGTCAAATGACAAATGTCACAATGCGAAATGTCAAAAATGAAAAGTGTCACTATGAAAAATGTCAAAAATGACAAATTTTAAGATGGCAAATGTCAAAGATGTCAAATGACAAATGTCACAATGCTAAATGTCAAAAATGAAAAGTGTCACCATAATAAATGTCAAAAATGACAAATTTCAAAATGGCAAATGTCAAAGATGTCAAATGACAAATGTCACAATGCTAAATGTCAAAAATGAAAAGTGTCACCATGAAAAATGTCAAAAATGACAAATTTCAAGATGGGAAATGTCAAAGATGTCAAATGACAAATGTCACAATGCTAAATGTCAAAAATGAAAAGTGTCACCATGAAAAATGTCAAAAATGACAAATTTCAAGATGGCAAATGTCAAAACTGACAAATGTCATAATGCTAAATGTCAAAAATGAAAAGTGTCACCATGAAAAATGTCAAAAATGACAAATTTCAAGATGGCAAATGTCAAAGATGTCAAATGACAAATGTCACAATGCTAAATGTCAATAATGATAAGTGTCACAATAAAAAATGTCAAAAATAACAAATTTCAAGATGGCAAATGTCAAAGATGTCAAATGACAAATGTCACAATGCTAAATGTCAAAAATGAAAAGTGTTACCATGACAAATGTCAAAAATGACAAATTTCAAGATGGCTAATGTCAAAGATGTCAAATGACAAATGTCACAATGCTAAATGTCAAAAATGAAAAGTGTCACCATAAAAATGTCAAAAATGACAAATTTCAAGATGGCAAATGTCAAAGATGTCAAATGACAAATGTCACAATGCTAAATGTCAAAAATGAAAAGTGTCACCATGAAAAATGTCAAAAATGACAAATTTTAAGATGGCAAATGTCAAAGATGTCAAATGACAAATGTCACAATGCTAAATGTCAAAAATGAAAAGTGTCACAATGCTAAATGTCAAAAATGACAAATTTCAAGATGGCAAATGTCAAAACTGACAAATGTCACAATGCTAAATGTCAAAAATGAAAAGTGTCACCATGAAAAATGTCAAAAATAACAAATTTCAAGATAGCAAATGTCAAAGATGTCAAATGACAAATGTCACAATGCTAAATGTCAAAAATGACAAGTTTCAAGATGGCAAATGTCAAAGATGTCAAATGACAAATGTCACAATGCTAAATGTAAAAAATGAAAAGTGTCACCATGAAAAATGTCAAAAATGACAAATTTCAAAATGGCAAATGTCAAAGATGTCAAACGACAAATGTCACAATGCTAAATGTCAAAAATGAAAAGTGTCACCATGAAAAATGTCAAAAATGACAAATTTCAAGATGGCAAATGTCAAAGATGTCAAATGACAAATGTCACAATGCTAAATGTCAAAAATGAAAAGTGTCACCATGAAAAATGTCAAAAATGACAAATTTCAAGATGGCAAATGTCAAAACTGACAAATGTCACAATGCTAAATGTCAAAAATGAAAAGTGTCACCATGAAAAATGTCAAAAATGACAAATTTCAAGATGGCAAATGTCAAAGATGTCAAATGACAAATGTCACAATGCTAAATGTCAAAAATGAAAAGTGTCACCATAATAAATGTCAAAAATGACAAATTTCAAGATGGCAAATGTCAAAAATGTCAAATGACAAATGTCACAATGCTAAATGTCAAAAATGAAAAGTGTCACCATGAAAAATGTCAAAAATGACAAATTTCAAGATGGCAAATGTCAAAGATGTCAAATGACAAATGTCACAATGCTAAATGTCAAAAATGAAAAGTGTCACCATGAAAAATGTCAAAAATGACAAATTTTAAGATGGCAAATGTCAAAACTGACAAATGTCACAATGCTAAATGTCAAAAATGATAAGTGTCACCATGAAAAATGTCAAAAATGACAAATTTCAAGATGGCAAATGTCAAAGATGTCAAATGACAAATGTCACAATGCTAAATGTCAAAAATGAAAAGTGTCACCATGAAAAATGTCAAAAATGACAAATTTCAAGATGGCAAATGTCAAAGATGTCAAATGACAAATGTCACAATGCGAAATGTCAAAAATGAAAAGTGTCACCATGAAAAATGTCAAAAATGACAAATTTTAAGATGGCAAATGTCAAAGATGTCAAATGACAAATGTCACAATGCTAAATGTCAAAAATGAAAAGTGTCACCATAAAAAATGTCAAAAATGACAAATTTCAAAATGGCAAATGTCAAAGATGTCAAATGACAAATGTCACAATGCTAAATGTCAAAAATGAAAAGTGTCACCATGAAAAATGTCAAAAATGACAAATTTCAAGATGGGAAATGTCAAAGATGTCAAATGACAAATGTCACAATGCTAAATGTCAAAAATGAAAAGTGTCACCATGAAAAATGTCAAAAATGACAAATTTCAAGATGGCAAATGTCAAAACTGACAAATGTCATAATGCTAAATGTCAAAAATGAAAAGTGTCACCATGAAAAATGTCAAAAATGACAAATTTCAAGATGGCAAATGTCAAAGATGTCAAATGACAAATGTCACAATGCTAAATGTCAAAAATGGAAAGTGTCACCATGAAAAATGTCAAAAATGACAAATTTCAAGATGGCAAATGTCAAAACTGACAAATGTCACAATGCTAAATGTCAAAAATGAAAAGTGTCATCATGAAAAATGTCAAAAATGACAAATTTCAAGATGGCAAATGTCAAAGATGTCAAATGACAAATGTCACAATGCTAAATGTCAAAAATGAAAAGTGTCACCATAATAAATGTCAAAAATGACAAATTTCAAGATGGCAAATGTCAAAGATGTCAAATGACAAATGTCACAATGCGAAATGTCAAAAATGAAAAGTGTCACCATGAAAAATGTCAAAAATGACAAATTTCAAAATGGCAAATGTCAAAGATGTCAAATGACAAATGTCACTATGCTAAATGTCAAAAATGAAAAGTGTCACCATGAAAAATGTCAAAAATGACAAATTTCAAGATGGCAAATGTCAAAGATGTCAAACGACAAATGTCACAATGCTAAATGTCAAAAATAAAAAGTGTCACCATGAAAAATGTCAAAAATGACAAATTTCAAGATGGCAAATGTCAAAGATGTCAAATGACAAATGTCACAATGCTAAATGTCAAAAATGAAAAGTGTCACCATGAAAAATGTCAAAAATGACAAATTTCAAGATGGCAAATGTCAAAACTGACAAATGTCACAATGCTTAATGTCAAAAATGAAAAGTGTCACCATGAAAAATGTCAAAAATGACAAATTTCAGGATGGCAAATGTCAAAGATGTCAAATGACAAATGTCACAATGCTAAATGTCAAAAATGAAAAGTGTCACCATAATAAATGTCAAAAATGACAAATTTCAAGATGGCAAATTTCAAAAATGTCAAATGACAAATGTCACAATGCTAAATGTCAAAAATGAAAAGTGTCACCATGAAAAATGTCAAAAATGACAAATTTCAAGATGGCAAATGTCAAAGATGTCAAATGACAAATGTCACAATGCTAAATGTCAAAAATTAAAAGTGTCACCATGAAAAATGTCAAAAATGACAAATTTTAAGATGGCAAATGTCAGAACTGACAAATGTCACAATGCTAAATGTCAAAAATGATAAGTGTCACCATGAAAAATGTCAAAAATGACAAATTTCAAGATGGCAAATGTCAAAGATGTCAAATGACAAATGTCACAATGCTAAATGTCAAAAATGAAAAGTGTCACCATGAAAAATGTCAAAAATGACAAATTTCAAGATGGCAAATGTCAAAGATGTCAAATGACAAATGTCACAATGCGAAATGTCAAAAATGAAAAGTGTCACCATGAAAAATGTCAAAAATGACAAATTTTAAGATGGCAAATGTCAAAGATGTCAAATGACAAATGTCACAATGCTAAATGTCAAAAATGAAAAGTGTCACCATAAAAAATGTCAAAAATGACAAATTTCAAGATGGGAAATGTCAAAGATGTCAAATGACAAATGTCACAATGCTAAATGTCAAAAATGAAAAGTGTCACCATGAAAAATGTCAAAAATGACAAATTTCAAGATGGCAAATGTCAAAACTGACAAATGTCATAATGCTAAATGTCAAAAATGAAAAGTGTCACCATGAAAAATGTCAAAAATGACAAATTTCAAGATGGCAAATGTCAAAGATGTCAAATGACAAATGTCACAATGCTAAATGTCAAAAATGAAAAGTGTCACCATAATAAATGTCAAAAATGACAAATTTCAAGATGGCAAATGTCAAAGATGTCAAATGACAAATGTCACAATGCTAAATGTCAAAAATGAAAAGTGTCACCATGAAAAATGTCAAAAATGACAAATTTCAAGATGGCAAATGTCAAAGATGTCAAATGACAAATGTCACAATGCTAAATGTCAAAAATGAAAAGTGTCACCATGAAAAATGTCAAAAATAACAAATTTCAAAATGGCAAATGTCCAAGATGTCAAATGACAAATGTCACAATGCTAAATGTCAAAAATGAAAAGTGTCACCATGGAAAATGTCAAAAATGACAAATTTCAAGATGGCAAGTGTCAAAGATGTCAAATGACAAATGTCACAATGCTAAATGTCAATAATGATAAGTGTCACAATGAAAAATGTCAAAAATGACAAATTTCAAGATGGCAAATGTCAAAGATGTCAAATGACAAATGTCACAATGCTAAATGTCAAAAATGAAAAGTGTCACCATGAAAAATGTCAAAAATGACAAATTTCAAGATGGCAAATGTCAAAGATGTCAAATGACAAATGTCACAATGCTAAATGTCAAAAATGAAAAGTGTTACCATGAAAAATGTCAAAAATGACAAATTTCAAGATGGCTAATGTCAAAGATGTCAAATGACAAATGTCACAATGCTAAATGTCAAAAATGAAAAGTGTCACCATAAAAATGTCAAAAATGACAAATTTCAAAATGGCAAATGTCCAAGATGTCAAATGACAAATGTCACAATGCTAAATGTCAAAAATGAAAAGTGTCACCATGAAAAATGTCAAAAATGACAAATTTCAAGATGGCAAATGTCAAAGATGTCAAATGACAAATGTCACAATGCTAAATGTCAAAAATGAAAAGTGTTACCATGAAAAATGTCAAAAATGACAAATTTCAAGATGGCTAATGTCAAAGATGTCAAATGACAAATGTCACAATGCTAAATGTCAAAAATGAAAAGTGTCACCATAAAAATGTCAAAAATGACAAATTTCAAGATGGCAAATGTCAAAGATGTCAAATGACAAATGTCACAATGCTAAATGTCAAAAATGAAAAGTGTCACTATGAAAAATGTCAAAAATGACAAATTTCAAGATGGCAAATGTCAAAGATGTCAAATGACAAATGTCACAATGCTAAATGTCAAAAATGAAAAGTGTCACAATGCTAAATGTCAAAAATGACAAATTTCAAGATGGCAAATGTCAAAGATGTCAAATGACAAACGTCACAATGCTAAATGTCAAAAATGAAAAGTGTCACCATAATAAATGTCAAAAATGACAAATTTTAAGATGGCAAATGTCAAAGATGTCAAATGACAAATGTCACAATGCTAAATGTCAAAAATGAAAAGTGTCACCATGAAAAATGTCAAAAATGACAAATTTCAAGATGGCAAATGTCAAAGATGTCAAATGACAAATGTCACAATGCTAAATGTCAAAAATGAAAAGTGTCACCATGAAAAATGTCAAAAATAACAAATTTCAAGATGGCAAATGTCCAAGATGTCAAATGACAAATGTCACAATGCTAAATGTCAAAAATGAAAAGTGTCACCATGAAAAATGTCAAAAATGACAAATTTCAAGATGGCAAATGTCAAAGATGTCAAATGACAAATGTCACAATGCTAAATGTAAATAATGATAAGTGTCACAATGAAAAATGTCAAAAATAACAAATTTCAAGATGGCAAATGTCAAAGATGTCAAATGACAAATGTCACAATGCTAAATGTCAAAAATGAAAAGTGTTACCATGAAAAATGTCAAAAATGACAAATTTCAAGATGGCTAATGTCAAAGATGTCAAATGACAAATGTCACAATGCTAAATGTCAAAAATGAAAAGTGTCACCATAAAAATGTCAAAAATGACAAATTTCAAGATGGCAAATGTCAAAGATGTCAAATGACAAATGTCACAATGCTAAATGTCAAAAATGAAAAGTGTCACCATGAAAAATGTCAAAAATGACAAATTTCAAGATGGCAAATGTCAAAGATGTCAAATGACAAATGTCACAATGCTAAATGTCAAAAATGAAAAGTGTCACAATGCTAAATGTCAAAAATGACAAATTTCAAGATGGCAAATGTCAAAACTGACAAATGTCACAATGCTAAATGTCAAAAATGAAAAGTGTCACCATGAAAAATGTCAAAAATAACAAATTTCAAGATAGCAAATGTCAAAGATGTCAAATGACAAATGTCACAATGCTAAATGTCAAAAATGACAAGTTTCAAGATGGCAAATGTCAAAGATGTCAAATGACAAATGTCACAATGCTAAATGTCAAAAATGAAAAGTGTCACCATGAAAAATGTCAAAAATGACAAATTTCAAGATGGCAAATGTCAAAGATGGCAAATGTCAAAGATGTCAAATGACAAATGTCACAATGCTAAATGTCAAAAATGAAAAGTGTCACCATGAAAAATGTCCAAAATGACAAATTTCAAGATGTCAAAACTGACAAATGTCACAATGCTAAATGTCAAAAATGAAAAGTGTCACCATGAAAAATGTCAAAAATGACAAATTTTAAGATGGCAAATGTCAAAGATGTCAAGTGACAAATGTCACAATGCTAAATGTCAAAAATGAAAAGTGTCAAAAATGACAAATTTCAAGATGGCAAATGTCTAAGATGTCAAATGACAAATGTCACAATGCTAAATGTCAAAAATGAAAAGTGTCACCATGAAAAATGTCAAAAATGACAAATTTCAAGATGGCAAATGTCAAAACTGACAAATGTCACAATGCTAAATGTCAAAAATGAAAAGTGTCACCATGAAAAATGTCAAAAATGACAAATTTCAAGATGGCAAATGTCAAAGATGTCAAATGACAAATGTCACAATGCTAAATGTCAAAAATGACAAGTGTCACCATGAAAAATGTCAAAAATGACAAATTTCAAGATGGCAAATGTCAAAGATGTCAAATGACAAATGTCACAATGCTAAATGTCAAAAATGAAAAGTGTCACCATGAAAAATGTCAAAAATAACAAATTTCAAGATGGCAAATGTCAAAGATGTCAAATGACAAATGTCACAATGCTAAATGTCAAAAATGAAAAGTGTCACCATGAAAAATGTCAAAAATGACAAATTTCAAGATGGCAAATATCAAAGATGTCAAATGACAAATATCACAATGCTAAATGTCAAAAATGACAAATTTCAAGATGGCAAATGTCAAAGATGTCAAATGACAAATGTCACAATGCTAAATGTCAAAAATGAAAAGTGTCACCATAAAAAATGTCAAAAATGACAAATTTCAAAATGGCAAATGTCAAAGATGTCAAATGACAAATGTCACAATGCTAAATGTCAAAAATGAAAAGTGTCACCATGAAAAATGTCAAAAATGACAAATTTCAAGATGGGAAATGTCAAAGATGTCAAATGACAAATGTCACAATGCTAAATGTCAAAAATGAAAAGTGTCACCATGAAAAATGTCAAAAATGACAAATTTCAAGATGGCAAATGTCAAAACTGACAAATGTCATAATGCTAAATGTCAAAAATGAAAAGTGTCACCATGAAAAATGTCAAAAATGACAAATTTCAAGATGGCAAATGTCAAAGATGTCAAATGACAAATGTCACAATGCTAAATGTCAAAAATGAAAAGTGTCACCATAATAAATGTCAAAAATGACAAATTTCAAGATGGCAAATGTCAAAGATGTCAAATGACAAATGTCACAATGCTAAATGTCAAAAATGAAAAGTGTCACCATAAAAAATGTCAAAAATGACAAATTTCAAGATGGCAAATGTCAAAGATGTCAAATGACAAATGTCACAATGCTAAATGTCAAAAATGAAAAGTGTCACCATGAAAAATGTCAAAAATAACAAATTTCAAGATGGCAAATGTCCAAGATGTCAAATGACAAATGTCACAATGCTAAATGTCAAAAATGAAAAGTGTCACCATGAAAAATGTCAAAAATGACAAATTTCAAGATGGCAAATGTCAAAGATGTCAAATGACAAATGTCACAATGCTAAATGTCAATAATGATAAGTGTCACAATGAAAAATGTCAAAAATGACAAATTTCAAGATGGCAAATGTCAAAGATGTCAAATGACAAATGTCACAATGCTTAATGTCAAAAATGAAAAGTGTTACCATGAAAAATGTCAAAAATGACAAATTTCAAGATGGCAAATGTCAAAGATGTCAAATGACAAATGTCACAATGCTAAATGTCAAAAATGAAAAGTGTCACCATAAAAATGTCAAAAATGACAAATTTCAAGATGGCAAATGTCAAAGATGTCAAATGACAAATGTCACAATGCTAAATGTCAAAAATGAAAAGTGTCACCATGAAAAATGTCAAAAATGACAAATTTCAAGATGGCAAATGTCAAAGATGTCAAATGACAAATGTCACAATGCTAAATGTCAAAAATGAAAAGTGTCACCATGAAAAATGTCAAAAATGACCAATTTCAAGATGGGAAATGTCAAAGATGTCAAATGACAAATGTCACAATGCTAAATGTCAAAAATGAAAAGTGTCACCATGAAAAATGTCAAAAATGACAAATTTCAAGATGGCAAATGTCAAAACTGACAAATGACATAATGCTAAATGTCAAAAATGAAAAGTGTCACCATGAAAAATGTCAAAAATGACAAATTTCAAGATGGCAAATGTCAAAGATGTCAAATGACAAATGTCACAATGCTAAATGTCAAAAATGAAAAGTGTCACCATAATAAATGTCAAAAATGACAAATTTCAAGATGGCAAATGTCAAAGATGTCAAATGACAAATGTCACAATGCTAAATGTCAAAAATGAAAAGTGTCACCATGAAAAATGTCAAAAATGACAAATTTCAAGATGGCAAATGTCAAAGATGTCAAATGACAAATGTCACAATGCTAAATGTCAAAAATGAAAAGTGTCACCATGAAAAATGTCAAAAATAACAAATTTCAAGATGGCAAATGTCCAAGATGTCAAATGACAAATGTCACAATGCTAAATGTCAAAAATGAAAAGTGTCACCATGAAAAATGTCAAAAATGACAAATTTCAAGATGGCAAATGTCAAAGATGTCAAATGACAAATGTCACAATGCTAAATGTCAATAATGATAAGTGTCACAATGAAAAATGTCAAAAATAACAAATTTCAAGATGGCAAATGTCAAAGATGTCAAATGACAAATGTCACAATGCTAAATGTCAAAAATGAAAAGTGTCACCATAAAAATGTCAAAAATGACAAATTTCAAGATGGCAAATGTCAAAGATGTCAAATGACAAATGTCACAATGCTAAATGTCAAAAATGAAAAGTGTCACCATGAAAAATGTCAAAAATGACAAATTTCAAGATGGCAAATGTCAAAGATGTCAAATGACAAATGTCACAATGCTAAATGTCAAAAATAAAAAGTGTCACAATGCTAAATGTCAAAAATGACAAATTTCAAGGTGGCAAATGTCAAAACTGACAAATGCCACAATGCTAAATGTCAAAAATGAAAAGTGTCACCATGAAAAATGTCAAAAATAACAAATTTCAAGATAGCAAATGTCAAAGATGTCAAATGACAAATGTCACAATGCTAAATGTCAAAAATGACAAGTTTCAAGATGGCAAATGTCAAAGATGTCAAATGACAAATGTCACAATGCTAAATGTCAAAAATGAAAAGTGTCACCATGAAAAATGTCAAAAATGACAAATTTCAAGATGGCAAATGTCAAAGATGTCAAATGACAAATGTCACAATGCTAAATGTCAAAAATGAAAAGTGTCACCATGAAAAATGTCCAAAATGACAAATTTCAAGATTTCAAAACTGACAAATGTCACAATGCTAAATGTCAAAAATGAAAAGTGTCACCATGAAAAATGTCAAAAATGACAAATTTTAAGATGGCAAATGTCAAAGATGTCAAATGACAAATGTCACAATGCTAAATGTCAAAAATGAAAAGTGTCAAAAATGACAAATTTCAAGATGGCAAATGTCTAAGATGTCAAATGACAAATGTCACAATGCTAAATGTCAAAAATGAAAAGTGTCACCATGAAAAATGTCAAAAATGACAAATTTCAAGATGGCAAATGTCAAAACTGACAAATGTCACAATGCTAAATGTCAAAAATGAAAAGTGTCACCATGAAAAATGTCAAAAATGACAAATTTCAAGATGGCAAATGTCAAAGATGTCAAATGACAAATGTCACAATGCTAAATGTCAAAAATGACAAGTGTCACCATGAAAAATGTCAAAAATGACAAATTTCAAGATGGCAAATGTCAAAGATGTCAAATGACAAATGTCACAATGCTAAATGTCAAAAATGAAAAGTGTCACCATGAAAAATGTCAAAAATAACAAATTTCAAGATGGCAAATGTCAAAGATGTCAAATGACAAATGTCACAATGCTAAATGTCAAAAATGAAAAGTGTCACCATGAAAAATGTCAAAAATGACAAATTTCAAGATGGCAAATGTCAAAGATGTCAAATGACAAATATCACAATGCTAAATGTCAAAAATGACAAATTTCAAGATGGCAAATGTCAAAGATGTCAAATGTCACAATGCTAAATGTCAAAAATGAAAAGTGTCACCATGAAAAATGTCAAAAATGACAAATTTCAAGATGGCAAATGTCAAAGATGTCAAATGACAAATGTCACAATGCTAAATGTCAAAAATGACAAATTTCAAGATGGCAAATGTCAAAACTGACAAATGTCAAAAATGAAAAGTGTCACCATGAAAAATGTCAAAAATAACAAATTTCAAGATGGCAAATGTCAAAGATGTCAAATGACAAATGTCACAATGCTAAATGTCAAAAATGACAAATTTCAAGATGGCAAATGTTAAAGATGTCAAATGACAAATGTCACAATGCTTAATGTCAAAAATGAAAAGTGTCACCATGAAAAATGTCAAAAATGACAAATTTCAAGATGGCAAATGTCAAAGATGTCAAATGACAAATGTCACAATGCTAAATGTCAAAAATGAAAAGTGTCACCATGAAAAATGTCAAAAATGACAAATTTCAAGATGGCAAATGTCAAAACTGACAAATGTCACAATGCTAAATGTCAAAAATGAAAAGTGTCACCATGAAAAATGTCAAAAATGACAAATTTCGTGATAGCAAATGTCAAAGATGTCAAATGACAAATGTCACAATGCTAAATGTCAAAAATGAAAAGTGTCACCATAAAATATGTCAAAAATAACAAATTTCAAGATGGCAAATGTCAAAGATGTCAAATGACAATTGTCACAATGTTAAATGTCAAAAATGACAAATTTCAAGATGGCAAATGTCAAAGATGTCAAATGACAAATGTCACAATGCTAAATGTCAAAAATGAAAAATGTCACCATGAAAAATGTCAAAAATGACAAATTTCAAGATGGCAAATGTCAAAACTGACAAATGTCACAATGCTAAATGTCAAAAATGAAAAGTGTCACCATGAAAAATGTCAAAAATAACAAATTTCAAGCTGGCAAATGTTAAAGATGTCAAATGACAAATGTCACAATGCCAAATGTCAAAAATGAAAAGTGTCACCATGAAAAATGTCAAAAATAACAAATTTCAAGATGGCAAATGTCAAAGATGTCAAATGACAAATGTCACAATGCTAAATGTCAAAAATGAAAAGTGTCACCATGAAAAATGTCAAAAATGACAAATTTCAAGATGGCAAATGTCAAAGATGTCAAATGACAAATGTCATAATGCTAAATGTCAAAAATGAAAAGTGTCACCATGAAAAATGTCAAAAATGACAAATTTCAAGATGAGAAATGTCAAAACTGACAAATGTCAAAATGCCAAATGTCAAAAATGAAAAGTGTCACCATGAAAAATGTCAAAAATGACAAATTTCAAGATGGCAAATGTCAAAGATGTCAAATGACAAATGTCACAATGCTAGATGTCAAAAATGAAAAGTGTTACCATGAAAAATGTCAAAAATAACAAATTTCAAGATGGCAAATGTCAAAGATGTCAAATGACAAATGTCACAATGCTAAATGTCAAAAATGAAAAGTGTCACCATGAAAAATGTCAAAAATGACAAATTTCAAGATTGCAAATGTCAAAGATGTCAAATGTCACAATGCTAGATGTCAAAAATGAAAAGTGTCACCATGAAAAATGTCAAAAATGACAAATTTCAAGATGGCAAATGTCAAAGATGTCAAATGACAAATGTCACAATGCTAAATGTCAAAAATGAAAAGTGTCACCATGAAAAATGTCAAAAATGACAAATTTCAAGATGGCAAATGTCAAAACTGACAAATGTCACAATGCTAAATGTCAAAAATGATAAGTGTCACCATGAAAAATGTCAAAAATGACAAATTTTAAGATGGCAAATGTCCAAGATGTCAAATGACAAATGTCACAATGCTAAATATCAAAAATGACAAATTTCAAGATGACAAATGTCAAAGATGTCAAATGACAAATGTCACAATGCTAAATGTCAAAAATGAAAAGTGTCACCATGAAAAATGTCAAAAATGACAAATTTCAAGATGGCAAATGTCAAAACTGACAAATGTCACAATGCTAAATGTCAAAAATGAAAATTGTCACCATGAAAAATGTCAAAAATAACAAATTTCAAGATGGCAAATGTCAAATATGTCAAATGACAAATGTCACAATGCTAAATGTCAAAAATGAAAAGCGTCACCATGAAAAATGTCAAAAATGACAAATTTCAAGATGGCAAATGTCAAAGATGTCAAATGACAAATGTCACAATGCTAAATGTCAAAAATGAAAAGTGTCATCATGAAAAATGTCAAAAATGACAAATTTCAAGATGGCAAATGTCAAAACTGACAAATGTCACAATGCTAAATGTCAAAAATGAAAAGTGTCACCATGAAAAATGTCAAAAATGACAAATTTCAAGATGGCAAATGTCAAAGATGTCAAATGACAAATGTCACAATGCTAAATGTCAAAAATGAAAAGTGTCACCATAATAAATGTCAAAAATGACAAATTTCAAGATGGCAAATGTCAAAAATGTCAAATGACAAATGTCACAATGCTAAATGTCAAAAATGAAAAGTGTCACCATGAAAAATGTCAAAAATGACAAATTTCAAGATGGCAAATGTCAAAGATGTCAAATGACAAATGTCACAATGCTAAATGTCAAAAATGAAAAGTGTCACCATGAAAAATGTCAAAAATGACAAATTTTAAGATGGCAAATGTCAAAACTGACAAATGTCACAATGCTAAATGTCAAAAATGATAAGTGTCACCATGAAAAATGTCAAAAATGACAAATTTCAAGATGGCAAATGTCAAAGATGTCAAATGTCAAATGTCACAATGCTAAATGTCAAAAATGAAAAGTGTCACCATGAAAAATGTCAAAAATGACAAATTTCAAGATGGCAAATGTCAAAACTGACAAATGTCACAATGCTAAATGTCAAAAATGAAAAGTGTCACCATGAAAAATGTCAAAAATGACAAATTTCAAGATGGCAAATGTCAAAGATGTCAAATGACAAATGTCACAATGCTAAATGTCAAAAATGACAAGTGTCACCATGAAAAATGTCAAAAATGACAAATTTCAAGATGGCAAATGTCAAAGATGTCAAATGACAAATGTCACAATGCTAAATGTCAAAAATGAAAAGTGTCACCATGAAAAATGTCAAAAATAACAAATTTCAAGATGGCAAATGTCAAAGATGTCAAATGACAAATGTCACAATGCTAAATGTCAAAAATGAAAAGTGTCACCATGAAAAATGTCAAAAATGACAAATTTCAAGATGGCAAATATCAAAGATGTCAAATGACAAATATCACAATGCTAAATGTCAAAAATGACAGATTTCAAGATGGCAAATGTCAAAGATGTCAAATGACAAATGTCACAATGCTAAATGTCAAAAATGAAAAGTGTCACCATAAAAAATGTCAAAAATGACAAATTTCAAAATGGCAAATGTCAAAGATGTCAAATGACAAATGTCACAATGCTAAATGTCAAAAATGAAAAGTGTCACCATGAAAAATGTCAAAAATGACAAATTTCAAGATGGGAAATGTCAAAGATGTCAAATGACAAATGTCACAATGCTAAATGTCAAAAATGAAAAGTGTCACCATGAAAAATGTCAAAAATGACAAATTTCAAGATGGCAAATGTCAAAACTGACAAATGTCATAATGCTAAATGTCAAAAATGAAAAGTGTCACCATGAAAAATGTCAAAAATGACAAATTTCAAGATGGCAAATGTCAAAGATGTCAAATGACAAATGTCACAATGCTAAATGTCAAAAATGAAAAGTGTCACCATAATAAATGTCAAAAATGACAAATTTCAAGATGGCAAATGTCAAAGATGTCAAATGACAAATGTCACAATGCTAAATGTCAAAAAAGAAAAGTGTCACCATGAAAAATGTCAAAAATGACAAATTTCAAGATGGCAAATGTCAAAGATGTCAAATGACAAATGTCACAATGCTAAATGTCAAAAATGAAAAGTGTCACCATGAAAAATGTCAAAAATAACAAATTTCAAGATGGCAAATGTCCAAGATGTCAAATGACAAATGTCACAATGCTAAATGTCAAAAATGAAAAGTGTCACCATGAAAAATGTCAAAAATGACAAATTTCAAGATGGCAAATGTCAAAGATGTCAAATGACAAATGTCACAATGCTAAATGTCAATAATGATAAGTGTCACAATAAAAAATGTCAAAAATAACAAATTTCAAGATGGCAAATGTCAAAGATGTCAAATGACAAATGTCACAATGCTAAATGTCAAAAATGAAAAGTGTTACTATGAAAAATGTCAAAAATGACAAATTTCAAGATGGCAAATGTCAAAGATGTCAAATGACAAATGTCACAATGCTAAATGTCAAAAATGAAAAGTGTCACCATAAAAAATGTCAAAAATGACAAATTTCAAGATGGCAAATGTCAAAACTGACAAATGTCACAATGCTAAATGTCAAAAATGAAAATTGTCACCATGAAAAATGTCAAAAATAACAAATTTCAAGATGGCAAATGTCAAATATGTCAAATGACAAATGTCACAATGCTAAATGTCAAAAATGAAAAGCGTCACCATGAAAAATGTCAAAAATGACAAATTTCAATATGGCAAATGTCAAAGATGTCAAATGACAAATGTCACAATGCTAAATGTCAAAAATGAAAAGTGTTACTATGAAAAATGTCAAAAATGACAAATTTCAAGATGGCAAATGTCAAAGATGTCAAATGACAAATGTCACAATGCTAAATGTCAAAAATGAAAAGTGTCACCATGAAAAATGTCAAAAATGACAAATTTCAAGATGGCAAATGTCAAAGATGTCAAATGACAAATGTCACAATGCTAAATGTCAATAATGATAAGTGTCACAATGAAAAATGTCAAAAATAACAAATTTCAAGATGGCAAATGTCAAAGATGTCAAATGACAAATGTCACAATGCTAAATGTCAAAAATGAAAAGTGTTACTATGAAAAATGTCAAAAATGACAAATTTCAAGATGGCAAATGTCAAAGATGTCAAATGACAAATGTCACAATGCTAAATGTCAAAAATGAAAAGTGTCACCATAAAAAATGTCAAAAATGACAAATTTCAAGATGGCAAATGTCAAAACTGACAAATGTCACAATGCTAAATGTCAAAAATGAAAATTGTCACCATGAAAAATGTCAAAAATAACAAATTTCAAGATGGCAAATGTCAAATATGTCAAATGACAAATGTCACAATGCTAAATGTCAAAAATGAAAAGCGTCACCATGAAAAATGTCAAAAATGACAAATTTCAAGATGGCAAATGTCAAAGATGTCAAATGACAAATGTCACAATGCTAAATGTCAAAAATGAAAAGTGTCATCATGAAAAATGTCAAAAATGACAAATTTCAAGATGGCAAATGTCAAAACTGACAAATGTCACAATGCTAAATGTCAAAAATGAAAAGTGTCACCATGAAAAATGTCAAAAATGACAAATTTCAAGATGGCAAATGTCAAAGATGTCAAATGACAAATGTCACAATGCTAAATGTCAAAAATGAAAAGTGTCACCATAATAAATGTCAAAAATGACAAATTTCAAGATGGCAAATGTCAAAAATGTCAAATGACAAATGTCACAATGCTAAATGTCAAAAATGAAAAGTGTCACCATAAAAAATGTCAAAAATGACAAATTTCAAGATGGCAAATGTCAAAGATGTCAAATGACAAATGTCACAATGCTAAATGTCAAAAATGAAAAGTGTCACCATGAAAAATGTCAAAAATGACAAATTTTAAGATGGCAAATGTCAAAACTGACAAATGTCACAATGCTAAATGTCAAAAATGATAAGTGTCACCATGAAAAATGTCAAAAATGACAAATTTCAAGATGGCAAATGTCAAAGATGTCAAATGACAAATGTCACAATGCTAAATGTCAAAAATGAAAAGTGTCACCATGAAAAATGTCAAAAATGACAAATTTCAAGATGGCAAATGTCAAAACTGACAAATGTCACAATGCTAAATGTCAAAAATGAAAAGTGTCACCATGAAAAATGTCAAAAATGACAAATTTCAAGATGGCAAATGTCAAAGATGTCAAATGACAAATGTCACAATGCTAAATGTCAAAAATGACAAGTGTCACCATGAAAAATGTCAAAAATGACAAATTTCAAGATGGCAAATGTCAAAGATGTCAAATGACAAATGTCACAATGCTAAATGTCAAAAATGAAAAGTGTCACCATGAAAAATGTCAAAAATAACAAATTTCAAGATGGCAAATGTCAAAGATGTCAAATGACAAATGTCACAATGCTAAATGTCAAAAATGAAAAGTGTCACCATGAAAAATGTCAAAAATGACAAATTTCAAGATGGCAAATATCAAAGATGTCAAATGACAAATATCACAATGCTAAATGTCAAAAATGACAGATTTCAAGATGGCAAATGTCAAAGATGTCAAATGACAAATGTCACAATGCTAAATGTCAAAAATGAAAAGTGTCACCATAAAAAATGTCAAAAATGACAAATTTCAAAATGGCAAATGTCAAAGATGTCAAATGACAAATGTCACAATGCTAAATGTCAAAAATGAAAAGTGTCACCATGAAAAATGTCAAAAATGACAAATTTCAAGATGGGAAATGTCAAAGATGTCAAATGACAAATGTCACAATGCTAAATGTCAAAAATGAAAAGTGTCACCATGAAAAATGTCAAAAATGACAAATTTCAAGATGGCAAATGTCAAAACTGACAAATGTCATAATGCTAAATGTCAAAAATGAAAAGTGTCACCATGAAAAATGTCAAAAATGACAAATTTCAAGATGGCAAATGTCAAAGATGTCAAATGACAAATGTCACAATGCTAAATGTCAAAAATGAAAAGTGTCACCATAATAAATGTCAAAAATGACAAATTTCAAGATGGCAAATGTCAAAGATGTCAAATGACAAATGTCACAATGCTAAATGTCAAAAATGAAAAGTGTCACCATGAAAAATGTCAAAAATAACAAATTTCAAGATGGCAAATGTCCAAGATGTCAAATGACAAATGTCACAATGCTAAATGTCAAAAATGAAAAGTGTCACCATGAAAAATGTCAAAAATGACAAATTTCAAGATGGCAAATGTCAAAGATGTCAAATGACAAATGTCACAATGCTAAATGTCAATAATGATAAGTGTCACAATGAAAAATGTCAAAAATAACAAATTTCAAGATGGCAAATGTCAAAGATGTCAAATGACAAATGTCACAATGCTAAATGTCAAAAATGAAAAGTGTTACTATGAAAAATGTCAAAAATGACAAATTTCAAGATGGCAAATGTCAAAGATGTCAAATGACAAATATCACAATGCTAAATGTCAAAAATGAAAAGTGTCACCATAAAAATGTCAAAAATGACAAATTTCAAGATGGCAAATGTCAAAGATGTCAAATGACAAATGTCACAATGCTAAATGTCAAAAATGAAAAGTGTCACCATGAAAAATGTCAAAAATGACAAATTTCAAGATGGCAAATGTCAAAGATGTCAAATGACAAATGTCACAATGCTAAATGTCAAAAATGAAAAGTGTCACCATGAAAAATGTCAAAAATGACAAATTTCAAGATGGGAAATGTCAAAGATGTCAAATGACAAATGTCACAATGCTAAATGTCAAAAATGAAAAGTGTCACCATGAAAAATGTCAAAAATGACAAATTTCAAGATGGCAAATGTCAAAACTGACAAATGTCATAATGCTAAATGTCAAAAATGAAAAGTGTCACCATGAAAAATGTCAAAAATGACAAATTTCAAGATGGCAAATGTCAAAGATGTCAAATGACAAATGTCACCATAATAAATGTCAAAAATGACAAATTTCAAGATGGCAAATGTCAAAGATGTCAAATGACAAATGTCACAATGCTAAATGTCAAAAATGAAAAGTGTCACCATGAAAAATGTCAAAAATGACAAATTTCAGATGGCAAATGTCAAAGATGTCAAATGACAAATGTCACAATGCTAAATGTCAAAAATAAAAAGTGTCACCATGAAAAATGTCAAAAATAACAAATTTCAAGATGGCAAATGTCCAAGATGTCAAATGACAAATGTCACAATGCTAAATGTCAAAAATGAAAAGTGTCACCATGAAAAATGTCAAAAATGACAAATTTCAAGATGGCAAATGTCAAAGATGTCAAATGACAAATGTCACAATGCTAAATGTCAATAATGATAAGTGTCACAATGAAAAATGTCAAAAATAACAAATTTCAAGATGGCAAATGTCAAAGATGTCAAATGACAAATGTCACAATGCTAAATGTCAAAAATGAAAAGTGTTACCATGAAAAATGTCAAAAATGACAAATTTCAAGATGGCAAATGTCAAAGATGTCAAATGACAAATGTCACAATGCTAAATGTCAAAAATGAAAAGTGTCACCATAAAAATGTCAAAAATGACAAATTTCAAGATGGCAAATGTAAAAGATGTCAAATGACAAATGTCACAATGCTAAATGTCAAAAATGAAAAGTGTCACCATAAAATGTCAAAAATGACAAATTTCAAGATGGCAAATGTCAAAGATGTCAAATGACAAATGTCACAATGCTAAATGTCAAAAATGAAAAGTGTCACAATGCTAAATGTCAAAAATGACAAATTTCAAGATGGCAAATGTCAAAACTGACAAATGTCACAATGCTAAATGTCAAAAATGAAAAGTGTCACCATGAAAAATGTCAAAAATAACAAATTTCAAGATAGCAAATGTCAAAGATGTCAAATGACAAATATCACAATGCTAAATGTCAAAAATGACAGATTTCAAGATGGCAAATGTCAAAGATGTCAAATGACAAATGTCACAATGCTAAATGTCAAAAATGAAAAGTGTCACCATAAAAAATGTCAAAAATGACAAATTTCAAAATGGCAAATGTCAAAGATGTCAAATGACAAATGTCACAATGCTAAATGTCAAAAATGAAAAGTGTCACCATGAAAAATGTCAAAAATGACAAATTTCAAGATGGGAAATGTCAAAGATGTCAAATGACAAATGTCACAATGCTAAATGTCAAAAATGAAAAGTGTCACCATGAAAAATGTCAAAAATGACAAATTTCAAGATGGCAAATGTCAAAACTGACAAATGTCATAATGCTAAATGTCAAAAATGAAAAGTGTCACCATGAAAAATGTCAAAAATGACAAATTTCAAGATGGCAAATGTCAAAGATGTCAAATGACAAATGTCACAATGCTAAATGTCAAAAATGAAAAGTGTCACCATAATAAATGTCAAAAATGACAAATTTCAAGATGGCAAATGTCAAAGATGTCAAATGACAAATGTCACAATGCTAAATTTCAAAAAAGAAAAGTGTCACCATGAAAAATGTCAAAAATGACAAATTTCAAGATGGCAAATGTCAAAGATGTCAAATGACAAATGTCACAATGCTAAATGTCAAAAATGAAAAGTGTCACCATGAAAAATGTCAAAAATAACAAATTTCAAGATGGCAAATGTCCAAGATGTCAAATGACAAATGTCACAATGCTAAATGTCAAAAATGAAAAGTGTCACCATGAAAAATGTCAAAAATGACAAATTTCAAGATGGCAAATGTCAAAGATGTCAAATGACAAATGTCACAATGCTAAATGTCAATAATGATAAGTGTCACAATAAAAAATGTCAAAAATAACAAATTTCAAGATGGCAAATGTCAAAGATGTCAAATGACAAATGTCACAATGCTAAATGTCAAAAATGAAAAGTGTTACTATGAAAAATGTCAAAAATGACAAATTTCAAGATGGCAAATGTCAAAGATGTTAAATGACAAATGTCACAATGCTAAATGTCAAAAATGAAAAGTGTCACCATAAAAAATGTCAAAAATGACAAATTTCAAGATGGCAAATGTCAAAACTGACAAATGTCACAATGCTAAATGTCAAAAATGAAAATTGTCACCATGAAAAATGTCAAAAATAACAAATTTCAAGATGGCAAATGTCAAATATGTCAAATGACAAATGTCACAATGCTAAATGTCAAAAATGAAAAGCGTCACCATGAAAAATGTCAAAAATGACAAATTTCAATATGGCAAATGTCAAAGATGTCAAATGACAAATGTCACAATGCTAAATGTCAAAAATGAAAAGTGTTACTATGAAAAATGTCAAAAATGACAAATTTCAAGATGGCAAATGTCAAAGATGTCAAATGACAAATGTCACAATGCTAAATGTCAAAAATGAAAAGTGTCACCATGAAAAATGTCAAAAATGACAAATTTCAAGATGGCAAATGTCAAAGATGTCAAATGACAAATGTCACAATGCTAAATGTCAATAATGATAAGTGTCACAATGAAAAATGTCAAAAATAACAAATTTCAAGATGGCAAATGTCGAAGATGTCAAATGACAAATGTCACAATGCTAAATGTCAAAAATGAAAAGTGTTACTATGAAAAATGTCAAAAATGACAAATTTCAAGATGGCAAATGTCAAAGATGTCAAATGACAAATGTCACAATGCTAAATGTCAAAAATGAAAAGTGTCACCATAAAAAATGTCAAAAATGACAAATTTCAAGATGGCAAATGTCAAAACTGACAAATGTCACAATGCTAAATGTCAAAAATGAAAATTGTCACCATGAAAAATGTCAAAAATAACAAATTTCAAGATGGCAAATGTCAAATATGTCAAATGACAAATGTCACAATGCTAAATGTCAAAAATGAAAAGCGTCACCATGAAAAATGTCAAAAATGACAAATTTCAAGATGGCAAATGTCAAAGATGTCAAATGACAAATGTCACAATGCTAAATGTCAAAAATGAAAAGTGTCATCATGAAAAATGTCAAAAATGACAAATTTCAAGATGGCAAATGTCAAAACTGACAAATGTCACAATGCTAAATGTCAAAAATAAAAAGTGTCACCATGAAAAATGTCAAAAATGACAAATTTCAAGATGGCAAATGTCAAAGATGTCAAATGACAAATGTCACAATGCTAAATGTCAAAAATGAAAAGTGTCACCATAATAAATGTCAAAAATGACAAATTTCAAGATGGCAAATGTCAAAAATGTCAAATGACAAATGTCACAATGCTAAATGTCAAAAATGAAAAGTGTCACCATAAAAAATGTCAAAAATGACAAATTTCAAGATGGCAAATGTCAAAGATGTCAAATGACAAATGTCACAATGCTAAATGTCAAAAATGAAAAGTGTCACCATGAAAAATGTCAAAAATGACAAATTTTAAGATGGCAAATGTCAAAACTGACAAATGTCACAATGCTAAATGTCAAAAATGATAAGTGTCACCATGAAAAATGTCAAAAATGACAAATTTCAAGATGGCAAATGTCAAAGATGTCAAATGACAAATGTCACAATGCTAAATGTCAAAAATGAAAAGTGTCACCATGAAAAATGTCAAAAATGACAAATTTCAAGATGGCAAATGTCAAAACTGACAAATGTCACAATGCTAAATGTCAAAAATGAAAAGTGTCACCATGAAAAATGTCAAAAATGACAAATTTCAAGATGGCAAATGTCAAAGATGTCAAATGACAAATGTCACAATGCTAAATGTCAAAAATGACAAGTGTCACCATGAAAAATGTCAAAAATGACAAATTTCAAGATGGCAAATGTCAAAGATGTCAAATGACAAATGTCACAATGCTAAATGTCAAAAATGAAAAGTGTCACCATGAAAAATGTCAAAAATAACAAATTTCAAGATGGCAAATGTCAAAGATGTCAAATGACAAATGTCACAATGCTAAATGTCAAAAATGAAAAGTGTCACCATGAAAAATGTCAAAAATGACAAATTTCAAGATGGCAAATATCAAAGATGTCAAATGACAAATATCACAATGCTAAATGTCAAAAATGACAGATTTCAAGATGGCAAATGTCAAAGATGTCAAATGACAAATGTCACAATGCTAAATGTCAAAAATGAAAAGTGTCACCATAAAAAATGTCAAAAATGACAAATTTCAAAATGGCAAATGTCAAAGATGTCAAATGACAAATGTCACAATGCTAAATGTCAAAAATGAAAAGTGTCACCATGAAAAATGTCAAAAATGACAAATTTCAAGATGGGAAATGTCAAAGATGTCAAATGACAAATGTCACAATGCTAAATGTCAAAAATGAAAAGTGTCACCATGAAAAATGTCAAAAATGACAAATTTCAAGATGGCAAATGTCAAAACTGACAAATGTCATAATGCTAAATGTCAAAAATGAAAAGTGTCACCATGAAAAATGTCAAAAATGACAAATTTCAAGATGGCAAATGTCAAAGATGTCAAATGACAAATGTCACAATGCTAAATGTCAAAAATGAAAAGTGTCACCATAATAAATGTCAAAAATGACAAATTTCAAGATGGCAAATGTCAAAGATGTCAAATGACAAATGTCACAATGCTAAATGTCAAAAATGAAAAGTGTCACCATGAAAAATGTCAAAAATAACAAATTTCAAGATGGCAAATGTCCAAGATGTCAAATGACAAATGTCACAATGCTAAATGTCAAAAATGAAAAGTGTCACCATGAAAAATGTCAAAAATGACAAATTTCAAGATAGCAAATGTCAAAGATGTCAAATGACAAATGTCACAATGCTAAATGTCAATAATGATAAGTGTCACAATGAAAAATGTCAAAAATAACAAATTTCAAGATGGCAAATGTCAAAGATGTCAAATGACAAATGTCACAATGCTAAATGTCAAAAATGAAAAGTGTTACTATGAAAAATGTCAAAAATGACAAATTTCAAGATGGCAAATGTCAAAGATGTCAAATGACAAATATCACAATGCTAAATGTCAAAAATGAAAAGTGTCACCATAAAAATGTCAAAAATGACAAATTTCAAGATGGCAAATGTCAAAGATGTCAAATGACAAATGTCACAATGCTAAATGTCAAAAATGAAAAGTGTCACCATGAAAAATGTCAAAAATGACAAATTTCAAGATGGCAAATGTCAAAGATGTCAAATGACAAATGTCACAATGCTAAATGTCAAAAATGAAAAGTGTCACCATGAAAAATGTCAAAAATGACAAATTTCAAGATGGGAAATGTCAAAGATGTCAAATGACAAATGTCACAATGCTAAATGTCAAAAATGAAAAGTGTCACCATGAAAAATGTCAAAAATGACAAATTTCAAGATGGCAAATGTCAAAACTGACAAATGTCATAATGCTAAATGTCAAAAATGAAAAGTGTCACCATGAAAAATGTCAAAAATGACAAATTTCAAGATGGCAAATGTCAAAGATGTCAAATGACAAATGTCACCATAATAAATGTCAAAAATGACAAATTTCAAGATGGCAAATGTCAAAGATGTCAAATGACAAATGTCACAATGCTAAATGTCAAAAATGAAAAGTGTCACCATGAAAAATGTCAAAAATGACAAATTTCAGATGGCAAATGTCAAAGATGTCAAATGACAAATGTCACAATGCTAAATGTCAAAAATAAAAAGTGTCACCATGAAAAATGTCAAAAATAACAAATTTCAAGATGGCAAATGTCCAAGATGTCAAATGACAAATGTCACAATGCTAAATGTCAAAAATGAAAAGTGTCACCATGAAAAATGTCAAAAATGACAAATTTCAAGATGGCAAATGTCAAAGATGTCAAATGACAAATGTCACAATGCTAAATGTCAATAATGATAAGTGTCACAATGAAAAATGTCAAAAATAACAAATTTCAAGATGGCAAATGTCAAAGATGTCAAATGACAAATGTCACAATGCTAAATGTCAAAAATGAAAAGTGTTACCATGAAAAATGTCAAAAATGACAAATTTCAAGATGGCAAATGTCAAAGATGTCAAATGACAAATGTCACAATGCTAAATGTCAAAAATGAAAAGTGTCACCATAAAAATGTCAAAAATGACAAATTTCAAGATGGCAAATGTAAAAGATGTCAAATGACAAATGTCACAATGCTAAATGTCAAAAATGAAAAGTGTCACCATAAAATGTCAAAAATGACAAATTTCAAGATGGCAAATGTCAAAGATGTCAAATGACAAATGTCACAATGCTAAATGTCAAAAATGAAAAGTGTCACAATGCTAAATGTCAAAAATGACAAATTTCAAGATGGCAAATGTCAAAACTGACAAATGTCACAATGCTAAATGTCAAAAATGAAAAGTGTCACCATGAAAAATGTCAAAAATAACAAATTTCAAGATAGCAAATGTCAAAGATGTCAAATGACAAATGTCGCAATGCTAAATGTCAAAAATGACAAGTTTCAAGATGGCAAATGTCAAAGATGTCAAATGACAAATGTCACAATGCTAAATGTCAAAAATGAAAAGTGTCACCATGAAAAATGTCAAAAATGACAAATTTCAAGATGGCAAATGTCAAAGATGTCAAATGACAAATGTCACAATGCTAAATGTCAAAAATGAAAAGTGTCACCATGAAAAATGTCCAAAATGACAAATTTCAAGATGTCAAAACTGACAAATGTCACAATGCTAAATGTCAAAAATGAAAAGTGTCACCATGAAAAATGTCAAAAATGACAAATTTTAAGATGGCAAATGTCAAAGATGTCAAATGACAAATGTCACAATGCTAAATGTCAAAAATGAAAAGTGTCAAAAATGACAAATTTCAAGATGGCAAATGTCTAAGATGTCAAATGACAAATGTCACAATGCTAAATGTCAAAAATGAAAAGTGTCACCATGAAAAATGTCAAAAATGACAAATTTCAAGATGGCAAATGTCAAAACTGACAAATGTCACAATGCTAAATGTCAAAAATGAAAAGTGTCACCATGAAAAATGTCAAAAATGACAAATTTCAAGATGGCAAATGTCAAAGATGTCAAATGACAAATGTCACAATGCTAAATGTCAAAAATGACAAGTGTCACCATGAAAAATGTCAAAAATGACAAATTTCAAGATGGCAAATGTCAAAGATGTCAAATGACAAATGTCACAATGCTAAATGTCAAAAATGAAAAGTGTCACCATGAAAAATGTCAAAAATAACAAATTTCAAGATGGCAAATGTCAAAGATGTCAAATGACAAATGTCACAATGCTAAATGTCAAAAATGAAAAGTGTCATCATGAAAAATGTCAAAAATGACAAATTTCAAGATGGCAAATGTCAAAGATGTCAAATGACAAATGTCATAATGCTAAATGTCAAAAATGAAAAGTGTCACCCTGAAAAATGTCAAAAATGACAAATTTCAAGATGACAAATGTCAAAACTGACAAATGTCAAAATGCCAAATGTCAAAAATGAAAAGTGTCACCATGAAAAATGTCAAAAATAACAAATTTCAAGATAGCAAATGTCAAAGATGTCAAATGACAAATGTCACAATGCTAAATGTCAAAAATGACAAGTTTCAAGATGGCAAATGTCAAAGATGTCAAATGACAAATGTCACAATGCTAAATGTCAAAAATGAAAAGTGTCACCATGAAAAATGTCAAAAATGACAAATTTCAAGATGGCAAATGTCAAAGATGTCAAATGACAAATGTCACAATGCTAAATGTCAAAAATGAAAAGTGTCACCATGAAAAATGTCCAAAATGACAAATTTCAAGATGTCAAAACTGACAAATGTCACAATGCTAAATGTCAAAAATGAAAAGTGTCACCATGAAAAATGTCAAAAATGACAAATTTTAAGATGGCAAATGTCAAAGATGTCAAATGACAAATGTCACAATGCTAAATGTCAAAAATGAAAAGTGTCACCATGAAAAATGTCAAAAATGACAAATTTCAAGATGGCAAATGTCAAAACTGACAAATGTCACAATGCTAAATGTCAAAAATGAAAAGTGTCACCATGAAAAATGTCAAAAATGACAAATTTCAAGATGGCAAATGTCAAAGATGTCAAATGACAAATGTCACAATGCTAAATGTCAAAAATGACAAGTGTCACCATGAAAAATGTCAAAAATGACAAATTTCAAGATGGCAAATGTCAAAGATGTCAAATGACAAATGTCACAATGCTAAATGTCAAAAATGAAAAGTGTCACCATGAAAAATGTCAAAAATAACAAATTTCAAGATGGCAAATGTCAAAGATGTCAAATGACAAATGTCACAATGCTAAATGTCAAAAATGAAAAGTGTCACCATGAAAAATGTCAAAAATGACAAATTTCAAGATGGCAAATGTCAAAGATGTCAAATGACAAATGTCATAATGCTAAATGTCAAAAATGAAAAGTGTCACCATGAAAAATGTCAAAAATGACAAATTTTAAGATGACAAATGTCAAAGCTGACAAATGTCAAAATGCCAAATGTCAAAAATGAAAAGTGTCACCATGAAAAATGTCAAAAATGACAAATTTCAAGATGGCAAATGTCAAAGATGTCAAATGACAAATGTCACAATGCTAGATGTCAAAAATGAAAAGTGTTACCATGAAAAATGTCAAAAATAACAAATTTCAAGATGGCAAATGTCAAAGATGTCAAATGACAAATGTCACAATGCTAAATGTCAAAAATGAAAAGTGTCACCATGAAAAATGTCAAAAATGACAAATTTCAAGATTGCAAATGTCAAAGATGTCAAATGACAAATGTCACAATGCTAGATGTCAAAAATGAAAAGTGTCACCATGAAAAATGTCAAAAATGACAAATTTCAAGATGGCAAATGTCAAAGATGTCAAATGACAAATGTCACAATGCTAAATGTCAAAAATGAAAAGTGTCACCATGAAAAATGTCAAAAATGACAAATTTCAAGATGGCAAATGTCAAAACTGACAAATGTCACAATGCTAAATGTCAAAAATGATAAGTGTCACCATGAAAAATGTCAAAAATGACAAATTTTAAGATGGCAAATGTCCAAGATGTCAAATGACAAATGTCACAATGCTAAATATCAAAAATGACAAATTTCAAGATGACAAATGTCCAAGATGTCAAATGACAAATGTCACAATGCTAAATGTCAAAAATGAAAAGTGTCACCATAAAAAATGTCAAAAATGACAAATTTCAAGATGGCAAATGTCAAAACTGACAAATGTCACAATGCTAAATGTCAAAAATGAAAATTGTCACCATGAAAAATGTCAAAAATAACAAATTTCAAGATGGCAAATGTCAAATATGTCAAATGACAAATGTCACAATGCTAAATGTCAAAAATGAAAAGCGTTACCATGAAAAATGTCAAAAATGACAAATTTCAAGATGGCAAATGTCAAAGATGTCAAATGACAAATGTCACAATGCTAAATGTCAAAAATGAAAAGTGTCACCATGAAAAATGTCAAAAATGACAAATTTCAAGATGGCAAATGTCAAAACTGACAAATGTCACAATGCTAAATGTCAAAAATGAAAAGTGTCACCATGAAAAATGTCAAAAATGACAAATTTCAAGATGGCAAATGTCAAAGATGTCAAACGACAAATGTCACAATGCTAAATGTCAAAAATGAAAAGTGTCACCATAATAAATGTCAAAAATGACAAATTTCAAGATGGCAAATGTCAAAAATGTCAAATGACAAATGTCACAATGCTAAATGTCAAAAATGAAAAGTGTCACCATGAAAAATGTTAAAAATGACAAATTTCAAGATGTTAAATGTCAAAGATGTCAAATGACAAATGTCACAATGCTAAATGTCAAAAATGAAAAGTGTCACCATGAAAAATGTCAAAAATGACAAATTTTAAGATGGCAAATGTCAAAACTGACAAATGTCACAATGCTAAATGTCAAAAATGATAAGTGTCACCATGAAAAATGTCAAAAATGACAAATTTCAAGATGGCAAATGTCAAAGATGTCAAATGACAAATGTCACAATGCTAAATGTCAAAAATGAAAAGTGTCACCATGAAAAATGTCAAAAATGACAAATTTCAAGATGGCAAATGTCAAAGATGTCAAATGACAAATGTCACAATGCGAAATGTCAAAAATGAAAAGTGTCACCATGAAAAATGTCAAAAATGACAAATTTTAAGATGGCAAATGTCAAAGATGTCAAATGACAAATGTCACAATGCTAAATGTCAAAAATGAAAAGTGTCACCATAAAAAATGTCAAAAATGACAAATTTCAAAATGGCAAATGTCAAAGATGTCAAATGACAAATGTCACAATGCTAAATGTCAAAAATGAAAAGTGTCACCATGAAAAATGTCAAAAATGACAAATTTCAAGATGGGAAATGTCAAAGATATCAAATGACAAATGTCACAATGCTAAATGTCAAAAATGAAAAGTGTCACCATGAAAAATGTCAAAAATGACAAATTTCAAGATGGCAAATGTCAAAACTGACAAATGTCATAATGCTAAATGTCAAAAATGAAAAGTGTCACCATGAAAAATGTCAAAAATGACAAATTTCAAGATGGCAAATGTCAAAGATGTCAAATGACAAATGTCACAATGCTAAATGTCAAAAATGAAAAGTGTCACCATAATAAATGTCAAAAATGACAAATTTTAAGATGGCAAATGTCAAAGATGTCAAATGACAAATGTCACAATGCTAAATGTCAAAAATGAAAAGTGTCACCATGAAAAATGTCAAAAATGACAAATTTCAAGATGGCAAATGTCAAAGATGTCAAATGACAAATGTCACAATGCTAAATGTCAAAAATGAAAAGTGTCACCATGAAAAATGTCAAAAATAACAAATTTCAAGATGGCAAATGTCCAAGATGTCAAATGACAAATGTCACAATGCTAAATGTCAAAAATGAAAAGTGTCACCATGAAAAATGTCAAAAATGACAAATTTCACGATGGCAAATGTCAAAGATGTCAAATGACAAATGTCACAATGCTAAATGTCAATAATGATAAGTGTCACAATGAAAAATGTCAAAAATAACAAATTTCAAGATGGCAAATGTCAAAGATGTCAAATGACAAATGTCACAATGCTAAATGTCAAAAATGAAAAGTGTTACCATGAAAAATGTCAAAAATGACAAATTTCAAGATGGCTAATGTCAAAGATGTCAAATGACAAATGTCACAATGCTAAATGTCAAAAATGAAAAGTGTCACCATAAAAATGTCAAAAATGACAAATTTCAAGATGGCAAATGTCAAAGATGTCAAATGACAAATGTCACAATGCTAAATGTCAAAAATGAAAAGTGTCACCATGAAAAATGTCAAAAATGACAAATTTCAAGATGGCAAATGTCAAAGATGTCAAATGACAAATGTCACAATGCTAAATGTCAAAAATGAAAAGTGTCACAATGCTAAATGTCAAAAATGACAAATTTCAAGATGGCAAATGTCAAAACTGACAAATGTCACAATGCTAAATGTCAAAAATGAAAAGTGTCACCATGAAAAATGTCAAAAATAACAAATTTCAAGATAGCAAATGTCAAAGATGTCAAATGACAAATGTCACAATGCTAAATGTCAAAAATGACAAGTTTCAAGATGGCAAATGTCAAAGATGTCAAATGACAAATGTCACAATGCTAAATGTCAAAAATGAAAAGTGTCACCATGAAAAATGTCAAAAATGACAAATTTCAAGATGGCAAATGTCAAAGATGTCAAATGACAAATGTCACAATGCTAAATGTCAAAAATGAAAAGTGTCACCATGAAAAATGTCCAAAATGACAAATTTCAAGATGTCAAAACTGACAAATGTCACAATGCTAAATGTCAAAAATGAAAAGTGTCACCATGAAAAATGTCAAAAATGACAAATTTTAAGATGGCAAATGTCAAAGATGTCAAATGACAAATGTCACAATGCTAAATGTCAAAAATGAAAAGTGTCAAAAATGACAAATTTCAAGATGGCAAATGTCTAAGATGTCAAATGACAAATGTCACAATGCTAAATGTCAAAAATGAAAAGTGTCACCATGAAAAATGTCAAAAATGACAAATTTTAAGATGGCAAATGTCAAAGATGTCAAATGACAAATGTCACAATGCTAAATGTCAAAAATGAAAAGTGTCAAAAATGACAAATTTCAAGATGGCAAATGTCAAAGATGTCAAATGATAAATGTCACAATGCTAAATGTCAAAAATGACAAGTGTCACCATGAAAAATGTCAAAAATGACAAATTTCAAGATGGCAAATGTCAAAGATATCAAATGACAAATGTCACAATGCTAAATGTCAAAAATGAAAAGTGTCACCATGAAAAATGTCAAAAATAACAAATTTCAAGATGGCAAATGTCAAAGATGTCAAATGACAAATGTCACAATGCTAAATGTCAAAAATGAAAAGTGTCACCATGAAAAATGTCAAAAATGACAAATTTCAAGATGGCAAATATCAAAGATGTCAAATGACAAATATCACAATGCTAAATGTCAAAAATGACAAATTTCAAGATGGCAAATGTCAAAGATGTCAAATGACAAATGTCACAATGCTAAATGTCAAAAATGAAAAGTGTCACCATAAAAAATGTCAAAAATGACAAATTTCAAAATGGCAAATGTCAAAGATGTCAAATGACAAATGTCACAATGCTAAATGTCAAAAATGAAAAGTGTCACCATGAAAAATGTCAAAAATGACAAATTTCAAGATGGGAAATGTCAAAGATGTCAAATGACAAATGTCACAATGCTAAATGTCACAATGCTAAATGTCAAAAATGAAAAGTGTCACCATGAAAAATGTCAAAAATGACAAATTTCAAGATGGCAAATGTCAAAACTGACAAATGTCATAATGCTAAATGTCAAAAATGAAAAGTGTCACCATGAAAAATGTCAAAAATGACAAATTTCAAGATGGCAAATGTCAAAGATGTCAAATGACAAATGTCACAATGCTAAATGTCAAAAATGAAAAGTGTCACCATAATAAATGTCAAAAATGACAAATTTCAAGATGGCAAATGTCAAAGATGTCAAATGACAAATGTCACAATGCTAAATGTCAAAAATGAAAAGTGTCACGATGAAAAATGTCAAAAATGACAAATTTCAAGATGGCAAATGTCAAAGATGTCAAATGACAAATGTCACAATGCTAAATGTCAAAAATGAAAAGTGTCACCATGAAAAATGTCAAAAATAACAAATTTCAAGATGGCAAATGTCCAAGATGTCAAATGACAAATGTCACAATGCTAAATGTCAAAAATGAAAAGTGTCACCATGAAAAATGTCAAAAATGACAAATTTCAAGATGGCAAATGTCAAAGATGTCAAATGACAAATGTCACAATGCTAAATGTCAATAATGATAAGTGTCCCACTGAAAAATGTCAAAAATAACAAATTTCAAGATGGCAAATGTCAAAGATGTCAAATGACAAATGTCACAATGCTAAATGTCAAAAATGAAAAGTGTTACCATAAAAAATGTCAAAAATGACAAATTTCAAGATGGCAAATGTCAAAGATGTCAAATGACAAATGTCACAATGCTAAATGTCAAAAATGAAAAGTGTCACCATAAAAATGTCAAAAATGACAAATTTCAAGATGGCAAATGTCAAAGATGTCAAATGACAAATGTCACAATGCTAAATGTCAAAAATGAAAAGTGTCACCATGAAAAATGTCAAAAATGACAAATTTCAAGATGGCAAATGTCAAAG
Source organism: Altica lythri (assembly GCA_964028335.1). Taxonomy (NCBI): domain Eukaryota; kingdom Metazoa; phylum Arthropoda; class Insecta; order Coleoptera; family Chrysomelidae; genus Altica; species Altica lythri. The sequence goes on along the minus strand of OZ034800.1, from coordinate 43,721,754 downwards.
ATGTCAAATGACAAATGTCACAATGCTAAATGTCAAAAATGAAAAGTGTCACCATGAAAAATGTCAAAAATGACAAATTTCAAGATGGGAAATGTCAAAGATGTCAAATGACAAATGTCACAATGCTAAATGTCAAAAATGAAAAGTGTCACCATGAAAAATGTCAAAAATGACAAATTTCAAGATGGCAAATGTCAAAACTGACAAATGTCATAATGCTAAATGTCAAAAATGAAAAGTGTCACCATGAAAAATGTCAAAAATGACAAATTTCAAGATGGCAAATGTCAAAGATGTCAAATGAAAAATGTCACAATGCTAAATGTCAAAAATGAAAAGTGTCACCATAATAAATGTCAAAAATGACAAATTTCAAGATGGCAAATGTCAAAGATGTCAAATGACAAATGTCACAATGCTAAATGTCAAAAATGAAAAGTGTCACCATGCAAAATGTCAAAAATGACAAATTTCAAGATGGCAAATGTCAAAGATGTCAAATGACAAATGTCACAATGCTAAATGTCAAAAATGAAAAGTGTCACCATGAAAAATGTCAAAAATAACAAATTTCAAGATGGCAAATGTCCAAGATGTCAAATGACAAATGTCACAATGCTAAATGTCAAAAATGAAAAGTGTCACCATGAAAAATGTCAAAAATGACAAATTTCAAGATGGCAAATGTCAAAGATGTCAAATGACAAATGTCACAATGCTAAATGTCAATAATGATAAGTGTCACAATAAAAAATGTCAAAAATAACAAATTTCAAGATGGCAAATGTCAAAGATGTCAAATGACAAATGTCACAATGCTAAATGTCAAAAATGAAAAGTGTTACCATGAAAAATGTCAAAAATGACAAATTTCAAGATGGCAAATGTCAAAGATGTCAAATGACAAATGTCACAATGCTAAATGTCAAAAATAAAAAGTGTCACCATAAAAATGTCAAAAATGACAAATTTCAAGATGGCAAATGTCAAAGATGTCAAATGACAAATGTCACAATGCTAAATGTCAAAAATGAAAAGTGTCACCATGAAAAATGTCAAAAATGACAAATTTCAAGATGGCAAATGTCAAAGATGTCAAATGACAAATGTCACAATGCTAAATGTCAAAAATGAAAAGTGTCACCATGAAAAATGTCAAAAATAACAAATTTCAAGATGGCAAATGTCCAAGATGTCAAATGACAAATGTCACAATGCTAAATGTCAAAAATGAAAAGTGTCACCATGAAAAATGTCAAAAATAACAAATTTCAAGATGGCAAATGTCAAAGATGTCAAATGACAAATGTCACAATGCTAAATGTCAAAAATGAAAAGTGTTACCATGAAAAATGTCAAAAATGACAAATTTCAAGATGTCAAATGACAAATGTCACAATGCTAAATGTCAAAAATGTAAAGTGTCACCATAAAAATGTCAAAAATGACAAATTTCAAGATGGCAAATGTCAAAGATGTCAAATGACAAATGTCACAATGCTAAATGTCAAAAATGAAAAGTGTCACCATGAAAAATGTCAAAAATGACAAATTTCAAGATGGCAAATGTCAAAGATGTCAAATGACAAATGTCACAATGCTAAATGTCAAAAATGAAAAGTGTCACAATGCTAAATGTCAAAAATGACAAATTTCAAGATGGCAAATGTCAAATCTGACAAATATCACAATGCTAAATGTTAAAAATGAAAAGTGTCACCATGAAAAATGTCAAAAATAACAAATTTCAAGATAGCAAATGTCAAAGATGTCAAATGACAAATGTCACAATGCTAAATGTCAAAAATGACAAGTTTCAAGATGGCAAATGTCAAAGATGTCAAATGACAAATGTCACAATGCTAAATGTCAAAAATGAAAAGTGTCACCATGAAAAATGTCAAAAATGACAAATTTCAAGATGGCAAATGTCAAAGATGTCAAATGACAAATGTCACAATGCTAAATGTCAAAAATGAAAAGTGTCACCATGAAAAATGTCCAAAATGACAAATTTCAAGATGTCAAAACTGACAAATGTCACAATGCTAAATGTCAAAAATGAAAAGTGTCACCATGAAAAATGTCAAAAATGACAAATTTTAAGATGGCAAATGTCAAAGATGTCAAATTACAAATGTCACAATGCTAAATGTCAAAAATGAAAAGTGTCAAAAATGACAAATTTCAAGATGGCAAATGTCTAAGATGTCAAATGACAAATGTCACAATGCTAAATGTCAAAAATGAAAAGTGTCACCATGAAAAATGTCAAAAATGACAAATTTCAAGATGGCAAATGTCAAAACTGACAAATGTCAAAATGCCAAATGTCAATAATGATAAGTGTCACAATGAAAAATGTCAAAAATAACAAATTTCAAGATGGCAAATGTCAAAGATGTCAAATGACAAATGTCACAATGCTAAATGTCAAAAATGAAAAGTGTTACCATAAAAAATGTCAAAAATGACAAATTTCAAGATGGCAAATGTCAAAGATGTCAAATGACAAATGTCACAATGCTAAATGTCAAAAATGAAAAGTGTCACCATAAAAATGTCAAAAATGACAAATTTCAAGATGGCAAATGTCAAAGATGTCAAATGACAAATGTCACAATGCTAAATGTCAAAAATGAAAAGTGTCACCATGAAAAATGTCAAAAATGACAAATTTCAAGATGGCAAATGTCAAAGATGTCAAATGACAAATGTCACAATGCTAAATGTCAAAAATGAAAAGTGTCACCATGAAAAATGTCAAAAATGACAAATTTCAAGATGGGAAATGTCAAAGATGTCAAATGACAAATGTCACAATGCTAAATGTCAAAAATGAAAAGTGTCACCATGAAAAATGTCAAAAATGACAAATTTCAAGATGGCAAATGTCAAAACTGACAAATGTCATAATGCTAAATGTCAAAAATGAAAAGTGTCACCATGAAAAATGTCAAAAATGACAAATTTCAAGATGGCAAATGTCAAAGATGTCAAATGACAAATGTCACAATGCTAAATGTCAAAAATGAAAAGTGTCACCATAATAAATGTCAAAAATGACAAATTTCAAGATGGCAAATGTCAAAGATGTCAAATGACAAATGTCACAATGCTAAATGTCAAAAATGAAAAGTGTCACCATGCAAAATGTCAAAAATGACAAATTTCAAGATGGCAAATGTCAAAGATGTCAAATGACAAATGTCACAATGCTAAATGTCAAAAATGAAAAGTGTCACCATGAAAAATGTCAAAAATAACAAATTTCAAGATGGCAAATGTCCAAGATGTCAAATGACAAATGTCACAATGCTAAATGTCAAAAATGAAAAGTGTCACCATGAAAAATGTCAAAAATGACAAATTTCAAGATGGCAAATGTCAAAGATGTCAAATGACAAATGTCACAATGCTAAATGTCAATAATGATAAGTGTCACAATAAAAAATGTCAAAAATAACAAATTTCAAGATGGCAAATGTCAAAGATGTCAAATGACAAATGTCACAATGCTAAATGTCAAAAATGAAAAGTGTTACCATGAAAAATGTCAAAAATGACAAATTTCAAGATGGCAAATGTCAAAGATGTCAAATGACAAATGTCACAATGCTAAATGTCAAAAATAAAAAGTGTCACCATAAAAATGTCAAAAATGACAAATTTCAAGATGGCAAATGTCAAAGATGTCAAATGACAAATGTCACAATGCTAAATGTCAAAAATGAAAAGTGTCACCATGAAAAATGTCAAAAATGACAAATTTCAAGATGGCAAATGTCAAAGATGTCAAATGACAAATGTCACAATGCTAAATGTCAAAAATGAAAAGTGTCACCATGAAAAATGTCAAAAATAACAAATTTCAAGATGGCAAATGTCCAAGATGTCAAATGACAAATGTCACAATGCTAAATGTCAAAAATGAAAAGTGTCACCATGAAAAATGTCAAAAATAACAAATTTCAAGATGGCAAATGTCAAAGATGTCAAATGACAAATGTCACAATGCTAAATGTCAAAAATGAAAAGTGTTACCATGAAAAATGTCAAAAATGACAAATTTCAAGATGTCAAATGACAAATGTCACAATGCTAAATGTCAAAAATGAAAAGTGTCACCATAAAAATGTCAAAAATGACAAATTTCAAGATGGCAAATGTCAAAGATGTCAAATGACAAATGTCACAATGCTAAATGTCAAAAATGAAAAGTGTCACCATGAAAAATGTCAAAAATGACAAATTTCAAGATGGCAAATGTCAAAGATGTCAAATGACAAATGTCACAATGCTAAATGTCAAAAATGAAAAGTGTCACAATGCTAAATGTCAAAAATGACAAATTTCAAGATGGCAAATGTCAAATCTGACAAATGTCACAATGCTAAATGTTAAAAATGAAAAGTGTCACCATGAAAAATGTCAAAAATAACAAATTTCAAGATAGCAAATGTCAAAGATGTCAAATGACAAATGTCACAATGCTAAATGTCAAAAATGACAAGTTTCAAGATGGCAAATGTCAAAGATGTCAAATGACAAATGTCACAATGCTAAATGTCAAAAATGAAAAGTGTCACCATGAAAAATGTCAAAAATGACAAATTTCAAGATGGCAAATGTCAAAGATGTCAAATGACAAATGTCACAATGCTAAATGTCAAAAATGAAAAGTGTCACCATGAAAAATGTCCAAAATGACAAATTTCAAGATGTCAAAACTGACAAATGTCACAATGCTAAATGTCAAAAATGAAAAGTGTCACCATGAAAAATGTCAAAAATGACAAATTTTAAGATGGCAAATGTCAAAGATGTCAAATTACAAATGTCACAATGCTAAATGTCAAAAATGAAAAGTGTCAAAAATGACAAATTTCAAGATGGCAAATGTCTAAGATGTCAAATGACAAATGTCACAATGCTAAATGTCAAAAATGAAAAGTGTCACCATGAAAAATGTCAAAAATGACAAATTTCAAGATGGCAAATGTCAAAACTGACAAATGTCAAAATGCCAAATGTCAAAAATGAAAAGTGTCACCATGAAAAATGTCAAAAATGACAAATTTCAAGATGGCAAATGTCAAAGATGTCAAATGACAAATGTCACAATGCTAGATGTCAAAAATGAAAAGTGTTACCATGAAAAATGTCAAAAATAACAAATTTCAAGATGGCAAATGTCAAAGATGTCAAATGACAAATGTCACAATGCTAAATGTCAAAAATGAAAAGTGTCACCATGAAAAATGTCAAAAATGACAAATTTCAAGATTGCAAATGTCAAAGATGTCAAATGACAAATGTCACAATGCTAGATGTCAAAAATGAAAAGTGTCACCATGAAAAATGTCAAAAATGACAAATTTCAAGATGGCAAATGTCAAAGATGTCAAATGACAAATGTCACAATGCTAAATGTCAAAAATGAAAAGTGTCACCATGAAAAATGTCAAAAATGACAAATTTCAAGATGGCAAATGTCAAAACTGACAAATGTCACAATGCTAAATGTCAAAAATGATAAGTGTCACCATGAAAAATGTCAAAAATGACAAATTTTAAGATGGCAAATGTCCAAGATGTCAAATGACAAATGTCACAATGCTAAATATCAAAAATGACAAATTTCAAGATGACAAATGTCAAAGATGTCAAATGACAAATGTGACAATGCTAAATGTCAAAAATGAAAAGTGTCACCATGAAAAATGTCAAAAATGACAAATTTCAAGATGGCAAATGTCAAAACTGACAAATGTCACAATGCTAAATGTCAAAAATGAAAATTGTCACCATGAAAAATGTCAAAAATAACAAATTTCAAGATGGCAAATGTCAAATATGTCAAATGACAAATGTCACAATGCTAAATGTCAAAAATGAAAAGCGTCACCATGAAAAATGTCAAAAATGACAAATTTCAAGATGGCAAATGTCAAAGATGTCAAATGACAAATGTCACAATGCTAAATGTCAAAAATGAAAAGTGTCACCATGAAAAATGTCAAAAATGACAAATTTCAAGATGGCAAATGTCAAAACTGACAAATGTCACAATGCTAAATGTCAAAAATGATAAGTGTCACCATGAAAAATGTCAAAAATGACAAATTTTAAGATGGCAAATGTCCAAGATGTCAAATGACAAATGTCACAATGCTAAATATCAAAAATGACAAATTTCAAGATGACAAATGTCAAAGATGTCAAATGACAAATGTCACAATGCTAAATGTCAAAAATGAAAAGTGTCACCATGAAAAATGTCAAAAATGACAAATTTCAAGATGGCAAATGTCAAAGATGTCAAATGACAAATGTCACAATGCTAAATGTCAAAAATGAAAAGTGTCACCATGAAAAATGTCAAAAATAACAAATTTCAAGATGGCAAATGTCCAAGATGTCAAATGACAAATGTCACAATGCTAAATGTCAAAAATGAAAAGTATCACCATGAAAAATGTCAAAAATAACAAATTTCAAGATGGCAAATGTCAAAGATGTCAAATGACAAATGTCACAATGCTAAATGTCAAAAATAAAAAGTGTTACCATGAAAAATGTCAAAAATGACAAATTTCAAGATGTCAAATGACAAATGTCACAATGCTAAATGTCAAAAATGAAAAGTGTCACCATAAAAATGTCAAAAATGACAAATTTCAAGATGGCAAATGTCAAAGATGTCAAATGACAAATGTCACAATGCTAAATGTCAAAAATGAAAAGTGTCACCATGAAAAATGTCAAAAATGACAAATTTCAAGATGGCAAATGTCAAAGATGTCAAATGACAAATGTCACAATGCTAAATGTCAAAAATGAAAAGTGTCACAATGCTAAATGTCAAAAATGACAAATTTCAAGATGGCAAATGACAAAACTGACAAATGTCACAATGCTAAATGTCAAAAATGAAAAGTGTCACCATGAAAAATGTCAAAAATAACAAATTTCAAGATAGCAAATGTCAAAGATGTCAAATGACAAATGTCACAATGCTAAATGTCAAAAATGACAAGTTTCAAGATGGCAAATGTCAAAGATGTCAAATGACAAATGTCACAATGCTAAATGTCAAAAATGAAAAGTGTCACCATGAAAAATGTCAAAAATGACAAATTTCAAGATGGCAAATGTCAAAGATGTCAAATGACAAATGTCACAATGCTAAATGTCAAAAATGAAAAGTGTCACCATGAAAAATGTCCAAAATGACAAATTTCAAGATGTCAAAACTGACAAATGTCACAATGCTAAATGTCAAAAATGAAAAGTGTCACCATGAAAAATGTCAAAAATGACAAATTTTAAGATGGCAAATGTCAAAGATGTCAAATGACAAATGTCACAATGCTAAATGTCAAAAATGAAAAGTGTCAAAAATGACAAATTTCAAGATGGCAAATGTCTAAGATGTCAAATGACAAATGTCACAATGCTAAATGTCAAAAATGAAAAGTGTCACCATGAAAAATGTCAAAAATGACAAATTTCAAGATGGCAAATGTCAAAACTGACAAATGTCACAATGCTAAATGTCAAAAATGAAAAGTGTCACCATGAAAAATGTCAAAAATGACAAATTTCAAGATGGCAAATGTCAAAGATGTCAAATGACAAATGTCACAATGCTAAATGTCAAAAATGACAAGTGTCACCATGAAAAATGTCAAAAATGACAAATTTCAAGATGGCAAATGTCAAAGATGTCAAATGACAAATGTCACAATGCTAAATGTCAAAAATGAAAAGTGTCACCATGAAAAATGTCAAAAATAACAAATTTCAAGATGGCAAATGTCAAAGATGTCAAATGACAAATGTCACAATGCTAAATGTCAAAAATGAAAAGTGTCACCATGAAAAATGTCAAAAATGACAAATTTCAAGATGGCAAATGTCAAAGATGTCAAATGACAAATGTCATAATGCTAAATGTCAAAAATGAAAAGTGTCACCATGAAAAATGTCAAAAATGACAAATTTCAAGATGACAAATGTCAAAACTGACAAATGTCAAAATGCCAAATGTCAAAAATGAAAAGTGTCACCATGAAAAATGTCAAAAATGACAAATTTCAAGATGGCAAATGTCAAAGATGTCAAATGACAAATGTCACAATGCTAGATGTCAAAAATAAAAAGTGTTACCATGAAAAATGTCAAAAATAACAAATTTCAAGATGGCAAATGTCAAAGATGTCAAATGACAAATGTCACAATGCTAAATGTCAAAAATGAAAAGTGTCACCATGAAAAATGTCAAAAATGACAAATTTCAAGATTGCAAATGTCAAAGATGTCAAATGACAAATGTCACAATGCTAGATGTCAAAAATGAAAAGTGTCACCATGAAAAATGTCAAAAATGACAAATTTCAAGATGGCAAATGTCAAAGATGTCAAATGACAAATGTCACAATGCTAAATGTCAAAAATGAAAAGTGTCACCATGAAAAATGTCAAAAATGACAAATTTCAAGATGGCAAATGTCAAAACTGACAAATGTCACAATGCTAAATGTCAAAAATGATAAGTGTCACCATGAAAAATGTCAAAAATGACAAATTTTAAGATGGCAAATGTCCAAGATGTCAAATGACAAATGTCACAATGCTAAATATCAAAAATGACAAATTTCAAGATGACAAATGTCAAAGATGTCAAATGACAAATGTCACAATGCTAAATGTCAAAAATGAAAAGTGTCACCATGAAAAATGTCAAAAATGACAAATTTCAAGATGGCAAATGTCAAAACTGACAAATGTCACAATGCTAAATGTCAAAAATGAAAATTGTCACCATGAAAAATGTCAAAAATAACAAATTTCAAGATGGCAAATGTCAAATATGTCAAATGACAAATGTCACAATGCTAAATGTCAAAAATGAAAAGCGTCACCATGAAAAATGTCAAAAATGGCAAATTTCAAGATGGCAAATGTCAAAGATGTCAAATGACAAATGTCACAATGCTAAATGTCAAAAATGAAAAGTGTCACCATGAAAAATGTCAAAAATGACAAATTTCAAGATAGCAAATGTCAAAACTGACAAATGTCACGATGCTAAATGTCAAAAAGGAAAAGTGTCACCATGAAAAATGTAAAAAATGACAAATTTCAAGATGGCAAATGTCAAAGATGTCAAATGACAAATGTCACAATGCTAAATGTCAAAAATGAAAAGTGTCACCATAATAAATGTCAAAAATGACAAATTTCAAGATGGCAAATGTCAAAAATGTCAAATGACAAATGTCACAATGCTAAATGTCAAAAATGAAAAGTGTCACCATGAAAAATGTCAAAAATGACAAATTTCAAGATGGCAAATGTCAAAGATGTCAAATGACAAATGTCACAATGCTAAATGTCAAAAATGAAAAGTGTCACCATGAAAAATGTCAAAAATGACAAATTTTAAGATGGCAAATGTCAAAACTGACAAATGTCATAATGCTAAATGTCAAAAATGATAAGTGTCACCATGAAAAATGTCAAAAATGACAAATTTCAAGATGGCAAATGTCAAAGATGTCAAATGACAAATGTCACAATGCTAAATGTCAAAAATGAAAAGTGTCACCATGAAAAATGTCAAAAATGACAAATTTCAAGATGGCAAATGTCAAAGATGTCAAATGACAAATGTCACAATGCGAAATGTCAAAAATGAAAAGTGTCACCATGAAAAATGTCAAAAATGACAAATTTTAAGATGGCAAATGTCAAAGATGTCAAATGACAAATGTCACAATGCTAAATGTCAAAAATGAAAAGTGTCACCATAAAAAATGTCAAAAATGACAAATTTCAAAATGGCAAATGTCAAATGACAAATGTCACAATGCTAAATGTCAAAAATGAAAAGTGTCACCATGAAAAATGTCAAAAATGACAAATTTCAAGATGGGAAATGTCAAAGATATCAAATGACAAATGTCACAATGCTAAATGTCAAAAATGAAAAGTGTCACCATGAAAAATGTCAAAAATGACAAATTTCAAGATGGCAAATGTCAAAACTGACAAATGTCATAATGCTAAATGTCAAAAATGAAAAGTGTCACCATGAAAAATGTCAAAAATGACAAATTTCAAGATGGCAAATGTCAAAGATGTCAAATGACAAATGTCACAATGCTAAATGTCAAAAATGAAAAGTGTCACCATAATAAATGTCAAAAATGACAAATTTTAAGATGGCAAATGTCAAAGATGTCAAATGACAAATGTCACAATGCTAAATGTCAAAAATGAAAAGTGTCACCATGAAAAATGTCAAAAATGACAAATTTCAAGATGGCAAATGTCAAAGATGTCAAATGACAAATGTCACAATGCTAAATGTCAAAAATGAAAAGTGTCACCATGAAAAATGTCAAAAATAACAAATTTCAAGATGGCAAATGTCCAAGATGTCAAATGACAAATGTCACAATGCTAAATGTCAAAAATGAAAAGTGTCACCATGAAAAATGTCAAAAATGACAAATTTCAAGATGGCAAATGTCAAAGATGTCAAATGACAAATGTCACAATGCTAAATGTCAATAATGATAAGTGTCACAATGAAAAATGTCAAAAATAACAAATTTCAAGATGGCAAATGTCAAAGATGTCAAATGACAAATGTCACAATGCTAAATGTCAAAAATGAAAAGTGTTACCATGAAAAATGTCAAAAATGACAAATTTCAAGATGGCTAATGTCAAAGATGTCAAATGACAAATGTCACAATGCTAAATGTCAAAAATGAAAAGTGTCACCATAAAAATGTCAAAAATGACAAATTTCAAGATGGCAAATGTCAAAGATGTCAAATGACAAATGTCACAATGCTAAATGTCAAAAATGAAAAGTGTCACCATGAAAAATGTCAAAAATGACAAATTTCAAGATGGCAAATGTCAAAGATGTCAAATGACAAATGTCACAATGCTAAATGTCAAAAATAAAAAGTGTCACAATGCTAAATGTCAAAAATGACAAATTTCAAGATGGCAAATGTCAAAACTGACAAATGTCACAATGCTAAATGTCAAAAATGAAAAGTGTCACCATGAAAAATGTCAAAAATAACAAATTTCAAGATAGCAAATGTCAAAGATGTCAAATGACAAATGTCACAATGCTAAATGTCAAAAATGACAAGTTTCAAGATGGCAAATGTCAAAGATGTCAAATGACAAATGTCACAATGCTAAATGTCAAAAATGAAAAGTGTCACCATGAAAAATGTCAAAAATGACAAATTTCAAGATGGCAAATGTCAAAGATGTCAAATGACAAATGTCACAATGCTAAATGTCAAAAATGAAAAGTGTCACCATAAAATATGTCCAAAATGACAAATTTCAAGATGTCAAAACTTACAAATGTCACAATGCTAAATGTCAAAAATGAAAAGTGTCACCATGAAAAATGTCAAAAATGACAAATTTTAAGATGGCAAATGTCAAAGATGTCAAATGACAAATGTCACAATGCTAAATGTCAAAAATGAAAAGTGTCAAAAATGACAAATTTCAAGATGGCAAATGTCTAAGATGTCAAATGACAAATGTCACAATGCTAAATGTCAAAAATGAAAAGTGTCACCATGAAAAATGTCAAAAATGACAAATTTCAAGATGGCAAATGTCAAAACTGACAAATGTCACAATGCTAAATGTCAAAAATGAAAAGTGTCACCATGAAAAATGTCAAAAATGACAAATTTCAGGATGGCAAATATCAAAGATGTCAAATGACAAATGTCACAATGCTAAATGTCAAAAATGACAAGTGTCACCATGAAAAATGTCAAAAATGACAAATTTCAAGATGGCAAATGTCAAAGATGTCAAATGACAAATGTCACAATGCTAAATGTCAAAAATGAAAAGTGTCACCATGAAAAATGTCAAAAATAACAAATTTCAAGATGGCAAATGTCAAAGATGTCAAATGACAAATGTCACAATGCTAAATGTCAAAAATGAAAAGTGTCACCATGAAAAATGTCAAAAATGACAAATTTCAAGATGGCAAATATCAAAGATGTCAAATGACAAATATCACAATGCTAAATGTCAAAAATGACAAATTTCAAGATGGCAAATGTCAAAGATGTCAAATGACAAATGTCACAATGCTAAATGTCAAAAATGAAAAGTGTCACCATAAAAAATGTCAAAAATGACAAATTTCAAAATGGCAAATGTCAAAGATGTCAAATGACAAATGTCACAATGCTAAATGTCAAAAATGAAAAGTGTCACCATGAAAAATGTCAAAAATGACAAATTTCAAGATGGGAAATGTCAAAGATGTCAAATGACAAATGTCACAATGCTAAATGTCAAAAATGAAAAGTGTCACCATGAAAAATGTCAAAAATGACAAATTTCAAGATGGCAAATGTCAAAACTGACAAATGTCATAATGCTAAATGTCAAAAATGAAAAGTGTCACCATGAAAAATGTCAAAAATGACAAATTTCAAGATGGCAAATGTCAAAGATGTCAAATGACAAATGTCACAATGCTAAATGTCAAAAATGAAAAGTGTCACCATAATAAATGTCAAAAATGACAAATTTCAAGATGGCAAATGTCAAAGATGTCAAATGACAAATGTCACAATGCTAAATGTCAAAAATGAAAAGTGTCACCATGAAAAATGTCAAAAATGACAAATTTCAAGATGGCAAATGTCAAAGATGTCAAATGACAAATGTCACAATGCTAAATGTCAAAAATGAAAAGTGTCACAATGCTAAATGTCAAAAATGACAAATTTCAAGATGGCAAATGTCAAAACTGACAAATGTCACAATGCTAAATGTCAAAAATGAAAAGTGTCACCATGAAAAATGTCAAAAATAACAAATTTCAAGATAGCAAATGTCAAAGATGTCAAATGACAAATGTCACAATGCTAAATGTCAAAAATGAAAAGTGTCACCATGAAAAATGTCAAAAATGACAAATTTCAAGATAGCAAATGTCAAAGATGTCAAATGACAAATGTCACAATGCTAAATGTCAAAAATTAAAAGTGTCAAAAATGACAAATTTCAAGATGGCAAATGTCTAAGATGTCAAATGACAAATGTCACAATGCTAAATGTCAAAAATGAAAAGTGTCACCATGAAAAATGTCAAAAATGACTAATTTCAAGATGGCAAATGTCAAAACTGACAAATGTCACAATGCTAAATGTCAAAAATGAAAAGTGTCACCATGAAAAATGTCAAAAATGACAAATTTCAAGATGGCAAATGTCAAAGATGTCAAATGACAAATGTCACAATGCTAAATGTCAAAAATGAAAAGTGTCACCATGAAAAATGTCAAAAATGACAAATTTCAAGATTGCAAATGTCAAAGATGTCAAATGACAAATGTCACAATGCTAAATGTCAAAAATGAAAAGTATCACCATGAAAAATGTAAAAAATAACAAATTTCAAGATGGCAAATGTCACAGATGTCAAATGACAAATGTCACAATGCTAAATGTCAAAAATGAAAAGTGTCACCATAAAAATGTCAAAAATGACAAATTTCAAGATGGCAAATGTCAAAGATGTCAAATGACAAATGTCACAATGCTAAATGTCAAAAATGAAAAGTGTCACCATGAAAAATGTCAAAAATGACAAATTTCAAGATGGCAAATGTCAAAGATGTCAAATGACAAATGTCACAATGCTAAATGTCAAAAATGAAAAGTGTCACCATGAAAAATGTCAAAAATGACAAATTTCAAGATGGGAAATGTCAAAGATGTCAAATGACAAATGTCACAATGCTAAATGTCAAAAATGAAAAGTGTCACCATGAAAAATGTCAAAAATGACAAATTTCAAGATGGCAAATGTCAAAACTGACAAATGTCATAATGCTAAATGTCAAAAATGAAAAGTGTCACCATGAAAAATGTCAAAAATGACAAATTTCAAGATGGCAAATGTCAAAGATGTCAAATGACAAATGCCACAATGCTAAATGTCAAAAATGAAAAGTGTCACCATAATAAATGTCAAAAATGACAAATTTCAAGATGGCAAATGTCAAAGATGTCAAATGACAAATGTCACAATGCTAAATGTCAAAAATGAAAAGTGTCACCATGAAAAATGTCAAAAATGACAAATTTCAAGATGGCAAATGTCAAAGATGTCAAATGACAAATGTCACAATGCTAAATGTCAAAAATGAAAAGTGTCACCATGAAAAATATCAAAAATAACAAATTTCAAGATGGCAAATGTCCAAGATGTCAAATGACAAATGTCACAATGCTAAATGTCAAAAATGAAAAGTGTCACCATGAAAAATGTCAAAAATGACAAATTTCAAGATGGCAAATGTCAAAGATGTCAAATGACAAATGTCACAATGCTAAATGTCAATAATGATAAGTGTCACAATGAAAAATGTCAAAAATAACAAATTTCAAGATGGCAAATGTCAAAGATGTCAAATGACAAATGTCACAATGCTAAATGTCAAAAATGAAAAGTGTTACCATGAAAAATGTCAAAAATGACAAATTTCAAGATGGCAAATGTCAAAGATGTCAAATGACAAATGTCACAATGCTAAATGTCAAAAATGAAAAGTGTCACCATAAAAATGTCAAAAATGACAAATTTCAAGATGGCAAATGTCAAAGATGTCAAATGACAAATGTCACAATGCTAAATGTCAAAAATGAAAAGTGTCACCATGAAAAATGTCAAAAATGACAAATTTCAAGATGGCAAATGTCAAAGATGTCAAATGACAAATGTCACAATGCTAAATGTCAAAAATGAAAAGTGTCACAATGCTAAATGTCAAAAATGACAAATTTCAAGATGGCAAATGTCAAAACTGACAAATGTCACAATGCTAAATGTCAAAAATGAAAAGTGTCACCATGAAAAATGTCAAAAATGACAAATTTCAAGATGGCAAATGTCAAAGATGTCAAATGACAAATGTCACAATGCTAAATGTCAAAAATGAAAAGTGTCACCATGAAAAATGTCCAAAATGACAAATTTCAAGATGTCAAAACTGACAAATGTCACAATGCTAAATGTCAAAAATGAAAAGTGTCACCATGAAAAATGTCAAAAATGACAAATTTTAAGATGGCAAATGTCAAAGATGTCAAATGACAAATGTCACAATGCTAAATGTCAAAAATGAAAAGTGTCAAAAATGACAAATTTCAAGATGGCAAATGTCTAAGATGTCAAATGACAAATATCACAATGCTAAATGTCAAAAATGAAAAGTGTCACCATGAAAAATGTCAAAAATGACAAATTTCAAGATGGCAAATGTCAAAACTGACAAATGTCACAATGCTAAATGTCAAAAATGAAAAGTGTCAAAATGAAAAATGTCAAAAATGACAAATTTCAAGATGGCAAATGTCAAAGATGTCAAATGACAAATGTCACAATGCTAAATGTCAAAAATGACAAGTGTCACCATGAAAAATGTCAAAAATGACAAATTTCAAGATGGCAAATGTCAAAGATGTCAAATGACAAATGTCACAATGCTAAATGTCAAAAATGACAAATTTCAAGATGGCAAATGTCAAAAATGAAAAGTGTCACCATGAAAAATGTCAAAAATAACAAATTTCAAGATGGCAAATGTCAAAGATGTCAAATGACAAATGTCACAATGCTAAATGTCAAAAATGACAAATTTCAAGATGGCAAATGTTAAAGATGTCAAATGACAAATGTCACAATGCTTAATGTCAAAAATGAAAAGTGTCACCATGAAAAATGTCAAAAATGACAAATTTCAAGATGGCAAATGTCAAAGATGTCAAATGACAAATGTCACAATGCTAAATGTCAAAAATGAAAAGTGTCACCATGAAAAATGTCAAAAATGACAAATTTCAAGACGGCAAATGTCAAAACTGACAAATGTCACAATGCTAAATGTCAAAAATGAAAAGTGTCACCATGAAAAATGTCAAAAATGACAAATTTCATGATAGCAAATGTCAAAGATGTCAAATGACAAATGTCACAATGCTAAATGTCAAAAATGAAAAGTGTCAAAAATGACAAATTTCAAGATGGCAAATGTCAAAAATGAAAAGTGTCACCATGAAAAATGTCAAAAATAACAAATTTCAAGATGGCAAATGTCAAAAATGAAAAGTGTCACCATGAAAAATGTCAAAAATAACAAATTTCAAGATGGCAAATGTCAAAGATGTCAAATGACAAATGTCACAATGCTAAATGTCAAAAATGACAAATTTCAAGATGGCAAATGTTAAAGATGTCAAATGACAAATGTCACAATGCTTAATGTCAAAAATGAAAAGTGTCACCATGAAAAATGTCAAAAATGACAAATTTCAAGATGGCAAATGTCAAAGATGTCAAATGACAAATGTCACAATGCTAAATGTCAAAAATGAAAAGTGTCACCATGAAAAATGTCAAAAATGACAAATTTCAAGACGGCAAATGTCAAAACTGACAAATGTCACAATGCTAAATGTCAAAAATGAAAAGTGTCACCATGAAAAATGTCAAAAATGACAAATTTCATGATAGCAAATGTCAAAGATGTCAAATGACAAATGTCACAATGCTAAATGTAAAAAATGAAAAGTGTCAAAAATGACAAATTTCAAGATGGCAAATGTCTAAGATGTCAAATGACAAATGTCACAATGCTAAATGTCAAAAATGAAAAGTGTCACCATAAAATATGTCAAAAATAACAAATTTCAAGATGGCAAATGTCAAAGATGTCAAATGACAATTGTCACAATGTTAAATGTCAAAAATGACAAATTTCAAGATGGCAAATGTCAAAGATGTCAAATGACAAATGTCACAATGCTAAATGTCAAAAATGAAAAGTGTCACCATGAAAAATGTCAAAAATGACAAATTTCAAGATGGCAAATGTCAAAACTGACAAATGTCACAATGCTAAATGTCAAAAATGAAAAGTGTCACCATGAAAAATGTCAAAAATAACAAATTTCAAGCTGGCAAATGTTAAAGATGTCAAATGACAAATGTCACAATGCTAAATGTCAAAAATGAAAAGTGTCACCATGAAAAATGTCAAAAATAACAAATTTCAAGATGGCAAATGTCAAAGATGTCAAATGACAAATGTCACAATGCTAAATGTCAAAAATGAAAAGTGTCACCATGAAAAATGTCAAAAATGACAAATTTCAAGATGGCAAATATCAAAGATGTCAAATGACAAATGTCACAATGCTAAATGTCAAAAATGAAAAGTGTCACCATGAAGAATGTCAAAAATGACAAATTTCAAGATGGCAAATGTCAAAGATGTCAAATGACCAATTTCACAATGCTAAATGTCAAAAATGAAAAGTGTCACCATGAAAAATGTCAAAAATAACAAATTTCAAGATGGCAAATGTCAAAGATGTCAAATGACAAATGTCACAATGCTAAATGTCAAAAATGAAAAGTGTCACCATGAAAAATGTCAAAAATGACTAATTTCAAGATAGCAAATGTCAAAGATGTCAAATGACAAATGTCACAATCCTAAATGTCAAAAATGAAAAGTGTCACCATGAAAAATGTCAAAAATGACAAATTTCAAGATTGCAAATGTCAAAGATGTCAAATGACAAATGTCACAATGCTAGATGTCAAAAATGAAAAGTGTCACCATGAAAAATGTCAAAAATGACAAATTTCAAGCTGGCAAATGTCAAAGATGTCAAATGACAAATGTCACAATGCTAAATGTCAAAAATGAAAAGTGTCACCATGAAAAATGTCAAAAATGACAAATTTCAAGATGGCAAATGTCAAAACTGACAAATGTCACAATGCTAAATGTCAAAAATGATAAGTGTCAACATGAAAAATGTCAAAAATGACAAATTTTAAGATGGCAAATGTCCAAGATGTCAAATGACAAATGTCACAATGCTAAATATCAAAAATGACAAATTTCAAGATGACAAATGTCAAAGATGTCAAATGACAAATGTCACAATGCTAAATGTCAAAAATGAAAAGTGTCACCATGAAAAATGTCAAAAATGACAAATTTCAAGATGGCAAATGTCAAAACTGACAAATGTCACAATGCTAAATGTCAAAAATGAAAAGTGTCACCATGAAAAATGTCAAAAATAACAAATTTCAAGCTGGCAAATGTTAAAGATGTCAAATGACAAATGTCACAATGCTAAATGTCAAAAATGAAAAGTGTCACCATGAAAAATGTCAAAAATAACAAATTTCAAGATGGCAAATGTCAAAGATGTCAAATGACAAATGTCACAATGCTAAATGTCAAAAATGAAAAGTGTCACCATGAAAAATGTCAAAAACGACAAATTTCAAAATGGCAAATATCAAAACTGACAAATGTCACAATGCTAAATGTCAAAAATGAAAAGTGTCACCATGAAACATGTCAAAAATAACAAATTTCATGCTGGCAAATGTTAAAGATGTCAAATGACAAATGTCACAATGCTAAATGTCAAAAATGAAAAGTGTCACCATGAAAAATGTCAAAAATGACAAATTTCAAGATGGCAAATGTCAAAGATGTCAAATGACAAATGTCACAATGCTAAATGTCAAAAATGAAATGTGTCAAAAATGACAAATTTCAAGATGGCAAATGTCTAAGATGTCAAATGACAAATGTCACAATGCTAAATGTCAAAAATGAAAAGTGTCACAATGCTAAATGTCAAAAATGACAAATTTCAAGATGGCAAATGTCAAAACTGACAAATGTCACAATGCTAAATGACAAAAATGGCAAATTTCAAGATGGCAAATGTCAAAGATGTCAAATGACAAATGTCACAATGCTAAATGTCAAAAATGAAAAGTGTCACCATGAAAAATGTCAAAAATGACAAATTTCAAGATGGCAAATGTCATAGATGTCAAATGACAAATGTCACAATGCTAAATGTCAAAAATGAAAAGTGTCACCATGAAAAATGTAAAAAATGACAAATTTCAAGATGGAAAATGTCAAAACTGACAAATGTCACAATGCTAAATGTCAAAAATAATAAGTGTCACCATGAAACATGTCAAAAATAACAAATTTCATGCTGGCAAATGTTAAAGATGTCAAATGACAAATGTCACAATGCTAAATGTCAAAAATGAAAAGTGTCACCATGAAAAATGTCAAAAATGACAAATTTCAAGATGGCAAATGTCAAAGATGTCAAATGACAAATGTCACAATGCTAAATGTCAAAAATGAAATGTGTCAAAAATGACAAATTTCAAGATGGCAAATGTCTAAGATGTCAAATGACAAATGTCACAATGCTAAATGTCAAAAATGAAAAGTGTCACAATGCTAAATGTCAAAAATGACAAATTTCAAGATGGCAAATGTCAAAACTGACAAATGTCACAATGCTAAATGACAAAAATGGCAAATTTCAAGATGGCAAATGTCAAAGATGTCAAATGACAAATGTCACAATGCTAAATGTCAAAAATGAAAAGTGTCACCATGAAAAATGTCAAAAATGACAAATTTCAAGATGGCAAATGTCATAGATGTCAAATGACAAATGTCACAATGCTAAATGTCAAAAATGAAAAGTGTCACCATGAAAAATGTAAAAAATGACAAATTTCAAGATGGAAAATGTCAAAACTGACAAATGTCACAATGCTAAATGTCAAAAATAATAAGTGTCACCATGAAAAATGTCAAAAATGACAAATTTCAAAATGGCAAATGTCAAAGATGTCAAATGACAAATGTCACAATGCTAAATGTCAAAAATGAAAAGTGTCACCATGAAAAATGTCAAAAATGACAAATTTCAAGATGGCAAATGTCAAATAACAAATGTCACAATGCTAAATGTCAAAAATGAAAAGTGTCACCAGGAAAAATGTCAAAAATGACAAATTTCAAGATGGCAAATATCAAAGATGTCAAATGACAAATGTCACAATGCTAAATGTCAAAAATGAAAAGTGTCACCATGAAAAATGTCATAAATGACAAATTTCAAGATGGCAAATATCAAAGATGTCAAATGACAAATGTCACAATGCTAAATTTCAAAAATGATTAGTGTCACCATGAAAAATGTCAAAAATAACAAATTTCAAGATGGCAAATGTACAAGATGTCAAATGACAAATGTCACAATGCTAAATGTCAAAAATAAAAAGTGTCACCATGAAAAATGTCAAAAATGACAAATTTCAAGATGGCAAATGTCAAAAATGCAAATGACAAATGTCACAATGCTAAATGTCAAAAATGATAAGTGTCACCATGAAAAATGTCAAAAATGACAAATTTCAAGATGGCAAATGTCAAAGATGTCAAATGACAAATGTCATAATGCTAAATGTCAAAAATAAAAAGTGTCACCATGAAAAATGTCAAAAATAACAAATTTCAAGATGGCAAATGTCAAAAATGTCAAATGACAAATGTCACAATGCTAAATGTTAAAAATGAAAGGTGTCACCATGAAAAATGTCAAAAATGAAAAATTTCAAGATGGCAAATGTCAAAACTGACAAATGTCAAAGATGTCAAATGAAAAATGTCACAATGCTAGATGTCAAAAATGAAAAGTGTCACCATGAAAAATGTCAAAAATGACAAATTTCAAGATGGCAAATGTCAAAGATGTCAAATGACAAATGTTACAATGCTAAATGTCAAAAATGAAAAGTGTCACCATGAAAAATGTCAAAAATGACAAATTTCAAGATGCAAATGTCAAAACTGACAAATGTCACAATGCTTAATGTCAAAAATGAAAAGTTCAAGATGGCAAATGTCAAAGATGTCAAATGACAAATGTCACAATGCTAAATGTGAAAAATGAAAAGTGTCACCATGAAAAATGTCAAAAATAACAAATTTCAAGATGGCAAATGTCCAAGATGTCAAATGACAAATGTCACAATGCTAAATGTCAAAAATGAAAAGTGTCACCATGAAAAATGTCAAAAATGACAAATTTCAAGATAGCAAATGTCAAAGATGTTAAATGAAAAATGTCAAAAATGACAAATTTCAAGATGGCAAATGTCAAAGATGTCAAATGACAAATGTCACAATGCTAAATGTCAAAAATGAAAAGTGTCACCATAATAAATGTCAAAAATGACAAATTTTAAGATGGCAAATGTCAAAGATGTCAAATAACAAATGTCACAATGCTAAATGTCAAAAATGTCAAAAATAACAAATTTCAAGATAGCAAATGTCAAAACTGACAAATGTCACAATGCTAAATGTCAAAAATGAAAAGTGTCACCATGAAAATTGTCAAAAATGACAAATTTCAAGATAGCAAATGTCAAAGATGTCAAATGACAAATGTCACAATGCTAAATGTCAAAAATAAAAAGTGTCAAAAATGACAAATTTCAAGATGGCAAATGTCTAAGATGTCAAATGACAAATGTCACAATGCTAAATGTCAAAAATGAAAAGTGTCACCATGAAAAATGTCAAAAATGACAAATTTCAAGATGGCAAATTTCAAAACTGACAAATGTCACAATGCTAAATGTCAAAAATGAAAAGTGTCACCATGAAAAATGTCAAAAATGACAAATTTTAAGATGGCAAATGTCAAAGATGTAAAATGACAAATGTCACAATGCTAAATGTCAAAAATGAAAAGTGTCACCATGAAAAATGTCAAAAATAACAAATTTCACGATGGCAAATGTCAAAGATGTCAAATGATAAATGTCACAATGCTAAATGTCAAAAATGAAAAGTGTCACCATGAAAAATGTCAAAAATGACAAATTTTAAGATGGCAAATGTCAAAGATGTCAAATGACAAATGTCACAATGCTAAATGTCAAAAATGAAAAGTGTCACCATGAAAAATGTCAAAAATGACAAATTTCAAGATAACAAATGTCAAAGATGTCAAATGACAAATGTCACAATGCTAAATGTCAAAAATGAAAAGTGTCACCATGAAAAATGTCAAAAATAACAAATTTCAAGATGGCAAATGTCAAAGATGTCAAATGACAAATGTCACAATGCTAAATGTCAAAAATGAAAAGTGTCACCATGAAAAATGTCAAAAATGACAAATTTTAAGATGGCAAATGTCAAAGATGTCAAATGACAAATATCACAATTCTAAATGTAAAAAATGACAAATTTCAAGATGGCAAATGTCAAAGATGTCAAATGACAAATGTCACAATGCTAAATGTCAAAAATGAAAAGTGTCACCATGAAAAATGACAAATTTCAAGATGGCAAATGTCAAAGATGTCAAATGACAAATGTCACAATGCTAAATGTTAAAAATGACAAATTTCAAGATGGCAAATGTCAAAACTGACAAATGTCACAATGCTAAATGTCAAAAATGAAAAGTGTCACCATGAAAAATGTCAAAAATAACAAATTTCAAGATGGCAAATGTCAAAGATGTCAAATGACAAATGTCACAATGCTAAATATCAAAAATGACAAATTTCAAGATGGCAAATGTCTAAGATGTCAAATGACAAATGTCACAATGCTAAATGTCAAAAATGAAAAGTGTCACCATGAAAAATGTCAAAAATGACAAATTTCAAGTTGGCAAATGTCAAAACTGACAAATGTCACAATGCTAAATGTCAAAAATGAAAAGTGTCACCATGAAAAATGTCAAAAATGACAAATTTCAAGATGGCAACTGTCAAAGATGTCAAATGACAAATGTGATAATGCTAAATGTCAAAAATGAAAAGTGTCACCATGAAAAATGTCAAAAATGACAAATTTCAAGATAGCAAATGTCAAAGATGTCAAATGACAAATGTCACAATGCTAAATGTCAAAAATGAAAAGTGTCACCATGAAAAATGTCAAAAATGACAAATTTCAAGATGGCAAATGTCAGAGATGTCAAATGTCACAATGCTAAATGTCAAAAATGAAAAGTGTCACCATGAAAAATGTCAAAAATAACAAATTTCAAGATGGCAAATGTCAAAGATGTCAAATGACAAATGTCACAATGCTAAATGTCAAAAATGACAAATTTCAAGATGGCAAATGTCTAAGATGTCAAATGACAAATGTCACAATGCTAAATGTCAAAAATGAAAAGTGTCACCATGAAAAATGTCAAAAATGACAAATTTCAAGATGGCAAATTTCAAAACTGACAAATGTCACAATGCTAAATGTCAAAAATGAAAAGTGTCACCATGAAAAATGTCAAAAATGACAAATTTCAAGATGGCAAATGTCAAAGATGTCAAATGACAAATGTCACAATGCTAAATGTCAAAAATGTAAGGTGTCACCATGAAAAATGTCAAAAATGACAAATTTCAAGATGACAAATGTCAAAGATGTCAAATGACAAATGTCACAATGCTAAATGTCAAAAATGAAAAGTGTCACCATGAAAAATGTCAAAAATAACAAATTTCAAGATGGCAAATGTCAAAGATGTCAAATGACAAATGTCACAATGCTAAATGTCAAAAATGAAAAGTGTCACCAGAAAAATGTCAAAAATGACAAATTTTAAGATGGCAAATGTCAAAGATGTCAAATGACAAATATCACAATGCTAAATGTCAAAAATGACAAATTTCAAGATGGCAAATGTCAAAACTGACAAATGTCACAATGCTAAATGTCAAAAATGAAAAGTGTTACCATGAAAAATGTCAAAAATGACAAATTTCAAGATAGCAAATGTCAAAGATGTCAAATGACAAATGTCACAATGCTAAATGTCAAAAATGAAAAGTGTCAAAAATGACAAATTTCAAGATGGCAAATGTCTAAGATGTCAAATGACAAATGTCACAATGCTAAATGTCAAAAATGAAAAGTGTCACCATGAAAAATGTCAAAAATGACAAATTTCAAGATGGCAAATGTCAAAGATGTTAAATGACAAATGTCACAATGCTAAATGTCAAAAATGAAAAGTGTCACCATGAAAAATGTCAAAAATAACAAATTTCACGATGGCAAATGTCAAAGATGTCAAATGATAAATGTCACAATGCTAAATGTCAAAAATGAAAAGTGTCACCATGAAAAATGTCAAAAATGACAAATTTTAAGATGGCAAATGTCAAAGATGTCAAATGACAAATATCACAATGCTAAATGTCAAAAATGACAAATTTCAAGATGGCAAATGTCAAAACTGACAAATGTCACAATGCTAAATGTCAAAAATGAAAAGTGTCACCATGAAAAATGTCAAAAATGACAAATTTCAAGATAGCAAATGTCAAAGATGTCAAATGACAAATGTCACAATGCTAAATGTCAAAAATGAAAAGTGTCAAAAATGACAAATTTCAAGATGGCAAATGTCTAAGATGTCAAATGACAAATGTCACAATGCTAAATGTCAAAAATGAAAAGTGTCACCATGAAAAATGTCAAAAATGACAAATTTTAAGATGGCAAATGTCAAAACTGACAAATGTCACAATGCTAAATGTCACAATGCTAAATGTCAAAAATGAAAAGTGTCACCATGAAAAATGTCAAAAATGACAAATTTCAAGATGGCAAATGTCAAAGATGTCAAATGACAAATGTCACAATGCTAAATGTCAAAAATGAAAAGTGTCACCATGAAAAATGTCAAAAATGACAAATTTCAAGATGGCAAATGTCAAAGATGTCAAATGACAAATGTCACAATGCTAAATGTCAAAAATGAAAAGTGTCACCATGAAAAATGTCAAAAATAACAAATTTCAAGATGGCAAATGTCAAAGATGTCAAATGACAAATGTCACAATGCTAAATGTCAAAAATGAAAAGTGTCACCATGAAAAATGTCAAAAATGACAAATTTTAAGATGGCAAATGTCAAAGATGTCAAATGACAAATATCACAATGCTAAATGTCAAAAATGACAAATTTCAAGATGGCAAATGTCAAAGATGTCAAATGACAAATGTCACAATGCTAAATGTCAAAAATGAAAAGTGTCAAAAATGACAAATTTCAAGATGGCAAATGTCTAAGATGTCAAATGACAAATGTCACAATGCTAAATGTCAAAAATGAAAAGTGTCACCATTAAAAATGTCAAAAATGACAAATTTCAAGATGGCAAATGTCAAAACTGACAAATGTCACAATGCTAAATGTCAAAAATGAAAAGTGTCACCATGAAAAATGTCAAAAATGACAAATTTCAAGATGGCAAATGTCAAAGATGTCAAATGACAAATGTCACAATGCTAAATGTCAAAAATGAAAAGTGTCACCATGAAAAATGTCAAAAATGACAAATTTTAAGATGGCAAATGTCAAAGATGTCAAATGACAAATGTCACAATGCTAAATGTCAAAAATGAAAAGTGTCACCATGAAAAATGTCAAAAATAACAAATTTCAAGATGGCAAATGTCAAAGATGTCAAATGACAAATGTCACAATGCTAAATGTCAAAAATGAAAAGTGTCACCATGAAAAATGTCAAAAATGACAAATTTTAAGATGGCAAATGTCAAAGATGTCAAATGACAAATATCACAATGCTAAATGTAAAAAATGACAAATTTCAAGATGGCAAATGTCAAAGATGTCAAATGACAAATGTCACAATGCTAAATGTCAAAAATGAAAAGTGTCACCATGAAAAATGACAAATTTCAAGATGGCAAATGTCAAAGATGTCAAATGACAAATGTCACAATGCTAAATGTTAAAAATGACAAATTTCAAGATGGCAAATGTCAAAACTGACAAATGTCACAATGCTAAATGTCAAAAATGAAAAGTGTCACCATGAAAAATGTCAAAAATAACAAATTTCAAGATGGCAAATGTCAAAGATGTCAAATGACAAATGTCACAATGCTAAATGTCAAAAATGACAAATTTCAAGATGGCAAATGTCTAAGATGTCAAATGACAAATGTCACAATGCTAAATGCCAAAAATAAAAAGTGTCACCATGAAAAATGTCAAAAATGACAAATTTCAAGATGGCAAATGTCAAAACTGACAAATGTCACAATGCTAAATGTCAAAAATGAAAAGTGTCACCATGAAAAATGTCAAAAATGACAAATTTCAAGATGGCAAATGTCAAAGATGTCAAATGACAAATGTCACAATGCTAAATGTCAAAAATGAAAAGTGTCACCATGAAAAATGTCAAAAATGACAAATTTCAAGATGGCAAATGTCAAAGATGTCAAATGACAAATGTCACAATGCTAAATGTCAAAAATGAAAAGTGTCACCATGAAAAATGTCAAAAATGACAAATTTCAAGATGGCAAATGTCAGAGATGTCAAATGTCACAATGCTAAATGTCAAAAATGAAAAGTGTCACCATGAAAAATGTCAAAAATAACAAATTTCAAGATGGCAAATGTCAAAGATGTCAAATGACAAATGTCACAATGCTAAATGTCAAAAATGACAAATTTCAAGATGGCAAATGTCTAAGATGTCAAATGACAAATGTCACAATGCTAAATGTCAAAAATGAAAAGTGTCACCATGAAAAATGTCAAAAATGACAAATTTCAAGATGGCAAATTTCAAAACTGACAAATGTCACAATGCTAAATGTCAAAAATGAAAAGTGTCACCATGAAAAATGTCAAAAATGACAAATTTCAAGATGGCAAATGTCAAAGATGTCAAATGACAAATGTCACAATGCTAAATGTCAAAAATGAAAGGTGTCACCATGAAAAATGTCAAAAATGACAAATTTCAAGATGGCAAATATCAAAGATGTCAAATGACAAATGTCACAATGCTAAATGTCAAAAATGAAAAGTGTCACCATGAAAAATGGCAAAAATGACAAATTTTAAGATGGCAAATGTCAAAGATGTCAAATGACAAATATCACAATGCTAAATGTCAAAAATGACAAATTTCAAGATGGCAAATGTCAAAACTGACAAATGTCACAATGCTAAATGTCAAAAATGAAAAGTGTCACCATGAAAAATGACAAATTTCAAGATAGCAAATGTCAAAGATGTCAAATGACAAATGTCACAATGCTAAATGTCAAAAATGAAAAGTGTCAAAAATGACAAATTTCAAGATGGCAAATGTCTAAGATGTCAAATGACAAATGTCACAATGCTAAATGTCAAAAATGAAAAGTGTCACCATGAAAAATGTCAAAAATGACAAATTTCAAGATGGCAAATGTCAAAACTGACAAATGTCACAATGCTAAATGTCAAAAATGAAAAGTGTCACCATGAAAAATGTCAAAAATGACAAATTTCAAGATGGCAAATGTCAAAGATGTCAAATGACAAATGTCACAATGCTAAATGTCAAAAATGAAAAGTGTCACCATGAAAAATGTCAAAAATGACAAATTTCAAGATGGCAAATGCCAAAGATGTCAAATGACAAATGTCACAATGCTAAATGTCAAAAATGAAAAGTGTCACCATGAAAAATGTCAAAAATAACAAATTTCAAGATGGCAAATGTCAAAGATGTCAAATGACAAATGTCACAATGCTAAATGTCAAAAATGAAAAGTGTCACCATGAAAAATGTCAAAAATGACAAATTTTAAGATGGCAAATGTCAAAGATGTCAAATGACAAATATCACAATGCTAAATGTCAAAAATGACAAATTTCAAGATGGCAAATGTCAAAGATGTCAAATGACAAACGTCACAATGCTAAATGTCAAAAATGAAAAGTGTCAAAAATGACAAATTTCAAGATGGCAAATGTCTAAGATGTCAAATGACAAATGTCACAATGCTAAATGTCAAAAATGAAAAGTGTCACCATGAAAAATGTCAAAAATGACAAATTTCAAGATGGCAAATGTCAAAACTGACAAATGTCACAATGCTAAATGTCAAAAATGAAAAGTGTCACCATGAAAAATGTCAAAAATGACAAATTTCAAGATGACAAATGTCAAAGATGTCAAATGACAAATGTCACAATGCTAAATGTCAAAAATGAAAAGTGTCACCATGAAAAATGTCAAAAATGACAAATTTTAAGATGGCAAATGTCAAAGATGTCAAATGACAAATGTCACAATGCTAAATGTCAAAAATGAAAAGTGTCACCATGAAAAATGTCAAAAATAACAAATTTCAAGATGGCAAATGTCAAAGATGTCAAATGACAAATGTCACAATGCTAAATGTCAAAAATGAAAAGTGTCACCATGAAAAATGTCAAAAATGACAAATTTTAAGATGGCAAATGTCAAAGATGTCAAATGACAAATATCACAATGCTAAATGTCAAAAATGACAAATTTCAAGATGGCAAATGTCAAAGATGTCAAATGACAAATGTCACAATGCTAAATGTCAAAAATGAAAAGTGTCACCATGAAAAATGACAAATTTCAAGATGGCAAATGTCAAAGATGTCAAATGACAAATGTCACAATGCTAAATGTTAAAAATGACAAATTTCAAGATGGCAAATGTCAAAACTGACAAATGTCACAATGCTAAATGTCAAAAATGAAAAGTGTCACCATGAAAAATGTCAAAAATAACAAATTTCAAGATGGCAAATGTCAAAGATGTCAAATGACAAATGTCACAATGCTAAATGTCAAAAATGACAAATTTCAAGATGGCAAATGTCTAAGATGTCAAATGACAAATGTCACAATGCTAAATGTCAAAAATGAAAAGTGTCACCATGAAAAATGTCAAAAATGACAAATTTCAAGATGGCAAATGTCAAAACTGACAAATGTCACAATGCTAAATGTCAAAAATGAAAAGTGTCACCATGAAAAATGTCAAAAATGACAAATTTTAAGATGGCAAATGTCAAAGATGTCAAATGACAAATGTCACAATGCTAAATGTCAAAAATGAAAAGTGTCACCATGAAAAATGTCAAAAATGACAAATTTCAATATGGCAAATGTCAAAGATGTCAAAAGACAAATGTCACAATGCTAAATGTCAAAAATGAAAAGTGTCACCATGAAAAATGTCAAAAATGACAAATTTCAAGATGACAAATGTCAAAACTGACAAAAGTCACAATGCTAAATGTCAAAAATGACAAATTTCAAGATGGCAAATGTCAAAGATGTCAAATGACAAATGTCACAATGCTAAATGTCAAAAATGAAAAGTGTCACCATGAAAAATGTCAAAAATGACAAATTTCAAGATGGCAAATGTCAAAACTGACAAATGTCACAATGCTTAATGTCAAAAATGAAAAGTTCAAGATGGCAAATGTCAAAGATGTCAAATGACAAATGTCACAATGCTAAATGTCAAAAATGAAAAGTGTCACCATGAAAAATGTCAAAAATAACAAATTTCAAGATGGCAAATGTCCAAGATGTCAAATGACAAATGTCACAATGCTAAATGTCAAAAATGAAAAGTGTCACCATGAAAAATGTCAAAAATGACAAATTTCAAGATAGCAAATGTCAAAGATGTCAAATGAAAAATGTCAAAAATGACAAATTTCAAGATGGCAAATGTCAAAGATGTCAAATGACAAATGTCACAATGCTAAATGTCAAAAATGAAAAGTGTCACCATAATAAATGTCAAAAATGACAAATTTCAAGATGTCAAATGTCAAAGATGTTAAATGACAAATGTCACAATGCTAAATGTCAAAAATGAAAAGTGTCACCATGAAAAATGTCAAAAATGACAAATTTCAAGATGGCAAATGTCAGAGATGTCAAATGACAAATGTCACAATGCTAAATGTCAAAAATGAAAAGTGTCACCATGAAAAATGTCAAAAATAACAAATTTCAAGATAGCAAATGTCAAAACTGACAAATGTCACAATGCTAAATGTCAAAAATGAAAAGTGTCACCATGAAAAATGTCAAAAATGACAAATTTCAAGATAGCAAATGTCAAAGATGTCAAATGACAAATGTCACAATGCTAAATGTCAAAAATGAAAAGTGTCAAAAATGACAAATTTCAAGATGGCAAATGTCTAAGATGTCAAATGACAAATGTCACAATGCTAAATGTCAAAAATGAAAAGTGTCACCATGAAAAATGTCAAAAATGACAAATTTCAAGATGGCAAATGTCAAAACTGACAAATGTTACAATGCTAAATGTCAAAAATGAAAAGTGTCACCATGAAAAATGACAAATTTCAAGATGGCAAATGTCAAAGATGTCAAATGACAAATGTCACAATGCTAAATGTCAAAAATGAAAAGTGTCACCATGAAAAATGTCAAAAATAACAAATTTCAAGATGGCAAATGTCAAAGATGTCAAATGACAAATGTCACAATGCTAAATGTCAAAAATGAAAAGTGTCACCATGGAAAATGTCAAAAATGACAAATTTTAAGATGGCAAATGTCAAAGATGTCAAATGACAAATATCACAATGCTAAATGTCAAAAATGACAAATTTCAAGATGGCAAATGTCAAAACTGACAAATGTCACAATGCTAAATGTCAAAAATGAAAAGTGTCACCATAATAAATGTCAAAAATGACAAATTTCAAGATGGCAAATGTCAAAGATGTCAAATGACAAATGTCACAATGCTAAATGTCAAAAATGAAAAGTGTCACCATGAAAAATGTCAAAAATGACAAATTTCAAGATGGCAAATGTCAGAGATGTCAAATGACAAATGTCACAATGCTAAATGTCAAAAATGAAAAGTGTCACCATGAAAAATGTCAAAAATAACAAATTTCAAGATAGCAAATGTCAAAACTGACAAATGTCACAATGCTAAATGTCAAAAATGAAAAGTGTCACCATGAAAAATGTCAAAAATGACAAATTTCAAGATAGCAAATGTCAAAGATGTCAAATGACAAATGTCACAATGCTAAATGTCAAAAAGGAAAAGTGTCAAAAATGACAAATTTCAAGATGGCAAATGTCTAAGATGTCAAATGACAAATGTCACAATGCTAAATGTCAAAAATGAAAAGTGTCACCATGAAAAATGTCAAAAATGACAAATTTCAAGATGGAAAATGTCAAAACTGACAAATGTTACAATGCTAAATGTCAAAAATGAAAAGTGTCACCATGAAAAATGACAAATTTCAAGATGGCAAATGTCAAAGATGTCAAATGACAAATGTCACAATGCTAAATGTCAAAAATGAAAAGTGTCACCATGAAAAATGTCAAAAATAACAAATTTCAAGATGGCAAATGTCAAAGATGTCAAATGACAAATGTCACAATGCTAAATGTCAAAAATGAAAAGTGTCACCATGAAAAATGTCAAAAATGACAAATTTTAAGATGGCAAATGTCAAAGATGTCAAATGAAAAATGTCAAAAATGACAAATTTCAAGATGGCAAATGTCAAAGATGTCAAATGACAAATGTCACAATGCTAAATGTCAAAAATGAAAAGTGTCACCATAATAAATGTCAAAAATGACAAATTTCAAGATGGCAAATGTCAAAGATGTCAAATGACAAATGTCACAATGCTAAATGTCAAAAATGAAAAGTGTCACCATGAAAAATGTCAAAAATGACAAATTTCAAGATGGCAAATGTCAGAGATGTCAAATGACAAATGTCACAATGCTAAATGTCAAAAATGAAAAGTGTCACCATGAAAAATGTCAAAAATAACAAATTTCAAGATAGCAAATGTCAAAACTGACAAATGTCACAATGCTAAATGTCAAAAATGAAAAGTGTCACCATGAAAAATGTCAAAAATGACAAATTTCAAGATAGCAAATGTCAAAGATGTCAAATGACAAATGTCACAATGCTAAATGTCAAAAATGAAAAGTGTCAAAAATGACAAATTTCAAGATGGCAAATGTCTAAGATGTCAAATGACAAATGTCACAATGCTAAATGTCAAAAATGAAAAGTGTCACCATGAAAAATGTCAAAAATGACAAATTTCAAGATGGCAAATGTCAAAACTGACAAATGTTACAATGCTAAATGTCAAAAATGAAAAGTGTCACCATGAAAAATGACAAATTTCAAGATGGCAAATGTCAAAGATGTCAAATGACAAATGTCACAATGCTAAATGTCAAAAATGAAAAGTGTCACCATGAAAAATGTCAAAAATAACAAATTTCAAGATGGCAAATGTCAAAGATGTCAAATGACAAATGTCACAATGCTAAATGTCAAAAATGAAAAGTGTCACCATGGAAAATGTCAAAAATGACAAATTTTAAGATGGCAAATGTCAAAGATGTCAAATGACAAATATCACAATGCTAAATGTCAAAAATGACAAATTTCAAGATGGCAAATGTCAAAACTGACAAATGTCACAATGCTAAATGTCAAAAATGAAAAGTGTCACCATAATAAATGTCAAAAATGACAAATTTCAAGATGGCAAATGTCAAAGATGTCAAATGACAAATGTCACAATGCTAAATGTCAAAAATGAAAAGTGTCACCATGAAAAATGTCAAAAATGACAAATTTCAAGATGGCAAATGTCAGAGATGTCAAATGACAAATGTCACAATGCTAAATGTCAAAAATGAAAAGTGTCACCATGAAAAATGTCAAAAATAACAAATTTCAAGATAGCAAATGTCAAAACTGACAAATGTCACAATGCTAAATGTCAAAAATGAAAAGTGTCACCATGAAAAATGTCAAAAATGACAAATTTCAAGATAGCAAATGTCAAAGATGTCAAATGACAAATGTCACAATGCTAAATGTCAAAAAGGAAAAGTTTCAAAAATGACAAATTTCAAGATGGCAAATGTCTAAGATGTCAAATGACAAATGTCACAATGCTAAATGTCAAAAATGAAAAGTGTCACCATGAAAAATGTCAAAAATGACAAATTTCAAGATGGCAAATGTCAAAACTGACAAATGTTACAATGCTAAATGTCAAAAATGAAAAGTGTCACCATGAAAAATGACAAATTTCAAGATGGCAAATGTCAAAGATGTCAAATGACAAATGTCACAATGCTAAATGTCAAAAATGAAAAGTGTCACCATGAAAAATGTCAAAAATAACAAATTTCAAGATGGCAAATGTCAAAGATGTCAAATGACAAATGTCACAATGCTAAATGTCAAAAATGAAAAGTGTCACCATGAAAAATGTCAAAAATGACAAATTTTAAGATGGCAAATGTCAAAGATGTCAAATGACAAATATCACAATGCTAAATGTCAAAAATGACAAATTTCAAGATGGCAAATGTCAAAACTGACAAATGTCACAATGCTAAATGTCAAAAATGAAAAGTGTCACCATGAAAAATGTCAAAAATGACAAATTTCAAGATAGCAAATGTCAAAGATGTCAAATGACAAATGTCACAATGCTAAATGTCAAAAATGAAAAGTGTCAAAAATGACAAATTTCAAGATGGCAAATGTCTAAGATGTCAAATGACAAATGTCACAATGCTAAATGTCAAAAATGAAAAGTGTCACCATGAAAAATGTCAAAAATGACTAATTTCAAGATGGCAAATGTCAAAACTGACAAATGTCACAATGCTAAATGTCAAAAATGAAAAGTGTCACCATGAAAAATGTCAAAAATGACAAATTTCAAGATGGCAAATGTCAAAGATGTCAAATGACATATGTCACAATGCTAAATGTCAAAAATGAAAAGTGTCACCATGAAAAATGTCAAAAATGACAAATTTCAAGATTGCAAATGTCAAAGATGTCAAATGACAAATGTCACAATGCTAAATGTCAAAAATGAAAAGTGTCACCATGAAAAATGTAAAAAATAACAAATTTCAAGATGGCAAATGTCACAGATGTCAAATGACAAATGTCACAATGCTAAATGTCAAAAATGAAAAGTGTCACCATGAAAAATGTCAAAAATGACAAATTTTAAGATGGCAAATGTCAAAGATGTCAAATGACAAATATCACAATGTTAAATGTCAAAAATGACAAATTTCAAGATGGCAAATGTCAAAGATGTCAAATGACAAATGTCACAATGCTAAATGTCAAAAATGAAAAGTGTCACCATGAAAAATGACAAATTTCAAGATGGCAAATGTCAAAGATGTCAAATGACAAATGTCACAATGCTAAATGTTAAAAATGACAAATTTCAAGATGGCAAATGTCAAAACTGACAAATGTCACAATGCTAAATGTCAAAAATGAAAAGTGTCACCATGAAAAATGTCAAAAATAACAAATTTCAAGATGGCAAATGTCAAAGATGTCAAATGACAAATGTCACAATGCTAAATGTCAAAAATGACAAATTTCAAGATGGCAAATGTCAAAGATGTCAAATGACAAATGTCACAATGCTAAATGTCAAAAATGAAAAGTGTCACCATGAAAAATGTCAAAAATGACAAATTTCAAGATGGCAAATGTCAAAGATGTCAAATGACAAATGTCACAATGCTAAATGTCAAAAATGAAAAGTGTCACCATGAAAAATGTCAAAAATGACAAATTTCAAGATGGCAAATGTCAAAGATGTCAAATGACAAATGTCACAATGCTAAATGTCAAAAATGAAAAGTGTCACCATGAAAAATGACAAATTTCAAGATGGCAAATGTCAAAGATGTCAAATGACAAATGTCACAATGCTAAATGTTAAAAATGACAAATTTCAAGATGGCAAATGTCAAAACTGACAAATGTCACAATGCTAAATGTCAAAAATGAAAAGTGTCACCATGAAAAATGTCAAAAATAACAAATTTCAAGATGGCAAATGTCAAAGATGTCAAATGACAAATGTCACAATGCTAAATGTCAAAAATGACAAATTTCAAGATGGCAAATGTCAAAGATGTCAAATGACAAATGTCACAATGCTAAATGTCAAAAATGAAAAGTGTCACCATGAAAAATGTCAAAAATGACAAATTTCAAGATGGCAAATGTCAAAGATGTCAAATGACAAATGTCACAATGCTAAATGTCAAAAATGAAAAGTGTCACCATGAAAAATGTCAAAAATGACAAATTTCAAGATGGCAAATGTCAAAGATGTCAAATGACAAATGTCACAATGCTAAATGTCAAAAATGAAAAGTGTCACCATGAAAAATGTCAAAAATGACAAATTTCAAGATGGCAAATGTCAAAACTGACAAATGTCACAATGCTAAATGTCAAAAATGAAAAGTGTCACCATGAAAAATGTCAAAAATGACAAATTTCAAGATGGCAAATGTCAAAGATGTCAAATGACAAATGTCACAATGCGAAATGTCAAAAATGAAAAGTGTCACCATGAAAAGTGTCAAAAATGACAAATTTCAAGATGGCAAATGTCAAAGATGTCAAATGACAAATGTCACAATGCTAAATGTCAAAAATGAAAAGTGTCACCATGAAAAATGTCCAAAATGACAAATTTCAAGATGTCAAAACTGACAAATGTCACAATGCTAAATGTCAAAAATGAAAAGTGTCACCATGAAAAATGTCAAAAATGACAAATTTTAAGATGGCAAATGTCAAAGATGTCAAATTACAAATGTCACAATGCTAAATGTCAAAAATGAAAAGTGTCAAAAATGACAAATTTCAAGATGGCAAATGTCTAAGATGTCAAATGACAAATGTCACAATGCTAAATGTCAAAAATGAAAAGTGTCACCATGAAAAATGTCAAAAATGACAAATTTCAAGATGGCAAATGTCAAAACTGACAAATGTCAAAATGCCAAATGTCAATAATGATAAGTGTCACAATGAAAAATGTCAAAAATAACAAATTTCAAGATGGCAAATGTCAAAGATGTCAAATGACAAATGTCACAATGCTAAATGTCAAAAATGAAAAGTGTTACCATAAAAAATGTCAAAAATGACAAATTTCAAGATGGCAAATGTCAAAGATGTCAAATGACAAATGTCACAATGCTAAATGTCAAAAATGAAAAGTGTCACCATAAAAATGTCAAAAATGACAAATTTCAAGATGGCAAATGTCAAAGATGTCAAATGACAAATGTCACAATGCTAAATGTCAAAAATGAAAAGTGTCACCATGAAAAATGTCAAAAATGACAAATTTCAAGATGGCAAATGTCAAAGATGTCAAATGACAAATGTCACAATGCTAAATGTCAAAAATGAAAAGTGTCACCATGAAAAATGTCAAAAATGACAAATTTCAAGATGGGAAATGTCAAAGATGTCAAATGACAAATGTCACAATGCTAAATGTCAAAAATGAAAAGTGTCACCATGAAAAATGTCAAAAATGACAAATTTCAAGATGGCAAATGTCAAAACTGACAAATGTCATAATGCTAAATGTCAAAAATGAAAAGTGTCACCATGAAAAATGTCAAAAATGACAAATTTCAAGATGGCAAATGTCAAAGATGTCAAATGACAAATGTCACAATGCTAAATGTCAAAAATGAAAAGTGTCACCATAATAAATGTCAAAAATGACAAATTTCAAGATGGCAAATGTCAAAGATGTCAAATGACAAATGTCACAATGCTAAATGTCAAAAATGAAAAGTGTCACCATGCAAAATGTCAAAAATGACAAATTTCAAGATGGCAAATGTCAAAGATGTCAAATGACAAATGTCACAATGCTAAATGTCAAAAATGAAAAGTGTCACCATGAAAAATGTCAAAAATAACAAATTTCAAGATGGCAAATGTCCAAGATGTCAAATGACAAATGTCACAATGCTAAATGTCAAAAATGAAAAGTGTCACCATGAAAAATGTCAAAAATGACAAATTTCAAGATGGCAAATGTCAAAGATGTCAAATGACAAATGTCACAATGCTAAATGTCAATAATGATAAGTGTCACAATAAAAAATGTCAAAAATAACAAATTTCAAGATGGCAAATGTCAAAGATGTCAAATGACAAATGTCACAATGCTAAATGTCAAAAATGAAAAGTGTTACCATGAAAAATGTCAAAAATGACAAATTTCAAGATGGCAAATGTCAAAGATGTCAAATGACAAATGTCACAATGCTAAATGTCAAAAATAAAAAGTGTCACCATAAAAATGTCAAAAATGACAAATTTCAAGATGGCAAATGTCAAAGATGTCAAATGACAAATGTCACAATGCTAAATGTCAAAAATGAAAAGTGTCACCATGAAAAATGTCAAAAATGACAAATTTCAAGATGGCAAATGTCAAAGATGTCAAATGACAAATGTCACAATGCTAAATGTCAAAAATGAAAAGTGTCACCATGAAAAATGTCAAAAATAACAAATTTCAAGATGGCAAATGTCCAAGATGTCAAATGACAAATGTCACAATGCTAAATGTCAAAAATGAAAAGTGTCACCATGAAAAATGTCAAAAATAACAAATTTCAAGATGGCAAATGTCAAAGATGTCAAATGACAAATGTCACAATGCTAAATGTCAAAAATGAAAAGTGTTACCATGAAAAATGTCAAAAATGACAAATTTCAAGATGTCAAATGACAAATGTCACAATGCTAAATGTCAAAAATGAAAAGTGTCACCATAAAAATGTCAAAAATGACAAATTTCAAGATGGCAAATGTCAAAGATGTCAAATGACAAATGTCACAATGCTAAATGTCAAAAATGAAAAGTGTCACCATGAAAAATGTCAAAAATGACAAATTTCAAGATGGCAAATGTCAAAGATGTCAAATGACAAATGTCACAATGCTAAATGTCAAAAATGAAAAGTGTCACAATGCTAAATGTCAAAAATGACAAATTTCAAGATGGCAAATGTCAAATCTGACAAATGTCACAATGCTAAATGTTAAAAATGAAAAGTGTCACCATGAAAAATGTCAAAAATAACAAATTTCAAGATAGCAAATGTCAAAGATGTCAAATGACAAATGTCACAATGCTAAATGTCAAAAATGACAAGTTTCAAGATGGCAAATGTCAAAGATGTCAAATGACAAATGTCACAATGCTAAATGTCAAAAATGAAAAGTGTCACCATGAAAAATGTCAAAAATGACAAATTTCAAGATGGCAAATGTCAAAGATGTCAAATGACAAATGTCACAATGCTAAATGTCAAAAATGAAAAGTGTCACCATGAAAAATGTCCAAAATGACAAATTTCAAGATGTCAAAACTGACAAATGTCACAATGCTAAATGTCAAAAATGAAAAGTGTCACCATGAAAAATGTCAAAAATGACAAATTTTAAGATGGCAAATGTCAAAGATGTCAAATTACAAATGTCACAATGCTAAATGTCAAAAATGAAAAGTGTCAAAAATGACAAATTTCAAGATGGCAAATGTCTAAGATGTCAAATGACAAATGTCACAATGCTAAATGTCAAAAATGAAAAGTGTCACCATGAAAAATGTCAAAAATGACAAATTTCAAGATGGCAAATGTCAAAACTGACAAATGTCAAAATGCCAAATGTCAAAAATGAAAAGTGTCACCATGAAAAATGTCAAAAATGACAAATTTCAAGATGGCAAATGTCAAAGATGTCAAATGACAAATGTCACAATGCTAGATGTCAAAAATGAAAAGTGTTACCATGAAAAATGTCAAAAATAACAAATTTCAAGATGGCAAATGTCAAAGATGTCAAATGACAAATGTCACAATGCTAAATGTCAAAAATGAAAAGTGTCACCATGAAAAATGTCAAAAATGACAAATTTCAAGATTGCAAATGTCAAAGATGTCAAATGACAAATGTCACAATGCTAGATGTCAAAAATGAAAAGTGTCACCATGAAAAATGTCAAAAATGACAAATTTCAAGATGGCAAATGTCAAAGATGTCAAATGACAAATGTCACAATGCTAAATGTCAAAAATGAAAAGTGTCACCATGAAAAATGTCAAAAATGACAAATTTCAAGATGGCAAATGTCAAAACTGACAAATGTCACAATGCTAAATGTCAAAAATGATAAGTGTCACCATGAAAAATGTCAAAAATGACAAATTTTAAGATGGCAAATGTCCAAGATGTCAAATGACAAATGTCACAATGCTAAATATCAAAAATGACAAATTTCAAGATGACAAATGTCAAAGATGTCAAATGACAAATGTGACAATGCTAAATGTCAAAAATGAAAAGTGTCACCATGAAAAATGTCAAAAATGACAAATTTCAAGATGGCAAATGTCAAAACTGACAAATGTCACAATGCTAAATGTCAAAAATGAAAATTGTCACCATGAAAAATGTCAAAAATAACAAATTTCAAGATGGCAAATGTCAAATATGTCAAATGACAAATGTCACAATGCTAAATGTCAAAAATGAAAAGCGTCACCATGAAAAATGTCAAAAATGACAAATTTCAAGATGGCAAATGTCAAAGATGTCAAATGACAAATGTCACAATTCTAAATGTCAAAAATGAAAAGTGTCACCATGAAAAATGTCAAAAATGACAAATTTCAAGATGGCAAATGTCAAAACTGACAAATGTCACAATGCTAAATGTCAAAAATGATAAGTGTCACCATGAAAAATGTCAAAAATGACAAATTTTAAGATGGCAAATGTCCAAGATGTCAAATGACAAATGTCACAATGCTAAATATCAAAAATGACAAATTTCAAGATGACAAATGTCAAAGATGTCAAATGACAAATGTCACAATGCTAAATGTCAAAAATGAAAAGTGTCACCATGAAAAATGTCAAAAATGACAAATTTCAAGATGGCAAATGTCAAAGATGTCAAATGACAAATGTCACAATGCTAAATGTCAAAAATGAAAAGTGTCACCATGAAAAATGTCAAAAATAACAAATTTCAAGATGGCAAATGTCCAAGATGTCAAATGACAAAAATCACAATGCTAAATGTCAAAAATGAAAAGTATCACCATGAAAAATGTCAAAAATAACAAATTTCAAGATGGCAAATGTCAAAGATGTCAAATGACAAATGTCACAATGCTAAATGTCAAAAATAAAAAGTGTTACCATGAAAAATGTCAAAAATGACAAATTTCAAGATGTCAAATGACAAATGTCACAATGCTAAATGTCAAAAATGAAAAGTGTCACCATAAAAATGTCAAAAATGACAAATTTCAAGATGGCAAATGTCAAAGATGTCAAATGACAAATGTCACAATGCTAAATGTCAAAAATGAAAAGTGTCACCATGAAAAATGTCAAAAATGACAAATTTCAAGATGGCAAATGTCAAAGATGTCAAATGACAAATGTCACAATGCTAAATGTCAAAAATGAAAAGTGTCACAATGCTAAATGTCAAAAATGACAAATTTCAAGATGGCAAATGACAAAACTGACAAATGTCACAATGCTAAATGTCAAAAATGAAAAGTGTCACCATGAAAAATGTCAAAAATAACAAATTTCAAGATAGCAAATGTCAAAGATGTCAAATGACAAATGTCACAATGCTAAATGTCAAAAATGACAAGTTTCAAGATGGCAAATGTCAAAGATGTCAAATGACAAATGTCACAATGCTAAATGTCAAAAATGAAAAGTGTCACCATGAAAAATGTCAAAAATGACAAATTTCAAGATGGCAAATGTCAAAGATGTCAAATGACAAATGTCACAATGCTAAATGTCAAAAATGAAAAGTGTCACCATGAAAAATGTCCAAAATGACAAATTTCAAGATGTCAAAACTGACAAATGTCACAATGCTAAATGTCAAAAATGAAAAGTGTCACCATGAAAAATGTCAAAAATGACAAATTTTAAGATGGCAAATGTCAAAGATGTCAAATGACAAATGTCACAATGCTAAATGTCAAAAATGAAAAGTGTCAAAAATGACAAATTTCAAGATGGCAAATGTCTAAGATGTCAAATGACAAATGTCACAATGCTAAATGTCAAAAATGAAAAGTGTCACCATGAAAAATGTCAAAAATGACAAATTTCAAGATGGCAAATGTCAAAACTGACAAATGTCACAATGCTAAATGTCAAAAATGAAAAGTGTCACCATGAAAAATGTCAAAAATGACAAATTTCAAGATGGCAAATGTCAAAGATGTCAAATGACAAATGTCACAATGCTAAATGTCAAAAATGACAAGTGTCACCATGAAAAATGTCAAAAATGACAAATTTCAAGATGGCAAATGTCAAAGATGTCAAATGACAAATGTCACAATGCTAAATGTCAAAAATGAAAAGTGTCACCATGAAAAATGTCAAAAATAACAAATTTCAAGATGGCAAATGTCAAAGATGTCAAATGACAAATGTCACAATGCTAAATGTCAAAAATGAAAAGTGTCACCATGAAAAATGTCAAAAATGACAAATTTCAAGATGGCAAATGTCAAAGATGTCAAATGACAAATGTCATAATGCTAAATGTCAAAAATGAAAAGTGTCACCATGAAAAATGTCAAAAATGACAAATTTCAAGATGACAAATGTCAAAACTGACAAATGTCAAAATGCCAAATGTCAAAAATGAAAAGTGTCACCATGAAAAATGTCAAAAATGACAAATTTCAAGATGGCAAATGTCAAAGATGTCAAATGACAAATGTCACAATGCTAGATGTCAAAAATAAAAAGTGTTACCATGAAAAATGTCAAAAATAACAAATTTCAAGATGGCAAATGTCAAAGATGTCAAATGACAAATGTCACAATGCTAAATGTCAAAAATGAAAAGTGTCACCATGAAAAATGTCAAAAATGACAAATTTCAAGATTGCAAATGTCAAAGATGTCAAATGACAAATGTCACAATGCTAGATGTCAAAAATGAAAAGTGTCACCATGAAAAATGTCAAAAATGACAAATTTCAAGATGGCAAATGTCAAAGATGTCAAATGACAAATGTCACAATGCTAAATGTCAAAAATGAAAAGTGTCACCATGAAAAATGTCAAAAATGACAAATTTCAAGATGGCAAATGTCAAAACTGACAAATGTCACAATGCTAAATGTCAAAAATGATAAGTGTCACCATGAAAAATGTCAAAAATGACAAATTTTAAGATGGCAAATGTCCAAGATGTCAAATGACAAATGTCACAATGCTAAATATCAAAAATGACAAATTTCAAGATGACAAATGTCAAAGATGTCAAATGACAAATGTCACAATGCTAAATGTCAAAAATGAAAAGTGTCACCATGAAAAATGTCAAAAATGACAAATTTCAAGATGGC
The DNA here is from genome assembly GCA_964028335.1 of Altica lythri. Taxonomy (NCBI): domain Eukaryota; kingdom Metazoa; phylum Arthropoda; class Insecta; order Coleoptera; family Chrysomelidae; genus Altica; species Altica lythri. Next base: position 43,679,624 of record OZ034800.1, on the reverse strand, counting down.
AAATGTCAAAACTGACAAATGTCACAATGCTAAATGTCAAAAATGAAAATTGTCACCATGAAAAATGTCAAAAATAACAAATTTCAAGATGGCAAATGTCAAATATGTCAAATGACAAATGTCACAATGCTAAATGTCAAAAATGAAAAGCGTCACCATGAAAAATGGCAAAAATGGCAAATTTCAAGATGGCAAATGTCAAAGATGTCAAATGACAAATGTCACAATGCTAAATGTCAAAAATGAAAAGTGTCACCATGAAAAATGTCAAAAATGACAAATTTCAAGATAGCAAATGTCAAAACTGACAAATGTCACAATGCTAAATGTCAAAAAGGAAAAGTGTCACCATGAAAAATGTCAAAAATGACAAATTTCAAGATGGCAAATGTCAAAGATGTCAAATGACAAATGTCACAATGCTAAATGTCAAAAATGAAAAGTGTCACCATAATAAATGTCAAAAATGACAAATTTCAAGATGGCAAATGTCAAAAATGTCAAATGACAAATGTCACAATGCTAAATGTCAAAAATGAAAAGTGTCACCATGAAAAATGTCAAAAATGACAAATTTCAAGATGGCAAATGTCAAAGATGTCAAATGACAAATGTCACAATGCTAAATGTCAAAAATGAAAAGTGTCACCATGAAAAATGTCAAAAATGACAAATTTTAAGATGGCAAATGTCAAAACTGACAAATGTCATAATGCTAAATGTCAAAAATGATAAGTGTCACCATGAAAAATGTCAAAAATGACAAATTTCAAGATGGCAAATGTCAAAGATGTCAAATGACAAATGTCACAATGCTAAATGTCAAAAATGAAAAGTGTCACCATGAAAAATGTCAAAAATGACAAATTTCAAGATGGCAAATGTCAAAGATGTCAAATGACAAATGTCACAATGCGAAATGTCAAAAATGAAAAGTGTCACCATGAAAAATGTCAAAAATGACAAATTTTAAGATGGCAAATGTCAAAGATGTCAAATGACAAATGTCACAATGCTAAATGTCAAAAATGAAAAGTGTCACCATAAAAAATGTCAAAAATGACAAATTTCAAAATGGCAAATGTCAAATGACAAATGTCACAATGCTAAATGTCAAAAATGAAAAGTGTCACCATGAAAAATGTCAAAAATGACAAATTTCAAGATGGGAAATGTCAAAGATATCAAATGACAAATGTCACAATGCTAAATGTCAAAAATGAAAAGTGTCACCATGAAAAATGTCAAAAATGACAAATTTCAAGATGGCAAATGTCAAAACTGACAAATGTCATAATGCTAAATGTCAAAAATGAAAAGTGTCACCATGAAAAATGTCAAAAATGACAAATTTCAAGATGGCAAATGTCAAAGATGTCAAATGACAAATGTCACAATGCTAAATGTCAAAAATGAAAAGTGTCACCATAATAAATGTCAAAAATGACAAATTTTAAGATGGCAAATGTCAAAGATGTCAAATGACAAATGTCACAATGCTAAATGTCAAAAATGAAAAGTGTCACCATGAAAAATGTCAAAAATGACAAATTTCAAGATGGCAAATGTCAAAGATGTCAAATGACAAATGTCACAATGCTAAATGTCAAAAATGAAAAGTGTCACCATGAAAAATGTCAAAAATAACAAATTTCAAGATGGCAAATGTCCAAGATGTCAAATGACAAATGTCACAATGCTAAATGTCAAAAATGAAAAGTGTCACCATGAAAAATGTCAAAAATGACAAATTTCAAGATGGCAAATGTCAAAGATGTCAAATGACAAATGTCACAATGCTAAATGTCAATAATGATAAGTGTCACAATGAAAAATGTCAAAAATAACAAATTTCAAGATGGCAAATGTCAAAGATGTCAAATGACAAATGTCACAATGCTAAATGTCAAAAATGAAAAGTGTTACCATGAAAAATGTCAAAAATGACAAATTTCAAGATGGCTAATGTCAAAGATGTCAAATGACAAATGTCACAATGCTAAATGTCAAAAATGAAAAGTGTCACCATAAAAATGTCAAAAATGACAAATTTCAAGATGGCAAATGTCAAAGATGTCAAATGACAAATGTCACAATGCTAAATGTCAAAAATGAAAAGTGTCACCATGAAAAATGTCAAAAATGACAAATTTCAAGATGGCAAATGTCAAAGATGTCAAATGACAAATGTCACAATGCTAAATGTCAAAAATAAAAAGTGTCACAATGCTAAATGTCAAAAATGACAAATTTCAAGATGGCAAATGTCAAAACTGACAAATGTCACAATGCTAAATGTCAAAAATGAAAAGTGTCACCATGAAAAATGTCAAAAATAACAAATTTCAAGATAGCAAATGTCAAAGATGTCAAATGACAAATGTCACAATGCTAAATGTCAAAAATGACAAGTTTCAAGATGGCAAATGTCAAAGATGTCAAATGACAAATGTCACAATGCTAAATGTCAAAAATGAAAAGTGTCACCATGAAAAATGTCAAAAATGACAAATTTCAAGATGGCAAATGTCAAAGATGTCAAATGACAAATGTCACAATGCTAAATGTCAAAAATGAAAAGTGTCACCATAAAATATGTCCAAAATGACAAATTTCAAGATGTCAAAACTTACAAATGTCACAATGCTAAATGTCAAAAATGAAAAGTGTCACCATGAAAAATGTCAAAAATGACAAATTTTAAGATGGCAAATGTCAAAGATGTCAAATGACAAATGTCACAATGCTAAATGTCAAAAATGAAAAGTGTCAAAAATGACAAATTTCAAGATGGCAAATGTCTAAGATGTCAAATGACAAATGTCACAATGCTAAATGTCAAAAATGAAAAGTGTCACCATGAAAAATGTCAAAAATGACAAATTTCAAGATGGCAAATGTCAAAACTGACAAATGTCACAATGCTAAATGTCAAAAATGAAAAGTGTCACCATGAAAAATGTCAAAAATGACAAATTTCAAGATGGCAAATATCAAAGATGTCAAATGACAAATGTCACAATGCTAAATGTCAAAAATGACAAGTGTCACCATGAAAAATGTCAAAAATGACAAATTTCAAGATGGCAAATGTCAAAGATGTCAAATGACAAATGTCACAATGCTAAATGTCAAAAATGAAAAGTGTCACCATGAAAAATGTCAAAAATAACAAATTTCAAGATGGCAAATGTCAAAGATGTCAAATGACAAATGTCACAATGCTAAATGTCAAAAATGAAAAGTGTCACCATGAAAAATGTCAAAAATGACAAATTTCAAGATGGCAAATGTCAAAACTGACAAATGTCACAATGCTAAATGTCAAAAATGATAAGTGTCACCATGAAAAATGTCAAAAATGACAAATTTTAAGATGGCAAATGTCCAAGATGTCAAATGACAAATGTCACAATGCTAAATATCAAAAATGACAAATTTCAAGATGACAAATGTCAAAGATGTCAAATGACAAATGTGACAATGCTAAATGTCAAAAATGAAAAGTGTCACCATGAAAAATGTCAAAAATGACAAATTTCAAGATGGCAAATGTCAAAACTGACAAATGTCACAATGCTAAATGTCAAAAATGAAAATTGTCACCATGAAAAATGTCAAAAATAACAAATTTCAAGATGGCAAATGTCAAATATGTCAAATGACAAATGTCACAATGCTAAATGTCAAAAATGAAAAGCGTCACCATGAAAAATGTCAAAAATGACAAATTTCAAGATGGCAAATGTCAAAGATGTCAAATGACAAATGTCACAATGCTAAATGTCAAAAATGAAAAGTGTCACCATGAAAAATGTCAAAAATGACAAATTTCAAGATGGCAAATGTCAAAACTGACAAATGTCACAATGCTAAATGTCAAAAATGATAAGTGTCACCATGAAAAATGTCAAAAATGACAAATTTTAAGATGGCAAATGTCCAAGATGTCAAATGACAAATGTCACAATGCTAAATATCAAAAATGACAAATTTCAAGATGACAAATGTCAAAGATGTCAAATGACAAATGTCACAATGCTAAATGTCAAAAATGAAAAGTGTCACCATGAAAAATGTCAAAAATGACAAATTTCAAGATGGCAAATGTCAAAGATGTCAAATGACAAATGTCACAATGCTAAATGTCAAAAATGAAAAGTGTCACCATGAAAAATGTCAAAAATAACAAATTTCAAGATGGCAAATGTCCAAGATGTCAAATGACAAATGTCACAATGCTAAATGTCAAAAATGAAAAGTATCACCATGAAAAATGTCAAAAATAACAAATTTCAAGATGGCAAATGTCAAAGATGTCAAATGACAAATGTCACAATGCTAAATGTCAAAAATAAAAAGTGTTACCATGAAAAATGTCAAAAATGACAAATTTCAAGATGTCAAATGACAAATGTCACAATGCTAAATGTCAAAAATGAAAAGTGTCACCATAAAAATGTCAAAAATGACAAATTTCAAGATGGCAAATGTCAAAGATGTCAAATGACAAATGTCACAATGCTAAATGTCAAAAATGAAAAGTGTCACCATGAAAAATGTCAAAAATGACAAATTTCAAGATGGCAAATGTCAAAGATGTCAAATGACAAATGTCACAATGCTAAATGTCAAAAATGAAAAGTGTCACAATGCTAAATGTCAAAAATGACAAATTTCAAGATGGCAAATGACAAAACTGACAAATGTCACAATGCTAAATGTCAAAAATGAAAAGTGTCACCATGAAAAATGTCAAAAATAACAAATTTCAAGATAGCAAATGTCAAAGATGTCAAATGACAAATGTCACAATGCTAAATGTCAAAAATGACAAGTTTCAAGATGGCAAATGTCAAAGATGTCAAATGACAAATGTCACAATGCTAAATGTCAAAAATGAAAAGTGTCACCATGAAAAATGTCAAAAATGACAAATTTCAAGATGGCAAATGTCAAAGATGTCAAATGACAAATGTCACAATGCTAAATGTCAAAAATGAAAAGTGTCACCATGAAAAATGTCCAAAATGACAAATTTCAAGATGTCAAAACTGACAAATGTCACAATGCTAAATGTCAAAAATGAAAAGTGTCACCATGAAAAATGTCAAAAATGACAAATTTTAAGATGGCAAATGTCAAAGATGTCAAATGACAAATGTCACAATGCTAAATGTCAAAAATGAAAAGTGTCAAAAATGACAAATTTCAAGATGGCAAATGTCTAAGATGTCAAATGACAAATGTCACAATGCTAAATGTCAAAAATGAAAAGTGTCACCATGAAAAATGTCAAAAATGACAAATTTCAAGATGGCAAATGTCAAAACTGACAAATGTCACAATGCTAAATGTCAAAAATGAAAAGTGTCACCATGAAAAATGTCAAAAATGACAAATTTCAAGATGGCAAATGTCAAAGATGTCAAATGACAAATGTCACAATGCTAAATGTCAAAAATGACAAGTGTCACCATGAAAAATGTCAAAAATGACAAATTTCAAGATGGCAAATGTCAAAGATGTCAAATGACAAATGTCACAATGCTAAATGTCAAAAATGAAAAGTGTCACCATGAAAAATGTCAAAAATAACAAATTTCAAGATGGCAAATGTCAAAGATGTCAAATGACAAATGTCACAATGCTAAATGTCAAAAATGAAAAGTGTCACCATGAAAAATGTCAAAAATGACAAATTTCAAGATGGCAAATGTCAAAGATGTCAAATGACAAATGTCATAATGCTAAATGTCAAAAATGAAAAGTGTCACCATGAAAAATGTCAAAAATGACAAATTTCAAGATGACAAATGTCAAAACTGACAAATGTCAAAATGCCAAATGTCAAAAATGAAAAGTGTCACCATGAAAAATGTCAAAAATGACAAATTTCAAGATGGCAAATGTCAAAGATGTCAAATGACAAATGTCACAATGCTAGATGTCAAAAATAAAAAGTGTTACCATGAAAAATGTCAAAAATAACAAATTTCAAGATGGCAAATGTCAAAGATGTCAAATGACAAATGTCACAATGCTAAATGTCAAAAATGAAAAGTGTCACCATGAAAAATGTCAAAAATGACAAATTTCAAGATTGCAAATGTCAAAGATGTCAAATGACAAATGTCACAATGCTAGATGTCAAAAATGAAAAGTGTCACCATGAAAAATGTCAAAAATGACAAATTTCAAGATGGCAAATGTCAAAGATGTCAAATGACAAATGTCACAATGCTAAATGTCAAAAATGAAAAGTGTCACCATGAAAAATGTCAAAAATGACAAATTTCAAGATGGCAAATGTCAAAACTGACAAATGTCACAATGCTAAATGTCAAAAATGATAAGTGTCACCATGAAAAATGTCAAAAATGACAAATTTTAAGATGGCAAATGTCCAAGATGTCAAATGACAAATGTCACAATGCTAAATATCAAAAATGACAAATTTCAAGATGACAAATGTCAAAGATGTCAAATGACAAATGTCACAATGCTAAATGTCAAAAATGAAAAGTGTCACCATGAAAAATGTCAAAAATGACAAATTTCAAGATGGCAAATGTCAAAACTGACAAATGTCACAATGCTAAATGTCAAAAATGAAAATTGTCACCATGAAAAATGTCAAAAATAACAAATTTCAAGATGGCAAATGTCAAATATGTCAAATGACAAATGTCACAATGCTAAATGTCAAAAATGAAAAGCGTCACCATGAAAAATGGCAAAAATGGCAAATTTCAAGATGGCAAATGTCAAAGATGTCAAATGACAAATGTCACAATGCTAAATGTCAAAAATGAAAAGTGTCACCATGAAAAATGTCAAAAATGACAAATTTCAAGATAGCAAATGTCAAAACTGACAAATGTCACAATGCTAAATGTCAAAAAGGAAAAGTGTCACCATGAAAAATGTCAAAAATGACAAATTTCAAGATGGCAAATGTCAAAGATGTCAAATGACAAATGTCACAATGCTAAATGTCAAAAATGAAAAGTGTCACCATAATAAATGTCAAAAATGACAAATTTCAAGATGGCAAATGTCAAAAATGTCAAATGACAAATGTCACAATGCTAAATGTCAAAAATGAAAAGTGTCACCATGAAAAATGTCAAAAATGACAAATTTCAAGATGGCAAATGTCAAAGATGTCAAATGACAAATGTCACAATGCTAAATGTCAAAAATGAAAAGTGTCACCATGAAAAATGTCAAAAATGACAAATTTTAAGATGGCAAATGTCAAAACTGACAAATGTCATAATGCTAAATGTCAAAAATGATAAGTGTCACCATGAAAAATGTCAAAAATGACAAATTTCAAGATGGCAAATGTCAAAGATGTCAAATGACAAATGTCACAATGCTAAATGTCAAAAATGAAAAGTGTCACCATGAAAAATGTCAAAAATGACAAATTTCAAGATGGCAAATGTCAAAGATGTCAAATGACAAATGTCACAATGCGAAATGTCAAAAATGAAAAGTGTCACCATGAAAAATGTCAAAAATGACAAATTTTAAGATGGCAAATGTCAAAGATGTCAAATGACAAATGTCACAATGCTAAATGTCAAAAATGAAAAGTGTCACCATAAAAAATGTCAAAAATGACAAATTTCAAAATGGCAAATGTCAAATGACAAATGTCACAATGCTAAATGTCAAAAATGAAAAGTGTCACCATGAAAAATGTCAAAAATGACAAATTTCAAGATGGGAAATGTCAAAGATATCAAATGACAAATGTCACAATGCTAAATGTCAAAAATGAAAAGTGTCACCATGAAAAATGTCAAAAATGACAAATTTCAAGATGGCAAATGTCAAAACTGACAAATGTCATAATGCTAAATGTCAAAAATGAAAAGTGTCACCATGAAAAATGTCAAAAATGACAAATTTCAAGATGGCAAATGTCAAAGATGTCAAATGACAAATGTCACAATGCTAAATGTCAAAAATGAAAAGTGTCACCATAATAAATGTCAAAAATGACAAATTTTAAGATGGCAAATGTCAAAGATGTCAAATGACAAATGTCACAATGCTAAATGTCAAAAATGAAAAGTGTCACCATGAAAAATGTCAAAAATGACAAATTTCAAGATGGCAAATGTCAAAGATGTCAAATGACAAATGTCACAATGCTAAATGTCAAAAATGAAAAGTGTCACCATGAAAAATGTCAAAAATAACAAATTTCAAGATGGCAAATGTCCAAGATGTCAAATGACAAATGTCACAATGCTAAATGTCAAAAATGAAAAGTGTCACCATGAAAAATGTCAAAAATGACAAATTTCAAGATGGCAAATGTCAAAGATGTCAAATGACAAATGTCACAATGCTAAATGTCAATAATGATAAGTGTCACAATGAAAAATGTCAAAAATAACAAATTTCAAGATGGCAAATGTCAAAGATGTCAAATGACAAATGTCACAATGCTAAATGTCAAAAATGAAAAGTGTTACCATGAAAAATGTCAAAAATGACAAATTTCAAGATGGCTAATGTCAAAGATGTCAAATGACAAATGTCACAATGCTAAATGTCAAAAATGAAAAGTGTCACCATAAAAATGTCAAAAATGACAAATTTCAAGATGGCAAATGTCAAAGATGTCAAATGACAAATGTCACAATGCTAAATGTCAAAAATGAAAAGTGTCACCATAAAAAATGTCAAAAATGACAAATTTCAAGATGGCAAATGTCAAAGATGTCAAATGACAAATGTCACAATGCTAAATGTCAAAAATAAAAAGTGTCACAATGCTAAATGTCAAAAATGACAAATTTCAAGATGGCAAATGTCAAAACTGACAAATGTCACAATGCTAAATGTCAAAAATGAAAAGTGTCACCATGAAAAATGTCAAAAATAACAAATTTCAAGATAGCAAATGTCAAAGATGTCAAATGACAAATGTCACAATGCTAAATGTCAAAAATGACAAGTTTCAAGATGGCAAATGTCAAAGATGTCAAATGACAAATGTCACAATGCTAAATGTCAAAAATGAAAAGTGTCACCATGAAAAATGTCAAAAATGACAAATTTCAAGATGGCAAATGTCAAAGATGTCAAATGACAAATGTCACAATGCTAAATGTCAAAAATGAAAAGTGTCACCATAAAATATGTCCAAAATGACAAATTTCAAGATGTCAAAACTTACAAATGTCACAATGCTAAATGTCAAAAATGAAAAGTGTCACCATGAAAAATGTCAAAAATGACAAATTTTAAGATGGCAAATGTCAAAGATGTCAAATGACAAATGTCACAATGCTAAATGTCAAAAATGAAAAGTGTCAAAAATGACAAATTTCAAGATGGCAAATGTCTAAGATGTCAAATGACAAATGTCACAATGCTAAATGTCAAAAATGAAAAGTGTCACCATGAAAAATGTCAAAAATGACAAATTTCAAGATGGCAAATGTCAAAACTGACAAATGTCACAATGCTAAATGTCAAAAATGAAAAGTGTCACCATGAAAAATGTCAAAAATGACAAATTTCAAGATGGCAAATATCAAAGATGTCAAATGACAAATGTCACAATGCTAAATGTCAAAAATGACAAGTGTCACCATGAAAAATGTCAAAAATGACAAATTTCAAGATGGCAAATGTCAAAGATGTCAAATGACAAATGTCACAATGCTAAATGTCAAAAATGAAAAGTGTCACCATGAAAAATGTCAAAAATAACAAATTTCAAGATGGCAAATGTCAAAGATGTCAAATGACAAATGTCACAATGCTAAATGTCAAAAATGAAAAGTGTCACCATGAAAAATGTCAAAAATGACAAATTTCAAGATGGCAAATATCAAAGATGTCAAATGACAAATATCACAATGCTAAATGTCAAAAATGACAAATTTCAAGATGGCAAATGTCAAAGATGTCAAATGACAAATGTCACAATGCTAAATGTCAAAAATGAAAAGTGTCACCATAAAAAATGTCAAAAATGACAAATTTCAAAATGGCAAATGTCAAAGATGTCAAATGACAAATGTCACAATGCTAAATGTCAAAAATGAAAAGTGTCACCATGAAAAATGTCAAAAATGACAAATTTCAAGATGGGAAATGTCAAAGATGTCAAATGACAAATGTCACAATGCTAAATGTCAAAAATGAAAAGTGTCACCATGAAAAATGTCAAAAATGACAAATTTCAAGATGGCAAATGTCAAAACTGACAAATGTCATAATGCTAAATGTCAAAAATGAAAAGTGTCACCATGAAAAATGTCAAAAATGACAAATTTCAAGATGGCAAATGTCAAAGATGTCAAATGACAAATGTCACAATGCTAAATGTCAAAAATGAAAAGTGTCACCATAATAAATGTCAAAAATGACAAATTTCAAGATGGCAAATGTCAAAGATGTCAAATGACAAATGTCACAATGCTAAATGTCAAAAATGAAAAGTGTCACCATGAAAAATGTCAAAAATGACAAATTTCAAGATGGCAAATGTCAAAGATGTCAAATGACAAATGTCACAATGCTAAATGTCAAAAATGAAAAGTGTCACAATGCTAAATGTCAAAAATGACAAATTTCAAGATGGCAAATGTCAAAACTGACAAATGTCACAATGCTAAATGTCAAAAATGAAAAGTGTCACCATGAAAAATGTCAAAAATAACAAATTTCAAGATAGCAAATGTCAAAGATGTCAAATGACAAATGTCACAATGCTAAATGTCAAAAATGAAAAGTGTCACCATGAAAAATGTCAAAAATGACAAATTTCAAGATAGCAAATGTCAAAGATGTCAAATGACAAATGTCACAATGCTAAATGTCAAAAATTAAAAGTGTCAAAAATGACAAATTTCAAGATGGCAAATGTCTAAGATGTCAAATGACAAATGTCACAATGCTAAATGTCAAAAATGAAAAGTGTCACCATGAAAAATGTCAAAAATGACTAATTTCAAGATGGCAAATGTCAAAACTGACAAATGTCACAATGCTAAATGTCAAAAATGAAAAGTGTCACCATGAAAAATGTCAAAAATGACAAATTTCAAGATGGCAAATGTCAAAGATGTCAAATGACAAATGTCACAATGCTAAATGTCAAAAATGAAAAGTGTCACCATGAAAAATGTCAAAAATGACAAATTTCAAGATTGCAAATGTCAAAGATGTCAAATGACAAATGTCACAATGCTAAATGTCAAAAATGAAAAGTGTCACCATGAAAAATGTAAAAAATAACAAATTTCAAGATGGCAAATGTCACAGATGTCAAATGACAAATGTCACAATGCTAAATGTCAAAAATGAAAAGTGTCACCATAAAAATGTCAAAAATGACAAATTTCAAGATGGCAAATGTCAAAGATGTCAAATGACAAATGTCACAATGCTAAATGTCAAAAATGAAAAGTGTCACCATGAAAAATGTCAAAAATGACAAATTTCAAGATGGCAAATGTCAAAGATGTCAAATGACAAATGTCACAATGCTAAATGTCAAAAATGAAAAGTGTCACCATGAAAAATGTCAAAAATGACAAATTTCAAGATGGGAAATGTCAAAGATGTCAAATGACAAATGTCACAATGCTAAATGTCAAAAATGAAAAGTGTCACCATGAAAAATGTCAAAAATGACAAATTTCAAGATGGCAAATGTCAAAACTGACAAATGTCATAATGCTAAATGTCAAAAATGAAAAGTGTCACCATGAAAAATGTCAAAAATGACAAATTTCAAGATGGCAAATGTCAAAGATGTCAAATGACAAATGTCACAATGCTAAATGTCAAAAATGAAAAGTGTCACCATAATAAATGTCAAAAATGACAAATTTCAAGATGGCAAATGTCAAAGATGTCAAATGACAAATGTCACAATGCTAAATGTCAAAAATGAAAAGTGTCACCATGAAAAATGTCAAAAATGACAAATTTCAAGATGGCAAATGTCAAAGATGTCAAATGACAAATGTCACAATGCTAAATGTCAAAAATGAAAAGTGTCACCATGAAAAATATCAAAAATAACAAATTTCAAGATGGCAAATGTCCAAGATGTCAAATGACAAATGTCACAATGCTAAATGTCAAAAATGAAAAGTGTCACCATGAAAAATGTCAAAAATGACAAATTTCAAGATGGCAAATGTCAAAGATGTCAAATGACAAATGTCACAATGCTAAATGTCAATAATGATAAGTGTCACAATGAAAAATGTCAAAAATAACAAATTTCAAGATGGCAAATGTCAAAGATGTCAAATGACAAATGTCACAATGCTAAATGTCAAAAATGAAAAGTGTTACCATGAAAAATGTCAAAAATGACAAATTTCAAGATGGCAAATGTCAAAGATGTCAAATGACAAATGTCACAATGCTAAATGTCAAAAATGAAAAGTGTCACCATAAAAATGTCAAAAATGACAAATTTCAAGATGGCAAATGTCAAAGATGTCAAATGACAAATGTCACAATGCTAAATGTCAAAAATGAAAAGTGTCACCATGAAAAATGTCAAAAATGACAAATTTCAAGATGGCAAATGTCAAAGATGTCAAATGACAAATGTCACAATGCTAAATGTCAAAAATGAAAAGTGTCACAATGCTAAATGTCAAAAATGACAAATTTCAAGATGGCAAATGTCAAAACTGACAAATGTCACAATGCTAAATGTCAAAAATGAAAAGTGTCACCATGAAAAATGTCAAAAATGACAAATTTCAAGATGGCAAATGTCAAAGATGTCAAATGACAAATGTCACAATGCTAAATGTCAAAAATGAAAAGTGGCACCATGAAAAATGTCCAAAATGACAAATTTCAAGATGTCAAAACTGACAAATGTCACAATGCTAAATGTCAAAAATGAAAAGTGTCACCATGAAAAATGTCAAAAATGACAAATTTTAAGATGGCAAATGTCAAAGATGTCAAATGACAAATGTCACAATGCTAAATGTCAAAAATGAAAAGTGTCAAAAATGACAAATTTCAAGATGGCAAATGTCTAAGATGTCAAATGACAAATGTCACAATGCTAAATGTCAAAAATGAAAAGTGTCACCATGAAAAATGTCAAAAATGACAAATTTCAAGATGGCAAATGTCAAAACTGACAAATGTCACAATGCTAAATGTCAAAAATGAAAAGTGTCAAAATGAAAAATGTCAAAAATGACAAATTTCAAGATGGCAAATGTCAAAGATGTCAAATGACAAATGTCACAATGCTAAATGTCAAAAATGACAAGTGTCACCATGAAAAATGTCAAAAATGACAAATTTCAAGATGGCAAATGTCAAAGATGTCAAATGACAAATGTCACAATGCTAAATGTCAAAAATGACAAATTTCAAGATGGCAAATGTCAAAAATGAAAAGTGTCACCATGAAAAATGTCAAAAATAACAAATTTCAAGATGGCAAATGTCAAAGATGTCAAATGACAAATGTCACAATGCTAAATGTCAAAAATGACAAATTTCAAGATGGCAAATGTTAAAGATGTCAAATGACAAATGTCACAATGCTTAATGTCAAAAATGAAAAGTGTCACCATGAAAAATGTCAAAAATGACAAATTTCAAGATGGCAAATGTCAAAGATGTCAAATGACAAATGTCACAATGCTAAATGTCAAAAATGAAAAGTGTCACCATGAAAAATGTCAAAAATGACAAATTTCAAGACGGCAAATGTCAAAACTGACAAATGTCACAATGCTAAATGTCAAAAATGAAAAGTGTCACCATGAAAAATGTCAAAAATGACAAATTTCATGATAGCAAATGTCAAAGATGTCAAATGACAAATGTCACAATGCTAAATGTCAAAAATGAAAAGTGTCAAAAATGACAAATTTCAAGATGGCAAATGTCAAAAATGAAAAGTGTCACCATGAAAAATGTCAAAAATAACAAATTTCAAGATGGCAAATGTCAAAAATGAAAAGTGTCACCATGAAAAATGTCAAAAATAACAAATTTCAAGATGGCAAATGTCAAAGATGTCAAATGACAAATGTCACAATGCTAAATGTCAAAAATGACAAATTTCAAGATGGCAAATGTTAAAGATGTCAAATGACAAATGTCACAATGCTTAATGTCAAAAATGAAAAGTGTCACCATGAAAAATGTCAAAAATGACAAATTTCAAGATGGCAAATGTCAAAGATGTCAAATGACAAATGTCACAATGCTAAATGTCAAAAATGAAAAGTGTCACCATGAAAAATGTCAAAAATGACAAATTTCAAGACGGCAAATGTCAAAACTGACAAATGTCACAATGCTAAATGTCAAAAATGAAAAGTGTCACCATGAAAAATGTCAAAAATGACAAATTTCATGATAGCAAATGTCAAAGATGTCAAATGACAAATGTCACAATGCTAAATGTCAAAAATGAAAAGTGTCAAAAATGACAAATTTCAAGATGGCAAATGTCTAAGATGTCAAATGACAAATGTCACAATGCTAAATGTCAAAAATGAAAAGTGTCACCATAAAATATGTCAAAAATAACAAATTTCAAGATGGCAAATGTCAAAGATGTCAAATGACAATTGTCACAATGTTAAATGTCAAAAATGACAAATTTCAAGATGGCAAATGTCAAAGATGTCAAATGACAAATGTCACAATGCTAAATGTCAAAAATGAAAAGTGTCACCATGAAAAATGTCAAAAATGACAAATTTCAAGATGGCAAATGTCAAAACTGACAAATGTCACAATGCTAAATGTCAAAAATGAAAAGTGTCACCATGAAAAATGTCAAAAATAACAAATTTCAAGCTGGCAAATGTTAAAGATGTCAAATGACAAATGTCACAATGCTAAATGTCAAAAATGAAAAGTGTCACCATGAAAAATGTCAAAAATAACAAATTTCAAGATGGCAAATGTCAAAGATGTCAAATGACAAATGTCACAATGCTAAATGTCAAAAATGAAAAGTGTCACCATGAAAAATGTCAAAAATGACAAATTTCAAGATGGCAAATATCAAAGATGTCAAATGACAAATGTCACAATGCTAAATGTCAAAAATGAAAAGTGTCACCATGAAGAATGTCAAAAATGACAAATTTCAAGATGGCAAATGTCAAAGATGTCAAATGACCAATTTCACAATGCTAAATGTCAAAAATGAAAAGTGTCACCATGAAAAATGTCAAAAATAACAAATTTCAAGATGGCAAATGTCAAAGATGTCAAATGACAAATGTCACAATGCTAAATGTCAAAAATGAAAAGTGTCACCATGAAAAATGTCAAAAATGACTAATTTCAAGATAGCAAATGTCAAAGATGTCAAATGACAAATGTCACAATCCTAAATGTCAAAAATGAAAAGTGTCACCATGAAAAATGTCAAAAATGACAAATTTCAAGATTGCAAATGTCAAAGATGTCAAATGACAAATGTCACAATGCTAGATGTCAAAAATGAAAAGTGTCACCATGAAAAATGTCAAAAATGACAAATTTCAAGCTGGCAAATGTCAAAGATGTCAAATGACAAATGTCACAATGCTAAATGTCAAAAATGAAAAGTGTCACCATGAAAAATGTCAAAAATGACAAATTTCAAGATGGCAAATGTCAAAACTGACAAATGTCACAATGCTAAATGTCAAAAATGATAAGTGTCAACATGAAAAATGTCAAAAATGACAAATTTTAAGATGGCAAATGTCCAAGATGTCAAATGACAAATGTCACAATGCTAAATATCAAAAATGACAAATTTCAAGATGACAAATGTCAAAGATGTCAAATGACAAATGTCACAATGCTAAATGTCAAAAATGAAAAGTGTCACCATGAAAAATGTCAAAAATGACAAATTTCAAGATGGCAAATGTCAAAACTGACAAATGTCACAATGCTAAATGTCAAAAATGAAAAGTGTCACCATGAAAAATGTCAAAAATAACAAATTTCAAGCTGGCAAATGTTAAAGATGTCAAATGACAAATGTCACAATGCTAAATGTCAAAAATGAAAAGTGTCACCATGAAAAATGTCAAAAATAACAAATTTCAAGATGGCAAATGTCAAAGATGTCAAATGACAAATGTCACAATGCTAAATGTCAAAAATGAAAAGTGTCACCATGAAAAATGTCAAAAACGACAAATTTCAAAATGGCAAATATCAAAACTGACAAATGTCACAATGCTAAATGTCAAAAATGAAAAGTGTCACCATGAAACATGTCAAAAATAACAAATTTCATGCTGGCAAATGTTAAAGATGTCAAATGACAAATGTCACAATGCTAAATGTCAAAAATGAAAAGTGTCACCATGAAAAATGTCAAAAATGACAAATTTCAAGATGGCAAATGTCAAAGATGTCAAATGACAAATGTCACAATGCTAAATGTCAAAAATGAAATGTGTCAAAAATGACAAATTTCAAGATGGCAAATGTCTAAGATGTCAAATGACAAATGTCACAATGCTAAATGTCAAAAATGAAAAGTGTCACAATGCTAAATGTCAAAAATGACAAATTTCAAGATGGCAAATGTCAAAACTGACAAATGTCACAATGCTAAATGACAAAAATGGCAAATTTCAAGATGGCAAATGTCAAAGATGTCAAATGACAAATGTCACAATGCTAAATGTCAAAAATGAAAAGTGTCACCATGAAAAATGTCAAAAATGACAAATTTCAAGATGGCAAATGTCATAGATGTCAAATGACAAATGTCACAATGCTAAATGTCAAAAATGAAAAGTGTCACCATGAAAAATGTAAAAAATGACAAATTTCAAGATGGAAAATGTCAAAACTGACAAATGTCACAATGCTAAATGTCAAAAATAATAAGTGTCACCATGAAACATGTCAAAAATAACAAATTTCATGCTGGCAAATGTTAAAGATGTCAAATGACAAATGTCACAATGCTAAATGTCAAAAATGAAAAGTGTCACCATGAAAAATGTCAAAAATGACAAATTTCAAGATGGCAAATGTCAAAGATGTCAAATGACAAATGTCACAATGCTAAATGTCAAAAATGAAATGTGTCAAAAATGACAAATTTCAAGATGGCAAATGTCTAAGATGTCAAATGACAAATGTCACAATGCTAAATGTCAAAAATGAAAAGTGTCACAATGCTAAATGTCAAAAATGACAAATTTCAAGATGGCAAATGTCAAAACTGACAAATGTCACAATGCTAAATGACAAAAATGGCAAATTTCAAGATGGCAAATGTCAAAGATGTCAAATGACAAATGTCACAATGCTAAATGTCAAAAATGAAAAGTGTCACCATGAAAAATGTCAAAAATGACAAATTTCAAGATGGCAAATGTCATAGATGTCAAATGACAAATGTCACAATGCTAAATGTCAAAAATGAAAAGTGTCACCATGAAAAATGTAAAAAATGACAAATTTCAAGATGGAAAATGTCAAAACTGACAAATGTCACAATGCTAAATGTCAAAAATAATAAGTGTCACCATGAAAAATGTCAAAAATGACAAATTTCAAAATGGCAAATGTCAAAGATGTCAAATGACAAATGTCACAATGCTAAATGTCAAAAATGAAAAGTGTCACCATGAAAAATGTCAAAAATGACAAATTTCAAGATGGCAAATGTCAAATAACAAATGTCACAATGCTAAATGTCAAAAATGAAAAGTGTCACCAGGAAAAATGTCAAAAATGACAAATTTCAAGATGGCAAATATCAAAGATGTCAAATGACAAATGTCACAATGCTAAATGTCAAAAATGAAAAGTGTCACCATGAAAAATGTCATAAATGACAAATTTCAAGATGGCAAATATCAAAGATGTCAAATGACAAATGTCACAATGCTAAATTTCAAAAATGATTAGTGTCACCATGAAAAATGTCAAAAATAACAAATTTCAAGATGGCAAATGTACAAGATGTCAAATGACAAATGTCACAATGCTAAATGTCAAAAATAAAAAGTGTCACCATGAAAAATGTCAAAAATGACAAATTTCAAGATGGCAAATGTCAAAAATGCAAATGACAAATGTCACAATGCTAAATGTCAAAAATGATAAGTGTCACCATGAAAAATGTCAAAAATGACAAATTTCAAGATGGCAAATGTCAAAGATGTCAAATGACAAATGTCATAATGCTAAATGTCAAAAATAAAAAGTGTCACCATGAAAAATGTCAAAAATAACAAATTTCAAGATGGCAAATGTCAAAAATGTCAAATGACAAATGTCACAATGCTAAATGTTAAAAATGAAAGGTGTCACCATGAAAAATGTCAAAAATGAAAAATTTCAAGATGGCAAATGTCAAAACTGACAAATGTCAAAGATGTCAAATGAAAAATGTCACAATGCTAGATGTCAAAAATGAAAAGTGTCACCATGAAAAATGTCAAAAATGACAAATTTCAAGATGGCAAATGTCAAAGATGTCAAATGACAAATGTTACAATGCTAAATGTCAAAAATGAAAAGTGTCACCATGAAAAATGTCAAAAATGACAAATTTCAAGATGCAAATGTCAAAACTGACAAATGTCACAATGCTTAATGTCAAAAATGAAAAGTTCAAGATGGCAAATGTCAAAGATGTCAAATGACAAATGTCACAATGCTAAATGTGAAAAATGAAAAGTGTCACCATGAAAAATGTCAAAAATAACAAATTTCAAGATGGCAAATGTCCAAGATGTCAAATGACAAATGTCACAATGCTAAATGTCAAAAATGAAAAGTGTCACCATGAAAAATGTCAAAAATGACAAATTTCAAGATAGCAAATGTCAAAGATGTTAAATGAAAAATGTCAAAAATGACAAATTTCAAGATGGCAAATGTCAAAGATGTCAAATGACAAATGTCACAATGCTAAATGTCAAAAATGAAAAGTGTCACCATAATAAATGTCAAAAATGACAAATTTTAAGATGGCAAATGTCAAAGATGTCAAATAACAAATGTCACAATGCTAAATGTCAAAAATGTCAAAAATAACAAATTTCAAGATAGCAAATGTCAAAACTGACAAATGTCACAATGCTAAATGTCAAAAATGAAAAGTGTCACCATGAAAATTGTCAAAAATGACAAATTTCAAGATAGCAAATGTCAAAGATGTCAAATGACAAATGTCACAATGCTAAATGTCAAAAATAAAAAGTGTCAAAAATGACAAATTTCAAGATGGCAAATGTCTAAGATGTCAAATGACAAATGTCACAATGCTAAATGTCAAAAATGAAAAGTGTCACCATGAAAAATGTCAAAAATGACAAATTTCAAGATGGCAAATTTCAAAACTGACAAATGTCACAATGCTAAATGTCAAAAATGAAAAGTGTCACCATGAAAAATGTCAAAAATGACAAATTTTAAGATGGCAAATGTCAAAGATGTAAAATGACAAATGTCACAATGCTAAATGTCAAAAATGAAAAGTGTCACCATGAAAAATGTCAAAAATAACAAATTTCACGATGGCAAATGTCAAAGATGTCAAATGATAAATGTCACAATGCTAAATGTCAAAAATGAAAAGTGTCACCATGAAAAATGTCAAAAATGACAAATTTTAAGATGGCAAATGTCAAAGATGTCAAATGACAAATGTCACAATGCTAAATGTCAAAAATGAAAAGTGTCACCATGAAAAATGTCAAAAATGACAAATTTCAAGATAACAAATGTCAAAGATGTCAAATGACAAATGTCACAATGCTAAATGTCAAAAATGAAAAGTGTCACCATGAAAAATGTCAAAAATAACAAATTTCAAGATGGCAAATGTCAAAGATGTCAAATGACAAATGTCACAATGCTAAATGTCAAAAATGAAAAGTGTCACCATGAAAAATGTCAAAAATGACAAATTTTAAGATGGCAAATGTCAAAGATGTCAAATGACAAATATCACAATGCTAAATGTAAAAAATGACAAATTTCAAGATGGCAAATGTCAAAGATGTCAAATGACAAATGTCACAATGCTAAATGTCAAAAATGAAAAGTGTCACCATGAAAAATGACAAATTTCAAGATGGCAAATGTCAAAGATGTCAAATGACAAATGTCACAATGCTAAATGTTAAAAATGACAAATTTCAAGATGGCAAATGTCAAAACTGACAAATGTCACAATGCTAAATGTCAAAAATGAAAAGTGTCACCATGAAAAATGTCAAAAATAACAAATTTCAAGATGGCAAATGTCAAAGATGTCAAATGACAAATGTCACAATGCTAAATATCAAAAATGACAAATTTCAAGATGGCAAATGTCTAAGATGTCAAATGACAAATGTCACAATGCTAAATGTCAAAAATGAAAAGTGTCACCATGAAAAATGTCAAAAATGACAAATTTCAAGTTGGCAAATGTCAAAACTGACAAATGTCACAATGCTAAATGTCAAAAATGAAAAGTGTCACCATGAAAAATGTCAAAAATGACAAATTTCAAGATGGCAACTGTCAAAGATGTCAAATGACAAATGTGATAATGCTAAATGTCAAAAATGAAAAGTGTCACCATGAAAAATGTCAAAAATGACAAATTTCAAGATAGCAAATGTCAAAGATGTCAAATGACAAATGTCACAATGCTAAATGTCAAAAATGAAAAGTGTCACCATGAAAAATGTCAAAAATGACAAATTTCAAGATGGCAAATGTCAGAGATGTCAAATGTCACAATGCTAAATGTCAAAAATGAAAAGTGTCACCATGAAAAATGTCAAAAATAACAAATTTCAAGATGGCAAATGTCAAAGATGTCAAATGACAAATGTCACAATGCTAAATGTCAAAAATGACAAATTTCAAGATGGCAAATGTCTAAGATGTCAAATGACAAATGTCACAATGCTAAATGTCAAAAATGAAAAGTGTCACCATGAAAAATGTCAAAAATGACAAATTTCAAGATGGCAAATTTCAAAACTGACAAATGTCACAATGCTAAATGTCAAAAATGAAAAGTGTCACCATGAAAAATGTCAAAAATGACAAATTTCAAGATGGCAAATGTCAAAGATGTCAAATGACAAATGTCACAATGCTAAATGTCAAAAATGTAAGGTGTCACCATGAAAAATGTCAAAAATGACAAATTTCAAGATGACAAATGTCAAAGATGTCAAATGACAAATGTCACAATGCTAAATGTCAAAAATGAAAAGTGTCACCATGAAAAATGTCAAAAATAACAAATTTCAAGATGGCAAATGTCAAAGATGTCAAATGACAAATGTCACAATGCTAAATGTCAAAAATGAAAAGTGTCACCAGAAAAATGTCAAAAATGACAAATTTTAAGATGGCAAATGTCAAAGATGTCAAATGACAAATATCACAATGCTAAATGTCAAAAATGACAAATTTCAAGATGGCAAATGTCAAAACTGACAAATGTCACAATGCTAAATGTCAAAAATGAAAAGTGTTACCATGAAAAATGTCAAAAATGACAAATTTCAAGATAGCAAATGTCAAAGATGTCAAATGACAAATGTCACAATGCTAAATGTCAAAAATGAAAAGTGTCAAAAATGACAAATTTCAAGATGGCAAATGTCTAAGATGTCAAATGACAAATGTCACAATGCTAAATGTCAAAAATGAAAAGTGTCACCATGAAAAATGTCAAAAATGACAAATTTCAAGATGGCAAATGTCAAAGATGTTAAATGACAAATGTCACAATGCTAAATGTCAAAAATGAAAAGTGTCACCATGAAAAATGTCAAAAATAACAAATTTCACGATGGCAAATGTCAAAGATGTCAAATGATAAATGTCACAATGCTAAATGTCAAAAATGAAAAGTGTCACCATGAAAAATGTCAAAAATGACAAATTTTAAGATGGCAAATGTCAAAGATGTCAAATGACAAATATCACAATGCTAAATGTCAAAAATGACAAATTTCAAGATGGCAAATGTCAAAACTGACAAATGTCACAATGCTAAATGTCAAAAATGAAAAGTGTCACCATGAAAAATGTCAAAAATGACAAATTTCAAGATAGCAAATGTCAAAGATGTCAAATGACAAATGTCACAATGCTAAATGTCAAAAATGAAAAGTGTCAAAAATGACAAATTTCAAGATGGCAAATGTCTAAGATGTCAAATGACAAATGTCACAATGCTAAATGTCAAAAATGAAAAGTGTCACCATGAAAAATGTCAAAAATGACAAATTTTAAGATGGCAAATGTCAAAACTGACAAATGTCACAATGCTAAATGTCACAATGCTAAATGTCAAAAATGAAAAGTGTCACCATGAAAAATGTCAAAAATGACAAATTTCAAGATGGCAAATGTCAAAGATGTCAAATGACAAATGTCACAATGCTAAATGTCAAAAATGAAAAGTGTCACCATGAAAAATGTCAAAAATGACAAATTTCAAGATGGCAAATGTCAAAGATGTCAAATGACAAATGTCACAATGCTAAATGTCAAAAATGAAAAGTGTCACCATGAAAAATGTCAAAAATAACAAATTTCAAGATGGCAAATGTCAAAGATGTCAAATGACAAATGTCACAATGCTAAATGTCAAAAATGAAAAGTGTCACCATGAAAAATGTCAAAAATGACAAATTTTAAGATGGCAAATGTCAAAGATGTCAAATGACAAATATCACAATGCTAAATGTCAAAAATGACAAATTTCAAGATGGCAAATGTCAAAGATGTCAAATGACAAATGTCACAATGCTAAATGTCAAAAATGAAAAGTGTCAAAAATGACAAATTTCAAGATGGCAAATGTCTAAGATGTCAAATGACAAATGTCACAATGCTAAATGTCAAAAATGAAAAGTGTCACCATTAAAAATGTCAAAAATGACAAATTTCAAGATGGCAAATGTCAAAACTGACAAATGTCACAATGCTAAATGTCAAAAATGAAAAGTGTCACCATGAAAAATGTCAAAAATGACAAATTTCAAGATGGCAAATGTCAAAGATGTCAAATGACAAATGTCACAATGCTAAATGTCAAAAATGAAAAGTGTCACCATGAAAAATGTCAAAAATGACAAATTTTAAGATGGCAAATGTCAAAGATGTCAAATGACAAATGTCACAATGCTAAATGTCAAAAATGAAAAGTGTCACCATGAAAAATGTCAAAAATAACAAATTTCAAGATGGCAAATGTCAAAGATGTCAAATGACAAATGTCACAATGCTAAATGTCAAAAATGAAAAGTGTCACCATGAAAAATGTCAAAAATGACAAATTTTAAGATGGCAAATGTCAAAGATGTCAAATGACAAATATCACAATGCTAAATGTAAAAAATGACAAATTTCAAGATGGCAAATGTCAAAGATGTCAAATGACAAATGTCACAATGCTAAATGTCAAAAATGACAAATTTCAAGATGGCAAATGTCAAAGATGTCAAATGACAAATGTCACAATGCTAAATGTTAAAAATGACAAATTTCAAGATGGCAAATGTCAAAACTGACAAATGTCACAATGCTAAATGTCAAAAATGAAAAGTGTCACCATGAAAAATGTCAAAAATAACAAATTTCAAGATGGCAAATGTCAAAGATGTCAAATGACAAATGTCACAATGCTAAATGTCAAAAATGACAAATTTCAAGATGGCAAATGTCTAAGATGTCAAATGACAAATGTCACAATGCTAAATGCCAAAAATAAAAAGTGTCACCATGAAAAATGTCAAAAATGACAAATTTCAAGATGGCAAATGTCAAAACTGACAAATGTCACAATGCTAAATGTCAAAAATGAAAAGTGTCACCATGAAAAATGTCAAAAATGACAAATTTCAAGATGGCAAATGTCAAAGATGTCAAATGACAAATGTCACAATGCTAAATGTCAAAAATGAAAAGTGTCACCATGAAAAATGTCAAAAATGACAAATTTCAAGATGGCAAATGTCAAAGATGTCAAATGACAAATGTCACAATGCTAAATGTCAAAAATGAAAAGTGTCACCATGAAAAATGTCAAAAATGACAAATTTCAAGATGGCAAATGTCAGAGATGTCAAATGTCACAATGCTAAATGTCAAAAATGAAAAGTGTCACCATGAAAAATGTCAAAAATAACAAATTTCAAGATGGCAAATGTCAAAGATGTCAAATGACAAATGTCACAATGCTAAATGTCAAAAATGACAAATTTCAAGATGGCAAATGTCTAAGATGTCAAATGACAAATGTCACAATGCTAAATGTCAAAAATGAAAAGTGTCACCATGAAAAATGTCAAAAATGACAAATTTCAAGATGGCAAATTTCAAAACTGACAAATGTCACAATGCTAAATGTCAAAAATGAAAAGTGTCACCATGAAAAATGTCAAAAATGACAAATTTCAAGATGGCAAATGTCAAAGATGTCAAATCACAAATGTCACAATGCTAAATGTCAAAAATGAAAGGTGTCACCATGAAAAATGTCAAAAATGACAAATTTCAAGATGGCAAATATCAAAGATGTCAAATGACAAATGTCACAATGCTAAATGTCAAAAATGAAAAGTGTCACCATGAAAAATGGCAAAAATGACAAATTTTAAGATGGCAAATGTCAAAGATGTCAAATGACAAATATCACAATGCTAAATGTCAAAAATGACAAATTTCAAGATGGCAAATGTCAAAACTGACAAATGTCACAATGCTAAATGTCAAAAATGAAAAGTGTCACCATGAAAAATGACAAATTTCAAGATAGCAAATGTCAAAGATGTCAAATGACAAATGTCACAATGCTAAATGTCAAAAATGAAAAGTGTCAAAAATGACAAATTTCAAGATGGCAAATGTCTAAGATGTCAAATGACAAATGTCACAATGCTAAATGTCAAAAATGAAAAGTGTCACCATGAAAAATGTCAAAAATGACAAATTTCAAGATGGCAAATGTCAAAACTGACAAATGTCACAATGCTAAATGTCAAAAATGAAAAGTGTCACCATGAAAAATGTCAAAAATGACAAATTTCAAGATGGCAAATGTCAAAGATGTCAAATGACAAATGTCACAATGCTAAATGTCAAAAATGAAAAGTGTCACCATGAAAAATGTCAAAAATGACAAATTTCAAGATGGCAAATGCCAAAGATGTCAAATGACAAATGTCACAATGCTAAATGTCAAAAATGAAAAGTGTCACCATGAAAAATGTCAAAAATAACAAATTTCAAGATGGCAAATGTCAAAGATGTCAAATGACAAATGTCACAATGCTAAATGTCAAAAATGAAAAGTGTCACCATGAAAAATGTCAAAAATGACAAATTTTAAGATGGCAAATGTCAAAGATGTCAAATGACAAATATCACAATGCTAAATGTCAAAAATGACAAATTTCAAGATGGCAAATGTCAAAGATGTCAAATGACAAACGTCACAATGCTAAATGTCAAAAATGAAAAGTGTCAAAAATGACAAATTTCAAGATGGCAAATGTCTAAGATGTCAAATGACAAATGTCACAATGCTAAATGTCAAAAATGAAAAGTGTCACCATGAAAAATGTCAAAAATGACAAATTTTAAGATGGCAAATGTCAAAACTGACAAATGTCACAATGCTAAATGTCAAAAATGAAAAGTGTCACCATGAAAAATGTCAAAAATGACAAATTTCAAGATGACAAATGTCAAAGATGTCAAATGACAAATGTCACAATGCTAAATGTCAAAAATGAAAAGTGTCACCATGAAAAATGTCAAAAATGACAAATTTTAAGATGGCAAATGTCAAAGATGTCAAATGACAAATGTCACAATGCTAAATGTCAAAAATGAAAAGTGTCACCATGAAAAATGTCAAAAATAACAAATTTCAAGATAGCAAATGTCAAAGATGTCAAATGACAAATGTCACAATGCTAAATGTCAAAAATGAAAAGTGTCACCATGAAAAATGTCAAAAATGACAAATTTTAAGATGGCAAATGTCAAAGATGTCAAATGACAAATATCACAATGCTAAATGTCAAAAATGACAAATTTCAAGATGGCAAATGTCAAAGATGTCAAATGACAAATGTCACAATGCTAAATGTCAAAAATGAAAAGTGTCACCATGAAAAATGACAAATTTCAAGATGGCAAATGTCAAAGATGTCAAATGACAAATGTCACAATGCTAAATGTTAAAAATGACAAATTTCAAGATGGCAAATGTCAAAACTGACAAATGTCACAATGCTAAATGTCAAAAATGAAAAGTGTCACCATGAAAAATGTCAAAAATAACAAATTTCAAGATGGCAAATGTCAAAGATGTCAAATGACAAATGTCACAATGCTAAATGTCAAAAATGACAAATTTCAAGATGGCAAATGTCTAAGATGTCAAATGACAAATGTCACAATGCTAAATGTCAAAAATGAAAAGTGTCACCATGAAAAATGTCAAAAATGACAAATTTCAAGATGGCAAATGTCAAAACTGACAAATGTCACAATGCTAAATGTCAAAAATGAAAAGTGTCACCATGAAAAATGTCAAAAATGACAAATTTTAAGATGGCAAATGTCAAAGATGTCAAATGACAAATGTCACAATGCTAAATGTCAAAAATGAAAAGTGTCACCATGAAAAATGTCAAAAATGACAAATTTCAATATGGCAAATGTCAAAGATGTCAAAAGACAAATGTCACAATGCTAAATGTCAAAAATGAAAAGTGTCACCATGAAAAATGTCAAAAATGACAAATTTCAAGATGACAAATGTCAAAACTGACAAAAGTCACAATGCTAAATGTCAAAAATGACAAATTTCAAGATGGCAAATGTCAAAGATGTCAAATGACAAATGTTACAATGCTAAATGTCAAAAATGAAAAGTGTCACCATGAAAAATGTCAAAAATGACAAATTTCAAGATGGCAAATGTCAAAACTGACAAATGTCACAATGCTTAATGTCAAAAATGAAAAGTTCAAGATGGCAAATGTCAAAGATGTCAAATGACAAATGTCACAATGCTAAATGTCAAAAATGAAAAGTGTCACCATGAAAAATGTCAAAAATAACAAATTTCAAGATGGCAAATGTCCAAGATGTCAAATGACAAATGTCACAATGCTAAATGTCAAAAATGAAAAGTGTCACCATGAAAAATGTCAAAAATGACAAATTTCAAGATAGCAAATGTCAAAGATGTCAAATGAAAAATGTCAAAAATGACAAATTTCAAGATGGCAAATGTCAAAGATGTCAAATGACAAATGTCACAATGCTAAATGTCAAAAATGAAAAGTGTCACCATAATAAATGTCAAAAATGACAAATTTCAAGATGTCAAATGTCAAAGATGTTAAATGACAAATGTCACAATGCTAAATGTCAAAAATGAAAAGTGTCACCATGAAAAATGTCAAAAATGACAAATTTCAAGATGGCAAATGTCAGAGATGTCAAATGACAAATGTCACAATGCTAAATGTCAAAAATGAAAAGTGTCACCATGAAAAATGTCAAAAATAACAAATTTCAAGATAGCAAATGTCAAAACTGACAAATGTCACAATGCTAAATGTCAAAAATGAAAAGTGTCACCATGAAAAATGTCAAAAATGACAAATTTCAAGATAGCAAATGTCAAAGATGTCAAATGACAAATGTCACAATGCTAAATGTCAAAAATGAAAAGTGTCAAAAATGACAAATTTCAAGATGGCAAATGTCTAAGATGTCAAATGACAAATGTCACAATGCTAAATGTCAAAAATGAAAAGTGTCACCATGAAAAATGTCAAAAATGACAAATTTCAAGATGGCAAATGTCAAAACTGACAAATGTTACAATGCTAAATGTCAAAAATGAAAAGTGTCACCATGAAAAATGACAAATTTCAAGATGGCAAATGTCAAAGATGTCAAATGACAAATGTCACAATGCTAAATGTCAAAAATGAAAAGTGTCACCATGAAAAATGTCAAAAATAACAAATTTCAAGATGGCAAATGTCAAAGATGTCAAATGACAAATGTCACAATGCTAAATGTCAAAAATGAAAAGTGTCACCATGGAAAATGTCAAAAATGACAAATTTTAAGATGGCAAATGTCAAAGATGTCAAATGACAAATATCACAATGCTAAATGTCAAAAATGACAAATTTCAAGATGGCAAATGTCAAAACTGACAAATGTCACAATGCTAAATGTCAAAAATGAAAAGTGTCACCATAATAAATGTCAAAAATGACAAATTTCAAGATGGCAAATGTCAAAGATGTCAAATGACAAATGTCACAATGCTAAATGTCAAAAATGAAAAGTGTCACCATGAAAAATGTCAAAAATGACAAATTTCAAGATGGCAAATGTCAGAGATGTCAAATGACAAATGTCACAATGCTAAATGTCAAAAATGAAAAGTGTCACCATGAAAAATGTCAAAAATAACAAATTTCAAGATAGCAAATGTCAAAACTGACAAATGTCACAATGCTAAATGTCAAAAATGAAAAGTGTCACCATGAAAAATGTCAAAAATGACAAATTTCAAGATAGCAAATGTCAAAGATGTCAAATGACAAATGTCACAATGCTAAATGTCAAAAAGGAAAAGTGTCAAAAATGACAAATTTCAAGATGGCAAATGTCTAAGATGTCAAATGACAAATGTCACAATGCTAAATGTCAAAAATGAAAAGTGTCACCATGAAAAATGTCAAAAATGACAAATTTCAAGATGGAAAATGTCAAAACTGACAAATGTTACAATGCTAAATGTCAAAAATGAAAAGTGTCACCATGAAAAATGACAAATTTCAAGATGGCAAATGTCAAAGATGTCAAATGACAAATGTCACAATGCTAAATGTCAAAAATGAAAAGTGTCACCATGAAAAATGTCAAAAATAACAAATTTCAAGATGGCAAATGTCAAAGATGTCAAATGACAAATGTCACAATGCTAAATGTCAAAAATGAAAAGTGTCACCATGAAAAATGTCAAAAATGACAAATTTTAAGATGGCAAATGTCAAAGATGTCAAATGAAAAATGTCAAAAATGACAAATTTCAAGATGGCAAATGTCAAAGATGTCAAATGACAAATGTCACAATGCTAAATGTCAAAAATGAAAAGTGTCACCATAATAAATGTCAAAAATGACAAATTTCAAGATGGCAAATGTCAAAGATGTCAAATGACAAATGTCACAATGCTAAATGTCAAAAATGAAAAGTGTCACCATGAAAAATGTCAAAAATGACAAATTTCAAGATGGCAAATGTCAGAGATGTCAAATGACAAATGTCACAATGCTAAATGTCAAAAATGAAAAGTGTCACCATGAAAAATGTCAAAAATAACAAATTTCAAGATAGCAAATGTCAAAACTGACAAATGTCACAATGCTAAATGTCAAAAATGAAAAGTGTCACCATGAAAAATGTCAAAAATGACAAATTTCAAGATAGCAAATGTCAAAGATGTCAAATGACAAATGTCACAATGCTAAATGTCAAAAATGAAAAGTGTCAAAAATGACAAATTTCAAGATGGCAAATGTCTAAGATGTCAAATGACAAATGTCACAATGCTAAATGTCAAAAATGAAAAGTGTCACCATGAAAAATGTCAAAAATGACAAATTTCAAGATGGCAAATGTCAAAACTGACAAATGTTACAATGCTAAATGTCAAAAATGAAAAGTGTCACCATGAAAAATGACAAATTTCAAGATGGCAAATGTCAAAGATGTCAAATGACAAATGTCACAATGCTAAATGTCAAAAATGAAAAGTGTCACCATGAAAAATGTCAAAAATAACAAATTTCAAGATGGCAAATGTCAAAGATGTCAAATGACAAATGTCACAATGCTAAATGTCAAAAATGAAAAGTGTCACCATGGAAAATGTCAAAAATGACAAATTTTAAGATGGCAAATGTCAAAGATGTCAAATGACAAATATCACAATGCTAAATGTCAAAAATGACAAATTTCAAGATGGCAAATGTCAAAACTGACAAATGTCACAATGCTAAATGTCAAAAATGAAAAGTGTCACCATAATAAATGTCAAAAATGACAAATTTCAAGATGGCAAATGTCAAAGATGTCAAATGACAAATGTCACAATGCTAAATGTCAAAAATGAAAAGTGTCACCATGAAAAATGTCAAAAATGACAAATTTCAAGATGGCAAATGTCAGAGATGTCAAATGACAAATGTCACAATGCTAAATGTCAAAAATGAAAAGTGTCACCATGAAAAATGTCAAAAATAACAAATTTCAAGATAGCAAATGTCAAAACTGACAAATGTCACAATGCTAAATGTCAAAAATGAAAAGTGTCACCATGAAAAATGTCAAAAATGACAAATTTCAAGATAGCAAATGTCAAAGATGTCAAATGACAAATGTCACAATGCTAAATGTCAAAAAGGAAAAGTTTCAAAAATGACAAATTTCAAGATGGCAAATGTCTAAGATGTCAAATGACAAATGTCACAATGCTAAATGTCAAAAATGAAAAGTGTCACCATGAAAAATGTCAAAAATGACAAATTTCAAGATGGCAAATGTCAAAACTGACAAATGTTACAATGCTAAATGTCAAAAATGAAAAGTGTCACCATGAAAAATGACAAATTTCAAGATGGCAAATGTCAAAGATGTCAAATGACAAATGTCACAATGCTAAATGTCAAAAATGAAAAGTGTCACCATGAAAAATGTCAAAAATAACAAATTTCAAGATGGCAAATGTCAAAGATGTCAAATGACAAATGTCACAATGCTAAATGTCAAAAATGAAAAGTGTCACCATGAAAAATGTCAAAAATGACAAATTTTAAGATGGCAAATGTCAAAGATGTCAAATGACAAATATCACAATGCTAAATGTCAAAAATGACAAATTTCAAGATGGCAAATGTCAAAACTGACAAATGTCACAATGCTAAATGTCAAAAATGAAAAGTGTCACCATGAAAAATGTCAAAAATGACAAATTTCAAGATAGCAAATGTCAAAGATGTCAAATGACAAATGTCACAATGCTAAATGTCAAAAATGAAAAGTGTCAAAAATGACAAATTTCAAGATGGCAAATGTCTAAGATGTCAAATGACAAATGTCACAATGCTAAATGTCAAAAATGAAAAGTGTCACCATGAAAAATGTCAAAAATGACTAATTTCAAGATGGCAAATGTCAAAACTGACAAATGTCACAATGCTAAATGTCAAAAATGAAAAGTGTCACCATGAAAAATGTCAAAAATGACAAATTTCAAGATGGCAAATGTCAAAGATGTCAAATGACATATGTCACAATGCTAAATGTCAAAAATGAAAAGTGTCACCATGAAAAATGTCAAAAATGACAAATTTCAAGATTGCAAATGTCAAAGATGTCAAATGACAAATGTCACAATGCTAAATGTCAAAAATGAAAAGTGTCACCATGAAAAATGTAAAAAATAACAAATTTCAAGATGGCAAATGTCACAGATGTCAAATGACAAATGTCACAATGCTAAATGTCAAAAATGAAAAGTGTCACCATGAAAAATGTCAAAAATGACAAATTTTAAGATGGCAAATGTCAAAGATGTCAAATGACAAATATCACAATGCTAAATGTCAAAAATGACAAATTTCAAGATGGCAAATGTCAAAGATGTCAAATGACAAATGTCACAATGCTAAATGTCAAAAATGAAAAGTGTCACCATGAAAAATGACAAATTTCAAGATGGCAAATGTCAAAGATGTCAAATGACAAATGTCACAATGCTAAATGTTAAAAATGACAAATTTCAAGATGGCAAATGTCAAAACTGACAAATGTCACAATGCTAAATGTCAAAAATGAAAAGTGTCACCATGAAAAATGTCAAAAATAACAAATTTCAAGATGGCAAATGTCAAAGATGTCAAATGACAAATGTCACAATGCTAAATGTCAAAAATGACAAATTTCAAGATGGCAAATGTCAAAGATGTCAAATGACAAATGTCACAATGCTAAATGTCAAAAATGAAAAGTGTCACCATGAAAAATGTCAAAAATGACAAATTTCAAGATGGCAAATGTCAAAGATGTCAAATGACAAATGTCACAATGCTAAATGTCAAAAATGAAAAGTGTCACCATGAAAAATGTCAAAAATGACAAATTTCAAGATGGCAAATGTCAAAGATGTCAAATGACAAATGTCACAATGCTAAATGTCAAAAATGAAAAGTGTCACCATGAAAAATGTCAAAAATGACAAATTTCAAGATGGCAAATGTCAAAACTGACAAATGTCACAATGCTAAATGTCAAAAATGATAAGTGTCACCATGAAAAATGTCAAAAATGACAAATTTCAAAATGGCAAATGTCAAAAATGTCAAATGACAAATGTCACAATGCTAAATGTCAAAAATGAAAAGTGTCACCATGAAAAATGTCAATAATGACAAATTTCAAGATGGCAAATGTCAAAGATGTCAAATGACAAATGTCACAATGCGAAATGTCAAAAATGAAAAGTGTCACCATGAAAAATGTCAAAAATGACAAATTTCAAAATGGCAAATGTCAAAGATGTCAGATGACAAATGTCACAATGCTAAATGTCAAAAATAAAAAGT
Source organism: Altica lythri (assembly GCA_964028335.1). Classification (NCBI taxonomy): domain Eukaryota; kingdom Metazoa; phylum Arthropoda; class Insecta; order Coleoptera; family Chrysomelidae; genus Altica; species Altica lythri. The sequence continues at coordinate 43,646,927 of OZ034800.1, read as the reverse complement.
GTCACCATGAAAAATGTCAAAAATGACAAATTTCAAGATGGCAACTGTCAAAACTGACAAAAGTCACAATGCTAAATGTCAAAAATGACAAATTTCAAAATGGCAAATGTCAAAGATGTCAAATGACAAATGTTACAATGCTAAATGTCAAAAATGAAAAGTGTCACCATGAAAAATGTCAAAAATGACAAATTTCAAGATGGCAAATGTCAAAACTGACAAATGTCACAATGCTTAATGTCAAAAATGAAAAGTTTAAGATGGCAAATGTCAAAGATGTCAAATGACAAATGTCACAATGCTAAATGTCAAAAATGAAAAGTGTCACCATGAAAAATGTCAAAAATAACAAATTTCAAGATGGCAAATGTCCAAGATGTCAAATGACAAATGTCACAATGCTAAATGTCAAAAATGAAAAGTGTCACCATGAAAAATGTCAAAAATGACAAATTTCAAGATAGCAAATGTCAAAGATGTCAAATGAAAAATGTCAAAAATGACAAATTTCAAGATGGCAAATGTCAAAGATGTCAAATGACAAATGTCACAATGCTAAATGTCAAAAATGAAAAGTGTCACCATAATAAATGTCAAAAATGACAAATTTCAAGATGGCAAATGTCAAATGACAAATGTCACAATGCTAAATGTCAAAAATGAAAAGTGTCACCATGAAAAATGTCAAAAATGACAAATTTCAAGATGGCAAATGTCAGAGATGTCAAATGACAAATGTCACAATGCTAAATGTCAAAAATGAAAAGTGTCACCATGAAAAATGTCAAAAATAACAAATTTCAAGATAGCAAATGTCAAAACTGACAAATGTCACAATGCTAAATGTCAAAAATGAAAAGTGTCACCATGAAAAATGTCAAAAATGACAAATTTCAAGATAGCAAATGTCAAAGATGTCAAATGACAAATGTCACAATGCTAAATGTCAAAAATGAAAAGTGTCAAAAATGACAAATTTCAAGATGGCAAATGTCTAAGATGTCAAATGACAAATGTCACAATGCTAAATGTCAAAAATGAAAAGTGTCACCATGAAAAATGTCAAAAATGACAAATTTCAAGATGGCAAATGTCAAAACTGACAAATGTTACAATGCTAAATGTCAAAAATGAAAAGTGTCACCATGAAAAATGACAAATTTCAAGATGGCAAATGTCAAAGATGTCAAATGACAAATGTCACAATGCTAAATGTCAAAAATAAAAGTGTCACCATGAAAAATGTCAAAAATAACAAATTTCAAGATGGCAAATGTCAAAGATGTCAAATGACAAATGTCACAATGCTAAATGTCAAAAATGAAAAGTGTCACCATGAAAAATGTCAAAAATGACAAATTTTAAGATGGCAAATGTCAAAGATGTCAAATGACAAATATCACAATGCTAAATGTCAAAAATGACAAATTTCAAGATGGCAAATGTCAAAACTGACAAATGTCACAATGCTAAATGTCAAAAATGAAAAGTGTCACCATAATAAATGTCAAAAATGACAAATTTCAAGATGGCAAATGTCAAAGATGTCAAATGACAAATGTCACAATGCTAAATGTCAAAAATGAAAAGTGTCACCATGAAAAATGTCAAAAATAACAAATTTCAAGATAGCAAATGTCAAAACTGACAAATGTCACAATGCTAAATGTCAAAAATGAAAAGTGTCACCATGAAAAATGTCAAAAATGAAAAATTTCAAAATAGCAAATGTCAAAGATGTCAAATGACAAATGTCACAATGCTAAATGTCAAAAATGAAAAGTGTCAAAAATGACAAATTTCAAGATGGCAAATGTCTAAGATGTCAAATGACAAATGTCACAATGCTAAATGTCAAAAATGAAAAGTGTCACCATGAAAAATGTCAAAAATGACAAATTTCAAGATGGCAAATGTCAAAACTGACAAATGTTACAATGCTAAATGTCAAAAATGAAAAGTGTCACCATGAAAAATGACAAATTTCAAGATGGCAAATGTCAAAGATGTCAAATGACAAATGTCACAATGCTAAATGTCAAAAATGAAAAGTGTCACCATGAAAAATGTCAAAAATAACAAATTTCAAGATGGCAAATGTCAAAGATGTCAAATGACAAATGTCACAATGCTAAATGTCAAAAATGAAAAGTGTCACCATGAAAAATGTCAAAAATGACAAATTTTAAGATGGCAAATGTCAAAGATGTCAAATGACAAATATCACAATGCTAAATGTCAAAAATGACAAATTTCAAGATGGCAAATGTCAAAACTGACAAATGTCACAATGCTAAATGTCAAAAATGAAAAGTGTCACCATGAAAAATGTCAAAAATGACAAATTTCAAGATAGCAAATGTCAAAGATGTCAAATGACAAATGTCACAATGCTAAATGTCAAAAATGAAAAGTGTCAAAAATGACAAATTTCAAGATGGCAAATGTCTAAGATGTCAAATGACAAATGTCACAATGCTAAATGTCAAAAATGAAAAGTGTCACCATGAAAAATGTCAAAAATGACTAATTTCAAGATGGCAAATGTCAAAACTGACAAATGTCACAATGCTAAATGTCAAAAATGAAAAGTGTCACCATGAAAAATGTCAAAAATGACAAATTTCAAGATGGCAAATGTCAAAGATGTCAAATGACAAATGTCACAATGCTAAATGTCAAAAATGAAAAGTGTCACCATGAAAAATGTCAAAAATGACAAATTTCAAGATTGCAAATGTCAAAGATGTCAAATGACAAATGTCACAATGCTAAATGTCAAAAATGAAAAGTGTCACCATGAAAAATGTAAAAAATAACAAATTTCAAGATGGCAAATGTCACAGATGTCAAATGACAAATGTCACAATGCTAAATGTCAAAAATGAAAAGTGTCACCATGAAAAATGTCAAAAATAACAAATTTCAAGATGGCAAATGTCAAAGATGTCAAATGACAAATGTCACAATGCTAAATGTCAAAAATGACAAATTTCAAGATGGCAAATGTCAAAGATGTCAAATGACAAATGTCACAATGCTAAGTGTCAAAAATGAAAAGTGTCACCATGAAAAATGTCAAAAATGACAAATTTCAAGATGGCAAATGTCAAAGATGTCAAATGACAAATGTCACAATGCTAAATGTCAAAAATAAAAAGTGTCACCATGAAAAATGTCAAAAATGACAAATTTCAAGATGGCAAATGTCAAAGATGTCAAATGACAAATGTCACAATGCTAAATGTCAAAAATGAAAAGTGTCACCATGAAAAATGTCAAAAATGACAAATTTCAAGATGGCAAATGTCAAAGATGTCAAATGACAAATGTCACAATGCTAAATGTCAAAAATGAAAAGTGTCACCATGAAAAATGTCAAAAATGACAAATTTCAAGATGGCAAATGTCAAAACTGACAAATGTCACAATGCTAAATGTCAAAAATGATAAGTGTCACCATGAAAAATGTCAAAAATGACAAATTTCAAGATGGCAAATGTCAAAAATGTCAAATGACAAATGTCACAATGCTAAATGTCAAAAATGAAAAGTGTCACCATGAAAAATGTCAAAAATGACAAATTTCAAGATGGCAAATGTCAAAGATGTCAAATGACAAATGTCACAATGCGAAATGTCAAAAATGAAAAGTGTCACCATGAAAAATGTCAAAAATGACAAATTTCAAAATGGCAAATGTCAAAGATGTCAAATGACAAATGTCACAATGCTAAATGTCAAAAATGAAAAGTGTCACCATGAAAAATGTCAAAAATGACAAATTTCAAGATGGCAAATGTCAAAGATGTCAAACGACAAATGTCACAATGCTAAATGTCAAAAATGAAAAGTGTCACCATAAAAAATGTCAAAAATGACAAATTTCAAGATGGCAAATGTCAAAGATGTCAAATGACAAATGTCACAATGCTAAATGTCAAAAATGAAAAGTGTCACCATGAAAAATGTCAAAAATGACAAATTTTAAGATGGCAAATGTCAAAACTGACAAATGTCACAATGCTAAATGTCAAAAATGAAAAGTGTCACCATGAAAAATGTCAAAAATGACAAATTTCAAGATGGCAAATGTCAAAGATGTCAAATGACAAATGTCACAATGCTAAATGTCAAAAATGAAAAGTGTCACCATAATAAATGTCAAAAATGACAAATTTCAAGATGGCAAATATCAAAGATGTCAAATGACAAATGTCACAATGCTAAATGTCAAAAATGAAAAGTGTCACCATGAAAAATGTCAAAAATGACAAATTTCAAGATGGCAAATGTCAAAGATGTCAAATGACAAATGTCACAATGCTAAATGTCAAAAATGAAAAGTGTCACCATGAAAAATGTCAAAAATGACAAATTTTAAGATGGCAAATGTCAAAACTGACAAATGTCACAATGCTAAATGTCAAAAATGATAAGTGTCACCATGAAAAATGTCAAAAATGACAAATTTCAAGATGGCAAATGTCAAAGATGTCAAATGACAAATGTCACAATGCTAAATGTCAAAAATGAAAAGTGTCACCATGAAAAATGTCAAAAATGACAAATTTCAAGATGGCAAATGTCAAAGATGTCAAATGACAAATGTCACAATGCGAAATGTCAAAAATGAAAAGTGTCACCATGAAAAATGTCAAAAAGTACAAATTTTAAGATGGCAAATGTCAAAGATGTCAAATGACAAATGTCACAATGCTAAATGTCAAAAATGAAAAGTGTCACCATGAAAAATGTCAAAAATGACAAATATCAAGATGGCAAATGTCAAAGATGTCAAATGACAAATGTCACAATGCTAAATGTCAAAAATGAAAAGTGTCACCATGAAAAATGTCAAAAATGACAAATTTCAAGATGGGAAATGTCAAAGATGTCAAATGACAAATGTCACAATGCTAAATGTCAAAAATGAAAAGTGTCACCATGAAAAATGTCAAAAATGACAAATTTCAAGATGGCAAATGTCAAAACTGACAAATGTCACAATGCTAAATGTCAAAAATGAAAAGTGTCACCATGAAAAATGTCAAAAATGACAAATTTCAAGATGGCAAATGTCAGAGATGTCAAATGACAAATGTCACAATGCTAAATGTCAAAAATGAAAAGTGTCACCATGAAAAATGTCAAAAATAACAAATTTCAAGACAGCAAATGTCAAAACTGACAAATGTCACAATGCTAAATGTCAAAAATGAAAAGTGTCACCATGAAAAATGTCAAAAATGACAAATTTCAAGATAGCAAATGTCAAAGATGTCAAATGACAAATGTCACAATGCTAAATGTCAAAAATGAAAAGTGTCAAAAATGACAAATTTCAAGATGGCAAATGTCTAAGATGTCAAATGACAAATGTCACAATGCTAAATGTCAAAAATGAAAAGTGTCACCATGAAAAATGTCAAAAATGACAAATTTCAAGATGGCAAATGTCAAAACTGACAAATGTTACAATGCTAAATGTCAAAAATGAAAAGTGTCACCATGAAAAATGACAAATTTCAAGATGGCAAATGTCAAAGATGTCAAATGACAAATGTCACAATGCTAAATGTCAAAAATGAAAAGTGTCACCATGAAAAATGTCAAAAATAACAAATTTCAAGATGGCAAATGTCAAAGATGTCAAATGACAAATGTCACAATGCTAAATGTCAAAAATGAAAAGTGTCACCATGAAAAATGTCAAAAATGACAAATTTTAAGATGGCAAATGTCAAAGATGTCAAATGACAAATATCACAATGCTAAATGTCAAAAATGACAAATTTCAAGATGGCAAATGTCAAAACTGACAAATGTCACAATGCTAAATGTCAAAAATGAAAAGTGGCACCATGAAAAATGTCAAAAATGACAAATTTCAAGATAGCAAATGTCAAAGATGTTAAATGACAAATGTCACAATGCTAAATGTCAAAAATGACAAATTTCAAGATGGCAAATGTCTAAGATGTCAAATGACAAATGTCACAATGCTAAATGTCAAAAATGAAAAGTGTCACCATGAAAAATGTCAAAAATGACTAATTTCAAGATGGCAAATGTCAAAACTGACAAATGTCACAATGCTAAATGTCAAAAATGAAAAGTGTCACCATGAAAAATGTCAAAAATGACAAATTTCAAGATGGCAAATGTCAAAGATGTCAAATGACAAATGTCACAATGCTACATGTCAAAAATGAAAAGTGTCACCATGAAAAATGTCAAAAATGACAAATTTCAAGATTGCAAATGTCAAAGATGTCAAATGACAAATGTCACAATGCTAAATGTCAAAAATGAAAAGTGTCACCATGAAAAATGTAAAAAATAACAAATTTCAAGATGGCAAATGTCACAGATGTCAAATGACAAATGTCACAATGCTAAATGTCAAAAATGAAAAGTGTCACCATGAAAAATGTCAAAAATGACAAATTTTAAGATGGCAAATGTCAAAGATGTCAAATGACAAAAATCACAATGCTAAATGTCAAAAATGACAAATTTCAAGATGGCAAATGTCAAAGATGTCAAATGACAAATGTCACAATGCTAAATGTCAAAAATGAAAAGTGTCACCATGAAAAATGACAAATTTCAAGATGGCAAATGTCAAAGATGTCAAATGACAAATGTCACAATGCTAAATGTTAAAAATGACAAATTTCAAGATGGCAAATGTCAAAACTGACAAATGTCAAAGATGTCAAATGACAAATGTCACAATGCTAAATGTCAAAAATGAAAAGTGTCACCATGAAAAATGTCAAAAATGACAAATTTCAAGATGGCAAATGTCAAAGATGTCAAATGACAAATGTCACAATGCTAAATGTCAAAAATGAAAAGTGTCACAATGCTAAATGTCAAAAATGACAAATTTCAAGATGGCAAATGTCAAAACTGACAAATGTCACAATGCTAAATGTCAAAAATGAAAAGTGTCACCATGAAAAATGTCAAAAATGACAAATTTCAAAATGGCAAATGTCAAAGATGTCAAATGACAAATGTCACAATGCTAAATGTCAAAAATGAAAAGTGTCACCATGAAAAATGTCAAAAATGACAAATTTCAAGATGGCAAATGTCAAAGATGTCAAACGACAAATGTCACAATGCTAAATGTCAAAAATGAAAAGTGTCACCATAAAAAATGTCAAAAATGACAAATTTCAAGATGGCAAATGTCAAAGATGTCAAATGACAAATGTCACAATGCTAAATGTCAAAAATGAAAAGTGTCACCATGAAAAATGTCAAAAATGACAAATTTTAACATGGCAAATGTCAAAACTGACAAATGTCACAATGCTAAATGTCAAAAATGAAAAGTGTCACCATGAAAAATGTCAAAAATGACAAATTTCAAGATGGCAAATGTCAAAGATGTCAAATGACAAATGTCACAATGCTAAATGTCAAAAATGAAAAGTGTCACCATAATAAATGTCAAAAATGACAAATTTCAAGATGGCAAATGTCAAAGATGTCAAATGACAAATGTCACAATGCTAAATGTCAAAAATGAAAAGTGTCACCATGAAAAATGTCAAAAATGACAAATTTCAAGATGGCAAATGTCAAAGATGTCAAATGACAAATGTCACAATGCTAAATGTCAAAAATGAAAAGTGTCACCATGAAAAATGTCAAAAATGACAAATTTTAAGATGGCAAATGTCAAAACTGACAAATGTCACAATGCTAAATGTCAAAAATGATAAGTGTCACCATGAAAAATGTCAAAAATGACAAATTTCAAGATGGCAAATGTCAAAGATGTCAAATGACAAATGTCACAATGCTAAATGTCAAAAATGAAAAGTGTCACCATGAAAAATGTCAAAAATGACAAATTTCAAGATGGCAAATGTCAATGATGTCAAATGACAAATGTCACAATGCGAAATGTCAAAAATGAAAAGTGTCACCATGAAAAATGTCAAAAATGACAAATTTTAAGATGGCAAATGTCAAAGATGTCAAATGACAAATGTCACAATGCTATATGTCAAAAATGAAAAGTGTCACCATGAAAAATGTCAAAAATGACAAATTTCAAGATGGCAAATGTCAAAGATGTCAAATGACAAATGTCACAATGCTAAATGTCAAAAATGAAAAGTGTCACCATGAAAAATGTCAAAAATGACAAATTTTAAGATGGCAAATGTCAAAACTGACAAATGTCACAATGCTAAATGTCAAAAATGATAAGTGTCACCATGAAAAATGTCAAAAATGACAAATTTCAAGATGGCAAATGGCAAATGTCAAAGATGTCAAATGACAAATGTCACAATGCTAAATGTCAAAAATGAAAAGTGTCACCATGAAAAATGTCAAAAATGACAAATTTCAAGATGGCAAATGTCAAAGATGTCAAATGACAAATGTCACAATGCGAAATGTCAAAAATGAAAAGTGTCACCATGAAAAATGTCAAAAATGACAAATTTTAAGATGGCAAATGTCAAAGATGTCAAATGACAAATGTCACAATGCTAAATGTCAAAAATGAAAAGTGTCACCATGAAAAATGTCAAAAATGACAAATTTCAAGATGGCAAATGTCAAAGATGTCAAATGACAAATGTCACAATGCTAAATGTCAAAAATGAAAAGTGTCACCATGAAAAATGTCAAAAATGACAAATTTCAAGATGGGAAATGTCAAAGATGTCAAATGACAAATGTCACAATGCTAAATGTCAAAAATGAAAAGTGTCACCATGAAAAATATCAAAAATGACAAATTTCAAGATGGCAAATGTCAAAACTGACAAATGTCACAATGCTAAATGTCTAAAATGAAAAGTGTCACCATGAAAAATGTCAAAAATGACAAATTTCAAGATGGCAAATGTCAAAGATGTCAAATGACAAATGTCACAATGCTAAATGTCAAGAATGAAAAGTGTCACCATAATAAATGTCGAAAATGACAAATTTCAAGATGGCAAATGTCAAAGATGTCAAATGACAAATGTCACAATGCTAAATGTCAAAAATGAAAAGTGTCACCATGAAAAATGTCAAAAATGACAAATTTCAAGATGGCAAATGTCAAAGATGTCAAATGACAAATGTCACAATGCTAAATGTCAAAAATGAAAAGTGTCACCATGAAAAATGTCAAAAATAACAAATTTCAAGATGGCAAATGTCCAAGATGTCAAATGACAAATGTCACAATGCTAAATGTCAAAAATGAAAAGTGTCACCATGAAAAATGTCAAAAATGACAAATTTCAAGATGGCAAATGTCAAAGATGTCAAATGACAAATGTCACAATGCTAAATGTCAATAATGATAAGTGTCACCATGAAAAATGTCAAAAATAACAAATTTCAAGATGGCAAATGTCCAAGATGTCAAATGACAAATGTCACAATGCTAAATGTCAAAAATGAAAAGTGTTACCATGAAAAATGTCAAAAATGACAAATTTCAAGATGGCAAATGTCAAAGATGTCAAATGACAAATGTCACAATGCTAAATGTCAAAAATGAAAAGTGTCACCATAAAAATGTCAAAAATGACAAATTTCAAGATGGCAAATGTCAAAGATGTCAAATGACAAATGTCACAATGCTAAATGTCAAAAATGAAAAGTGTCACCATGAAAAATGTCAAAAATGACAAATTTCAAGATGGCAAATGTCAAAGATGTCAAATGACAAATGTCACAATGCTAAATGTCAAAAATGAAAAGTGTCACAATGCTAAATGTCAAAAATGACAAATTTCAAGATGGCAAATGTCAAAACTGACAAATGTCACAATGCTAAATGTCAAAAATGAAAAGTGTCACCATGAAAAATGTCAAAAATAACAAATTTCAAGATAGCAAATGTCAAAGATGTCAAATGACAAATGTCACAATGCTAAATGTCAAAAATGACAAGTTTCAAGATGGCAAATGTCAAAGATGTCAAATGACAAATGTCACAATGCTAAATGTCAAAAATGAAAAGTGTCACCATAAAAAATGTCAAAAATGACAAATTTCAAGATGGCAAATGTCAAAGATGTCAAATGACAAATGTCACAATGCTAAATGTCAAAAATGAAAAGTGTCACCATGAAAAATGTCCAAAATGACAAATTTCAAGATGTCAAAACTGACAAATGTCACAATGCTAAATGTCAAAAATGAAAAGTGTCACCATGAAAAATGTCAAAAATGACAAATTTTAAGATGGCAAATGTCAAAGATGTCAAATGACAAATGTCACAATGCTAAATGTCAAAAATGAAAAGTGTCAAAAATGACAAATTTCAAGATGGCAAATGTCTAAGATATCAAATGACAAATGTCACAATGCTAAATGTCAAAAATGAAAAGTGTCACCATGAAAAATGTCAAAAATGACAAATTTCAAGATGGCAAATGTCAAAGATGTCAAATGACAAATGTCACAATGCTAAATGTCAAAAATGACAAGTGTCACCATGAAAAATGTCAAAAATGACAAATTTCAAGATGGCAAATGTCAAAGATGTCAAATGACAAATGTCACAATGCTAAATGTCAAAAATGAAAAGTGTCACCATGAAAAATGTCAAAAATAACAAATTTCAAGATGGCAAATGTCAAAGATGTCAAATGACAAATGTCACAATGCTAAATGTCAAAAATGAAAAGTGTCACCATGAAAAATGTCAAAAATGACAAATTTCAAGATGGCAAATGTCAAAGATGTCAAATGACAAATATCACAATGCTAAATGTCAAAAATGACAAATTTCAAGATGGCAAATGTCAAAGATGTCAAATGTCACAATGCTAAATGTCAAAAATGAAAAGTGTCACCATGAAAAATGTCAAAAATGACAAATTTCAAGATGGCAAATGTCAAAGATGTCAAATGACAAATGTCACAATGCTAAATGTCAAAAATGACAAATTTCAAGATGGCAAATGTCAAAACTGACAAATGTCACAATGCTAAATGTCAAAAATGAAAAGTGTCACCATGAAAAATGTCAAAAATAACAAATTTCAAGATGGCAAATGTCAAAGATGTCAAATGACAAATGTCACAATGCTAAATGTCAAAAATGACAAATTTCAAGATGGCAAATGTCAAAGATGTCAAATGACAAATGTCACAATGCTTAATGTCAAAAATGAAAAGTGTCACCATGAAAAATGTCAAAAATGACAAATTTCAAGATGGCAAATGTCAAAGATGTCAAATGACAAATGTCACAATGCTAAATGTCAAAAATGAAAAGTGTCACCATGAAAAATGTCAAAAATGACAAATTTCAAGATGGCAAATGTCAAAACTGACAAATGTCACAATGCTAAATGTCAAAAATGAAAAGTGTCACCATGAAAAATGTCAAAAATGACAAATTTCAAGATAGCAAATGTCAAAGATGTCAAATGACAAATGTCACAATGCTAAATGTCAAAAATGAAAAGTGTCAAAAATGACAAATTTCAAGATGGCAAATGTCTAAGATGTCAAATGACAAATGTCACAATGTTAAATGTCAAAAATGAAAAGTGTCACCATAAAATATGTCAAAAATAACAAATTTCAAGATGGCAAATGTCAAAGATGTCAAATGACAATTGTCACAATGTTAAATGTCAAAAATGACAAATTTCAAGATGGCAAATGTCAAAGATGTCAAATGACAAATGTCACAATGCTAAATGTCAAAAATGAAAAGTGTCACCATGAAAAATGTCAAAAATGACAAATTTCAAGATGGCAAATGTCAAAACTGACAAATGTCACAATGCTAAATGTCAAAAATGAAAAGTGTCACCATGAAAAATGTCAAAAATAACAAATTTCAAGCTGGCAAATGTTAAAGATGTCAAATGACAAATGTCACAATGCTAAATGTCAAAAATGAAAAGTGTCACCATGAAAAATGTCAAAAATAACAAATTTCAAGATGGCAAATGTCAAAGATGTCAAATGACAAATGTCACAATGCTAAATGTCAAAAATGAAAAGTGTCACCATGAAAAATGTCAAAAATGACAAATTTCAAGATGGCAAATGTCAAAGATGTCAAATGACAAATGTCATAATGCTAAATGTCAAAAATGAAAAGTGTCACCATGAAAAATGTCAAAAATGACAAATTTCAAGATGACAAATGTCAAAACTGACAAATGTCAAAATGCCAAATGTCAAAAATGAAAAGTGTCACCATGAAAAATGTCAAAAATGACAAATTTCAAGATGGCAAATGTCAAAGATGTCAAATGACAAATGTCACAATGCTAGATGTCAAAAATGAAAAGTGTTACCATGAAAAATGTCAAAAATAACAAATTTCAAGATGGCAAATGTCAAAGATGTCAAATGACAAATGTCACAATGCTAAATGTCAAAAATGAAAAGCGTCACCATGAAAAATGTCAAAAATGACAAATTTCAAGATGGCAAATGTCAAAGATGTCAAATGACAAATGTCATAATGCTAAATGTCAAAAATAAAAAGTGTCACCATGAAAAATGTCAAAAATAACAAATTTCAAGATGGCAAATGTCAAAGATGTCAAATGACAAATGTCACAATGCTAAATGTCAAAAATGATAAGTGTCACCATGAAAAATGTCAAAAATGACAAATTTCAAGCTGGCAAATGTTAAAGATGTCAAATGACAAATGTCACAATGCTAAATGTCAAAAATGAAAAGTGTCACCATGAAAAATGTCAAAAATAACAAATTTCAAGATGGCAAATGTCAAAGATGTCAAATGACACATGTCACAATGCTAAATGTCAAAAATGAAAAGTGTCACCATGAAAAATGTCAAAAATGACAAATTTTAAGATGGCAAATGTCCAAGATGTCAAATGACAAATGTCACAATGCTAAATATCAAAAATGACAAATTTCAAGATGACAAATGTCAAAGATGTCAAATGACAAATGTCACAATGCTAAATGTCAAAAATGAAAAGTGTCACCATGAAAAATGTCAAAAATGACAAATTTCAAGATGGCAAATGTCAAAACTGACAAATGTCACAATGCTAAATGTCAAAAATGAAAAGTGTCACCATGAAAAATGTCAAAAATGACAAATTTCAAGATGACAAATGTCAAAGATGTCAAATGACAAATGTCACAATGCTAAATGTCAAAAATGAAAAGTGTCACCATGAAAAATGTCAAAAATGACAAATTTCAAGATGGCAAATGTCAAAACTGACAAATGTCACAATGCTAAATGTCAAAAATGAAAAGTGTCACCATGAAAAATGTCAAAAATGACAAATTTCAAGATAGCAAATGTCAAAGATGTCAAATGACAAATGTCACAATGCTAAATGTCAAAAATGAAAAGTGTCAAAAATGACAAATTTCAAGATGGCAAATGTCTAAGATGTCAAATGACAAATGTCACAATGCTAAATGTCAAAAATGAAAAGTGTCACCATAAAATATGTCAAAAATAACAAATTTCAAGATGGCAAATGTCAAAGATGTCAAATGACAATTGTCACAATGTTAAATGTCAAAAATGACAAATTTCAAGATGGCAAATGTCAAAGATGTCAAATGACAAATGTCACAATGCTAAATGTCAAAAATGAAAATTGTCACCATGAAAAATGTCAAAAATGACAAATTTCAAGATGGCAAATGTCAAAACTGACAAATGTCACAATGCTAAATGTCAAAAATGCAAAGTGTCACCATGAAAAATGTCAAAAATAACAAATTTCAAGCTGGCAAATGTTAAAGATGTCAAATGACAAATGTCACAATGCTAAATGTCAAAAATGAAAAGTGTCACCATGAAAAATGTCAAAAATGACAAATTTCAAGATGGCAAATGTCAAAGATGTCAAATGACAAATGTCATAATGCTAAATGTCAAAAATGAAAAGTGTCACCATGAAAAATGTCAAAAATGACAAATTTCAAGATGACAAATGTCAAAACTGACAAATGTCAAAATGCCAAATGTCAAAAATGAAAAGTGTCACCATGAAAAATGTCAAAAATGACAAATTTCAAGATGGCAAATGTCAAAGATGTCAAATGACAAATGTCACAATGCTAGATGTCAAAAATGAAAAGTGTTACCATAAAAAATGTCAAAAATAACAAATTTCAAGATGGCAAATGTCAAAGATGTCAAATGACAAATGTCACAATGCTAAATGTCAAAAATGATAAAAGTCACCATGAAAAATGTCAAAAATGACAAATTTTAAGATGGCAAATGTCCAAGATGTCAAATGACAAATGTCACAATGCTAAATATCAAAAATGACAAATTTCAAGATGACAAATGTCAAAGATGTCAAATGACAAATGTCACAATGCTAAATGTCAAAAATGAAAAGTGTCACCATGAAAAATGACAAAAATGACAAATTTCAAGATGGCAAATGTCAAAACTGACAAATGTCACAATGCTAAATGTCAAAAATGAAAAGTGTCACCATGAAAAATGTCAAAAATAACAAATTTCAAGCTGGCAAATGTTAAAGATGTCAAATGACAAATGTCACAATGCTAAATGTCAAAAATGAAAAGTGTCACCATGAAAAATGTCAAAAATAACAAATTTCAAGATGGCAAATGTCAAAGATGTCAAATGACAAATGTCACAATGCTAAATGTCAAAAATGAAAAGTGTCACCATGAAAAATGTCAAAAATGACAAATTTTAAGATGGCAAATGTCCAAGATGTCAAATGACAAATGTCACAATGCTAAATATCAAAAATGACAAATTTCAAGATGACAAATGTCAAAGATGTCAAATGACAAATGTCACAATGCTAAATGTCAAAAATGAAAAGTGTCACCATGAAAAATGTCAAAAATGACAAATTTCAAGATGGCAAATGTCAAAACTGACAAATGTCACAATGCTAAATGTCAAAAATGAAAAGTGTCACCATGAAAAATGTCAAAAATAACAAATTTCAAGCTGGCAAATGTTAAAGATGTCAAATGACAAATGTCACAATGCTAAATGTCAAAAATGAAAAGTGTCACCATGAAAAATGTCAAAAATTACAAATTTCAAGATGGCAAATGTCAAAGATGTCAAATGACAAATGTCACAATGCTAAATGTCAAAAATGAAAAGTGTCACCATGAAAAATGTCAAAAATGACAAATTTCAAGATGGCAAATGTCAAAGATGTCAAATGACAAATGTCATAATGCTAAATGTCAAAAATAAAAAGTGTCACCATGAAAAATGTCAAAAATAACAAATTTCAAGATGGCAAATGTCAAAGATGTCAAATGACAAATGTCACAATGCTAAATGTTAAAAATGAAAGGTGTCACCATGAAAAATGTCAAAAATGACAAATTTCAAGATGGCAAATGTTAAAGATGTCAAATGACAAATGTCATAATGCTAAATGTCAAAAATAAAAAGTGTCACCATGAAAAATGTCAAAAATAACAAATTTCAAGATGGCAAATGTCAAAGATGTCAAATGACAAATGTCACAATGCTAAGTGTCAAAAATGAAAAGTGTCACCATAAAAAATGTCAAAAATAACAAATTTCAAGATGGCAAATGTCAAAGATGTCAAATGACAAATGTCACAATGCTAAATGTCAAAAATGAAAAGTGTCACAATGCTAAATGTCAAAAATGACAAATTTCAAGATGGCAAATGTCAAAACTGACAAATGTCACAATGCTAAATGACAAAAATGACAAATTTCAAGATGGCAAATGTCAAAGATGTCAAATGACAAATGTCACAATGCTAAATGTCAAAAATGAAAAGTGTCACCATGAAAAATGTCAAAAATGACAAATTTCAAGATGGCAAATGTCATAGATGTCAAATGACAAATGTCACAATGCTAAATGTCAAAAATGAAAAGTGTCACCATGAAAAATGTCAAAAATGACAAATTTCAAGATGGCAAATGTCAAAACTGACAAATGTCACAATGCTAAATGTCAAAAATAATAAGTGTCACCATGAAAAATGTCAAAAGTGACAAATTTCAAGATGGCAAATGTCAAAGATGTCAAATGACAAATGTCACAATGCTAAATGTCAAAAATGAAAAGTGTCACCATGAAAAATGTCAAAAATGACAAATTTCAAGATGGCAAATGTCAAATGACAAATGTCACAATGCTAAATGTCAAAAATGAAAAGTGTCACCAGGAAAAATGTCAAAAATGACAAATTTCAAGATGGCCAATATCAAAGATGTCAAATGACAAATGTCACAATGCTAAATGTCAAAAATGAAAAGTGTCACCATGAAAAATGTCATAAATGACAAATTTCAAGATGGCAAATATCAAAGATGTCAAATGACAAATGTCACAATGCTAAATGTCAAAAATGATTAGTGTCACCATGAAAAATGTCAAAAATAACAAATTTCAAGATGGCAAATCTACAAGATGTCAAATGACAAATGTCACAATGCTAAATGTCAAAAATGAAAAGTGTCACCATGAAAAATGTCAAAAATGACAAATTTCAAGATGGCAAATGTCAAAAATGCAAATGACAAATGTCACAATGCTAAATGTCAAAAATGATAAGTGTCACCATGAAAAATGTCAAAAATAACAAATTTCAAGATGGCAAATGTCAAAGGTGTCAAATGACAAATGTCACAATGCTAAATGTCAAAAATGAAAAGTGTCACCATGAAAAATGTCAAAAATGACAAATTTCAAGATGGCAAATGTCAAAGATGTCAAATGACAAATGTCATAATGCTAAATGTCAAAAATAAAAAGTGTTACCATGAAAAATGTCAAAAATGACAAATTTCAAGATGGCAAATATCAAAGATGTCAAATGACAAATGTCACAATGCTAAATGTCAAAAATGACAAATTTCAAGATGGCAAATGTCAAAGATGTCAAATGACAAATGTCACAATGCTAAATGTCAAAAATAAAAAGTGTCACCATGAAAAATGTCAAAAATGACAAATTTCAAGATGGCAAATGTCAAAGATGTCAAATGACAAATGTCACAATGCTAAATGTCAAAAATTATAAGTGTCACCATGAAAAATGTCAAAAATAACAAATTTCAAGATGGCAAATGTCAAAAATGTCAAATGACAAATGTCACAATGCTAAATGTTAAAAATGAAAGGTGTCACCATGAAAAATGTCAAAAATGAAAAATTTCAAGATGGCAAATGTCAAAACTGACAAATGTCAGAATGCTAAATGTCAAAAATGAAAAGTGTCACCATGAAAAATATCAAAAATAACAAATTTCAAGATGGCAAATGTCAAAGATGTCAAATGACAAATGCCACAATGCTAAATGTCAAAAATGAAAAGTGTCACCATGAAAAATGTCAAAAATGACAAATTTCAAGATGGCAAATATCAAAGATGTCAAATGACAAATGTCACAATGCTAAATGTCAAAAATGACAAATTTCAAGATGGCAAATGTCAAAGATGTCAAATGACAAATGTCACAATGCTAAATGTCAAAAATAAAAAGTGTCACCATGAAAAATGTCAAAAATGACAAATTTCAAGATGGCAAATGTCAAAGATGTCAAATGACAAATGTCACAATGCTAAATGTCAAAAATGATAAGTGTCACCATGAAAAATGTCAAAAATAACAAATTTCAAGATGGCAAATGTCAAAGATGTCAAATGACAAATGTCACAATGCTAAATGTCAAAAATGAAAAGTGTCACCATGAAAAATGTCAAAAATGACAAATTTCAAAATGGCAAATATCAAAGATGTCAAATGACAAATGTCACAATGCTAAATGTCAAAAATGAAAAGTGTCACCATGAAAAATGTCAAAAATAACAAATTTCAAGATGGCAAATGTCAAAGATGTCAAATGACAAATGTCAAAATGCTAAATGTCAAAAATGAAAAGTGTCACCATGAAAAATGTCAAAAACGACAAATTTCAAAATGGCAAATATCAAAACTGACAAATGTCACAATGCTAAATGTCAAAAATGATAAGTGTCACCATGAAAAATGTCAAAAATGACAAATTTTAAGATGGCAAATGTCCAAGATGTCAAATGACAAATGTCACAATGCTAAATGTCAAAAATGACAAATTTCAAGATGGCAAAGGCCAAAGATGTCAAATGACAAATGTCACAATGCAAAATGTCAAAAATGAAAAGTGTCACCATGAAAAATGTCAAAAATGACAAATTTCAAGATGGCAAATATCAAAACTGACAAATGTCACAATGCTAAATGTCAAAAATGAAAAGTGTCACCATGAAAAATGTCAAAAATAACAAATTTCAAGCTGGCAAATGTTAAAGATGTCAAATGACAAATGTCACAATGCTAAATGTCAAAAATGAAAAGTGTCACCATGAAAAATGTCAAAAATAACAAATTTCAAGATGGCAAATGTCAAAGATGTCAAATGACAAATGTCACAATGCTAAATGTCAAAAATGAAAAGTGTCACCATGAAAAATGTCAAAAATGACAAATTTCAAGATAGCAAATGTCAAAGATGTCAAATGACAAATGTCATAATGCTAAATGTCAAAAATGAAAAGTGTCACCATGAAAAATGTCAAAAATGACAAATTTCAAGATGACAAATGTCAAAACTGACAAATGTCAAAATGCCAAATGTCAAAAATGAAAAGTGTCACCATGAAAAATGTCAAAAATGACAAATTTCAAGATGGCAAATGTCAAAGATGTCAAATGACAAATGTCACAATGCTAGATGTCAAAAATGAAAAGTGTTACCATGAAAAATGTCAAAAATAACAAATTTCAAGATGGCAAATGTCAAAGATGTCAAATGACAAATGTCACAATGCTAAATGTCAAAAATGAAAAGTGTCACCATGAAAAATGTCAAAAATGACAAATTTCAAGATGGCAAATGTCAAAGATGTCAAATGACAAATGTCATAATGCTAAATGTCAAAAATAAAAAGTGTCACCATGAAAAATGTCAAAAATGACAAATTTCAAAATGGCAAATATCAAAGATGTCAAATGACAAATGTCACAATGCTAAATGTCAAAAATGAAAAGTGTCACCATGAAAAATGTCAAAAATAACAAATTTCAAGATGGCAAATGTCAAAGATGTCAAATGACAAATGTCAAAATGCTAAATGTCAAAAATGAAAAGTGTCACCATGAAAAATGTCAAAAACGACAAATTTCAAAATGGCAAATATCAAAACTGACAAATGTCACAATGCTAAATGTCAAAAATGATAAGTGTCACCATGAAAAATGTCAAAAATGACAAATTTTAAGATGGCAAATGTCCAAGATGTCAAATGACAAATGTCACAATGCTAAATGTCAAAAATGACAA
Source organism: Altica lythri (assembly GCA_964028335.1). Lineage (NCBI taxonomy): Eukaryota > Metazoa > Arthropoda > Insecta > Coleoptera > Chrysomelidae > Altica > Altica lythri. The sequence goes on along the minus strand of OZ034800.1, from coordinate 43,627,598 downwards.
ATTTCAAGATGGCAAAGGCCAAAGATGTCAAATGACAAATGTCACAATGCAAAATGTCAAAAATGAAAAGTGTCACCATGAAAAATGTCAAAAATGACAAATTTCAAGATGGCAAATATCAAAACTGACAAATGTCACAATGCTAAATGTCAAAAATGAAAAGTGTCACCATGAAAAATGTCAAAAATAACAAATTTCAAGCTGGCAAATGTTAAAGATGTCAAATGACAAATGTCACAATGCTAAATGTCAAAAATGAAAAGTGTCACCATGAAAAATGTCAAAAATAACAAATTTCAAGATGGCAAATGTCAAAGATGTCAAATGACAAATGTCATAATGCTAAATGTCAAAAATGAAAAGTGTCACCATGAAAAATGTCAAAAATGACAAATTTCAAGATGACAAATGTCAAAACTGACAAATGTCAAAATGCCAAATGTCAAAAATGAAAAGTGTCACCATGAAAAATGTCAAAAATGACAAATTTCAAGATGGCAAATGTCAAAGATGTCAAATGACAAATGTCACAATGCTAGATGTCAAAAATGAAAAGTGTTACCATGAAAAATGTCAAAAATAACAAATTTCAAGATGGCAAATGTCAAAGATGTCAAATGACAAATGTCACAATGCTAAATGTCAAAAATGAAAAGTGTCACCATGAAAAATGTCAAAAATGACAAATTTCAAGATGGAAAATTCAAAGATGTCAAATGACAAATGTCATAATGCTAAATGTCAAAAATAAAAAGTGTCACCATGAAAAATGTCAAAAATAACAAATTTCAAGATGGCAAATGTCAAAGATGTCAAATGACAAATGTCACAATGCTAAATGTCAAAAATGATAAGTGTCACCATGAAAAATGTCAAAAATGACAAATTTTAAGATGGCAAATGTCCAAGATGTCAAATGACAAATGTCACAATGCTAAATATCAAAAATGACAAATTTCAAGATGACAAATGTCAAAGATGTCAAATGACAAATGTCACAATGCTAAATGTCAAAAATGAAAAGTGTCACCATGAAAAATGTCAAAAACGACAAATTTCAAAATGGCAAATATCAAAACTGACAAATGTCACAATGCTAAATGTCAAAAATGATAAGTGTCACCATGAAAAATGTCAAAAATGACAAATTTTAAGATGGCAAATGTCCAAGATGTCAAATGACAAATGTCACAATGCTAAATGTCAAAAATGACAAATTTCAAGATGGCAAAGGTCAAAGATGTCAAATGACAAATGTCACAATGCAAAATGTCAAAAATGAAAAGTGTCACCATGAAAAATGTCAAAAATAACAAATTTTAAGATGGCAAATGTCAAAGATGTCAAATGACAAATGTCACAATGCTAAATGTCAAAAATGAAAAGTGTCACCATGAAAAATCTCTAAAATGACAAATTTCAAGATGGCAAATATCAAAGATGTCAAATGACAAATGTCACAATGCTAAATGTCAAAAATGAAAAGTGTCACCATGAAAAATGTCAAAAATAACAAATTTCAAGATGGCAAATGTCAAAAATGTCAAATGACAAATGTCAAAAATGAAAAGTGTCACCATGAAAAATGTCAAAAATGACAAATTTCAAGATGGCAAATGTCAAAGATGTCAAATGACAAATGTCACAATGCTAGATGTCAAAAATGAAAAGTGTTACCATGAAAAATGTCAAAAATAACAAATTTCAAGATAGCAAATGTCAAAGATGTCAAATGACAAATGTCACAATGCTAAATGTCAAAAATGAAAAGTGTCACCATGAAAAATGTCAAAAATGACAAATTTCAAGATTGCAAATGTCAAAGATGTCAAATGACAAATGTCACAATGCTAAATATCAAAAATGAAAGGTGTCACCACGAAAAATGTCAAAAATGACAAATTTCAAGATGGCAAATGTCAAAGATGTCAAATGACAAATGTCACAATGCTAAATGTCAAAAATGACAAATATCAAGATGGCAAATGTCAAAGATGTCAAATGACAAATGTCACAATGCTAAATGTCAAAAATGAAAAGTGTCACCATGAAAAATGTCAAAAATGACAAATTTCAAGATGGCAAATGTCAAAGATGTCAAATGACAAATGTCACAATGCTAAATGTCAAAAATGAAAAGTGTCACTATGAAAAATGTCAAAAATGACAAATTTCAAGATGGCAAATGTCAAAGATGTCAAATGACAAATGTCACAATGCTAGATGTCAAAAATGAAAAGTGTTACCATGAAAAATGTCAAAAATAACAAATTTCAAGATGGCAAATGTCAAAGATGTCAAATGACAAATGTCACAATGCTAAATGTCAAAAATGAAAAGTGTTACCATGAAAAATCTCAAAAATGACAAATTTCAAGATGGCAAATATCAAAGATGTCAAATGACAAATGTCACAATGCTAAATGTCAAAAATGAAAAGTGTCACCATGAAAAATGTCAAAAATGACAAATTTCAAGATTGCAAATGTCAAAGATGTCAAATGACAAATGTCACAATGCTAAATGTCAAAAATGAAAAGTGTCACCATGAAAAATGTCAAAAATGACAAATTTCAAGATGGCAAATGTCAAAACTGACAAATGTCACAATGCTAAATGTCAAAAATGATAAGTGTCACCATGAAAAATGTCAAAAATGACAAATTTTAAGATGGCAAATGTCCAAGATGTCAAATGACAAATGTCACAATGCTAAATGTCAAAAATGACAAATATCAAGATGGCAAATGTCAAAGATGTCAAATGACAAATGTCACAATGCTAAATGTCAAAAATGAAAAGTGTCACCATGAAAAATGTCAAAAATGACAAATTTCAAGATTGCAAATGTCAAAGATGTCAAATGACAAATGTCACAATGCTAAATGTCAAAAATGAAAGGTGTCACCACGAAAAATGTTAAAAATGACAAATTTCAAGATGGCAAATGTCAAAGATGTCAAATGACAAATGTCACAATGCTAAATGTCAAAAATGAAAAGTGTCACCATGAAAAATGTCAAAAATGACAAACTTCAAGATGGCAAATGTCAAAACTGACAAATGTCACAATGCTAAATGTCAAAAATGATAAGTGTCACCATGAAAAATGTCAAAAATGACAAATTTTAAGATGGCAAATGTCCAAGATGTCAAATGACAAATGTCACAATGCTAAATGTCAAAAATGACAAATATCAAGATGGCAAATGTCAAAGATGTCAAATGACAAATGTCACAATGCTAAATGTCAAAAATGAAAAGTGTCACCATGAAAAATGTCAAAAATGACAAATTTCAAGATTGCAAATGTCAAAGATGTCAAATGACAAATGTCACAATGCTAAATGTCAAAAATGAAAGGTGTCACCACGAAAAATGTCAAAAATGACAAATTTCAAGATGGCAAATGTCAAAGATGTCAAATGACAAATGTCACAATGCTAAATGTCAAAAATGAAAAGTGTCACCATGAAAAATGTCAAAAATGACAAACTTCAAGATGGCAAATGTCAAAACTGACAAATGTCACAATGCTAAATGTCAAAAATGATAAGTGTCACCATGAAAAATGTCAAAAATGACAAATTTTAAAATGGCAAATGTCCAAGATGTCAAATGACAAATGTCACAATGCTAAATGTCAAAAATGACAAATATCAAGATGGCAAATGTCAAAGATGTCAAATGACAAATGTCACAATGCTAAATGTCAAAAATGAAAAGTGTCACCATGAAAAATGTCAAAAATGACAAATTTCAAGATGGCAAATGTCAAAGATGTCAAATGACAAATGTCACAATGCTAAATGTCAAAAATGACAAATATCAAGATGGCAAATGTCAAAGATGTCAAATGACAAATGTCACAATGCTAAATGTCAAAAATGAAAAGTGTCACCATGAAAAAGGTCAAAAATGACAAATTTCAAGATGGCAAATGTCAAAGATGTCAAATGACAAATGTCACAATGATAAATGTCAAAAATGAAAAGTGTCACTATGAAAAATGTCAAAAATGACAAATTTCAAGATGGCAAATGTCAAAGATGTCAAATGACAAATGTCACAATGCTAAATGTCAAAAATGAAAAGTGTCACCATGAAAAATGTCAAAAATGACAAATTTCAAGATGGCAAATGTCAAAACTGACAAATGTCACAATGCTAAATGTCAAAAATGAAAAGTGTCACCATGAAAAATGTCAAAAATGACAAATTTCAAGATAGCAAATGTCAAAGATGTCAAATGACAAATGTCACAATGCTAAATGTCAAAAATGAAAAGTGTCAAAAATGACAAATTTCAAGATGGCAAATGTCTTAGATGTCAAATGACAAATGTCACAATGCTAAATGTCAAAAATGACAAATTTCAAGATGGCAAATGTCTAAGATGTCAAATGACAAATGTCATAATGCTAAATGTCAAAAATAAAAAGTGTCACCATGAAAAATGTCAAAAATGACAAATTTCAAGATGGCAAATGTCAAAGATGTCAAATGACAAATATCACAATGCTAAATGTCAAAAATGACAAATTTCAAGATGGCAAATGTCAAAGATGTCAAATGACAAATATCACAATGCCAAATGTCAAAAATGAAAAGTGTCACCAGTAAAAATGTCAAAAATGACAAATTTCAAGATGGCAAATGTCAAAGATGTCAAATGACAAATGTCACAATGCTAAATGTCAAAAATGAAAAGTGTCACCATGAAAAATGTCAAAAATGACAAATTTCAAGATGGCAAATGTCAAAGATGTCAAATGACAAATGTCACAATGCTAAATGTCAAAAATGAAAAGTGTCACCATGAAAAATGTCAAAAATGACAAATTTCAAGATGGCAAATGTCAAAGATGTCAAATGACAAATGTCACAATGCTAAATGTCAAAAATGACAAATTTCAAGATGGCAAGTGTCAAAGATGTCAAATGACAAATGTCACAATGCTAAATGTCAAAAATGAAAAGTGTCACCAGGAAAAATGTCAAAAATGACAAATTTCAAGATGGCAAATATCAAAGATGTCAAATGACAAATGTCACAATGCTAAATGTCAAAAATGAAAAGTGTCACCATGAAAAATGTCATAAATGACAAATTTCAAGATGGCAAATATCAAAGATGTCAAATGACAAATGTCACAATGCTAAATGTCAAAAATGATAAGTGTCACCATGAAAAATGTCAAAAATAACAAATTTCAAGATGGCAAATGTCCAAGATGTCAAATGACAAATGTCACAATGCTAAATGTTAAAAATGAAAAGTGTCACCATGAAAAATGTCAAAAATGACAAATTTCAAGATGGCAAATGTCAAAAATGCAAATGACAATTGTCACAATGCTAAATGTCAAAAATGATAAGTGTCACCATGAAAAATGTCAAAAATAACAAATTTCAAGATGGCAAATATCAAAGATGTCAAATGACAAATGTCACAATGCTAAATGTCAAAAATGAAAAGTGTCACCATGAAAAATGTCAAAAATGACAAATTTTAAGATGGCAAATGTCAAAGATGTCAAATGACAAATGTCATAATGCTAAATGTCAAAAATAAAAAGTGTCACCATGAAAAATGTCAAAAATAATAAATTTCAAGATGGCAAATGTCAAAAATGTTAAATGACAAATGTCACAATGCTAAGTGTTAAAAATGAAAGGTGTCACCATGAAAAATGTCAAAAATGAAAAATTTCAAGATGGCAAATGTCAAAACTGACAAATGTCAGAATGCTAAATGTCAAAAATGAAAAGTGTCACCATGAAAAATGTCAAAAATAACAAATTTCAAGATGGCAAATGTCAAAGATGTCAAATGACAAATGTCACAATGCTAAATGTCAAAAATGAAAAGTGTCACCATGAAAAATGTCAAAAATGACAAATTTCAAGATGGCAAATATCAAAGATGTCAAATGAAAAATGTCACAATGCTAAATGTCAAAAATGACAAATTTCAAGATGGCAAATGTCACAGATGTCAAATGACAAATGTCACAATGCTAAATGTCAAAAATAAAAAGTGTCACCATGAAAAATGTCAAAAATGACAAATTTCAAGATGGCAAATGTCAAAGATGTCAAATGACAAATGTCACAATGCTAAATGTCAAAAATGATAAGTGTCACCATGAAAAATGTCAAAAATAACAAATTTCAAGATGGCAAATGTCAAAGATGTCAGATGACAAATGTCACAATGCTAAATGTCAAAAATGAAAAGTGTCACCATAAAAAATGTCAAAAATGACAAATTTCAAAATGGCAAATATCAAAGATGTCAAATGACAAATGTCACAATGCTAAATGTCAAAAATGAAAAGTGTCAACATGAAAAATGTCAAAAATAACAAATTTCAAGATGGCAAATGTCAAAGATGTCAAATGACAAATGTCACAATGCTAAATGTCAAAAATGAAAAGTGTCACCATGAAAAATGTCAAAAATGACAAATTTCAAAATGGCAAATATCAAAACTGACAAATGTCACAATGCTAAATGTCAAAAATGATAAGTGCCACCATGAAAAATGTCAAAAATGACAAATTTCAAGATGGCAAATGTCCAAGATGTCAAATGACAAATGTCACAATGCTAAATGTCAAAAATGACAAATTTCAAGATGGCAAATGTCAAAGATGTTAAATGACAAATGTCACAATGCTAAATGTCAAAAATGAAAAGTGTCACCATGAAAAATGTCAAAAATGACAAATTTCAAGATGGCAAATGTCAAAGATGTCAAATGACAAATGTCACAATGCTAAATGTCAAAAATGAAAAGTGTCACCATGAAAAATGTCAAAAATAACAAATTTCAAGATGGCAAATGTCAAAGATGTCAAATGACAAATGTCACAATGCTAAATGTCAAAAATGAAAAGTGTCACTATGAAAAATGTCAAAAATGACAAATTTCAAGATGGCAAATATCAAAGATGTGAAATGACAAATGTCACAATGCTAAATGTCAAAAATGAAAAGTGTCACCATGAAAAATGTCAAAAATAACAAATTTCAAGATGGCAAATGTCAAAGATGTCAAATGACAAATGTCACAATGCTAAATGTCAAAAATGAAAAGTGTCACCATGAAAAATGTCAAAAATAACAAATTTCAAGATGACAAATGTCAAAGCTGACAAATGTCAAAATGCCAAATGTCAAAAATGAAAAGTGTCACCATTAAAAATGTCAAAAATGACAAATTTCAAGATGGCAAATCTCAAAGATGTCAAATGACAAATGTCACAATGCTAGATGTCAAAAATGAAAAGTGTTACCATGAAAAATGTCAAAAATAACAAATTTCAAGATGGCAAATGTCAAAGATGTCAAATGACAAATGTCACAATGCTAAATGTCAAAAATGAAAAGTGTCACCATGAAAAATGTCAAAAATGACAAATTTCAAGATTGCAAATGTCACAATGCTAAATGTCAAAAATGAAAAGTGTCACCATGAAAAATGTCAAAAATGACAAATTTCAAGATGGCAAATGTCAAAGATGTCAAATGACAAATGTCACAATGCTAAATGTCAAAAATGAAAAGTGTCACCATGAAAAATGTCAAAAATGACAAATTTCAAGATGGCAAATGTCAAAACTGACAAATGTCACAATGCTAAATGTCAAAAATGATAAGTGTCACCATGAAAAATGTCAAAAATGACAAATTTTAAGATGGCAAATGTCCAAGATGTCAAATGACAAATGTCACAATGCTAAATGTCAAAAATGACAAATTTCAAGATGGCAAATGTCAAAGATGTCAAATGACAAATTTCACAATGCTAAATGTCAAAAATGAAAAGTGTCACCATGAAAAATGTCAAAAATGCCAATTTCAAGATGGCAAATGTCAAAGATGTCAAATGACAAATGTCACAATGCTAAATGTCAAAAATGAAAAGTGTCACCATGAAAAATGTCAAAAATGACAAATTTCAAGATGGCAAATATCAAAGATGTCAAATGACAAATGTCACAATGCTAAATGTCAAAAATGAAAAGTGTCACCATAAAAAATGTCAAAAATGACAAATTTCAAGATGGCAAATGTCAAAACTGACAAATGTCACAATGCTTAATGTCAAAAATGAAAAGTGTCACCATGAAAAATGTCAAAAATGACAAATTTCAAGATGGCAAATGTCAAAGATGTCAAATGACAAATGTCACAATGCTAAATGTCAAAAATGAAAAGTGTCAAAAATGACAAATTTCAAGATGGCAAATGTCTAAGATGTCAAATGACAAATGTCACAATGCTAAATGTCAAAAATGACAAATTTCAAGATGGCGAATGTCTAAGATGTCAAATGACAAATGTCATAATGCTAAATGTCAAAAATAAAAAGTGTCACCATGAAAAATGTCAAAAATGTCAAATTTCAAGATGGCAAATGTCAAAGATGTCAAATGACAAATATCACAATGCTAAATGTCAAAAATGACAAATTTCAAGATGGCAAATGTCAAAGATGTCAAATGACAAATGTCACAATGCTAAATGTCAAAAATGAAAAGTGTCACCATGAAAAATGTCAAAAATGACAAATTTCAAGATGGCAAATGTCAAAGATGTCAAATGACAAATGTCACAATGCTAAATGTCAAAAATGAAAAGTGTCACCATGAAAAATGTCAAAAATGACAAATTTCAAGATGGCAAATGTCAAAAATGTCAAATGACAAATGTCACAATGCTAAATGTCAAAAATGAAAAGTGTCACCATAAAAAATGTCAAAAATGACAAATTTCAAGATGGCAAATGTCAAAGATGTCAAATGACAAATGTCACAATGCTAAATGTTAAAAATGACAAATTTCAAGATGGCAAATGTCAAAACTGACAAATGTCACAATGCTAAATGTCAAAAATGAAAAGTGTCACCATGAAAAATGTCAAAAATGACAAATTTCAAGATGGCAAATGTCAAAGATGTCAAATGACAAATGTCACAATGCTAAATGTCAAAAATGAAAAGTGTCAAAAATGACAAATTTCAAGATGGCAAATGTCTAAGATGTCAAATGACAAATGTCACAATGCTAAATGTCAAAAATGAAAAGTGTCACCATGAAAAATGTCAAAAATGACAAATTTCAAGATGGCAAATGTCAAAACTGACAAATGTCACAATGCTAAATGTCAAAAATGAAAAGTGTCACCATGAAAAATGTCAAAAATGACAAATTTCAAGATGGCAAATGTCAAAGATGTCAAATGACAAATGTCACAATGCTAAATGTCAAAAATGAAAAGTGTCACCATGAAAAATGTCAAAAATGACAAATTTCAAGATAGCAAATGTCAAAGATGTCAAATAACAAATGTCACAATGCTAAATGTCAAAAATGAAAAGTGTCACCATGAAAAATGTCAAAAATAACAAATTTCCAGATGGCAAATGTCAACGATGTCAAATGACAAATGTCACAATGCTAAATGTCAAAAATGAAAAGTGTCACCATGAAAAATGTCAAAAATGACAAATTTCAAGATGGCAAATGTCAAAGATGTCAAATGACAAATGTCACAATGCTAAATGTCAAAAATGAAAAGTGTCACCATGAAAAATGTCAAAAATGACAAATTTCAAGATGGCAAATGTCAAAACTGACAAATGTCACAATGCTAAATGTCAAAAATGATAAGTGTCACCATGAAAAATGTCAAAAATGACAAATTTTAAGATGGCAAATGTCCAAGATGTCAAATGACAAATGTCACAATGCTAAATGTCAAAAATGACAAATTTCAAGATGGCAAATGTCAAAGATGTCAAATGACAAATTTCACAATGCTAAATGTCAAAAATGAAAAGTGTCACCATGAAAAATGTCAAAAATGCCAATTTCAAGATGGCAAATGTCAAAGATGTCAAATGACAAATGTCACAATGCTAAATGTCAAAAATGAAAAGTGTCACCATGAAAAATGTCAAAAATGACAAATTTCAAGATGGCAAATATCAAAGATGTCAAATGACAAATGTCACAATGCTAAATGTCAAAAATGAAAAGTGTCACCATAAAAAATGTCAAAAATGACAAATTTCAAAATGGCAAATGTCAAAACTGACAAATGTCACAATGCTTAATGTCAAAAATGAAAAGTGTCACCATGAAAAATGTCAAAAATGACAAATTTCAAGATGGCAAATGTCAAAGATGTCAAATGACAAATGTCACAATGCTAAATGTCAAAAATGAAAAGTGTCAAAAATGACAAATTTCAAGATGGCAAATGTCTAAGATGTCAAATGACAAATGTCACAATGCTAAATGTCAAAAATGACAAATTTCAAGATGGCAAATGTCTAAGATGTCAAATGACAAATGTCATAATGCTAAATGTCAAAAATAAAAAGTGTCACCATGAAAAATGTCAAAAATGTCAAATTTCAAGATGGCAAATGTCAAAGATGTCAAATGACAAATATCACAATGCTAAATGTCAAAAATGACAAATTTCAAGATGGCAAATGTCAAAGATGTCAAATGACAAATGTCACAATGCTAAATGTCAAAAATGAAAAGTGTCACCATGAAAAATGTCAAAAATGACAAATTTCAAGATGGCAAATGTCAAAGATGTCAAATGACAAATGTCACAATGCTAAATGTCAAAAATGAAAAGTGTCACCATGAAAAATGTCAAAAATGACAAATTTCAAGATGGCAAATGTCAAAAATGTCAAATGACAAATGTCACAATGCTAAATGTCAAAAATGAAAAGTGTCACCATAAAAAATGTCAAAAATGACAAATTTCAAGATGGCAAATGTCAAAGATGTCAAATGACAAATGTCACAATGCTAAATGTTAAAAATGACAAATTTCAAGATGGCAAATGTCAAAACTGACAAATGTCACAATGCTAAATGTCAAAAATGAAAAGTGTCACCATGAAAAATGTCAAAAATGACAAATTTCAAGATGGCAAATGTCAAAGATGTCAAATGACAAATGTCACAATGCTAAATGTCAAAAATGAAAAGTGTCAAAAATGACAAATTTCAAGATGGCAAATGTCTAAGATGTCAAATGACAAATGTCACAATGCTAAATGTCAAAAATGAAAAGTGTCACCATGAAAAATGTCAAAAATGACAAATTTCAAGATGGCAAATGTCAAAACTGACAAATGTCACAATGCTAAATGTCAAAAATGAAAAGTGTCACCATGAAAAATGTCAAAAATGACAAATTTCAAGATGGCAAATGTCAAAGATGTCAAATGACAAATGTCACAATGCTAAATGTCAAAAATGAAAAGTGTCACCATGAAAAATGTCAAAAATGACAAATTTCAAGATAGCAAATGTCAAAGATGTCAAATAACAAATGTCACAATGCTAAATGTCAAAAATGAAAAGTGTCACCATGAAAAATGTCAAAAATAACAAATTTCCAGATGGCAAATGTCAACGATGTCAAATGACAAATGTCACAATGCTAAATGACAAAAACGAAAAGTGTCACCATGAAAAATGTCAAAAATGAGAAATTTCAAGATGGCAAATGTCAAAGATATCAAATGACAAATATTACAATGCTAAATGCCAAAAATGACAAATTTCAAGATGGCAAATGTCAAAGATGTCAAATGACAAATGTCACAATGCTAAATGTCAAAAATGAAAAGTGTCACCATGAAAAATGTCAAAAATGACAAATTTCAAGATGGCAAATGTCAAAGATGTCAAATGACAAATGTCACAATGCTAAATGTCAAAAATGAAAAGTGTCACCATAAAAAATGACAAATGTCAAAGATGTCAAATGACAAATGTCACAATGCTAAATGTCAAAAATGAAAAGTGTCACCATGAAAAATGTCAAAAATGACAAATTTCAAGATGGCAAATGTCAAAACTGACAAATGTCACAATGCTAAATGTCAAAAATGAAAAGTGTCACCATGAAAAATGTCAAAAATGACAAATTTCAAGATGGCAAATGTCAAAGATGTCAAATGACAAATGTCACAATGCTAAATGTCAAAAATGAAAAGTGTCAAAAATGACAAATTTCAAGATGGCAAATGTCTAAGATGTCAAATGACAAATGTCACAATGCTAAATGTCAAAAATGAAAAGTGTCACCATGAAAAATGTCAAAAAATGACAAATTTCAAGATGGCAAATGTGAAAGATGTCAAATGACAAATGTCACAATGCTAAATGTCAAAAATGAAAAGTGTCACCATGAAAAATGTCAAAAATGACAAATTTCAAGATGGCAAATGTCAAAGATGTCAAATGACAAATGTCACAATGCTAAATGTCAAAAATGAAAAGTGTCAAAAATGACAAATTTCAAGATGGCAAATGTCTAAGATGTCAAATGACAAATGTCACAATGCTAAATGTCAAAAATGAAAAGTGTCAGAATGCTAAATGTAAAAAATGACAAATTTCAAGATGGAAAATGTCAAAACTGACAAATGTCACAATGCTAAATGTCAAAAATGAAAAGTGTCACCATGAAAAATGACAAAAATAACAAATTTCAAGATGGCAAATCTCAAAGATGTCAAATGACAAATGTCACAATGCTAAATGTCAAAAATGACAAATTTCAAGATGGCAAATGTCAAAGATGTCAAATGACAAATGTCACAATGCTAAATGTCAAAAATGAAAAGTGTCACCATGAAAAATGTCAAAAATGACAAATTTCAAGATGGCGAATGTCAAAACTGACAAATGTCACAATGCTAACTGTCAAAAATGAAAAGTGTCACCATGAAAAATGTCAAAAATGACAAATTTCAAGATGGCAAATGTCAAAGATGTCAAATGACAAATGTAACAATGCTAAATGTCAAAAATGAAAAGTGTCAAAAATGACAAATTTCAAGATGGCAAATGTCTAAGATGTCAAATGACAAATGTCACAATGCTAAATGTCAAAAATGAAAAGTGTCACAATGCTAAATGTCAAAAATGACAAATTTCAAGATGGCAAATGTCAAAACTGACAAATGTCACAATGCTAAATGTCAAAAATGAAAAGTGTCACCATGAAAAATGTCAAAAATAACAAATTTCAAGATGGCAAATGTCAAAGATGTCAAATGACAAATGTCACAATGCTAAATGTCAAAAATGACAAATTTCAAGATGGCAAATGTCAAAGATGTCAAATGACAAATGTCACAATGCTAAATGTAAAAAATGAAAAGTGTCACCATGAAAAATGTCAAAAATGACAAATTTCAAGATGGCAAATGTCAAAGATGTCAAATGACAAATGTCACAATGCTAAATGTCAAAAATGAAAAGTGTCACCATAAAAAATGTCAAAAATGACAAATTTCAAGATGGCAAATGTGAAAGATGTCAAATGACAAATGTCACAATGCTAAATGTCAAAAATGAAAAGTGTCACCATGAAAAATGTCAAAAATGACAAATTTCAAGATGGCAAATGTCAAAGATGTCAAATGACAAATGTCACAATGCTAAATGTCAAAAATGACAAATTTCAAGATGGCAAATGTCAAAGATGTCAAATGACAAATGTCACAATGCTAAATGTAAAAAATGAAAAGTGTCACCATGAAAAATGTCAAAAATGACAAATTTCAAGATGGCAAATGTCAAAGATGTCAAATGACAAATGTCACAATGCTAAATGTCAAAAATGAAAAGTGTCACCATAAAAAATGTCAAAAATGACAAATTTCAAGATGGCAAATGTGAAAGATGTCAAATGACAAATGTCACAATGCTAAATGTCAAAAATGACAAATTTCAAGATGGCAAATGTCAAAGATGTCAAATGACAAATGTCACAATGCTAAATGTAAAAAATGAAAAGTGTCACCATGAAAAATGTCAAAAATGACAAATTTCAAGATGGCAAATGTCAAAGATGTCAAATGACAAATGTCACAATGCTAAAGGTCAAAAATGAAAAGTGTCAAAAATGACAAATTTCAAGATGGCAAATGTCTAAGATGTCAAATGACAAATGTCACAATGCTAAATGTCAAAAATAAAAAGTGTCACCATGAAAAATGTCAAAAATGACAAATTTCAAGATGGCAAATGTCAAAACTGACAAATGTCACAATGCTAAATGTCAAAAATGAAAAGTGTCACCATGAAAAATGTCAAAAATGACAAATTTTAAGATGGCAAATGTCAAAGATGTCAAATGACAAATGTCACAATGCTAAATGTTAAAAATGAAAAGTGTCACCATGAAAAATGTCAAAAATGACAAATTTCAAGATGGCAAATGTCAAAGATGTCAAATGACAAACGTCACAATGCTAAATGTCAAAAATGAAAAGTGTCACCATGAAAAATGTCAAAAATAACAAATTTCAAGATGGCAAATGTCAAAGATGTCAAATGACAAATGTCACAATGCTAAATGTCAAAAATGAAAAGTGTCACCATGAAAAATGTCAAAAATGACAAATTTCAAGATGGCAAATGTCAAAGATGTCAAATGACAAATGTCACAATGCTAAATGTCAAAAATGAAAAGTGTCAAAAATGACAAATTTCAAGATGGCAAATGTCTAAGATGTCAAATGACAAATGTCACAATGCTAAATGTCAAAAATGAAAAGTGTCACCATGAAAAATATCAAAAATGACAAATTTCAAGATGGCAAATGTCAAAACTGACAAATGTCACAATGCTAAATGTCAAAAATGAAAAGTGTCACCATGAAAAATGTCAAAAATGACAAATTTCAAGATGGCAAATGTCAAAGATGTCAAATGACAAATGTCACAATGCTAAATGTCAAAAATGAAAAGTGTCACCATGAAAAATGTCAAAAATGACAAATTTCAAGATGGCAAATGTCAAAGATGTCAAATGACAAATGTCACAATGCTAAATGTCAAAAATGAAAAGTGTCACCATGAAAAATGTCAAAAATAACAAATTTCAAATTGGCAAATTTCAAGATGGCAAATGTCAAAGATGTCAAATGACAAATGTCACAATGCTAAATGTCAAAAATGAAAAGTGTCACCATGAAAAATGTCAAAAATGACAAATTTTAAGATGGCAAATGTCAAAGATGTCAAATGACAAATATCACAATGCTAAATGTCAAAAATGACAAATTTCAAGATGGCAAATGTCAAAGATGTCAAATGACAAATGTCACAATGCTAAATGTCAAAAATGAAAAGTGTCACCATGAAAAATGTCAAAAATGACAAATTTCAAGATGGCAAATGTCAAAGATGTCAAATGACAAATGTCACAATGCTAAATGTCAAAAATGACAAATTTCAAGATGGCAAATGTCAAAACTGACAAATGTCACAATGCTAAATGTCAAAAATGAAAAGTGTCACCATCAAAAATGTCAAAAATAACAAATTTCAAGATGGCAAATGTCAAAGATGTCAAATGACAAATGTCACAATGCTAAATGTCAAAAATGACAAATTTCAAGATGGAAAATGTCAAAGATGTCAAATGACAAATGTCACAATGCTAAATGTCAAAAATGAAAAGTGTCACCATGAAAAATGTCAAAAATGACAAATTTCAAGATGGCAAATGTCAAAGATGTCAAATGACAAATGTCACAATGCTAAATGTCAAAAATGAAAAGTGTCACCATGAAAAATGTCAAAAATGACAAATTTCAAGATGGCAAATGTCAAAGCTGACAAATGTCACAATGCTAAATGTCAAAAATGAAAAGTGTCACCATGAAAAATGTCAAAAATGACAAATTTCAAGATGGCAAATGTCAAAGATGTCAAATGACAAATGTCACAATGCTAAATGTCAAAAATGAAAAGTGTCAAAAATGACAAATTTCAAGATGGCAAATGTCTAAGATGTCAAATGACAAATGTCACAATGCTAAATGTCAAAAATGAAAAGTGTCACCATGAAAAATGTCAAAAATGACAAATTTCAAAATGGCAAATGTCAAAACTGACAAATGTCACAATGCCAAATGTCAAAAATGAAACGTGTCACCATGAAAAATGTCAAAAATAACAAATTGTAAGATGGCAAATGTCAAAGATGTCAAATGACAAATGTCACAATGCTAAATGTCAAAATGACAAATTTCAAGATGGCAAATGTCAAAGATGTCAAATGACAAATGTCACAATGCTAAATGTCAAAAATGAAAAGTGTCACCATGAAAAATGTCAAAAATGACAAATATCAAGATGGCAAATGTCAAAAATAACAAATTTCAAGATGGCAAATGTCCAAGATGTCAAATGACAAATGTCACAATGCTAAATGTCAAAAATGAAAAGTGTCACCATGAAAAATGTCAAAAATGACAAATTTCAAGATGGCAAATGTCAAAAATGCAAATGACAAATGTCACAATGCTAAATGTCAAAAATGAAAAGCGTCACCATAAAAATGTCAAAAATGACAAATTTCAAGATGGCAAATGTCAAAGATGTCAAATGACAAATGTCACAATGCTAAATGTCAAAAATAAAAAGTGTCACCATGAAAAATGTCAAAAATGACAAATTTCAAGATGGCAAATGTCAAAGATGTCAAATGACAAATGTCACAATGCTAAATGTCAAAAATGAAAAGTGTCACAACGCTAAATGTCAAAAATGACAAATTTTAAGATGGCAAATGTCACAATGCTAAATGTCAAAAATGAAAATGTCACCATAAAAAATGTCAAAAATAACAAATTTCAAGATAGCAAATGTCAGAGATGTCAAATGACAAATGTCACAATGCTAAATGTCAAAAATGACAAATTTCAAGATGGCAAATGTCAAAGATGTCAAATGACAAATGTCACAATGCCAAATGTCAAAAATGAAAAGTGTCACCATGAAAAATGTCAAAAATGACAAATTTCAAGATGGCAAATGTCAAAGATGTCAAATGACGAATGTCACAATGCTAAATGTGAAAAATGACAAATTTCAAGATGGCAAATGTTAAAGATGTCAAATGACAAATGTCACAATGCTAAATGTCAAAAATGAAAAGTGTCACCATGAAAAATGTCAAAAAAGACAAATTTCAAGATGGCAAATGCCAAAGATGTCAAATGACAAATGTCACAATGCTAAATGTCAAAAATGAAAAGTGTCACCATAAAAAATGTCAAAAATGACAAATTTCAAGATGGCAAATGTCAAAACTGACAAATGTCACAATGCTAAATGTCAAAAATGAAAAGTGTCACCATGAAAAATGTCAAAAATGACAAATTTCAAGGTGGCAAATGTCAAAGATGTCAAATGACAAATGTCACAATGCTAAATGTCAAAAATGAAAAGTGTCACCATGAAAAATGTCAAAAATAACAAATTTCAAGATGGCAAATGTCAAAGATGTCAAATGACAAATGTCACAATGCTAAATGTCAAAAATGACAAATTTCAAGATGGCAAATGTCAAAGATGTCAAATGACAAATGTCACAATGCTAAATGTCAAAAATGAAAAGTGTCAAAAATGGCAAATTTCAAGATGGCAAATGTCTAAGATGTCAAATGACAAATGTCACAATGCTAAATGTCAAAAATGAAAAGTGTCACCATGAAAAATGTCAAAAATGACAAATTTCAAGATGGCAAATGTCAAAGATGTCAAATGACAAATGTCACAATGCTAAATGTCAAAAATGAAAAGTGTCACCATGAAAAATGTCAAAAATGACAAATTTCAAGATGGCAAATGTCAAAGATGTCAAATGACAATTGTCACAATGCTAAATGTCAAAAATGAAAAGTGTCACAACGCTAAATGTCAAAAATGACAAATTTTAAGATGGCAAATGTCACAATGCTAAATGTCAAAAATGAAAATGTCACCATGAAAAATGTCAAAAATAACAAATTTCAAGATAGCAAATGTCAAAGATGTCAAATGACAAATGTCACAATGCTAAATGTCAAAAATGACAAATTTCAAGATGGCAAATGTCAAAGATGTCAAATGACAAATGTCACAATGCTAAATGTCAAAAATGAAAAGTGTCACCATGAAAAATGTCAAAAATGACAAATTTCAAGATGGCAAATGTCAAAGATGTCAAATGACAAATGTCACAATGCTAAATGTCAAAAATGACAAATTTCAAGATGGCAAATGTTAAAGATGTCAAATGACAAATGTCACAATGCTAAATGTCAAAAATGAAAAGTGTCACCATGAAAAATGTCAAAAAAGACAAATTTCAAGATGGCAAATGTCAAAGATGTCAAATGACAAATGTCACAATGCTAAATGTCAAAAATGAAAAGTGTCACCATAAAAAATGTCAAAAATGACAAATTTCAAGATGGCAAATGTCAAAACTGACAAATGTCACAATGCTAAATGTCAAAAATGAAAAGTGTCACCATGAAAAATGTCAAAAATGACAAATTTCAAGATGGCAAATGTCAAAGATGTCAAATGACAAATGTCACAATGCTAAATGTCAAAAATGAAAAGTGTCACCATGAAAAATGTCAAAAATAACAAATTTCAAGATGGCAAATGTCAAAGATGTCAAATGACAAATGTCACAATGCTAAATGTCAAAAATGACAAATTTCAAGATGGCAAATGTCAAAGATGTCAAATGACAAATGTCACAATGCTAAATGTCAAAAATGAAAAGTGTCACCATGAAAAATGTCAAAAATGACAAATTTCAAGATCGCAAATGTCAAAACTGACAAATGTCACAATGCTAAATGTCAAAAATGAAAAGTGTCACCATGAAAAATGTCAAAAATAACAAATTTTAAGATGGCAAATGTCAAAGATGTCAAATGACAAATGTCACAATGCTAAATGTCAAAAATAACAAATTTTAAGATGGCAAATGTCAAAGATGTCAAATGACAAATGTGACATTTGTCATTTGACATCTGTGACATTTGCTATCTTGAAATTTGTCATTTTTGACATTTTTCATGGTGACACTTTTCATTTTTGACATTTAGCATTGTGACATTTGTCATTTGACATCTTTGACATTTGCCATCTTGAAATTTGTCATTTTTGACATTTAGCATTGTGACATTTGTCATTTGACATCTTTGACATTTGCTATCTTGAAATTTGTTATTTTTGACATTTTTGACAAATTTCAAGATGGCAAATGTCAAAACTGACAAATGTCACAATGCTAAATGTCAAAAATGAAAAGTGTCACCATGAAAAATGTCAAAAATGACAAATTTCAAGATGGCAAATGTCAAAGATGTCAAATGACAAATGTCACAATGCTAAATGTCAAAAATGAAAAGTGTCAAAAATGGCAAATTTCAAGATGGCAAATGTCTAAGATGTCAAATGACAAATGTCACAATGCTAAATGTCAAAAATGAAAAGTGTCACCATGAAAAATGTCAAAAATGACAAATTTCAAGATGGCAAATGTCAAAGATGTCAAATGACAAATGTCACAATGCTAAATGTCAAAAATGAAAAGTGTCACCATGAAAAATGTCAAAAATGACAAATTTCAAGATGGCAAATGTCAAAGATGTCAAATGACAATTGTCACAATGCTAAATGTCAAAAATGAAAAGTGTCTCCATGAAAAATGTCAAAAATAACAAATTTCAAGATGGCAAATGTCAAATGACAAATGTCACAATGCTAAATGTCAAAAATGAAATGTGTCACCATGAAAAATGTCAAAAATGACAAATTTCAAGATGGCAAATGTCAAAACTGACAAATGTCACAATGCTAAATGTCAAAAATGAAAAGTGTCACCATGAAACATGTCAAAAATAACAAATTTCAAGATGGCAAATGACAAATGTCACAATGCTAAATGTCAAAAATGAAAAGTGTCACCATCAAAAATGTCAAAAATGACAAATTTCAAGATGGCAAATATCAAAGATGTCAAATGACAAATGTCACAATGCTAAATGTCAAAAATGACAAATTTCAAGAAGGCAAATGTCAAAGATGTCAAATGACAAATGTCACAATGCTAAATGTCAAAAATGAAAAGTGTCACCATGAAAAATGTCAAAAATGACAAATTTCAAGATGACAAATGTCAAAGATGTCAAATGACAAATGTCACAATGCTAAATGTCAAAAATGACAAATTTCAAGATGGCAAATGTCAAAGATGTCAAATGACAAATGTCACAATGCTAAATGTCAAAAATGAAAAGTGTCACGATGAAAAATGTCAAAAATGACAAATTTCAAGATGGCAAATGTCAAAACTGACAAATGTCACAATGATAAATGTCAAAAATGAAAAGTGTCACCATGAAACATGTCAAAAATAACAAATTTCAAGATGGCAAATGACAAATGTCACAATGCTAAATGTCAAAAATGAAAAGTGTCACCATCAAAAATGTCAAAAATGACAAATTTCAAGATGGCAAATATCAAAGATGTCAAATGACAAATGTCACAATGCTAAATGTCAAAAATGACAAATTTCAAGAAGGCAAATGTCAAAGATGTCAAATGACAAATGTCACAATGCTAAATGTCAAAAATGAAAAGTGTCACCATGAAAAATGTCAAAAATGACAAATTTCAAGATGGCAAATGTCAAAGATGTCAAATGACAAATGTCACAATGCTAAATGTCAAAAATGATAAGTGTCACCATGAAAAATGTCAAAAATAACAAATTTCAAGATGGCAAATGTCAAAGATGTCAAATGACAAATGTCACAATGCTAAATGTCAAAAATGAAAAGTGTCACCATGAAAAATGTCAAAAATGACAAATTTCAAGATGGCAAATGTCAAATGACAAATGTCACAATGCTAAATGTCAAAAATGAAATGTGTCACCATGAAAAATGTCAAAAATAACAAATTTCAAGATGGCAAATGTCAAATGACAAATGTCACAATGCTAAATGTCAAAAATGAAATGTGTCACCATGAAAAATGTCAAAAATGACAAATTTCAAGATGGCAAATGTCAAAACTGACAAATGTCACAATGCTAAATGTCAAAAATGAAAAGTGTCACCATGAAA
Source organism: Altica lythri (assembly GCA_964028335.1). Lineage (NCBI taxonomy): Eukaryota > Metazoa > Arthropoda > Insecta > Coleoptera > Chrysomelidae > Altica > Altica lythri. The sequence goes on along the minus strand of OZ034800.1, from coordinate 43,606,607 downwards.
CATGTCAAAAATAACAAATTTCAAGATGGCAAATGACAAATGTCACAATGCTAAATGTCAAAAATGAAAAGTGTCACCATCAAAAATGTCAAAAATGACAAATTTCAAGATGGCAAATATCAAAGATGTCAAATGACAAATGTCACAATGCTAAATGTCAAAAATGACAAATTTCAAGAAGGCAAATGTCAAAGATGTCAAATGACAAATGTCACAATGCTAAATGTCAAAAATGAAAAGTGTCACCATGAAAAATGTCAAAAATGACAAATTTCAAGATGACAAATGTCAAAGATGTCAAATGACAAATGTCACAATGCTAAATGTCAAAAATGACAAATTTCAAGATGGCAAATGTCAAAGATGTCAAATGACAAATGTCACAATGCTAAATGTCAAAAATGAAAAGTGTCACGATGAAAAATGTCAAAAATGACAAATTTCAAGATGGCAAATGTCAAAACTGACAAATGTCACAATGATAAATGTCAAAAATGAAAAGTGTCACCATGAAACATGTCAAAAATAACAAATTTCAAGATGGCAAATGACAAATGTCACAATGCTAAATGTCAAAAATGAAAAGTGTCACCATCAAAAATGTCAAAAATGACAAATTTCAAGATGGCAAATATCAAAGATGTCAAATGACAAATGTCACAATGCTAAATGTCAAAAATGACAAATTTCAAGAAGGCAAATGTCAAAGATGTCAAATGACAAATGTCACAATGCTAAATGTCAAAAATGAAAAGTGTCACCATGAAAAATGTCAAAAATGACAAATTTCAAGATGGCAAATGTCAAAGATGTCAAATGACAAATGTCACAATGCTAAATGTCAAAAATGATAAGTGTCACCATGAAAAATGTCAAAAATAACAAATTTCAAGATGGCAAATGTCAAAGATGTCAAATGACAAATGTCACAATGCTAAATGTCAAAAATGAAAAGTGTCACCATGAAAAATGTCAAAAATGACAAATTTCAAGATGGCAAATGTCAAAGATGTCAAATGACAAATGTCACAATGCTAAATGTCAAAAATGAAAAGTGTCACCATAAAAAATATCAAAAATAACAAATTTCAAGATGGCAAATGTCAAAGATATCAAATGACAAATGTCACAATGCTAAATGTCAAAAATAAAAAGTGTCACCATGAAAAATGTCAAAAATGACAAATTTCAAGATGGCAAATATCAAAACTGACAAATGTCACAATGCTAAATGTCAAAAATGATAAGTGTCACCATGAAAAATGTCAAAAATGACAAATTTCAAGATGGCAAATGTCCAAGATGTCAAATGACAAATGTCACAATGCTAAATGTCAAAAATGACAAATTTCAAGATAGCAAATGTCAAAGATGTCAAATGACAAATGTCACAATGCTAAATGTCAAAAATGACAAATTTTAAGATGGCAAATGTCACAATGCTAAATGTCAAAAATAAAAAGTGTCACCATGAAAAATGTCAAAAATAACAAATTTCAAGATAGCAAATGTCAAAGATGTCAAATGACAAATGTCACAATGCTAAATGTCAAAAATGACAAATTTCAAGATGGCAAATGTCAAAGATGTCAAATGACAAATGTCACAATGCTAAATGTCTAAAATGAAAAGTGTCACCATGAAAAATGTCAAAAATGACAAATTTCAAGATAGCAAATGTCAAAGATGTCAAATGACAAATGTCACAATGCTAAATGTCAAAAATAAAAAGTGTCACCATCTTGAAATTTGTCATTTTTGACATTTTTCATGGTCACACTTTTCATTTTTGACATTTAGCATTGCGACATTTGTCATTTGACATCTTTGACATTTGCCAAAACTGACAAATGTCACAATGCCAAATGTCAAAAATGAAAAGTGTCACCATGAAAAATGTCAAAAATAACAAATTTTAAGATGGCAAATGTCAAAGATGTCAAATGACAAATGTCACAATGCTAAATGTCAAAATGACAAATTTCAAGATGGCAAATGTCAAAGATGTCAAATGACAAATGTCACAATGCTAAATGTCAAAAATGATAAGTGTCACCATGAAAAATGTCAAAAATAACAAATTTCAAGATGGCAAATGTCAAAGATGTCAAATGACAAATGTCACAATGCTAAATGTCAAAAATGAAAAGTGTCACCATGAAAAATGTCAAAAATGACAAAGTTCAAGATGGCAAATGTCAAAGATGTCAAATGACAAATGTCACAATGCTAAATGTCAAAAATGAAAAGTGTCACCATAAAAAATATCAAAAATAACAAATTTCAAGATGGCAAATGTCAAAGATATCAAATGACAAATGTCACAATGCTAAATGTCAAAAATAAAAAGTGTCACCATGAAAAATGTCAAAAATGACAAATTTCAAGATGGCAAATATCAAAACTGACAAATGTCACAATGCTAAATGTCAAAAATGATAAGTGTCACCATGAAAAATGTCAAAAATGACAAATTTCAAGATGGCAAATGTCCAAGATGTCAAATGACAAATGTCACAATGCTAAATGTCAAAAATGACAAATTTCAAGATGGCAAATGTCAAAGATGTCAAATGACAAATGTCACAATGCTAAATGTCAAAAATGACAAATTTTAAGATGGCAAATGTCACAATGCTAAATGTCAAAAATAAAAAGTGTCACCATGAAAAATGTCAAAAATAACAAATTTCAAGATAGCAAATGTCAAAGATGTCAAATGACAAATGTCACAATGCTAAATGTCAAAAATGACAAATTTCAAGATGGCAAATGTCAAAGATGTCAAATGACAAATGTCACAATGCTAAATGTCTAAAATGAAAAGTGTCACCATGAAAAATGTCAAAAATGACAAATTTCAAGATAGCAAATGTCAAAGATGTCAAATGACAAATGTCACAATGCTAAATGTCAAAAATAAAAAGTGTCACCATCTTGAAATTTGTCATTTTTGACATTTTTCATGGTCACACTTTTCATTTTTGACATTTAGCATTGCGACATTTGTCATTTGACATCTTTGACATTTGCCAAAAATGACAAATGTCACAATGCCAAATGTCAAAAATGAAAAGTGTCACCATGAAAAATGTCAAAAATAACAAATTTTAAGATGGCAAATGTCAAAGATGTCAAATGACAAATGTCACAATGCTAAATGTCAAAATGACAAATTTCAAGATGGCAAATGTCAAAGATGTCAAATGACAAATGTCACAATGCTAAATGTCAAAAATGAAAAGTGTCACCATGAAAAATGTCAAAAATGACAAATTTCAAGATGGCAAATGTCAAAGATGGCAAATGACAAATGTCACAATGCTAAATGTCAAAAATGAAAAGTGTCACCACGAAAAATGTCAAAAATAACAAATTTCAAGATGGCAAATGTCAAAGATGTCAAATGACAAATATCACAATGCTAAATGTCAAAAATGACAAATTTTAAGATGGCAAATGTCACAGATGTCAAATGACAAATGTAACAATGCTAAATGTCAAAAATGAAAAGTGTCACTATGAAAAATGTAAAAAATGACAAATTTCAAGATGGCAAATGTCAAATATGTCAAATGACAAATGTCACAATGCTAAATGTCAAAAATGAAAAGTGTCACAATGCTAAATGTCAAAAATGACAAATTTTAAGATGGCAAATGTCAAAACTGACAAATGTCACAATGCTAAATGTCAAAAATGACAAATTTTAAGATGGCAAATGTCACAGATGTCAAATGACAAATGTAACAATGCTAGATGTCAAAAATGAAAAGTGTCACCATGAAAAATGTAAAAAATGACAAATTTCAAGATAGCAAATGTCAAATATGTCAAATGACAAATGTCACAATGCTAAATGTCAAAAATGAAAAGTGTCACAATGCTAAATGTCAAAAATGACAAATTTTAAGATGGCAAATGTCAAAACTGACAAATGTCACAATGCTAAATGTCAAAAATGAAAAGTGTTACCATGAAAAACGTCAAAAATAACAAATTTCAAGATGGCAAATGTCAAAGATGTCAAATGACAAATGTCACAATGCTAAATGTCAAAAATGAAAAGTGTCACCATGAAAAATGTCAAAAATGACAAATTTCAAGATGGCAAATGTCAAAGATGTCAAATGACAAATGTCACAATGCTAAATGTCAAAAATGAAAAGTGTCAACAATGACAAATTTTAAGATGGCAAATGTCTAAGATGTCAAATGACAAATGTCACAATGCTAAATATCAAAAATGAAAAGTGTCACAATGCTAAATGTCAAAAATGACAAATTTCAAGATGGCAAATGTCAAAACTGACAAATGTCACAATGCTAAATGTCAAAAATGACAAATTTCAAGATGGCAAATGTCAAAGATGTCAAATGACAAATGTCACAATGCTAAATGTCAAAAATGAAAAGTGTCACCATGAAAAATGTCAAAAATGACAAATTTCAAGATGGCAAATGTCAAAGATGTCAAATGACAAATGTCACAATGCTAAATGTCAAAAATGAAAAGTGTCACCATGAAAAATGTCAAAAATGACAAATTTCAAGATGGCAAATGTCAAAACTGACAAATGTCACAATGATAAATGTCAAAAATGATAAGTGTCACCATGAAAAATGTCAAAAATGACAAATTTCAAGATGGCAAATGTCAAAGATGTCAAATGACAAATGTCACAATGCTAAATGTCAAAAATGAAAAGTGTCACCATGAAAAATGTCAAAAATGACAAATTTCAAGATGGCAAATGTCAAAGATGTCAAATGACAAATGTCACAATGCTAAATGTCAAAAATGAAAAGTGTCACCAGGAAAAATGTCAAAAATGACAAATTTCAAGATGGCAAATATCAAAGATGTCAAATGACAAATGTCACAATGCTAAATGTCAAAAATGAAAAGTGTCACCATGAAAAATGTCATAAATGACAAATTTTAAGGTGGCAAATATCAAAGATGTCAAATGACAAATGTCACAATGCTAAATGTCAAAAATGATAAGTGTCACCATGAAAAATGTCAAAAATAACAAATTTCAAGATGGCAAATGTCCAAGATGTCAAATGACAAATGTTACAATGCTAAATGTCAAAAATGAAAAGTGTCACCATAAAATGTCAAAAATGACAAATTTCAAGATGGCAAATGTCAAAAATGCAAATGACAAATGTCACAATGCTAAATGTCAAAAATGATAAGTGTCACCATGAAAAATGTCAAAAATAACAAATTTCAAGATGGCAAATGTCAAAGATGTCAAATGACAAATGTCACAATGCTAAATGTCAAAAATGAAAAGTGTCACCATGAAAAATGTCAAAAATGACAAATTTCAAGATGGCAAATGTCAAAGATGTCAAATGACAAATGTCACAATGCTAAATGTCAAAAATGAAAAGTGTCACAACGCTAAATGTCAAAAATGACAAATTTTAAGATGGCAAATGTCACAATGCTAAATGTCAAAAATGAAAAGTGTCACCATGAAAAATGTCAAAAATAACAAATTTCAAGATAGCAAATGTCAAAGATGTCAAATGACAAATGTCACAATGCTAAATGTCAAAAATGAAAAGTGTCACCATGAAAAATGTCAGAAATGACAAATTTCAAGATGGCAAATGTCAAAGATGTCAAATGACAAATGTCACAATGCTAAATGTCAAAAATAAAAAGTGTCACCATGAAAAATGTCAAAAATGACAAATTTCAAGATAGCAAATGTCAAAACTGACAAATGTCACAATGCTAAATGTCAAAAATGAAAAGTGTCACCATGAAAAATGTCAAAAATGACAAATTTCAAGATGGCAAATGTCAAAGATGTCAAATGACAAATGTCACAATGCTAAGTCAAAAATGAAAAGTGTCAAAAATGGCAAATTTCAAGATGGCAAATGTCTAAGATGTCAAATGACAAATGTCACAATGCTAAATGTCAAAAATGAAAAGTGTCACCATGAAAAATGTCAAAAATGACAAATTTCAAGATGGCAAATGTCAAAACTGACAAATGTCACAATGCTAAATGTCAAAAATGAAAAGTGTCACCATGAAAAATGTCAAAAATGACAAATTTCAAGATGGCAAATGTCAAAGATGTCAAATGACAAATGTCACAATGCTAAATGTCAAAAATGAAAAGTGTCACCATGAAAAATGTCAAAGATGACAAATTTCAAGATGGCAAATGTCAAAGATGTCAAATGACAAATGTCACAATGCTAAATGTCAAAAATGAAAAGTGTCACCATGAAAAATGTCAAAAATAACAAATTTCAAGATGGCAAATGTCAAAGATGTCAAATGACAAATGTCACAATGCTAAATGTCAAAAATGAAAAGTGTCACCATGAAAAATGTCAAAAATGACAAATTTCAAGATGGCAAATGTCAAAGATGTCAAATGACAAATATCACAATGCTAAATGTCAAAAATGACAAATTTCAAGATGGCAAATGTCAAAGATGTCAAATGACAAATGTCACAATGCTAAATGTCAAAAATGAAAAGTGTCACCATGAAAAATGTCAGAAATGACAAATTTCAAGATGGCAAATGTCAAAGATGTCAAATGACAAATGTCACAATGCTAAATGTCAAAAATGACAAATTTCAAGATGGCAAATGTCAAAACTGACAAATGTCACAGTGCTAAATGTCAAAAATGAAAAGTGTCACCATGAAAAATGTCAAAAATAACAAATTTCAAGATGGCAAATGTCAAAGATGTCAAATGACAAATGTCACAATGCTAAATATCAAAAATGACAAATTTCAAGATGGCAAATGTTAAAGATGTCAAATGACAAATGTCACAATGCTAAATGTCAAAAATGAAAAGTGTCACCATGAAAGATGTCAAAAATGACAAATTTCAAGATGGCAAATGTCAAAGATGTCAAATGACAAATGTCACAATGCTAAATGTCAAAAATGAAAAGTGTCACCATGAAAAATGTCAAAAATGACAAATTTCAAGATGGCAAATGTCAAAACTGACAAATGTCACAATGCTAAATGTCAAAAATGAAAAGTGTCACCATGAAAAATGTCAAAAATGACAAATTTCAAGATGGCAAATGTCAAAGATGTCAAATGACAAATGTCACAATGCTAAATGTCAAAAATGAAAAGTGTCAAAAATGACAAATTTCAAGATGGCAAATGTCTAAGATGTCAAATGACAAATGTCACAATGCTAAATGTCAAAAATTAAAAGTGTCACCATGAAAAATGTCAAAAATGACAAATTTCAAGATGGCAAATGTCAAAACTGACAAATGTCACAATGCTAAATGTCAAAAATGAAAAGTGTCACCATGAAAAATGTCAAAAATAACAAATTTCAAGATGGCAAATGTCAAAGATGTCAAATGACAAATGTCACAATGCTAAATGTCAAAAATGACAAATTTCAAGATGGCAAATGTCAAAGATGTCAAATGCGAAATGTCAAAAATGAAAAGTGTCACCATGAAAAATGTCAAAAATGACAATTTTCAAGATGGCAAATGTCAAAACTGACAAATGTCACAATGCTAAATGTCAAAAATGAAAAGTGTCACCATGAAAAATGTCAAAAATAACAAATTTCAAGATGGCAAATGTCAAAGATGTCAAATGACAAATGTCACAATGCTAAATGTCAAAAATGAAAGGTGTCACCATGAAAAATGTCAAAAATAACAAATTTCAAGATGGCAAATGTCAAAGATGTCAAATGACAAATGTCACAATGCTAAATGTCAAAAATGAAAAGTGTCACCATGAAAAATGTTAAAAATGACAAATTTCAAGATGGCAAATGTCAAAGATGTCAAATGACAATTGTCACAATGCTAAATGTCAAAAATGAAAAGTGTCACCATGAAAAATGTCAAAAATAACAAATTTCAAGATGGCAAATGTCAAATCACAAATGTCACAATGCTAAATGTTAAAAATGAAAAGTGTCACCATGAAAAATGTCAAAAATGACAAATTTCAAGATAGCAAATGTCAAAACTGACAAATGTCACAATGCTAAATGTCAAAAATGAAAAGTGTCACCATGAAAAATGTCAAAAATGACAAATTTCAAGATGGCAAATGTCAAAGATGTCAAATGACAAATGTCACAATGCTAAATGTCAAAAATGAAAAGTGTCACCATGAAAAATTTCAAAAATGACAAATTTCAAGATGGCAAATGTCAAAACTGACAAATGTCACAATGCTAAATGTCAAAAATGAAAAGTGTCACCATGAAAAATGTCAAAAATGACAAATTTCAAGATGGCAAATGTCAAAGATGTCAAATGACAAATGTCACAATGCTAAATGTCAAAAATGAAAAGTGTCAAAAATGACAAATTTCAAGATGGCAAATGTCTAAGATGTCAAATGACAAATGTCACAATGCTAAATGTCAAAAATGAAAAGTGTCACCATGAAAAATGACAAATTTCAAGATGGCAAATGTCAAAACTGACAAATGTCACAATGCTAAATGTCAAAAATAAAAAGTGTCACCATGAAAAATGTCAAAAATAACAAATTTCTAGATGGCAAATGTCAAAGATGTCAAATGACAAATGTCACAATGCTAAATGTCAAAAATGACAAATTTCAAGATGGCAAATGTCAAAGATGTCAAATGACAAATGTCACAATGCTAAATGTCAAAAATGAAAAGTGTCACCATGAAAAATGTCAAAAATGACAAATTTCAAGATGGCAAATGTCAAAACTGACAAATGTCACAATGCTAAATGTCAAAAATGAAAAGTGTCACCATGAAAAATGTCAAAAATAACAAATTTCAAGATGGCAAATGTCAAAGATGTCAAATGACAAATGTCACAATGCTAAATGTCAAAAATGAAAGGTGTCACCATGAAAAATGTCAAAAATAACAAATTTCAAGATGGCAAATGTCAAAGATGTCAAATGACAAATGTCACAATGCTAAATGTCAAAAATGAAAAGTGTCACCATGAAAAATGTCAAAAATGACAAATTTCAAGATGGCAAATGTCAAAGATGTCAAATGACAATTGTCACAATGCTAAATGTCAAAAATGAAAAGTGTCACCATGAAAAATGTCAAAAATAACAAATTTCAAGATGACAAATGTCAAATGACAAATGTCACAATGCTAAATGTCAAAAATGAAAAGTGTCACCATGAAAAATGTCAAAAATGACAAATTTCAAGGTGGCAAATGTCAAAACTGACAAATGTCACAATGCTAAATGTCAAAAATGAAAAGTGTCACCATGAAAAATGTCAAAAATAACAAATTTCAAGATGGCAAATGTCAAAGATGTCAAATGACAAATGTCACAATGCTAAATGTCAAAAATGAAAAGTGTCACCATCAAAAATGTCAAAAATGACAAATTTCAAGATGGCAAATATCAAAGATGTCAAATGACAAATGTCACAATGCTAAATGTCAAAAATGACAAATTTCAAGATGGCATATGTCAAAGATGTCAAATGACAAATGTCACAATGCTAAATGTCAAAAATGAAAAGTGTCACCATGAAAAATGTCAAAAATGACAAATTTCAAGATGGCAAATGTCAAAGATGTCAAATGACAAATGTCACAATGCTAAATGTCAAAAGTGATAAGTGTCACCATAAAAAATGTCAAAAATAACAAATTTCAAGATGGCAAATGTCAAAGATATCAAATGACAAATGTCACAATGCTAAATGTCAAAAATGAAAAGTGTCACCATGAAAAATGTCAAAAATGACAAATTTCAAGATGGCAAATATCAAAACTGACAAATGTCACAATGCTAAATGTCAAAAATGATAAGTGTCACCATGAAAAATGTCAAAAATGACAAATTTCAAGATGGCAAATGTCCAAGATGTCAAATGACAAATGTCACAATGCTAAATGTCAAAAATGACAAATTTCAAGATGGCAAATGTCAAAGATGTCAAATGACAAATGTCACAATGCTAAATGTCAAAAATGAAAAGTGTCACCATGAAAAATGTCAAAAATGACAAATTTCAAGATGGCAAATGTCAAAGATGTCAAATGACAAATGTCACAATGCTAAATGTCAAAAATGAAAAGTGTCACCATGAAAAATGTCAAAAATGACAAATTTCAAGATGGCAAATGTCGAAGATGTCAAATGACAAATGTCACAATGCTAAATGTCAAAAATGAAAAGTGTCACAATGCTAAATGTCAAAAATGACAAATTTTAAGATGGCAAATGTCACAATGCTAAATGTCAAAAATAAAAAGTGTCACCATGAAAAATGTCAAAAATAACAAATTTCAAGATAGCAAATGTCAAATGACAAATGTCACAATGCTAAATGTCAAAAATGACAAATTTCAAGATGGCAAATGTCAAAGATGTCAAATGACAAATGTCACAATGCTAAATGTCAAAAATGAAAAGTGTCACCATGAAAAATGTCAAAAATGACAAATTTCAAGATGGCAAATGTCAAAGATGTCAAATGACAAATGTCACAATGCTAAATGTCAAAAATCAAAAGTGTCACCATGAAAAATGTCAAAAATGACAAATTTGAAGATGGCAAATGTCAAAACTGACAAATGTCACAATGCTAAATGTCAAAAATGAAAAGTGTCACCATGAAAAATGTCAAAAATGACAAATTTCAAGATGGCAAAAGTCAAAGATGTCAAATGACAAATGTCACAATGCTAAATGTCAAAAATGTAAAGTGTCAAAAATGGCAAATTTCAAGATGGCAAATGTCTAAGATGTCAAATGACAAATGTCACAATGCTAAATGTCAAAAATGAAAAGTGTCACCATGAAAAATGTCAAAAATGACAAATTTCAAGATGGGAAATGTCAAAACTGACAAATGTCACAATGCTAAATGTCAAAAATGAAAAGTGTCACCATGAAAAATGTCAAAAATGACAAATTTCAAGATGGCAAATGTTAAAGATGTCAAATGACAAATGTCACAATGCTAAATGTCAAAAATGAAAAGTGTCACCATGAAAAATGTCAAAGATGACAAATTTCAAGATGGCAAATGTCAAAGATGTCAAATGACAAATGTCACAATGCTAAATGTCAAAAATGAAAAGTGTCACCATGAAAAATGTCAAAAATGACAAATTTCAAGATGGCGAATGTCAAAGATGTCAAATGACAAATGTCACAATGCTAAATGTCAAAAATGAAAAGTGTCACCATGAAAAATGTCAAAAATGACAAATTTTAAGATGGCAAATGTCAAAACTGACAAATGTCACAATGCTAAATGTCAAAAATGAAAAGTGTCACCATGAAAAATGTCAAAAATGACAAATTTCAAGATGGCAAATGTCAAAGATGTCAAATGACAAATGTCACAATGCTAAATGTCAAAAATGAAAAGTGTCAAAAATGACAAATTTCAAGATGGCAAATGTCTAAGATGTCAAATGACAAATGTCACAATGCTAAATGTCAAAAATGAAAAGTGTCACCATGAAAAATGTCAAAAATGACAAATTTCAAGATGGCAAATGTCAAAACTGACAAATGTCACAATGCTAAATGTCAAAAATGAAAAGTGTCACCATGAAAAATGTCAAAAATAACAAATTTCAAGATGGCAAATGTCAAAGATGTCAAATGACAAATGTCACAATGCTAAATGTCAAAAATGACAAATTTCAAGATGGCAAATGTCAAAGATGTCAAATGACAAATGTCACAATGCTAAATGTCAAAAATGAAAAGTGTCACCATGAAAAATGTCAAAAATGACAAATTTCAAGATGGCAAATGTCAAAACTGACAAATGTCACAATGCTAAATGTCAAAAATGATAAGTGTCACCATGAAAAATGTCAAAAATGACAAATTTCAAGATGGCAAATGTCCAAGATGTCAAATGACAAATGTCACAATGCTAAATGTCAAAAATGAAAAGTGTCACCATCAAAAATGTCAAAAATGACAAATTTCAAGATGGCAAATATCAAAGATGTCAAATGACAAATGTCACAATGCTAAATGTCAAAAATGACAAATTTCAAGATGGCAAATGTCAAAACTGACAAATGTCACAATGCTAAATGTCAAAAATGAAAAGTGTCACCATGAAAAATGTCAAAAATAACAAATTTCAAGATGGCAAATGTCAAATGACAAATGTCACAATGCTAAATGTCAAAAATGAAAAGTGTCACCATGAAAAATGTCAAAAATGACAAATTTCAAGATGGCAAATGTCAAAACTGACAAATGTCACAATGCTAATTGTCAAAAATGAAAAGTGTCACCATGAAAAATGTCAAAAATAACAAATTTCAAGATGGCAAATGTCAAAGATGTCAAATGACAAATGTCACAATGCTAAATGTCAAAAATGAAAAGTGTCACCATCAAAAATGTCAAAAATGACAAATTTCAAGATGGCAAATATCAAAGATGTCAAATGACAAATGTCACAATGCTAAATGTCAAAAATGACAAATTTCAAGATGGCAAATGTCAAAGATGTCAAATGACAAATGTCACAATGCTAAATGTCAAAAATGAAAAGTGTCACCATGAAAAATGTCAAAAATGACAAATTTCAAGATGGCAAATGTCAAAGATGTCAAATAACAAATATCACAATGCTAAATGTCAAAAATGACAAATTTCAAGATGGCAAATGACAAAGATGTCAAATGACAAATGTCACAATGCTAAATGTCAAAAATGAAAAGTGTCACCATGAAAAATGTCAAAAATGACAAATTTGAAGATGGCAAATGTCAAAGATGTCAAATGACAAATGTCACAATTCTAAATGTCAAAAATGACAAATTTCAAGATGGCAAATGTCAAAACTGACAAATGTCACAATGCTAAATGTCAAAAATGAAAAGTGTCACCATGAAAAATGTCAAAAATAACAAATTTCAGGATGGCAAATGTCAAAGATGTCAAATGACAAATGTCACAATGCTAAATGTCAAAAATGACAAATTTCAAGATGGCAAATCTTAAAGATGTCAAATGACAAATGTCACAATGCTAAATGTCAAAAATGAAAAGTGTCACCATGAAAAATGTCAAAAATGACAAATTTCAAGATGGCAAATGTCAAAGATGTCAAATGACAAATGTCACAATGCTAAATGTCAAAAATGAAAAGTGTCACCATGAAAAATGTCAAAAATGACAAATTTCAAGATGGCAAATGTCAAAGATGTCAAATGACAAATGTCACAATGCTAAATGTCAAAAATGAAAAGTGTCACCATGAAAAATGTCAAAAATGACAAATTTCAAGATGGCAAATGTCAAAACTGACAAATGTCACAATGCTAAATGTCAAAAATGAAAAGTGTCACCATGAAAAATGTCAAAAATGACAAATTTCAAGATGGCAAATGTCAAAGATGTCAAATGACAAATGTCACAATGCTAAATGTCAAAAATGAAAAGTGTCAAAAATGACAAATTTCAAGATGGCAAATGTCTAAGATGTCAAATGACAAATGTCACAATGCTAAATGTCAAAAATGAAAAGTGTCACCATGAAAAATGTCAAAAATGACAAATTTCAAGATGGCAAATGTCAAAACTGACAAATGTCACAATGCTAAATGTCAAAAATGAAAAGTGTCTCCATGAAAAATGTCAAAAATAACAAATTTCAAGATGGCAAATGTCAAAGATGTCAAATGACAAATGTCACAATGCTAAATGTCAAAAATGACAAATTTCAAGATGGCAAATGTCAAAGATGTCAAATGACAAATGTCACAATGCTAAATGTCAAAAATGAAAAGTGTCACCATGAAAAATGTCAAAAATGACAAATTTCAAGATGGCAAATGTCAAAACTGACAAATGTCAAAACTGACAAATGTCACAATGCTAAATGTCAAAAATGATAAGTGTCACCATGAAAAATGTCAAAAATGACAAATTTCAAGATGGCAAATGTCCAAGATGTCAAATGACAAATGTCACAATGCTAAATGTCAAAAATGACAAATTTCAAGATGGCAAATGTCAAAGATGTCAAATGACAAATGTCACAATGCTAAATGTCAAAAATGAAAAGTGTCACCATGAAAAATGTCAAAAATGACAAATTTCAAGATGGCAAATGTCAAAGATGTCAAATGACAAATGTCACAATGCTAAATGTCAAAAATGAAAAGTGTCACCATGAAAAATGTCAAAAATGACAAATTTCAAGATGGCAAATGTCAAAGATGTCAAATGACAAATGTCACAATGCTAAATGTCAAAAATGAAAAGTGTCACAATGCTAAATGTCAAAAATGACAAATTTTAAGATGGCAAATGTCACAATGCTAAATGTCAAAAATAAAAAGTGTCACCATGAAAAATGTCAAAAATAACAAATTTCAAGATAGCAAATGTCAGAGATGTCAAATGACAAATGTCACAATGCTAAATGTCAAAAATGACAAATTTCAAGATGCCAAATGTCAAAGATGTCAAATGTCACAATGCTAAATGTCAAAAATGAAAAGTGTCACCATGAAAAATGTCAAAAATAACAAATTTCAAGATGGCAAATGTCAAATCACAAATGTCACAATGCTAAATGTCAAAAATGAAAAGTGTCACCATGAAAAATGTCAAAAATGACAAATTTCAAGATGGCAAATGTCAAAGATGTCAAATGACAAATGTCACAATGCTAAATGTCAAAAATCAAAAGTGTCACCATGAAAAATGTCAAAAATGACAAATTTCAAGATGGCAAATGTCAAAACTGACAAATGTCACAATGCTAAATGTCAAAAATGAAAAGTGTCACCATGAAAAATGTCAAAAATGACAAATTTCAAGATGGCAAAAGTCAAAGATGTCAAATGACAAATGTCACAATGCTAAATGTCAAAAATGTAAAGTGTCAAAAATGGCAAATTTCAAGATGGCAAATGTCTAAGATGTCAAATGACAAATGTCACAATGCTAAATGTCAAAAATGAAAAGTGTCACCATGAAAAATGTCAAAAATGACAAATTTCAAGATGGGAAATGTCAAAACTGACAAATGTCACAATGCTAAATGTCAAAAATGAAAAGTGTCACCATGAAAAATGTCAAAAATGACAAATTTCAAGATGGCAAATGTTAAAGATGTCAAATGACAAATGTCACAATGCTAAATGTCAAAAATGAAAAGTGTCACCATGAAAAATGTCAAAGATGACAAATTTTAAGATGGCAAATGTCAAAGATGTCAAATGACAAATGTCACAATGCTAAATGTCAAAAATGAAAAGTGTCACCATGAAAAATGTCAAAAATGACAAATTTCAAGATGGCGAATGTCAAAGATGTCAAATGACAAATGTCACAATGCTAAATGTCAAAAATGAAAAGTGTCACCATGAAAAATGTCAAAAATGACAAATTTTAAGATGGCAAATGTCAAAACTGACAAATGTCACAATGCTAAATGTCAAAAATGAAAAGTGTCACCATGAAAAATGTCAAAAATGACAAATTTCAAGATGGCAAATGTCAAAGATGTCAAATGACAAATGTCACAATGCTAAATGTCAAAAATGAAAAGTGTCAAAAATGACAAATTTCAAGATGGCAAATGTCTAAGATGTCAAATGACAAATGTCACAATGCTAAATGTCAAAAATGAAAAGTGTCACCATGAAAAATGTCAAAAATGACAAATTTCAAGATGGCAAATGTCAAAACTGACAAATGTCACAATGCTAAATGTCAAAAATGAAAAGTGTCACCATGAAAAATGTCAAAAATAACAAATTTCAAGATGGCAAATGTCAAAGATGTCAAATGACAAATGTCACAATGCTAAATGTCAAAAATGACAAATTTCAAGATGGCAAATGTCAAAGATGTCAAATGACAAATGTCACAATGCTAAATGTCAAAAATGAAAAGTGTCACCATGAAAAATGTCAAAAATGACAAATTTCAAGATGGCAAATGTCAAAACTGACAAATGTCACAATGCTAAATGTCAAAAATGATAAGTGTCACCATGAAAAATGTCAAAAATGACAAATTTCAAGATGGCAAATGTCCAAGATGTCAAATGACAAATGTCACAATGCTAAATGTCAAAAATGAAAAGTGTCACCATCAAAAATGTCAAAAATGACAAATTTCAAGATGGCAAATATCAAAGATGTCAAATGACAAATGTCACAATGCTAAATGTCAAAAATGACAAATTTCAAGATGGCAAATGTCAAAACTGACAAATGTCACAATGCTAAATGTCAAAAATGAAAAGTGTCACCATGAAAAATGTCAAAAATAACAAATTTCAAGATGGCAAATGTCAAATGACAAATGTCACAATGCTAAATGTCAAAAATGAAAAGTGTCACCATGAAAAATGTCAAAAATGACAAATTTCAAGATGGCAAATGTCAAAACTGACAAATGTCACAATGCTAATTGTCAAAAATGAAAAGTGTCACCATGAAAAATGTCAAAAATAACAAATTTCAAGATGGCAAATGTCAAAGATGTCAAATGACAAATGTCACAATGCTAAATGTCAAAAATGAAAAGTGTCACCATCAAAAATGTCAAAAATGACAAATTTCAAGATGGCAAATATCAAAGATGTCAAATGACAAATGTCACAATGCTAAATGTCAAAAATGACAAATTTCAAGATGGCAAATGTCAAAGATGTCAAATGACAAATGTCACAATGCTAAATGTCAAAAATGAAAAGTGTCACCATGAAAAATGTCAAAAATGACAAATTTCAAGATGGCAAATGTCAAAGATGTCAAATGACAAATATCACAATGCTAAATGTCAAAAATGACAAATTTCAAGATGGCAAATGACAAAGATGTCAAATGACAAATGTCACAATGCTAAATGTCAAAAATGAAAAGTGTCACCATGAAAAATGTCAAAAATGACAAATTTGAAGATGGCAAATGTCAAAGATGTCAAATGACAAATGTCACAATTCTAAATGTCAAAAATGACAAATTTCAAGATGGCAAATGTCAAAACTGACAAATGTCACAATGCTAAATGTCAAAAATGAAAAGTGTCACCAAGAAAAATGTCAAAAATAACAAATTTCAGGATGGCAAATGTCAAAGATGTCAAATGACAAATGTCACAATGCTAAATGTCAAAAATGACAAATTTCAAGATGGCAAATCTTAAAGATGTCAAATGACAAATGTCACAATGCTAAATGTCAAAAATGAAAAGTGTCACCATGAAAAATGTCAAAAATGACAAATTTCAAGATGGCAAATGTCAAAGATGTCAAATGACAAATGTCACAATGCTAAATGTCAAAAATGAAAAGTGTCACCATGAAAAATGTCAAAAATGACAAATTTCAAGATGGCAAATGTCAAAGATGTCAAATGACAAATGTCACAATGCTAAATGTCAAAAATGAAAAGTGTCACCATGAAAAATGTCAAAAATGACAAATTTCAAGATGGCAAATGTCAAAACTGACAAATGTCACAATGCTAAATGTCAAAAATGAAAAGTGTCACCATGAAAAATGTCAAAAATGACAAATTTCAAGATGGCAAATGTCAAAGATGTCAAATGACAAATGTCACAATGCTAAATGTCAAAAATGAAAAGTGTCAAAATTGACAAATTTCAAGATGGCAAATGTCTAAGATGTCAAATGACAAATGTCACAATGCTAAATGTCAAAAATGAAAAGTGTCACCATGAAAAATGTCAAAAATGACAAATTTCAAGATGGCAAATGTCAAAACTGACAAATGTCACAATGCTAAATGTCAAAAATGAAAAGTGTCACCATGAAAAATGTCAAAAATAACAAATTTCAAGATGGCAAATGTCAAAGATGTCAAATGACAAATGTCACAATGCTAAATGTCAAAAATGACAAATTTCAAGATGGCAAATGTCAAAGATGTCAAATGACAAATGTCACAATGCTAAATGTCAAAAATGAAAAGTGTCACCATGAAAAATGTCAAAAATGACAAATTTCAAGATGGCAAATGTCAAAACTGACAAATGTCACAATGCTAAATGTCAAAAATGATAAGTGTCACCATGAAAAATGTCAAAAATGACAAATTTCAAGATGGCAAATGTCCAAGATGTCAAATGACAAATGTCACAATGCTAAATGTCAAAAATGACAAATTTCAAGATGGCAAATGTCAAAGATGTCAAATGACAAATGTCACAATGCTAAATGCCAAAAATGAAAAGTGTCACCATGAAAAATGTCAAAAATGACAAATTTCAAGATGGCAAATGTCAAAGATGTCAAATGACAAATGTCACAATGCTAAATGTCAAAAATGAAAAGTGTCACCATGAAAAATGTCAAAAATGACAAATTTCAAGATGGCAAATGTCAAAGATGTCAAATGACAAATGTCACAATGCTAAATGTCAAAAATGAAAAGTGTCACAATGCTAAATGTCAAAAATGACAAATTTTAAGATGGCAAATGTCACAATGCTAAATGTCAAAAATAAAAAGTGTCACCATGAAAAATGTCAAAAATAACAAATTTCAAGATAGCAAATGTCAGAGATGTCAAATGACAAATGTCACAATGCTAAATGTCAAAAATGACAAATTTCAAGATGCCAAATGTCAAAGATGTCAAATGTCACAATGCTAAATGTCAAAAATGAAAAGTGTCACCATGAAAAATGTCAAAAATAACAAATTTCAAGATGGCAAATGTCAAATGACAAATGTCACAATGCTAAATGTCAAAAATGAAAAGTGTCACCATGAAAAATGTCAAAAATGACAAATTTCAAGATGGCAAATGTCAAAACTGACAAATGTCACAATGCTAAATGTCAAAAATGAAAAGTGTCACCATGAAAAATGTCAAAAATAACAAATTTCAAGATGGCAAATGTCAAAGATGTCAAATGACAAATGTCACAATGCTAAATGTCAAAAATGACAAATTTCAAGATGGCAAATGTCAAAGATGTCAAATGACAAATGTCACAATGCTAAATGTCAAAAATGAAAAGTGTCACCATGAAAAATGTCAAAAATGACAAATTTCAAGATGGCAAATGTCAAAACTGACAAATGTCACAATGCTAAATGTCAAAAATGAAAAGTGTCACCATGAAAAATGTCAAAAATAACAAATTTGAAGATGGCAAATGTCAAAGATGTCAAATGACAAATGTCACAATGCTAAATGTCAAAAATGAAAGGTGTCACCATGAAAAATGTCAAAAATGACAAATTTCAAGATGGCAAATGTCAAAGATGTCAAATGACAAATGTCACAATGCTAAATGTCAAAAATGAAAAGTGTCACCATGAAAAATGTCAAAAATGACAAATTTCAAGATGGCAAATGTCAAAGATGTCAAATGACAAATGTCACAATGCTAAATGTCAAAAATGAAAAGTGTCACAATGCTAAATGTCAAAAATGACAAATTTTAAGATGGCAAATGTCACAATGCTAAATGTCAAAAATAAAAAGTGTCACCATGAAAAATGTCAAAAATAACAAATTTCAAGATAGCAAATGTCAGAGATGTCAAATGACAAATGTCAAAATGCTAAATGTCAAAAATGAAAAGTGTCACCATGAAAAATGTCAAAAATGACAAATTTCAAGATGGCAAATGTCAAAGATGTCAAATGACAATTGTCACAATGCTAAATGTCAAAAATGAAAAGTGTCACCATGAAAAATGTCAAAAATGACAAATTTCAAGATGGCAAATGTCAAAGATGTCAAATGACAAATGTCACAATGCTAAATGTCAAAAATGAAAAGTGTCACCATGAAAAATGTCAAAAATAACAAATTTCAAGATGGCAAATGTCAAAGATGTCAAATGACAAATGTCACAATGCTAAATGTCAAAAATGAAAAATGTCACCATCAAAAATGACAAATTTCAAGATGGCAAATATCAAAGATGTCAAATGACAAATGTCACAATGCTAAATGTCAAAAATGACAAATTTCAAGATGGCAAATGTCAAAGATGTCAAATGACAAATGTCACAATGCTAAATGTCAAAAATGAAAAGTGTCACCATGAAAAATGTCAAAAATGACAAATTTTAAGGTGGCAAATGTCAAAGATGTCAAATGACAAATGTCACAATGCTAAATGTCAAAAATGATAAGTGTCACCATGAAAAATGTCAAAAATAACAACTTTCAAGATGGCAAATGTCAAAGATGTCAAATGACAAATGTCACAATGCTAAATGCCAAAAATGAAAAGTGTGACCATGAAAAATGTCAAAAATGACAAATTTCAAGATGGCAAATGTCAAAGATGTCAAATGACAAATGTCACAATGCTAAATGTCAAAAATGAAAAGTGTCACCATAAAAAATGTCAAAAATAACAAATTTCAAGATGGCAAATGTCAAAGATATCAAATGACAAATGTCACAATGCTAAATGTCAAAAATGAAAAGTGTCACCATGAAAAATGTCAAAAATGACAAATTTCAAGATGGCAAATATCAAAACTGACAAATGTCACAATGCTAAATGTCAAAAATGATAAGTGTCACCATGAAAAATGTCAAAAATGACAAATTTCAAGATGGCAAATGTCCAAGATGTCAAATGACAAATGTCACAATGCTAAATGTCAAAAATGACAAATTTCAAGATGGCAAATGTCAAAGATGTCAAATGACAAATGTCACAATGCTAAATGTCAAAAATGAAAAGTGTCACTATGAAAACTGTCAAAAATGACAAATTTCAAGATGGCAAAGGTCAAAGATGTCAAATGACAAATGTCACAATGCTAAATGTAAAAAATGAAAAGTGTCACCATGAAAAATGTCAAAAATGACAAATTTCAAGATGGCAAATGTCAAAGATGTCAAATGACAAATGTCACAATGCTAAATGTCAAAAATGACAAATTTTAAGATGGCAAATGTCACAATGCTAAATGTCAAAAATAAAAAGTGTCACCATGAAAAATGTCAAAAATAACAAATTTCAAGATAGCAAATGTCAAAGATGTCAAATGACAAATGTCACAATGCTAAATGTCAAAAATGACAAATTTCAAGATGGCAAATGTCAAAGATGTCAAATGACAAATGTCACAATGCTAAATGTCAAAAATGAAAAGTGTCACCATGAAAAATGTCAAAAATGACAAATTTCAAGATGGCAAATGTCAAAGATGTCAAATGACAAATGTCACAATGCTAAATGTCAAAAATAAAAAGTGTCACCATGAAAAATGTCAAAAATGACAAATTTCAAGATGGCAAATGTCAAAACTGACAAATGTCACAATGCTAAATGTCAAAAATGAAAAGTGTCACCATGAAAAATGTCAAAAATGACAAATTTCAAGATGGCAAATGTCAAAGATGTCAAATGACAAATGTCACAATGCTAAATGTCAAAAATGAAAAGTGTCAAAAATGGCAAATTTCAAGATGGCAAATGTCTAAGATGTCAAATGACAAATGTCACAATGCTAAATGTCAAAAATGAAAAGTGTCACCATGAAAAATGTCAAAAATGACAAATTTCAAGATGGCAAATGTCAAAACTGACAAATGTCACAATGCTAAATGTCAAAAATGAAAAGTGTCACCATAAAAAATGTCAAAAATGACAAATTTCAAGATGGCAAATGTTAAAGATGTCAAATGACAAATGTCACAATGCTAAATGTCAAAAATGAAATGTGTCACCATGAAAAATGTCAAAGATGACAAATTTCAAGATGGCAAATGTCAAAGATGTCAAATGACAAATATCACAATGCTAAATGTCAAAAATGAAAAGTGTCACAATGCTAAATGTCAAAAATGACAAATTTTAAGATGACAAATGTCACAATGCTAAATGTCAAAAATGATAAGTGTCACCATGAAAAATGTCAAAAATAACAACTTTCAAGATGGCAAATGTCAAAGATGTCAAATGACAAATGTCACAATGCTAAATGCCAAAAATGAAAAGTGTGACCATGAAAAATGTCAAAAATGACAAATTTCAAGATGGCAAATGTCAAAGATGTCAAATGACAAATGTCACAATGCTAAATGTCAAAAATGAAAAGTGTCACCATAAAAAATGTCAAAAATAACAAATTTCAAGATGGCAAATGTCAAAGATATCAAATGACAAATGTCACAATGCTAAATGTCAAAAATGAAAAGTGTCACCATGAAAAATGTCAAAAATGACAAATTTCAAGATGGCAAATATCAAAACTGACAAATGTCACAATGCTAAATGTCAAAAATGATAAGTGTCACCATGAAAAATGTCAAAAATGACAAATTTCAAGATGGCAAATGTCCAAGATGTCAAATGACAAATGTCACAATGCTAAATGTCAAAAATGACAAATTTCAAGATGGCAAATGTCAAAGATGTCAAATGACAAATGTCACAATGCTAAATGTCAAAAATGAAAAGTGTCACTATGAAAACTGTCAAAAATGACAAATTTCAAGATGGCAAAGGTCAAAGATGTCAAATGACAAATGTCACAATGCTAAATGTAAAAAATGAAAAGTGTCACCATGAAAAATGTCAAAAATGACAAATTTCAAGATGGCAAATGTCAAAGATGTCAAATGACAAATGTCACAATGCTAAATGTCAAAAATGACAAATTTTAAGATGGCAAATGTCACAATGCTAAATGTCAAAAATAAAAAGTGTCACCATGAAAAATGTCAAAAATAACAAATTTCAAGATAGCAAATGTCAAAGATGTCAAATGACAAATGTCACAATGCTAAATGTCAAAAATGACAAATTTCAAGATGGCAAATGTCAAAGATGTCAAATGACAAATGTCACAATGCTAAATGTCAAAAATGAAAAGTGTCACCATGAAAAATGTCAAAAATGACAAATTTCAAGATGGCAAATGTCAAAGATGTCAAATGACAAATGTCACAATGCTAAATGTCAAAAATAAAAAGTGTCACCATGAAAAATGTCAAAAATGACAAATTTCAAGATGGCAAATGTCAAAACTGACAAATGTCACAATGCTAAATGTCAAAAATGAAAAGTGTCACCATGAAAAATGTCAAAAATGACAAATTTCAAGATGGCAAATGTCAAAGATGTCAAATGACAAATGTCACAATGCTAAATGTCAAAAATGAAAAGTGTCAAAAATGGCAAATTTCAAGATGGCAAATGTCTAAGATGTCAAATGACAAATGTCACAATGCTAAATGTCAAAAATGAAAAGTGTCACCATGAAAAATGTCAAAAATGACAAATTTCAAGATGGCAAATGTCAAAACTGACAAATGTCACAATGCTAAATGTCAAAAATGAAAAGTGTCACCATAAAAAATGTCAAAAATGACAAATTTCAAGATGGCAAATGTTAAAGATGTCAAATGACAAATGTCACAATGCTAAATGTCAAAAATGAAATGTGTCACCATGAAAAATGTCAAAGATGACAAATTTCAAGATGGCAAATGTCAAAGATGTCAAATGACAAATATCACAATGCTAAATGTCAAAAATGAAAAGTGTCACAATGCTAAATGTCAAAAATGACAAATTTTAAGATGGCAAATGTCACAATGCTAAATGTCAAAAATAAAAAGTGTCACCATGAAAAATGTCAAAAATAACAAATTTCAAGATAGCAAATGTCAAAGATGTCAAATGACAAATGTCACAATGCTAAATGTCAAAAATGACAAATTTCAAGATGGCAAATGTCAAAGATGTCAAATGACAAATGTCACAATGCTAAATGTCAAAAATGAAAAGTGTCACCATGAAAAATGTCAAAAATGACAAATTTCAAGATGGCAAATGTCAAAGATGTCAAATGACAAATGTCACAATGCTAAATGTCAAAAATAAAAAGTGTCACCATGAAAAATGTCAAAAATGACAAATTTCAAGATGGCAAATGTCAAAACTGACAAATGTCACAATGCTAAATGTCAAAAATGAAAAGTGTCACCATGAAAAATGTCAAAAATGACAAATTTCAAGATGGCAAATGTCAAATGACAAATGTCACAATGCTAAATGTCAAAAATGACAAATTTCAAGATGGCAAATGTCAAAGATATCAAATGACAAATGTCACAATGCTAAATGTCAAAAATGAAAAGTGTCACCATGAAAAATGTCAAAAATGACAAATTTCAAGATGGCAAATATCAAAACTGACAAATGTCACAATGCTAAATGTCAAAAATGATAAGTGTCACTATGAAAAATGTCAAAAATGACAAATTTCAAGATGGCAAATGTCCAAGATGTCAAATGACAAATGTCACAATGCTAAATGTCAAAAATGACAAATTTCAAGATGGCAAATGTCAAAGATGTCAAATGACAAATGTCACAATGCTAAATGTCAAAAATGAAAAGTGTCACCATGAAAAATGTCAAAAATGACAAATTTCAAGATGGCAAATGTCAAAGATGTCAAATGACAAATGTCACAATGCTAAATGTCAAAAATGAAAAGTGTCACCATGAAAAATGTCAAAAATGACAAATTTCAAGATGGCAAATGTCAAAGATGTCAAATGACAAATGTCACAATGCTAAATGTCAAAAATGAAAAGTGTCACAATGCTAAATGTCAAAAATGACAAATTTTAAGATGGCAAATGTCACAATGCTAAATGTCAAAAATAAAAAGTGTCACCATGAAAAATGTCAAAAATAACAAATTTCAAGATAGCAAATGTCAAAGATGTCAAATGACAAATGTCACAATGCTAAATGTCAAAAATGACAAATTTCAAGATGGCAAATGTCAAAGATGTCAAATGACAAATGTCACAATGCTAAATGTCAAAAATGAAAAGTGTCACCATGAAAAATGTCAAAAATGACAAATTTCAGGATGGCAAATGTCAAAGATGTCAAATGACAAATGTCACAATGCTAAATGTCAAAAATAAAAAGTGTCACCATGAAAAATGTCAAAAATGACAAATTTCAAGATGGCAAATGTCCAAGATGTCAAATGACAAATGTCACAATGCTAAATGTCAAAAATGACAAATTTCAAGATGGCAAATGTCAAAGATGTCAAATGACAAATGTCACAATGCTAAATGTCAAAAATGAAAAGTGTCACCATGAAAAATGTCAAAAATGACAAATTTCAAGATGGCAAATGTCAAAGATGTCAAATGACAAATGTCACAATGCTAAATGTCAAAAATGAAAAGTGTCACTATGAAAAATGTCAAAAATGACAAATTTCAAGATGGCAAATGTCAAAGATGTCAAATGACAAATGTCACAATGCTAAATGTCAAAAATGAAAAGTGTCACAATGCTAAATGTCAAAAATGACAAATTTTAAGATGGCAAATGTCACAATGCTAAATGTCAAAAATAAAAAGTGTCACCATGAAAAATGTCAAAAATAACAAATTTCAAGATAGCAAATGTCAAAGATGTCAAATGACAAATGTCACAATGCTAAATGTCAAAAATGACAAATTTCAAGATGGCAAATGTCAAAGATGTCAAATGACAAATGTCACAATGCTAAATGTCAAAAATGAAAAGTGTCACCATGAAAAATGTCAAAAATGACAAATTTCAGGATGGCAAATGTCAAAGATGTCAAATGACAAATGTCACAATGCTAAATGTCAAAAATAAAAAGTGTCACCATGAAAAATGTCAAAAATGACAAATTTCAAGATGGCAAATGTCAAAACTGACAAATGTCACAATGCTAAATGTCAAAAATGAAAAGTGTCACCATGAAAAATGTCAAAAATGACAAATTTCAAGATGGCAAAAGTCAAAGATGTCAAATGACAAATGTCACAATGCTAAATGTCAAAAATGTAAAGTGTCAAAAATGGCAAATTTCAAGATGGCAAATGTCTAAGATGTCAAATGACAAATGTCACAATGCTAAATGTCAAAAATGAAAAGTGTCACCATGAAAAATGTCAAAAATGACAAATTTCAAGATGGCAAATGTCAAAACTGCCAAATGTCACAATGCTAAATGTCAAAAATGAAAAGTGTCACCATGAAAAATGTCAAAAATGACAAATTTCAAGATGGCAAATGTTAAAGATGTCAAATGACAAATGTCACAATGCTAAATGTCAAAAATGAAAAGTGTCACCATGAAAAATGTCAAAGATGACAAATTTCAAGATGGCAAATGTCAAAGATGTCAAATGACAAATGTCACAATGCTAAATGTCAAAAATGAAAAGTGTTACCATGAAAAATGTCAAAAATAACAAATTTCAAGATGGCAAATGTCAAAGATGTCAAATGACAAATGTCACAATGCTAAATGTCAAAAATGAAAAGTGTCACCATGAAAAATGTCAAAAATGACAAATTTCAAGATGGCAAATGTCAAAGATGTCAAATGACAAATATCACAATGCTAAATGTCAAAAATGACAAATTTCAAGATGGCAAATGTCAAAGATGTCAAATGACAAATGTCACAATGCTAAATGTCAAAAATGAAAAGTGTCACCATGAAAAATGTCAAAAATGACAAATTTGAAGATGGCAAATGTCAAAGATGTCAAATGACAAATGTCACAATTCTAAATGTCAAAAATGACAAATTTCAAGATGGCAAATGTCAAAACTGACAAATGTCACAATGCTAAATGTCAAAAATGAAAAGTGTCACCATGAAAAATGTCAAAAATAACAAATTTCAGGATGGCAAATGTCAAAGATGTCAAATGACAAATGTCACAATGCTAAATGTCAAAAATGACAAATTTCAAGATGGCAAATGTTAAAGATGTCAAATGACAAATGTCACAATGCTAAATGTCAAAAATGAAAAGTGTCACCATGAAAAATGTCAAAAATGACAAATTTCAAGATGGCAAATGTCAAAGATGTCAAATGACAAATGTCACAATGCTAAATGTCAAAAATGAAAAGTGTCACCATGAAAAATGTCAAAAATGACAAATTTCAAGATGGCAAATGTCAAAGATGTCAAATGACAAATGTCACAATGCTAAATGTCAAAAATGAAAAGTGTCACCATGAAAAATGTCAAAAATGACAAATTTCAAGATGGCAAATGTCAAAACTGACAAATGTCACAATGCTAAATGTCAAAAATAAAAAGTGTCACCATGAAAAATGTCAAAAATGACAAATTTCAAGATGGCAAATGTCAAAGATGTCAAATGACAAATGTCACAATGCTAAATGTCAAAAATGAAAAGTGTCAAAAATGACAAATTTCAAGATGGCAAATGTCTAAGATGTCAAATGACAAATGTCACAATGCTAAATGTCAAAAATGAAAAGTGTCACCATGAAAAATGTCAAAAATGACAAATTTCAAGATGGCAAATGTCAAAACTGACAAATGTCACAATGCTAAATGTCAAAAATGAAAAGTGTCACCATGAAAAATGTCAAAAATAACAAATTTCAAGATGGCAAATGTCAAAGATGTCAAATGTCACAATGCTAAATGTCAAAAATGACAAATTTCAAGATGGCAAATGTCAAAGATGTCAAATGACAAATGTCACAATGCTAAATGTCAAAAATGAAAAGTGTCACCATGAAAAATGTCAAAAATGACAAATTTCAAGATGGCAAATGTCAAAACTGACAAATGTCACAATGCTAAATGTCAAAAATGATAAGTGTCACCATGAAAAATGTCAAAAATGACAAATTTCAAGATGGCAAATGTCAAAGATGTCAAATGACAAATGTCACAATGCTAAATGTCAAAAATGAAAAGTGTCACCATAAAAAATGTCAAAAATGACAAATTTCAAGATGGCAAATGTCAAAGATGTCAAATGACAAATGTCACAATGCTAAATGTCAAAAATGAAAAGTGTCACCATGAAAAATGTCAAAAATGACAAATTTCAAGATGGCAAATGTCAAAGATGTCAAATGACAAATGTCACAATGCTAAATGTCAAAAATGAAAAGTGTCACAATGCTAAATGTCAAAAATGACAAATTTTAAGATGGCAAATGTCACAATGCTAAATGTCAAAAATAAAAAGTGTCACCATGAAAAATGTCAAAAATAACAAATTTCAAGATAGCAAATGTCAGAGATGTCAAATGACAAACGTCACAATGCTAAATGTCAAAAATGACAAATTTCAAGATGCCAAATGTCAAAGATGTCAAATGTCACAATGCTAAATGTCAAAAATGAAAAGTGTCACCATGAAAAATGTCAAAAATAACAAATTTCAAGATGGCAAATGTCAAATGACAAATGTCACAATGCTAAATGTCAAAAATGAAAAGTGTCACCATGAAAAATGTCAAAAATGACAAATTTCAAGATGGCAAATGTCAAAACTGACAAATGTCACAATGCTAAATGTCAAAAATGAAAAGTGTCACCATGAAAAATGTCAAAAATAACAAATTTCAAGATGGCAAATGTCAAAGATGTCAAATGACAAATGTCACAATGCTAAATGTCAAAAATGACAAATTTCAAGATGGCAAATGTCAAAGATGTCAAATGACAAATGTCACAATGCTAAATGTCAAAAATGAAAAGTGTCACCATGAAAAATGTCAAAAATGACAAATTTCAAGATGGCAAATGTCAAAACTGACAAATGTCACAATGCTTAATGTCAAAAATGAAAAGTGTCACCATGAAAAATGTCAAAAATAACAAATTTGAAGATGGCAAATGTCAAAGATGTCAAATGACAAATGTCACAATGCTAAATGTCAAAAATGAAAGGTGTCACCATGAAAAATGTCAAAAATAACAAATTTCAAGATGGCAAGTATCAAAGATGTCAAATGACAAATGTCAAAATGCTAAATGTCAAAAATGAAAAGTGTCACCATGAAAAATGTCAAAAATGACAAATTTCAAGATGGCAAATGTCAAAGATGTCAAATGACAATTGTCACAATGCTAAATGTCAAAAATGAAAAGTGTCTCCATGAAAAATGTCAAAAATAACAAATTTCAAGATGGCAAATGTCAAATGACAAATGTCACAATGCTAAATGTCAAAAATGAAAAGTGTCACCATGAAAAATGTCAAAAATGACAAATTTCAAGATGGCAAATGTCAAAACTGACAAATGTCACAATGCTAAATGTCAAAAATGAAAAGTGTCACCATAAAATGTCAAAAATAACAAATTTCAAGATGGCAAATGTCAAAGATGTCAAATGACAAATGTCACAATGCTAAATGTCAAAAATGAAAAATGTCACCATCAAAAATGACAAATTTCAAGATGGCAAATATCAAAGATGTCAAATGACAAATGTCACAATGCTAAATGTCAAAAATAAAAAGTGTCACCATGAAAAATGTCAAAAATGACAAATTTCAAGATGGCAAATGTCAAAACTGACAAATGTCACAATGCTAAATGTCAAAAATGAAAAGTGTCACCATGAAAAATGTCAAAAATGACAAATTTCAAGATGGCAAATGTCAAAGATGTCAAATGACAAATGTCACAATGCTAAATGTCAAAAATGAAAAGTGTCAAAAATGGCAAATTTCAAGATGGCAAATGTCTAAGATGTCAAATGACAAATGTCACAATGCTAAATGTCAAAAATGAAAAGTGTCACCATGAAAAATGTCAAAAATGACAAATTTCAAGATGGCAAATGTCAAAACTGACAAATGTCACAATGCTAAATGTCAAAAATGAAAAGTGTCACCATAAAAAATGTCAAAAATGACAAATTTCAAGATGGCAAATGTTAAAGATGTCAAATGACAAATGTCACAATGCTAAATGTCAAAAATGAAATGTGTCACCATGAAATATGTCAAAGATGACAAATTTCAAGATGGCAAATGTCAAAGATGTCAAATGACAAATATCACAATGCTAAATGTCAAAAATGAAAAGTGTCACAATGCTAAATGTCAAAAATGACAAATTTTAAGATGGCAAATGTCACAATGCTAAATGTCAAAAATAAAAAGTGTCACCATGAAAAATGTCAAAAATAACAAATTTCAAGATAGCAAATGTCAAAGATGTCAAATGACAGATGTCACAATGCTAAATGTCTAAAATGACAAATTTCAAGATGGCAAATGTCAAAGATGTCAAATGACAAATGTCACAATGCTAAATGTCAAAAATGAAAAGTGTCACCATGAAAAATGTCAAAAATGACAAATTTCAAGATGGCAAATGTCAAAGATGTCAAATGACAAATGTCACAATGCTAAATGTCAAAAATAAAAAGTGTCACCATGAAAAATGTCAAAAATGACAAATTTCAAGATGGCAAATGTCAAAACTGACAAATGTCACAATGCTAAATGTCAAAAATGAAAAGTGTCACCATGAAAAATGTCAAAAATGACAAATTTCAAGATGGCAAATGTCAAAGATGTCAAATGACAAATGTCACAATGCTAAATGTCAAAAATGACAAATTTCAAGATGGCAAATGTCAAAGATATCAAATGACAAATGTCACAATGCTAAATGTCAAAAATGAAAAGTGTCACCATGAAAAATGTCAAAAATGACAAATTTCAAGATGGCAAATGTCCAAGATGTCAAATGACAAATGTCACAATGCTAAATGTCAAAAATGACAAATTTCAAGATGGCAAATGTCAAAGATGTCAAATGACAAATGTCACAATGCTAAATGTCAAAAATGAAAAGTGTCACCATGAAAAATGTCAAAAATGACAAATTTTAAGATGGCAAATGTCAAAGATGTCAAATGACAAATGTCACAATGCTAAATGTCAAAAATGAAAAGTGTCACCATGAAAAATGTCAAAAATGACAAATTTCAAGATGGCAAATGTCAAAGATGTCAAATGACAAATGTCACAATGCTAAATGTCAAAAATGAAAAGTGTCACAATGCTAAATGTCAAAAATGACAAATTTTAAGATGGCAAATGTCACAATGCTAAATGTCAAAAATAAAAAGTGTCACCATGAAAAATGTCAAAAATAACAAATTTCAAGATAGCAAATGTCAAAGATGTCAAATGACAAATGTCACAATGCTAAATGTCAAAAATGACAAATTTCAAGATGGCAAATGTCAAAGATGTCAAATGACAAATGTCACAATGCTAAATGTCAAAAATGAAAAGTGTCACCATGAAAAATGTCAGAAATGACAAATTTCAAGATGGCAAATGTCAAAGATGTCAAATGACAAATGTCACAATGCTAAATGACAAAAATAAAAAGTGTCACCATGAAAAATGTCAAAAAGGACAAATTTCAAGATGGCAAATGTCAAAACTGACAAATGTCACAATGCTAAATGTCAAAAATGAAAGATGTCACCATGAAAAATGTCAAAAATGACAAATTTCAAGATGGCAAAAGTCAAAGATGTCAAATGACAAATGTCACAATGCTAAATGTCAAAAATGTAAAGTGTCAAAAATGGCAAATTTCAAGATGGCAAATGTCTAAGATGTCAAATGACAAATGTCACAATGCTAAATGTCAAAAATAAAAAGTGTCACCATGAAAAATGTCAAAAATGACAAATTTCAAGATGGCAAATGTCAAAACTGACAAATGTCACAATGCTAAATGTCAAAAATGAAAAGTGTCACCATGAAAAATGTCAAAAATGACAAATTTCAAGATGGCAAATGTTAAAGATGTCAAATGACAAATGTCACAATGCTAAATGTCAAAAATGAAAAGTGTCACCATGAAAAATGTCAAAGATGACAAATTTCAAGATGGCAAGTGTCAAAGATGTCAAATGACAAATGTCACAATGCTAAATGTCAAAAATGAAAAGTGTTACCATGAAAAATGTCAAAAATAACAAATTTCAAGATGGCAAATGTCAAAGATGTCAAATGACAAATGTCACAATGCTAAATGTCAAAAATGAAAAGTGTCACCATGAAAAATGTCAAAAATGACAAATTTCAAGATAGCAAATGTCAAAGATGTCAAATGACAAATATCACAATGCTAAATGTCAAAAATGACAAATTTCAAGATGGCAAATGTCAAAGATGTCAAATGACAAATGTCACAATGCTAAATGTCAAAAATGAAAAGTGTCACCATGAAAAATGTCAAAAATGACAAATTTGAAGATGGCAAATGTCAAAGATGTCAAATGA
Source organism: Altica lythri (assembly GCA_964028335.1). Classification (NCBI taxonomy): domain Eukaryota; kingdom Metazoa; phylum Arthropoda; class Insecta; order Coleoptera; family Chrysomelidae; genus Altica; species Altica lythri. The sequence continues at coordinate 43,574,518 of OZ034800.1, read as the reverse complement.
CAAATGTCACAATTCTAAATGTCAAAAATGACAAATTTCAAGATGGCAAATATCAAAACTGACAAATGTCACAATGCTAAATGTCAAAAATGAAAAGTGTCACCATGAAAAATGTCAAAAATAACAAATTTCAGGATGGCAAATGTCAAAGATGTCAAATGACAAATGTCACAATGCTAAATGTCAAAAATGACAAATTTCAAGATGGCAAATGTTAAAGATGTCAAATGACAAATGTCACAATGCTAAATGTCAAAAATGAAAAGTGTCACCATGAAAAATGTCAAAAATGACAAATTTCAAGATGGCAAATGTCAAAGATGTCAAATGACAAATGTCACAATGCTAAATGTCAAAAATGAAAAGTGTCACCATGAAAAATGTCAAAAATGACAAATTTCAAGATGGCAAATGTCAAAGATGTCAAATGACAAATGTCACAATGCTAAATGTCAAAAATGACAAATTTCAAGATGGCAAATGTCAAAGATATCAAATGACAAATGTCACAATGCTAAATGTCAAAAATGAAAAGTGTCACCATGAAAAATGTCAAAAATGACAAATTTCAAGATGGCAAATATCAAAACTGACAAATGTCACAATGCTAAATGTCAAAAATGATAAGTGTCACCATGAAAAATGTCAAAAATGACAAATTTCAAGATGGCAAATGTCCAAGATGTCAAATGACAAATGTCACAATGCTAAATGTCAAAAATGACAAATTTCAAGATGGCAAATGTCAAAGATGTCAAATGACAAATGTCACAATGCTAAATGTCAAAAATGAAAAGTGTCACCATGAAAAATGTCAAAAATGACAAATTTCAAGATGGCAAATGTCAAAGATGTCAAATGACAAATGTCACAATGCTAAATGTCAAAAATGAAAAGTGTTACCATGAAAAATGTCAAAAATGACAAATTTCAAGATGGCAAATGTCAAAGATGTCAAATGACAAATGTCACAATGCTAAATGTCAAAAATGAAAAGTGTCACAATGCTAAATGTCAAAAATGACAAATTTTAAGATGGCAAATGTCACAATGCTAAATGTCAAAAATAAAAAGTGTCACCATGAAAAATGTCAAAAATAACAAATTTCAAGATAGCAAATGTCAAAGATGTCAAATGACAAATGTCACAATGCTAAATGTCAAAAATGACAAATTTCAAGATGGCAAATGTCAAAGATGTCAAATGACAAATGTCACAATGCTAAATGTCAAAAATGAAAAGTGTCACCATGAAAAATGTCAAAAATGACAAATTTCAGGATGGCAAATGTCAAAGATGTCAAATGACAAATGTCACAATGCTAAATGTCAAAAATAAAAAGTGTCACCATGAAAAATGTCAAAAATGACAAATTTCAAGATGGCAAATGTCCAAGATGTCAAATGACAAATGTCACAATGCTAAATGTCAAAAATGACAAATTTCAAGATGGCAAATGTCAAAGATGTCAAATGACAAATGTCACAATGCTAAATGTCAAAAATGAAAAGTGTCACCATGAAAAATGTCAAAAATGACAAATTTCAAGATGGCAAATGTCAAAGATGTCAAATGACAAATGTCACAATGCTAAATGTCAAAAATGAAAAGTGTCACCATGAAAAATGTCAAAAATGACAAATTTCAAGATGGCAAATGTCAAAGATGTCAAATGACAAATGTCACAATGCTAAATGTCAAAAATGAAAAGTGTCACAATGCTAAATGTCAAAAATGACAAATTTTAAGATGGCAAATGTCACAATGCTAAATGTCAAAAATAAAAAGTGTCACCATGAAAAATGTCAAAAATAACAAATTTCAAGATAGCAAATGTCAAAGATGTCAAATGACAAATGTCACAATGCTAAATGTCAAAAATGACAAATTTCAAGATGGCAAATGTCAAAGATGTCAAATGACAAATGTCACAATGCTAAATGTCAAAAATGAAAAGTGTCACCATGAAAAATGTCAAAAATGACAAATTTCAGGATGGCAAATGTCAAAGATGTCAAATGACAAATGTCACAATGCTAAATGTCAAAAATAAAAAGTGTCACCATGAAAAATGTCAAAAGTGACAAATTTCAAGATGGCAAATGTCAAAACTGACAAATGTCACAATGCTAAATGTCAAAAATGAAAAGTGTCACCATGAAAAATGTCAAAAATGACAAATTTCAAGATGGCAAAAGTCAAAGATGTCAAATGACAAATGTCACAATGCTAAATGTCAAAAATGTAAAGTGTCAAAAATGGCAAATTTCAAGATGGCAAATGTCTAAGATGTCAAATGACAAATGTCACAATGCTAAATGTCAAAAATGAAAAGTGTCACCATGAAAAATGTCAAAAATGACAAATTTCAAGATGGCAAATGTCAAAACTGCCAAATGTCACAATGCTAAATGTCAAAAATGAAAAGTGTCACCATGAAAAATGTCAAAAATGACAAATTTCAAGATGGCAAATGTTAAAGATGTCAAATGACAAATGTCACAATGCTAAATGTCAAAAATGAAAAGTGTCACCATGAAAAATGTCAAAGATGACAAATTTCAAGATGGCAAATGTCAAAGATGTCAAATGACAAATGTCACAATGCTAAATGTCAAAAATGAAAAGTGTTACCATGAAAAATGTCAAAAATAACAAATTTCAAGATGGCAAATGTCAAAGATGTCAAATGACAAATGTCACAATGCTAAATGTCAAAAATGAAAAGTGTCACCATGAAAAATGTCAAAAATGACAAATTTCAAGATGGCAAATGTCAAAGATGTCAAATGACAAATATCACAATGCTAAATGTCAAAAATGACAAATTTCAAGATGGCAAATGTCAAAGATGTCAAATGACAAATGTCACAATGCTAAATGTCAAAAATGAAAAGTGTCACCATGAAAAATGTCAAAAATGACAAATTTGAAGATGGCAAATGTCAAAGATGTCAAATGACAAATGTCACAATTCTAAATGTCAAAAATGACAAATTTCAAGATGGCAAATGTCAAAACTGACAAATGTCACAATGCTAAATGTCAAAAATGAAAAGTGTCACCATGAAAAATGTCAAAAATAACAAATTTCAGGATGGCAAATGTCAAAGATGTCAAATGACAAATGTCACAATGCTAAATGTCAAAAATGACAAATTTCAAGATGGCAAATGTTAAAGATGTCAAATGACAAATGTCACAATGCTAAATGTCAAAAATGAAAAGTGTCACCATGAAAAATGTCAAAAATGACAAATTTCAAGATGGCAAATGTCAAAGATGTCAAATGACAAATGTCACAATGCTAAATGTCAAAAATGAAAAGTGTCACCATGAAAAATGTCAAAAATGACAAATTTCAAGATGGCAAATGTCAAAGATGTCAAATGACAAATGTCACAATGCTAAATGTCAAAAATGAAAAGTGTCACCATGAAAAATGTCAAAAATGACAAATTTCAAGATGGCAAATGTCAAAACTGACAAATGTCACAATGCTAAATGTCAAAAATAAAAAGTGTCACCATGAAAAATGTCAAAAATGACAAATTTCAAGATGGCAAATGTCAAAGATGTCAAATGACAAATGTCACAATGCTAAATGTCAAAAATGAAAAGTGTCAAAAATGACAAATTTCAAGATGGCAAATGTCTAAGATGTCAAATGACAAATGTCACAATGCTAAATGTCAAAAATGAAAAGTGTCACCATGAAAAATGTCAAAAATGACAAATTTCAAGATGGCAAATGTCAAAACTGACAAATGTCACAATGCTAAATGTCAAAAATGAAAAGTGTCACCATGAAAAATGTCAAAAATAACAAATTTCAAGATGGCAAATGTCAAAGATGTCAAATGTCACAATGCTAAATGTCAAAAATGACAAATTTCAAGATGGCAAATGTCAAAGATGTCAAATGACAAATGTCACAATGCTAAATGTCAAAAATGAAAAGTGTCACCATGAAAAATGTCAAAAATGACAAATTTCAAGATGGCAAATGTCAAAACTGACAAATGTCACAATGCTAAATGTCAAAAATGATAAGTGTCACCATGAAAAATGTCAAAAATGACAAATTTCAAGATGGCAAATGTCAAAGATGTCAAATGACAAATGTCACAATGCTAAATGTCAAAAATGAAAAGTGTCACCATAAAAAATGTCAAAAATGACAAATTTCAAGATGGCAAATGTCAAAGATGTCAAATGACAAATGTCACAATGCTAAATGTCAAAAATGAAAAGTGTCACCATGAAAAATGTCAAAAATGACAAATTTCAAGATGGCAAATGTCAAAGATGTCAAATGACAAATGTCACAATGCTAAATGTCAAAAATGAAAAGTGTCACAATGCTAAATGTCAAAAATGACAAATTTTAAGATGGCAAATGTCACAATGCTAAATGTCAAAAATAAAAAGTGTCACCATGAAAAATGTCAAAAATAACAAATTTCAAGATAGCAAATGTCAGAGATGTCAAATGACAAACGTCACAATGCTAAATGTCAAAAATGACAAATTTCAAGATGCCAAATGTCAAAGATGTCAAATGTCACAATGCTAAATGTCAAAAATGAAAAGTGTCACCATGAAAAATGTCAAAAATAACAAATTTCAAGATGGCAAATGTCAAATGACAAATGTCACAATGCTAAATGTCAAAAATGAAAAGTGTCACCATGAAAAATGTCAAAAATGACAAATTTCAAGATGGCAAATGTCAAAACTGACAAATGTCACAATGCTAAATGTCAAAAATGAAAAGTGTCACCATGAAAAATGTCAAAAATAACAAATTTCAAGATGGCAAATGTCAAAGATGTCAAATGACAAATGTCACAATGCTAAATGTCAAAAATGACAAATTTCAAGATGGCAAATGTCAAAGATGTCAAATGACAAATGTCACAATGCTAAATGTCAAAAATGAAAAGTGTCACCATGAAAAATGTCAAAAATGACAAATTTCAAGATGGCAAATGTCAAAACTGACAAATGTCACAATGCTTAATGTCAAAAATGAAAAGTGTCACCATGAAAAATGTCAAAAATAACAAATTTGAAGATGGCAAATGTCAAAGATGTCAAATGACAAATGTCACAATGCTAAATGTCAAAAATGAAAGGTGTCACCATGAAAAATGTCAAAAATAACAAATTTCAAGATGGCAAATATCAAAGATGTCAAATGACAAATGTCAAAATGCTAAATGTCAAAAATGAAAAGTGTCACCATGAAAAATGTCAAAAATGACAAATTTCAAGATGGCAAATGTCAAAGATGTCAAATGACAATTGTCACAATGCTAAATGTCAAAAATGAAAAGTGTCTCCATGAAAAATGTCAAAAATAACAAATTTCAAGATGGCAAATGTCAAATGACAAATGTCACAATGCTAAATGTCAAAAATGAAAAGTGTCACCATGAAAAATGTCAAAAATGACAAATTTCAAGATGGCAAATGTCAAAACTGACAAATGTCACAATGCTAAATGTCAAAAATGAAAAGTGTCACCATAAAATGTCAAAAATAACAAATTTCAAGATGGCAAATGTCAAAGATGTCAAATGACAAATGTCACAATGCTAAATGTCAAAAATGAAAAATGTCACCATCAAAAATGACAAATTTCAAGATGGCAAATATCAAAGATGTCAAATGACAAATGTCACAATGCTAAATGTCAAAAATAAAAAGTGTCACCATGAAAAATGTCAAAAATGACAAATTTCAAGATGGCAAATGTCAAAACTGACAAATGTCACAATGCTAAATGTCAAAAATGAAAAGTGTCACCATGAAAAATGTCAAAAATGACAAATTTCAAGATGGCAAATGTCAAAGATGTCAAATGACAAATGTCACAATGCTAAATGTCAAAAATGAAAAGTGTCAAAAATGGCAAATTTCAAGATGGCAAATGTCTAAGATGTCAAATGACAAATGTCACAATGCTAAATGTCAAAAATGAAAAGTGTCACCATGAAAAATGTCAAAAATGACAAATTTCAAGATGGCAAATGTCAAAACTGACAAATGTCACAATGCTAAATGTCAAAAATGAAAAGTGTCACCATAAAAAATGTCAAAAATGACAAATTTCAAGATGGCAAATGTTAAAGATGTCAAATGACAAATGTCACAATGCTAAATGTCAAAAATGAAATGTGTCACCATGAAATATGTCAAAGATGACAAATTTCAAGATGGCAAATGTCAAAGATGTCAAATGACAAATATCACAATGCTAAATGTCAAAAATGAAAAGTGTCACAATGCTAAATGTCAAAAATGACAAATTTTAAGATGGCAAATGTCACAATGCTAAATGTCAAAAATAAAAAGTGTCACCATGAAAAATGTCAAAAATAACAAATTTCAAGATAGCAAATGTCAAAGATGTCAAATGACAAATGTCACAATGCTAAATGTCTAAAATGACAAATTTCAAGATGGCAAATGTCAAAGATGTCAAATGACAAATGTCACAATGCTAAATGTCAAAAATGAAAAGTGTCACCATGAAAAATGTCAAAAATGACAAATTTCAAGATGGCAAATGTCAAAGATGTCAAATGACAAATGTCACAATGCTAAATGTCAAAAATAAAAAGTGTCACCATGAAAAATGTCAAAAATGACAAATTTCAAGATGGCAAATGTCAAAACTGACAAATGTCACAATGCTAAATGTCAAAAATGAAAAGTGTCACCATGAAAAATGTCAAAAATGACAAATTTCAAGATGGCAAATGTCAAAGATGTCAAATGACAAATGTCACAATGCTAAATGTCAAAAATGACAAATTTCAAGATGGCAAATGTCAAAGATATCAAATGACAAATGTCACAATGCTAAATGTCAAAAATGAAAAGTGTCACCATGAAAAATGTCAAAAATGACAAATTTCAAGATGGCAAATGTCCAAGATGTCAAATGACAAATGTCACAATGCTAAATGTCAAAAATGACAAATTTCAAGATGGCAAATGTCAAAGATGTCAAATGACAAATGTCACAATGCTAAATGTCAAAAATGAAAAGTGTCACCATGAAAAATGTCAAAAATGACAAATTTTAAGATGGCAAATGTCAAAGATGTCAAATGACAAATGTCACAATGCTAAATGTCAAAAATGAAAAGTGTCACCATGAAAAATGTCAAAAATGACAAATTTCAAGATGGCAAATGTCAAAGATGTCAAATGACAAATGTCACAATGCTAAATGTCAAAAATGAAAAGTGTCACAATGCTAAATGTCAAAAATGACAAATTTTAAGATGGCAAATGTCACAATGCTAAATGTCAAAAATAAAAAGTGTCACCATGAAAAATGTCAAAAATAACAAATTTCAAGATAGCAAATGTCAAAGATGTCAAATGACAAATGTCACAATGCTAAATGTCAAAAATGACAAATTTCAAGATGGCAAATGTCAAAGATGTCAAATGACAAATGTCACAATGCTAAATGTCAAAAATGAAAAGTGTCACCATGAAAAATGTCAGAAATGACAAATTTCAAGATGGCAAATGTCAAAGATGTCAAATGACAAATGTCACAATGCTAAATGACAAAAATAAAAAGTGTCACCATGAAAAATGTCAAAAAGGACAAATTTCAAGATGGCAAATGTCAAAACTGACAAATGTCACAATGCTAAATGTCAAAAATGAAAGATGTCACCATGAAAAATGTCAAAAATGACAAATTTCAAGATGGCAAAAGTCAAAGATGTCAAATGACAAATGTCACAATGCTAAATGTCAAAAATGTAAAGTGTCAAAAATGGCAAATTTCAAGATGGCAAATGTCTAAGATGTCAAATGACAAATGTCACAATGCTAAATGTCAAAAATAAAAAGTGTCACCATGAAAAATGTCAAAAATGACAAATTTCAAGATGGCAAATGTCAAAACTGACAAATGTCACAATGCTAAATGTCAAAAATGAAAAGTGTCACCATGAAAAATGTCAAAAATGACAAATTTCAAGATGGCAAATGTTAAAGATGTCAAATGACAAATGTCACAATGCTAAATGTCAAAAATGAAAAGTGTCACCATGAAAAATGTCAAAGATGACAAATTTCAAGATGGCAAGTGTCAAAGATGTCAAATGACAAATGTCACAATGCTAAATGTCAAAAATGAAAAGTGTTACCATGAAAAATGTCAAAAATAACAAATTTCAAGATGGCAAATGTCAAAGATGTCAAATGACAAATGTCACAATGCTAAATGTCAAAAATGAAAAGTGTCACCATGAAAAATGTCAAAAATGACAAATTTCAAGATAGCAAATGTCAAAGATGTCAAATGACAAATATCACAATGCTAAATGTCAAAAATGACAAATTTCAAGATGGCAAATGTCAAAGATGTCAAATGACAAATGTCACAATGCTAAATGTCAAAAATGAAAAGTGTCACCATGAAAAATGTCAAAAATGACAAATTTGAAGATGGCAAATGTCAAAGATGTCAAATGACAAATGTCACAATTCTAAATGTCAAAAATGACAAATTTCAAGATGGCAAATGTCAAAACTGACAAATGTCACAATGCTAAATGTCAAAAATGAAAAGTGTCACCATGAAAAATGTCAAAAATAACAAATTTCAGGATGGCAAATGTCAAAGATGTCAAATGACAAATGTCACAATGCTAAATGTCAAAAATGACAAATTTCAAGATGGCAAATGTTAAAGATGTCAAATGACAAATGTCACAATGCTAAATGTCAAAAATGAAAAGTGTCACCATGAAAAATGTCAAAAATGACAAATTTCAAGATGGCAAATGTCAAAGATGTCAAATGACAAATGTCACAATGCTAAATGTCAAAAATGAAAAGTGTCACCATGAAAAATGTCAAAAATGACAAATTTCAAGATGGCAAATGTCAAAGATGTCAAATGACAAATGTCACAATGCTAAATGTCAAAAATGAAAAATTTCAAGATGGCAAATGTCAAAACTGACAAATGTCACAATGCTAAATGTCAAAAATGAAAAGTGTCACCATGAAAAATGTCAAAAATGACAAATTTCAAGATGGCAAATGTCAAAGATGTCAAATGACAAATGTCACAATGCTAAATGTCAAAAATGAAAAGTGTCAAAAATGACAAATTTCAAGATGGCAAATGTCTAAGATGTCAAATGACAAATGTCACAATGCTAAATGTCAAAAATGAAAAGTGTCACCATGAAAAATGTCAAAAATGACAAATTTCAAGATGGCAAATGTCAAAACTGACAAATGTCACAATGCTAAATGTCAAAAATGAAAAGTGTCACCATGAAAAATGTCAAAAATAACAAATTTCAAGATGGCAAATGTCAAAGATGTCAAATGACAAATGTCACAATGCTAAATGTCAAAAATGACAAATTTCAAGATGGCAAATGTCAAAGATGTCAAATGACAAATGTCACAATGCTAAATGTCAAAAATGAAAAGTGTCACCATGAAAAATGTCAAAAATGACAAATTTCAAGATGGCAAATGTCAAAACTGACAAATGTCACAATGCTAAATGTCAAAAATGATAAGTGTCACCATGAAAAATGTCAAAAATGACAAATTTCAAGATGGCAAATGTCAAAGATGTCAAATGACAAATGTCACAATGCTAAATGTCAAAAATGAAAAGTGTCACCATAAAAAATGTCAAAAATGACAAATTTCAAGATGGCAAATGTCAAAGATGTCAAATGACAAATGTCACAATGCTATATGTCAAAAATGAAAAGTGTCACCATGAAAAATGTCAAAAATGACAAATTTCAAGATGGCAAATGTCAAAGATGTCAAATGACAAATGTCACAATGCTAAATGTCAAAAATGAAAAGTGTCACAATGCTAAATGTCAAAAATGACAAATTTTAAGATGGCAAATGTCACAATGCTAAATGTCAAAAATAAAAAGTGTCACCATGAAAAATGTCAAAAATAACAAATTTCAAGATAGCAAATGTCAGAGATGTCAAATGACAAACGTCACAATGCTAAATGTCAAAAATGACAAATTTCAAGATGCCAAATGTCAAAGATGTCAAATGTCACAATGCTAAATGTCAAAAATGAAAAGTGTCACCATGAAAAATGTCAAAAATAACAAATTTCAAGATGGCAAATGTCAAATGACAAATGTCACAATGCTAAATGTCAAAAATGAAAAGTGTCACCATGAAAAATGTCAAAAATGACAAATTTCAAGATGGCAAATGTCAAAACTGACAAATGTCACAATGCTAAATGTCAAAAATGAAAAGTGTCACCATAAAAAATGTCAAAAATAACAAATTTCAAGATGGCAAATGTCAAAGATGTCAAATGACAAATGTCACAATGCTAAATGTCAAAAATGACAAATTTCAAGATGGCAAATGTCAAAGATGTCAAATGACAAATGTCACAATGCTAAATGTCAAAAATGAAAAGTGTCACCATGAAAAATGTCAAAAATGACAAATTTCAAGATGGCAAATGTCAAAACTGACAAATGTCACAATGCTAAATGTCAAAAATGAAAAGTGTCACCATGAAAAATGTCAAAAATAACAAATTTGAAGATGGCAAATGTCAAAGATGTCAAATGACAAATGTCACAATGCTAAATGTCAAAAATGAAAGGTGTCACCATAAAAAATGTCAAAAATGACAAATTTCAAGATGGCAAATGTCAAAGATGTCAAATGACAAATGTCACAATGCTAAATGTCAAAAATGAAAAGTGTCACGATGAAAAATGTCAAAAATGACAAATTTCAAGATGGCAAATGTCAAAGATGTCAAATGACAAATGTCACAATGCTAAATGTCAAAAATGAAAAGTGTCACAATGCTAAATGTCAAAAATGACAAATTTCAAGATGGCAAATGTCAAAGATGTCAAATGACAAATGTCACAATGCTAAATGTCAAAAATGAAAAGTGTCACCATGAAAAATGTCAAAAATGACAAATTTCAAGATGGCAAATGTCAAAACTGACAAATGTCACAATGCTAAATGTCAAAAATGATAAGTGTCACCATGAAAAATGTCAAAAATGACAAATTTCAAGATGGCAAATGTTAAAGATGTCAAATGACAAATGTCACAATGCTAAATGTCAAAAATGAAAAGTGTCACCATAAAAAATGTCAAAAATGACAAATTTCAAGATGGCAAATGTCAAAGATGTCAAATGACAAATGTCACAATGCTAAATGTCAAAAATGAAAAGTGTCACCATGAAAAATGTCAAAAATGACAAATTTCAAGATGGCAAATGTCAAAGATGTCAAATGACAAATGTCACAATGCTAAATGTCAAAAATGAAAAGTGTCACAATGCTAAATGTCAAAAATGACAAATTTTAAGATGGCAAATGTCACAATGCTAAATGTCAAAAATAAAAAGTGTCACCATGAAAAATGTCAAAAATAACAAATTTCAAGATAGCAAATGTCAGAGATGTCAAATGACAAACGTCACAATGCTAAATGTCAAAAATGACAAATTTCAAGATGCCAAATGTCAAAGATGTCAAATGTCACAATGCTAAATGTCAAAAATGAAAAGTGTCACCATGAAAAATGTCAAAAATAACAAATTTCAAGATGGCAAATGTCAAATGACAAATGTCACAATGCTAAATGTCAAAAATGAAAAGTGTCACCATGAAAAATGTCAAAAATGACAAATTTCAAGATGGCAAATGTCAAAACTGACAAATGTCACAATGCTAAATGTCAAAAATGAAAAGTGTCACCATAAAAAATGTCAAAAATAACAAATTTCAAGATGGCAAATGTCAAAGATGTCAAATGACAAATGTCACAATGCTAAATGTCAAAAATGACAAATTTCAAGATGGCAAATGTCAAAGATGTCAAATGACAAATGTCACAATGCTAAATGTCAAAAATGAAAAGTGTCACCATGAAAAATGTCAAAAATGACAAATTTCAAGATGGCAAATGTCAAAACTGACAAATGTCACAATGCTAAATGTCAAAAATGAAAAGTGTCACCATGAAAAATGTCAAAAATAACAAATTTGAAGATGGCAAATGTCAAAGATGTCAAATGACAAATGTCACAATGCTAAATGTCAAAAATGAAAGGTGTCACCATGAAAAATGTCAAAAATAACAAATTTCAAGATGGCAAATATCAAAGATGTCAAATGACAAATGTCAAAATGCTAAATGTCAAAAATGAAAAGTGTCACCATGAAAAATGTCAAAAATGACAAATTTCAAGATGGCAAATGTCAAAGATGTCAAATGACAATTGTCACAATGCTAAATGTCAAAAATGAAAAGTGTCTCCATGAAAAATGTCAAAAATAACAAATTTCAAGATGGCAAATGTCAAATGACAAATGTCACAATGCTAAATGTCAAAAATGAAAAGTGTCACCATGAAAAATGTCAAAAATGACAAATTTCAAGATGGCAAATGTCAAAACTGACAAATGTCACAATGCTAAATGTCAAAAATGAAAAGTGTCACCATGAAAAATGTCAAAAATAACAAATTTCAAGATGGCAAATGTCAAAGATGTCAAATGACAAATGTCACAATGCTAAATGTCAAAAATGAAAAATGTCACCATCACAAATGACAAATTTCAAGATGGCAAATATCAAAGATGTCAAATGACAAATGTCACAATGCTAAATGTCAAAAATGACAAATTTCAAGATGGCAAATGTCAAAGATGTCAAATGACAAATGTCACAATGCTAAATGTCAAAAATGAAAAGTGTCACCATGAAAAATGTCAAAAATGACAAATTTTAAGGTGGCAAATGTCAAAGATGTCAAATGACAAATGTCACAATGCTAAATGTCAAAAATGATAAGTGTCACCATGAAAAATGTCAAAAATAACAAATTTCAAGATGGCAAATGTCAAAGATGTCAAATGACAAATGTCACAATGCTAAATGCCAAAAATGAAAAGTGTGACCATGAAAAATGTCAAAAATGACAAATTTCAAGATGGCAAATGTCAAAGATGTCAAATTACAAATGTCACAATGCTAAATGTCAAAAATGAAAAGTGTCACCATAAAAAATGTCAAAAATAACAAATTTCAAGATGGCAAATGTCAAAGATATCAAATAACAAATGTCACAATGCTAAATGTCAAAAATGAAAAGTGTCACCATGAAAAATGTCAAAAATGACAAATTTCAAGATGGCAAATATCAAAACTGACAAATGTCACAATGCTAAATGTCAAAAATGATAAGTATCACCATGAAAAATGTCAAAAATGACAAATTTCAAGATGGCAAATGTCCAAGATGTCAAATGACAAATGTCACAATGCTAAATGTCAAAAATGACAAATTTCAAGATGGCAAATGTCAAAGATGTCAAATGACAAATGTCACAATGCTAAATGTCAAAAATGAAAAGTGTCACCATGAAAACTGTCAAAAATGACAAATTTCAAGATGGCAAATGTCAAAGATGTCAAATGACAAATGTCACAATGCTAAATGTAAAAAATGAAAAGTGTCACCATGAAAAATGTCAAAAATGACAAATTTCAAGATGGCAAATGTCAAAGATGTCAAATGACAAATGTCACAATGCTAAATGTCAAAAATGAAAAGTGTCACAATGCTAAATGTCAAAAATGACAAATTTTAAGATGGCAAATGTCACAATGCTAAATGTCAAAAATAAAAAGTGTCACCATGAAAAATGTCAAAAATAACAAATTTCAAGATAGCAAATGTCAAAGATATCAAATGACAAATGTCACAATGCTAAATGTCAAAAATGACAAATTTCAAGATGGCAAATGTCAAAGATGTCAAATGACAAATGTCACAATGCTAAATGTCAAAAATGAAAAGTGTCACCATGAGAAATGTCAAAAATGACAAATTTCAAGATGGCAAATGTCAAAGATGTCAAATGACAAATGTCACAATGCTAAATGTCAAAAATAAAAAGTGTCACCATGAAAAATGTCAAAAATGACAAATTTCAAGATGGCAAATGTCAAAACTGACAAATGTCACAATGCTAAATGTCAAAAATGAAAAGTGTCACCATGAAAAATGTCAAAAATGACAAATTTCAAGATGGCAAATGTCAAAGATGTCAAATGACAAATGTCACAATGCTAAATGTCAAAAATGAAAAGTGTCAAAAATGGCAAATTTCAAGATGGCAAATGTCTAAGATGTCAAATGACAAATGTCACAATGCTAAATGTCAAAAATGAAAAGCGTCACCATGAAAAATGTCAAAAATGACAAATTTCAAGATGGCAAATGTCAAAACTGACAAATGTCACAATGCTAAATGTCAAAAATGAAAAGTGTCACCATAAAAAATGTCAAAAATGACAAATTTCAAGATGGCAAATGTTAAAGATGTCAAATGACAAATGTCACAATGCTAAATGTCAAAAATGAAATGTGTCACCATGAAAAATGTCAAAGATGACAAATTTCAAGATGGCAAATGTCAAAGATGTCAAATGACAAATATCACAATGCTAAATGTCAAAAATGAAAAGTGTCACAATGCTAAATGTCAAAAATGACAAATTTTAAGATGGCAAATGTCACAATGCTAAATGTCAAAAATAAAAAGTGTCACCATGAAAAATGTCAAAAATAACAAATTTCAAGATAGCAAATGTCAAAGATGTCAAATGACAAATGTCACAATGCTAAAGGTCAAAAATGACAAATTTCAAGATGGCAAATGTCAAAGATGTCAAATGACAAATGTCACAATGCTAAATGTCAAAAATGAAAAGTGTCACCATGAAAAATGTCAAAAATGACAAATTTCAAGATGGCAAATGTCAAAGATGTCAAATGACAAATGTCACAATGCTAAATGTCAAAAATAAAAAGTGTCACCATGAAAAATGTCAAAAATGACAAATTTCAAGATGGCAAATGTCAAAACTGACAAATGTCACAATGCTAAATGTCAAAAATGAAAAGTGTCACCATGAAAAATATCAAAAATGACAAATTTCAAGATGGCAAATGTCAAAGATGTCAAATGACAAATGTCACAATGCTAAATGTCAAAAATGAAAAGTGTCAAAAATGGCAAATTTCAAGATGGCAAATGTCTAAGATGTCAAATGACAAATGTCACAATGCTAAATGTCAAAAATGAAAAGTGTCACCATGAAAAATGTCAAAAATGACAAATTTCAAGATGGCAAATGTCAAAGATGTCAAATGACAAATGTCACAATGCTAAATGTCAAAAATAAAAAGTGTCACCATGAAAAATGTCAAAAATGACAAATTTCAAGATGGCAAATGTCAAAACTGACAAATGTCACAATGCTAAATGTCAAAAATGAAAAGTGTCACCATGAAAAATATCAAAAATGACAAATTTCAAGATGGCAAATGTCAAAGATGTCAAATGACAAATGTCACAATGCTAAATGTCAAAAATGAAAAGTGTCAAAAATGGCAAATTTCAAGATGGCAAATGTCTAAGATGTCAAATGACAAATGTCACAATGCTAAATGTCAAAAATGAAAAGTGTCACCATGAAAAATGTCAAAAATGACAAATTTCAAGATGGCAAATGTCAAAACTGACAAATGTCACAATGCTAAATGTCAAAAATGAAAAGTGTCACCATGAAACATGTCAAAAAGGACAAATTTCAAGATGGCAAATGTTAAAGATGTCAAATGACAAATGTCACAATGCTAAATGTCAAAAATGAAAAGTGTCACCATGAAAAATGTCAAAGATGACAAATTTCAAGATGGTAAATGTCAAAGATGTCAAATGACAAATGTCACAATGCTAAATGTCAAAAATGAAAAGTGTTACCATGAAAAATGTCAAAAATAACAAATTTCAAGATGGCAAATGTCAAAGATGTCAAATGACAAATATCACAATGCTAAATGTCAAAAATGACAAATTTCAAGATGGCAAATGTCAAAGATGTCAAATGACAAATGTCACAATGCTAAATGTCAAAAATGAAAAGTGTCACCATGAAAAATGTCAAAAATGACAAATTTCAAGATGGCAAATGTCAAAGATGTCAAATGACAAATGTCACAATGCTAAATGTCAAAAATGACAAATTTCAAGATGGCAAATGTCAAAACTGACAAATGTCACAATGCTAAATGTCAAAAATGAAAAGTGTCGCCATGAAAAATGTCAAAAATAACAAATTTCAAGATGGCAAATGTCAAAGATGTCAAATGACAAATGTCACAATGCTAAATGTCAAAAATGACAAATTTCAAGATGGCAAATGTTAAAGATGTCAAATGACAAATGTCACAATGCTAAATGTCAAAAATGAAAAGTGTCACCATGAAAAATGTCAAAAATGACAAATTTCAAGATGGCAAATGTCAAAGATGTCAAATGACAAATGTCACAATGCTAAATGTCAAAAATGAAAAGTGTCACCATGAAAAATATCAAAAATGACAAATTTCAAGATGGCAAATGTCAAAACTGACAAATGTCACAATGCTAAATGTCAAAAATGAAAAGTGTCACCATGAAAAATGTCAAAAATGACAAATTTCAAGATGGCAAATGTCAAAGATGTCAAATGACAAATGTCACAATGCTAAATGTCAAAAATGAAAAATGTCAAAAATGACAAATTTTAAGATGGAAAATGTCAAAACTGACAAATGTCACAATGCTAAATGTCAAAAATGAAAAGTGTCACCATGAAAAATGTCAAAAATAACAAATTTCAAGATGGCAAATGTCAAAGATGTCAAATGACAAATGTCACAATGCTAAATGTCAAAAATAACAAATTTCAAGATGGCAAATGTCAAAGATGTCAAATGACAAATGTCACAATGCTAAATGTCAAAAATGAAAAGTGTCACCATGAAAAATGTCAAAAATAACAAATTTCAAGATGGCAAATGTCAAAGATGTCAAATGACAAATGTCACAATGCTAAATGTCAAAAAAGAAAAGTGTCACCATGAAAAATGTCAAAAATGACAAATTTCAAGATGGCAAATGTCAAAGATGTCAAATGACAAATGTCACAATGCTAAATGTCAAAAAAGAAAAGTGTCACCATGAAAAATGTCAAAAATGACAAATTTCAAGATGGCAAATGTCAAAGATGTCAAATGACAAATGTCACAATGCTAAATGTCAAAAATGAAAAGTGTCACCATGAAAAATGTCAAAAATGACAAATTTTAAGGTGGCAAATGTCAAAGATGTCAAATGACAAATGTCACAATGCTAAATGTCAAAAATGATAAGTGTCACCATGAAAAATGTCAAAAATAACAAATTTCAAGATGGCAAATGTCAAAGATGTCAAATGACAAATGTCACAATGCTAAATGCCAAAAATGAAAAGTGTGACCATGAAAAATGTCAAAAATGACAAATTTCAAGATGGCAAATGTCAAAGATGTCAAATGACAAATGTCACAATGCTAAATGTCAAAAATGAAAAGTGTCACCATAAAAAATGTCAAAAATAACAAATTTCAAGATGGCAAATGTCAAAGATATCAAATGACAAATGTCACAATGCTAAATGTCAAAAATGAAAAGTGTCACCATGAAAAATGTCAAAAATGACAAATTTCAAGATGGCAAATATCAAAACTGACAAATGTCACAATGCTAAATGTCAAAAATGATAAGTGTCACCATGAAAAATGTCAAAAATGACAAATTTCAAGATGGCAAATGTCCAAGATGTCAAATGACAAATGTCACAATGCTAAATGTCAAAAATGACAAATTTCAAGATGGCAAATGTCAAAGATGTCAAATGACAAATGTCACAATGCTAAATGTCAAAAATGAAAAGTGTCACCATGAAAACTGTCAAAAATGACAAATTTCAAGATGGCAAATGTCAAAGATGTCAAATGACAAATGTCACAATGCTAAATGTAAAAAATGAAAAGTGTCACCATGAAAAATGTCAAAAATGACAAATTTCAAGATGGCAAATGTCAAAGATGTCAAATGACAAATGTCACAATGCTAAATGTCAAAAATGAAAAGTGTCACAATGCTAAATGTCAAAAATGACAAATTTTAAGATGGCAAATGTCACAATGCTAAATGTCAAAAATAAAAAGTGTCACCATGAAAAATGTCAAAAATAACAAATTTCAAGATAGCAAATGTCAAAGATGTCAAATGACAAATGTCACAATGCTAAATGTCAAAAATGACAAATTTCAAGATGGCAAATGTCAAAGATGTCAAATGACAAATGTCACAATGCTAAATGTCAAAAATGAAAAGTGTCACCATGAGAAATGTCAAAAATGACAAATTTCAAGATGGCAAATGTCAAAGATGTCAAATGACAAATGTCACAATGCTAAATGTCAAAAATAAAAAGTGTCACCATGAAAAATGTCAAAAATGACAAATTTCAAGATGGCAAATGTCAAAACTGACAAATGTCACAATGCTAAATGTCAAAAATGAAAAGTGTCACCATGAAAAATGTCAAAAATGACAAATTTCAAGATGGCAAATGTCAAAGATGTCAAATGACAAATGTCACAATGCTAAATGTCAAAAATGAAAAGTGTCAAAAATGGCAAATTTCAAGATGGCAAATGTCTAAGATGTCAAATGACAAATGTCACAATGCTAAATGTCAAAAATGAAAAGCGTCACCATAAAAAATGTCAAAAATGACAAATTTCAAGATGGCAAATGTCAAAACTGACAAATGTCACAATGCTAAATGTCAAAAATGAAAAGTGTCACCATAAAAAATGTCAAAAATGACAAATTTCAAGATGGCAAATGTTAAAGATGTCAAATGACAAATGTCACAATGCTAAATGTCAAAAATGAAATGTGTCACCATGAAAAATGTCAAAGATGACAAATTTCAAGATGGCAAATGTCAAAGATGTCAAATGACAAATATCACAATGCTAAATGTCAAAAATGAAAAGTGTCACAATGCTAAATGTCAAAAATGACAAATTTTAAGATGGCAAATGTCACAATGCTAAATGTCAAAAATAAAAAGTGTCACCATGAAAAATGTCAAAAATAACAAATTTCAAGATAGCAAATGTCAAAGATGTCAAATGACAAATGTCACAATGCTAAAGGTCAAAAATGACAAATTTCAAGATGGCAAATGTCAAAGATGTCAAATGACAAATGTCACAATGCTAAATGTCAAAAATGAAAAGTGTCACCATGAAAAATGTCAAAAATGACAAATTTCAAGATGGCAAATGTCAAAGATGTCAAATGACAAATGTCACAATGCTAAATGTCAAAAATAAAAAGTGTCACCATGAAAAATGTCAAAAATGACAAATTTCAAGATGGCAAATGTCAAAACTGACAAATGTCACAATGCTAAATGTCAAAAATGAAAAGTGTCACCATGAAAAATATCAAAAATGACAAATTTCAAGATGGCAAATGTCAAAGATGTCAAATGACAAATGTCACAATGCTAAATGTCAAAAATGAAAAGTGTCAAAAATGGCAAATTTCAAGATGGCAAATGTCTAAGATGTCAAATGACAAATGTCACAATGCTAAATGTCAAAAATGAAAAGTGTCACCATGAAAAATGTCAAAAATGACAAATTTCAAGATGGCAAATGTCAAAACTGACAAATGTCACAATGCTAAATGTCAAAAATGAAAAGTGTCACCATGAAACATGTCAAAAAGGACAAATTTCAAGATGGCAAATGTTAAAGATGTCAAATGACAAATGTCACAATGCTAAATGTCAAAAATGAAAAGTGTCACCATGAAAAATGTCAAAGATGACAAATTTCAAGATGGCAAATGTCAAAGATGTCAAATGACAAATGTCACAATGCTAAATGTCAAAAATGAAAAGTGTCACCATGAAAAATGTCAAAAATGACAAATTTCAAGATGGCAAATGTCAAAGATGTCAAATGACAAATGTCACAATGCTAAATGTCAAAAATGACAAATTTCAAGATGGCAAATGACAAAACTGACAAATGTCACAATGCTAAATGTCAAAAATGAAAAGTGTCACCATGAAAAATGTCAAAAATAACAAATTTCAAGATGGCAAATGTCAAAGATGTCAAATGACAAATGTCACAATGCTAAATGTCAAAAATGACAAATTTCAAGATGGCAAATGTTAAAGATGTCAAATGACAAATGTCACAATGCTAAATGTCAAAAATGAAAAGTGTCACCATGAAAAATGTCAAAAATGACAAATTTCAAGATGGCAAATGTCAAAGATGTCAAATGACAAATGTCACAATGCTAAATGTCAAAAATGAAAAGTGTCACCATGAAAAATATCAAAAATGACAAATTTCAAGATGGCAAATGTCAAAACTGACAAATGTCACAATGCTAAATGTCTAAAATGAAAAGTGTCACCATGAAAAATGTCAAAAATGACAAATTTCAAGATGGCAAATGTCAAAGATGTCAAATGACAAATGTCACAATGCTAAATGTCAAAAATGAAAAGTGTCAAAAATGACAAATTTCAAGATGGCAAATGTCTAAGATGTCAAATGACAAATGTCACAATGCTAAATGTCACAAATGGAAAGTGTCACCATGAAAAATGTCAAAAATGACAAATTTTAAGATGGAAAATGTCAAAACTGACAAATGTCACAATGCTAAATGTCAAAAATGAAAAGTGTCACCATGAAAAATGTCAAAAATAACAAATTTCAAGATGGCAAATGTCAAAGATGTCAAATGACAAATGTCACAATGCTAAATGTCAAAAATAACAAATTTCAAGATGGCAAATGTCAAAGATGTCAAATGACAAATGTCACAATGCTAAATGTCAAAAATGAAAAGTGTCACCATGAAAAATGTCAAAAATAACAAATTTCAAGATGGCAAATGTCAAAGATGTCAAATGACAAATGTCACAATGCTAAATGTCAAAAAAGAAAAGTGTCACCATGAAAAATGTCAAAAATGACAAATTTCAAGATGGCAAATGTCAAAGATGTCAAATGACAAATGTCACAATGCTAAATGTCAAAAAAGAAAAGTGTCACCATGAAAAATGTCAAAAATGACAAATTTCAAGATGGCAAATGTCAAAGATGTCAAATGACAATTGTCACAATGCTAAATGTCAAAAATAAAAAGTGTCTCCATGAAAAATGTCAAAAATAACAAATTTCAAGATGGCAAATGTCAAATGACAAATGTCACAATGCTAAATGTCAAAAATGAAAAGTGTCACCATGAAAAATGTCAAAAATAACAAATTTCAAGATGGCAAATGTCAAAGATGTCAAATGACAAATGTCACAATGCTAAATGTCAAAAAAGAAAAGTGTCACCATGAAAAATGTCAAAAATGACAAATTTCAAGATGGCAAATGTCAAAGATGTCAAATGACAATTGTCACAATGCTAAATGTCAAAAATAAAAAGTGTCTCCATGAAAAATGTCAAAAATAACAAATTTCAAGATGGCAAATGTCAAATGACAAATGTCACAATGCTAAATGTCAAAAATGAAAAGTGTCACCATGAAAAATGTCAAAAATAACAAATTTCAAGATGGCAAATGTCAAAGATGTCAAATGACAAATGTCACAATGCTAAATGTCAAAAATGAAAAATGTCACCATCAAAAATGACAAATTTCAAGATGGCAAATATCAAAGATGTCAAATGACAAATGTCACAATGCTAAATGTCAAAAATGACAAATTTCAAGATGGCAAATGTCAAAGATGTCAAATGACAAATGTCACAATGCTAAATGTCAAAAATGAAAAGTGTCACCATGAAAAATGTCAAAAATGACAAATTTTAAGGTGGCAAATGTCAAAGATGTCAAATGACAAATGTCACAATGCTAAATGTCAAAAATGATAAGTGTCACCATAAAAAATGTCAAAAATAACAAATTTCAAGATGGCAAATGTCAAAGATGTCAAATGACAAATGTCACAATGCTAAATGCCAAAAATGAAAAGTGTGACCATGAAAAATGTCAAAAATGACAAATTTCAAGATGGCAAATGTCAAAGATGTCAAATGACAAATGTCACAATGCTAAATGTCAAAAATGAAAAGTGTCACCATAAAAAATGTCAAAAATAACAAATTTCAAGATGGCAAATGTCAAAGATATCAAATGACAAATGTCACAATGCTAAATGTCAAAAATGAAAAGTGTCACCATGAAAAATTTCAAAAATGACAAATTTCAAGATGGCAAATATCAAAACTGACAAATGTCACAATGCTAAATGTCAAAAATGATAAGTGTCACCATGAAAAATGTCAAAAATGACAAATTTCAAGATGGCAAATGTCCAAGATGTCAAATTACAAATGTCACAATGCTAAATGTCAAAAATGACAAATTTCAAGATGGCAAATGTCAAAGATGTCAAATGACAAATGTCACAATGCTAAATGTCAAAAATGAAAAGTGTCACCATAAAAACTGTCAAAAATGACAAATTTTAAGATGGCAAATGTCAAAGATGTCAAATGACAAATGTCACAATGTTAAATGTAAAAAATGAAAAGTGTCACCATGAAAAATGTCAAAAATGACAAATTTCAAGATGGCAAATGTCAAAGATGGCAAATGACAAATGTCACAATGCTAAATGTCAAAAATGAAAAGTGTCACAATGCTAAATGTCAAAAATGACAAATTTTAAGATGGCAAATGTCACAATGCTAAATGTCAAAAATAAAAAGTGTCACCATGAAAAATGTCAAAAATAACAAATTTCAAGATAGCAAATGTCAAAGATGTCAAATGACAAATGTCACAATGCTAAATGTCAAAAATGACAAATTTCAAGATGGCAAATGTCAAAGATGTCAAATGACAAATGTCACAATGCTAAATGTCAAAAATGAAAAGTGTCACCATGAAAAATGTCAAAAATGACAAATTTCAAGATGGCAAATGTCAAAGATGTCAAATGACAAATGTCACAATGCTAAATGTCAAAAATAAAAAGTGTCACCATGAAAAATGTCAAAAATGACAAATTTCAAGATGGCAAATGTCAAAACTGACAAATGTCACAATGCTAAATGTCAAAAATGAAAAGTGTCACCATGAAAAATGTCAAAAATGACAAATTTCAAGATGGCAAATGTCAAAGATGTCAAATGACAAATGTCACAATGCTAAATGTCAAAAATGAAAAGTGTCAAAAATGGCAAATTTCAAGATGGCAAATGTCTAAGATGTCAAATGACAAATGTCACAATGCTAAATGTCAAAAATGAAAAGTGTCACCATGAAAAATGTCAAAAATGACAAATTTCAAGATGGCAAATGTCAAAACTGACAAATGTCACAATGCTAAATGTCAAAAATGAAAAGTGTCACCATAAAAAATGTCAAAAATGACAAATTTCAAGATGGCAAATGTTTAAGATGTCAAATGACAAATGTCACAATGCTAAATGTCAAAAATGAAATGTGTCACCATGAAAAATATCAAAGATGACAAATTTCAAGATGGCAAATGTCAAAGATGTCAAATGACAAATATCACAATGCTAAATGTCAAAAATGAAAAGTGTCACAATGCTAAATGTCAAAAATAAAAAGTGTCACCATGAAAAATGTCAAAAATAACAAATTTCAAGATAGCAAATGTCAAAGATGTCAAATGACAAATGTCACAATGCTAAATGTCAAAAATGACAAATTTCAAGATGGCAAATGTCAAAGATGTCAAATGACAAATGTCACAATGCTAAATGTCAAAAATGAAAAGTGTCACCATGAAAAATGTCAAAAATGACAAATTTCAAGATGGCAAATGTCAAAGATGTCAAATGACAAATGTCACAATGCTAAATGTCAAAAATAAAAAGTGTCACCATGAAAAATGTCAAAAATGACAAATTTCAAGATGGCAAATGTCAAAACTGACAAATGTCACACTGCTAAATGTCAAAAATAAAAAGTGTCACCATGAAAAATGTCAAAAATGACAAATTTCAAGATGGCAAATGTCAAAGATGTCAAATGACAAATGTCACAATGCTAAATGTCAAAAATGAAAAGTGTCAAAAATGGCAAATTTCAAGATGGCAAATGTCTAAGATGTCAAATGACAAATGTCACAATGCTAAATGTCAAAAATGAAAAGTGTCACCATGAAAAATGTCAAAAATGACAAATTTCAAGATGGCAAATGTCAAAACTGACAAATGTCACAATGCTAAATGTCAAAAATGAAAAGTGTCACCATGAAACATGTCAAAAAGGACAAATTTCAAGATGGCAAATGTTAAAGATGTCAAATGACAAATGTCACAATGCTAAATGTCAAAAATGAAAAGTGTCACCATGAAAAATGTCAAAGATGACAAATTTCAAGATGGCAAATGTCAAAGATGTCAAATGACAAATGTCACAATGCTAAATGTCAAAAATAAAAAGTGTTACCATGAAAAATGTCAAAAATAACAAATTTCAAGATGGCAAATGTCAAAGATGTCAAATGACAAATATCACAATGCTAAATGTCAAAAATGACAAATTTCAAGATGGCAAATGTCAAAGATGTCAAATGACAAATGTCACAATGCTAAATGTCAAAAATGAAAAGTGTCACCATGAAAAATGTCAAAAATGACAAATTTCAAGATGGCAAATGTCAAAGATGTCAAATGACAAATGTCACAATGCTAAATGTCAAAAATGACAAATTTCAAGATGGCAAATGTCAAAACTGACAAATGTCACAATGCTAAATGTCAAAAATGAAAAGTGTCACCATGAAAAATGTCAAAAATAACAAATTTCAAGATGGCAAATGTCAAAGATGTCAAATGACAAATGTCACAATGCTAAATGTCAAAAATGACAAATTTCAAGATGGCAAATGTTAAAGATGTCAAATGACAAATGTCACAATGCTAAATGTCAAAAATGAAAAGTGTCACCATGAAAAATGTCAAAAATGACAAATTTCAAGATGGCAAATGTCAAAGATGTCAAATGACAAATGTCACAATGCTAAATGTCAAAAATGAAAAGTGTCACCATGAAAAATATCAAAAATGACAAATTTCAAGATGGCAAATGTCAAAACTGACAAATGTCACAATGCTAAATGTCAAAAATGAAAAGTGTCACCATGAAAAATGTCAAAAATGACAAATTTCAAGATGGCAAATGTCAAAGATGTCAAATGACAAATGTCACAATGCTAAATGTCAAAAATGAAAAGTGTCAAAAATGACAAATTTCAAGATGGCAAATGTCTAAGATGTCAAATGACAAATGTCACAATGCTAAATGTTACAAATGGAAAGTGTCACCATGAAAAATGTCAAAAATGACAAATTTTAAGATGGAAAATGTCAAAACTGACAAATGTCACAATGCTAAATGTCAAAAATGAAAAGTGTCACCATGAAAAATGTCAAAAATAACAAATTTCAAGATGGCAAATGTCAAAGATGTCAAATGACAAATGTCACAATGCTAAATGTCAAAAATAACAAATTTCAAGATGGCAAATGTCAAAGATGTCAAATGACAAATGTCACAATGCTAAATGTCAAAAATGAAAAGTGTCACCATGAAAAATGTCAAAAATAACAAATTTCAAGATGGCAAATGTCAAAGATGTCAAATGACAAATGTCACAATGCTAAATGTCAAAAAAGAAAAGTGTCACCATGAAAAATGTCAAAAATGACAAATTTCAAGATGGCAAATGTCAAAGATGTCAAATGACAAATGTCACAATGCTAAATGTCAAAAAAGAAAAGTGTCACCATGAAAAATGTCAAAAATGACAAATTTCAAGATGGCAAATGTCAAAGATGTCAAATGACAATTGTCACAATGCTAAATGTCAAAAATAAAAAGTGTCTCCATGAAAAATGTCAAAAATAACAAATTTCAAGATGGCAAATGTCAAATGACAAATGTCACAATGCTAAATGTCAAAAATGAAAAGTGTCACCATGAAAAATGTCAAAAATAACAAATTTCAAGATGGCAAATGTCAAAGATGTCAAATGACAAATGTCACAATGCTAAATGTCAAAAAAGAAAAGTGTCACCATGAAAAATGTCAAAAATGACAAATTTCAAGATGGCAAATGTCAAAGATGTCAAATGACAATTGTCACAATGCTAAATGTCAAAAATAAAAAGTGTCTCCATGAAAAATGTCAAAAATAACAAATTTCAAGATGGCAAATGTCAAATGACAAATGTCACAATGCTAAATGTCAAAAATGAAAAGTGTCACCATGAAAAATGTCAAAAATAACAAATTTCAAGATGGCAAATGTCAAAGATGTCAAATGACAAATGTCACAATGCTAAATGTCAAAAATGAAAAATGTCACCATCAAAAATGACAAATTTCAAGATGGCAAATATCAAAGATGTCAAATGACAAATGTCACAATGCTAAATGTCAAAAATGACAAATTTCAAGATGGCAAATGTCAAAGATGTCAAATGACAAATGTCACAATGCTAAATGTCAAAAATGAAAAGTGTCACCATGAAAAATGTCAAAAATGACAAATTTTAAGGTGGCAAATGTCAAAGATGTCAAATGACAAATGTCACAATGCTAAATGTCAAAAATGATAAGTGTCACCATAAAAAATGTCAAAAATAACAAATTTCAAGATGGCAAATGTCAAAGATGTCAAATGACAAATGTCACAATGCTAAATGCCAAAAATGAAAAGTGTGACCATGAAAAATGTCAAAAATGACAAATTTCAAGATGGCAAATGTCAAAGATGTCAAATGACAAATGTCACAATGCTAAATGTCAAAAATGAAAAGTGTCACCATAAAAAATGTCAAAAATAACAAATTTCAAGATGGCAAATGTCAAAGATATCAAATGACAAATGTCACAATGCTAAATGTCAAAAATGAAAAGTGTCACCATGAAAAATGTCAAAAATGACAAATTTCAAGATGGCAAATATCAAAACTGACAAATGTCACAATGCTAAATGTCAAAAATGATAAGTGTCACCATGAAAAATGTCAAAAATGACAAATTTCAAGATGGCAAATGTCCAAGATGTCAAATGACAAATGTCACAATGCTAAATGTCAAAAATGACAAATTTCAAGATGGCAAATGTCAAAGATGTCAAATGACAAATGTCACAATGCTAAATGTCAAAAATGAAAAGTGTCACCATAAAAACTGTCAAAAATGACAAATTTTAAGATGGCAAATGTCAAAGATGTCAAATGACAAATGTCATAATGCTAAATGTAAAAAATGAAAAGTGTCACCATGAAAAATGTCAAAAATGACAAATTTCAAGATGGCAAATGTCAAAGATGGCAAATGACAAATGTCACAATGCTAAATGTCAAAAATGAAAAGTGTCACAATGCTAAATGTCAAAAATGACAAATTTTAAGATGGCAAATGTCACAATGCTAAATGTCAAAAATAAAAAGTGTCACCATGAAAAATGTCAAAAATAACAAATTTCAAGATAGCAAATGTCAAAGATGTCAAATGACAAATGTCACAATGCTAAATGTCAAAAATGACAAATTTCAAGATGGCAAATGTCAAAGATGTCAAATGACAAATGTCACAATGCTAAATGTCAAAAATGAAAAGTGTCACCATGAAAAATGTCAAAAATGACAAATTTCAAGATGGCAAATGTCAAAGATGTCAAATGACAAATGTCACAATGCTAAATGTCAAAAATAAAAAGTGTCACCATGAAAAATGTCAAAAATGACAAATTTCAAGATGGCAAATGTCAAAACTGACAAATGTCACAATGCTAAATGTCAAAAATGAAAAGTGTCACCATGAAAAATGTCAAAAATGACAAATTTCAAGATGGCAAATGTCAAAGATGTCAAATGACAAATGTCACAATGCTAAATGTCAAAAATGAAAAGTGTCAAAAATGGCAAATTTCAAGATGGCAAATGTCTAAGATGTCAAATGACAAATGTCACAATGCTAAATGTCAAAAATGAAAAGTGTCACCATGAAAAATGTCAAAAATGACAAATTTCAAGATGGCAAATGTCAAAACTGACAAATGTCACAATGCTAAATGTCAAAAATGAAAAGTGTCACCATAAAAAATGTCAAAAATGACAAATTTCAAGATGGCAAATGTTTAAGATGTCAAATGACAAATGTCACAATGCTAAATGTCAAAAATGAAATGTGTCACCATGAAAAATATCAAAGATGACAAATTTCAAGATGGCAAATGTCAAAGATGTCAAATGACAAATATCACAATGCTAAATGTCAAAAATGAAAAGTGTCACAATGCTAAATGTCAAAAATAAAAAGTGTCACCATGAAAAATGTCAAAAATAACAAATTTCAAGATAGCAAATGTCAAAGATGTCAAATGACAAATGTCACAATGCTAAATGTCAAAAATGACAAATTTCAAGATGGCAAATGTCAAAGATGTCAAATGACAAATGTCACAATGCTAAATGTCAAAAATGAAAAGTGTCACCATGAAAAATGTCAAAAATGACAAATTTCAAGATGGCAAATGTCAAAGATGTCAAATGACAAATGTCACAATGCTAAATGTCAAAAATAAAAAGTGTCACCATGAAAAATGTCAAAAATGACAAATTTCAAGATGGCAAATGTCAAAACTGACAAATGTCACACTGCTAAATGTCAAAAATAAAAAGTGTCACCATGAAAAATGTCAAAAATGACAAATTTCAAGATGGCAAATGTCAAAGATGTCAAATGACAAATGTCACAATGCTAAATGTCAAAAATGAAAAGTGTCAAAAATGGCAAATTTCAAGATGGCAAATGTCTAAGATGACAAATGTCACAATGCTAAATGTCAAAAATGAAAAGTGTCACCATGAAAAATGTCAAAAATGACAAATTTCAAGATGGCAAATGTCAAAACTGACAAATGTCACAATGCTAAATGTCAAAAATGAAAAGTGTCACCATGAAACATGTCAAAAATGACAAATTTCAAGATGGCAAATGTTAAAGATGTCAAATGACAAATGTCACAATGCTAAATGTCAAAAATGAAAAGTGTCACCATGAAAAATGTCAAAGATGACAAATTTCAAGATGGCAAATGTCAAAGATGTCAAATGACAAATGTCACAATGCTAAATGTCAAAAATGAAAAGTGTCACCATGAAAAATGTCAAAAATGACAAATTTCAAGATGGCAAATGTCAAAGATGTCAAATCACAAATGTCACAATGCTAAATGTCAAAAATGACAAATTTCAAGATGGCAAATGTCAAAACTGACAAATGTCACAATGCTAAATGTCAAAAATGAAAAGTGTCACCATGAAAAATGTCAAAAATAACAAATTTCAAGATGGCAAATGTCAAAGATGTCAAATGACAAATGTCACAATGCTAAATGTCAAAAATGACAAATTTCAAGATGGCAAATGTTAAAGATGTCAAATGACAAATGTCACAATGCTAAATGTCAAAAATAAAAAGTGTCACCATGAAAAATGTCAAAAATGACAAATTTCAAGATGGCAAATGTCAAAGATGTCAAATGACAAATGTCACAATGCTAAATGTCAAAAATGAAAAGTGTCACCATGAAAAATATCAAAAATGACAAATTTCAAGATGGCAAATGTCAAAACTGACAAATGTCACAATGCTAAATGTCAAAAATGAAAAGTGTCACCATGAAAAATGTCAAAAATGACAAATTTCAAGATGGCAAATGTCAAAGATGTCAAATGACAAATGTCACAATGCTAAATGTCAAAAATGAAAAGTGTCAAAAATGACAAATTTCAAGATGGCAAAAGTCTAAGATGTCAAATGACAAATGTCACAATGCTAAATGTCAAAAATGAAAAGTGTCACCATGAAAAATGTCAAAAATGACAAATTTTAAGATGGCAAATGTCAAAACTGACAAATGTCACAATGCTAAATGTCAAAAATAACAAATTTCAAGATGGCAAATGTCAAAGATGTCAAATGACAAATGTCACAATGCTAAATGTCAAAAATGACAAATTTCAAGATGGCAAATGTCAAAGATGTCAAATGACAAATGTCACAATGCTAAATGTCAAAAATGAAAAGTGTCACCATGAAAAATGTTAAAAATGACAAATTTCAAGATGGCAAATGTCAAAACTGACAAATGTCACAATGCTAAATGTCAAAAATGATAAGTGTCACCATGAAAAATGTCAAAAATGACAAATTTCAAGATGGCAAATGTCCAAGATGTCAAATGACAAATGTCACAATGCTAAATGTCAAAAATGACAAATTTCAAGATGGCAAATGTCAAAGATGTCAAATGACAAATGTCACAATGCTAAATGTCAAAAATGAAAAGTGTCACCATAAAAACTGTCAAAAATGACAAATTTTAAGATGGCAAATGTCAAAGATGTCAAATGACAAATGTCACAATGCTAAATGTCAAAAATGAAAAGTGTCACAATGCTAAATGTCAAAAATGACAAATTTTAAGATGGCAAATGTCACAATGCTAAATGTCAAAAATAAAAAGTGTCACAATGCTAAATGTAAAAAATGAAAAGTGTCACCATGAAAAATGTCAAAAATGACAAATTTCAAGATGGCAAATGTCAAAGATGGCAAATGACAAATGTCACAATGCTAAATGTCAAAAATGAAAAGTGTCACAATGCTAAATGTCAAAAATGACAAATTTTAAGATGGCAAATGTCACAATGCTAAATGTCAAAAATAAAAAGTGTCACCATGAAAAATGTCAAAAATAACAAATTTCAAGATAGCAAATGTCAAAGATGTCAAATGACAAATGTCACAATGCTAAATGTCAAAAATGACAAATTTCAAGATGGCAAATGTCAAAGATGTCAAATGACAAATGTCACAATGCTAAATGTCAAAAATGAAAAGTGTCACCATGAAAAATGTCAAAAATGACAAATTTCAAGATGGCAAATGTCAAAGATGTCAAATGACAAATGTCACAATGCTAAATGTCAAAAATAAAAAGTGTCACCATGAAAAATGTCAAAAATGACAAATTTCAAGATGGCAAATGTCAAAACTGACAAATGTCACAATGCTAAATGTCAAAAATGAAAAGTGTCACCATGAAAAATGTCAAAAATGACAAATTTCAAGATGGCAAATGTCAAAGATGTCAAATGACAAATGTCACAATGCTAAATGTCAAAAATGAAAAGTGTCAAAAATGGCAAATTTCAAGATGGCAAATGTCTAAGATGTCAAATGACAAATGTCACAATGCTAAATGTCAAAAATGAAAAGTGTCACCATGAAAAATGTCAAAAATGACAAATTTCAAGATGGCAAATGTCAAAACTGACAAATGTCACAATGCTAAATGTCAAAAATGAAAAGTGTCACCATAAAAAATGTCAAAAATGACAAATTTCAAGATGGCAAATGTTTAAGATGTCAAATGACAAATGTCACAATGCTAAATGTCAAAAATGAAATGTGTCACCATGAAAAATGTCAAAGATGACAAATTTCAAGATGGCAAATGTCAAAGATGTCAAATGACAAATATCACAATGCTAAATGTCAAAAATGAAAAGTGTCACAATGCTAAATGTCAAAAATAAAAAGTGTCACCATGAAAAATGTCAAAAATAACAAATTTCAAGATAACAAATGTCAAAGATGTCAAATGACAAATGTCACAATGCTAAATGTCAAAAATGACAAATTTCAAGATGGCAAATGTCAAAGATGTCAAATGACAAATGTCACAATGCTAAATGTCAAAAATGAAAAGTGTCACCATGAAAAATGTCAAAAATGACAAATTTCAAGATGGCAAATGTCAAAGATGTCAAATGACAAATGTCACAATGCTAAATGTCAAAAATAAAAAGTGTCACCATGAAAAATGTCAAAAATGACAAATTTCAAGATGGCAAATGTCAAAACTGACAAATGTCACACTGCTAAATGTCAAAAATAAAAAGTGTCACCATGAAAAATGTCAAAAATGACAAATTTCAAGATGGCAAATGTCAAAGATGTCAAATGACAAATGTCACAATGCTAAATGTCAAAAATGAAAAGTGTCAAAAATGGCAAATTTCAAGATGGCAAATGTCTAAGATGTCAAATGACAAATGTCACAATGCTAAATGTCAAAAATGAAAAGTGTCACCATGAAAAATGTCAAAAATGACAAATTTCAAGATGGCAAATGTCAAAACTGACAAATGTCACAATGCTAAATGTCAAAAATGAAAAGTGTCACCATGAAACATGTCAAAAATGACAAATTTCAAGATGGCAAATGTTAAAGATGTCAAATGACAAATGTCACAATGCTAAATGTCAAAAATGAAAAGTGTCACCATGAAAAATGTCAAAGATGACAAATTTCAAGATGGCAAATGTCAAAGATGTCAAATGACAAATGTCACAATGCTAAATGTCAAAAATGAAAAGTGTTACCATGAAAAATGTCAAAAATAACAAATTTCAAGATGGCAAATGTCAAAGATGTCAAATGACAAATATCACAATGCTAAATGTCAAAAATGACAAATTTCAAGATGGCAAATGTCAAAGATGTCAAATGACAAATGTCACAATGCTAAATGTCAAAAATGAAAAGTGTCACCATGAAAAATGTCAAAAATGACAAATTTCAAGATGGCAAATGTCAAA
Organism: Altica lythri; assembly: GCA_964028335.1. Taxonomy (NCBI): domain Eukaryota; kingdom Metazoa; phylum Arthropoda; class Insecta; order Coleoptera; family Chrysomelidae; genus Altica; species Altica lythri. Next base: position 43,541,813 of record OZ034800.1, on the reverse strand, counting down.
GATGTCAAATGACAAATGTCACAATGCTAAATGTCAAAAATGACAAATTTCAAGATGGCAAATGTCAAAACTGACAAATGTCACAATGCTAAATGTCAAAAATGAAAAGTGTCACCATGAAAAATGTCAAAAATAACAAATTTCAAGATGGCAAATGTCAAAGATGTCAAATGACAAATGTCACAATGCTAAATGTCAAAAATGACAAATTTCAAGATGGCAAATGTTAAAGATGTCAAATGACAAATGTCACAATGCTAAATGTCAAAAATAAAAAGTGTCACCATGAAAAATGTCAAAAATGACAAATTTCAAGATGGCAAATGTCAAAGATGTCAAATGACAAATGTCACAATGCTAAATGTCAAAAATGAAAAGTGTCACCATGAAAAATATCAAAAATGACAAATTTCAAGATGGCAAATGTCAAAACTGACAAATGTCACAATGCTAAATGTCAAAAATGAAAAGTGTCACCATGAAAAATGTCAAAAATGACAAATTTCAAGATGGCAAATGTCAAAGATGTCAAATGACAAATGTCACAATGCTAAATGTCAAAAATGAAAAGTGTCAAAAATGACAAATTTCAAGATGGCAAATGTCTAAGATGTCAAATGACAAATGTCACAATGCTAAATGTCAAAAATGAAAAGTGTCACCATGAAAAATGTCAAAAATGACAAATTTTAAGATGGCAAATGTCAAAACTGACAGATGTCACAATGCTAAATGTCAAAAATGAAAAGTGTCACCATAAAATGTCAAAAATAACAAATTTCAAGATGGCAAATGTCAAAGATGTCAAATGACAAATATCACAATGCTAAATGTCAAAAATGACAAATTTCAAGATGGCAAATGTCAAAGATGTCAAATGACAAATGTCACAATGCTAAATGTCAAAAATGAAAAGTGTCACCATGAAAAATGTTAAAAATGACAAATTTCAAGATGGCAAATGTCAAAACTGACAAATGTCACAATGCTAAATGTCAAAAATGAACAGTGTCACCATAAAAAATGTCAAAAATAACAAATTTCAAGATGGCAAATGTCAAAGATGTCAAATGACAAATGTCACAATGCTAAATGTCAAAAATGAAAGGTGTCACCATGAAAAATGTCAAAAATAACAAATTTCAAGATGGCAAATGTCAAAGATGTCAAATGACAAATGTCACAATGCTAAATGTCAAAAATGAAAAGTGTCACCATGAAAAATGTCAAAAATGACAAATTTCAAGATGGCAAATGTCAAAGATGTCAAATGACAATTGTCACAATGCTAAATGTCAAAAATAAAAAGTGTCTCCATGAAAAATGTCAAAAATAACAAATTTCAAGATGGCAAATGTCAAATGACAAATGTCACAATGCTAAATGTCAAAAATGAAAAGTGTCACCATGAAAAATGTCAAAAATGACAAATTTCAAGATGGCAAATGTCAAAACTGACAAATGTCACAATGCTAAATGTCAAAAATGAAAAGTGTCACCATGAAAAATGTCAAAAATAACAAATTTCAAGATGGCAAATGTCAAAGATGTCAAATGACAAATGTCACAATGCTAAATGTTAAAAATGAAAAGTGTCACCATCAGAAATGTCAAAAATGACAAATTTCAAGATGGCAAATATCAAAGATGTCAAATGACAAATGTCACAATGCTAAATGTCAAAAATGACAAATTTCAAGAAGGCAAATGTCAAAGATGTCAAATGACAAATGTCACAATGCTAAATGTCAAAAATGAAAAGTGTCACCATGAAAAATGTCAAAAATGACAAATTTCAAGATGGCAAATGTCAAAGATGTCAAATGACAAATGTCACAATGCTAAATGTCAAAAATGATAAGTGTCACCATGAAAAATGTCAAAAATAACAAATTTCAAGATGGCAAATGTCAAAGATGTCAAATGACAAATGTCACAATGCTAAATGTCAAAAATGAAAAGTGTCACCATGAAAAATGTCAAAAATGACAAATTTCAAGATGGCAAATGTCAAAGATGTCAAATGACAAATGTCACAATGCTAAACGTCAAAAATGAAAAGTGTCACCATAAAAAATGTCAAAAATAACAAATTTCAAGATGGCAAATGTCAAAGGTATCAAATGACAAATGTCACAATGCGAAATGTCAAAAATGAAAAGTGTCACCATGAAAAATGTCAAAAATGACAAATTTCAAGATGGCAAATATCAAAACTGACAAATGTCACAATGCTAAATGTCAAAAATGATAAGTGTCACCATGAAAAATGTCAAAAATGACAAATTTCAAGATAGCAAATGTCCAAGATGTCAAATGACGAATGTCACAATGCTAAATGTCAAAAATGACAAATTTCAAGATGGCAAATGTCAAAGATGTCAAATGACAAATGTCACAATGCTAAATGTCAAAAATGAAAAGTGTGACCATGAAAAATGTCAAAAATGACAAATTTCAAGATGGCAAATGTCAAAGATGTCAAATGACAAATGTCACAATGCTAAATGTCAAAAATGAAAAGTGTCACCATAAAAAATGTCAAAAATAACAAATTTCAAGATGGCAAATGTCAAAGATATCAAATGACAAATGTCACAATGCTAAATGTCAAAAATGAAAAGTGTCACCATGAAAAATGTCAAAAATGACAAATTTCAAGATGGCAAATATCAAAACTGACAAATGTCACAATGCTAAATGTCAAAAATGATAAGTGTCACCATGAAAAATGTCAAAAATGACAAATTTCAAGATGGCAAATGTCCAAGATGTCAAATGACAAATGTCACAATGCTAAATGTCAAAAATGACAAATTTCAAGATGGCAAATGTCAAAGATGTCAAATGACAAATGTCACAATGCTAAATGTCAAAAATGAAAAGTGTCACCATGAAAACTGTCAAAAATGACAAATTTCAAGATGGCAAATGTAAAAGATGTCAAATGACAAATGTCACAATGCTAAATGTAAAAAATGAAAAGTGTCACCATGAAAAATGTCAAAAATGACAAATTTCAAGATGGCAAATGTCAAAGATGTCAAATGACAAATGTCACAATGCTAAATGTCAAAAATAAAAAGTGTCACCATGAAAAATGTCAAAAATGACAAATTTCAAGATGGCAAATGTCAAAACTGACAAATGTCACAATGCTAAATGTCAAAAATGAAAAGTGTCACCATAAAAAATGTCAAAAATGACAAATTTCAAGATGGCAAATGTCAAAGATGTCAAATGACAAATGTCACAATGCTAAATGTCAAAAATGAAAAGTGTCAAAAATGGCAAATTTCAAGATGGCAAATGTCTAAGATGTCAAATGACAAATGTCACAATGCTAAATGTCAAAAATGAAAAGTGTCACCATGAAAAATGTCAAAAATGACAAATTTCAAGATGGCAAATGTCAAAACTGACAAATGTCACAATGCTAAATGTCAAAAATAAAAAGTGTCACCATGAAAAATGTCAAAAATGACAAATTTCAAAATGGCAAATGTTAAAGATGTCAAATGACAAATGTCACAATGCTAAATGTCAAAAATGAAAAGTGTCACCATGAAAAATGTCAAAGATGACAAATTTCAAGATGGCAAATGTCAAAGATGTCAAATGACAAATGTCACAATGCTAAATGTCAAAAATGAAAAGTGTCACAATGCTAAATGTCAAAAATGACAAATTTTAAGATGGCAAATGTCACAATGCTAAATGTCAAAAATAAAAAGTGTCACCATGAAAAATGTCAAAAATAACAAATTTCAAGATAGCAAATGTCAAAGATGTCAAATGACAAATGTCACAATGCTAAATGTCAATAATGACAAATTTCAAGATGGCAAATGTCAAAGATGTCAAATGACAAATGTCACAATGCTAAATGTCAAAAATGAAAAGTGTCACCATGAAAAATGTCAAAAATGACAAATTTCAAGATGGCAAATGTCAAAGATGTCAAATGACAAATGTCACAATGCTAAATGTCAAAAATAAAAAGTGTCACCATGAAAAATGTCAAAAATGACAAATTTCAAGATGGCAAATGTCAAAACTGACAAATGACAAATGTCACAATGCTAAATGTCAAAAATGAAAAGTGTCAAAAATGGCAAATTTCAAGATGGCAAATGTCTAAGATGTCAAATGACAAATGTCACAATGCTAAATGTCAAAAATGAAAAGTGTCACCATGAAAAATGTCAAAAATGACAAATTTCAAGATGGCAAATGTCAAAACTGACAAATGTCACAATGCTAAATGTCAAAAATGAAAAGTGTCACCATGAAACATGTCAAAAATGACAAATTTCAAGATGGCAAATGTTAAAGATGTCAAATGACAAATGTCACAATGCTAAATGTCAAAAATGAAAAGTGTCACCATGAAAAATGTCAAAGATGACAAATTTCAAGATGGCAAATGTCAAAGATGTCAAATGACAAATGTCACAATGCTAAATGTCAAAAATGAAAAGTGTTACCATGAAAAATGTCAAAAATAACAAATTTCAAGATGGCAAATGTCAAAGATGTCAAATGACAAATGTCACAATGCTAAATGTCAAAAATGAAAAGTGTCACCATGAAAAATGTCAAAAATGACCAATTTCAAGATGGCAAATGTCAAATGACAAATATCACAATGCTAAATGTCAAAAATGACAAATTTCAAGATGGCAAATGTCAAAGATGTCAAATGACAAATGTCACAATGCTAAATGTCAAAAATGAAAAGTGTCACCATGAAAAATGTCAAAAATGACAAATTTCAAGATGGCAAATGTCAAAGATGTCAAATGACAAATGTCACAATGCTAAATGTCAAAAATGACAAATTTCAAGATGGCAAATGTCAAAACTGACAAATGTCACAATGCTAAATGTCAAAAATGAAAAGTGTCACCATGAAAAATGTCAAAAATAACAAATTTCAAGATGGCAAATGTCAAAGATGTCAAATGACAAATGTCACAATGCTAAATGTCAAAAATGACAAATTTCAAGATGGCAAATGTTAAAGATGTCAAATGACAAATGTCACATTGCTAAATGTCAAAAATGAAAAGTGTCACCATGAAAAATGTCAAAAATGACAAATTTCAAGATGGCAAATGTCAAAGATGTCAAATGACAAATGTCACAATGCTAAATGTCAAAAATGACAAATTTCAAGATGGCAAATGTTAAAGATGTCAAATGACAAATGTCACAATGCTAAATGTCAAAAATGAAAAGTGTCACCATGAAAAATGTCAAAAATGACAAATTTCAAGATGGCAAATGTCAAAGATGTCAAATGACAAATGTCACAATGCTAAATGTCAAAAATGAAAAGTGTCACCATGAAAAATGTCAAAAATGACAAATTTCAAGATGGCAAATGTCAAAGATGTCAAATGACAAATGTCACAATGCTAAATGTCAAAAATGAAAAGTGTCACCATGAAAAATGTCAAAAATGACAAATTTCAAGATGGCAAATGTCAAAGATGTCAAATGACAAATGTCACAATGCTAAATGTCAAAAATGAAAAGTGTCAAAAATGACAAATTTCAAGATGGCAAATGTCTAAGATGTCAAATGACAAATGTCACAATGCTAAATGTCACAAATGAAAAGTGTCACCATGAAAAATGTCAAAAATGACAAATTTTAAGATGGCAAATGTCAAAACTGACAAATGTCACAATGCTAAATGTCAAAAATGAAAAGTGTCACCATGAAAAATGTCAAAAATAACAAATTTCAAGATGGCAAATGTCAAAGATGTCAAATGACAAATGTCACAATGCTAAATGTCAAAAATGACAAATTTCAAGATGGCAAATGTCAAAGATGTCAAATGACAAATGTCACAATGCTAAATGTCAAAAATGAAAAGTGTCACCATGAAAAATGTCAAAAATGACAAATTTCAAGATGGCAAATGTCAAAACTGACAAATGTCACAATGCTAAATGTCAAAAATGAAAAGTGTCACCATAAAAAATGTCAAAAATAACAAATTTCAAGATGGCAAATGTCAAAGATGTCAAATGACAAATGTCACAATGCTTAATGTCAAAAATGAAAGGTGTCACCATGAAAAATGTCAAAAATAACAAATTTCAAGATGGCAAATGTCAAAGATATCAAATGACAAATGTCACAATGCTAAATGTCAAAAATGAAAAGTGTCACCATGAAAAATGTCAAAAATGACAAATTTCAAGATGGCAAATGTCAAAGATGTCAAATGACAATTGTCACAATGCTAAATGTCAAAAATGAAAAGTGTCTCCATGAAAAATGTCAAAAATAACAAATTTCAAGATGGCAAATGTCAAATGACAAATGTCACAATGCTAAATGTCAAAAATGAAAAGTGTCACCGTGAAAAATGTCAAAAATGACAAATTTCAAGATGGCAAATGTCAAAACTGACAAATGTCACAATGCTAAATGTCAAAAATGAAAAGTGTCACCATGAAAAATGTCAAAAATAACAAATTTCAAGATGGCAAATGTCAAAGATGTCAAATGACAAATGTCACAATGCTAAATGTTAAAAATGAAAAGTGTCACCATTAAAAATGTTAAAAATGACAAATTTCAAGATGGCAAATATCAAAGATGTCAAATGACAAATGTCACAATGCTAAATGTCAAAAATGACAAATTTCAAGAAGGCAAATGTCAAAGATGTCAAATGACAAATGTCACAATGCTAAATGTCAAAAATGAAAAGTGTCACCATAATAAATGTCAAAAATGACAAATTTCAAGATGGCAAATGTCAAAGATGTCAAATGACAAATCTCACAATGCTAAATGTCAAAAATGATAAGTGTCACCATGAAAAATGTCAAAAAGGACAAATTTCAAGATGGCAAATGTCAAAGATGTCAAATGACAAATGTCACAATGCTAAATGTCAAAAATGAAAAGTGTCAAAATGAAAAATGTCAAAAATGACAAATTTCAAGATGGCAAATATCAAAACTGACAAATGTCACAATACTAAATGTCAAAAATGATAAGTGTCACCATGAAAAATGTCAAAAATGACACATTTCAAGATAGCAAATGTCCAAGATGTCAAATGACGAATGTCACAATGCTAAATGTCAAAAATGACAAATTTCAAGATGGCAAATGTCAAAGATGTCAAATGACAAATGTCACAATGCTAAATGTCAAAAATGAAAAGTGTCACCATGAAAAATGTCAAAAATGACAAATTTCAAGATGGCAAATGTCAAAGATGTCAAATGACAAATGTCACAATGCTAAATGTCAAAAATGAAAAGTGTCAAAAATGACAAATTTCAAGATGGCAAATGTCTAAGATGTCATATGACAAATGTCATAATGCTAAATGTCAAAAATGAAAAGTGTCACCATGAAAAATGTCAAAAATGACAAATTTCAAAATGGCAAATGTCAAAACTGACAAATGTCACAATGCCAAATGTCAAAAATGAAAAGTGTCACCATGAAAAATGTCAAAAATAACAAATTTTAAGATGGCAAATGTCAAAGATGTCAAATGACAAATGTCACAATGCTAAATGTCAAAATGACAAATTTCAAGATGGCAAATGTCAAAGATGTCAAATGACAAATGTCACAATGCTAAATGTCAAAAATGAAAAGTGTCACCATGAAAAATGTCAAAAATGACAAATTTCAAGATGGCAAATGTCAAAGATGGCAAATGACAAATGTCACAATGCTAAATGTCAAAAATGAAAAGTGTCACCATGAAAAATGTCAAAAATAACAAATTTCAAGATGGCAAATGTCAAAGATGTCAAATGACAAATGTCACAATGCTAAATGTCAAAAATGAAAAGTGTCACCATGAAAAATGTCAAAAATGACAAATTTTAAGATGGCAAATGTCAAAGATGTCAAATGACAAATATCACAATGCTAAATGTCAAAAATGACAAATTTCAAGATGGCAAATGTCACAGATGTCAAATGACAAATGTAACAATGCTAAATGTCAAAAATGAAAAGTGTCACCATGAAAAATGTAAAAAATGACAAATTTCAAGATGGCAAATGTCAAATATGTCAAATGACAAATGTCACAATGCTAAATGTCAAAAATGAAAAGTGTCACAATGCTAAATGTCAAAAATGACAAATTTTAAGACGGCAAATGTCAAAACTGACAAATGTCACAATGCTAAATGTCAAAAATGAAAAGTGTCACCATGAAAAATGTCAAAAATAAGAAATTTCAAGATGGCAAATGTCAAAGATGTCAAATGATAAATGTCACAATGCTAAATGTCAAAAATGAAAAGTGTCACCATGAAAAATGTCAAAAATGACAAATTTCAAGATGGCAAATGTCAAAGATGTCAAATGACAAATGTCACAATGCTAAATGTCAAAACTGATAAGTGTCACCATGAAAAATGTCAAAAATAACAAATTTCAAGATGGCAAATGTCCAAGATGTCAAATGACAAATGTCACAATGCTAAATGTCAAAAATGAAAAGTGTCACCATGAAAAATGTCAAAAATGACAAATTTCAAGATGGCAAATGTCAAAGATGTCAAATGACAAATGTCACAATGCTAAATGTCAAAAATGAAAAGTGTCAAAAATGACAAATTTCAAGATGGCAAATGTCTAAGATGTCATATGACAAATGTCATAATGCTAAATGTCAAAAATGAAAAGTGTCACCATGAAAAATGTCAAAAATGACAAATTTCAAAATGGCAAATGTCAAAACTGACAAATGTCACAATGCCAAATGTCAAAAATGAAAAGTGTCACCATGAAAAATGTCAAAAATAACAAATTTTAAGATGGCAAATGTCAAAGATGTCAAATGACAAATGTCACAATGCTAAATGTCAAAATGACAAATTTCAAGATGGCAAATGTCAAAGATGTCAAATGACAAATGTCACAATGCTAAATGTCAAAAATGAAAAGTGTCACCATGAAAAATGTCAAAAATGACAAATTTCAAGATGGCAAATGTCAAAGATGGCAAATGACAAATGTCACAATGCTAAATGTCAAAAATGAAAAGTGTCACCATGAAAAATGTCAAAAATAACAAATTTCAAGATGGCAAATGTCAAAGATGTCAAATGACAAATGTCACAATGCTAAATGTCAAAAATGAAAAGTGTCACCATGAAAAATGTCAAAAATGACAAATTTTAAGATGGCAAATGTCAAAGATGTCAAATGACAAATATCACAATGCTAAATGTCAAAAATGACAAATTTCAAGATGGCAAATGTCACAGATGTCAAATGACAAATGTAACAATGCTAAATGTCAAAAATGAAAAGTGTCACCATGAAAAATGTAAAAAATGACAAATTTCAAGATGGCAAATGTCAAATATGTCAAATGACAAATGTCACAATGCTAAATGTCAAAAATGAAAAGTGTCACAATGCTAAATGTCAAAAATGACAAATTTTAAGACGGCAAATGTCAAAACTGACAAATGTCACAATGCTAAATGTCAAAAATGAAAAGTGTCACCATGAAAAATGTCAAAAATAAGAAATTTCAAGATGGCAAATGTCAAAGATGTCAAATGATAAATGTCACAATGCTAAATGTCAAAAATGAAAAGTGTCACCATGAAAAATGTCAAAAATGACAAATTTCAAGATGGCAAATGTCAAAGATGTCAAATGACAAATGTCACAATGCTAAATGTCAAAACTGATAAGTGTCACCATGAAAAATGTCAAAAATAACAAATTTCAAGATGGCAAATGTCCAAGATGTCAAATGACAAATGTCACAATGCTAAATGTCAAAAATGAAAAGTGTCACCATGAAAAATGTCAAAAATGACAAATTTCAAGATGGCAAATGTCAAAAATGCAAATGACAAATGTCACAATGCTAAATGTCAAAAATGATAAGTGTCGCCATGAAAAATGTCAAAAATAACAAATTTCAAGATGGCAAATGTCAAAGATGTCAAATGACAAATGTCACAATGCTAAATGTCAAAAATGAAAAGTGTCACCAGGAAAAATGTCAAAAATGACAAATTTCAAGATGGCAAATATCAAAGATATCAAATGACAAATGTCACAATGCTAAATGTCAAAAATGGAAAGTGTCACCATGAAAAATGTCATAAATGACAAATTTCAAGATGGCAAATATCAAAGATGTCAAATGACAAATGTCACAATGCTAAATGTCAAAAATAATAAGTGTCACCATGAAAAATGTCAAAAATAACAAATTTCAAGATGGCAAATGTCCAAGATGTCAAATGACAAATGTCACAATGCTAAATGTCAAAAATGAAAAGTGTCACCATGAAAAATGTCAAAAATGACAAATTTCAAGATGGCAAATGTCAAAAATGCAAATGACAAATGTCACAATGCTAAATGTCAAAAATGATAAGTGTCACCATGAAAAATGTCAAAAATAACAAATTTCAAGATGGCAAATGTCAAAGATGTCAAATGACAAATGTCACAATGCTAAATGTCAAAAATGAAAAGTGTCACCATAAAAAATGTCAAAAATGACAAATTTCAAGATGGCAAATGTCAAAGATGTCAAATGACAAATGTCATAATGCTAAATGTCAAAAATAAAAAGTGTCACCATGAAAAATGTCAAAAATAATAAATTTCAGGATGGCAAATGTCAAAAATGTCAAATGACAAATGTCACAATGCTAAATGTCAAAAATGATAAGTGTCACCATGAAAAATGTCAAAAATAACAAATTTCAAGATGGCAAATGTCAAAGATGTCAAATGACAAATGTCACAATGCTAAATGTCAAAAATGAAAAGTGTCACCAGGAAAAATGTCAAAAATGACAAATTTCAAGATGGCAAATATCAAAGATGTCAAATGACAAATGTCACAATGCTAAATGTCAAAAATGAAAAGTGTCACCATGAAAAATGTCATAAATGACAAATTTCAAGATGGCAAATATCAAAGATGTCCAATGTCACAATGCTAAATGTCAAAAATGATAAGTGTCACCATGAAAAATGTCAAAAATAACAAATTTCAAGATGGCAAATGTCCAAGATGTCAAATGACAAATGTCACAATGCTAAATGTCAAAAATGAAAAGTGTCACCATGAAAAATGTCAAAAATGACAAATTTCAAGATGGCAAATGTCAAAAATGCAAATGACAAATGTCACAATTCTAAATGTCAAAAATGATAAGTGTCACCATGAAAAATGTCAAAAATAACAAATTTCAAGATGGCAAATGTCAAAGATGTCAAATGACAAATGTCACAATGCTAAATGTCAAAAATGAAAAGTGTCACCATGAAAAATGTCAAAAATGACAAATTTCAAGATGGCAAATGTCAAAGATGTCAAATGACAAATGTCATAATGCTAAATGTCATAAATAAAAAGTGTCACCATGAAAAATGTCAAAAATAATAAATTTCAAGATGGCAAATGTCAAAAATGTCAAATGACAAATGTCAGAATTCTAAATGTTAAAAATGAAAGGTGTCACCATGAAAAATGTCAAAAATGAAAAATTTCAAGGTGGCAAATGTCAAAACTGACAAATGTCAGAATGCTAAATGTCAAAAATGAAAAGTGTCACCATGAAAAATGTCAAAAATAACAAATTTCAAGATGACAAATGTCAAAGATGTCAAATGACAAATGTCACAATGCTAAATGTCAAAAATGAAAAGTGTCACCATGAAAAATGTCAAAAATGACAAATTTCAAGATGGCAAATATCAAAGATGTCAAATGACAAATGTCACAATGCTAAATGTCAAAAATGACAAATTTCAAGATGGCAAATGTCAAAGATGTCAAATGACAAATGTCACAATGCTAAATGTCAAAAATAAAAAGTGTCACCATGAAAAATGTCAAAAATGACAAATTTCAAGATGGCAAATGTCAAAGATGTCAAATGACAAATGTCACAATGCTAAATGTCAAAAATGATAAGTGTCACCATGAAAAATGTCAAAAATGACAAATTTCAAAATGGCAAATATCAAAGATGTCAAATGACAAATGTCACAATGCTAAATGTCAAAAATGAAAAGTGTCACCATGAAAAATGTCAAAAATAACAAATTTCAAGATGGCAAATGTCAAAGATGTCAAATGACAAATGTCACAATGCTAAATGTCAAAAATGAAAAGTGTCACCATGAAAAATGTCAAAAACGACAAATTTCAAAATGGCAAATATCAAAACTGACAAATGTCACAAAGCTAAATGTCAAAAATGAAAAGTGTCACCATGAAAAATGTCAAAAATGACAAATTTCAAGATGGCAAATGTCAAAGATGTCAAATGACAAATGTCACAATGCTAAATGTCAAAAATGAAAAGTGTCACCATGAAAAATGTCAAAAACGACAAATTTCAAAATGGCAAATATCAAAACTGACAAATGTCACAATGCTAAATGTCAAAAATGAAAAGTGTCACCATGAAAAATATCAAAAATGACAAATTTCAAGATGGCAAATATCAAAACTGACAAATGTCACAATGCTAAATGTCAAAAATGAAAAGTGTCACCATGAAAAATGTCAAAAATGACAAATTTCAAGATGACAAATGTCAAAGATGTCAAATGACAAATGTCACAATGCTAAATGTCAAAAATGAAAAGTGTCAAAAATGACAAATTTCAAGATGGCAAATGTCTAAGATGTCAAATGACAAATGTCACAATGCTAAATGTCAAAAATGAAAAGTGTCACCATGAAAAATGTCAAAAATGACAAATTTTAAGATGGCAAATGTCAAAACTGACAAATGTCACAATGCTAAATGTCAAAAATGAAAAGTGTCACCATAAAATGTCAAAAATAACAAATTTCAAGATGGCAAATGTCAAAGATGAAAAGTGTCACCATGAAAAATGTCAAAAATGACAAATTTCAAGATGGCAAATGTCAAAGATGTCAAATGACAAATGTCACAATGCTAAATGTCAAAAATGAAAAGTGTCACCATGAAAAATGTCAAAAATGACAAATTTCAAGATGGCAAATGTCAAAGATGTCAAATGACAAATGTCACAATGCTAAATGTCAAAAATGAAAAGTGTCAAAAATGACAAATTTCAAGATGGCAAATGTCTAAGATGTCAAATGACAAATGTCACAATGCTAAATGTCACAAATGAAAAGTGTCACCATGAAAAATGTCAAAAATGACAAATTTTAAGATGGCAAATGTCAAAACTGACAAATGTCACAATGCTAAATGTCAAAAATGAAAAGTGTCACCATGAAAAATGTCAAAAATAACAAATTTCAAGATGGCAAATGTCAAAGATGTCAAATGACAAATGTCACAATGCTAAATGTCAAAAATGACAAATTTCAAGATGGCAAATGTCAAAGATGTCAAATGACAAATGTCACAATGCTAAATGTCAAAAATGAAAAGTGTCACCATGAAAAATGTCAAAAATGACAAATTTCAAGATGGCAAATATCAAAACTGACAAATGTCACAATGCTAAATGTCAAAAATGAAAAGTGTCACCATAAAAAATGTCAAAAATAACAAATTTCAAGATGGCAAATGTCAAAGATGTCAAATGACAAATGTCACAATGCTTAATGTCAAAAATGAAAGGTGTCACCATGAAAAATGTCAAAAATAACAAATTTCAAGATGGCAAATGTCAAAGATATCAAATGACAAATGTCACAATGCTAAATGTCAAAAATGAAAAGTGTCACCATGAAAAATGTCAAAAATGACAAATTTCAAGATGGCAAATGTCAAAGATGTCAAATGACAATTGTCACAATGCTAAATGTCAAAAATGAAACGTGTCTCCATGAAAAATGTCAAAAATAACAAATTTCAAGATGGCAAATGTCAAATGACAAATGTCACAATGCTAAATGTCAAAAATGAAAAGTGTCACCATGAAAAATGTCAAAAATGACAAATTTCAAGATGGCAAATGTCAAAACTGACAAATGTCACAATGCTAGATGTCAAAAATGAAAAGTGTCACCATGAAAAATGTCAAAAATAACAAATTTCAAGATGGCAAATGTCAAAGATGTCAAATGACAAATGTCACAATGCTAAATGTTAAAAATGAAAAGTGTCACCATTAAAAATGTTAAAAATGACAAATTTCAAGATGGCAAATATCAAAGATGTCAAATGACAAATGTCACAATGCTAAATGTCAAAAATGACAAATTTCAAGAAGGCAAATGTCAAAGATGTCAAATGACAAATGTCACAATGCTAAATGTCAAAAATGAAAAGTGTCACCATAATAAATGTCAAAAATGACAAATTTCAAGATGGCAAATGTCAAAGATGTCAAATGACAAATCTCACAATGCTAAATGTCAAAAATGATAAGTGTCACCATGAAAAATGTCAAAAAGGACAAATTTCAAGATGGCAAATGTCAAAGATGTCAAATGACAAATGTCACAATGCTAAATGTCAAAAATGAAAAGTGTCACCATGAAAAATGTCAAAAATGACAAATTTCAAGATGGCAAATATCAAAACTGACAAATGTCACAATGCTAAATGTCAAAAATGATAAGTGTCACCATGAAAAATGTCAAAAATGACACATTTCAAGATAGCAAATGTCCAAGATGTCAAATGACGAATGTCACAATGCTAAATGTCAAAAATGACAAATTTCAAGATGGCAAATGTCAAAGATGTCAAATGACAAATGTCACAATGCTAAATGTCAAAAATGAAAAGTGTCACCATGAAAAATGTCAAAAATGACAAATTTCAAGATGGCAAATGTCAAAGATGTCAAATGACAAATGTCACAATGCTAAATGTCAAAAATGAAAAGTGTCAAAAATGACAAATTTCAAGATGGCAAATGTCTAAGATGTCATATGACAAATGTCATAATGCTAAATGTCAAAAATGAAAAGTGTCACCATGAAAAATGTCAAAAATGACAAATTTCAAAATGGCAAATGTCAAAACTGACAAATGTCACAATGCCAAATGTCAAAAATGAAAAGTGTCACCATGAAAAATGTCAAAAATAACAAATTTTAAGATGGCAAATGTCAAAGATGTCAAATGACAAATGTCACAATGCTAAATGTCAAAATGACAAATTTTAAGATGGCAAATGTCAAAGATGTCAAATGACAAATGTCACAATGCTAAATGTCAAAAATGAAAAGTGTCACCATGAAAAATGTCAAAAATGACAAATTTCAAGATGGCAAATGTCAAAGATGGCAAATGACAAATGTCACAATGCTAAATGTCAAAAATGAAAAGTGTCACCATGAAAAATGTCAAAAATAACAAATTTCAAGATGGCAAATGTCAAAGATGTCAAATGACAAATGTCACAATGCTAAATGTCAAAAATGAAAAGTGTCACCATAAAAAATGTCAAAAATAACAAATTTCAAGATGGCAAATGTCAAAGATGTCAAATGACAAATGTCACAATGCTAAATGTCAAAAATGAAAAGTGTCACCAGGAAAAATGTCAAAAATGACAAATTTCAAGATGGCAAATATCAAAGATGTCAAATGACAAATGTCACAATGCTAAATGTCAAAAATGAAAAGTGTCACCATGAAAAATGTCATAAATGACAAATTTCAAGATGGCAAATATCAAAGATGTCCAATGTCACAATGCTAAATGTCAAAAATGATAAGTGTCACCATGAAAAATGTCAAAAATAACAAATTTCAAGATGGCAAATGTCCAAGATGTCAAATGACAAATGTCACAATGCTAAATGTCAAAAATGAAAAGTGTCACCATGAAAAATGTCAAAAATGACAAATTTCAAGATGGCAAATGTCAAAAATGCAAATGACAAATGTCACAATGCTAAATGTCAAAAATGATAAGTGTCACCATGAAAAATGTCAAAAATAACAAATTTCAAGATGGCAAATGTCAAAGATGTCAAATGACAAATGTCAAAAATGAAAAGTGTCACCATGAAAAATGTCAAAAATGACAAATTTCAAGATGGCAAATGTCAAAGATGTCAAATGACAAATGTCATAATGCTAAATGTCATAAATAAAAAGTGTCACCATGAAAAATGTCAAAAATAATAAATTTCAAGATGGCAAATGTCAAAAATGTCAAATGACAAATGTCAGAATTCTAAATGTTAAAAATGAAAGGTGTCACCATGAAAAATGTCAAAAATGAAAAATTTCAAGGTGGCAAATGTCAAAACTGACAAATGTCAGAATGCTAAATGTCAAAAATGAAAAGTGTCACCATGAAAAATGTCAAAAATAACAAATTTCAAGATGACAAATGTCAAAGATGTCAAATGACAAATGTCACAATGCTAAATGTCAAAAATGAAAAGTGTCACCATGAAAAATGTCAAAAATGACAAATTTCAAGATGGCAAATATCAAAGATGTCAAATGACAAATGTCACAATGCTAAATGTCAAAAATGACAAATTTCAAGATGGCAAATGTCAAAGATGTCAAATGACAAATGTCACAATGCTAAATGTCAAAAATAAAAAGTGTCACCATGAAAAATGTCAAAAATGACAAATTTCAAGATGGCAAATGTCAAAGATGTCAAATGACAAATGTCACAATGCTAAATGTCAAAAATGATAAGTGTCACCATGAAAAATGTCAAAAATGACAAATTTCAAAATGGCAAATATCAAAGATGTCAAATGACAAATGTCACAATGCTAAATGTCAAAAATGAAAAGTGTCACCATGAAAAATGTCAAAAATAACAAATTTCAAGATGGCAAATGTCAAAGATGTCAAATGACAAATGTCACAATGCTAAATGTCAA
Source organism: Altica lythri (assembly GCA_964028335.1). Lineage (NCBI taxonomy): Eukaryota > Metazoa > Arthropoda > Insecta > Coleoptera > Chrysomelidae > Altica > Altica lythri. The sequence continues at coordinate 43,525,002 of OZ034800.1, read as the reverse complement.
AAATGAAAAGTGTCACCATGAAAAATGTCAAAAACGACAAATTTCAAAATGGCAAATATCAAAACTGACAAATGTCACAAAGCTAAATGTCAAAAATGAAAAGTGTCACCATGAAAAATGTCAAAAATGACAAATTTCAAGATGGCAAATGTCAAAGATGTCAAATGACAAATGTCACAATGCTAAATGTCAAAAATGAAAAGTGTCACCATAAAATGTCAAAAATAACAAATTTCAAGATGGCAAATGTCAAAGATGAAAAGTGTCACCATGAAAAATGTCAAAAATGACAAATTTCAAGATGGCAAATGTCAAAGATGTCAAATGACAAATGTCACAATGCTAAATGTCAAAAATGAAAAGTGTCACCATGAAAAATGTCAAAAATGACAAATTTCAAGATGGCAAATGTCAAAGATGTCAAATGACAAATGTCACAATGCTAAATGTCAAAAATGAAAAGTGTCAAAAATGACAAATTTCAAGATGGCAAATGTCTAAGATGTCAAATGACAAATGTCACAATGCTAAATGTCAAAAATGAAAAGTGTCACCATGAAAAATGTCAAAAATGACAAATTTCAAGATGGCAAATATCAAAACTGACAAATGTCACAATGCTAAATGTCAAAAATGAAAAGTGTCACCATAAAAAATGTCAAAAATAACAAATTTCAAGATGGCAAATGTCAAAGATGTCAAATGACAAATGTCACAATGCTTAATGTCAAAAATGAAAGGTGTCACCATGAAAAATGTCAAAAATAACAAATTTCAAGATGGCAAATGTCAAAGATATCAAATGACAAATGTCACAATGCTAAATGTCAAAAATGAAAAGTGTCACCATGAAAAATGTCAAAAATGACAAATTTCAAGATGGCAAATGTCAAAGATGTCAAATGACAATTGTCACAATGCTAAATGTCAAAAATGAAACGTGTCTCCATGAAAAATGTCAAAAATAACAAATTTCAAGATGGCAAATGTCAAATGACAAATGTCACAATGCTAAATGTCAAAAATGAAAAGTGTCACCATGAAAAATGTCAAAAATGACAAATTTCAAGATGGCAAATGTCAAAACTGACAAATGTCACAATGCTAGATGTCAAAAATGAAAAGTGTCACCATGAAAAATGTCAAAAATAACAAATTTCAAGATGGCAAATGTCAAAGATGTCAAATGACAAATGTCACAATGCTAAATGTTAAAAATGAAAAGTGTCACCATTAAAAATGTTAAAAATGACAAATTTCAAGATGGCAAATATCAAAGATGTCAAATGACAAATGTCACAATGCTAAATGTCAAAAATGACAAATTTCAAGAAGGCAAATGTCAAAGATGTCAAATGACAAATGTCACAATGCTAAATGTCAAAAATGAAAAGTGTCACCATAATAAATGTCAAAAATGACAAATTTCAAGATGGCAAATGTCAAAGATGTCAAATGACAAATCTCACAATGCTAAATGTCAAAAATGATAAGTGTCACCATGAAAAATGTCAAAAAGGACAAATTTCAAGATGGCAAATGTCAAAGATGTCAAATGACAAATGTCACAATGCTAAATGTCAAAAATGAAAAGTGTCACCATGAAAAATGTCAAAAATGACAAATTTCAAGATGGCAAATATCAAAACTGACAAATGTCACAATGCTAAATGTCAAAAATGATAAGTGTCACCATGAAAAATGTCAAAAATGACACATTTCAAGATAGCAAATGTCCAAGATGTCAAATGACGAATGTCACAATGCTAAATGTCAAAAATGACAAATTTCAAGATGGCAAATGTCAAAGATGTCAAATGACAAATGTCACAATGCTAAATGTCAAAAATGAAAAGTGTCACCATGAAAAATGTCAAAAATGACAAATTTCAAGATGGCAAATGTCAAAGATGTCAAATGACAAATGTCACAATGCTAAATGTCAAAAATGAAAAGTGTCAAAAATGACAAATTTCAAGATGGCAAATGTCTAAGATGTCATATGACAAATGTCATAATGCTAAATGTCAAAAATGAAAAGTGTCACCATGAAAAATGTCAAAAATGACAAATTTCAAAATGGCAAATGTCAAAACTGACAAATGTCACAATGCCAAATGTCAAAAATGAAAAGTGTCACCATGAAAAATGTCAAAAATAACAAATTTTAAGATGGCAAATGTCAAAGATGTCAAATGACAAATGTCACAATGCTAAATGTCAAAATGACAAATTTCAAGATGGCAAATGTCAAAGATGTCAAATGACAAATGTCACAATGCTAAATGTCAAAAATGAAAAGTGTCACCATGAAAAATGTCAAAAATGACAAATTTCAAGATGGCAAATGTCAAAGATGGCAAATGACAAATGTCACAATGCTAAATGTCAAAAATGAAAAGTGTCACCATGAAAAATGTCAAAAATAACAAATTTCAAGATGGCAAATGTCAAAGATGTCAAATGACAAATGTCACAATGCTAAATGTCAAAAATGAAAAGTGTCACCATAAAAAATGTCAAAAATGACAAATTTTAAGATGGCAAATGTCAAAGATGTCAAATGACAAATATCACAATGCTAAATGTCAAAAATGACAAATTTCAAGATGGCAAATGTCACAGATGTCAAATGACAAATGTAACAATGCTAAATGTCAAAAATGAAAAGTGTCACCATGAAAAATGTAAAAAATGACAAATTTCAAGATGGCAAATGTCAAATATGTCAAATGACAAATGTCACAATGCTAAATGTCAAAAATGAAAAGTGTCACAATGCTAAATGTCAAAAATGACAAATTTTAAGACGGCAAATGTCAAAACTGACAAATGTCACAATGCTAAATGTCAAAAATGAAAAGTGTCACCATGAAAAATGTCAAAAATAAGAAATTTCAAGATGGCAAATGTCAAAGATGTCAAATGATAAATGTCACAATGCTAAATGTCAAAAATGAAAAGTGTCACCATGAAAAATGTCAAAAATGACAAATTTCAAGATAGCAAATGTCAAAGATGTCAAATGACAAATGTCACAATGCTAAATGTCAAAAATGATAAGTGTCACCATGAAAAATGTCAAAAATAACAAATTTCAAGATGGCAAATGTCCAAGATGTCAAATGACAAATGTCACAATGCTAAATGTCAAAAATGAAAAGTGTCACCATGAAAAATGTCAAAAATGACAAATTTCAAGATGGCAAATGTCAAAAATGCAAATGACAAATGTCACAATGCTAAATGTCAAAAATGATAAGTGTCGCCATGAAAAATGTCAAAAATAACAAATTTCAAGATGGCAAATGTCAAAGATGTCAAATGACAAATGTCACAATGCTAAATGTCAAAAATGAAAAGTGTCACCAGGAAAAATGTCAAAAATGACAAATTTCAAGATGGCAAATATCAAAGATATCAAATGACAAATGTCACAATGCTAAATGTCAAAAATGGAAAGTGTCACCATGAAAAATGTCATAAATGACAAATTTCAAGATGGCAAATATCAAAGATGTCAAATGACAAATGTCACAATGCTAAATGTCAAAAATAATAAGTGTCACCATGAAAAATGTCAAAAATAACAAATTTCAAGATGGCAAATGTCCAAGATGTCAAATGACAAATGTCACAATGCTAAATGTCAAAAATGAAAAGTGTCACCATGAAAAATGTCAAAAATGACAAATTTCAAGATGGCAAATGTCAAAAATGCAAATGACAAATGTCACAATGCTAAATGTCAAAAATGATAAGTGTCACCATGAAAAATGTCAAAAATAACAAATTTCAAGATGGCAAATGTCAAAGATGTCAAATGACAAATGTCACAATGCTAAATGTCAAAAATGAAAAGTGTCACCATGAAAAATGTCAAAAATGACAAATTTCAAGATGGCAAATGTCAAAGATGTCAAATGACAAATGTCATAATGCTAAATGTCAAAAATAAAAAGTGTCACCATGAAAAATGTCAAAAATAATAAATTTCAAGATGGCAAATGTCAAAAATGTCAAATGACAAATGTCACAATGCTAAATGTCAAAAATGAAAAGTGTCACCATAAAATGTCAAAAATAACAAATTTCAAGATGGCAAATGTCAAAGATGTCAAATGACAAATGTCACAATGCTAAATGTCAAAAATGAAAAGTGTCACTATGAAAAATGTCAAAAATGACAAATTTCAAGATGGCAAATATCAAAGATGTCAAATGACAAATGTCACAATGCTAAATGTCAAAAATGAAAAGTGTCACCATAAAAAATGTCAAAAATAACAAATTTCAAGATGGCAAATGTCAAAGATGTCAAATGACAAATGTCACAATGCTAAATGTCAAAAATGAAAAGTGTCACCATGAAAAATGTCAAAAATGACAAATTTCAAGATGACAAATGTCAAAACTGACAAATGTCAAAATGCCAAATGTCAAAAATGAAAAGTGTCACCATGAAAAATGTCAAAAATGACAAATTTCAAGATGGCAAATGTCAAAGATGTCAAATGACAAATGTCACAATGCTAGATGTCAAAAATGAAAAGTGTCACCATGAAAAATGTCAAAAATGACAAATTTCAAGATTGCAAATGTCACAATGCTAAATGTCAAAAATGAAAAGTGTCACCATGAAAAATGTCAAAAATGACAAATTTCAAGATGGCAAATGTCAAAGATGTTAAATGACAAATGTCACAATGCTAAATGTCAAAAATGAAAAGTGTCACCATGAAAAATGTCAAAAATGACAAATTTCAAGATGGCAAATGTTAAAACTGACAAATGTCACAATGCTAAATGTCAAAAATGATAAGTGTCACCATGAAAAATGTCAAAAATGACAAATTTTAAGATGGCAAATGTCCAAGATGTCAAATGACAAATGTCACAATGCTAAATGTCAAAAATGACAAATTTCAAGATGGCAAATGTCAAAGATGTCAAATGACAAATGTCACAATGCTAAATGTCAAAAATGAAAAGTGTCACCATGAAAAATGTCAAAAATGCCAATTTCAAGATGGCAAATGTCAAAGATGTCAAATGACAAATGTCACAATGCTAAATGTCAAAAATGAAAAGTGTCACCATGAAAAATGTCAAAAATGACAAATTTCAAGATGGCAAATATCAAAGATGTCAAATGACAAATGTCACAATGCTAAATGTCAAAAATGAAAAGTGTCACCATGAAAAATGTCAAAAATGACAAATTTCAAGATGGCAAATGTCAAAACTGACAAATGTCACAATGCTAAATGTCAAAAATGAAAAGTGTCACCATGAAAAATGTCAAAAATGACAAATTTCAAGATGGCAAATGTCAAAGATGTCAAATGACAAATGTCACAATGCTAAATGTCAAAAATGAAAAGTGTCAAAAATGACAAATTTCAAGATGGCAAATGTCTAAGATGTCAAATGACAAATGTCACAATGCTAAATGTCAAAAATGACAAATTTCAATATGGCAAATGTCTAAGATGTCAAATGACAAATGTCATAATGCTAAATGTCAAAAATAAAAAATGTCACCATGAAAAATGTCAAAAATGACAAATTTCAAGATGGCAAATGTCAAAGATGTCAAATGACAAATATCACAATGCTAAATGTCAAAAATGACAAATTTCAAGATGGCAAATGTCAAAGATGTCAAATGACAAATGTCACAATGCTAAATGTCAAAAATGAAAAGTGTCACCATTAAAAATGTCAAAAATGACAAATTTTAAGATGGCAAATGTCAAAGATGTCAAATGACAAATGTCACAATGCTAAATGTCAAAAATGAAAAGTGTCACCATGAAAAATGTCAAAAATGACAAATTTCAAGATGGCAAATGTCAAAGATGTCAAATGACAAATGTCACAATGCTAAATGTCAAAAATGAAAAGTGTCACCATGAAAAATGTCAAAAATGACAAATTTCAAGATGGCAAATGTCAAAGATGTCAAATGACAAATGTCACAATGCTAAATGTCAAAAATGACAAATTTCAAGATGGAAAATGTCAAAACTGACAAATGTCACAATGCTAAATGTCAAAAATGAAAAGTGTCACCATGAAAAATGTCAAAAATGACAAATTTCAAGATGGCAAATGTCAAAGATGTCAAATGACAAATGTCACAATGCTAAATGTCAAAAATGAAAAGTGTCACCATGAAAAATGTCAAAAATGACAAATTTCAAGATGGCAAATGTCAAAACTGACAAATGTCACAATGCTAAATGTCAAAAATGAAAAGTGTCACCATAAAATGTCAAAAATAACAAATTTCCAGATGGCAAATGTCAACGATGTCAAATGACAAATGTCACAATGCTAATTGTCAAAAACGAAAAGTGTCACCATGAAAAATGTCAAAAATGACAAATTTCAAGATGGCAAATGTCAAAGATATCAAATGACAAATATCACAATGCTAAATGCCAAAAATGACAAATTTCAAGATGGCAAATGTCAAAGATGTCAAATGACAAATGTCACAATGCTAAATGTCAAAAATGAAAAGTGTCACTATGAAAAATGTCAAAAATGACAAATTTCAAGATGGCAAGTGTCAAATGACAAATGTCACAATGCTAAATGTCAAAAATGAAAAGTGTCACCATGAAAAATGTCAAAAATGACAAATTTCAAGATGGCAAATGTCAAAGATGTCAAATGACAAATGTCACAATGCTAAATGTCAAAAATGAAAAGTGTCACCATGAAAAATGTCAAAAATGACAAATTTCAAGATGGCAAATGTCAAAGATGTCAAATGACCAATGTCACAATGCTAAATGTCAAAAATGAAAAGTGTCACCATGAAAAATGTCAAAAATGACAAATTTCAAGATGGCAAATGTCAAAACTGACACATGTCACAATGCTAAATGTCAAAAATGAAAAGTGTCACCATGAAAAATGTCAAAAATGACAAATTTCAAGATGGCAAATGTCAAAGATGTCAAATGACAAATGTCACAATGCTAAATGTCAAAAATGAAAAGTGTCAAAAATGACAAATTTCAAGATGGCAAATGTCTAAGATGTCAAATGACAAATGTCACAATGCTAAATGTCAAAAATGACAAATTTCAAGATGGCAAATGTCTAAGATGTCAAATGACAAATGTCATAATGCTAAATGTCAAAAATAAAAAATGTCACCATGAAAAATGTCAAAAATGACAAATTTCAAGATGGCAAATGTCAAAGATGTCAAATGACAAATATCACAATGCTAAATGTCAAAAATGACAAATTTCAAGATGGCAAATGTCAAAGATGTCAAATGACAAATGTCACAATGCTAAATGTCAAAAATGAAAAGTGTCACCATTAAAAATGTCAAAAATGACAAATTTTAAGATGGCAAATGTCAAAGATGTCAAATGACAAATGTCACAATGCTAAATGTCAAAAATGAAAAGTGTCACCATGAAAAATGTCAAAAATGACAAATTTCAAGATGGCAAATGTCAAAGATGTCAAATGACAAATGTCACAATGCTAAATGTCAAAAATGAAAAGTGTCACCATGAAAAATGTCAAAAATGACAAATTTCAAGATGGCAAATGTCAAAGATGTCAAATGACAAATGTCACAATGCTAAATGTCAAAAATGACAAATTTCAAGATGGCAAATGTCAAAACTGACAAATGTCACAATGCTAAATGTCAAAAATGAAAAGTGTCACCATGAAAAATGTCAAAAATGACAAATTTCAAGATGGCAAATGTCAAAGATGTCAAATGACAAATGTCACAATGCTAAATGTCAAAAATGAAAAGTGTCAAAAATGACAAATTTTAAGATGGCAAATGTCTAAGATGTCAAATGACAAATGTCACAATGCTAACTGTCAAAAATGAAAAGTGTCACCATGAAAAATGTCAAAAATGACAAATTTCAAGATGGCAAATGTCAAAACTGACAAATGTCACAATGCTAAATGTCAAAAATGAAAAGTGTCACCATAAAATGTCAAAAATAACAAATTTCCAGATGGCAAATGTCAACGATGTCAAATGACAAATGTCACAATGCTAATTGTCAAAAACGAAAAGTGTCACCATGAAAAATGTCAAAAATGACAAATTTCAAGATGGCAAATGTCAAAGATATCAAATGACAAATATCACAATGCTAAATGCCAAAAATGACAAATTTCAAGATGGCAAATGTCAAAGATGTCAAATGACAAATGTCACAATGCTAAATGTCAAAAATGAAAAGTGTCACCATGAAAAATGTCAAAAATGACAAATTTCAAGATGGCAAATGTCAAATGACAAATGTCACAATGCTAAATGTCAAAAATGAAAAGTGTCACCATGAAAAATGTCAAAAATGACAAATTTTAAGATGGCAAATGTCAAAGATGTCAAATGACAAATGTCACAATGCTAAATGTCAAAAATGAAAAGTGTCACCATGAAAAATGTCAAAAATGACAAATTTCAAGATGGCAAATGTTAAAACTGACAAATGTCACAATGCTAAATGTCAAAAATGATAAGTGTCACCATGAAAAATGTCAAAAATGACAAATTTTAAGATGGCAAATGTCCAAGATGTCAAATGACAAATGTCACAATGCTAAATGTCAAAAATGACAAATTTCAAGATGGCAAATGTCAAAGATGTCAAATGACAAATGTCACAATGCTAAATGTCAAAAATGAAAAGTGTCACCATGAAAAATGTCAAAAATGCCAATTTCAAGATGGCAAATGTCAAAGATGTCAAATGACAAATGTCACAATGCTAAATGTCAAAAATGAAAAGTGTCACCATGAAAAATGTCAAAAATGACAAATTTCAAGATGGCAAATATCAAAGATGTCAAATGACAAATGTCACAATGCTAAATGTCAAAAATGAAAAGTGTCACCATGAAAAATGTCAAAAATGACAAATTTCAAGATGGCAAATGTCAAAACTGACAAATGTCACAATGCTAAATGTCAAAAATGAAAAGTGTCACCATGAAAAATGTCAAAAATGACAAATTTCAAGATGGCAAATGTCAAAGATGTCAAATGACAAATGTCACAATGCTAAATGTCAAAAATGAAAAGTGTCAAAAATGACAAATTTCAAGATGGCAAATGTCTAAGATGTCAAATGACAAATGTCACAATGCTAAATGTCAAAAATGACAAATTTCAATATGGCAAATGTCTAAGATGTCAAATGACAAATGTCATAATGCTAAATGTCAAAAATAAAAAATGTCACCATGAAAAATGTCAAAAATGACAAATTTCAAGATGGCAAATGTCAAAGATGTCAAATGACAAATATCACAATGCTAAATGTCAAAAATGACAAATTTCAAGATGGCAAATGTCAAAGATGTCAAATGACAAATGTCACAATGCTAAATGTCAAAAATGAAAAGTGTCACCATTAAAAATGTCAAAAATGACAAATTTTAAGATGGCAAATGTCAAAGATGTCAAATGACAAATGTCACAATGCTAAATGTCAAAAATGAAAAGTGTCACCATGAAAAATGTCAAAAATGACAAATTTCAAGATGGCAAATGTCAAAGATGTCAAATGACAAATGTCACAATGCTAAATGTCAAAAATGAAAAGTGTCACCATGAAAAATGTCAAAAATGACAAATTTCAAGATGGCAAATGTCAAAGATGTCAAATGACAAATGTCACAATGCTAAATGTCAAAAATGACAAATTTCAAGATGGAAAATGTCAAAACTGACAAATGTCACAATGCTAAATGTCAAAAATGAAAAGTGTCACCATGAAAAATGTCAAAAATGACAAATTTCAAGATGGCAAATGTCAAAGATGTCAAATGACAAATGTCACAATGCTAAATGTCAAAAATGAAAAGTGTCACCATGAAAAATGTCAAAAATGACAAATTTCAAGATGGCAAATGTCAAAACTGACAAATGTCACAATGCTAAATGTCAAAAATGAAAAGTGTCACCATAAAATGTCAAAAATAACAAATTTCCAGATGGCAAATGTCAACGATGTCAAATGACAAATGTCACAATGCTAATTGTCAAAAACGAAAAGTGTCACCATGAAAAATGTCAAAAATGACAAATTTCAAGATGGCAAATGTCAAAGATATCAAATGACAAATATCACAATGCTAAATGCCAAAAATGACAAATTTCAAGATGGCAAATGTCAAAGATGTCAAATGACAAATGTCACAATGCTAAATGTCAAAAATGAAAAGTGTCACTATGAAAAATGTCAAAAATGACAAATTTCAAGATGGCAAGTGTCAAATGACAAATGTCACAATGCTAAATGTCAAAAATGAAAAGTGTCACCATGAAAAATGTCAAAAATGACAAATTTCAAGATGGCAAATGTCAAAGATGTCAAATGACAAATGTCACAATGCTAAATGTCAAAAATGAAAAGTGTCACCATGAAAAATGTCAAAAATGACAAATTTCAAGATGGCAAATGTCAAAGATGTCAAATGACCAATGTCACAATGCTAAATGTCAAAAATGAAAAGTGTCACCATGAAAAATGTCAAAAATGACAAATTTCAAGATGGCAAATGTCAAAACTGACACATGTCACAATGCTAAATGTCAAAAATGAAAAGTGTCACCATGAAAAATGTCAAAAATGACAAATTTCAAGATGGCAAATGTCAAAGATGTCAAATGACAAATGTCACAATGCTAAATGTCAAAAATGAAAAGTGTCAAAAATGACAAATTTCAAGATGGCAAATGTCTAAGATGTCAAATGACAAATGTCACAATGCTAAATGTCAAAAATGACAAATTTCAAGATGGCAAATGTCTAAGATGTCAAATGACAAATGTCATAATGCTAAATGTCAAAAATAAAAAATGTCACCATGAAAAATGTCAAAAATGACAAATTTCAAGATGGCAAATGTCAAAGATGTCAAATGACAAATATCACAATGCTAAATGTCAAAAATGACAAATTTCAAGATGGCAAATGTCAAAGATGTCAAATGACAAATGTCACAATGCTAAATGTCAAAAATGAAAAGTGTCACCATTAAAAATGTCAAAAATGACAAATTTTAAGATGGCAAATGTCAAAGATGTCAAATGACAAATGTCACAATGCTAAATGTCAAAAATGAAAAGTGTCACCATGAAAAATGTCAAAAATGACAAATTTCAAGATGGCAAATGTCAAAGATGTCAAATGACAAATGTCACAATGCTAAATGTCAAAAATGAAAAGTGTCACCATGAAAAATGTCAAAAATGACAAATTTCAAGATGGCAAATGTCAAAGATGTCAAATGACAAATGTCACAATGCTAAATGTCAAAAATGACAAATTTCAAGATGGCAAATGTCAAAACTGACAAATGTCACAATGCTAAATGTCAAAAATGAAAAGTGTCACCATGAAAAATGTCAAAAATGACAAATTTCAAGATGGCAAATGTCAAAGATGTCAAATGACAAATGTCACAATGCTAAATGTCAAAAATGAAAAGTGTCAAAAATGACAAATTTTAAGATGGCAAATGTCTAAGATGTCAAATGACAAATGTCACAATGCTAACTGTCAAAAATGAAAAGTGTCACCATGAAAAATGTCAAAAATGACAAATTTCAAGATGGCAAATGTCAAAACTGACAAATGTCACAATGCTAAATGTCAAAAATGAAAAGTGTCACCATAAAATGTCAAAAATAACAAATTTCCAGATGGCAAATGTCAACGATGTCAAATGACAAATGTCACAATGCTAATTGTCAAAAACGAAAAGTGTCACCATGAAAAATGTCAAAAATGACAAATTTCAAGATGGCAAATGTCAAAGATATCAAATGACAAATATCACAATGCTAAATGCCAAAAATGACAAATTTCAAGATGGCAAATGTCAAAGATGTCAAATGACAAATGTCACAATGCTAAATGTCAAAAATGAAAAGTGTCACCATGAAAAATGTCAAAAATGACAAATTTCAAGATGGCAAATGTCAAATGACAAATGTCACAATGCTAAATGTCAAAAATGAAAAGTGTCACCATGAAAAATGTCAAAAATGACAAATTTTAAGATGGCAAATGTCAAAGATGTCAAATGACAAATGTCACAATGCTAAATGTCAAAAATGAAAAGTGTCACCATGAAAAATGTCAAAAATGACAAATTTCAAGATGGCAAATGTCAAAGATGTCAAATGACCAATGTCACAATGCTAAATGTCAAAAATGAAAAGTGTCACCATGAAAAATGTCAAAAATGACAAATTTCAAGATGGCAAATGTCAAAACTGACACATGTCACAATGCTAAATGTCAAAAATGAAAAGTGTCACCATGAAAAATGTCAAAAATGACAAATTTCAAGATGGCAAATGTCAAAGATGTCAAATGACAAATGTCACAATGCTAAATGTCAAAAATGAAAAGTGTCAAAAATGACAAATTTCAAGATGGCAAATGTCTAAGATGTTAAATGACAAATGTCACAATGCTAAATGTCAAAAATAAAAAGTGTCACCATGAAAAATGTCAAAAATGACAAATTTCAAGATGGCAAATGTCAAAACTGACAAATGTCACAATGCTAAATGTCAAAAATGAAAAGTGTCACCATGAAAAATGTCAAAAATGACAAATTTTAAGATGGCAAATGTCAAAGATGTCAAATGACAAATGTCACAATGCTAAATGTCAAAAATGAAAAGTGTCACCATGAAAAATGTCAAAAATGACAAATTTCAAGATGGCAAATGTCAAAGATGTCAAATGACAAATATCACAATGCTAAATGTCAAAAATGACAAATTTCAAGATGGCAAATGTCAAAGATGTCAAATGACAAATGTCACAATGCTAAATGTCAAAAATGAAAAGTGTCACCATGAAAAATGTCAAAAATGACAAATTTCAAGATGGCAAATATCAAAGATGTCAAATGACAAATGTCACAATGCTAAATGTCAAAAATGAAAAGTGTCAAAAATGACAAATTTCAAGATGGCAAATGTCTAAGATGTCAAATGACAAATGTCACAATGCTAAATGTCAAAAATGAAAAGTGTCACCATGAAAAATGTCAAAAATGACAAATTTCAAGATGGCAAATGTCAAAACTGACAAATGTCACAATGCTAAATGTCAAAAATGAAAAGTGTCACCATGAAAAATGTCAAAAATGACAAATTTCAAGATGGCAAATGTCAAAGATGTCAAATGACAAATGTCACAATGCTAAATGTCTAAAAAGTAAAAGTGTCACCATGAAAAATGTCAAAAATAACAAATTTCAAGATGGCAAATGTCAAATGACAAATGTCACAATGCTAAATGTCAAAAATGAAAAGTGTCACCATGAAAAATGTCAAAAATAACAAATTTCAAGATGGCAAATGTCAAAGATGTCAAATGACAAATGTCACAATGCTAAATGTCAAAAATGAAAAGTGTCACCATGAAAAATGTCAAAAATGACAAATTTTAAGATGGCAAATGTCAAAGATGTCAAATAACAAATATCACAATGCTAAATGTCAAAAATGACAAATTTCAAGATGGCAAATGTCAAAGATGTCAAATGACAAATGTCACAATGCTAAATGTCAAAAATGAAAAGTGTCACCATGAAAAATGTCAAAAATGACAAATTTCAAGATGGCAAATGTCAAAGATGTCAAATGACAAATGTCACAATGCTAAATGTCAAAAATGACAAATTTCAAGATGGCAAATGTCAAAACTGACAAATGTCACAATGCTAAATGTCAAAAATGAAAAGTGTCACCATCAAAAATGTCAAAAATAACAAATTTCAAGATGGCAAATGTCAAAGATGTCAAATGACAAATGTCACAATGCTAAATGTCAAAAATGACAAATTTCAAGATGGCAAATGTCAAAGATGTCAAATGACAAATGTCACAATGCTAAATGTCAAAAATGAAAAGTGTCACCATGAAAAATGTCAAAAATAACAAATTTCAAGATGGCAAATGTCAAAGATGTCAAATGACAAATGTCACAATGCTAAATGTCAAAAATGAAAAGTGTCACCATGAAAAATGTCAAAAATGACAAATTTCAAGATGGCAAATGTCAAAGCTGACAAATGTCACAATGCTAAATGTCAAAAATGAAAAGTGTCACCATGAAAAATGTCAGAAATGACAAATTTCAAGATGGCAAATGTCAAAGATGTCAAATGACAAATGTCACAATGCTAAATGTCAAAAATGAAAAGTGTCAAAAATGACAAATTTCAAGATGGCAAATGTCTAAGATGTCAAATGACAAATGTCACAATGCTAAATGTCAAAAATGAAAAGTGTCTCCATGAAAAATGTCAAAAATGACATATTTCAAAATGGCAAATGTCAAAACTGACAAATGTCACAATGCCAAATGTCAAAAATGAAAAGTGTCACCATGAAAAATGTCAAAAATAACAAATTTCAAGATGGCAAATGTCCAAGATGTCAAATGACAAATGTCACAATGCTAAATGTCAAAAATGAAAAGTGTCACCATGAAAAATGTCAAAAATGACAAATTTCAAGATGGCAAATGTCAAAAATGCAAATGACAAATGTCACAATGCTAAATGTCAAAAATGATAAGTGTCACCATGAAAAATGTCAAAAATAACAAATTTCAAGATGGCAAATGTCAAAGATGTCAAATGACAAATGTCACAATGCTAAATGTCAAAAATGAAAAGTGTCACCATGAAAAATGTCAAAAATGACAAATTTCAAGATGGCAAATGTCAAAGATGTCAAATGACAAATGTCATAATGCTAAATGTCATAAATAAAAAGTGTCACCATGAAAAATGTCAAAAATAACAAATTTCAAGATGGCAAATGTCAAAGATGTCAAATGACAAATGTCACAATGCTAAATGTCAAAAATGAAAAGTGTCACTATGAAAAATGTCAAAAATGACAAATTTCAAGATGGCAAATATCAAAGATGTCAAATGACAAATGTCACAATGCTAAATGTCAAAAATGAAAAGTGTCACCATGAAAAATGTCAAAAATAACAAATTTCAAGATGACAAATGTCAAAGATGTCAAATGACAAATGTCACAATGCTAAATGTCAAAAATGAAAAGTGTCACCATGAAAAATGTCAAAAATGACAAATTTCAAGATGACAAATGTCAAAACTGACAAATGTCAAAATGCCAAATGTCAAAAATGAAAAGTGTCACCATGAAAAATGTCAAAAATGACAAATTTCAAGATGGCAAATGTTAAAGATGTCAAATGACAAATGTCACAATGCTAAATGTCAAAAATGAAAAGTGTCACCATGAAAAATGTCAAAAATGACAAATTTCAAGATTGCAAATGTCACAATGCTAAATGTCAAAAATGAAAAGTGTCACCATGAAAAATGTCAAAAATGACAAATTTCAAGATGGCAAATGTCAAAGATGTTAAATGACAAATGTCACAATGCTAAATGTCAAAAATGAAAAGTGTCACCATGAAAAATGTCAAAAATGACAAATTTCAAGATGGCAAATGTTAAAACTGACAAATGTCACAATGCTAAATGTCAAAAATGACAAATTTCAAGATGGCAAATGTCAAAGATGTCAAATGACAAATGTCACAATGCTAAATGCCAAAAATGAAAAGTGTCACCATGAAAAATGTCAAAAATGCCAATTTCAAGATGGCAAATGTCAAAGATGTCAAATGACAAATGTCACAATGCTAAATGTCAAAAAT
Source organism: Altica lythri (assembly GCA_964028335.1). NCBI lineage: Eukaryota > Metazoa > Arthropoda > Insecta > Coleoptera > Chrysomelidae > Altica > Altica lythri. Next base: position 43,509,259 of record OZ034800.1, on the reverse strand, counting down.
GAAAAGTGTCACCATGAAAAATGTCAAAAATGACAAATTTCAAGATGGCAAATATCAAAGATGTCAAATGACAAATGTCACAATGCTAAATGTCAAAAATGAAAAGTGTCACCATGAAAAATGTCAAAAATGACAAATTTCAAGATGGCAAATGTCAAAACTGACAAATGTCACAATTCTAAATGTCAAAAATGAAAAGTGTCACCATGAAAAATGTCAAAAATGACAAATTTCAAGATGGCAAATGTCAAAGATGTCAAATGACAAATGTCACAATGCTAAATGTCAAAAATGAAAAGTGTCACCATGAAAAATGTCAAAAATGACAAATTTCAAAATGGCAAATATCAAAGATGTCAAATGACAAATGTCACAATGCTAAATGTCAAAAATGAAAAGTGTCACCATGAAAAATGTCAAAAATAACAAATTTCAAGATGGCAAATGTCAAAGATGTCAAATGACAAATGTCACAATGCTAAATGTCAAAAATGAAAAGTGTCACCATGAAAAATGTCAAAAACGACAAATTTCAAAATGGCAAATATCAAAACTGACAAATGTCACAAAGCTAAATGTCAAAAATGAAAAGTGTCACCATGAAAAATGTCAAAAATGACAAATTTCAAGATGGCAAATGTCAAAGATGTCAAATGACAAATGTCACAATGCTAAATGTCAAAAATGAAAAGTGTCACCATAAAATGTCAAAAATAACAAATTTCAAGATGGCAAATGTCAAAGATGTCAAATGACAAATGTCACAATGCTAAATGTCAAAAATGAAAAGTGTCACTATGAAAAATGTCAAAAATGACAAATTTCAAGATGGCAAATATCAAAGATGTCAAATGACAAATGTCACAATGCTAAATGTCAAAAATGAAAAGTGTCACCATAAAAAATGTCAAAAATAACAAATTTCAAGATGGCAAATGTCAAAGATGTCAAATGACAAATGTCACAATGCTAAATGTCAAAAATGAAAAGTGTCACCATGAAAAATGTCAAAAATGACAAATTTCAAGATGACAAATGTCAAAACTGACAAATGTCAAAATGCCAAATGTCAAAAATGAAAAGTGTCACCATGAAAAATGTCAGAAATGACAAATTTCAAGATGGCAAATGTCAAAGATGTCAAATGACAAATGTCACAATGCTAAATGTCAAAAATGAAAAGTGTCAAAAATGACAAATTTCAAGATGGCAAATGTCTAAGATGTCAAATGACAAATGTCACAATGCTAAATGTCAAAAATGAAAAGTGTCTCCATGAAAAATGTCAAAAATGACATATTTCAAAATGGCAAATGTCAAAACTGACAAATGTCACAATGCCAAATGTCAAAAATGAAAAGTGTCACCATGAAAAATGTCAAAAATAACAAATTTCAAGATGGCAAATGTCCAAGATGTCAAATGACAAATGTCACAATGCTAAATGTCAAAAATGAAAAGTGTCACCATGAAAAATGTCAAAAATGACAAATTTCAAGATGGCAAATGTCAAAAATGCAAATGACAAATGTCACAATGCTAAATGTCAAAAATGATAAGTGTCACCATGAAAAATGTCAAAAATAACAAATTTCAAGATGGCAAATGTCAAAGATGTCAAATGACAAATGTCACAATGCTAAATGTCAAAAATGAAAAGTGTCACCATGAAAAATGTCAAAAATGACAAATTTCAAGATGGCAAATGTCAAAGATGTCAAATGACAAATGTCATAATGCTAAATGTCATAAATAAAAAGTGTCACCATGAAAAATGTCAAAAATAACAAATTTCAAGATGGCAAATGTCAAAGATGTCAAATGACAAATGTCACAATGCTAAATGTCAAAAATGAAAAGTGTCACTATGAAAAATGTCAAAAATGACAAATTTCAAGATGGCAAATATCAAAGATGTCAAATGACAAATGTCACAATGCTAAATGTCAAAAATGAAAAGTGTCACCATGAAAAATGTCAAAAATAACAAATTTCAAGATGACAAATGTCAAAGATGTCAAATGACAAATGTCACAATGCTAAATGTCAAAAATGAAAAGTGTCACCATGAAAAATGTCAAAAATGACAAATTTCAAGATGACAAATGTCAAAACTGACAAATGTCAAAATGCCAAATGTCAAAAATGAAAAGTGTCACCATGAAAAATGTCAAAAATGACAAATTTCAAGATGGCAAATGTCAAAGATGTCAAATGACAAATGTCACAATGCTAAATGTCAAAAATGAAAAGTGTCACCATGAAAAATGTCAAAAATGACAAATTTCAAGATTGCAAATGTCACAATGCTAAATGTCAAAAATGAAAAGTGTCACCATGAAAAATGTCAAAAATGACAAATTTCAAGATGGCAAATGTCAAAGATGTTAAATGACAAATGTCACAATGCTAAATGTCAAAAATGAAAAGTGTCACCATGAAAAATGTCAAAAATGACAAATTTCAAGATGGCAAATGTTAAAACTGACAAATGTCACAATGCTAAATGTCAAAAATGATAAGTGTCACCATGAAAAATGTGAAAAATGACAAATTTTAAGATGGCAAATGTCCAAGATGTCAAATGACAAATGTCACAATGCTAAATGTTAAAAATGACAAATTTCAAGATGGCAAATGTCAAAGATGTCAAATGACAAATGTCACAATGCTAAATGCCAAAAATGAAAAGTGTCACCATGAAAAATGTCAAAAATGCCAATTTCAAGATGGCAAATGTCAAAGATGTCAAATGACAAATGTCACAATGCTAAATGTCAAAAATGAAAAGTGTCACCATGAAAAATGTCAAAAATGACAAATTTCAAGATGGCAAATATCAAAGATGTCAAATGACAAATGTCACAATGCTAAATGTCAAAAATGAAAAGTGTCACCATGAAAAATGTCAAAAATGACAAATTTCAAGATGGCAAATGTCAAAACTGACAAATGTCACAATTCTAAATGTCAAAAATGAAAAGTGTCACCATGAAAAATGTCAAAAATGACAAATTTCAAGATGGCAAATGTCAAAGATGTCAAATGACAAATGTCACAATGCTAAATGTCAAAAATGAAAAGTGTCACCATGAAAAATGTCAAAAATGACAAATTTCAAAATGGCAAATATCAAAGATGTCAAATGACAAATGTCACAATGCTAAATGTCAAAAATGAAAAGTGTCACCATGAAAAATGTCAAAAATAACAAATTTCAAGATGGCAAATGTCAAAGATGTCAAATGACAAATGTCACAATGCTAAATGTCAAAAATGAAAAGTGTCACCATGAAAAATGTCAAAAACGACAAATTTCAAAATGGCAAATATCAAAACTGACAAATGTCACAAAGCTAAATGTCAAAAATGAAAAGTGTCACCATGAAAAATGTCAAAAATGACAAATTTCAAGATGGCAAATGTCAAAGATGTCAAATGACAAATGTCACAATGCTAAATGTCAAAAATGAAAACTGTCACCATAAAATGTCAAAAATAACAAATTTCAAGATGGCAAATGTCAAAGATGTCAAATGACAAATGTCACAATGCTAAATGTCAAAAATGAAAAGTGTCACTATGAAAAATGTCAAAAATGACAAATTTCAAGATGGCAAATATCAAAGATGTCAAATGACAAATGTCACAATGCTAAATGTCAAAAATGAAAAGTGTCACCATAAAAAATGTCAAAAATAACAAATTTCAAGATGGCAAATGTCAAAGATGTCAAATGACAAATGTCACAATGCTAAATGTCAAAAATGAAAAGTGTCACCATGAAAAATGTCAAAAATGACAAATTTCAAGATGACAAATGTCAAAACTGACAAATGTCAAAATGCCAAATGTCAAAAATGAAAAGTGTCACCATGAAAAATGTCAAAAATGACAAATTTCAAGATGGCAAATGTCAAAGATGTCAAATGACAAATGTCACAATGCTAGATGTCAAAAATGAAAAGTGTTACCATGAAAAATGTCAAAAATAACAAATTTCAAGATGGCAAATGTCAAAGATGTCAAATGACAAATGTCACAATGCTAAATGTCAAAAATGAAAAGTGTCACCATGAAAAATGTCAAAAATGACAAATTTCAAGATTGCAAATGTCACAATGCTAAATGTCAAAAATGAAAAGTGTCACCATGAAAAATGTCAAAAATGACAAATTTCAAGATGGCAAATGTCAAAGATGTTAAATGACAAATGTCACAATGCTAAATGTCAAAAATGAAAAGTGTCACCATGAAAAATGTCAAAAATGACAAATTTCAAGATGGCAAATGTTAAAACTGACAAATGTCACAATGCTAAATGTCAAAAATGATAAGTGTCACCATGAAAAATGTCAAAAATGACAAATTTTAAGATGGCAAATGTCCAAGATGTCAAATGTCACAATGCTAAATGTCAAAAATGACAAATTTCAAGATGGCAAATGTCAAAGATGTCAAATGACAAATGTCACAATGCTAAATGTCAAAAATGAAAAGTGTCACCATGAAAAATGTCAAAAATGCCAATTTCAAGATGGCAAATGTCAAAGATGTCAAATGACAAATGTCACAATGCTAAATGTCAAAAATGAAAAGTGTCACCATGAAAAATGTCAAAAATGACAAATTTCAAGATGGCAAATATCAAAGATGTCAAATGACAAATGTCACAATGCTAAATGTCAAAAATGAAAAGTGTCACCATGAAAAATGTCAAAAATGACAAATTTCAAGATGGCAAATGTTAAAACTGACAAATGTCACAATGCTAAATGTCAAAAATGAAAAGTGTCACCATGAAAAATGTCAAAAATGACAAATTTCAAGATGGCAAATGTCAAAGATGTCAAATGACAAATGTCACAATGCTAAATGTCAAAAATGAAAAGTGTCAAAAATGACAAATTTCAAGATGGCAAATGTCTAAGATGTCAAATGACAAATGTCACAATGCTAAATGTCAAAAATGACAAATTTCAAGATGGCAAATGTCTAAGATGTCAAATGACAAATGTCATAATGCTAAATGTCAAAAATAAAAAATGTCACCATGAAAAATGTCAAAAATGACAAATTTCAAGATGGCAAATGTCAAAGATGTCAAATGACAAATATCACAATGCTAAATGTCAAAAATGACAAATTTCAAGATGGCAAATGTCAAAGATGTCAAATGACAAATGTCACAATGCTAAATGTCAAAAATGAAAAGTGTCACCATTAAAAATGTCAAAAATGACAAATTTTAAGATGGCAAATGTCAAAGATGTCAAATGACAAATGTCACAATGCTAAATGTCAAAAATGAAAAGTGTCACCATGAAAAATGTCAAAAATGACAAATTTCAAGATGGCAAATGTCAAAGATGTCAAATGACAAATGTCACAATGCTAAATGTCAAAAATGAAAAGTGTCACCATGAAAAATGTCAAAAATGACAAATTACAAGATGGCAAATGTCAAAGATGTCAAATGACAAATGTCACAATGCTAAATGTCAAAAATGACAAATTTCAAGATGGCAAATGTCAAAACTGACAAATGTCACAATGCTAAATGTCAAAAATGAAAAGTGTCACCATGAAAAATGTCAAAAATGACAAATTTCAAGATGGCAAATGTCAAAGATGTCAAATGACAAATGTCACAATGCTAAATGTCAAAAATGAAAAGTGTCAAAAATGACAAATTTCAAGATGGCAAATGTCTAAGATGTCAAATGACAAATGTCACAATGCTAAATGTCAAAAATGAAAAGTGTCACCATGAAAAATGTCAAAAATGACAAATTTCAAGATGGCAAATGTCAAAACTGACAAATGTCACAATGCTAAATGTCAAAAATGAAAAGTGTCACCATAAAATGTCAAAAATAACAAATTTCCAGATGGCAAATGTCAACGATGTCAAATGACAAATGTCACAATGCTAATTGTCAAAAACGAAAAGTGTCACCATGAAAAATGTCAAAAATGACAAATTTCAAGATGGCAAATGTCAAAGATATCAAATGACAAATATCTCAATGCTAAATGCCAAAAATGACAAATTTCAAGATGGCAAATGTCAAAGATGTCAAATGACAAATGTCACAATGCTAAATGTCAAAAATGAAAAGTGTCACCATGAAAAATGTCAAAAATGACAAATTTCAAGATGGCAAATGTCAAATGTCACAATGCTAAATGTCAAAACTGAAAAGTGTCACCATGAAAAATGTCAAAAATGACAAATTTCAAGATGGCAAATGTCAAAGATGTCAAATGACAAATGTCACAATGCTAAATGTCAAAAATGAAAAGTGTCACCATGAAAAATGTCAAAAATGACAAATTTCAAGATGGCAAATGTCAAAGATGTCAAATGACCAATGTCACAATGCTAAATGTCAAAAATGAAAAGTGTCACCATGAAAAATGTCAAAAATGACAAATTTCAAGATGGCAAATGTCAAAACTGACACATGTCACAATGCTAAATGTCAAAAATGAAAAGTGTCACCATGAAAAATGTCAAAAATGACAAATTTCAAGATGGCAAATGTCAAAGATGTCAAATGACAAATGTCACAATGCTAAATGTCAAAAATGAAAAGTGTCAAAAATGACAAATTTGAAGATGGCAAATGTCTAAGATGTCAAATGACAAATGTCACAATGCTAAATGTCAAAAATGACAAATTTCAAGATGGCAAATGTCTAAGATGTCAAATGACAAATGTCATAATGCTAAATGTCAAAAATAAAAAATGTCACCATGAAAAATGTCAAAAATGACAAATTTCAAGATGGCAAATGTCAAAGATGTCAAATGACAAATATCACAATGCTAAATGTCAAAAATGACAAATTTCAAGATGGCAAATGTCAAAGATGTCAAATGACAAATGTCACAATGCTAAATGTCAAAAATGAAAAGTGTCACCATTAAAAATGTCAAAAATGACAAATTTTAAGATGGCAAATGTCAAAGATGTCAAATGACAAATGTCACAATGCTAAATGTCAAAAATGAAAAGTGTCACCATGAAAAATGTCAAAAATGACAAATTTCAAGATGGCAAATGTCAAAGATGTCAAATGACAAATGTCACAATGCTAAATGTCAAAAATGAAAAGTGTCACCATGAAAAATGTCAAAAATGACAAATTTCAAGATGGCAAATGTCAAAGATGTCAAATGACAAATGTCACAATGCTAAATGTCAAAAATGACAAATTTCAAGATGGCAAATGTCAAAACTGACAAATGTCACAATGCTAAATGTCAAAAATGAAAAGTGTCACCATGAAAAATGTCAAAAATGACAAATTTCAAGATGGCAAATGTCAAAGATGTCAAATGACAAATGTCACAATGCTAAATGTCAAAAATGAAAAGTGTCAAAAATGACAAATTTCAAGATGGCAAATGTCTAAGATGTCAAATGACAAATGTCACAATGCTAAATGTCAAAAATGAAAAGTGTCACCATGAAAAATGTCAAAAATGACAAATTTCAAGATGGCAAATGTCAAAACTGACAAATGTCACAATGCTAAATGTCAAAAATGAAAAGTGTCACCATAAAATGTCAAAAATAACAAATTTCCAGATGGCAAATGTCAACGATGTCAAATGACAAATGTCACAATGCTAATTGTCAAAAACGAAAAGTGTCACCATGAAAAATGTCAAAAATGACAAATTTCAAGATGGCAAATGTCAAAGATATCAAATGACAAATATCACAATGCTAAATGCCAAAAATGACAAATTTCAAGATGGCAAATGTCAAAGATGTCAAATGACAAATGTCACAATGCTAAATGTCAAAAATGAAAAGTGTCACCATGAAAAATGTCAAAAATGACAAATTTCAAGATGGCAAATGTCAAATGACAAATGTCACAATGCTAAATGTCAAAAATGAAAAGTGTCACCATGAAAAATGTCAAAAATGACAAATTTCAAGATGGCAAATGTCAAAGATGTCAAATGACAAATGTCACAATGCTAAATGTCAAAAATGAAAAGTGTCACCATGAAAAATGTCAAAAATGACAAATTTCAAGATGGCAAATGTCAAAGATGTCAAATGACCAATGTCACAATGCTAAATGTCAAAAATGAAAAGTGTCACCATGAAAAATGTCAAAAATGACAAATTTCAAGATGGCAAATGTCAAAACTGACACATGTCACAATGCTAAATGTCAAAAATGAAAAGTGTCACCATGAAAAATGTCAAAAATGACAAATTTCAAGATGGCAAATGTCAAAGATGTCAAATGACAAATGTCACAATGCTAAATGTCAAAAATGAAAAGTGTCAAAAATGACAAATTTCAAGATGGCAAATGTCTAAGATGTTAAATGACAAATGTCACAATGCTAAATGTCAAAAATAAAAAGTGTCACCATGAAAAATGTCAAAAATGACAAATTTCAAGATGGCAAATGTCAAAACTGACAAATGTCACAATGCTAAATGTCAAAAATGAAAAGTGTCACCATGAAAAATGTCAAAAATGACAAATTTTAAGATGGCAAATGTCAAAGATGTCAAATGACAAATGTCACAATGCTAAATGTCAAAAATGAAAAGTGTCACCATGAAAAATGTCAAAAATGACAAATTTCAAGATGGCAAATGTCAAAGATGTCAAATGACAAACGTCACAATGCTAAATGTCAAAAATGAAAAGTGTCACCATGAAAAATGTCAAAAATAACAAATTTCAAGATGGCAAATGTCAAAGATGTCAAATGACCAATGTCACAATGCTAAATGTCAAAAATGAAAAGTGTCACCATGAAAAATGTCAAAAATGACAAATTTCAAGATGGCAAATGTCAAAACTGACACATGTCACAATGCTAAATGTCAAAAATGAAAAGTGTCACCATGAAAAATGTCAAAAATGACAAATTTCAAGATGGCAAATGTCAAAGATGTCAAATGACAAATGTCACAATGCTAAATGTCAAAAATGAAAAGTGTCAAAAATGACAAATTTCAAGATGGCAAATGTCTAAGATGTTAAATGACAAATGTCACAATGCTAAATGTCAAAAATAAAAAGTGTCACCATGAAAAATGTCAAAAATGACAAATTTCAAGATAGCAAATGTCAAAACTGACAAATGTCACAATGCTAAATGTCAAAAATGAAAAGTGTCACCATGAAAAATGTCAAAAATGACAAATTTTAAGATGGCAAATGTCAAAGATGTCAAATGACAAATGTCACAATGCTAAATGTCAAAAATGAAAAGTGTCACCATGAAAAATGTCAAAAATGACAAATTTCAAGATGGCAAATGTCAAAGATGTCAAATGACAAACGTCACAATGCTAAATGTCAAAAATGAAAAGTGTCACCATGAAAAATGTCAAAAATAACAAATTTCAAGATGGCAAATGTCAAAGATGTCAAATGACAAATGTCACAATGCTAAATGTCAAAAATGAAAAGTGTCACCATGAAAAATGTCAAAAATGACAAATTTCAAGATGGCAAATGTCAAAGATGTCAAATGACAAATATCACAATGCTAAATGTCAAAAATGACAAATTTCAAGATGGCAAATGTCAAAGATGTCAAATGACAAATGTCACAATGCTAAATGTCAAAAATGAAAAGTGTCACCATGAAAAATGTCAAAAATGACAAATTTCAAGATGGCAAATATCAAAGATGTCAAATGACAAATGTCACAATGCTAAATGTCAAAAATGAAAAGTGTCAAAAATGACAAATTTCAAGATGGCAAATGTCTAAGATGTCAAATGACAAATGTCACAATGCTAAATGTCAAAAATGAAAAGTGTCACCATGAAAAATGTCAAAAATGACAAATTTCAAGATGGCAAATGTCAAAACTGACAAATGTCACAATGCTAAATGTCAAAAATGAAAAGTGTCACCATGAAAAATGTCAAAAATGACAAATTTCAAGATGGCAAATGTCAAAGATGTCAAATGACAAATGTCACAATGCTAAATGTCTAAAAAGTAAAAGTGTCACCATGAAAAATGTCAAAAATGACAAATTTCAAGATGGCAAATGTCAAAGATGTCAAATGACAAATGTCACAATGCTAAATGTCAAAAATGAAAAGTGTCACCATGAAAAATGTCAAAAATAACAAATTTCAAGATGGCAAATGTCAAAGATGTCAAATGACAAATGTCACAATGCTAAATGTCAAAAATGAAAAGTGTCACCATGAAAAATGTCAAAAATGACAAATTTTAAGATGGCAAATGTCAAAGATGTCAAATAACAAATATCACAATGCTAAATGTCAAAAATGACAAATTTCAAGATGGCAAATGTCAAAGATGTCAAATGACAAATGTCACAATGCTAAATGTCAAAAATGAAAAGTGTCACCATGAAAAATGTCAAAAATGACAGTTTTCAAGATGGCAAATGTCAAAGATGTCAAATGACAAATGTCACAATGCTAAATGTCAAAAATGACAAATTTCAAGATGGCAAATGTCAAAACTGACAAATGTCACAATGCTAAATGTCAAAAATGAAAAGTGTCACCATCAAAAATGTCAAAAATAACAAATTTCAAGATGGCAAATGTCAAAGATGTCAAATGACAAATGTCACAATGCTAAATGTCAAAAATGACAAATTTCAAGATGGCAAATGTCAAAGATGTCAAATGACAAATGTCACAATGCTAAATGTCAAAAATGAAAAGTGTCACCATGAAAAATGTCAAAAATAACAAATTTCAAGATGGCAAATGTCAAAGATGTCAAATGACAAATGTCACAATGCTAAATGTCAAAAATGAAAAGTGTCACCATGAAAAATGTCAAAAATGACAAATTTCAAGATGGCAAATGTCAAAGCTGACAAATGTCACAATGCTAAATGTCAAAAATGAAAAGTGTCACCATGAAAAATGTCAGAAATGACAAATTTCAAGATGGCAAATGTCAAAGATGTCAAATGACAAATGTCACAATGCTAAATGTCAAAAATGAAAAGTGTCAAAAATGACAAACTTCAAGATGGCAAATGTCTAAGATGTCAAATGACAAATGTCACAATGCTAAATGTCAAAAATGAAAAGTGTCTCCATGAAAAATGTCAAAAATGACAAATTTCAAAATGGCAAATGTCAAAACTGACAAATGTCACAATGCCAAATGTCAAAAATGAAAAGTGTCACCATGAAAAATGTCAAAAATAACAAATTGTAAGATGGCAAATGTCAAAGATGTCAAATGACAAATGTCACAATGCTAAATGTCAAAATGACAAATTTCAAGATGGCAAATGTCAAAGATGTCAAATGACAAATGTCACAATGCTAAATGTCAAAAATGAAAAGTGTCACCATGAAAAATGTCAAAAATGACAAATTTCAAGATGGCAAATGTCAAAGATGTCAAATGACAAATATCACAATGCTAAATGTCAAAAATGACAAATTTCAAGATGGCAAATGTCACAGATGTCAAATGACAAATGTAACAATGCTAAATGTCAAAAATGAAAAGTGTCACCATGAAAAATGTAAAAAATGACAAATTTCAAGATGGCAAATGTCAAATATGTCAAATGACAAATGTCACAATGCTAAATGTCAAAAATGACAAATTTCAAGATGGCAAATGTCAAAGATGTCAAATGACAAATGTCACAATGCTAAATGTCAAAAATGAAAAGTGTCACCATAAAAATGTCAAAAATGACAAATTTCAAGATGGCAAATGTCAAAGATGTCAAATGACAAATGTCACAATGCTAAATGTCAAAAATGAAAAGTGTCACCATGAAAAATGTCAAAAATGACCAATTTCAAGATGGCAAATGTAAAAGATGTCAAATGACAAATGTCACAATGCTAAATGTCAAAAATGAAAAGTGTCACAACGCTAAATGTCAAAAATGACAAATTTTAAGATGGCAAATGTCACAATGCTAAATGTCACAAATGAAAAGTGTCACCATGAAAAATGTCAAAAATAACAAATTTCAAGATAGCAAATGTCAAAGATGTCAAATGACAAATGTCACAATGCTAAATGTCAAAAATGACAAATTTCAAGATGGCAAATGTCAAAGATGTCAAATGACAAATGTCACAATGCTAAATGTCAAAAATAAAAAGTGTCACCATGAAAAATGTCAAAAATGACAAATTTCAAGATGGCAAATGTCAAAGATGTCAAATGACAAATGTCACAATGCTAAATGTCAAAAATAAAAAGTGTCACCATGAAAAATGTCACAAATGACAAATTTCAAGATGGCAAATGTCAAAACTGACAAATGTCACAATGCTAAATGTCAAAAATGAAAAGTGTCACCATGAAAAATGTCAAAAATGACAAATTTCAAGATGGCAAATGTCAAAGATGTCAAATGACAAATGTCACAATGCTAAATGTCAAAAATGAAAAGTGTCACCATAAAAAATGTCAAAGATGACAAATTTCAAGATGGCAAATGTCAAAGATGTCAAATGACAAATGTCACAATGCTAAATGTCAAAAATGAAAAGTGTCACCATGAAAAATGTCAAAAATAACAAATTTCAAGATGGCAAATGTCAAAGATGTCAAATGACAAATGTCACAATGCTAAATGTCAAAAATGAAAAGTGTCACCATGAAAAATGTCAAAAATGACAAATTTCAAGATGGCAAATGTCAAAGCTGACAAATGTCACAATGCTAGATGTCAAAAATGAAAAGTGTCACCATGAAAAATGTCAAAAATGACAAATTTTAAGATGGCAAATGTCAAAGATGTCAAATGACAAATGTCACAATGCTAAATGTCAAAAATGAAAAGTGTCAAAAATGACAAATTTCAAGATGGAAAATGTCTAAGATGTCAAATGACAAATGTCACAATGCTAAATGTCAAAAATGAAAAGTGTCTCCATGAAAAATGTCAAAAATGACAAATTTCAAAATGGCAAATGTCAAAACTGACAAATGTCACAATGCCAAATGTCAAAAATGAAAAGTGTCACCATGAAAAATGTCAAAAATAACAAATTGTAAGATGGCAAATGTCAAAGATGTCAAATGACAAATGTCACAATGCTAAATGTCAAAATGACAAATTTCAAGATGGCAAATGTCAAAGATGTCAAATGACAAATGTCACAATGCTAAATGTCAAAAATGAAAAGTGTCACCATGAAAAATGTCAAAAATCACAAATTTCAAGATGGCAAATGTCAAAGATGTCAAATGACAAATATCACAATGCTAAATGTCAAAAATAACAAATTTCAAGATGGCAAATGTCAAAGATGTCAAATGACAAATGTCACAATGCTAAATGTCAAAAATGAAAAGTGTCACCATGAAAAATGTCAAAAATGACAAATTTCAAGATGGCAAATGTCAAAGATGTCAAATGACAATTGTCACAATGCTAAATGTCAAAAATGAAAAGTGTCACCATGAAAAATGTCAAAAATAACAAATTTCAAGATGGCAAATGTCAAATGATAAATGTCACAATGCTAGATGTCAAAAATGAAAAGTGTCACCATGAAAAATGTCAAAAATGACAAATTTCAAGATGGCAAATGTCAAAACTGACAAATGTCACAATGCTAAATGTCAAAAATGAAAAGTGTCACCATGAAAAATGTCAAAAATAACAAATTTCAAGATGGCAAATGTCAAAGATGTCAAATGACAAATGTCACAATGCTAAATGTCAAAAATGAAAAGTGTCACTATCAAAAATGTCAAAAATGACAAATTTCAAGATGGCAAATATCAAAGATGTCAAATGACAAATGTCACAATGCTAAATGTCAAAAATGACAAATTTCAAGATGGCAAATGTCAAAGATGTCAAATGACAAATGTCACAATGCTAAATGTCAAAAATGAAAAGTGTCACCACGAAAAATGTCAAAAATGACAAATTTCAAGATGGCAAATGTCAAAGATGTCAAATGACAAATGTCACAATGCTAAATGTCAAAAGTGATAAGTGTCACCATAAAAAATGTCAAAAATAACAAATTTCAAGATGGCAAATGTCAAAGATATCAAATGACAAATGTCACAATGCTAAATGTCAAAAATGAAAAGTGTCACCATGAAAAATGTCAAAAATGACAAATTTCAAGATGGCAAATATCAAAACTGACAAATGTCACAATGCTAAATGTCAAAAATGATAAGTGTCACCATGAAAAATGTCAAAAATGACAAATTTCAAGATGGCAAATGTCCAAGATGTCAAATGACAAATGTCACAATGCTAAATGTCAAAAATGACAAATTTCAAGATGGCAAATGTCAAAGATGTCAAATGACAAATGTCACAATGCTAAATGTCAAAAATGAAAAGTGTCACCATGAAAAATGTCAAAAATGACAAATTTCAAGATGGCAAATGTCAAAGATGTCAAATGACAAATGTCACAATGCTAAATCTCAAAAATGAAAAGTGTCACAATGCTAAATGTCAAAAATGACAAATTTTAAGATGGCAAATGTCACAATGCTAAATGTCAAAAATAAAAAGTGTCACCATGAAAAATGTCAAAAATAACAAATTTCAAGATAGCAAATGTCAAAGATGTCAAATGACAAATGTCACAATGCTAAATGTCAAAAATGACAAATTTCAAGATGGCAAATGTCAAAGATGTCAAATGACAAATGTCACAATGCTAAATGTCAAAAATGAAAAGTGTCACCATGAAAAATGTCAAAAATGACAAATTTCAAGATGGCAAATGTCAAAGATGTCAAATGACAAATGTCACAATGCTAAATGTCAAAAATAAAAAGTGTCACCATGAAAAATGTCAAAAATGACAAATTTCAAGTTGGCAAATGTCAAAACTGACAAATGTCACAATGCTAAATGTCAAAAATGAAAAGTGTCACCATGAAAAATGTCAAAAATGACAAATTTCAAGATGGCAAAAGTCAAAGATGTCAAATGACAAATGTCACAATGCTAAATGTCAAAAATGTAAAGTGTCAAAAATGGCAAATTTCAAGATGGCAAATGCCTAAGATGTCAAATGACAAATGTCACAATGCTAAATGTCAAAAATGAAAAGTGTCACCATGAAAAATGTCAAAAATGACAAATTTCAAGATGGCAAATGTCAAAACTGACAAATGTCACAATGCTAAATGTCAAAAATGAAAAGTGTCACCATGAAAAATGTCAAAAATGACAAATTTCAAGATGGCAAATGTCAAAACTGATAAATGTCACAATGCTAAATGCCAAAAATGAAAAGTGTCACCATGAAAAATGTCAAAAATAACAAATTTCAGGATGGCAAATGTCAAAGATGTCAAATGACAAATGTCACAATGCTAAATGTCAAAAATGACAAATTTCAAGATGGCAAATGTTAAAGATGTCAAATGACAAATGTCACAATGCTAAATGTCAAAAATGAAAAGTGTCACCATGAAAAATGTCAAAAATGACAAATTTCAAGATGGCAAATGTCAAAGATGTCAAATGACAAATGTCACAATGCTAAATGTCAAAAATGAAAAGTGTCACCATGAAAAATGTCAAAAATGACAAATTTCAAGATGGCAAATGTCAAAACTGACAAATGTCACAATGCTAAATGTCAAAAATGAAAAGTGTCACCATGAAAAATGTCAAAAATGACAAATTTCAAGATGGAAAATGTCAAAGATGTCAAATGACAAATGTCACAATGCTAAATGTCAAAAATGAAAAGTGTCAAAAATGACAAATTTCAAGATGGCAAATGTCTAAGATGTCAAATGACAAATGTCACAATGCTAAATGTCAAAAATGATAAGTGTCACCATGAAAAATGTCAAAAATGACAAATTTCAAGATGGCAAATGTCAAAACTGACAAATGTCACAATGCTAAATGTCAAAAATGAAAAGTGTCACCATGAAAAATGGCAAAAATAACAAATTTCAAGATGACAAATGTCAAAGATGTCAAATGACAAATGTCACAATGCTAAATGTCAAAAATGACAAATTTCAAGATGGCAAATGTCAAAGATGTCAAATGACAAATGTCACAATGCTAAATGTCAAAAATGAAAAGTGTCACCATGAAAAATGTCAAAAATGACAAATTTCAAGATGGCAAATGTCAAAACTGACAAATGTCACAATGCTAAATGTCAAAAATGAAAAGTGTCACCATGAAAAATGTCAAAAATAACAAATTTTAAGATGGCAAATGTCAAAGATGTCAAATGACAAATGTCACAATGCTAAATGTCAAAAATGAAAGGTGTCACCATGAAAAATGTCAAAAATAACAAATTTCAAGATAACAAATGTCAAAGATGTCAAATGACAAATGTCACAATGCTAAATGTCAAAAATGAAAAGTGTCACCATGAAAAATGTCAAAAATGACAAATGACAATTGTCACAATGCTAAATGTCAAAAATGAAAAGTGTCTCCATGAAAAATGTCAAAAATAACAAATTTCAAGATGGCAAATGTCAAATGACAAATGTCACAATGCTAAATGTCAAAAATGAAAAGTGTCACCATGAAAAATGTCAAAAATGACAAATTTCAAGATGGCAAATCTCAAAACTGACAAATGTCACAATGCTAAATGTCAAAAATGAAAAGTGTCACCATGAAAAATGTCAAAAATAACAAATTTCAAGATGGCAAATGTCAAAGATGTCAAATGACAAATGTCACAATGCTAAATGTCAAAAATGAAAAATGTCACCATCAAAAATGACAAATTTCAAGATGGCAAATATCAAAGATGTCAAATGACAAATGTCACAATGCTAAATGTCAAAAATGACAAATTTCAAGATGGCAAATGTCAAAGATGTCAAATGACAAATGTCACAATGCTAAATGTCAAAAATGATAAGTGTCACCATGAAAAATGTCAAAAATAACAAATTTCAAGATGGCAAATGTCAAAGATGTCAAATGACAAATGTCACAATGCTAAATGTCAAAAATGAAAAGTGTGACCATGAAAAATGTCAAAAATGACAAATTTCAAGATGGCAAATGTCAAAGATGTCAAATGACAAATGTCACAATGCTAAATGTCAAAAATGAAAAGTGTCACCATAAAAAATGTCAAAAATAACAAATTTCAAGATGGCAAATGTCAAAGATATCAAATGACAAATGTCACAATGCTAAATGTCAAAAATGAAAAGTGTCACCATGAAAAATGTCAAAAATGACAAATTTCAAGGTGGCAAATATCAAAAATGTCAAATGACAAATGTCACAATGCTAAATGTCAAAAATGATAAGTGTCACCATGAAAAATGTCAAAAATAACAAATTTCAAGATGGCAAATGTCAAAGATGTCAAATGACAAATGTCACAATGCTAAATGTCAAAAATGAAAAGTGTGACCATGAAAAATGTCAAAAATGACAAATTTCAAGATGGCAAATGTCAAAGATGTCAAATGACAAATGTCACAATGCTAAATGTCAAAAATGAAAAGTGTCACCATAAAAAATGTCAAAAATAACAAATTTCAAGATGGCAAATGTCAAAGATATCAAATGACAAATGTCACAATGCTAAATGTCAAAAATGAAAAGTGTCACCATGAAAAATGTCAAAAATGACAAATTTCAAGATGGCAAATATCAAAACTGACAAATGTCACAATGCTAAATGTCAAAAATGATAAGTGTCACCATGAAAAATGTCAAAAATGACAAATTTCAAGATGGCAAATGTCCAAGATGTCAAATGACAAATGTCACAATGCTAAATGTCAAAAATGACAAATTTCAAGATGGCAAATGTCAAAGATGTCAAATGACAAATGTCACAATGCTAAATGTCAAAAATGAAAAGTGTCACCATGAAAACTGTCAAAAATGACAAATTTCAAGATGGCAAATGTCAAAGATGTGAAATGACAAATGTCACAATGCTAAATGTAAAAAATGAAAAGTGTCACCATGAAAAATGTCAAAAATGACAAATTTCAAGATGGCAAATGTCAAAGATGTCAAATGACAAATGTCACAATGCTAAATGTCAAAAATGAAAAGTGTCACAATGCTAAATGTCAAAAATGACAAATTTTAAGATAGCAAATGTCACAATGCTAAATGTCAAAAATAAAAAGTGTCACCATGAAAAATGTCAAAAATAACAAATTTCAAGATAGCAAATGTCAAAGATGTCAAATGACAAATGTCACAATGCTAAATGTCAAAAATAACAAATTTCAAGATGGCAAATGTCAAAGATCTCAAATGACAAATGTCACAATGCTAAATGTCAAAAATGAAAAGTGTCACCATGAAAAATGTCAAAAATGACAAATTTCAAGATGGCAAATGTCAAAGATGTCAAATGACAAATGTCACAATGCTAAATGTCAAAAATAAAAAGTGTCACCATGAAAAATGTCAAAAATGACAAATTTCAAGATGGCAAATGTCAAAGATGTCAAATGACAAATGTCACAATGCTAAATGTCAAAAATGAAAAGTGTCACCATGAAAAATGTCAAAGATGACAAATTTCAAGATGGCAAATGTCAAAGATGTCAAATGACAAATGTCACAATGCTAAATGTCAAAAATGAAAAGTGTCACAATGCTAAATGTCAAAAATGACAAATTTTAAGATGGCAAATGTCACAATGCTAAATGTCAAAAATAAAGAGTGTCACCATGAAAAATGTCAAAAATAACAAATTTCAAGCTAGCAAATGTCAAAGATGTCAAATGACAAATGTCACAATGCTAAATGTCAAAAATGACAAATTTCAAGATGGCAAATGTCAAAGATGTCAAATGACAAATGTCACAATGCTAAATGTCAAAAATGAAAAGTGTCACCATGAAAAATGTCAAAAATGACAAATTTCAAGATGGCAAATGTCAAAGATGTCAAATGACAAATGTCACAATGCTAAATGTCAAAAATAAAAAGTGTCACCATGAAAAAT
The DNA here is from genome assembly GCA_964028335.1 of Altica lythri. Classification (NCBI taxonomy): domain Eukaryota; kingdom Metazoa; phylum Arthropoda; class Insecta; order Coleoptera; family Chrysomelidae; genus Altica; species Altica lythri. Next base: position 43,490,316 of record OZ034800.1, on the reverse strand, counting down.
GTCAAAAATGACAAATTTCAAGATGGCAAATGTCAAAACTGACAAATGTCACAATGCTAAATGTCAAAAATGAAAAGTGTCACCATGAAAAATGTCAAAAATGACAAATTTCAAGATGAAAAATGTCAAAGATGTCAAATGACAAATGTCACAATGCTAAATGTCAAAAATGAAAAGTGTCACCATGAAAAATGTCAAAAATGACAAATTTCAAGATGGCAAATGTCAAAACTGACAAATGTCAAAATGCTAAATGTCAAAAATGAAAAGTGTCACCATGAAAAATGTCAAAAATGGCAAATTTCAAGATGGCAAATGTCTAAGATGTCAAATGACAAATGTCACAATGCTAAATGTCAAAAATGAAAAGTGTCACCATGAAAAATGTCAAAGATGACAAATTTCAAGATGGCAAATGTCAAAGATGTCAAATGACAAATGTCACAATGCTAAATGTCAAAAATGAAAAGTGTTACCATGAAAAATGTCAAAAATAACAAATTTCAAGATGGCAAATGTCAAAGATGTCAAATGACAAATGTCACAATGCTAAATGTCAAAAATGAAAAGTGTCACCATGAAAAATGTCAAAAATGACAAATTTCAAGATCGCAAATGTCAAAGATGTCAAATGACAAATATCACAATGCTAAATGTCAAAAATGACAAATTTCAAGATGGCAAATGTCAAAGATGTCAAATGACAAATGTCACAATGCTAAATGTCAGAAATGAACAGTGTCAACATGAAAAATGTCAAAAATGACAAATTCCAAGATGGCAAATGTCAAAGATGTCAAATGACAAATGTCACAATGCTAAATGTCAAAAATGACAAATTTCAAGATGGCAAATGTCAAAACTGACAAATGTCACAATGCTAAATGTCAAAAATGAAAAGTGTCACCATGAAAAATGTCAAAAATAACAAATTTCAAGATGGCAAATGTCAAAGATGTCAAATGACAAATGTCACAATGCTAAATGTCAAAAATGACAAATTTCAAGATGGCAAATGTTAAAGATGTCAAATGACAAATGTCACAATGCTAAATGTCAAAAATGAAAAGTGTCACCATGAAAAATATCAAAAATGACAAATTTCAAGATGGCAAATATCAAAACTGACAAATGTCACAATGCTAAATGTCAAAAATGAAAAGTGTCACCATGAAAAATGTCAAAAATGACAAATTTCAAGATGACAAATGTCAAAGATGTCAAATGACAAATGTCACAATGCTAAATGTCAAAAATGAAAAGTGTCAAAAATGACAAATTTCAAGATGGCAAATGTCTAAGATGTCAAATGACAAATGTCACAATGCTAAATGTCAAAAATGAAAAGTGTCACCATGAAAAATGTCAAAAATGACAAATTTTAAGATGGCAAATGTCAAAACTGACAAATGTCACAATGCTAAATGTCAAAAATGAAAAGTGTCACCATGAAAAATGTCAAAAATAACAAATTTCAAGATGGCAAATGTCAAAGATGTCAAATGACAAATGTCACAATGCTAAATGTCAAAAATGACAAATTTCAAGATGGCAAATGTCAAAGATGTCAAATGACAAATGTCACAATGCTAAATGTCAAAAATGAAAATTGTCACCATGAAAAATGTCAAAAATGACAAATTTCAAGATGGCAAATGTCAAAACTGACAAATGTCACAATGCTAAATGTCAAAAATGAAAAGTGTTACCATAAAAAATGTCAAAAATAACAAATTTCAAGATGGCAAATGTCAAATATGTCAAATGACAAATGTCACAATGCTAAATGTCAAAAATGAAAGGTGTCACCATGAAAAATGTCAAAAATAACAAATTTTAAGATGGCAAATGTCAAAGATGTCAAATGACAAATGTCACAATGCTAAATGTCAAAAATGAAAAGTGTCACCATAAAAAATGTCAAAAATGACAAATTTCAAGATGGCAAATGTCAAAGATGTCAAATGACAATTGTCACAATGCTAAATGTCAAAAATGAAAAGTGTCTCCATGAAAAATGTCAAAAATAACAAATTTCAAGATGGCAAATGTCAAATGACAAATGTCACAATGCTAAATGTCAAAAATGAAAAGTGTCACCATGAAAAATGTCAAAAATGACAAATTTCAAGATGGCAAATGTCAAAACTGACAAATGTCACAATGCTAAATGTCAAAAATGAAAAGTGTCACCATGAAAAATGTCAAAAATAACAAATTTCAAGATGGCAAATGTCAAAGATGTCAAATGACAAATGTCACAATGCTAAATGTCAAAAATGAAAAGTGTCACCATAAAAAATGTCAAAAATGACAAATTTCAAGATGGCAAATGTCAAAGATGTCAAATGACAATTGTCACAATGCTAAATGTCAAAAATGAAAAGTGTCTCCATGAAAAATGTCAAAAATAACAAATTTCAAGATGGCAAATGTCAAATGACAAATGTCACAATGCTAAATGTCAAAAATGAAAAGTGTCACCATGAAAAATGTCAAAAATGACAAATTTCAAGATGGCAAATGTCAAAACTGACAAATGTCACAATGCTAAATGTCAAAAATGAAAAGTGTCACCATGAAAAATGTCAAAAATAACAAATTTCAAGATGGCAAATGTCAAAGATGTCAAATGACAAATGTCACAATGCTAAATGTTAAAAATGAAAAGTGTCACCATCAAAAATGTCAAAAATGACAAATTTCACGACGGCAAATATCAAAGATGTCAAATGACAAATGTCACAATGCTAAATGTCAAAAATGACAAATTTCAAGAAGGCAAATGTCAAAGATGTCAAATGACAAATGTCACAATGCTAAATGTCAAAAATGAAAAGTGTCACCATAAAAAATGTCAAAAATGACAAATTTCAAGATGGCAAATGTCAAAGATGTCAAATGACAAATGTCACAATGCTAAATGTCAAAAATGAAAGGTGTCACCATGAAAAATGTCAAAAATAACAAATTTCAAGATGGCAAATGTCAAAGATGTCAAATGACAAATGTCACAATGCTAAATGTCAAAAATGAAAAGTGTCACCATGAAAAATGTCAAAAATGACAAATTTCAAGATGGCAAATGTCAAAGATGTCAAATGACAATTGTCACAATGCTAAATGTCAAAAATGAAAAGTGTCACCATAAAAAATGTCAAAAATAACAAATTTCAAGATGGCAAATGTCAAAGATATCAAATGACAAATGTCACAATGCTAAATGTCAAAAATGAAAAGTGTCACCATGAAAAATGTAAAAAATGACAAATTTCAAGATGGCAAATGTCCAAGATGTCAAATGACAAATGTCACAATGCTAAATGTCAATGATGACAAATTTCAAGATGGCAAATGTCAAAGATGTCAAATGACAAATGTCACAATGCTAAATGTCAAAAATAACAAATTTCAAGATGGCAAATGTCAAAGATGTCAAATGACAAATGTCACAATGCTAAATGTTAAAAATGAAAAGTGTCACCATGAAAACTGTCAAAAATGACAAATTTCAAGATGGCAAATGTCAAAGATGTGAAATGACAAATGTCACAATGCTAAATATAAAAAATGAAAAGTGTCACCATGAAAAATGTCAAAAATGACAAATTTCAAGATGGCAAATGTCAAAGATGTCAAATGACAAATGTCACAATGCTAAATGTCAAAAATGAAAAGTGTCACAATGCTAAATGTCAAAAATGACAAATTTTAAGATAGCAAATGTCACAATGCTAAATGTCAAAAATAAAAAGTGTCACCATGAAAAATGTCAAAAATAACAAATTTCAAGATAGCAAATGTCAAAGATGTCAAATGACAAATGTCACAATGCTAAATGTCAAAAATAACAAATTTCAAGATGGCAAATGTCAAAGATGTCAAATGACAAATGTCACAATGCTAAATGTCAAAAATGAAAAGTGTCACCATGAAAAATGTCAAAAATGACAAATTTCAAGATGGCAAATGTCAAAGATGTCAAATGACAAATGTCACAATGCTAAATGTCAAAAATAAAAAGTGTCACCATGAAAAATGTCAAAAATGACAAATTTCAAGATGGCAAATGTCAAAGATGTCAAATCACAAATGTCACAATGCTAAATGTCAAAAATGAAAAGTGTCACCATGAAAAATGTCAAAGATGACAAATTTCAAAATGGCAAATGTCAAAGATGTCAAATGACAAATGTCACAATGCTAAATGTCAAAAATGAAAAGTGTCACAATGCTAAATGTCAAAAATGACAAATTTTAAGATAGCAAATGTCACAATGCTAAATGTCAAAAATAAAAAGTGTCACCATGAAAAATGTCAAAAATGACAAATTTCAAGATGGCAAATGTCAAAGATGTCAAATGACAATTGTCACAATGCTAAATGTCAAAAATGAAAAGTGTCACCATAAAAAATGTCAAAAATAACAAATTTCAAGATGGCAAATGTCAAAGATATCAAATGACAAATGTCACAATGCTAAATGTCAAAAATGAAAAGTGTCACCATGAAAAATGTCAAAAATGACAAATTTCAAGATGGCAAATATCAAAACTGACAAATGTCATAATGCTAAATGTCAAAAATGATAAGTGTCACCATGAAAAATGTAAAAAATGACAAATTTCAAGATGGCAAATGTCCAAGATGTCAAATGACAAATGTCACAATGCTAAATGTCAAAAATGACAAATTTCAAGATGGCAAATGTCAAAGATGTCAAATGACAAATGTCACAATGCTAAATGTCAAAAATAACAAATTTCAAGATGGCAAATGTCAAAGATGTCAAATGACAAATGTCACAATGCTAAATGTTAAAAATGAAAAGTGTCACCATGAAAACTGTCAAAAATGACAAATTTCAAGATGGCAAATGTCAAAGATGTGAAATGACAAATGTCACAATGCTAAATATAAAAAATGAAAAGTGTCACCATGAAAAATGTCAAAAATGACAAATTTCAAGATGGCAAATGTCAAAGATGTCAAATGACAAATGTCACAATGCTAAATGTCAAAAATGAAAAGTGTCACAATGCTAAATGTCAAAAATGACAAATTTTAAGATAGCAAATGTCACAATGCTAAATGTCAAAAATAAAAAGTGTCACCATGAAAAATGTCAAAAATAACAAATTTCAAGATAGCAAATGTCAAAGATGTCAAATGACAAATGTCACAATGCTAAATGTCAAAAATAACAAATTTCAAGATGGCAAATGTCAAAGATGTCAAATGACAAATGTCACAATGCTAAATGTCAAAAATGAAAAGTGTCACCATGAAAAATGTCAAAAATGACAAATTTCAAGATGGCAAATGTCAAAGATGTCAAATGACAAATGTCACAATGCTAAATGTCAAAAATAAAAAGTGTCACCATGAAAAATGTCAAAAATGACAAATTTCAAGATGGCAAATGTCAAAGATGTCAAATGACAAATGTCACAATGCTAAATGTCAAAAATGAAAAGTGTCACCATGAAAAATGTCAAAGATGACAAATTTCAAGATGGCAAATGTCAAAGATGTCAAATGACAAATGTCACAATGCTAAATGTCAAAAATGAAAAGTGTCACAATGCTAAATGTCAAAAATGACAAATTTTAAGATAGCAAATGTCACAATGCTAAATGTCAAAAATAAAAAGTGTCACCATGAAAAATGTCAAAAATGACAAATTTCAAGATGGCAAATGTCAAAGATGTCAAATGACAAATGTCACAATGCTAAATGTCAAAAATAAAAAGTGTCACCATGAAAAATGTCAAAAATGACAAATTTCAAGATGGCAAATGTCAAAACTGACAAATGTCACAATGCTAAATGTCAAAAATGAAAAGTGTCACCATGAAAAATGTCAAAAATAACAAATTTCAAGATGGCAAATGTCAAAGATGTCAAATGACAAATGTCACAATGCTAAATGTCAAAAATGAAAAGTGTCACCATAAAAAATGTCAAAAATGACAAATTTCAAGATGGCAAATGTCAAAGATGTCAAATGACAATTGTCACAATGCTAAATGTCAAAAATGAAAAGTGTCTCCATGAAAAATGTCAAAAATAACAACTTTCAAGATGGCAAATGTCAAATGACAAATGTCACAATGCTAAATGTCAAAAATGAAAAGTGTCACCATGAAAAATGTCAAAAATGACAAATTTCAAGATGGCAAATGTCAAAACTGACAAATGTCACAATGCTAAATGTCAAAAATGAAAAGTGTCACCATGAAAAATGTCAAAAATAACAAATTTCAAGATGGCAAATGTCAAAGATGTCAAATGACAAATGTCACAATGCTAAATGTTAAAAATGAAAAGTGTCACCATCAAAAATGTCAAAAATGACAAATTTCACGACGGCAAATATCAAAGATGTCAAATGACAAATGTCACAATGCTAAATGTCAAAAATGACAAATTTCAAGAAGGCAAATGTCAAAGATGTCAAATGACAAATGTCACAATGCTAAATGTCAAAAATGAAAAGTGTCACCATGAAAAATGTCAAAAATGACAAATTTCAAGATGGCAAATGTCAAAGATGTCAAATGACAAATGTCACAATGCTAAATGTCAAAAATGAAAGGTCTCACCATGAAAAATGTCAAAAATAACAAATTTCAAGATGGCAAATGTCAAAGATGTCAAATGACAAATGTCACAATGCTAAATGTCAAAAATGAAAAGTGTCACCATGAAAAATGTCAAAAATGACAAATTTCAAGATGGCAAATGTCAAAGATGTCAAATGACAATTGTCACAATGCTAAATGTCAAAAATGAAAAGTGTCACCATGAAAAATGTCAAAAATAACAAATTTCAAGATGGCAAATGTCAAAGATGTCAAATGACAAATGTCACAATGCTAAATGTCAAAAATGACAAATTTTAAGATGGCAAATGTTAAAGATGTCAAATGACAAATGTCACAATGCTAAATCTCAAAGATGAAAAGTGTCACCATGAAAAATGCCAAAAATGACAAATTTCAAGATGGCAAATGTCAAAGATGTCAAATGACAAATGTCACAATGCTAAATGTCAAAAATGAAAAGTGTCACCATGAAAAATATCAAAAATGACAAATTTCAAGATGGCAAATATCAAAACTGACAAATGTCACAATGCTAAATGTCAAAAATGAAAAGTGTCACCATGAAAAATGTCAAAAATGACAAATTTCAAGATGACAAATGTCAAAGATGTCAAATGACAAATGTCACAATGCTAAATGTCAAAAATGAAAAGTGTCAAAAATGACAAATTTCAAGATGGCAAATGTCTAAGATGTCAAATGACAAATGTCACAATGCTAAATGTCAAAAATGAAAAGTGTCACCATGAAAAATGTCAAAAATGACAAATTTTAAGATGGCAAATGTCAAAACTGACAAATGTCACAATGCTAAATGTCAAAAATGAAAAGTGTCACCATGAAAAATGTCAAAAATAACAAATTTCAAGATGGCAAATGTCAAAGATGTCAAATGACAAATGTCACAATGCTAAATGTCAAAAATGACAAATTTCAAGATGGCAAATGTCAAAGATGTCAAATGACAAATGTCACAATGCTAAATGTCAAAAATGAAAAGTGTCACCATGAAAAATGTCAAAAATGACAAATTTCAAGATGGCAAATGTCAAAGATGTCAAATGACAAATGTCACAATGCTAAATGTCAAAAATAAAAAGTGTCACCATGAAAAATGTCAAAGATGACAAATTTCAAGATGGCAAATGTCAAAGATGTCAAATGACAAATGTCACAATGCTAAATGTCAAAAATGAAAAGTGTCACCATGAAAAATGTCAAAGATGACAAATTTCAAGATGGCAAATGTCAAAGATGTCAAATGACAAATGTCACAATGCTAAATGTCAAAAATGAAAAGTGTCACAATGCTAAATGTCAAAAATGACAAATTTTAAGATGGCAAATGTCACAATGCTAAATGTCAAAAATAAAAAGTGTCACCATGAAAAATGTCAAAAATAACAAATTTCAAGATAGCAAATGTCAAAGATGTCAAATGACAAATGTCAAAATGCTAAATGTCAAAAATGACAAATTTCAAGATGGCAAATGTCAAAGATGTCAAATGACAAATGTCACAATGCTAAATGTCAAAAATGAAAAGTGTCACCATGAAAAATGTCAAAAATGACAAATTTCAAGATGGCAAATGTCAAAGATGTCAAATGACAAATGTCACAATGCTAAATGTCAAAAATAAAAAGTGTCACCATGAAAAATGTCAAAAATGACAAATTTCAAGATGGCAAATGTCAAAACTGACAAATGTCACAATGCTAAATGTCAAAAATGAAAAGTGTCACCATGAAAAATGTCAAAAATAACAAATTTCAAGATGGCAAATGTCAAAGATGTCAAATGACAAATGTCACAATGCTAAATGTCAAAAATGAAAAGTGTCACCATAAAAAATGTCAAAAATGACAAATTTCAAGATGGCAAATGTCAAAGATGTCAAATGACAATTGTCACAATGCTAAATGTCAAAAATGAAAAGTGTCTCCATGAAAAATGTCAAAAATAACAAATTTCAAGATGGCAAATGTCAAATGACAAATGTCACAATGCTAAATGTCAAAAATGAAAAGTGTCACCATGAAAAATGTCAAAAATGACAAATTTCAAGATGGCAAATGTCAAAACTGACAAATGTCACAATGCTAAATGTCAAAAATGAAAAGTGTCACCATGAAAAATGTCAAAAATAACAAATTTCAAGATGGCAAATGTCAAAGATGTCAAATGACAAATGTCACAATGCTAAATGTTAAAAATGAAAAGTGTCACCATCAAAAATGTCAAAAATGACAAATTTCACGACGGCAAATATCAAAGATGTCAAATGACAAATGTCACAATGCTAAATGTCAAAAATGACAAATTTCAAGAAGGCAAATGTCAAAGATGTCAAATGACAAATGTCACAATGCTAAATGTCAAAAATGAAAAGTGTCACCATGAAAAATGTCAAAAATGACAAATTTCAAGATGGCAAATGTCAAAGATGTCAAATGACAAATGTCACAATGCTAAATGTCAAAAATGAAAGGTGTCACCATGAAAAATGTCAAAAATAACAAATTTCAAGATGGCAAATGTCAAAGATGTCAAATGACAAATGTCACAATGCTAAGTGTCAAAAATGAAAAGTGTCACCATGAAAAATGTCAAAAATGACAAATTTCAAGATGGCAAATGTCAAAGATGTCAAATGACAATTGTCACAATGCTAAATGTCAAAAATGAAAAGTGTCACCATGAAAAATGTCAAAAATAACAAATTTCAAGATGGCAAATGTCAAAGATGTCAAATGACAAATGTCACAATGCTAAATGTCAAAAATGACAAATTTCAAGATGGCAAATGTTAAAGATGTCAAATGACAAATGTCACAATGCTAAATCTCAAAGATGAAAAGTGTCACCATGAAAAATGCCAAAAATGACAAATTTCAAGATGGCAAATGTCAAAGATGTCAAATGACAAATGTCACAATGCTAAATGTCAAAAATGAAAAGTGTCACCATGAAAAATATCAAAAATGACAAATTTCAAGATGGCAAATATCAAAACTGACAAATGTCACAATGCTAAATGTCAAAAATGAAAAGTGTCACCATGAAAAATGTCAAAAATGACAAATTTCAAGATGACAAATGTCAAAGATGTCAAATGACAAATGTCACAATGCTAAATGTCAAAAATGAAAAGTGTCAAAAATGACAAATTTCAAGATGGCAAATGTCTAAGATGTCAAATGACAAATGTCACAATGCTAAATGTCAAAAATGAAAAGTGTCACCATGAAAAATGTCAAAAATGACAAATTTTAAGATGGCAAATGTCAAAACTGACAAATGTCACAATGCTAAATGTCAAAAATGAAAAGTGTCACCATGAAAAATGTCAAAAATAACAAATTTCAAGATGGCAAATGTCAAAGATGTCAAATGACAAATGTCACAATGCTAAATGTCAAAAATGACAAATTTCAAGATGGCAAATGTCAAAGATGTCAAATGACAAATGTCACAATGCTAAATGTCAAAAATGAAAAGTGTCACCATGAAAAATGTCAAAAATGACAAATTTCAAGATGGCAAATGTCAAAGATGTCAAATGACAAATGTCACAATGCTAAATGTCAAAAATGAAAGGTGTCACCATGAAAAATGTCAAAAATAACAAATTTCAAGATGGCAAATGTCAAAGATGTCAAATGACAAATGTCACAATGCTAAATGTCAAAAATGAAAAGTGTCACCATGAAAAATGTCAAAAATGACAAATTTCAAGATGGCAAATGTCAAAGATGTCAAATGACAATTGTCACAATGCTAAATGTCAAAAATGAAAAGTGTCACCATGAAAAATGTCAAAAATAACAAATTTCAAGATGGCAAATGTCAAAGATGTCAAATGACAAATGTCACAATGCTAAATGTCAAAAATGACAAATTTCAAGATGGCAAATGTTAAAGATGTCAAATGACAAATGTCACAATGCTAAATCTCAAAGATGAAAAGTGTCACCATGAAAAATGCCAAAAATGACAAATTTCAAGATGGCAAATGTCAAAGATGTCAAATGACAAATGTCACAATGCTAAATGTCAAAAATGAAAAGTGTCACCATGAAAAATATCAAAAATGACAAATTTCAAGATGGCAAATATCAAAACTGACAAATGTCACAATGCTAAATGTCAAAAATGAAAAGTGTCACCATGAAAAATGTCAAAAATGACAAATTTCAAGATGACAAATGTCAAAGATGTCAAATGACAAATGTCACAATGCTAAATGTCAAAAATGAAAAGTGTCAAAAATGACAAATTTCAAGATGGCAAATGTCTAAGATGTCAAATGACAAATGTCACAATGCTAAATGTCAAAAATGAAAAGTGTCACCATGAAAAATGTCAAAAATGACAAATTTTAAGATGGCAAATGTCAAAACTGACAAATGTCACAATGCTAAATGTCAAAAATGAAAAGTGTCACCATGAAAAATGTCAAAAATAACAAATTTCAAGATGGCAAATGTCAAAGATGTCAAATGACAAATGTCACAATGCTAAATGTCAAAAATGACAAATTTCAAGATGGCAAATGTCAAAGATGTCAAATGACAAATGTCACAATGCTAAATGTCAAAAATGAAAAGTGTCACCATGAAAAATGTCAAAAATGACAAATTTCAAGATGGCAAATGTCAAAACTGACAAATGTCACAATGCTAAATGTCAAAAATGAAAAGTGTTACCATAAAAAATGTCAAAAATAACAAATTTCAAGATGGCAAATGTCAAATATGTCAAATGACAAATGTCACAATGCTAAATGTCAAAAATGAAAGGTGTCACCATGAAAAATGTCAAAAATAACAAATTTTAAGATGGCAAATGTCAAAGATGTCAAATGACAAATGTCACAATGCTAAATGTCAAAAATGAAAAGTGTCACCATAAAAAATGTCAAAAATGACAAATTTCAAGATGGCAAATGTCAAAGATGTCAAATGACAATTGTCACAATGCTAAATGTCAAAAATGAAAAGTGTCTCCATGAAAAATGTCAAAAATAACAAATTTCAAGATGGCAAATGACAAATGTCACAATGCTAAATGTCAAAAATGAAAAGTGTCACCATGAAAAATGTCAAAAATGACAAATTTCAAGATGGCAAATGTCAAAACTGACAAATGTCACAATGCTAAATGTCAAAAATGAAAAGTGTCACCATGAAAAATGTCAAAAATAACAAATTTCAAGATGGCAAATGTCAAAGATGTCAAATGACAAATGTCACAATGCTAAATGTCAAAAATGAAAAGTGTCACCATAAAAAATGTCAAAAATGACAAATTTCAAGATGGCAAATGTCAAAGATGTCAAATGACAATTGTCACAATGCTAAATGTCAAAAATGAAAAGTGTCTCCATGAAAAATGTCAAAAATAACAAATTTCAAGATGGCAAATGTCAAATGACAAATGTCACAATGCTAAATGTCAAAAATGAAAAGTGTCACCATGAAAAATGTCAAAAATGACAAATTTCAAGATGGCAAATGTCAAAACTGACAAATGTCACAATGCTAAATGTCAAAAATGAAAAGTGTCACCATGAAAAATGTCAAAAATAACAAATTTCAAGATGGCAAATGTCAAAGATGTCAAATGACAAATGTCACAATGCTAAATGTTAGAAATGAAAAGTGTCACCATCAAAAATGTCAAAAATGACAAATTTCACGACGGCAAATATCAAAGATGTCAAATGACAAATGTCACAATGCTAAATGTCAAAAATGACAAATTTCAAGAAGGCAAATGTCAAAGATGTCAAATGACAAATGTCACAATGCTAAATGTCAAAAATGAAAAGTGTCACCATGAAAAATGTCAAAAATGACAAATTTCAAGATGGCAAATGTCAAAGATGTCAAATGACAAATGTCACAATGCTAAATGTCAAAAATGAAAGGTGTCACCATGAAAAATGTCAAAAATAACAAATTTCAAGATGGCAAATGTCAAAGATGTCAAATGACAAATGTCATAATGCTAAATGTCAAAAATGAAAAGTGTCACCATGAAAAATGTCAAAAATGACAAATTTCAAGATGGCAAATGTCAAAGATGTCAAATGACAATTGTCACAATGCTAAATGTCAAAAATGAAAAGTGTCACCATGAAAAATGTCAAAAATAACAAATTTCAAGATGGCAAATGTCAAATGATAAATGTCACAATGCTAAATGTCAAAAATGAAAAGTGTCACCATGAAAAATGTCAAAAATGACAAATTTCAAGATGGCAAATGTCAAAACTGACAAATGTCACAATGCTAAATGTCAAAAATGACAAATTTCAAGATGGCAAATGTCAAAGATGTCAAATGACAAATGTCACAATGCTAAATGTCAAAAATGATAAGTGTCACCATGAAAAATGTCAAAAATAACAAATTTCAAGATGGCAAATGTCAAAGATGTCAAATGACAAATGTCACAATGCTAAATGTCAAAAATGAAAAGTGTGACCATGAAAAATGTCAAAAATGACAAATTTCAAGATGGCAAATGTCAAAGATGTCAAATGACAAATGTCACAATGCTAAATGTCAAAAATGAAAAGTGTCACCATAAAAAATGTCAAAAATAACAAATTTCAAGATGGCAAATGTCAAAGATATCAAATGACAAATGTCACAATGCTAAATGTCAAAAATGAAAAGTGTCACCATGAAAAATGTCAAAAATGACAAATTTCAAGGTGGCAAATGTCAAAAATGTCAAATGACAAATGTCACAATGCTAAATGTCAAAAATGATAAGTGTCACCATGAAAAATGTCAAAAATAACAAATTTCAAGATGGCAAATGTCAAAGATGTCAAATGACAAATGTCACAATGCTAAATGTCAAAAATGAAAAGTGTGACCATGAAAAATGTCAAAAATGACAAATTTCAAGATGGCAAATGTCAAAGATGTCAAATGACAAATGTCACAATGCTAAATGTCAAAAATGAAAAGTGTCACCATAAAAAATGTCAAAAATAACAAATTTCAAGATGGCAAATGTCAAAGATATCAAATGACAAATGTCACAATGCTAAATGTCAAAAATGAAAAGTGTCACCATGAAAAATGTCAAAAATGACAAATTTCAAGATGGCAAATATCAAAACTGACAAATGTCACAATGCTAAATGTCAAAAATGATAAGTGTCACCATGAAAAATGTCAAAAATGACAAATTTCAAGATGGCAAATGTCCAAGATGTCAAATGACAAATGTCACAATGCTAAATGTCAAAAATGACAAATTTCAAGATGGCAAATGTCAAAGATGTCAAATGACAAATGTCACAATGCTAAATGTCAAAAATGAAAAGTGTCACCATGAAAACTGTCAAAAATGGCAAATTTCAAGATGGCAAATGTCAAAGATGTGAAATGACAAATGTCACAATGCTAAATGTAAAAAATGAAAAGTGTCACCATGAAAAATGTCAAAAATGACAAATTTCAAGATGGCAAATGTCAAAGATGTCAAATGACAAATGTCACAATGCTAAATGTCAAAAATGAAAAGTGTCACAATGCTAAATGTCAAAAATGACAAATTTTAAGATAGCAAATGTCACAATGCTAAATGTCAAAAATAAAAAGTGTCACCATGAAAAATGTCAAAAATAACAAATTTCAAGATAGCAAATGTCAAAGATGTCAAATGACAAATGTCACAATGCTAAATGTCAAAAATAACAAATTTCAAGATGGCAAATGTCAAAGATCTCAAATGACAAATGTCACAATGCTAAATGTCAAAAATGAAAAGTGTCACCATGGAAAATGTCAAAAATGACAAATTTCAAGATGGCAAATGTCAAAGATGTCAAATGAAAAATGTCACAATGCTAAATGTCAAAAATAAAAAGTGTCACCATGAAAAATGTCAAAAATGACAAATTTCAAGATGGCAAATGTCAAAGATGTCAAATGACAAATGTCACAATGCTAAATGTCAAAAATGAAAAGCGTCACCATGAAAAATGTCAAAGATGACAAATTTCAAGATGGCAAATGTCAAAGATGTCAAATGACAAATGTCACAATGCTAAATGTCAAAAATGAAAAGTGTCACAATGCTAAATGTCAAAAATGACAAATTTTAAGATGGCAAATGTCACAATGCTAAATGTCAAAAATAAAGAGTGTCACCATGAAAAATGTCAAAAATAACAAATTTCAAGATAGCAAATGTCAAAGATGTCAAATGATAAATGTCACAATGCTAAATGTCAAAAATGACAAATTTCAAGATGGCAAATGTCAAAGATGTCAAATGACAAATGTCACAATGCTAAATGTCAAAGATGAAAAGTGTCACCATGAAAAATGTCAAAAATGACAAATTTCAAGATGGCAAATGTCAAAGATGTCAAATGACAAATGTCACAATGCTAAATGTCAAAAATAAAAAGTGTCACCATGAAAAATGTCAAAAATGACAAATTTCAAGATGGCAAATGTCAAAACTGACAAATGTCACAATGCTAAATGTCAAAAATGAAAAGTGTCACCATGAAAAATGTCAAAAATGACAAATTTCAAGATGAAAAATGTCAAAGATGTCAAATGACAAATGTCACAATGCTAAATGTCAAAAATGAAAAGTGTCACCATGAAAAATGTCAAAAATGACAAATTTCAAGATGGCAAATGTCAAAACTGACAAATGTCAAAATGCTAAATGTCAAAAATGAAAAGTGTCACCATGAAAAATGTCAAAAATGGCAAATTTCAAGATGGCAAATGTCTAAGATGTCAAATGACAAATGTCACAATGCTAAATGTCAAAAATGAAAAGTGTCACCATGAAAAATGTCAAAGATGACAAATTTCAAGATGGCAAATGTCAAAGATGTCAAATGACAAATGTCACAATGCTTAATGTCAAAAATGAAAAGTGTTACCATGAAAAATGTCAAAAATAACAAATTTCAAGATGGCAAATGTCAAAGATGTCAAATGACAAATGTCACAATGCTAAATGTCAAAAATGAAAAGTGTCACCATGAAAAATGTCAAAAATGACAAATTTCAAGATGGCAAATGTCAAAGATGTCAAATGACAAATATCACAATGCTAAATGTCAAAAATGACAAATTTCAAGATGGCAAATGTCAAAGATGTCAAATGACAAATGTCACAATGCTAAATGTCAGAAATGAACAGTGTCAACATGAAAAATGTCAAAAATGACAAATTTCAAGATGGCAAATGTCAAAGATGTCAAATGACAAATGTCACAATGCTAAATGTCAAAAATGACAAATTTCAAGATGGCAAATGTCAAAACTGACAAATGTCACAATGCTAAATGTCAAAAATGAAAAGTGTCACCATGAAAAATGTCAAAAATAACAAATTTCAAGATGGCAAATGTCAAAGATGTCAAATGACAAATGTCACAATGCTAAATGTCAAAAATGACAAATTTCAAGATGGCAAATGTTAAAGATGTCAAATGACAAATGTCACAATGCTAAATGTCAAAAATGAAAAGTGTCACCATGAAAAATATCAAAAATGACAAATTTCAAGATGGCAAATATCAAAACTGACAAATGTCACAATGCTAAATGTCAAAAATGAAAAGTGTCACCATGAAAAATGTCAAAAATGACAAATTTCAAGATGACAAATGTCAAAGATGTCAAATGACAAATGTCACAATGCTAAATGTCAAAAATGAAAAGTGTCAAAAATGACAAATTTCAAGATGGCAAATGTCTAAGATGTCAAATGACAAATGTCACAATGCTAAATGTCAAAAATGAAAAGTGTCACCATGAAAAATGTCAAAAATGACAAATTTTAAGATGGCAAATGTCAAAACTGACAAATGTCACAATGCTAAATGTCAAAAATGAAAAGTGTCACCATGAAAAATGTCAAAAATAACAAATTTCAAGATGGCAAATGTCAAAGATGTCAAATGACAAATGTCACAATGCTAAATGTCAAAAATGACAAATTTCAAGATGGCAAATGTCAAAGATGTCAAATGACAAATGTCACAATGCTAAATGTCAAAAATGAAAATTGTCACCATGAAAAATGTCAAAAATGACAAATTTCAAGATGGCAAATGTCAAAACTGACAAATGTCACAATGCTAAATGTCAAAAATGAAAAGTGTTACCATAAAAAATGTCAAAAATAACAAATTTCAAAATGGCAAATGTCAAATATGTCAAATGACAAATGTCACAATGCTAAATGTCAAAAATGAAAGGTGTCACCATGAAAAATGTCAAAAATAACAAATTTTAAGATGGCAAATGTCAAAGATGTCAAATGACAAATGTCACAATGCTAAATGTCAAAAATGAAAAGTGTCACCATAAAAAATGTCAAAAATGACAAATTTCAAGATGGCAAATGTCAAAGATGTCAAATGACAATTGTCACAATGCTAAATGTCAAAAATGAAAAGTGTCTCCATGAAAAATGTCAAAAATAACAAATTTTAAGATGGCAAATGTCAAATGACAAATGTCACAATGCTAAATGTCAAAAATGAAAAGTGTCACCATGAAAAATGTCAAAAATGACAAATTTCAAGATGGCAAATGTCAAAACTGACAAATGTCACAATGCTAAATGTCAAAAATGAAAAGTGTCACCATGAAAAATGTCAAAAATAACAAATTTCAAGATGGCAAATGTCAAAGATGTCAAATGACAAATGTCACAATGCTAAATGTCAAAAATGAAAAGTGTCACCATAAAAAATGTCAAAAATGACAAATTTCAAGATGGCAAATGTCAAAGATGTCAAATGACAATTGTCACAATGCTAAATGTCAAAAATGAAAAGTGTCTCCATGAAAAATGTCAAAAATAACAAATTTCAAGATGGCAAATGTCAAATGACAAATGTCACAATGCTAAATGTCAAAAATGAAAAGTGTCACCATGAAAAATGTCAAAAATGACAAATTTCAAGATGGCAAATGTCAAAACTGACAAATGTCACAATGCTAAATGTCAAAAATGAAAAGTGTCACCATGAAAAATGTCAAAAATAACAAATTTCAAGATGGCAAATGTCAAAGATGTCAAATGACAAATGTCACAATGCTAAATGTTAAAAATGAAAAGTGTCACCATCAAAAATGTCAAAAATGACAAATTTCACGACGGCAAATATCAAAGATGTCAAATGACAAATGTCACAATGCTAAATGTCAAAAATGACAAATTTCAAGAAGGAAAATGTCAAAGATGTCAAATGACAAATGTCACAATGCTAAATGTCAAAAATGAAAAGTGTCACCATGAAAAATGTCAAAAATGACAAATTTCAAGATGGCAAATGTCAAAGATGTCAAATGACAAATGTCACAATGCTAAATGTCAAAAATGAAAGGTGTCACCATAAAAAATGTCAAAAATAACAAATTTCAAGATGGCAAATGTCAAAGATGTCAAATGACAAATGTCACAATGCTAAATGTCAAAAATGAAAAGTGTCACCATGAAAAATGTCAAAAATGACAAATTTCAAGATGGCAAATGTCAAAGATGTCAAATGACAATTGTCACAATGCTAAATGTCAAAAATGAAAAGTGTCACCATAAAAAATGTCAAAAATAACAAATTTCAAGATGGCAAATGTCAAAGATATCAAATGACAAATGTCACAATGCTAAATGTCAAAAATGAAAAGTGTCACCATGAAAAATGTCAAAAATGACAAATTTCAAGATGGCAAATATCAAAACTGACAAATGTCACAATGCTAAATGTCAAAAATGATAAGTGTCACCATGAAAAATGTAAAAAATGACAAATTTCAAGATGGCAAATGTCCAAGATGTCAAATGACAAATGTCACAATGCTAAATGTCAAAAATGACAAATTTCAAGATGGCAAATGTCAAAGATGTCAAATGACAAATGTCACAATGCTAAATGTCAAAAATAACAAATTTCAAGATGGCAAATGTCAAAGATGTCAAATGACAAATGTCACAATGCTAAATGTTAAAAATGAAAAGTGTCACCATGAAAACTGTCAAAAATGACAAATTTCAAGATGGCAAATGTCAAAGATGTGAAATGACAAATGTCACAATGCTAAATATAAAAAATGAAAAGTGTCACCATGAAAAATGTCAAAAATGACAAATTTCAAGATGGCAAATGTCAAAGATGTCAAATGACAAATGTCACAATGCTAAATGTCAAAAATGAAAAGTGTCACAATGCTAAATGTCAAAAATGACAAATTTTAAGATAGCAAATGTCACAATGCTAAATGTCAAAAATAAAAAGTGTCACCATGAAAAATGTCAAAAATAACAAATTTCAAGATAGCAAATGTCAAAGATGTCAAATGACAAATGTCACAATGCTAAATGTCAAAAATAACAAATTTCAAGATGGCAAATGTCAAAGATGTCAAATGACAAATGTCACAATGCTAAATGTCAAAAATGAAAAGTGTCACCATGAAAAATGTCAAAAATGACAAATTTCAAGATGGCAAATGTCAAAGATGTCAAATGACAAATGTCACAATGCTAAATGTCAAAAATAAAAAGTGTCACCATGAAAAATGTCAAAAATGACAAATTTCAAGATGGCAAATGTCAAAGATGTCAAATGACAAATGTCACAATGCTAAATGTCAAAAATGAAAAGTGTCACCATGAAAAATGTCAAAGATGACAAATTTCAAGATGGCAAATGTCAAAGATGTCAAATGACAAATGTCACAATGCTAAATGTCAAAAATGAAAAGTGTCACAATGCTAAATGTCAAAAATGACAAATTTTAAGATGGCAAATGTCACAATGCTAAATGTCAAAAATAAAAAGTGTCACCATGAAAAATGTCAAAAATAACAAATTTCAAGATAGCAAATGTCAAAGATGTCAAATGACAAATGTCACAATGCTAAATGTCAAAAATGACAAATTTCAAGATGGCAAATGTCAAAGATGTCAAATGACAAAAGTCACAATGCTAAATGTCAAAAATGAAAAGTGTCACCATGAAAAATGTCAAAAATGACAAATTTCAAGATGGCAAATGTCAAAGATGTCAAATGACAAATGTCACAATGCTAAATGTCAAAAATAAAAAGTGTCACCATGAAAAATGTCAAAAATGACAAATTTCAAGATGGCAAATGTCAAAACTGACAAATGTCACAATGCTAAATGTCAAAAATGAAAAGTGTCACCATGAAAAATGTCAAAAATAACAAATTTCAAGATGGCAAATGTCAAAGATGTCAAATGACAAATGTCACAATGCTAAATGTCAAAAATGAAAAGTGTCACCATAAAAAATGTCAAAAATGACAAATTTCAAGATGGCAAATGTCAAAGATGTCAAATGACAATTGTCACAATGCTAAATGTCAAAAATGAAAAGTGTCTCCATGAAAAATGTCAAAAATAACAAATTTCAAGATGGCAAATGTCAAATGACAAATGTCACAATGCTAAATGTCAAAAATGAAAAGTGTCACCATGAAAAATGTCAAAAATGACAAATTTCAAGATGGCAAATGTCAAAACTGACAAATGTCACAATGCTAAATGTCAAAAATGAAAAGTGTCACCATGAAAAATGTCAAAAATAACAAATTTCAAGATGGCAAATGTCAAAGATGTCAAATGACAAATGTCACAATGCTAAATGTTAAAAATGAAAAGTGTCACCATCAAAAATGTCAAAAATGACAAATTTCACGACGGCAAATATCAAAGATGTCAAATGACAAATGTCACAATGCTAAATGTCAAAAATGACAAATTTCAAGAAGGCAAATGTCAAAGATGTCAAATGACAAATGTCACAATGCTAAATGTCAAAAATGAAAAGTGTCACCATGAAAAATGTCAAAAATGACAAATTTCAAGATGGCAAATGTCAAAGATGTCAAATGACAAATGTCACAATGCTAAATGTCAAAACTGAAAGGTGTCACCATGAAAAATGTCAAAAATAACAAATTTCAAGATGGGAAATGTCAAAGATGTCAAATGACAAATGTCACAATGCTAAATGTCAAAAATGAAAAGTGTCACCATGAAAAATGTCAAAAATGACAAATTTCAAGATGGCAAATGTCAAAGATGTCAAATGACAATTGTCACAATGCTAAATGTCAAAAATGAAAAGTGTCACCATGAAAAATGTCAAAAATAACAAATTTCAAGATGGCAAATGTCAAAGATGTCAAATGACAAATGTCACAATGCTAAATGTCAAAAATGACAAATTTCAAGATGGCAAATGTTAAAGATGTCAAATGACAAATGTCACAATGCTAAATCTCAAAGATGAAAAGTGTCACCATGAAAAATGCCAAAAATGACAAATTTCAAGATGGCAAATGTCAAAGATGTCAAATGACAAATGTCACAATGCTAAATGTCAAAAATGAAAAGTGTCACCATGAAAAATATCAAAAATGACAAATTTCAAGATAACAAATATCAAAACTAACAAATGTCACAATGCTAAATGTCAAAAATGAAAAGTGTCACCATGAAAAATGTCAAAAATGACAAATTTCAAGATGACAAATGTCAAAGATGTCAAATGACAAATGTCACAATGCTAAATGTCAAAAATGAAAAGTGTCAAAAATGACAAATTTCAAGATGGCAA
The DNA here is from genome assembly GCA_964028335.1 of Altica lythri. Taxonomy (NCBI): domain Eukaryota; kingdom Metazoa; phylum Arthropoda; class Insecta; order Coleoptera; family Chrysomelidae; genus Altica; species Altica lythri. The sequence continues at coordinate 43,469,049 of OZ034800.1, read as the reverse complement.
ATGTCTAAGATGTCAAATGACAAATGTCACAATGCTAAATGTCAAAAATGAAAAGTGTCACCATGAAAAATGTCAAAAATGACAAATTTTAAGATGGCAAATGTCAAAACTGACAAATGTCACAATGCTAAATGTCAAAAATGAAAAGTGTCACCATGAAAAATGTCAAAAATAACAAATTTCAAGATGGCAAATGTCAAAGATGTCAAATGACAAATGTCACAATGCTAAATGTCAAAAATGACAAATTTCAAGATGGCAAATGTCAAAGATGTCAAATGACAAATGTCACAATGCTAAATGTCAAAAATGAAAAGTGTCACCATGAAAAATGTCAAAAATGACAAATTTCAAGATGGCAAATGTCAAAGATGTCAAATGACAAATGTCACAATGCTAAATGTCAAAAATAAAAAGTGTCACCATGAAAAATGTCAAAGATGACAAATTTCAAGATGGCAAATGTCAAAGATGTCAAATGACAAATGTCGCAATGCTAAATGTCAAAAATGAAAAGTGTCACCATGAAAAATGTCAAAGATGACAAATTTCAAGATGGCAAATGTCAAAGATGTCAAATGACAAATGTCACAATGCTAAATGTCAAAAATGAAAAGTGTCACAATGCTAAATGTCAAAAATGACAAATTTTAAGATGGCAAATGTCACAATGCTAAATGTCAAAAATAAAAAGTGTCACCATGAAAAATGTCAAAAATAACAAATTTCAAGATAGCAAATGTCAAAGATGTCAAATGACAAATGTCACAATGCTAAATGTCAAAAATGACAAATTTCAAGATGGCAAATGTCAAAGATGTCAAATGACAAATGTCACAATGCTAAATGTCAAAAATGAAAAGTGTCACCATGAAAAATGTCAAAAATGACAAATTTCAAGATGGCAAATGTCAAAGATGTCAAATGACAAATGTCACAATGCTAAATGTCAAAAATAAAAAGTGTCACCATGAAAAATGTCAAAAATGACAAATTTCAAGATGTCAAATGTCAAAACTGACAAATGTCACAATGCTAAATGTCAAAAATGAAAAGTGTCAACATGAAAAATGTCAAAAATAACAAATTTCAAGATGGCAAATGTCAAAGATGTCAAATGACAAATGTCACAATGCTAAATGTCAAAAATGAAAAGTGTCACCATAAAAAATGTCAAAAATGACAAATTTCAAGATGGCAAATGTCAAAGATGTCAAATGACAATTGTCACAATGCTAAATGTCAAAAATGAAAAGTGTCTCCATGAAAAATGTCAAAAATAACAAATTTCAAGATGGCAAATGTCAAATGACAAATGTCACAATGCTAAATGTCAAAAATGAAAAGTGTCACCATGAAAAATGTCAAAAATGACAAATTTCAAGATGGCAAATGTCAAAACTGACAAATGTCACAATGCTAAATGTCAAAAATGAAAAGTGTCACCATGAAAAATGTCAAAAATAACAAATTTCAAGATGGCAAATGTCAAAGATGTCAAATGACAAATGTCACAATGCTAAATGTTAAAAATGAAAAGTGTCACCATCAAAAATGTCAAAAATGACAAATTTCACGACGGCAAATATCAAAGATGTCAAATGACAAATGTCACAATGCTAAATGTCAAAAATGACAAATTTCAAGAAGGCAAATGTCAAAGATGTCAAATGACAAATGTCACAATGCTAAATGTCAAAAATGAAAAGTGTCACCATGAAAAATGTCAAAAATGACAAATTTCAAGATGGCAAATGTCAAAGATGTCAAATGACAAATGTCACAATGCTAAATGTCAAAAATGAAAGGTGTCACCATGAAAAATGTCAAAAATAACAAATTTCAAGATGGCAAATGTCAAAGATGTCAAATGACAAATGTCACAATGCTAAATGTCAAAAATGAAAAGTGTCACCATGAAAAATGTCAAAAATGACAAATTTCAAGATGGCAAATGTCAAAGATGTCAAATGACAATTGTCACAATGCTAAATGTCAAAAATGAAAAGTGTCACCATGAAAAATGTCAAAAATAACAAATTTCAAGATGGCAAATGTCAAAGATGTCAAATGACAAATGTCACAATGCTAAATGTCAAAAATGACAAATTTCAAGATGGCAAATGTTAAAGATGTCAAATGACAAATGTCACAATGCTAAATCTCAAAGATGAAAAGTGTCACCATGAAAAATGCCAAAAATGACAAATTTCAAGATGGCAAATGTCAAAGATGTCAAATGACAAATGTCACAATGCTAAATGTCAAAAATGAAAAGTGTCACCATGAAAAATATCAAAAATGACAAATTTCAAGATGGCAAATATCAAAACTGACAAATGTCACAATGCTAAATGTCAAAAATGAAAAGTGTCACCATGAAAAATGTCAAAAATGACAAATTTCAAGATGACAAATGTCAAAGATGTCAAATGACAAATGTCACAATGCTAAATGTCAAAAATGAAAAGTGTCAAAAATGACAAATTTCAAGATGGCAAATGTCTAAGATGTCAAATGACAAATGTCACAATGCTAAATGTCAAAAATGAAAAGTGTCACCATGAAAAATGTCAAAAATGACAAATTTTAAGATGGCAAATGTCAAAACTGACAAATGTCACAATGCTAAATGTCAAAAATGAAAAGTGTCACCATGAAAAATGTCAAAAATAACAAATTTCAAGATGGCAAATGTCAAAGATGTCAAATGACAAATGTCACAATGCTAAATGTCAAAAATGACAAATTTCAAGATGGCAAATGTCAAAGATGTCAAATGACAAATGTCACAATGCTAAATGTCAAAAATGAAAAGTGTCACCATGAAAAATGTCAAAAATGACAAATTTCAAGATGGCAAATGTCAAAACTGACAAATGTCACAATGCTAAATGTCAAAAATGAAAAGTGTTACCATAAAAAATGTCAAAAATAACAAATTTCAAGATGGCAAATGTCAAATATGTCAAATGACAAATGTCACAATGCTAAATGTCAAAAATGAAAGGTGTCACCATGAAAAATGTCAAAAATAACAAATTTTAAGATGGCAAATGTCAAAGATGTCAAATGACAAATGTCACAATGCTAAATGTCAAAAATGAAAAGTGTCACCATAAAAAATGTCAAAAATGACAAATTTCAAGATGGCAAATGTCAAAGATGTCAAATGACAATTGTCACAATGCTAAATGTCAAAAATGAAACGTGTCTCCATGAAAAATGTCAAAAATAACAAATTTCAAGATGGCAAATGTCAAATGACAAATGTCACAATGCTAAATGTCAAAAATGAAAAGTGTCACCATGAAAAATGTCAAAAATGACAAATTTCAAGATGGCAAATGTCAAAACTGACAAATGTCACAATGCTAAATGTCAAAAATGAAAAGTGTCACCATGAAAAATGTCAAAAATAACAAATTTCAAGATGGCAAATGTCAAAGATGTCAAATGACAAATGTCACAATGCTAAATGTCAAAAATGAAAAGTGTCACCATAAAAAATGTCAAAAATGACAAATTTCAAGATGGCAAATGTCAAAGATGTCAAATGACAATTGTCACAATGCTAAATGTCAAAAATGAAAAGTGTCTCCATGAAAAATGTCAAAAATAACAAATTTCAAGATGGCAAATGTCAAATGACAAATGTCACAATGCTAAATGTCAAAAATGAAAAGTGTCACCATGAAAAATGTCAAAAATGACAAATTTCAAGATGGCAAATGTCAAAACTGACAAATGTCACAATGCTAAATGTCAAAAATGAAAAGTGTCACCATGAAAAATGTCAAAAATAACAAATTTCAAGATGGCAAATGTCAAAGATGTCAAATGACAAATGTCACAATGCTAAATGTTAGAAATGAAAAGTGTCACCATCAAAAATGTTAAAAATGACAAATTTCACGACGGCAAATATCAAAGATGTCAAATGACAAATGTCACAATGCTAAATGTCAAAAATGACAAATTTCAAGAAGGCAAATGTCAAAGATGTCAAATGACAAATGTCACAATGCTAAATGTCAAAAATGAAAAGTGTCACCATGAAAAATGTCAAAAATGACAAATTTCAAGATGGCAAATGTCAAAGATGTCAAATGACAAATGTCACAATGCTAAATGTCAAAAATGAAAGGTGTCACCATGAAAAATGTCAAAAATAACAAATTTCAAGATGGCAAATGTCAAAGATGTCAAATGACAAATGTCACAATGCTAAATGTCAAAAATGAAAAGTGTCACCATGAAAAATGTCAAAAATGACAAATTTCAAGATGGCAAATGTCAAAGATGTCAAATGACAATTGTCACAATGCTAAATGTCAAAAATGAAAAGTGTCACCATGAAAAATGTCAAAAATAACAAATTTCAAGATGGCAAATGTCAAATGATAAATGTCACAATGCTAAATGTCAAAAATGAAAAGTGTCACCATGAAAAATGTCAAAAATGACAAATTTCAAGATGGCAAATGTCAAAACTGACAAATGTCACAATGCTAAATGTCAAAAATGAAAAGTGTCACCATGAAAAATGTCAAAAATAACAAATTTCAAGATGGCAAATGTCAAAGATGTCAAATGACAAATGTCACAATGCTAAATGTCAAAAATGAAAAGTGTCACCATCAAAAATGTCAAAAATGACAAATTTCAAGATGGCAAATATCAAAGATGTCAAATGACAAATGTCACAATGCTAAATGTCAAAAATGACAAATTTCAAGATGGCAAATGTCAAAGATGTCAAATGACAAATGTCACAATGCTAAATGTCAAAAATGAAAAGTGTCACCATGAAAAATGTCAAAAGTGACAAATTTCAAGATGGCAAATGTCAAAGATGTCAAATGACAAATGTCACAATGCTAAATGTCAAAAGTGATAAGTGTCACCATAAAAAATGTCAAAGATTTCAAATGACAAATGTCACAATGCTAAATGTCAAAAATGAAAAGTGTCACCATGAAAAATGTCAAAAATGACAAATTTCAAGATGGCAAATATCAAAACTGACAAATGTCACAATGCTAAATGTCAAAAATGATAAGTGTCACCATGAAAAATGTCAAAAATGACAAATTTCAAGATGGCAAATGTCCAAGATGTCAAATGACAAATGTCACAATGCTAAATGTCAAAAATGACAAATTTCAAGATGGCAAATGTCAAAGATGTCAAATGACAAATGTCACAATGCTAAATGTCAAAAATGAAAAGTGTCACCATGAAAAATGTCAAAAATGACAAATTTCAAGATGGCAAATGTCAAAGATGTCAAATGACAAATGTCACAATGCTAAATGTCAAAAATGAAAAGTGTCACCATGAAAAATGTCAAAAATGACAAATTTCAAGATGGCAAATGTCAAAGATGTCAAATGACAAATGTCACAATGCTAAATGTCAAAAATGAAAAGTGTCACAATGCTAAATGTCAAAAATGACCAATTTTAAGATGGCAAATGTCACAATGCTAAATGTCAAAAATAAAAAGTGTCACCATGAAAAATGTCAAAAATAACAAATTTCAAGATAGCAAATGTCAAAGATGTCAAATGACAAATGTCACAATGCTAAATGTCAAAAATGACAAATTTCAAGATGGCAAATGTCAAAGATGTCAAATGACAAATGTCACAATGCTAAATGTCAAAAATGAAAAGTGTCACCATGAAAAATGTCAAAAATGACAAATTTCAAGATGGCAAATGTCAAAGATGTCAAATGACAAATGTCACAATGCTAAATGTCAAAAATAAAAAGTGTCACCATGAAAAATGTCAAAAATGACAAATTTCAAGATGGCAAATGTCAAAATTAACAAATGTCACAATGCTAAATGTCAAAAATGAAAAGTGTCACCATGAAAAATGTCAAAAATGACAAATTTCAAGATGGCAAAAGTCAAAGATGTCAAATGACAAATGTCACAATGCTAAATGTCAAAAATGTAAAGTGTCAAAAATGGCACATTTCAAGATGGCAAATGCCTAAGATGTCAAATGACAAATGTCACAATGCTAAATGTCAAAAATGAAAAGTGTCACCATGAAAAATGCCAAAAATGACAAATTTCAAGATGGCAAATGTCAAAACTGACAAATGTCACAATGCTAAATGTCAAAAATGAAAAGTGTCACCATGAAAAATGTCAAAAATGACAAATTTCAAGATGGCAAATGTCAAAACTGACAAATGTCACAATGCTAAATGTCAAAAATGAAAAGTGTCACCATGAAAAATGTCAAAAATAACAAATTTCAGGATGGCAAATGTCAAAGATGTCAAATGACAAATGTCACAATGCTAAATGTCAAAAATGACAAATTTCAAGATGGCAAATGTTAAAGATGTCAAATGACAAATGTCACAATGCTAAATGTCAAAAATGAAAAGTGTCACCATGAAAAATGTCAAAAATGACAAATTTCAAGATGGCAAATGTCAAAGATGTCAAATGACAAATGTCACAATGCTAAATGTCAAAAATGAAAAGTGTCACCATGAAAAATGTCAAAAATTACAAATTTCAAGATGGCAAATGTCAAAACTGACAAATGTCACAATGCTAAATGTCAAAAATGAAAAGTGTCACCATGAAAAATGTCAAAAATGACAAATTTTAAGATGGCAAATGTCAAAGATGTCAAATGACAAATGTCACAATGCTAAATGTCAAAAATGAAAAGTGTCAAAAAGGACAAATTTCAAGATGGCAAATGTCTAAGATGTCAAATGACAAATGTCACAATGCTAAATGTCAAAAATGATAAGTGTCACCATGAAAAATGTCAAAAATGACAAATTTCAAGATGGCAAATGTCAAAACTGACAAATGTCACAATGCTAAATGTCAAAAATGAAAAGTGTCACCATGAAAAATGGCAAAAATAACAAATTTCAAGATGACAAATGTCAAAGATGTCAAATGACAAATGTCACAATGCTAAATGTCAAAAATGACAAATTTCAAGATGGCAAATGTCAAAGATGTCAAATGACAAATGTCACAATGCTAAATGTCAAAAATGAAAAGTGTCACCATGAAAAATGTCAAAAATGACAAATTTCAAGATGGCAAATGTCAAAACTGACAAATGTCACAATGCTAAATGTCAAAAATGAAAAGTGTCACCATGAAAAATGTCAAAAATAACAAATTTTAAGATGGCAAATGTCAAAGATGTCAAATGACAAATGTCACAATGCTAAATGTCAAAAATGAAAGGTGTCACCATGAAAAATGTCAAAAATAACAAATTTCAAGATGGCAAATGTCAAAGATGTCAAATGACAAATGTCACAATGCTAAATGTCAAAAATGAAAAGTGTCACCATGAAAAATGTCAAAAATGACAAATGACAATTGTCACAATGCTAAATGTCAAAAATGAAAAGTGTCTCCATGAAAAATGTCAAAAATAACAAATTTCAAGATGGCAAATGTCAAATGACAAATGTCACAATGCTAAATGTCAAAAATGAAAAGTGTCACCATGAAAAATGTCAAAAATGACAAATTTCAAGATGGCAAATGTCAAAACTGACAAATGTCACAATGCTAAATGTCAAAAATGAAAAGTGTCACCATGAAAAATGTCAAAAATAACAAATTTCAAGATGGCAAATGTCAAAGATGTCAAATGACAAATGTCACAATGCTAAATGTCAAAAATGAAAAATGTCACCATCAAAAATGACAAATTTCAAGATGGCAAATATCAAAGATGTCAAATGACAAATGTCACAATGCTAAATGTCAAAAATGACAAATTTCAAGATGGCAAATGTCAAAGATGTCAAATGACAAATGTCACAATGATAAATGTCAAAAATGAAAAGTGTCACCATGAAAAATGTCAAAAATGACAAATTTCAAGGTGGCAAATGTCAAAGATGTCAAATGACAAATGTCACAATGCTAAATGTCAAAAATGATAAGTGTCACCATGAAAAATGTCAAAAATAACAAATTTCAAGATGGCAAATGTCAAAGATGTCAAATGACAAATGTCAAAAATGAAAAGTGTGACCAAGAAAAATGTCAAAAATGACAAATTTCAAGATGGCAAATGTCAAAGATGTCAAATGACAAATGTCACAATGCTAAATGTCAAAAATGAAAAGTGTCACCATAAAAAATGTCAAAAATAACAAATTTCAAGATGGCAAATGTCAAAGATATCAAATGACAAATGTCACAATGCTAAATGTCAAAAATGAAAAGTGTCACCATTAAAAATGTCAAAAATGACAAATTTCAAGATGGCAAATATCAAAACTGACAAATGTCACAATGCTAAATGTCAAAAATGATAAGTGTCACCATGAAAAATGTAAAAAATGACAAATTTCAAGATGGCAAATGTCCAAGATGTCAAATGACAAATGTCACAATGCTAAATGTCAAAAATGACAAATTTCAAGATGGCAAATGTCAAAGATGACAAATGTCACAATGCTAAATGTCAAAAATGAAAAGTGTCACCATGAAAACTGTCAAAAATGACAAATTTCAAGATGGCAAATGTCAAAGATGTGAAATGACAAATGTCACAATGCTAAATGTAAAAAATGAAAAGTGTCACCATGAAAAATGTCAAAAATGACAAATTTCAAGATGGCAAATGTCAAAGATGTCAAATGACAAATGTCACAATGCTAAATGTCAAAAATGAAAAGTGTCACAATGCTAAATGTCAAAAATGACAAATTTTAAGATAGCAAATGTCACAATGCTAAATGTCAAAAATAAAAAGTGTCACCATGAAAAATGTCAAAAATAACAAATTTCAAGATAGCAAATGTCAAAGATGTCAAATGACAAATGTCACAATGCTAAATGTCACAAATAACAAATTTCAAGATGGCAAATGTCAAAGATGTCAAATGACAAATGTCACAATGCTAAATGTCAAAAATGAAAAGTGTCACCATGAAAAATGTCAAAAATGACAAATTTCAAGATGGCAAATGTCAAAGATGTCAAATGACAAATGTCACAATGCTAAGTGTCAAAAATAAAAAGTGTCACCATGAAAAATGTCAAAAATAACAAATTTCAAGATGGCAAATGTCAAAGATGTCAAATGACAAATGTCACAATGCTAAATGTCAAAAATGAAAAGTGTCACCATGAAAAATGTCAAAGATGACAAATTTCAAGATGGCAAATGTCAAAGATGTCAAATGACAAATGTCACAATGCTAAATGTCAAAAATGAAAAGTGTCACAATGCTAAATGTCAAAAATGACAAATTTTAAGATGGCAAATGTCACAATGCTAAATGTCAAAAATAAAAAGTGTCACCATGAAAAATGTCAAAAATAACAAATTTCAAGATAGCAAATGTCAAAGATGTCAAATGACAAATGTCACAATGCTAAATGTCAAAAATGACAAATTTCAAGATGGCAAATGTCAAAGATGTCAAATGACAAATGTCACAATGCTAAATGTCAAAAATGAAAAGTGTCACCATGAAAAATGTCAAAAATGACAAATTTCAAGATGGCAAATGTCAAAGATGTCAAATGACAAATGTCACAATGCTAAATGTCAAAAATAAAAAGTGTCACCATGAAAAATGTCAAAAATGACAAATTTCAAGATGGCAAATGTCAAAACTGACAAATGTCACAATGCTAAATGTCAAAAATGAAAAGTGTCACCATGAAAAATGTCAAAAATGACAAATTTCAAGATGAAAAAGGTCAAAGATGTCAAATGACAAATGTCACAATGCTAAATGTCAAAAATGAAAAGTGTCACAATGCTAAATGTCAAAAATGACAAATTTTAAGATGGCAAATGTCACAATGCTAAATGTCAAAAATAAAAAGTGTCACCATGAAAAATGTCAAAAATAACAAATTTCAAGATAGCAAATGTCAAAGATGTCAAATGACAAATGTCACAATGCTAAATGTCAAAAATGACAAATTTCAAGATGGCAAATGTCAAAGATGTCAAATGACAAATGTCACAATGCTAAATGTCAAAAATGAAAAGTGTCACCATGAAAAATGTCAAAAATGACAAATTTCAAGATGGCAAATGTCAAAGATGTCAAATGACAAATGTCACAATGCTAAATGTCAAAAATAAAAAGTGTCACCATGAAAAATGTCAAAAATGACAAATTTCAAGATGGCAAATGTCAAAACTGACAAATGTCACAATGCTAAATGTCAAAAATGAAAAGTGTCACCATGAAAAATGTCAAAAATGACAAATTTCAAGATGAAAAATGTCAAAGATGTCAAATGACAAATGTCACAATGCTAAATGTCAAAAATGAAAAGTGTCACCATAAAAAATGTCAAAAATGACAAATTTCAAGATGGCAAATGTCAAAACTGACAAATGTCACAATGCTAAATGTCAAAAATGAAAAGTGTCACCATGAAAAATGTCAAAAATGGCAAATTTCAAGATGGCAAATGTCTAAGATGTCAAATGACAAATGTCACAATGCTAAATGTCAAAAATGAAAAGTGTCACCATGAAAAATGTCAAAGATGACAAATTTCAAGATGGCAAATGTCAAAGATGTCAAATGACAAATGTCACAATGCTAAATGTCAAAAATGAAAAGTGTTACCATGAAAAATGTCAAAAATAACAAATTTTAAGATGGCAAATGTCAAAGATGTCAAATGACAAATGTCACAATGCTAAATGTCAAAAATGAAAAGTGTCACCATGAAAAATGTCAAAAATGACAAATTTCAAGATGGCAAATGTCAAAGATGTCAAATGACAAATATCACAATGCTAAATGTCAAAAATGACAAATTTCAAGATGGCAAATGTCAAAGATGTCAAATGACAAATGTCACAATGCTAAATGTCAAAAATGAACAGTGTCAACATGAAAAATGTCAAAAATGACAAATTTCAAGATGGCAAATGTCAAAGATGTCAAATGACAAATGTCACAATGCTAAATGTCAAAAATGACAAATTTCAAGATGGCAAATGTCAAAACTGACAAATGTCACAATGCTAAATGTCAAAAATGAAAAGTGTCACCATGAAAAATGTCAAAAATAACAAATTTCAAGATGGCAAATGTCAAAGATGTCAAATGACAAATGTCACAATGCTAAATGTCAAAAATGACAAATTTCAAGATGGCAAATGTTAAAGATGTCAAATGACAAATGTCACAATGCTAAATCTCAAAAATGAAAAGTGTCACCATGAAAAATGTCAAAAATGACAAATTTCAAGATGGCAAATGTCAAGGATGTCAAATGACAAATGTTACAATGCTAAATGTCAAAAATGAAAAGTGTCACCATGAAAAATATCAAAAATGACAAATTTCAAGATGGCAAATATCAAAACTGACAAATGTCACAATGCTAAATGTCAAAAATGAAAAGTGTCACCATGAAAAATGTCAAAAATGACAAATTTCAAGATGGCAAATGTCAAAGATGTCAAATGACAAATGTCACAATGCTAAATGTCAAAAATGAAAAGTGTCAAAAATGACAAATTTCAAGATGGCAAATGTCTAAGATGTCAAATGACAAATGTCACAATGCTAAATGTCAAAAATGAAAAGTGTCACCATGAAAAATGTCAAAAATGACAAATTTTAAGATGGCAAATGTCAAAACTGACAAATGTCACAATGCTAAATGTCAAAAATGAAAAGTGTCACCATGAAAAATGTCAAAAATAACAAATATCAAGATGGCAAATGTCAAAGATGTCAAATGACAAATGTCACAATGCTAAATGTCAAAAATGACAAATTTCAAGATGGCAAATGTCAAAGATGTCAAATGACAAATGTCACAATGCTAAATGTCAAAAATGAAAAGTGTCACCATGAAAAATGTCAAAAATGACAAATTTCAAGATGGCAAATGTCAAAACTGACAAATGTCACAATGCTAAATGTCAAAAATGAAAAGTGTTACCATAAAAAATGTCAAAAATAACAAATTTCAAGATGGCAAATGTCAAATATGTCAAATGACAAATGTCACAATGCTAAATGTCAAAAATGAAAGGTGTCACCATGAAAAATGTCAAAAATAACAAATTTCAAGATGGCAAATGTCAAAGATGTCAAATGACAAATGTCACAATGCTAAATGTCAAAAATGAAAAGTGTCACCATAAAAAATGTCAAAAATGACAAATTTCAAGATGGCAAATGTCAAAGATGTCAAATGACAATTGTCACAATGCTAAATGTCAAAAATGAAAAGTGTCTTCATGAAAAATGTCAAAAATAACAAATTTCAAGATGGCAAATGTCAAATGACAAATGTCACAATGCTAAATGTCAAAAATGAAAAGTGTCACCATGAAAAATGTCAAAAATGACAAATTTCAAGATGGCAAATGTCAAAACTGACAAATGTCACAATGCTAAATGTCAAAAATGAAAAGTGTCACCATGAAAAATGTCAAAAATAACAAATTTCAAGATGGCAAATGTCAAAGATGTCAAATGACAAATGTCACAATGCTTAATGTCAAAAATGAAAAGTGTCACCATCAAAAATGTCAAAAATGACAAATTTCAAGATGGCAAATGTCAAAGATGTCAAATGACAAATGTCACAATGCTAAATGTCAAAAATGAAAAGTGTCACCATAAAAAATGTCAAAAATAACAAATTTTAAGATGGCAAATGTCAAAGATATCAAATGACAAATGTCACAATGCTAAATGTCAAAAATGAAAAGTGTCACCATGAAAAATGTCAAAAATGACAAATTTCAAGATGGCAAATATCAAAACTGACAAATGTCGCAATGCTAAATGTCAAAAATGATAAGTGTCACCATGAAAAATGTCAAAAATGACAAATTTCAAGATGGCAAATGTCCAAGATGTCAAATGACAAATGTCACAATGCTAAATGTCAAAAATGACAAATTTCAAGATGGCAAATGACAAATGTCACAATGCTAAATGTCAAAAATGAAAAGTGTCACCATGAAAACTGTCAAAAATGACAAATTTCAAGATGGCAAATGTCAAAGATGTCAAATGACAAATGTCACAATGCTAAATGTAAAAAATGAAAAGTGTCACCATGAAAAATGTCAAAAATGACAAATTTCAAGATGGCAAATGTCAAAGATGTCAAATGACAAATGTCACAATGCTAAATGTCAAAAATGAAAAGTGTCACAATGCTAAATGTCAAAAATGACAAATTTTAAGATGGCAAATGTCACAATGCTAAATGTCAAAAATAAAAAGTGTCACCATGAAAAATGTCAAAAATAACAAATTTCAAGATAGCAAATGTCAAAGATGTCAAATGACAAATGTTACAATGCTAAATGTATAAATGACAAATTTCAAGATGGCAAATGTCAAAGATGTCAAATGACAAATGTCACAATGCTAAATGTCAAAAATGAAAAGTGTCACCATGAAAAATGACAAATTTCAAGATGGCAAATGTCAAAGATGTCAAATGACAAATGTCACAATGCTAAATGTCAAAAATAAAAAGTGTCACCATGAAAAATGTCAAAAATGACAAATTTCAAGATGGCAAATGTCAAAACTGACAAATGTCACAATGCTAAATGTCAAAAATGAAAAGTGTCACCATGAAAAATGTCAAAAATGACAAATTTCAAGATGGCAAATGTCAAAGATGTCAAATGACAAATGTCACAATGCTAAATGTCAAAAATGAAAAGTGTCAAAAATGACAAATTTCAAGATGGCAAATGTCAAAGATGTCAAATGACAAATGTCACAATGCTAAATGTCAAAAATGAAAAGTGTCACCATGAAAAATGTCAAAAATGACAAATTTCAAGATGGCAAATGTCAAAACTGACAAATGTCACAATGCTAAATGTCAAAAATGAAAAGTGTTACCATAAAAAATGTCAAAAATAACAAATTTCAAGATGGCAAATGTCAAATATGTCAAATGACAAATGTCACAATGCTAAATGTCAAAAATGAAAGGTGTCACCATGAAAAATGTCAAAAATAACAAATTTCAAGATGGCAAATGTCAAAGATGTCAAATGACAAATGTCACAATGCTAAATGTCAAAAATGAAAAGTGTCACCATAAAAAATGTCAAAAATGACAAATTTCAAGATGGCAAATGTCAAAGATGTCAAATGACAATTGTCACAATGCTAAATGTCAAAAATGAAAAGTGTCTTCATGAAAAATGTCAAAAATAACAAATTTCAAGATGGCAAATGTCAAATGACAAATGTCACAATGCTAAATGTCAAAAATGAAAAGTGTCACCATAAAAAATGTCAAAAATGACAAATTTCAAGATGGCAAATGTTAAACTGACAAATGTCACAATGCTAAATGTCAAAAATGAAAAGTGTCACCATGAAAAATGTCAAAAATAACAAATTTCAAGATGGCAAATGTCAAAGATGTCAAATGACAAATGTCACAATGCTTAATGTCAAAAATGAAAAGTGTCACCATCAAAAATGTCAAAAATGACAAATTTCAAGATGGCAAATGTCAAAGATGTCAAATGACAAATGTCACAATGCTAAATGTCAAAAATGAAAAGTGTCACCATAAAAAATGTCAAAAATAACAAATTTCAAGATGGCAAATGTCAAAGATATCAAATGACAAATGTCACAATGCTAAATGTCAAAAATGAAAAGTGTCACCATGAAAAATGTCAAAAATGACAAATTTCAAGATGGCAAATATCAAAACTGACAAATGTCACAATGCTAAATGTCAAAAATGATAAGTGTCACCATGAAAAATGTCAAAAATGACAAATTTCAAGATGGCAAATGTCCAAGATGTCAAATGACAAATGTCACAATGCTAAATGTCAAAAATGACAAATTTCAAGATGGCAAATGACAAATGTCACAATGCTAAATGTCAAAAATGAAAAGTGTCACCATGAAAACTGTCAAAAATGACAAATTTCAAGATGGCAAATGTCAAAGATGTCAAATGACAAATGTCACAATGCTAAATGTAAAAAATGAAAAGTGTCACCATGAAAAATGTCAAAAATGACAAATTTCAAGATGGCAAATGTCAAAGATGTCAAATGACAAATGTCACAATGCTAAATGTCAAAAATGAAAAGTGTCACAATGCTAAATGTCAAAAATGACAAATTTTAAGATGGCAAATGTCACAATGCTAAATGTCAAAAATAAAAAGTGTCACCATGAAAAATGTCAAAAATAACAAATTTCAAGATAGCAAATGTCAAAGATGTCAAATGACAAATGTCACAATGCTAAATGTATAAATGACAAATTTCAAGATGGCAAATGTCAAAGATGTCAAATGACAAATGTCACAATGCTAAATGTCAAAAATAAAAAGTGTCACCATGAAAAATGTCAAAAATGACAAATTTCAAGATGGCAAATGTCAAAACTGACAAATGTCACAATGCTAAATGTCAAAAATGAAAAGTGTCACCATGAAAAATGTCAAAAATGACAAATTTCAAGATGGCAAATGTCAAAGATGTCAAATGACAAATGTCACAATGCTAAATGTCAAAAATGAAAAGTGTCAAAAATGGCAAATTTCAAGATGGCAAATGTCTAAGATGTCAAATGACAAATGTCACAATGCTAAATGTCAAAAATGAAAAGTGTCACCATGAAAAATGTCAAAAATGACAAATTTCAAGATGGCAAATGTCAAAACTGACAAATGTCACAATGCTAAATGTCAAAAATGAAAAGTGTCACCATGAAAAATGTCAAAGATGACAAATTTCAAGATGGCAAATGTCAAAGATGTCAAATGACAAATGTCACAATGCTAAATGTCAAAAATGAAAAGTGTCACAATGCTAAATGTCAAAAATGACAAATTTTAAGATGGCAAATGTCACAATGCTAAATGTCAAAAATAAAAAGTGTCACCATGAAAAATGTCAAAAATAACAAATTTCAAGATAGCAAATGTCAAAGATGTTAAATGACAAATGTCACAATGCTAAATGTCAAAAATGACAAATTTCAAGATGGCAAATGTCAAAGATGTCAAATGACAAATGTCACAATGCTAAATGTCAAAAATGAAAAGTGTCACCATGAAAAATGTCAAAAATGACAAATTTCAAGATGGCAAATGTCAAAGATGTCAAATGACAAATGTCACAATGCTAAATGTCAAAAATAAAAAGTGTCACCATGAAAAATGTCAAAAATGACAAATTTCAAGATGGCAAATGTCAAAACTGACAAATGTCACAATGCTAAATGTCAAAAATGAAAAGTGTCACCATGAAAAATGTCAAAAATGAAAAATGTCACAATGCTAAATGTCAAAAATGAAAAGTGTCACCATGAAAAATGTCAAAAATAACAAATTTCAAGATGGCAAATGTCAAAGATGTCAAATGACAAATGTCACAATGCCAAATGTCAAAAATGACAAATTTTAAGATGGCAAATGTTAAAGATGTCAAATGACAAATGGCACAATGCTAAATGTCAAAAATGAAAAGTGTCACCATGAAAAATGTCAAAAATGACAAATTTCAAGATGGCAAATGTCAAAACTGACAAATGTCACAATGCTAAATGTCAAAAATGAAAAGTGTCACCATGAAAAATGTCAAAAATGAAAAATGTCAAGATGGCAAATGTTAAAGATGTCAAATGACAAATGTCACAATGCTAAATGTCAAAAATGACAAATTTCAAGATGGCAAATGTCAAAACTGACAAATGTCACAATGCTAAATGTCAAAAATGAAAAGTGTCACCATGAAAAATGTCAAAAATAACAAATTTCAAGATGGCAAATGTCAAAGATGTCAAATGACAAATGTCACAATGCCAAATGTCAAAAATGACAAATTTTAAGATGGCAAATGTTAAAGATGTCAAATGACAAATGTCACAATGCTAAATGTCAAAAATGAAAAGTGTCACCATGAAAAATGTCAAAAATGACAAATTTCAAGATGGCAAATGTCAAAACTGACAAATGTCACAATGCTAAATGTCAAAAATGAAAAGTGTCACCATGAAAAATGTCAAAGATGACAAATTTCAAGATGGCAAATGTCAAAGATGTCAAATGACAAATGTCACAATGCTAAATGTCAAAAATGAAAAGTGTCACAATGCTAAATGTCAAAAATGACAAATTTTAAGATGGCAAATGTCACAATGCTAAATGTCAAAAATAAAAAGTGTCACCATGAAAAATGTCAAAAATAACAAATTTCAAGATAGCAAATGTCAAAGATGTCAAATGACAAATGTCACAATGCTAAATGTCAAAAATGACAAATTTCAAGATGGCAAATGTCAAAGATGTCAAATGACAAATGTCACAATGCTAAATGTCAAAAATGAAAAGTGTCACCATGAAAAATGTTAAAAATGACAAATTTCAAGATGGCAAATGTTAAAGATGTCAAATGACAAATGTCACAATGCTAAATGTCAAAAATGAAAAGTGTCACCATGAAAAATGTCAAAAATGACAAATTTCAAGATGGCAAATGTCAAAACTGACAAATGTCACAATGCTAAATGTCAAAAATGAAAAGTGTCACCATGAAAAATGTCAAAAATGAAAAATGTCAAGATGGCAAATGTTAAAGATGTCAAATGACAAATGTCACAATGCTAAATGTCAAAAATGACAAATTTCAAGATGGCAAATGTCAAAACTGACAAATGTCACAATGCTAAATGTCAAAAATGAAAAGTGTCACCATGAAAAATGTCAAAAATAACAAATTTCAAGATGGCAAATGTCAAAGATGTCAAATGACAAATGTCACAATGCCAAATGTCAAAAATGACAAATTTTAAGATGGCAAATGTTAAAGATGTCAAATGACAAATGTCACAATGCTAAATGTCAAAAATGAAAAGTGTCACCATGAAAAATGTCAAAAATGACAAATTTCAAGATGGCAAATGTCAAAGATGTCAAATGACAAATGTCACAATGCTAAATGTCAAAAATGAAAAGTGTCACCATAAAAAATATCAAAAATGACAAATTTCAAGATGGCAAATGTCAAAACTGACAAATGTCACAATGCTTAATGTCAAAAATGAAAAGTGTCACCATGAAAAATGTCAAAAATGACAATTTTCAAGATGGCAAATGTCAAAGATGTCAAATGACAAATGTCACAATGCTAAATGTCAAAAATGAAAAGTGTCAAAAATGACAAATTTCAAGATGGCAAATGTCTAAGATGTCAAATGACAAATGTCACAATGCTAAATGTCACAAATGAAAAGTGTCACCATGAAAAATGTCAAAAATGACAAATTTTAAGATGGCAAATGTCAAAACTGACAAATGTCACAATGCTAAATGTCAAAAATGAAAAGTGTCACCATGAAAAATGTCAAAAATAACAAATATCAAGATGGCAAATGTCAAAGATGTCAAATGACAAATGTCACAATGCTAAATGTCAAAAATGACAAATTTCAAGATGGCAAATGTCAAAGATGTCAAATGACAAATGTCACAATGCTAAATGTCAAAAATGAAAAGTGTCACCATGAAAAATGTCAAAAATGACAAATTTCAAGATGGCAAATGTCAAAACTGACAAATGTCACAATGCTAAATGTCAAAAATGAAAAGTGTTACCATAAAAAATGTCAAAAATAACAAATTTCAAGATGGCAAATGTCAAATATGTCAAATGACAAATGTCACAATGCTAAATGTCAAAAATGAAAGGTGTCACCATGAAAAATGTCAAAAATAACAAATTTCAAGATGGCAAATGTCAAAGATGTCAAATGACAAATGTCACAATGCTAAATGTCAAAAATGAAAAGTGTCACCATAAAAAATGTCAAAAATGACAAATTTCAAGATGGCAAATGTCAAAGATGTCAAATGACAATTGTCACAATGCTAAATGTCAAAAATGAAAAGTGTCTTCATGAAAAATGTCAAAAATAACAAATTTCAAGATGGCAAATGTCAAATGACAAATGTCACAATGCTAAATGTCAAAAATGAAAAGTGTCACCATGAAAAATGTCAAAAATGACAAATTTCAAGATGGCAAATGTCAAAACTGACAAATGTCACAATGCTAAATGTCAAAAATGAAAAGTGTCACCATGAAAAATGTCAAAAATAACAAATTTCAAGATGGCAAATGTCAAAGATGTCAAATGACAAATGTCACAATGCTTAATGTCAAAAATGAAAAGTGTCACCATCAAAAATGTCAAAAATGACAAATTTCAAGATGGCAAATGTCAAAGATGTCAAATGACAAATGTCACAATGCTAAATGTCAAAAATGAAAAGTGTCACCATAAAAAATGTCAAAAATAACAAATTTCAAGATGGCAAATGTCAAAGATATCAAATGACAAATGTCACAATGCTAAATGTCAAAAATGAAAAGTGTCACCATGAAAAATGTCAAAAATGACAAATTTCAAGATGGCAAATATCAAAACTGACAAATGTCACAATGCTAAATGTCAAAAATGATAAGTGTCACCATGAAAAATGTCAAAAATGACAAATTTCAAGATGGCAAATGTCCAAGATGTCAAATGACAAATGTCACAATGCTAAATGTCAAAAATGACAAATTTCAAGATGGCAAATGACAAATGTCACAATGCTAAATGTAAAAAATGAAAAGTGTCACCATGAAAAATGTCAAAAATGACAAATTTCAAGATGGCAAATGTCAAAGATGTCAAATGACAAATGTCACAATGCTAAATGTCAAAAATGAAAAGTGTCACAATGCTAAATGTCAAAAATGACAAATTTTAAGATGGCAAATGTCACAATGCTAAATGTCAAAAATAAAAAGTGTCACCATGAAAAATGTCAAAAATAACAAATTTCAAGATAGCAAATGTCAAAGATGTCAAATGACAAATGTCACAATGCTAAATGTATAAATGACAAATTTCAAGATGGCAAATGTCAAAGATGTCAAATGACAAATGTCACAATGCTAAATGTCAAAAATGAAAAGTGTCACCATGAAAAATGTCAAAAATGACAAATTTTAAGATGGCAAATGTCAAAGATGTCAAATGACAAATGTCACAATGCTAAATGTCAAAAATAAAAAGTGTCACCATGAAAAATGTCAAAAATGACAAATTTCAAGATGGCAAATGTCAAAACTGACAAATGTCACAATGCTAAATGTCAAAAATGAAAAGTGTCACCATGAAAAATGTCAAAAATGACAAATTTCAAGATGGCAAATGTCAAAGATGTCAAATGACAAATGTCACAATGCTAAATGTCAAAAATGAAAAGTGTCAAAAATGGCAAATTTCAAGATGGCAAATGTCTAAGATGTCAAATGACAAATGTCACAATGCTAAATGTCAAAAATGAAAAGTGTCACCATGAAAAATGTCAAAAATGACAAATTTCAAGATGGCAAATGTCAAAACTGACAAATGTCACAATGCTAAATGTCAAAAATGAAAAGTGTCACCATGAAAAATGTCAAAGATGACAAATTTCAAGATGGCAAATGTCAAAGATGTCAAATGACAAATGTCACAATGCTAAATGTCAAAAATGAAAAGTGTCACAATGCTAAATGTCAAAAATGACAAATTTTAAGATGGCAAATGTCACAATGCTAAATGTCAAAAATAAAAATGGTCACCATGAAAAATGTCAAAAATAACAAATTTCAAGATAGCAAATGTCAAAGATGTCAAATGACAAATGTCACAATGCTAAATGTCAAAAATGACAAATTTCAAGATGGCAAATGTCAAAGATGTCAAATGACAAATGTCACAATGCTAAATGTCAAAAATGAAAAGTGTCACCATGAAAAATGTCAAAAATGACAAATTTCAAGATGGCAAATGTCAAAGATGTCAAATGACAAATGTCACAATGCTAAATGTCAAAAATAAAAAGTGTCACCATAAAAAATGTCAAAAATGACAAATTTCAAGATGGCAAATGTCAAAACTGACAAATGTCACAATGCTAAATGTCAAAAATGAAAAGTGTCACCATGAAAAATGTCAAAAATGAAAAATGTCACAATGCTAAATGTCAAAAATGAAAAGTGTCACCATGAAAAATGTCAAAAATAACAAATTTCAAGATGGCAAATGTCAAAGATGTCAAATGACAAATGTCACAATGCCAAATGTCAAAAATGACAAATTTTAAGATGGCAAATGTTAAAGATGTCAAATGACAAATGTCACAATGCTAAATGTCAAAAATGAAAAGTGTCACCATGAAAAATGTCAAAAATGACAAATTTCAAGATGGCAAATGTCAAAACTGACAAATGTCACAATGCTAAATGTCAAAAATGAAAAGTGTCACCATGAAAAATGTCAAAAATGAAAAATGTCAAGATGGCAAATGTTAAAGATGTCAAATGACAAATGTCACAATGCTAAATGTCAAAAATGACAAATTTCAAGATGGCAAATGTCAAAACTGACAAATGTCACAATGCTAAATGTCAAAAATGAAAAGTGTCACCATGAAAAATGTCAAAAATAACAAATTTCAAGATGGCAAATGTCAAAGATGTCAAATGACAAATGTCACAATGCCAAATGTCAAAAATGACAAATTTTAAGATGGCAAATGTTAAAGATGTCAAATGACAAATGTCACAATGCTAAATGTCAAAAATGAAAAGTGTCACCATGAAAAATGTCAAAAATGACAAATTTCAAGATGGCAAATGTCAAAACTGACAAATGTCACAATGCTAAATGTCAAAAATGAAAAGTGTCACCATGAAAAATGTCAAAGATGACAAATTTCAAGATGGCAAATGTCAAAGATGTCAAATGACAAATGTCACAATGCTAAATGTCAAAAATGAAAAGTGTCACAATGCTAAATGTCAAAAATGACAAATTTTAAGATGGCAAATGTCACAATGCTAAATGTCAAAAATAAAAAGTGTCACCATGAAAAATGTCAAAAATAACAAATTTCAAGATAGCAAATGTCAAAGATGTCAAATGACAAATGTCACAATGCTAAATGTCAAAAATGACAAATTTCAAGATGGCAAATGTCAAAGATGTCAAATGACAAATGTCACAATGCTAAATGTCAAAAATTAAAAGTGTCACCATGAAAAATGTCAAAAATGACAAATTTCAAGATGGCAAATGTTAAAGATGTCAAATGACAAATGTCACAATGCTAAATGTCAAAAATGAAAAGTGTCACCATGAAAAATGTCAAAAATGACAAATTTCAAGATGGCAAATGTCAAAACTGACAAATGTCACAATGCTAAATGTCAAAAATGAAAGGTGTCACCATGAAAAATGTCAAAAATGAAAAATGTCAAGATGGCAAATGTTAAAGATGTCAAATGACAAATGTCACAATGCTAAATGTCAAAAATGACAAATTTCAAGATGGCAAATGTCAAAACTGACAAATGTCACAATGCTAAATGTCAAAAATGAAAAGTGTCACCATGAAAAATGTCAAAAATAACAAATTTCAAGATGGCAAATGTCAAAGATATCAAATGACAAATGTCACAATGCCAAATGTCAAAAATGACAAATTTTAAGATGGCAAATGTTAAAGATGTCAAATGACAAATGTCACAATGCTAAATGTCAAAAATGAAAAGTGTCACCATGAAAAATGTCAAAAATGACAAATTTCAAGATGGCAAATGTCAAAGATGTCAAATGACAAATGTCACAATGCTAAATGTCAAAAATAAAAAGTGTCACCATAAAAAATATCAAAAATGACAAATTTCAAGATGGCAAATGTCAAAACTGACAAATGTCACAATGCTAAATGTCAAAAATGAAAAGTGTCACCATGAAAAATGTCAAAAATGACAATTTTCAAGATGGCAAATGTCAAAGATGTCAAATGACAAATGTCACAATGCTAAATGTCAAAAATGACAAATTTCAAGATGGCAAATGTCAAAGATGTCAAATGACAAATGTCACAATGCTAAATGTCAAAAATGAAAAGTGTCACCATGAAAAATGTCAAAAATGACAAATTTCAAGATGGCAAATGTCAAAACTGACAAATGTCACAATGCTAAATGTCAAAAATGAAAAGTGTCACCATAAAAAATGTCAAAAATAACAAATTTCAAGATGGCAAATGTCAAAGATGTCAAATGACAAATGTCACAATGCTAAATGTCAAAAATGAAAGGTGTCACCATGAAAAATGTCAAAAATAACAAATTTCAAGATAGCAAATGTCAAAGATGTCAAATGACAAATGTCACAATGCTAAATGTCAAAAATGAAAAGTGTCACCATGAAAAATGTCAAAAATGACAAATTTCAAGATGGCAAATGTCAAAGATGTCAAATGACAATTGTCACAATGCTAAATGTCAAAAATGAAAAGTGTCTCCATGAAAAATGTCAAAAATAACAAATTTCAAGTTGGCAAATATCTAATGACAAATGTCACAATGCTAAATGTCAAAAATAAAAAGTGTCACCATGAAAAATGTCAAAAATGACAAATTTCAAGATGGCAAATGTCAAAACTGACAAATGTCACAATGCTAAATGTCAAAAATGAAAAGTGTCACCATGAAAAATGTCAAAAATAACAAATTTCAAGATGGCAAATGTCAAAGATGTCAAATGACAAATGTCACAATGCTAAATGTTAAAAATGAAAAGTGTCACCATCAAAAATGTCAAAAGTGACAAATTTCAAGATGGCAAATATCAAAGATGTCAAATGACAAATGTCACAATGCTAAATGTCAAAAATGACAAATTTCAAGAAGGCAAATGTCAAAGATGTCAAATGACAAATGTCACAATGCTAAATGTCAAAAATGAAAAGTGTCACCATGAAAAATGTCAAAAATGACAAATTTCAAGATGGCAAATGTCAAAACTGACAAATGTCACAATGCTAAATGTCAAAAATGAAAAGTGTCACCATAAAAAATGTCAAAAATAACAAATTTCAAGATGGCAAATGTCAAAGATGTCAAATGACAAATGTCACAATGCTAAATGTCAAAAATGAAAAGTGTCACCATAAAAAATGTCAAAAATGACAAATTTCAAGATGGCAAATGTCAAAGATGTCAAATGACAAATGTCACAATGCTAAATGTCAAAAATGAAAAGTGTCACCATAAAAAATGTCAAAAATAACAAATTTCAAGATGGCAAATGTCAAAGGTATCAAATGACAAATGTCACAATGCGAAATGTCAAAAATGAAAAGTGTCACCATGAAAAATGTCAAAAATGACAAATTTCAAGATGGCAAATATCAAAACTGAACAATGTCACAATGCTAAATGTCAAAAATGATAAGTGTCACCATGAAAAATGTCAAAAATGACAAATTTCAAGATAGCAAATGTCCAAGATGTCAAATGACGAATGTCACAATGCTAAATGTTAAAAATGAAAAGTGTCACCATCAAAAATGTCAAAAATGACAAATTTCAAGATGGCAAATATCAAAGATGTCAAATGACAAATGTCACAATGCTAAATGTCAAAAATGACAAATTTCAAGAAGGCAAATGTCAAAGATGTCAAATGACAAATGTCACAATGCTAAATGTCAAAAATGAAAAGTGTCACCATGAAAAATGTCAAAAATGACAAATTTCAAGATGGCAAATGTCAAAGATGTCAAATGACAAATGTCACAATGCTAAATGTCAAAAATGACAAATTTCAAGATGGCAAATGTCAAAGATGTCAAATGACAAATGTCACAATGCTAAATGTCAAAAATGACAAATTTCAAGATGGCAAATGTCAAAGATGTCAAATGACAAATGTCACAATGCTAAATGTCAAAAATGAAAAGTGTCACCATGAAAAATGTCAAAAATGACAAATTTCAAGATGGCAAATGTCAAAACTGACAAATGTCACAATGCTAAATGTCAAAAATGAAAAGTGTCACCATGAAAAATGTCAAAAATGAAAAGTGTCACCATGAAAAATGTCAAAAATGACAAATTTCAAGATGGCAAATGTCAAAGATATCAAATGACAAATGTCACAATGCTAAATGTCACAAATGAAAAGTGTCACCATGAAAAATGTCAAAAATGAAAAATTTCAAGATGGAAAATATCAAAACTGACAAATGTCACAATGCTAAATGTCAAAAATGATAAGTGTCACCATGAAAAATGTCAAAAATGACAAATTTCAAGATGGCAAATGTCCAAGATGTCAAATGACAAATGTCACAATGCTAAATGTCAAAAATGACAAATTTCAAGATGGCAAATGTCAAAGATGTCAAATGACAAATGTCACAATGCTAAATGTCAAAAATGAAAAGTGTCACCATGAAAACTGTCAAAAATGACAAATTTCAAGATGGCAAATGTCAAAGATGTCAAATGACAAATGACACAATGCTAAATGTAAAAAATGAAAAGTGTCACCATGAAAAATGTCAAAAATGACAAATTTCAAGATGGCAAATGTCAAAGATGTCAAATGACAAATGTCACAATGCTAAATGTCAAAAATGAAAAGTGTCACAATGCTAAATGTCAAAAATGACAAATTTTAAGATGGCAAATGTCACAATGCTAAATGTCAAAAATAAAAAGTGTCACCATGAAAAATGTCAAAAATAACAAATTTCAAGATAGCAAATGTCAAAGATGTCAAATGACAAATGTCACAATGCTAAATATAAAAATGACAAATTTCAAGATGGCAAATGTCAAAGATGTCAAATGACAAATGTCACAATGCTAAATGTCAAAAATGAAAAGTGTCACCATGAAAAATGTCAAAAATGACAAATTTCAAGATGGCAAATGTCAAAGATGTCAAATGACAAATGTCACAATGCTAAATGTCAAAAATGAAAAGTGTCACCATAAAAAATGTCAAAAATAACAAATTTCAAGATGGCAAATGTCAAAGATGTCAAATGTCACAATGCTAAATGTCAAAAATGACAAATTTCAAGATGGCAAATGTCAAAGATGTCAAATGACAAATGTCACAATGCTAAATGTCAAAAATGAAAAGTGTCACCATAAAAAATGTCAAAAATGACAAATCTCAAGATGGCAAATGTCAAAACTGACAAATGTCACAATGCTAAATGTCAAAAATGAAAAGTGTCACCATAAAAAATGTCAAAAATAACAAATTTCAAGATGGCAAATGTCAAAGATGTCAAATGACAAATGTCACAATGCTAAATGTCAAAAATGAAAGGTGTCACCATGAAAAATGTCAAAAATAACAAATTTCAAGATGACAAATGTCAAAGATTTCAAATGACAATTGTCACAATGCTAAATGTCAAAAATGAAAAGTGTCACCATGAAAAATGTCAAAAATGACAAATTTCAAGATGGCAAATGTCAAAACTGACAAATGTCACAATGCTAAATGTCAAAAATGAAAAGTGTCACCATGAAAAATGTCAAAAATAACAAATTTCAAGATGGCAAATGTCAAAGATGTCAAATGACAAATGTCACAATGCTAAATGTTAAAAATGAAAAGTGTCACCATCAAAAATGTCAAAAAGGACAAATTTCAAGATGGCAAATATCAAAGATGTCAAATGACAAATGTCACAATGCTAAATGTCAAAAATGACAAATTTCAAGAAGGCAAATGTCAAAGATGTCAAATGACAAATGTCACAATGCTAAATGTTAAAAATGAAAAGTGTCACCATCAAAAATGTCAAAAAGGACAAATTTCAAGATGGCAAATATCAAAGATGTCAAATGACAAATGTCACAATGCTAAATGTCAAAAATGACAAATTTCAAGATGGCAAATGTCAAAACTGACAAATGTCACAATGCTAAATGTCAAAAATGAAAAGTGTCACCATGAAAAATGTCAAAAATGACAAATTTCAAGATGGCAAATGTCAAAGATGTCAAATAACAAATGTCACAATGCTAAATGTCAAAAATGACAAATTTCAAGATGGCAAATGTCAAAACTGACAAATGTCACAATGCTAAATGTCAAAAATGAAAAGTGTCACCATGAAAAATGTCAAAAATAACAAATTTCAAGATGGCAAATGTCAAAGATGTCAAATGACAAATGTCACAATGCTAAATGTCAAAAATGACAAATTTCAAGATGGCAAATGTTAAAGATGTCAAATGACAAATGTCACAATGCTAAATGTCAAAAATGAAAAGTGTCACCATAAAAAATGTCAAAGATGACAAATTTCAAGATGGCAAATGTCAAAGATGTCAAATGACAAATGTCACAATGCTAAATGTCAAAAATGAAAAGTGTCACAATGCTAAATGTCAAAAATGACAAATTTTAAGATGGCAAATGTCACAATGCTAAATGTCAAAAATAAAAAGTGTCACCATGAAAAATGTCAAAAATAACAAATTTCAAGATAGCAAATGTCAAAGATGTCAAATGACAAATGTCACAATGCTAAATGTCAAAAATGACAAATTTCAAGATGGCAAATGTCAAAGATGTCAAATGACAAATGTCACAATGCTAAATGTCAAAAATGAAAAGTGTCACCATGAAAAATGTCAAAAATGACAAATTTCAAGATGGCAAATGTCAAAGATGTCAAATGACAAATGTCACAATGCTAAATGTCAAAAATAAAAAGTGTCACCATGAAAAATGTCAAAAATGACAAATTTCAAGATGGCAAATGTCACAATGCTAAATGTCAAAAATGAAAAGTGTCACCATGAAAAATGTCAAAAATGACAAATTTCAAGATGGCAAATGTCAAAGATGTCAAATGACAAATGTCACAATGCTAACTGTCAAAAATGACAAATTTCAAGATGGCAAATGTCAAAACTGACAAATGTCACAATGCTAAATGTCAAAAATGAAAAGTGTCACCATGAAAAATGTCAAAAATAACAAATTTCAAGATGGCAAATGTCAAAGATGTCAAATGACAAATGTCACAATGCTAAATGTCAAAAATGACAAATTTCAAGATGGCAAATGTTAAAGATGTCAAATGACAAATGTCACAATGCTAAATGTCAAAAATGAAAAGTGTCACCATGAAAAATGTCAAAAATGACAAATTTCAAGATGGCAAATGTCAAAGATGTCAAATGACAAATGTCACAATGCTAAATGTCAAAAATGAAAAGTGTCACAATGAAAAATATCAAAAATGACAAATTTCAAGATGGCAAATGTCAAAACTGACAAATGTCACAATGCTAAATGTCAAAAATGAAAAGTGTCACCATGAAAAATGTCAAAAATGACAAATTTCAAGATGGCAAATGTCAAAGATGTCAAATGACAAATGTCACAATGCTAAATGTCAAAAATGAAAAGTGTCAAAAATGACAAATTTCAAGATGGCAAATGTCTAAGATGTCAAATGACAAATGTCACAATGCTAAATGTCACAAATGAAAAGTGTCACCATGAAAAATGTCAAAAATGACAAATTTTAAGATGGCAAATGTCAAAACTGACAAATGTCACAATGCTAAATGTCAAAAATGAAAAGTGTCACCATGAAAAATGTCAAAAATAACAAATTTCAAGATGGCAAATGTCAAAGATGTCAAATGACAAATGTCACAATGCTAAATGTCAAAAATGACAAATTTCAAGATGGCAAATGTCAAAGATGTCAAATGACAAATGTCACAATGCTAAATGTCAAAAATGAAAAGTGTCACCATGAAAAATGTCAAAAATGACAAATTTCAAGATGGCAAATGTCAAAACTGACAAATGTCACAATGCTAAATGTCAAAAATGAAAAGTGTCACCATAAAAAATGTCAAAAATAACAAATTTCAAGATGGCAAATGTCAAAGATGTCAAATGACAAATGTCACAATGCTAAATGTCAAAAATGAAAGGTGTCACCATGAAAAATGTCAAAAATAACAAATTTCAAGATAGCAAATGTCAAAGATGTCAAATGACAAATGTCACAATGCTAAATGTCAAAAATGAAAAGAGTCACCATGAAAAATGTCAAAAATGATAAATTTCAAGATGGCAAATGTCAAAGATGTCAAATGACAATTGTCACAATGCTAAATGTCAAAAATGAAAAGTGTCTCCATGAAAAATGTCAAAAATAACAAATTTCAAGTTGGCAAATGTCAAATGACAAATGTCACAATGCTAAATGTCAAAAATGAAAAGTGTCACCATGAAAAATGTCAAAAATGACAAATTTCAAGATGGCAAATGTCTAAACTGACAAATGTCACAATGCTAAATGTCAAAAATGAAAAGTGTCACCATGAAAAATGTCAAAAATAACAAATTTCAAGATGGCAAATGTCAAAGATGTCAAATGACAAATGTCACAATGCTAAATGTTAAAAATGAAAAGTGTCACCATCAAAAATGTCAAAAGTGACAAATTTCAAGATGGCAAATATCAAAGATGTCAAATGACAAATGTCACAATGCTAAATGTCAAAAATGACAAATTTCAAGAAGGCAAATGTCAAAGATGTCAAATGACAAATGTCACAATGCTAAATGTCAAAAATGAAAAGTGTCACCATGAAAAATGTCAAAAATGACAAATTTCAAGATGGCAAATGTCAAAGATGTCAAATGACAAATGTCACAATGCTAAATGTCAAAAATGATAAGTGTCACCATGAAAAATGTCAAAAATAACAAATTTCAAGATGGCAAATGTCAAAGATGTCAAATGACAAATGTCACAATGCTAAATGTCAAAAATGAAAAGTGTCACCATGAAAAATGTCAAAAATGACAAATTTCAAGATGGCAAATGTCAAAGATGTCAAATGACAAATGTCACAATGCTAAATGTCAAAAATGAAAAGTGTCACCATGAAAAATGTCAAAAATGACAAATTTCAAGATGGCAAATATCAAAACTGACAAATGTCACAATGCTAAATGTCAAAAATGATAAGTGTCACCATGAAAAATGTCAAAAATGACAAATTTCAAGATGGCAAATGTCAAAGATGTCAAATGACAAATGTCACAATGCTAAATGTCAAAAATGAAAAGTGTCAAAAATGACAAATTTCAAGATGGCAAATGTCTAAGATGTCAAATGACAAATGTCATAATGCTAAATGTCAAAAATGAAAAGTGTCACAATGCTAAATGTCAAAAATGACAAATTTTAAGATGGCAAATGTTAAAACTGACAAATGTCACAATGCTAAATGTCAAAAATGAAAAGTGTCACCATGAAAAATGTCAAAAATAACAAATTTTAAGATGGCAAATGTCAAAGATGTCAAATGACAAATGTCACAATGATAAATGTCAAAATGACAAATTTCAAGATGGCAAATGTCAAAGATGTCAAATGACAAATATCACAATGCTAAATGTCAAATATGACAAATTTCAAGATGGCAAATGTCACAGATGTCAAATGACAAATGTAACAATGCTAAATGTCAAAAATAAAAAGTGTCACCATGAAAAATGTAAAAAATGACAAATTTCAAGATGGCAAATGTCAAATATGTCAAATGACAAATGTCACAATGCTAAATGTCAAAAATGAAAAGTGTCACAATGCTAAATGTCAAAAATGACAAATTTTAAGATGGCAAATGTCAAAACTGACAAATGTCACAATGCTAAATGTCAAAAATGAAAAGTGTCACCATGAAAAATGTCAAAAATGACAAATTTCAAGATGGCAAATGTCAAAGATGTCAAATGACAAATGTCACAATGCTAAATGTCAAAAATGAAAAGTGTCACCATGAAAAATGTCAAAAATGACAAATTTCAAGATGGCAAATGTCAAAGATGTCAAATGACAAATGTCACAATGCTAAATGTCAAAAATGAAAAGTGTCAATAATGACAAATTTCAAGATGGCAAATGTCTAAGATGTCAAATGACAAATGTCACAATGCTAAATGTCAAAAATGAAAAGTGTCACAATGCTAAATGTCAAAAATGACAAATTTCAAGATGGCAAATGTCAAAACTGACAAATGTCACAATGCTAAATGTCAAAAATGACAAATTTCAAGATGGCAAATGTCAAAGATGTCAAATGACAAATGTCACAATGCTAAATGTCAAAAATGAAAAGTGTCACCATGAAAAATGTCAAAAATGACAAATTTCAAGATGGCAAATGACAAATGTCACAATGCTAAATGTCAAAAATGAAAAGTGTTACCATGAAAAATGTCAAAAATGACAAATTTCAAGATGGCAAATGTCAAAACTGACAAATGTCACAATGCTAAATGTCAAAAATGATAAGTGTCACCATGAAAAATGTCAAAAATGACAAATTTCAAGATGGCAAATGTCACAGATGTCAAATGACAAATGTCACAATGCTAAATGTCAAAAATAAAAAGTGTCACCATGAAAAATGTCAAAAATGACAAATTTCAAGATGGCAAATGTCAAAGATGTCAAATGACAAATGTCACAATGCTAAATGTCAAAAATGAAAAGTGTCACCAGGAAAAATGTCAAAAATGACAAATTTCAAGATGGCAAATATCAAAGATGTTAAATGACAAATGTCACAATCCTAAATGTCAAAAATGAAAAGTGTCACCATGAAAAATGTCATAAATGACAAATTTCAAGATGGCAAATATCAAAGATGTCAAATGACAAATGTCACAATGCTAAATGTCAAAAATGATAAGTGTCACCATGAAAAATGTCAAAAATAACAAATTTCAAGATGGCAAATGTCCAAGATGTCAAATGACAAATGTCACAATGCTAAATGTCAAAAATGAAAAGTGTCACCATGAAAAATGTCAAAAATGACAAATTTCAAGATGGCAAATGTCAAAAATGCAAATGACAAATGTCACAATGCTAAATGTCAAAAATGATAAGTGTCACCATGAAAAATGTCAAAAATAACAAATTTCAAGATGGCAAATGTCAAAGATGTCAAATGACAAATGTCACAATGCTAAATGTCAAAAATGAAAAGTGTCACCCTGAAAAATGTCAAAAATGACAAATTTTAAGATGGCAAATGTCAAAGATGTCAAATGACAAATGTCACAATGCTAAATGTCAAAAATGAAAAGCGTCACCATAAAAATGTCAAAAATGACAAATTTCAAGATGGCAAATGTCAAAGATGTCAAATGACAAATGTCACAATGCTAAATGTCAAAAATAAAAAGTGTCACCATGAAAAATGTCAAAAATGACAAATTTCAAGATGGCAAATGTCAAAGATGTCAAATGACAAATGTCACAATGCTAAATGTCAAAAATGAAAAGTGTCACAACGCTAAATGTCAAAAATGACAAATTTTAAGATGGCAAATGTCACAATGCTAAATGTCAAAAATGAAAATGTCACCATAAAAAATGTCAAAAATAACAAATTTCAAGATAGCAAATGTCAGAGATGTCAAATGACAAATGTCACAATGCTAAATGTCAAAAATGACAAATTTCAAGATGGCAAATGTCAAAGATGTCAAATGACAAATGTCACAATGCTAAATGTCAAAAATGAAAAGTGTCACCATGAAAAATGTCAAAAATGACAAATTTCAAGATGGCAAATGTCAAAGATGTCAAATGACAAATGTCACAATGCTAAATGTCAAAAATGACAAATTTCAAGATGGCAAATGTTAAAGATGTCAAATGACAAATGTCACAATGCTAAATGTCAAAAATGAAAAGTGTCACCATGAAAAATGTCAAAAAAGACAAATTTCAAGATGGCAAATGTCAAAGATGTCAAATGACAAATGTCACAATGCTAAATGTCAAAAATGAAAAGTGTCACCATAAAAAATGTCAAAAATGACAAATTTCAAGATGGCAAATGTCAAAACTGACAAATGTCACAATGCTAAATGTCAAAAATGAAAAGTGTCACCATGAAAAATGTCAAAAATGACAAATTTCAAGGTGGCAAATGTCAAAGATGTCAAATGACAAATGTCACAATGCTAAATGTCAAAAATGAAAAGTGTCACCATGAAAAATGTCAAAAATAACAAATTTCAAGATGGCAAATGTCAAAGATGTCAAATGACAAATGTCACAATGCTAAATGTCAAAAATGACAAATTTCAAGATGGCAAATGTCAAAGATGTCAAATGACAAATGTCACAATGCTAAATGTCAAAAATGAAAAGTGTCAAAAATGGCAAATTTCAAGATGGCAAATGTCTAAGATGTCAAATGACAAATGCCACAATGCTAAATGTCAAAAATGAAAAGTGTCACCATGAAAAATGTCAAAAATGACAAATTTCAAGATGGCAAATGTCAAAGATGTCAAATGACAAATGTCACAATGCTAAATGTCAAAAATGAAAAGTGTCACCATGAAAAATGTCAAAAATGACAAATTTCAAGATGGCAAATGTCAAAGATGTCAAATGACAATTGTCACAATGCTAAATGTCAAAAATGAAAAGTGTCACAACGCTAAATGTCAAAAATGACAAATTTTAAGATGGCAAATGTCACAATGCTAAATGTCAAAAATGAAAATGTCACCATGAAAAATGTCAAAAATAACAAATTTCAAGATAGCAAATGTCAAAGATGTCAAATGACAAATGTCACAATGCTAAATGTCAAAAATGACAAATTTCAAGATGGCAAATGTCAAAGATGTCAAATGACAAATGTCACAATGCTAAATGTCAAAAATGAGAAGTGTCACCATGAAAAATGTCAAAAATGACAAATTTCAAGATGGCAAATGTCAAAGATGTCAAATGACAAATGTCACAATGCTAAATGTCAAAAATGACAAATTTCAAGATGGCAAATGTTAAAGATGTCAAATGACAAATGTCACAATGCTAAATGTCAAAAATGAAAAGTGTCACCATGAAAAATGTCAAAAAAGACAAATTTCAAGATGGCAAATGTCAAAGATGTCAAATGACAAATGTCACAATGCTAAATGTCAAAAATGAAAAGTGTCACCATAAAAAATGTCAAAAATGACAAATTTCAAGATGGCAAATGTCAAAACTGACAAATGTCACAATGCTAAATGTCAAAAATGAAAAGTGTCACCATGAAAAATGTCAAAAATGACAAATTTCAAGATGGCAAATGTCAAAGATGTCAAATGACAAATGTCACAATGCTAAATGTCAAAAATGAAAAGTGTCACCATGAAAAATGTCAAAAATAACAAATTTCAAGATGGCAAATGTCAAAGATGTCAAATGACAAATGTCACAATGCTAAATGTCAAAAATGACAAATTTCAAGATGGCAAATGTCAAAGATGTCAAATGACAAATGACACAATGCTAAATGTCAAAAATGAAAAGTGTCACCATGAAAAATGTCAAAAATGACAAATTTCAAGATCGCAAATGTCAAAACTGACAAATGTCACAATGCTAAATGTCAAAAATGAAAAGTGTCACCATGAAAAATGTCAAAAATAACAAATTTTAAGATGGCAAATGTCAAAGATGTCAAATGACAAATGTCACAATGCTAAATGTCAAAAATGAAAGGTGCCACCATGAAAAATGTCAAAAATAACAAATTTTAAGATGGCAAATGTCAAAGATGTCAAATGACAAATGTGACATTTGTCATTTGACATCTGTGACATTTGCTATCTTGAAATTTGTCATTTTTGACATTTTTCATGGTGACACTTTTCATTTTTGACATTTAGCATTGTGACATTTGTCATTTGACATCTTTGACATTTGCCATCTTGAAATTTGTCATTTTTGACATTTAGCATTGTGACATTTGTCATTTGACATCTTTGACATTTGCTATCTTGAAATTTGTTATTTTTGACATTTTTGACAAATTTCAAGATGGCAAATGTCAAAACTGACAAATGTCACAATGCTAAATGTCAAAAATGAAAAGTGTCACCATGAAAAATGTCAAAAATGACAAATTTCAAGATGGCAAATGTCAAAGATGTCAAATGACAAATGTCACAATGCTAAATGTCAAAAATGAAAAGTGTCAAAAATGGCAAATTTCAAGATGGCAAATGTCTAAGATGTCAAATGACAAATGTCACAATGCTAAATGTCAAAAATGAAAAGTGTCACCATGAAAAATGTCAAAAATGACAAATTTCAAGATGGCAAATGTCAAAGATGTCAAATGACAAATGTCACAATGCTAAATGTCAAAAATGAAAAGTGTCACCATGAAAAATGTCAAAAATGACAAATTTCAAGATGGCAAATGTCAAAGATGTCAAATGACAATTGTCACAATGCTAAATGTCAAAAATGAAAAGTGTCTCCATGAAAAATGTCAAAAATAACAAATTTCAAGATGGCAAATGTCAAATGACAAATGTCACAATGCTAAATGTCAAAAATAAAAAGTGTCACCATGAAAAATGTCAAAAATGACAAATTTCAAGATGGCAAATGTCAAAACTGACAAATGTCACAATGCTAAATGTCAAAAATGAAAAGTGTCACCATGAAACATGTCAAAAATAACAAATTTCAAGATGGCAAATGACAAATGTCACAATGCTAAATGTCAAAAATGAAAAGTGTCACCATCAAAAATGTCAAAAATGACAAATTTCAAGATGGCAAATATCAAAGATGTCAAATGACAAATGTCACAATGCTAAATGTCAAAAATGACAAATTTCAAGAAGGCAAATGTCAAAGATGTCAAATGACAAATGTCACAATGCTAAATGTCAAAAATGAAAAGTGTCACCATGAAAAATGTCAAAAATGACAAATTTTAAGATGACAAATGTCAAAGATGTCAAATGACAAATGTCACAATGCTAAATGTCAAAAATGACAAATTTCAAGATGGCAAATGTCAAAGATGTCAAATGACAAATGTCACAATGCTAAATGTCAAAAATGAAAAGTGTCACGATGAAAAATGTCAAAAATGACAAATTTCAAGATGGCAAATGTCAAAACTGACAAATGTCACAATGATAAATGTCAAAAATGAAAAGTGTCACCATGAAACATGTCAAAAATAACAAATTTCAAGATGGCAAATGACAAATGTCACAATGCTAAATGTCAAAAATGAAAAGTGTCACCATCAAAAATGTCAAAAATGACAAATTTCAAGATGGCAAATATCAAAGATGTCAAATTTCAAATGTCACAATGCTAAATGTCAAAAATGACAAATTTCAAGAAGGCAAATGTCAAAGATGTCAAATGACAAATGTCACAATGCTAAATGTCAAAAATGAAAAGTGTCACCATGAAAAATGTCAAAAATGACAAATTTCAAGATGGCAAATGTCAAAGATGTCAAATGACAAATGTCACAATGCTAAATGTCAAAAATGATAAGTGTCACCATGAAAAATGTCAAAAATAACAAATTTCAAGATGGCAAATGTCAAAGATGTCAAATGACAAATGTCACAATGCTAAATGTCAAAAATGAAAAGTGTCACCATGAAAAATGTCAAAAATGACAAATTTCAAGATGGCAAATGTCAAAGATGTCAAATGACAAATGTCACAATGCTAAATGTCAAAAATGAAAAGTGTCACCATAAAAAATATCAAAAATAACAAATTTCAAGATGGCAAATGTCAAAGATATCAAATGACAAATGTCACAATGCTAAATGTCAAAAATAAAAAGTGTCACCATGAAAAATGTCAAAAATGACAAATTTCAAGATGGCAAATATCAAAACTGACAAATGTCACAATGCTAAATGTCAAAAATGATAAGTGTCACCATGAAAAATGTCAAAAATGACAAATTTCAAGATGGCAAATGTCCAAGATGTCAAATGACAAATGTCACAATGCTAAATGTCAAAAATGACAAATTTCAAGATGGCAAATGTCAAAGATGTCAAATGACAAATGTCACAATGCTAAATGTCAAAAATGACAAATTTTAAGATGGCAAATGTCACAATGCTAAATGTCAAAAATAAAAAGTGTCACCATGAAAAATGTCAAAAATAACAAATTTCAAGATAGCAAATGTCAAAGATGTCAAATGACAAATGTCACAATGCTAAATGTCAAAAATGACAAATTTCAAGATGGCAAATGTCAAAGATGTCAAATGACAAATGTCACAATGCTAAATGTCTAAAATGAAAAGTGTCACCATGAAAAATGTCAAAAATGACAAATTTCAAGATAGCACATGTCAAAGATGTCAAATGACAAATGTCACAATGCTAAATGTCAAAAATAAAAAGTGTCACCATCTTGAAATTTGTCATTTTTGACATTTTTCATGGTCACACTTTTCATTTTTGACATTTAGCATTGCGACATTTGTCATTTGACATCTTTGACATTTGCCAAAACTGACAAATGTCACAATGCCAAATGTCAAAAATGAAAAGTGTCACCATGAAAAATGTCAAAAATAACAAATTTTAAGATGGCAAATGTCAAAGATGTCAAATGACAAATGTCACAATGCTAAATGTCAAAATGACAAATTTCAAGATGGCAAATGTCAAAGATGTCAAATGACAAATGTCACAATGCTAAATGTCAAAAATGAAAAGTGTCACCATGAAAAATGTCAAAAATGACAAATTTCAAGATGGCAAATGTCAAAGATGGCAAATGACAAATGTCACAATGCTAAATGTCAAAAATGAAAAGTGTCACCACGAAAAATGTCAAAAATAACAAATTTCAAGATGGCAAATGTCAAAGATGTCAAATGACAAATATCACAATGCTAAATGTCAAAAATGACAAATTTTAAGATGGCAAATGTCACAGATGTCAAATGACAAATGTAACAATGCTAAATGTCAAAAATGAAAAGTGTCACTATGAAAAATGTAAAAAATGACAAATTTCAAGATGGCAAATGTCAAATATGTCAAATGACAAATGTCACAATGCTAAATGTCAAAAATGAAAAGTGTCACAATGCTAAATGTCAAAAATGACAAATTTTAAGATGGCAAATGTCAAAACTGACAAATGTCACAATGCTAAATGTCAAAAATGACAAATTTTAAGATGGCAAATGTCACAGATGTCAAATGACAAATGTAACAATGCTAGATGTCAAAAATGAAAAGTGTCACCATGAAAAATGTAAAAAATGACAAATTTCAAGATGGCAAATGTCAAATATGTCAAATGACAAATGTCACAATGCTAAATGTCAAAAATGAAAAGTGTCACAATGCTAAATGTCAAAAATGACAAATTTTAAGATGGCAAATGTCAAAACTGACAAATGTCACAATGCTAAATGTCAAAAATGAAAAGTGTCACCATGAAAAACGTCAAAAATAACAAATTTCAAGATGGCAAATGTCAAAGATGTCAAATGACAAATGTCACAATGCTAAATGTCAAAAATGAAAAGTGTCACCATGAAAAATGTCAAAAATGACAAATTTCAAGATGGCAAATGTCAAAGATGTCAAATGACAAATGTCACAATGCTAAATGTCAAAAATGAAAAGTGTCAACAATGACAAATTTTAAGATGGCAAATGTCTAAGATGTCAAATGACAAATGTCACAATGCTAAATATCA
Source organism: Altica lythri (assembly GCA_964028335.1). Lineage (NCBI taxonomy): Eukaryota > Metazoa > Arthropoda > Insecta > Coleoptera > Chrysomelidae > Altica > Altica lythri. The sequence continues at coordinate 43,430,590 of OZ034800.1, read as the reverse complement.
AAAATGAAAAGTGTCACAATGCTAAATGTCAAAAATGACAAATTTCAAGATGGCAAATGTCAAAACTGACAAATGTCACAATGCTAAATGTCAAAAATGACAAATTTCAAGATGGCAAATGTCAAAGATGTCAAATGACAAATGTCACAATGCTAAATGTCAAAAATGAAAAGTGTCACCATGAAAAATGTCAAAAATGACAAATTTCAAGATGGCAAATGTCAAAACTGACAAATGTCACAATGCTAAATGTCAAAAATGAAAAGTGTCACCATGAAAAACGTCAAAAATAACAAATTTCAAGATGGCAAATGTCAAAGATGTCAAATGACAAATGTCACAATGCTAAATGTCAAAAATGAAAAGTGTCACCATGAAAAATGTCAAAAATGACAAATTTCAAGATGGCAAATGTCAAAGATGTCAAATGACAAATGTCACAATGCTAAATGTCAAAAATGAAAAGTGTCAACAATGACAAATTTTAAGATGGCAAATGTCTAAGATGTCAAATGACAAATGTCACAATGCTAAATATCAAAAATGAAAAGTGTCACAATGCTAAATGTCAAAAATGACAAATTTCAAGATGGCAAATGTCAAAACTGACAAATGTCACAATGCTAAATGTCAAAAATGACAAATTTCAAGATGGCAAATGTCAAAGATGTCAAATGACAAATGTCACAATGCTAAATGTCAAAAATGAAAAGTGTCACCATGAAAAATGTCAAAAATGATAAATTTCAAAATGGCAAATGTCAAAGATGTCAAATGACAAATGTCACAATGCTAAATGTCAAAAATGAAAAGTGTCACCATGAAAAATGTCAAAAATGACAAATTTCAAGATGGCAAATGTCAAAACTGACAAATGTCACAATGATAAATGTCAAAAATGATAAGTGTCACCATGAAAAATGTCAAAAATGACAAATTTCAAGATGGCAAATGTCAAAGATGTCAAATGACAAATGTCACAATGCTAAATGTCAAAAATGAAAAGTGTCACCATGAAAAATGTCAAAAATGACAAATTTCAAGATGGCAGATGTCAAAGATGTCAAATGACAAATGTCACAATGCTAAATGTCAAAAATGAAAAGTGTCACCAGGAAAAATGTCAAAAATGACAAATTTCAAGATGGCAAATATCAAAGATGTCAAATGACAAATGTCACAATGCTAAATGTCAAAAATGAAAAGTGTCACCATGAAAAATGTCATAAATGACAAATTTCAAGGTGGCAAATATCAAAGATGTCAAATGACAAATGTCACAATGCTAAATGTCAAAAATGATAAGTGTCACCATGAAAAATGTCAAAAATAACAAATTTCAAGATGGCAAATGTCCAAGATGTCAAATGACAAATGTTACAATGCTAAATGTCAAAAATGAAAAGTGTCACCATAAAATGTCAAAAATGACAAATTTCAAGATGGCAAATGTCAAAAATGCAAATGACAAATGTCACAATGCTAAATGTCAAAAATGATAAGTGTCACCATGAAAAATGTCAAAAATAACAAATTTCAAGATGGCAAATGTCAAAGATGTCAAATGACAAATGTCACAATGCTAAATGTCAAAAATAAAAAGTGTCACCATGAAAAATGTCAAAAATGACAAATTTAAAGATGGCAAATGTCAAAGATGTCAAATGACAAATGTCACAATGCTAAATGTCAAAAATGAAAAGTGTCACAACGCTAAATGTCAAAAATGACAAATTTTAAGATGGCAAATGTCACAATGCTAAATGTCAAAAATGAAAATGTCACCATGAAAAATGTCAAAAATAACAAATTTCAAGATAGCAAATGTCAAAGATGTCAAATGACAAATGTCACAATGCTAAATGTCAAAAATGACAAATTTCAAGATGGCAAATGTCAAAGATGTCAAATGACAAATGTCACAATGCTAAATGTCAAAAATGAAAAGTGTCACCATGAAAAATGTCAAAAATGACAAATTTCAAGATGGCAAATGTCAAAGATGTCAAATAACAAATGTCACAATGCTAAATGTCAAAAATAAAAAGTGTCACCATAAAAAATGTCAAAAATGACAAATTTCAAGATGGCAAATGTCAAAACTGACAAATGTCACAATGCTAAATGTCAAAAATGAAAAGTGTCACCATGAAAAATGTCAAAAATGACAAATTTCAAGATGGCAAATGTCAAAGATGTCAAATGACAAATGTCACAATGCTAAATGTCAAAAATGAAAAGTGTCAAAAATGACAAATTTCAAGATGGCAAATGTCTAAGATGTCAAATGACAAATGTCACAATGCTAAATGTCAAAAATGAAAAGTGTCACCATGAAAAATGACAAATTTCAAGATGGCAAATGTCAAAACTGACAAATGTCACAATGCTAAATGTCAAAAATGAAAAGTTTCACCATGAAAAATGTCAAAAATAACAAATTTCAAGATGACAAATGTCAAAGATGTCAAATGACAAATGTCACAATGCTAAATGTCAAAAATGACAAATTTCAAGATGGCAAATGTCAAAGATGTCAAATGACAAATGTCACAATGCTAAATGTCAAAAATGAAAAGTGTCACGATGAAAAATGTCAAAAATGACAAATTTCAAGATGGCAAATGTCAAAACTGACAAATGTCACAATGATAAATGTCAAAAATGAAAAGTGTCACCATGAAAAATGTCAAAAATAACAAATTTCAAGATGGCAAATGTCAAAGATGTCAAATGACAAATGTCACAATGCTAAATGTCAAAAATAAAAGGTGTCACCATGAAAAATGTCAAAAATAACAAATTTCAAGATGGCAAATGTCAAATATGTCAAATGACAAATGTCACAATGCTTAATGTCAAAAATGAAAAGTGTCACCATGAAAAATGTCAAAAATGACAAATTTCAAGATGGCAAATGTCAAAGATGTCAAATGACAATTGTCACAATGCTAAATGTCAAAAATGAAAAGTGTCACCATGAAAAATGTCAAAAATAACAAATTTCAAGATGGCAAATGTCAAATGACAAATGTCACAATGCTAAATGTCAAAAATGAAAAGTGTCACCATGAAAAATGTCAAAAATGACAAATTTCAAGATAGCAAATGTCAAAACTGACAAATGTCACAATGCTAAATGTCAAAAATGAAAAGTGTCACCATGAAAAATGTCAAAAATGACAAATTTCAAGATGGCAAATGTCAAAGATGTCAAATGACAAATGTCACAATGCTAAATGTCAAAAATGAAAAGTGTCACCATGAAAAATGTCAAAAATGACAAGTTTCAAGATGGCAAATGTCAAAGATGTCAAATGACAAATGTCACAATGCTAAATGTCAAAAATGAAAAGTGTCACCATGAAAAATGTCAAAAATGACAAATTTCAAGATGGCAAATGTCAAAACTGACAAATGTCACAATGCTAAATGTCAAAAATGAAAAGTGTCACCATGAAAAATGTCAAAAATAACAAATTTCAAGATGGCAAATGTCAAAGATGTCAAATGACAAATGTCACAATGCTAAATGTCAAAAATGACAAATTTCAAGATGGCAAATGTCAAAGATGTCAAATGACAAATGTCACAATGCTAAATGTCAAAAATGAAAAGTGTCACCATGAAAAATGTCAAAAATGACAAATTTCAAGATGGCAAATGTCAAAACTGACAAATGTCACAATGCTAAATGTCAAAAATGAAAAGTGTCACCATGAAAAATGTCAAAAATGACAAATTTCAAGATGGCAAATGTCAAAACTGACAAATGTCACAATGATAAATGTCAAAAATGATAAGTGTCATTATGAAAAATGTCAAAAATGACAAATTTCAAGATGGCAAATGTCAAAGATGTCAAATGACAAATGTCAAAAATGAAAAGTGTCACCATGAAAAATGTCAAAAATGACAAATTTCAAGATGGCAAATGTCAAAGATGTCAAATGACAAATGTCACAATGCTAAATGTCAAAAATGAAAAGTGTCACCAGGAAAAATGTCAAAAATGACAAATTTCAAGATGGCAAATATCAAAGATGTCAAATGACAAATGTCACAATGCTAAATGTCAAAAATGAAAAGTGTCACCATGAAAAATGTCATAAATGACAAATTTCAAGGTGGCAAATATCAAAGATGTCAAATGACAAATGTCACAATGCTAAATGTCAAAAATGATAAGTGTCACCATGAAAAATGTCAAAAATAACAAATTTCAAGATGGCAAATGTCCAAGATGTCAAATGACAAATGTTACAATGCTAAATGTCAAAAATGAAAAGTGTCACCATAAAATGTCAAAAATGACAAATTTCAAGATGGCAAATGTCAAAAATGCAAATGACAAATGTCACAATGCTAAATGTCAAAAATGATAAGTGTCACCATGAAAAATGTCAAAAATAACAAATTTCAAGATGGCAAATGTCAAAGATGTCAAATGACAAATGTCACAATGCTAAATGTCAAAAATAAAAAGTGTCACCATGAAAAATGTCAAAAATGACAAATTTCAAGATGGCAAATGTCAAAGATGTCAAATGACAAATGTCACAATGCTAAATATCAAAAATGAAAAGTGTCACAACGCTAAATGTCAAAAATGACAAATTTTAAGATGGCAAATGTCACAATGCTAAATGTCAAAAATGAAAATGTCACCATGAAAAATGTCAAAAATAACAAATTTCAAGATAGCAAATGTCAAAGATGTCAAATGACAAATGTCACAATGCTAAATGTCAAAAATGACAAATTTCAAGATGGCAAATGTCAAAGATGTCAAATGACAAATGTCACAATGCTAAATGTCAAAAATGAAAAGTGTCACCATGAAAAATGTCAAAAATGACAAATTTCAAGATGGCAAATGTCAAAGATGTCAAATGACAAATGTCACAATGCTAAATGTCAAAAATGAAAAGTGTCACCATAAAAAATGTCAAAAATGACAAATTTCAAGATGGCAAATGTCAAAACTGACAAATGTCACAATGCTAAATGTCAAAAATGAAAAGTGTCACCATGAAAAATGTCAAAAATGACAAATTTCAAGATGGCAAATGTCAAAGATGTCAAATGACAAATGTCACAATGCTAAATGTCAAAAATGAAAAGTGTCAAAAATGACAAATTTCAAGATGGCAAATGTCTAAGATGTCAAATGACAAATGTCACAATGCTAAATGTCAAAAATGAAAAGTGTCACCATGAAAAATGACAAATTTCAAGATGGCAAATGTCAAAACTGACAAATGTCACAATGCTAAATGTCAAAAATGAAAAGTTTCACCATGAAAAATGTCAAAAATAACAAATTTCAAGATGACAAATGTCAAAGATGTCAAATGACAAATGTCACAATGCTAAATGTCAAAAATGACAAATTTCAAGATGGCAAATGTCAAAGATGTCAAATGACAAATGTCACAATGCTAAATGTCAAAAATGAAAAGTGTCACGATGAAAAATGTCAAAAATGACAAATTTCAAGATGGCAAATGTCAAAACTGACAAATGTCACAATGATAAATGTCAAAAATGAAAAGTGTCACCATGAAAAATGTCAAAAATAACAAATTTCAAGATGGCAAATGTCAAAGATGTCAAATGACAAATGTCACAATGCTAAATGTCAAAAATAAAAGGTGTCACCATGAAAAATGTCAAAAATAACAAATTTCAAGATGGCAAATGTCAAATATGTCAAATGACAAATGTCACAATGCTTAATGTCAAAAATGAAAAGTGTCACCATGAAAAATGTCAAAAATGACAAATTTCAAGATGGCAAATGTCAAAGATGTCAAATGACAATTGTCACAATGCTAAATGTCAAAAATGAAAAGTGTCACCATGAAAAATGTCAAAAATAACAAATTTCAAGATGGCAAATATCAAATGACAAATGTCACAATGCTAAATGTCAAAAATGAAAAGTGTCACCATGAAAAATGTCAAAAATGACAAATTTCAAGATAGCAAATGTCAAAACTGACAAATGTCACAGTGCTAAATGTCAAAAATGAAAAGTGTCACCATGAAAAATGTCAAAAATGACAAATTTCAAGATGGCAAATGTCAAAGATGTCAAATGACAAATGTCACAATGCTAAATGTCAAAAATGAAAAGTGTCACCATGAAAAATGTCAAAAATGACAAATTTCAAGATGGCAAATGTCAAAGATGTCAAATGACAAATGTCACAATGCTAAATGTCAAAAATGAAAAGTGTCACCATGAAAAATGTCAAAAATGACAAATTTCAAGATGGCAAATGTCAAAACTGACAAATGTCACAATGCTAAATGTCAAAAATGAAAAGTGTCACCATGAAAAATGTCAAAAATAACAAATTTCAAGATGGCAAATGTCAAAGATGTCAAATGACAAATGTCACAATGCTAAATGTCAAAAATGACAAATTTCAAGATGGCAAATGTCAAAGATGTCAAATGACAAATGTCACAATGCTAAATGTCAAAAATGAAAAGTGTCACCAAGGAAAATTTCAAAAATGACAAATTTCAAGATGGCAAATGTCAAAACTGACAAATGTCACAATGCTAAATGTCAAAAATGAAAAGTGTCACCATGAAAAATGTCAAAAATGACAAATTTCAAGATGGCAAATGTCAAAGATGTCAAATGACATATATCACAATGCTAAATGTCAAAAATGAAAGGTGTCACCATGAAAAATGTCAAAAGTAACAAATTTCAAGATGGCAAATGTCAAAGATGTCAAATGACAAATGTCACAATGCTAAATGTCAAAAATGAAAAGTGTCACCATGAAAAATGTCAAAAATGACAAATTTCAAGATGGCAAATGTCAAAGATGTCAAATGACAATTGTCACAATGCTAAATGTCAAAAATGAAAAGTGTCACCATGAAAAATGTCAAAAATAACAAATTTCAAGATGGCAAATGTCAAATGGCAAATGTCACAATGCTAAATGTCAAAAATGAAAAGTGTCACCATGAAAAATGTCAAAAATGACAAATTTCAAGATGGCAAATGTCAAAGATGTCGAATATGACAAATGTCACAATGCTAAATGTCAAAAATGAAAAGTGTCACCATAAAAAATGTCAAAAATGACAAATTTCAAGATGGCAAATATCAAAGATGTCAAATGACAAATGTCACAATGCTAAATGTCAAAAATGAAAAGTGTCACCATGAAAAATGTCAAAAATGACAAATTTCAAGATGGCAAATATCAAAGATGTCAAATGACAAATGTCACAATGCTAAATGTCAAAAATGACAAATTTCAAGATGGCAAATGTCAAAGATGTCAAATGACAAATGTCACAATGCTAAATGTCAAAAATGAAGAGTGTCACCATGAAAAATGTCAAAAATGACAAATTTCAAGATGGCAAATGTCAAAGATGTCAAATGACAAATGTCACAATGCTAAATGTCAAAAATAAAAAGTGTCACCATGAAAAATGTCAAAAATAACAAATTTCAAGATGGCAAATGTCAAAGATGTCAAATGACAAATGTCACAATGCTAAATGTCAAAAATGAAAAGTGTCACCATGAAAAATGTCAAATATAACAAATTTAAAAGATGGCAAATGTCAAAGATGTCAAATGACAAATGTCACAATGCTAAATGTCAAAAATGAAAAGTGTCACCATGAAAAATGTCAAAAATAACAAATTTCAAGATGGCAAATGTCAAAGATGTCAAATGACAAATGTCACAATGCTAAATGTCAAAAATGAAAAGTGTCACCATAAAAAATGTCAAAAATGACAAACTTCAAGATGGCAAATGTCAAAACTGACAAATGTCACAATGCTAAATGTCAAAAATGATAAGTGTCACCATGAAAAATGTCAAAAATGACAAATTTCAAGATGGCAAATGTCCAAGATGTCAAATGACAAATGTCACAATGCTAAATGTCAAAAATGACAAATTTCAAGATGGCAAATGTCCAAGATGTCAAATGACAAATGTCACAATGCTAAATGTCAAAAATGAAAAGTGTCACCATGAAAAATGTCAAAAATGACAAATTTCAAGATGGCAAATATCACAGATGTCAAATGACAAATGTCACAATGCTAAATGTCAAAAATGACAAATTTCAAGATGGCAAATGCCAAAGATGTCAAATGACAAATGTCACAATGCTAAATGTTAAAAATGAAAAGTGTCACCATGAAAAATGTCAAAAATGACAAATTTCAAGATGGCAAATGTCAAAGATGTCAAATGACAAATGTCACAATGCTAAATGTCAAAAATGAAAAGTGTCACCATGAAAAATGTCAAAAATAACAAATTTCAAGATGGCAAATGTCAAAGATGTCAAATGACAAATGTCACAATGGTAAATGTCAAAAATGAAAAGTGTCACCATGAAAAATGTCAAAAATGACAAATTTCAAGATGGCAAATGTCAAAGATGTCAAATGACAAATGTCACAATGCTAACTGTCAAAAATGAAAAGTGTCACCATAAAATGTCAAAAATAACAAATTTCAAGATGGCAAATGTCAAAGATGTCAAATGACAAATGTCACAATGCTAAATGTCAAAAATGAAAAGTGTCACCATGAAAAATGTCAAAAATGACAAATTTCAAGATGGCAAATGTCAAAGATGTCAAATGACAAATGTCACAATGCTAAATGTCAAAAATGAAAAGTGTCACCATGAAAAATGTCAAAAATAACAAATTTCAAGATAACAAATGTCAAAGATCTCAAATGACAAATGTCACAATGCTAAATGTCAAAAATGAAAAGTGTCACCATAAAAAATGTCAAAAATGACAAATTTTAAAATGGCAAATGTCAAAACTGACAAATGTCACAATGCTAAATGTCAAAAATGATAAGTGTCACCATGAAAAATGTCAAAAATGACAAATTTCAAGATGGCAAATGTCCAAGATGTCAAATGACAAATGTCACAATGCTAAATGTCAAAAATGACAAATTTCAAGATGGCAAATGTCAAAGATGTCAAATGACAAATGTCACAATGCTAAATGTCAAAAATGAAAAGTGTCACCATGAAAAATGTCAAAAATGAAAAGTGTCACCATGAAAAATGTCAAAAATGACAAATTTCAAGATGGCAAATGTCAAAGATGTCGAATATGACAAATGTCACAATGCTAAATGTCAAAAATGAAAAGTGTCACCATGAAAAATGTCAAAAATGACAAATTTCAAGATGGCAAATGTCAAAGATGTCAAATGACAAATGTCACAATGCTAAATGTCAAAAATGAAAAGTGTCACCATGAAAAATGTCAAAAATGACAAATTTCAAGATGGCAAATATCACAGATGTCAAATGACAAATGTCACAATGCTAAATGTCAAAAATGAAAAGTGTCACCATGAAAAATGTCAAAAATGACAAATTTCAAGATGGCAAATGTCAAAACTGACAAATGTCACAATGCTAAATGTCAAAAATGATAAGTGTCACCATGAAAAATGTCAAAAATGACAAATTTCAAGATGGCAAATGTCCAACATGTCAAATGACAAATGTCACAATGTTAAATGTCAAAAATGACAAATTTCAAGATGGCAAATGTCAAAGATGTCAAATGACAAATGTCACAATGCTAAATGTCAAAAATAAAAAGTGTCACCATGAAAAATGTCAAAAATGACAAATTTCAAGATGGCAAATGTCAAAGATGTCAAATGACAAATGTCACAATGCTAAATGTCAAAAATGAAAAGTGTCACCATGAAAAATGTCAAAAATAACAAATTTCAAGATGGCAAATGTCTAAGATGTCAAATGACAAATGTCAAAATGCTAAATGTCAAAAATGAAAAGTGTCACCGTGAAAAATGTCAAAAATGACAAATTTTAAGATGGCAAATGTCAAAGATGTCAAATGACAAATGTCACAATGCTAAATGTCAAAAATGAAAAGTGTCACCATGAAAAATGTCAAAAATGACAAATTTCAAGATGGCAAATGTCAAAGATGTCAAATGACAAATGTCACAATGCTAAATGTCAAAAATGAAAAGTGTCCCTATGAAAAATATCAATAATGACAAATTTCAAAATGGCAAATGTCAAAGATGTCAATTGACAAATGTCACAATGCTAAATGTCAAAAATGAAAAGTGTCACCATGAAAAATGTCAAAAATGACAAATTTCAAGATGGCAAATGTCAAAGATGTCGAATATGACAAATGTCACAATGCTAAATGTCAAAAATGAAAAGTGTCACCATAAAAAATGTCAAAAATGACAAATTTCAAGATGGCAAATATCAAAGATGTCAAATGACAAATGTCACAATGCTAAATGTCAAAAATGAAAAGTGTCACCATGAAAAATGTCAAAAATGACAAATTTCAAGATGGCAAATGTCAAAGATGTCAAATGACAAATGTCACAATGCTAAATGTCAAAAATGAAAAGTGTCACAATGCTAAATGTCAAAAATGACAAATTTTAAGATAGCAAATGTCACAATGCTAAATGTCAAAAATAAAAAGTGTCACCATGAAAAATGTCAAAAATAACAAATTTCAAGATAGCAAATGTCAAAGATGTCAAATGACAAATGTCACAATGCTAAATGTCAAAAATAACAAATTTCAAGATGGCAAATGTCAAAGATGTCAAATGACAAATGTCACAATGCTAAATGTCAAAAATGAAAAGTGTCACCATGAAAAATGTCAAAAATGACAAATTTCAAGATGGCAAATGTCAAAGATGTCAAATGACAAATGTCACAATGCTAAATGTCAAAAATAAAAAGTGTCACCATGAAAAATGTCAAAAATGACAAATTTCAAGATGGCAAATGTCAAAGATGTCAAATGACAAATGTCACAATGCTAAATGTCAAAAATGAAAAGTGTCACCATGAAAAATGTCAAAAATGACAAATTTCAAGATGGCAAATGTCAAAGATGTCAAATGACAAATGCCACAATGCTAAATGTCAAAAATGAAAAGTGTCACCATGAAAAATGTCAAAAATGACAAATTTCAAGATGGCAAATGTCAAAGATGTCAAATGACAAATGTCACAATGCTAACTGTCAAAAATGAAAAGTGTCACCATAAAATGTCAAAAATAACAAATTTCAAGATGGCAAATGTCAAAGATGTCAAATGACAAATGTCACAATGCTAAATGTCAAAAATGAAAAGTGTCACCATGAAAAATGTCAAAAATGACAAATTTCAAGATGGCAAATGTCAAAGATGTCAAATGACAAATGCCACAATGCTAAATGTCAAAAATGAAAAGTGTCACCATGAAAAATGTCAAAAATGACAAATTTCAAGATGGCAAATGTCAAAACTGACAAATGTCACAATGCTAAATGTCAAAAATGATAAGTGTCACCATGAAAAATGTCAAAAATGACAAATTTCAAGATGGCAAATGTCCAACATGTCAAATGACAAATGTCACAATGTTAAATGTCAAAAATGACAAATTTCAAGATGGCAAATGTCAAAGATGTCAAATGACAAATGTCACAATGCTAAATGTCAAAAATAAAAAGTGTCACCATGAAAAATGTCAAAAATGACAAATTTCAAGATGGCAAATGTCAAAGATGTCAAATGAAAAATGTCACAATGCTAAATGTCAAAAATGAAAAGTGTCACCATGAAAAATGTCAAAAATAACAAATTTCAAGATGGCAAATGTCAAAGATGTCAAATGACAAATGCCACAATGCTAAATGTCAAAAATGAAAAGTGTCACCATGAAAAATGTCAAAAATGACAAATTTCAAGATGGCAAATGTCAAAACTGACAAATGTCACAATGCTAAATGTCAAAAATGATAAGTGTCACCATGAAAAATGTCAAAAATGACAAATTTCAAGATGGCAAATGTCCAACATGTCAAATGACAAATGTCACAATGTTAAATGTCAAAAATGACAAATTTCAAGATGGCAAATGTCAAAGATGTCAAATGACAAATGTCACAATGCTAAATGTCAAAAATAAAAAGTGTCACCATGAAAAATGTCAAAAATGACAAATTTCAAGATGGCAAATGTCAAAGATGTCAAATGAAAAATGTCACAATGCTAAATGTCAAAAATGAAAAGTGTCACCATGAAAAATGTCAAAAATAACAAATTTCAAGATGGCAAATGTCTAAGATGTCAAATGACAAATGTCAAAATGCTAAATGTCAAAAATGAAAAAAGTCACCGTGAAAAATGTCAAAAATGACAAATTTTAAGATGGCAAATGTCAAAGATGTCAAATGACAAATGTCACAATGCTGAATGTCAAAAATGACAAATTTCAAGATGGCAAATGTCAAAGATGTCAAATGACAAATGTCACAATGCTAAATGTCAAAAATGAAAAGTGTCACCATGAAAAATATCAAAAATGACAAATTTCAAGATGGCAAATATCAAAACTGAGAAATGTCACAATGCTAAATGTCAAAAATGAAAAGTGTCACCATGAAAAATGTCAAAAATGACAAATTTCAAGATGGCAAATGTCAAAGATGTCAAATGACAAATGTCACAATGCTAAATGTCAAAAATGAAAAGTGTCAAAAATGACAAATTTCAAGATGGCAAATGTCTAAGATGTCAAATGACAAATGTCACAATGCTAAATGTCAAAAATGAAAAGTGTCACCATGAAAAATGTCAAAAATGACAAATTTCAAGATGGCAAATGTCAAAACTGACAAATGTCACAATGCTAAATGTCAAAAATGATAAGTGTCACCATGAAAAATGTCAAAAATGACAAATTTCAAGATGGCAAATGTCCAACATGTCAAATGACAAATGTCACAATGTTAAATGTCAAAAATGACAAATTTCAAGATGGCAAATGTCAAAGATGTCAAATGACAAATGTCACAATGCTAAATGTCAAAAATAAAAAGTGTCACCATGAAAAATGTCAAAAATGACAAATTTCAAGATGGCAAATGTCAAAGATGTCAAATGAAAAATGTCACAATGCTAAATGTCAAAAATGAAAAGTGTCACCATGAAAAATGTCAAAAATAACAAATTTCAAGATGGCAAATGTCTAAGATGTCAAATGACAAATGTCAAAATGCTAAATGTCAAAAATGAAAAAAGTCACCGTGAAAAATGTCAAAAATGACAAATTTTAAGATGGCAAATGTCAAAGATGTCAAATGACAAATGTCACAATGCTGAATGTCAAAAATGACAAATTTCAAGATGGCAAATATCAAAACTGAGAAATGTCACAATGCTAAATGTCAAAAATGAAAAGTGTCACCATGAAAAATGTCAAAAATGACAAATTTCAAGATGGCAAATGTCAAAGATGTCAAATGACAAATGTCACAATGCTAAATGTCAAAAATGAAAAGTGTCAAAAATGACAAATTTCAAGATGGCAAATGTCTAAGATGTCAAATGACAAATGTCACAATGCTAAATGTCAAAAATGAAAAGTGTCACCATGAAAAATGTCAAAAATGACAAATTTTAAGATGGCAAATGTCAAAACTGACAAATGTCACAATGCTAAATGTCAAAAATGAAAAGTGTCACCATGAAAAATGTCAAAAATAACAAATTTCAAGATGGCAAATGTCAAAGATGTCAAATGACAAATGTCACAATGCTAAATGTCAAAAATGACAAATTTCAAGATGGCAAATGTCAAAGATGTCAAATGACAAATGTCACAATGCTAAATGTCAAAAATGAAAAGTGTCACCATGAAAAATGTCAAAAATGACAAATTTCAAGATGGCAAATGTCAAAACTGACAAATGTCACAATGCTAAATGTCAAAAATGAAAAGTGTTACCATAAAAAATGTCAAAAATAACAAATTTTAAGATGGCAAATGTCAAATATGTCAAATGACAAATGTCACAATGCTAAATGTCAAAAATGAAAGGTGTCACCATGAAAAATGTCAAAAATAACAAATTTCAAGATGGCAAATGTCAAATGACAAATGTCACAATGCTAAATGTCAAAAATGAAAAGTGTCACCATAAAAAATGTCAAAAATGACAAATTTCAAGATGGCAAATGTCAAAGATGTCAAATGACAATTGTCACAATGCTAAATGTCAAAAATGAAAAGTGTCTCCATGAAAAATGTCAAAAATAACAAATTTCAAGATGGCAAATGACAAATGTCACAATGCTAAATGTCAAAAATGAAAAGTGTCACCATGAAAAATGTCAAAAATGACAAATTTCAAGATGGCAAATGTCAAAACTGACAAATGTCACAATGCTAAATGTCAAAAATGAAAAGTGTCACCATGAAAAATGTCAAAAATAACAAATTTCAAGATGGCAAATGTCAAAGATGTCAAATGACAAATGTCACAATGCTAAATGTTAAAAATGAAAAGTGTCACCATCAAAAATGTCAAAAATGACAAATTTCAAGACGGCAAATATCAAAGATGTCAAATGACAAATGTCACAATGCTAAATGTCAAAAATGACAAATTTCAAGAAGGCAAATGTCAAAGATGTCAAATGACAAATGTCACAATGCTAAATGTCAAAAATGAAAAGTGTCACCATGAAAAATGTCAAAAATGACAAATTTCAAGATGGCAAATGTCAAAGATGTCAAATGACAAATGTCACAATGCTAAATGTCAAAAATGATAAGTGTCACCATGAAAAATGTCAAAAATAACAAATTTCAAGATGGCAAATGTCAAAGATGTCAAATGACAAATGTCACAATGCTAAATGTCAAAAATGAAAAGTGTCACCATGAAAAATGTCAAAAATGACAAATTTCAAGATGGCAAATGTCAAAGATGTCAAATGACAAATGTCACATTGCTAAATGTCAAAAATGAAAAGTGTCACCATAAAAAATGTCAAAAATAACAAATTTCAAGATGGCAAATGTCAAAGGTATCAAATGACAAATGTCACAATGCGAAATGTCAAAAATGAAAAGTGTCACCATGAAAAATGTCAAAAATGACAAATTTCAAGATAGCAAATGTCCAAGATGTCAAATGACGAATGTCACAATGCTAAATGTCAAAAATGACAAAGTTCAAGATGGAAAATGTCAAAGATGTCAAATGACAAATGTCACAATGCTTAATGTCAAAAATGAAAAGTGTGACCATGAAAAATGTCAAAAATGACAAATTTCAAGATGGCAAATGTCAAAGATGTCAAATGACAAATGTCACAATGCTAAATGTCAAAAATGAAAAGTGTCACCATGAAAAATGTCAAAAATGACAAATTTCAAGATGGCAAATATCAAAACTGACAAATGTCACAATGCTAAATGTCAAAAATGATAAGTGTCACCATGAAAAATGTCAAAAATGACAAATTTCAAGATGGCAAATGTCCAAGATGTCAAATGACAAATGTCACAATGCTAAATGTCAAAAATGACAAATTTCAAGATGGCAAATGTCAAAGATGTCAAATGACAAATGTCACAATGCTAAATGTCAAAAATGAAAAGTGTCACCATGAAAACTGTCAAAAATGACAAATTTCAAGATGGCAAATGTCAAAGATGTCAAATGACAAACGTCACAATGCTAAATGTAAAAAATGAAAAGTGTCACCATGAAAAATGTCAAAAATGACAAATTTCAAGATGGCAAATGTCAAAGATGTCAAATGACAAATGTCACAATGCTAAATGTCAAAAATGAAAAGTGTCACAATGCTAAATGTCAACAATGACAAATTTTAAGATGGCAAATGTCACAATGCTAAATGTCAAAAATAAAAAGTGTCACCATGAAAAATGTCAAAAATAACAAATTTCAAGATAGCAAATGTCAAAGATGTCAAATGACAAATGTCACAATGCTAAATGTATAAATGACAAATTTCAAGATGGCAAATGTCAAAGATGTCAAATGACAAATGTCACAATGCTAAATGTCAAAAATGAAAAGTGTCACCATGAAAAATGTCAAAAATGACAAATTTCAAGATGGCAAATGTCAAAGATGTCAAATGACAAATGTCACAATGCTAAATGTCAAAAATAAAAAGTGTCACCATGAAAAATGTCAAAAATGACAAATTTCAAGATGGCAAATGTCACAATGCTAAATGTCAAAAATGAAAAGTGTCACCATGAAAAATGTCAAAAATGACAAATTTCAAGATGGCAAATGTCAAAGATGTCAAATGACAAATGTCACAATGCTAAATGTCAAAAATGAAAAGTGTCAAAAATGGCAAATTTCAAGATGGCAAATGTCTAAGATGTCAAATGACAAATGTCACAATGCTAAATGTCAAAAATGAAAAGTGTCACCATGAAAAATGTCAAAAATGACAAATTTCAAGATGGCAAATGTCAAAACTGACAAATGTCACAATGCTAAATGTCAAAAATGAAAAGTGTCACCATGAAAAATGTTAAAAATTACAAATTTCAAGATGGCAAATGTTAAAGATGTCAAATGACAAATGTCACAATGCTAAATGTCAAAAATGAAAAGTGTCACCATGAAAAATGTCAAAGATGACAAATTTCAAGATGGCAAATGTCAAAGATGTCAAATGACAAATGTCACAATGCTAAATGTCAAAAATGAAAAGTGTCACAATGCTAAATGTCAAAAATGACAAATTTTAAGATGGCAAATGTCACAATGCTAAATGTCAAAAATAAAAAGTGTCACCATGAAAAATGTCAAAAATAACAAATTTCAAGATAGCAAATGTCAAAGATGTCAAATGACAAATGTCACAATGCTAAATGTCAAAAATGACAAATTTCAAGATGGCAAATGTCAAAGATGTCAAATGACAAATGTCACAATGCTAAATGTCAAAAATGAAAAGTGTCACCATGAAAAATGTCAAAAATGACAAATTTCAAGATGGCAAATGTCAAAGATGTCAAATGACAAATGTCACAATGCTAAATGTCAAAAATAAAAAGTGTCACCATGAAAAATGTCAAAAATGACAAATTTCAAGATGGCAAATGTCAAAACTGACAAATGTCACAATGCTAAATGTCAAAAATGAAAAGTGTCACCATGAAAAATGTCAAAAATGACAAATTTCAAGATGGCAAATGTCAAAGATGTCAAATGACAAGTGTCACAATGCTAAATGTCAAAAATGACAAATTTCAAGATGGCAAATGTCAAAACTGACAAATGTCACAATGCTAAATGTCAAAAATGAAAAGTGTCACCATGAAAAATGTCAAAAATAACAAATTTCAAGATGGCAAATGTCAAAGATGTCAAATGACAAATGTCACAATGCCAAATGTCAAAAATGACAAATTTCAAGATGGCAAATGTTAAAGATGTCAAATGACAAATGTCACAATGCTAAATGTCAAAAATGAAAAGTGTCACCATGAAAAATGTCAAAAATGACAAATTTCAAGATGGCAAATGTCAAAGATGTCAAATGACAAATGTCACAATGCTAAATGTCAAAAATGAAAAGTGTCACCATGAAAAATATCAAAAATGACAAATTTCAAGATGGCAAATGTCAAAACTGACAAATGTCACAATGCTAAATGTCAAAAATGAAAAGTGTCACCATGAAAAATGTCAAAAATGACAATTTTCAAGATGGCAAATGTCAAAGATGTCAAATGACAAATGTCACAATGCTAAATGTCAAAAATGAAAAGTGTCAAAAATGACAAATTTCAAGATGGCAAATGTCTAAGATGTTAAATGACAAATGTCACAATGCTAAATGTCACAAATGAAAAGTGTCACCATGAAAAATGTCAAAAATGACAAATTTTAAGATGGCAAATGTCAAAACTGACAAATGTCACAATGCTAAATGTCAAAAATGAAAAGTGTCACCATGAAAAATGTCAAAAATAACAAATTTCAAGATGGCAAATGTCAAAGATGTCAAATGACAAATGTCACAATGCTAAATGTCAAAAATGAAAAGTGTCACCATGAAAAATGTCAAAAATGACAAATTTCAAGATGGCAAATGTCAAAACTGACAAATGTCACAATGCTAAATGTCAAAAATGAAAAGTGTCACCATAAAAAATGTCAAAAATAACAAATTTCAAGATGGCAAATGTCAAAGATGTCAAATGACAAATGTCACAATGCTAAATGTCAAAAATGAAAAGTGTCACCATGAAAAATGTCAAAAATGACAAATTTCAAGATGGCAAATATCAAAACTGACAAATGTCACAATGCTAAATGTAAAAAATGATAAGTGTCACCATGAAAAATGTCAAAAATGACAAATTTCAAGATAGCAAATGTCCAAGATGTCAAATGACGAATGTCACAATGCTAAATGTTAAAAATGAAAAGTGTCACCATCAAAAATGTCAAAAATGACAAATTTCAAGATGGCAAATATCAAAGATGTCAAATGACAAATGTCACAATGCTAAATGTCAAAAATGACAAATTTCAAGAAGGCAAATGTCAAAGATGTCAAATGACAAATGTCACAATGCTAAATGTCAAAAATGAAAAGTGTCACCATGAAAAATGTCAAAAATGACAAATTTCAAGATGGCAAATGTCAAAGATGTCAAATGACAAATGTCACAATGCTAAATGTCAAAAATGACAAATTTCAAGATGGCAAATGTCAAAGATGTCAAATGACAAATGTCACAATGCTAAATGTCAAAAATGACAAATTTCAAGATGGCAAATGTCAAAGATGTCAAATGACAAATGTCACAATGCTAAATGTCAAAAATGAAAAGTGTCACCATGAAAAATGTCAAAAATGACAAATTTCAAGATGGCAAATGTCAAAACTGACAAATGTCACAATGCTAAATGTCAAAAATGAAAAGTGTCACCATGAAAAATGTCAAAAATAACAAATTTCAAGATGGCAAATGTCAAAGATGTTAAATGACAAATGTCACAATGCTAAATGTCAAAAATGAAAGGTGTCACCATGAAAAATGTCAAAAATAACAAATTTCAAGATGGCAAATGTCAAAGATGTCAAATGACAAATGTCACAATGCTAAATGTCAAAAATGAAAAGTGTCACCATGAAAAATGTCAAAAATGACAAATTTCAAGATGGCAAATGTCAAAACTGACAAATGTCACAATGCTAAATGTCAAAAATGAAAAGTGTCACCATAAAAAATGTCAAAAATAACAAATTTCAAGATGGCAAATGTCAAAGATGTCAAATGACAAATGTCACAATGCTAAATGTCAAAAATGAAAGGTGTCACCATGAAAAATGTCAAAAATAACAAATTTCAAGATGACAAATGTCAAAGATGTCAAATGACAAAAGTCACAATGCTAAATGTCAAAAATGAAAAGTGTCACCATGAAAAATGTCAAAAATGACAAATTTCAAGATGGCAAATGTCAAAGATGTCAAATGACAATTGTCACAATGCTAAATGTCAAAAATGAAAAGTGTCTCCATGAAAAATGTCAAAAATAACAAATTTCAAGTTGGCAAATGTCAAATGACAAATGTCACAATGCTAAATGTCAAAAATGAAAAGTGTCACCATGAAAAATGTCAAAAATGACAAATTTCAAGATGGCAAATGTCAAAACTGACAAATGTCACAATGCCAAATGTCAAAAATGAAAAGTGTCACCATGAAAAATGTCAAAAATAACAAATTTTAAGATGGCAAATGTCAAAGATGTCAAATGACAAATGTCACAATGCTAAATGTTAAAAATGAAAAGTGTCACCATCAAAAATGTCAAAAATGACAAATTTCAAGATGGCAAATATCAAAGATGTCAAATGACAAATGTCACAATGCTAAATGTCAAAAATGACAAATTTCAAGAGGGCAAATGTCAAAGATGTCAAATGACAAATGTCACAATGCTAAATGTCAAAAATGAAAAGTGTCACCATGAAAAATGTCAAAAATGACAAATTTCAAGATGGCAAATGTCAAAGA
Organism: Altica lythri; assembly: GCA_964028335.1. NCBI lineage: Eukaryota > Metazoa > Arthropoda > Insecta > Coleoptera > Chrysomelidae > Altica > Altica lythri. The sequence goes on along the minus strand of OZ034800.1, from coordinate 43,410,670 downwards.
TGTCAAATGACAAATGTCACAATGCTAAATGTCAAAAATGACAAATTTCAAGATGGCAAATGTCAAAACTGACAAATGTCACAATGCTAAATGTCAAAAATGAAAAGTGTCACCATGAAAAATGTCAAAAATAACAAATTTCAAGATGGCAAATGTCAAAGATGTCAAATGACAAATGTCACAATGCTAAATGTCAAAAATGACAAATTTCAAGATGGCAAATGTTAAAGATGTCAAATGACAAATGTCACAATGCTAAATGTCAAAAATGAAAAGTGTCACCATGAAAAATGTCAAAAATGACAAATTTCAAGATGGCAAATGTCAAAGATGTCAAATGACAAATGTCACAATGCTAAATGTCAAAAATGAAAAGTGTCACCATGAAAAATATCAAAAATGACAAATTTCAAGATGGCAAATATCAAAACTGACAAATGTCACAATGCTAAATGTCAAAAATGAAAAGTGTCACCATGAAAAATGTCAAAAATGGCAAATTTCAAGATGGCAAATGTCTAAGATGTCAAATGAAAAATGTCACAATGCTAAATGTCAAAAATGAAAAGTGTCACCATGAAAAATGTCAAAGATGACAAATTTCAAGATGGCAAATGTTAAAGATGTCAAATGACAAATGTCACAATGCTAAATGTCAAAAATGAAAAGTGTCACCATGAAAAATGTCAAAAATGACCAATTTCAAGATGGCAAATGTCAAAGATGTCAAATGACAAATGTCACAATGCTAAATGTCAAAAATGAAAAATGTCACCATGAAAAATGTCAAAAATGACAAATTTCAAGATGGCAAATGTCAAAACTGACAAATGTCACAATGCTAAATGTCAAAAATGAAAAGTGTCACCATGAAAAATGTCAAAAATGGCAAATTTCAAGATGGCAAATGTCTAAGATGTCAAATGACAAATGTCACAATGCTAAATGTCAAAAATGAAAAGTGTCACCATGAAAAATGTCAAAAATGGCAAATTTCAAGATGGCAAATGTCTAAGAGGTCAAATGACAAATGTCACAATGCTAAATGTCAAAAATGAAAAGTGTCACCATGAAAAATGTCAAAGATGACAAATTTCAAGATGGCAAATGTCAAAGATGTCAAATGACAAATGTCACAATGCTAAATGTCAAAAATGAAAAGTGTTACCATGAAAAATGTCAAAAATAACAAATTTCAAGGTGGCAAATGTCAAAGATGTCAAATGACAAATGTCACAATGCTAAATGTCAAAAATGAAAAGTGTCACCATGAAAAATGTCAAAAATGACAAATTTCAAGATGGCAAATGTCAAAGATGTCAAATGACAAATGTCACAATGCTAAATGTCAAAAATGAAAAGTGTCACCATGAAAAATGTCAAAAATAACAAATTTCAAGATGGCAAATGTCAAAGATGTCAAATGACAAATGTCACAATGCTAAATGTCAAAAATGAAAGGTGTCACCATGAAAAATGTCAAAAATAACAAATTTCAAGATGGCAAATGTCAAAGATGTCAAATGACAAATGTCACAATGCTAAATGTCAAAAATGAAAAGTGTCACCATGAAAAATGTCAAAAATGACAAATTTCAAGATGGCAAATGTCAAAACTGACAAATGTCACAATGCTAAATGTCAAAAATGAAAAGTGTCACCATAAAAAATGTCAAAAATAACAAATTTCAAGATGGCAAATGTCAAAGATGTCAAATGACAAATGTCACAATGCTAAATGTCAAAAATGAAAGGTGTCACCATAAAAAATGTCAAAAATAACAAATTTCAAGATGACAAATGTCAAAGATGTCAAATGACAAAAGTCACAATGCTAAATGTCAAAAATGAAAAGTGTCACCATGAAAAATGTCAAAAATGACAAATTTCAAGATGGCAAATGTCAAAGATGTCAAATGACAATTGTCACAATGCTAAATGTCAAAAATGAAAAGTGTCTCCATGAAAAATGTCAAAAATAACAAATTTCAAGTTGGCAAATGTCAAATGACAAATGTCACAATGCTAAATGTCAAAAATGAAAAGTGTCACCATGAAAAATGTCAAAAATGACAAATTTCAAGATGGCAAATGTCAAAACTGACAAATGTCACAATGCCAAATGTCAAAAATGAAAAGTGTCACCATGAAAAATGTCAAAAATAACAAATTTCAAGATGGCAAATGTCAAAGATGTCAAATGACAAATGTCACAATGCTAAATGTTAAAAATGAAAAGTGTCACCATCAAAAATGTCAAAAATGACAAATTTCAAGATGGCAAATATCAAAGATGTCAAATGACAAATGTCACAATGCTAAATGTCAAAAATGAAAAATGTCACCATGAAAAATGTCAAAAATGACAAATTTCAAGATGGGAAATGTCAAAACTGACAAATGTCACAATGCTAAATGTCAAAAATGAAAAGTGTCACCATGAAAAATGTCAAAAATGACAAATTTCAAGATGGCAAATTTCAAAACTGACAAATGTCACAATGCTAAATGTCAAAAATGAAAAGTGTCACCATGAAAAATGTCAAAAATAACAAATTTCAAGATGGCAAATGTCAAAGATGTCAAATGACAAATGTCACAATGCTAAATGTCAAAAATGAAAGGTGTCACCATGAAAAATGTCAAAAATAACAAATTTCAAGATGGCAAATGTCAAAGATGTCAAATGACAAATGTCACAATGCTAAATGTCAAAAATGAAAAGTGTCACCATGAAAAATGTCAAAAATGACAAATTTCAAGATGGCAAATGTCAAAACTGACAAATGTCACAATGCTAAATGTCAAAAATGAAAAGTGTCACCATAAAAAATGTCAAAAATAACAAATTTCAAGATGGCAAATGTCAAAGATGTCAAATGACAAATGTCACAATGCTAAATGTCAAAAATAAAAGGTGTCACCATAAAAAATGTCAAAAATAACAAATTTCAAGATGACAAATGTTAAAGATGTCAAATGACAAAAGTCACAATGCTAAATGTCAAAAATGAAAAGTGTCACCATGAAAAATGTCAAAAATGACAAATTTCAAGATGGCAAATGTCAAAGATGTCAAATGACAATTGTCACAATGCTAAATGTCAAAAATGAAAAGTGTCTCCATGAAAAATGTCAAAAATAACAAATTTCAAGTTGGCAAATGTCAAATGACAAATGTCACAATGCTAAATGTCAAAAATGAAAAGTGTCACCATGAAAAATGTCAAAAATGACAAATTTCAAGATGGCAAATGTCAAAACTGACAAATGTCACAATGCCAAATGTCAAAAATGAAAAGTGTCACCATGAAAAATGTCAAAAATAACAAATTTCAAGATGGCAAATGTCAAAGATGTCAAATGACAAATGTCACAATGCTAAATGTTAAAAATGAAAAGTGTCACCATCAAAAATGTCAAAAATGACAAATTTCAAGATGGCAAATATCAAAGATGTCAAATGACAAATGTCACAATGCTAAATGTCAAAAATGACAAATTTCAAGAGGGCAAATGTCAAAGATGTCAAATGACAAATGTCACAATGCTAAATGTCAAAAATGAAAAGTGTCACCATGAAAAATGTCAAAAATGACAAATTTCAAGATGGCAAATGTCAAAGATGTCAAATGACAAATGTCACAATGCTAAATGTCAAAAATGACAAATTTCAAGATGGCAAATGTCAAAACTGACAAATGTCACAATGCTAAATGTCAAAAATGAAAAGTGTCACCATGAAAAATGTCAAAAATAACAAATTTCAAGATGGCAAATGTCAAAGATGTCAAATGACAAATGTCACAATGCTAAATGTCAAAAATGACAAATTTCAAGATGGCAAATGTTAAAGATGTCAAATGACAAATGTCACAATGCTAAATGTCAAAAATGAAAAGTGTCACCATAAAAAATGTCAAAAATGACAAATTTCAAGACGGCAAATGTCAAAGATGTCAAATGACAAATGTCACAATGCTAAATGTCAAAAATGAAAAGTGTCACCATGAAAAATATCAAAAATGACAAATTTCAAGATGGCAAATATCAAAACTGACAAATGTCACAATGCTAAATGTCAAAAATGAAAAGTGTCACCATGAAAAATGTCAAAAATGGCAAATTTCAAGATGGCAAATGTCTAAGATGTCAAATGACAAATGTCACAATGCTAAATGTCAAAAATGAAAAGTGTCACCATGAAAAATGTCAAAGATGACAAATTTCAAGATGGCAAATGTTAAAGATGTCAAATGACAAATGTCACAATGCTAAATGTCAAAAATGAAAAGTGTCACCATGAAAAATGTCAAAAATGACAAATTTCAAGATGGCAAATGTCAAAGATGTCAAATGACAAATGTCACAATGCTAAATGTCAAAAATGAAAAATGTCACCATGAAAAATGTCAAAAATGACAAATTTCAAGATGGGAAATGTCAAAACTGACAAATGTCACAATGCTAAATGTCAAAAATGAAAAGTGTCACCATGAAAAATGTCAAAAATGGCAAATTTCAAGATGGCAAATGTCTAAGAGGTCAAATGACAAATGTCACAATGCTAAATGTCAAAAATGAAAAGTGTCATCATGAAAAATGTCAAAGATGACAAATTTCAAGATGGCAAATGTCAAAGATGTCAAATGACAAATGTCACAATGCTAAATGTCAAAAATGAAAAGTGTTACCATGAAAAATGTCAAAAATAACAAATTTCAATATGGCAAATGTCAAAGATGTCAAATGACAAATGTCACAATGCTAAATGTCAAAAATGAAAAGTGTCACCATGAAAAAGGTGACAAGGAAAATATTAAAAATTACAGAAGTATTTGTATTCAATCAGCCTTACCAAAGCTTATGGATAACATCATAACAAAACACTTAACATGGGCATGTAAAAATATCATTATTCCAGAACAACATGGATTTCGGGTAGGGAAATCAACTGTAACTAATCTTATGATATATCAGAATTTCATAGTTAACGCATTTGAAAATGGTCAACAAGTTGATTCAGTTTATACAGATTTTAGAAAGGCATTTGATAGAGTCAATCATGAATTGTTAATAAGTAAATTAAGAGCTATAGGTTTAGGCTCAAATATTATATCTTGGGTGCACAGTTTCCTTACTGGGCGTCAGCAGAGAGTCAGAATCAATAATTATATTTCAAGTGACATTGAAGTTACATCTGGTGTACCACAAGGGTCACATTGTGCTCCATTATTATTCAGTTTGTTTGTAAACGATTTAAAACATGTCATGAAGGATGTGAAATTCTTGTTTTTTGCTGATGACTTAAAACTATTTCATATTGTGAATAATACTTCCAGTAGTAATGTATTACAAGGTAATCTTAATGCTCTCTACAAATGGTCAAATAAAAACTTGTTAGAATTAAATACTGATAAGTGTTATGTTATATCTTTTTCTAGAGGTAGGGTCTTGATGGAGTACACATACAGCATTAATAATACATTGCTGAAGAGGGTAAGTGAAATAAAGGACTTAGGTGTAGTATTCGACCAACAGCTTACATTCAAAAGACATATACAGGAAACGCGTGCTTCTGCTAATAGTACACTTGGTCTCATTATGAGGAATAGCAGGAATTTTTCACATCGAACAGTGAAAATATTGTACTGCTCTTTGGTGCTATCTAAGTTGGATTATGCTTCTGTAGTCTGGTCTCCATTTTATAACTCTGACATTTCTGAGATCGAAAGTGTTAAGGTCAAATTTACTAGATATATTGCATTTAAAATGGGCACATACAGGGATTTTAACTACGTAAATACTTTGTCTATTCTAAAGATGCAAAAATTAATTGTACGGCGCCAAGTATCTGATTGTACTGTTATCTATAAAATATTACACAATGTCATTGACTGTCCGGAGTTACTTGCATTGATATATTTTAACATTAATGTATATAATACTAGAAATAGGGAGCTTTTTAATGTGACGTTTCATAATACTAATTATGCTAACTACAGTCCTATACCGAGAACGCTACGTCTCTTAAACAATATCAGCCCTAGAATTGATCTTTTTACAATATCACTAGATGCTTTTAAACAACAAATAACCAACAGTATCGTTAATGTTACATAAACCAGTCCCCACAGCCACTTTTTTTTTAAGTCCTTGTACATATTTTTTTATATTTTAAATATTTAATTTTTGAGTAAGTTGTGTCTGTTATTTTTATATGTTTTTATTATTCAGTATTGACAGCAATTGTTACTTATTTACTATTGTATTTTTTTTATATGTAAATGGAGGATCCGTGAATAAATAAATAAATAAATAAATGTCAAAAATGACAAATTTCAAGATGGCAAATGTCAAAGATGTCAAATGACAAATATCACAATGCTAAATGTCAAAAATGACAAATTTCAAGATGGCAAATGTCAAAGATGTCAAATGACAAATGTCACAATGCTAAATGTCAAAAATGAAAAGTGTCAACATGAAAAATGTCAAAAATGACAAATTTCAAGATGGCAAATGTCAAAGATGTCAAATGACAAATGTCACAAGCTAAATGTCAAAAATGACAAATTTCAAGATGGCAAATGTCAAAACTGACAAATGTCACAATGCTAAATGTCAAAAATGAAAAGTGTCACCATGAAAAATGTCAAAAATAACAAATTTCAAGATGGCAAATGTCAAAGATGTCAAATGACAAATGTCACAATGCTAAATGACAAATTTCAAGATGGCAAATGTTAAAGATGTCAAATGACAAATGTCACAATGCTAAATGTCAAAAATGAAAAGTGTCATCATGAAAAATGTCAAAAATGACAAATTTCAAGATGGCAAATGTCAAAGATGTCAAATGACAAATGTCACAATGCTAAATGTCAAAAATGAAAAGTGTCAAAAATGACAAATTTCAAAATGGCAAATGTCTAAGATGTCAAATGACAAATGTCACAATGCTAAATGTCAAAAATGAAAAGTGTCACCATGAAAAATGTCAAAAATGACAAATTTTAAGATGGCAAATGTCAAAACTGACAAATGTCACAATGCTAAATGTCAAAAATGAAAAGTGTCACCATGAAAAATGTCAAAAATAACAAATTTCAAGATGGCAAATGTCAAAAATGTCAAATGACAAATGTCACAATGCTAAATGTCAAAAATGACAAATTTCAAGATGGCAAATGTCAAAGATGTCAAATGACAAATGTCACAATGCTAAATGTCAAAAATGAAAAGTGTCACCATGAAAAATGTCAAAAATGACAAATTTCAAGATGGCAAATGTCAAAACTGACAAATGTCACAATGCTAAATGTCAAAAATGAAAAGTGTCACCATAAAAAATGTCAAAAATAACAAATTTCAAGATGGCAAATGTCAAAGATGTCAAATGACAAATGTCACAATGCTAAATGTCAAAAATGAAAGGTGTCACCATGAAAAATGTCAAAAATAACAAGTTTCAAGATGGCAAATGTCAAAGATGTCAAATGACAAATGTCACAATGCTAAATGTCAAAAATGAAAAGTGTCACCATGAAAAATGTCAAAAATGACAAATTTCAAGATGGCAAATGTCAAAGATGTCAAATGACAATTGTCACAATGCTAAATGTCAAAAATGAAAAGTGTCTCCATGAAAAATGTCAAAAATAACAATTTTCAAGATGGCAAATGTCAAATGACAAATGTCACAATGCGAATTGTCAAAAATGAAAAGTGTCACCATGAAAAATGTCAAAAATGACAAATTTCAAGATGGCAAATGTTAAAACTGACAAATGTCACAATGCTAAATGTCAAAAATGAAAAGTGTCACCATGAAAAATGTCAAAAATAACAAATTTCAAGATGGCAAATGTCAAAGATGTCAAATGACAAATGTCACAATGCTAAATGTTAAAAATGAAAAGTGTCACCATGAAAAATATCAAAAATGACAAATTTCAAGATGGCAAATATCAAAACTGACAAATGTCACAATGCTAAATGTCAAAAATGAAAAGTGTCACCATGAAAAATGTCAAAAATGGCAAATTTCAAGATGGCAAATGTCTAAGATGTCAAATGACAAATGTCACAATGCTAAATGTCAAAAATGAAAAGTGTCACCATGAAAAATGTCAAAGATGACAAATTTCAAGATGGCAAATGTTAAAGATGTCAAATGACAAATGTCACAATGCTAAATGTCAAAAATGAAAAGTGTCACCATGAAAAATGTCAAAAATGACAAATTTCAAGATGGCAAATGTCAAAGATGTCAAATGACAAATGTCACAATGCTAAATGTCAAAAATGAAAAATGTCACCATGAAAAATGTCAAAAATGACAAATTTCAAGATGGCAAATGTCAAAACTGACAAATGTCACAATGCTAAATGTCAAAAATGAAAAGTGTCACCATGAAAAATGTCAAAAATGGCAAATTTCAAGATGGCAAATGTCTAAGATGTCAAATGACAAATGTCACAATGCTAAATGCCAAAAATGAAAAGTGTCACCATGAAAAATGTCAAAGATGACAAATTTCAAGATGGCAAATGTCAAAGATGTCAAATGACAAATGTCACAATGCTAAATGTCAAAAATGAAAAGTGTTACCATGAAAAATGTCAAAAATAACAAATTTCAAGATGGCAAATGTCAAAGATGTCAAATGACAAATGTCACAATGCTAAATGTCAAAAATGAAAAGTGTCACCATGAAAAATGTCAAAAATGACAAATTTCAAGATGGCAAATGTCAAAGATGTCAAATGACAAATATCACAATGCTAAATGTCAAAAATGACAAATTTCAAGATGGCAAATGTCAAAGATGTCAAATGACAAATGTCACAATGCTAAATGTCAAAAATGAAAAGTGTCAACATGAAAAATGTCAAAAATGACAAACTTCAAGATGGCAAATGTCAAAGATGTCAAATGACAAATGTCACAAGCTAAATGTCAAAAATGACAAATTTCAAGATGGCAAATGTCAAAACTGACAAATGTCACAATGCTAAATGTCAAAAATGAAAAGTGTCACCATGAAAAATGTCAAAAATAACAAATTTCAAGATGGCAAATGTCAAAGATGTCAAATGACAAATGTCACAATGCTAAATGACAAATTTCAAGATGGCAAATGTTAAAGATGTCAAATGACAAATGTCACAATGCTAAATGTCAAAAATGAAAAGTGTCACCATGAAAAATGTCAAAAATGACAAATTTCAAGATGGCAAATGTCAAAGATGTCAAATGACAAATGTCACAATGCTAAATGTCAAAAATGGAAAGTGTCACCATAAAAAATATCAAAAATGACAAATTTCAAGATGGCAAATATCAAAACTGACAAATGTCACAATGCTAAATGTCAAAAATGAAAAGTGTCACCATGAAAAATGTCAAAAATGACAAATTTCAAGATGGCAAATGTCAAAGATGTCAAATGACAAATGTCACAATGCTAAATGTCAAAAATGAAAAGTGTCAAAAATGACAAATTTCAAGATGGCAAATGTCTAAGATGTCAAATGACAAATGTCACAATGCTAAATGTCAAAAATGAAAAGTGTCACCATGAAAAATGTCAAAAATGACAAATTTTAAGATGGCAAATGTCAAAACTGACAAATGTCACAATGCTAAATGTCAAAAATGAAAAGTGTCACCATGAAAAATGTCAAAAATAACAAATTTCAAGATGGCAAATGTCAAAGATGTCAAATGACAAATGCCACAATGCTAAATGTCAAAAATGACAAATTTCAAGATGGCAAATGTCAAAGATGTCAAATGACAAATGTCACAATGCTAAATGTCAAAAATGAAAAGTGTCACCATGAAAAATGTCAAAAATGACAAATTTCAAGATGGCAAATGTCAAAACTGACAAATGTCACAATGCTAAATGTCAAAAATGAAAAGTGTCACCATAAAAAATGTCAAAAATAACAAATTTCAATATGTCAAATGTCAAAGATGTCAAATGACAAATGTCACAATGCTAAATGTCAAAAATGAAAGGTGTCACCATGAAAAATGTCAAAAATAACAAATTTCAAGATGGCAAATGTCAAAGATGTCAAATGACAAATGTCACATTGCTAAATGTCAAAAATGAAAAGTGTCACCATAAAAAATGTCAAAAATAACAAATTTCAAGATGGCAAATGTCAAAGGTATCAAATGACAAATGTCACAATGCGAAATGTCAAAAATGAAAAGTGTCACCATGAAAAATGTCAAAAATGACAAATTTCAAGATAGCAAATATCCAAGATGTCAAATGACGAATGTCACAATGCTAAATGTCAAAAATGACAAAGTTCAAGATGGCAAATGTCAAAGATGTCAAATGACAAATGTCACAATGCTTAATGTCAAAAATGAAAAGTGTGACCATGAAAAATGTCAAAAATGACAAATTTCAAGATGGCAAATGTCAAAGATGTCAAATGACAAATGTCACAATGCTAAATGTCAAAAATGAAAAGTGTCACCATGAAAAATGTCAAAAATGACAAATTTCAAGATGGCAAATATCAAAACTGACAAATGTCACAATGCTAAATGTCAAAAATGATAAGTGTCACCATGAAAAATGTCAAAAATGACAAATTTCAAGATGGCAAATGTCCAAGATGTCAAATGACAAATGTCACAATGCTAAATGTCAAAAATGACAAATTTCAAGATGGCAAATGTCAAAGATGTCAAATGACAAATGTCACAATGCTAAATGTCAAAAATGAAAAGTGTCACCATGAAAACTGTCAAAAATGACAAATTTCAAGATGGCAAATGTCAAAGATGTCAAATGACAAATGTCACAATGCTAAATGTAAAAAATGAAAAGTGTCACCATGAAAAATGTCAAAAATGACAAATTTCAAGATGGCAAATGTCAAAGATGTCAAATGACAAATGTCAAAAATGAAAAGTGTCACAATGCTAAATGTCAAAAATGACAAATTTTAAGATGGCAAATGTCACAATGCTAAATGTCAAAAATAAAAAGTGTCACCATGAAAAATGTCAAAAATAACAAATTTCAAGATAGCAAATGTCAAAGATGTCAAATGACAAATGTCACAATGCTAAATGTATAAATGACAAATTTCAAGATGGCAAATGTCAAAGATGTCAAATGACAAATGTCACAATGCTAAATGTCAAAAATGAAAAGTGTCACCATGAAAAATGTCAAAAATGACAAATTTCAAGATGGCAAATGTCAAAGATGTCAAATGACAAATGTCACAATGCTAAATGTCAAAAATGAAAAGTGTCACCATGAAAAATGTCAAAAATGGCAAATTTCAAGATGGCAAATGTCTAAGATGTCAAATGACAAATGTCACAATGCTAAATGTCAAAAATGAAAAGTGTCACCATGAAAAATGTCAAAGATGACAAATTTCAAGATGGCAAATGTTAAAGATGTCAAATGACAAATGTCACAATGCTAAATGTCAAAAATGAAAAGTGTCACCATGAAAAATGTCAAAAATGACAAATTTCAAGATGGCAAATGTCAAAGATGTCAAATGACAAATGTCACAATGCTAAATGTTAAAAATGAAAAATGTCACCATGAAAAATGTCAAAAATGACAAATTTCAAGATGGCAAATGTCAAAACTGACAAATGTCACAATGCTAAATGTCAAAAATGAAAAGTGTCACCATGAAAAATGTCAAAAATGGCAAATTTCAAGATGGCAAATGTCTAAGATGTCAAATGACAAATGTCACAATGCTAAATGCCAAAAATGAAAAGTGTCACCATGAAAAATGTCAAAGATGACAAATTTCAAGATGGCAAATGTCAAAGATGTCAAATGACAAATGTCACAATGCTAAATGTCAAAAATGAAAAGTGTTACCATGAAAAATGTCAAAAATAACAAATTTCAAGATGGCAAATGTCAAAGATGTCAAATGACAAATGTCACAATGCTAAATGTCAAAAATGAAAAGTGTCACCATGAAAAATGTCAAAAATGACAAATTTCAAGATGGCAAATGTCAAAGATGTCAAATGACAAATATCACAATGCTAAATGTCAAAAATGACAAATTTCAAGATGGCAAATGTCAAAGATGGCAAATGTCAAAGATGTCAAATGACAAATGTCACAATGCTAAATGTCAAAAATGAAAAGTGTCAACATGAAAAATGTCAAAAATGACAAACTTCAAGATGGCAAATGTCAAAGATGTCAAATGACAAATGTCACAAGCTAAATGTCAAAAATGACAAATTTCAAGATGGCAAATGTCAAAACTGACAAATGTCACAATGCTAAATGTCAAAAATGAAAAGTGTCACCATGAAAAATGTCAAAAATAACAAATTTCAAGATGGCAAATGTCAAAGATGTCAAATGACAAATGTCACAATGCTAAATGACAAATTTCAAGATGGCAAATGTTAAAGATGTCAAATGACAAATGTCACAATGCTAAATGTCAAAAATGAAAAGTGTCACCATGAAAAATGTCAAAAATGACAAATTTCAAGATGGCAAATGTCAAAGATGTCAAATGACAAATGTCACAATGCTAAATGTCAAAAATGGAAAGTGTCACCATAAAAAATATCAAAAATGACAAATTTCAAGATGGCAAATATCAAAACTGACAAATGTCACAATGCTAAATGTCAAAAATGAAAAGTGTCACCATGAAAAATGTCAAAAATGACAAATTTCAAGATGGCAAATGTCAAAGATGTCAAATGACAAATGTCACAATGCTAAATGTCAAAAATGAAAAGTGTCAAAAATGACAAATTTCAAGATGGCAAATGTCTAAGATGTCAAATGACAAATGTCACAATGCTAAATGTCAAAAATGAAAAGTGTCACCATGAAAAATGTCAAAAATGACAAATTTTAAGATGGCAAATGTCAAAACTGACAAATGTCACAATGCTAAATGTCAAAAATGAAAAGTGTCACCATGAAAAATGTCAAAAATAACAAATTTCAAGATGGCAAATGTCAAAGATGTCAAATGACAAATGCCACAATGCTAAATGTCAAAAATGACAAATTTCAAGATGGCAAATGTCAAAGATGTCAAATGACAAATGTCACAATGCTAAATGTCAAAAATGAAAAGTGTCACCATGAAAAATGTCAAAAATGACAAATTTCAAGATGGCAAATGTCAAAACTGACAAATGTCACAATGCTAAATGTCAAAAATGAAAAGTGTCACCATAAAAAATGTCAAAAATAACAAATTTCAAGATGTCAAATGTCAAAGATGTCAAATGACAAATGTCACAATGCTAAATGTCAAAAATGAAAGGTGTCACCATGAAAAATGTCAAAAATAACAAATTTCAAGATGGCAAATGTCAAAGATGTCAAATGACAAATGTCACATTGCTAAATGTCAAAAATGAAAAGTGTCACCATAAAAAATGTCAAAAATAACAAATTTCAAGATGGCAAATGTCAAAGGTATCAAATGACAAATGTCACAATGCGAAATGTCAAAAATGAAAAGTGTCACCATGAAAAATGTCAAAAATGACAAATTTCAAGATAGCAAATATCCAAGATGTCAAATGACGAATGTCACAATGCTAAATGTCAAAAATGACAAAGTTCAAGATGGCAAATGTCAAAGATGTCAAATGACAAATGTCACAATGCTTAATGTCAAAAATGAAAAGTGTGACCATGAAAAATGTCAAAAATGACAAATTTCAAGATGGCAAATGTCTAAGATGTCAAATGACAAATGTCACAATGCTAAATGTCAAAAATGAAAAGTGTCACCATGAAAAATGTCAAAGATGACAAATTTCAAGATGGCAAATGTTAAAGATGTCAAATGACAAATGTCACAATGCTAAATGTCAAAAATGAAAAGTGTCACCATGAAAAATGTCAAAAATGACAAATTTCAAGATGGCAAATGTCAAAGATGTCAAATGACAAATGTCACAATGCTAAATGTTAAAAATGAAAAATGTCACCATGAAAAATGTCAAAAATGACAAATTTCAAGATGGCAAATGTCAAAACTGACAAATGTCACAATGCTAAATGTCAAAAATGAAAAGTGTCACCATGAAAAATGTCAAAAATGGCAAATTTCAAGATGGCAAATGTCTAAGATGTCAAATGACAAATGTCACAATGCTAAATGCCAAAAATGAAAAGTGTCACCATGAAAAATGTCAAAGATGACAAATTTCAAGATGGCAAATGTCAAAGATGTCAAATGACAAATGTCACAATGCTAAATGTCAAAAATGAAAAGTGTTACCATGAAAAATGTCAAAAATAACAAATTTCAAGATGGCAAATGTCAAAGATGTCAAATGACAAATGTCACAATGCTAAATGTCAAAAATGAAAAGTGTCACCATGAAAAATGTCAAAAATGACAAATTTCAAGATGGCAAATGTCAAAGATGTCAAATGACAAATATCACAATGCTAAATGTCAAAAATGACAAATTTCAAGATGGCAAATGTCAAAGATGTCAAATGACAAATGTCACAATGCTAAATGTCAAAAATGAAAAGTGTCAACATGAAAAATGTCAAAAATGACAAACTTCAAGATGGCAAATGTCAAAGATGTCAAATGACAAATGTCACAAGCTAAATGTCAAAAATGACAAATTTCAAGATGGCAAATGTCAAAACTGACAAATGTCACAATGCTAAATGTCAAAAATGAAAAGTGTCACCATGAAAAATGTCAAAAATAACAAATTTCAAGATGGCAAATGTCAAAGATGTCAAATGACAAATGTCACAATGCTAAATGACAAATTTCAAGATGGCAAATGTTAAAGATGTCAAATGACAAATGTCACAATGCTAAATGTCAAAAATGAAAAGTGTCACCATGAAAAATGTCAAAAATGACAAATTTCAAGATGGCAAATGTCAAAGATGTCAAATGACAAATGTCACAATGCTAAATGTCAAAAATGGAAAGTGTCACCATAAAAAATATCAAAAATGACAAATTTCAAGATGGCAAATATCAAAACTGACAAATGTCACAATGCTAAATGTCAAAAATGAAAAGTGTCACCATGAAAAATGTCAAAAATGACAAATTTCAAGATGGCAAATGTCAAAGATGTCAAATGACAAATGTCACAATGCTAAATGTCAAAAATGAAAAGTGTCAAAAATGACAAATTTCAAGATGGCAAATGTCTAAGATGTCAAATGACAAATGTCACAATGCTAAATGTCAAAAATGAAAAGTGTCACCATGAAAAATGTCAAAAATGACAAATTTTAAGATGGCAAATGTCAAAACTGACAAATGTCACAATGCTAAATGTCAAAAATGAAAAGTGTCACCATGAAAAATGTCAAAAATAACAAATTTCAAGATGGCAAATGTCAAAGATGTCAAATGACAAATGCCACAATGCTAAATGTCAAAAATGACAAATTTCAAGATGGCAAATGTCAAAGATGTCAAATGACAAATGTCACAATGCTAAATGTCAAAAATGAAAAGTGTCACCATGAAAAATGTCAAAAATGACAAATTTCAAGATGGCAAATGTCAAAACTGACAAATGTCACAATGCTAAATGTCAAAAATGAAAAGTGTCACCATAAAAAATGTCAAAAATAACAAATTTCAAGATGTCAAATGTCAAAGATGTCAAATGACAAATGTCACAATGCTAAATGTCAAAAATGAAAGGTGTCACCATGAAAAATGTCAAAAATAACAAATTTCAAGATGGCAAATGTCAAAGATGTCAAATGACAAATGTCACATTGCTAAATGTCAAAAATGAAAAGTGTCACCATAAAAAATGTCAAAAATAACAAATTTCAAGATGGCAAATGTCAAAGGTATCAAATGACAAATGTCACAATGCGAAATGTCAAAAATGAAAAGTGTCACCATGAAAAATGTCAAAAATGACAAATTTCAAGATAGCAAATATCCAAGATGTCAAATGACGAATGTCACAATGCTAAATGTCAAAAATGACAAAGTTCAAGATGGCAAATGTCAAAGATGTCAAATGACAAATGTCACAATGCTTAATGTCAAAAATGAAAAGTGTGACCATGAAAAATGTCAAAAATGACAAATTTCAAGATGGCAAATGTCAAAGATGTCAAATGACAAATGTCACAATGCTAAATGTCAAAAATGAAAAGTGTCACCATGAAAAATGTCAAAAATGACAAATTTCAAGATGGCAAATATCAAAACTGACAAATGTCACAATGCTAAATGTCAAAAATGATAAGTGTCACCATGAAAAATGTCAAAAATGACAAATTTCAAGATGGCAAATGTCCAAGATGTCAAATGACAAATGTCACAATGCTAAATGTCAAAAATGACAAATTTCAAGATGGCAAATGTCAAAGATGTCAAATGACAAATGTCACAATGCTAAATGTCAAAAATGAAAAGTGTCACCATGAAAACTGTCAAAAATGACAAATTTCAAAATGGCAAATGTCAAAGATGTCAAATGACAAATGTCACAATGCTAAATGTAACAAATGAAAAGTGTCACCATGAAAAATGTCAAAAATGACAAATTTCAAGATGGCAAATGTCAAAGATGTCAAATGACAAATGTCACAATGCTAAATGTCAAAAATGAAAAGTGTCACAATGCTAAATGTCAAAAATGACAAATTTTAAGATGGCAAATGTCACAATGCTAAATGTCAAAAATAAAAAGTGTCACCATGAAAAATGTCAAAAATAACAAATTTCAAGATAGCAAATGTCAAAGATGTCAAATGACAAATGTCACAATGCTAAATGTATAAATGACAAATTTCAAGATGGCAAATGTCAAAGATGTCAAATGACAAATGTCACAATGCTAAATGTCAAAAATGAAAAGTGTCACCATGAAAAATGTCAAAAATGACAAATTTCAAGATGGCAAATGTCAAAGATGTCAAATGACAAATGTCACAATGCTAAATGTCAAAAATAAAAAGTGTCACCATGAAAAATGTCAAAAATGACAAATTTCAAGATGGCAAATGTCACAATGCTAAATGTCAAAAATGAAAAGTGTCACCATGAAAAATGTCAAAAATGACAAATTTCAAGATGGCAAATGTCAAAGATGTCAAATGACAAATGTCACAATGCTAAATGTCAAAAATGAAAAGTGTCAAAAATGGCAAATTTCAAGATGGCAAATGTCTAAGATGTCAAATGACAAATGTCACAATGCTAAATGTCAAAAATGAAAAGTGTCACCATGAAAAATGTCAAAAATGACAAATTTCAAGATGGCAAATGTCAAAACTGACAAATGTCACAATGCTAAATGTCAAAAATGAAAAGTGTCACCATGAAAAATGTCAAAAATTACAAATTTCAAGATGGCAAATGTTAAAGATGTCAAATGACAAATGTCACAATGCTAAATGTCAAAAATGAAAAGTGTCACCATGAAAAATGTCAAAGATGACAAATTTCAAGATGGCAAATGTCAAAGATGTCAAATGACAAATGTCACAATGCTAAATGTCAAAAATGAAAAGTGTCACAATGCTAAATGTCAAAAATGACAAATTTTAAGATGGCAAATGTCACAATGCTAAATGTCAAAAATAAAAAGTGTCACCATGAAAAATGTCAAAAATAACAAATTTCAAGATAGCAAATGTCAAAGATGTCAAATGACAAATGTCACAATGCTAAATGTCAAAAATGACAAATTTCAAGATGGCAAATGTCAAAGATGTCAAATGACAAATGTCACAATGCTAAATGTCAAAAATGAAAAGTGTCACCATAAAAAATGTCAAAAATGACAAATTTCAAGATGGCAAATGTCAAAGATGTCAAATGACAAATGTCACAATGCTAAATGTCAAAAATAAAAAGTGTCACCATGAAAAATGTCAAAAATGACAAATTTCAAGATGGCAAATGTCAAAACTGACAAATGTCACAATGCTAAATGTCAAAAATGAAAAGTGTCACCATGAAAAATGTCAAAAATGACAAATTTCAAGATGGCAAATGTCAAAGATGTCAAATGACAAATGTCACAATGCTAAATGTCAAAAATGACAAATTTCAAGATGGCAAATGTCAAAACTGACAAATGTCACAATGCTAAATGTCAAAAATGAAAAGTGTCACCATGAAAAATGTCAAAAATAACAAATTTCAAGATGGCAAATGTCAAAGATGTCAAATGACAAATGTCACAATGCCAAATGTCAAAAATGACAAATTTCAAGATGGCAAATGTTAAAGATGTCAAATGACAAATGTCACAATGCTAAATGTCAAAAATGAAAAGTGTCACCATGAAAAATGTCAAAAATGACAAATTTCAAGATGGCAAATGTCAAAGATGTCAAATGACAAATGTCACAATGCTAAATGTCAAAAATGAAAAGTGTCACCATGAAAAATATCAAAAATGACAAATTTCAAGATGGCAAATGTCAAAACTGACAAATGTCACAATGCTAAATGTCAAAAATGAAAAGTGTCACCATGAAAAATGTCAAAAATGACAATTTTCAAGATGGCAAATGTCAAAGATGTCAAATGACAAATGTCACAATGCTAAATGTCAAAAATGAAAAGTGTCAAAAATGACAAATTTCAAGATGGCAAATGTCTAAGATGTCAAATGACAAATGTCACAATGCTAAATGTCACAAATGAAAAGTGTCACCATGAAAAATGTCAAAAATGACAAATTTTAAGATGGCAAATGTCAAAACTGACAAATGTCACAATGCTAAATGTCAAAAATGAAAAGTGTCACCATGAAAAATGTCAAAAATAACAAATTTCAAGATGGCAAATGTCAAAGATGTCAAATGACAAATGTCACAATGCTAAATGTCAAAAATGAAAAGTGTCACCATGAAAAATGTCAAAAATGACAAATTTCAAGATGGCAAATGTCAAAACTGACAAATGTCACAATGCTAAATGTCAAAAATGAAAAGTGTCACCATAAAAAATGTCAAAAATAACAAATTTCAAGATGGCAAATGTCAAAGATGTCAAATGACAAATGTCACAATGCTAAATGTCAAAAATGAAAAGTGTCACCATGAAAAATGTCAAAAATGACAAATTTCAAGATGGCAAATATCAAAACTGACAAATGTCACAATGCTAAATGTAAAAAATGATAAGTGTCACCATGAAAAATGTCAAAAATGACAAATTTCAAGATAGCAAATGTCCAAGATGTCAAATGACGAATGTCACAATGCTAAATGTTAAAAATGAAAAGTGTCACCATCAAAAATGTCAAAAATGACAAATTTCAAGATGGCAAATATCAAAGATGTCAAATGACAAATGTCACAATGCTAAATGTCAAAAATGACAAATTTCAAGAAGGCAAATGTCAAAGATGTCAAATGACAAATGTCACAATGCTAAATGTCAAAAATGAAAAGTGTCACCATGAAAAATGTCAAAAATGACAAATTTCAAGATGGCAAATGTCAAAGATGTCAAATGACAAATGTCACAATGCTAAATGTCAAAAATGACAAATTTCAAGATGGCAAATGTCAAAGATGTCAAATGACAAATGTCACAATGCTAAATGTCAAAAATGACAAATTTCAAGATGGCAAATGTCAAAGATGTCAAATGACAAATGTCACAATGCTAAATGTCAAAAATGAAAAGTGTCACCATGAAAAATGTCAAAAATGACAAATTTCAAGATAGCAAATGTCCAAGATGTCAAATGACGAATGTCACAATGCTAAATGTTAAAAATGAAAAGTGTCACCATCAAAAATGTCAAAAATGACAAATTTCAAGATGGCAAATATCAAAGATGTCAAATGACAAATGTCACAATGCTAAATGTCAAAAATGACAAATTTCAAGAAGGCAAATGTCAAAGATGTCAAATGACAAATGTCACAATGCTAAATGTCAAAAATGAAAAGTGTCACCATGAAAAATGTCAAAAATGACAAATTTCAAGATGGCAAATGTCAAAGATGTCAAATGACAAATGTCACAATGCTAAATGTCAAAAATGACAAATTTCAAGATGGCAAATGTCAAAGATGTCAAATGACAAATGTAACAATGCTAAATGTCAAAAATGACAAATTTCAAGATGGCAAATGTCAAAGATGTCAAATGACAAATGTCACAATGCTAAATGTCAAAAATGAAAAGTGTCACCATGAAAAATGTCAAAAATGACAAATTTCAAGATGGCAAATGTCAAAACTGACAAATGTCACAATGCTAAATGTCAAAAATGAAAAGTGTCACCATGAAAAATGTCAAAAATAACAAATTTCAAGATGGCAAATGTCAAAGATGTCAAATGACAAATGTCACAATGCTAAATGTCAAAAATGAAAGGTGTCACCATGAAAAATGTCAAAAATAACAAATTTCAAGATGGCAAATGTCAAAGATGTCAAATGACAAATGTCACAATGCTAAATGTCAAAAATGAAAAGTGTCACCATGAAAAATGTCAAAAATGACAAATTTCAAGATGGCAAATGTCAAAACTGACAAATGTCACAATGCTAAATGTCAAAAATGAAAAGTGTCACCATAAAAAATGTCAAAAATAACAAATTTCAAGATGGCAAATGTCAAAGATGTCAAATGACAAATGTCACAATGCTAAATGTCAAAAATGAAAGGTGTCACCATGAAAAATGTCAAAAATAACAAATTTCAAGATGACAAATGTCAAAGATGTCAAATGACAAAAGTCACAATGCTAAATGTCAAAAATGAAAAGTGTCACCATGAAAAATGTCAAAAATGACAAATTTCAAGATGGCAAATGTCAAAGATGTCAAATGACAATTGTCACAATGCTAAATGTCAAAAATAAAAAGTGTCTCCATGAAAAATGTCAAAAATAACAAATTTCAAGTTGGCAAATGTCAAATGACAAATGTCACAATGCTAAATGTCAAAAATGAAAAGTGTCACCATGAAAAATGTCAAAAATGACAAATTTCAAGATGGCAAATGTCAAAACTGACAAATGTCACAATGCCAAATGTCAAAAATGAAAAGTGTCACCATGAAAAATGTCAAAAATAACAAATTTCAAGATGGCAAATGTCAAAGATGTCAAATGACAAATGTCACAATGCTAAATGTTAAAAATGAAAAGTGTCACCATCAAAAATGACAAATTTCAAGATGGCAAATATCAAAGATGTCAAATGACAAATGTCACAATGCTAAATGTCAAAAATGACAAATTTCAAGAGGGCAAATGTCAAAGATGTCAAATGACAAATGTCACAATGCTAAATGTCAAAAATGAAAAGTGTCACCATGAAAAATGTCAAAAATGACAAATTTCAAGATGGCAAATGTCAAAGATGTCAAATGACAAATGTCACAATGCTAAATGTCAAAAATGACAAATTTCAAGATGGCAAATGTCAAAACTGACAAATGTCACAATGCTAAATGTCAAAAATGAAAAGTGTCACCATGAAAAATGTCAAAAATAACAAATTTCAAGATGGCAAATGTCAAAGATGTCAAATGACAAATGTCACAATGCTAAATGTCAAAAATGACAAATTTCAAGATGGCAAATGTTAAAGATGTCAAATGACAAATGTCACAATGCTAAATGTCAAAAATGAAAAGTGTCACCATGAAAAATGTCAAAAATGACAAATTTCAAGATGGCAAATGTCAAAGATGTCAAATGACAAATGTCACAATGCTAAATGTCAAAAATGAAAAGTGTCACCATGAAAAATATCAAAAATGACAAATTTAAAGATGGCAAATATCAAAACTGACAAATGTCACAATGCTAAATGTCAAAAATGAAAAGTGTCACCATGAAAAATGTCAAAAATGGCAAATTTCAAGATGGCAAATGTCTAAGATGTCAAATGACAAATGTCACAATGCTAAATGTCAAAAATGAAAAGTGTCACCATGAAAAATGTCAAAGATGACAAATTTCAAGATGGCAAATGTTAAAGATGTCAAATGACAAATGTCACAATGCTAAATGTCAAAAATGAAAAGTGTCACCATGAAAAATGTCAAAAATGACAAATTTCAAGATGGCAAATGTCAAAGATGTCAAATGACAAATGTCACAATGCTAAATGTCAAAAATGAAAAATGTCACCATGAAAAATGTCAAAAATGACAAATTTCAAGATGGCAAATGTCAAAACTGACAAATGTCACAATGCTAAATGTCAAAAATGAAAAGTGTCACCATGAAAAATGTCAAAAATGGCAAATTTCAAGATGGCAAATGTCTAAGATGTCAAATGACAAATGTCACAATGCTAAATGTCAAAAATGAAAAGTGTCACCATGAAAAATGTCAAAGATGACAAATTTCAAGATGGCAAATGTTAAAGATGTCAAATGACAAATGTCACAATGCTAAATGTCAAAAATGAAAAGTGTCACCATGAAAAATGTCAAAAATGGCAAATTTCAAGATGGCAAATGTCTAAGAGGTCAAATGACAAATGTCACAATGCTAAATGTCAAAAATGAAAAGTGTCACCATGAAAAATGTCAAAGATGACAAATTTCAAGATGGCAAATGTCAAAGATGTCAAATGACAAATGTCACAATGCTAAATGTCAAAAATGAAAAGTGTTACCATGAAAAATGTCAAAAATAACAAATTTCAAGATGGCAAATGTCAAAGATGTCAAATGACAAATGTCACAATGCTAAATGTCAAAAATGAAAAGTGTCACCATGAAAAATGTCAAAAATGACAAATTTCAAGATGGCAAATGTCAAAGATGTCAAATGACAAATGTCACAATGCTAAATGTCAAAAATGAAAAGTGTCACCATGAAAAATGTCAAAAATGACAAATTTCAAGATGGCAAATGTCAAAACTGACAAATGTCACAATGCTAAATGTCAAAAATGAAAAGTGTCACCATGAAAAATGTCAAAAATAACAAATTTCAAGATGGCAAATGTCAAAGATGTCAAATGACAAATGTCACAATGCTAAATGTCAAAAATGAAAGGTGTCACCATGAAAAATGTCAAAAATAACAAATTTCAAGATGGCAAATGTCAAAGATGTCAAATGACAAATGTCACAATGCTAAATGTCAAAAATGAAAAGTGTCACCATGAAAAATGTCAAAAATGACAAATTTCAAGATGGCAAATGTCAAAACTGACAAATGTCACAATGCTAAATGTCAAAAATGAAAAGTGTCACCATAAAAAATGTCAAAAATAACAAATTTCAAGATGGCAAATGTCAAAGATGTCAAATGACAAATGTCACAATGCTAAATGTCAAAAATGAAAGGTGTCACCATAAAAAATGTCAAAAATAACAAATTTCAAGATGACAAATGTCAAAGATGTCAAATGACAAAAGTCACAATGCTAAATGTCAAAAATGAAAAGTGTCACCATGAAAAATGTCAAAAATGACAAATTTCAAGATGGCAAATATCAAAGATGTCAAATGACAATTGTCACAATGCTAAATGTCAAAAATGAAAAGTGTCTCCATGAAAAATGTCAAAAATAACAAATTTCAAGTTGGCAAATGTCAAATGACAAATGTCACAATGCTAAATGTCAAAAATGAAAAGTGTCACTATGAAAAATGTCAAAAATGACAAATTTCAAGATGGCAAATGTCAAAACTGACAAATGTCACAATGCCAAATGTCAAAAATGAAAAGTGTCACCATGAAAAATGTCAAAAATAACAAATTTCAAGATGGCAAATGTCAAAGATGTCAAATGACAAATGTCACAATGCTAAATGTTAAAAATGAAAAGTGTCACCATTAAAAATGTCAAAAATGACAAATTTCAAGATGGCAAATATCAAAGATGTCAAATGACAAATGTCACAATGCTAAATGTCAAAAATGACAAATTTCAAGAGGGCAAATGTCAAAGATGTCAAATGACAAATGTCACAATGCTAAATGTCAAAAATGAAAAGTGTCACCATGAAAAATGTCAAAAATGACAAATTTCAAGATGGCAAATGTCAAAGATGTCAAATGACAAATGTCACAATGCTAAATGTCAAAAATGACAAATTTCAAGATGGCAAATGTCAAAACTGACAAATGTCACAATGCTAAATGTCAAAAATGAAAAGTGTCACCATGAAAAATGTCAAAAATAACAAATTTCAAGATGGCAAATGTCAAAGATGTCAAATGACAAATGTCACAATGCTAAATGTCAAAAATGACAAATTTCAAGATGGCAAATGTTAAAGATGTCAAATGACAAATGTCACAATGCTAAATGTCAAAAATGAAAAGTGTCACCATGAAAAATGTCAAAAATGACAAATCTAAAGATGGCAAATGTCAAAGATGTCAAATGACAAATGTCACAATGCTAAATGTCAAAAATGAAAAGTGTCACCATGAAAAATATCAAAAATGACAAATTTCAAGATGGCAAATATCAAAACTGACAAATGTCACAATGCTAAATGTCAAAAATGAAAAGTGTCACCATGAAAAATGTCAAAAATGGCAAATTTCAAGATGGCAAATGTCTAAGATGTCAAATGACAAATGTCACAATGCTAAATGTCAAAAATGAAAAGTGTCACCATGAAAAATGTCAAAGATGACAAATTTCAAGATGGCAAATGTTAAAGATGTCAAATGACAAATGTCACAATGCTAAATGTCAAAAATGAAAAGTGTCACCATGAAAAATGTCAAAAATGACAAATTTCAAGATGGCAAATGTCAAAGATGTCAAATGACAAATGTCACAATGCTAAATGTCAAAAATGAAAAATGTCACCATGAAAAATGTCAAAAATGACAAATTTCAAGATGGGAAATGTCAAAACTGACAAATGTCACAATGCTAAATGTCAAAAATGAAAAGTGTCACCATGAAAAATGTCAAAAATGGCAAATTTCAAGATGGCAAATGTCTAAGAGGTCAAATGACAAATGTCACAATGCTAAATGTCAAAAATGAAAAGTGTCATCATGAAAAATGTCAAAGATGACAAATTTCAAGATGGCAAATGTCAAAGATGTCAAATGACAAATGTCACAATGCTAAATGTCAAAAATGAAAAGTGTTACCATGAAAAATGTCAAAAATAACAAATTTCAATATGGCAAATGTCAAAGATGTCAAATGACAAATGTCACAATGCTAAATGTCAAAAATGAAAAGTGTCACCATGAAAAAGGTGACAAGGAAAATATTAAAAATTACAGAAGTATTTGTATTCAATCAGCCTTACCAAAGCTTATGGATAACATCATAACAAAACACTTAACATGGGCATGTAAAAATATCATTATTCCAGAACAACATGGATTTCGGGTAGGGAAATCAACTGTAACTAATCTTATGATATATCAGAATTTCATAGTTAACGCATTTGAAAATGGTCAACAAGTTGATTCAGTTTATACAGATTTTAGAAAGGCATTTGATAGAGTCAATCATGAATTGTTAATAAGTAAATTAAGAGCTATAGGTTTAGGCTCAAATATTATATCTTGGGTGCACAGTTTCCTTACTGGGCGTCAGCAGAGAGTCAGAATCAATAATTATATTTCAAGTGACATTGAAGTTACATCTGGTGTACCACAAGGGTCACATTGTGCTCCATTATTATTCAGTTTGTTTGTAAACGATTTAAAACATGTCATGAAGGATGTGAAATTCTTGTTTTTTGCTGATGACTTAAAACTATTTCATATTGTGAATAATACTTCCAGTAGTAATGTATTACAAGGTAATCTTAATGCTCTCTACAAATGGTCAAATAAAAACTTGTTAGAATTAAATACTGATAAGTGTTATGTTATATCTTTTTCTAGAGGTAGGGTCTTGATGGAGTACACATACAGCATTAATAATACATTGCTGAAGAGGGTAAGTGAAATAAAGGACTTAGGTGTAGTATTCGACCAACAGCTTACATTCAAAAGACATATACAGGAAACGCGTGCTTCTGCTAATAGTACACTTGGTCTCATTATGAGGAATAGCAGGAATTTTTCACATCGAACAGTGAAAATATTGTACTGCTCTTTGGTGCTATCTAAGTTGGATTATGCTTCTGTAGTCTGGTCTCCATTTTATAACTCTGACATTTCTGAGATCGAAAGTGTTAAGGTCAAATTTACTAGATATATTGCATTTAAAATGGGCACATACAGGGATTTTAACTACGTAAATACTTTGTCTATTCTAAAGATGCAAAAATTAATTGTACGGCGCCAAGTATCTGATTGTACTGTTATCTATAAAATATTACACAATGTCATTGACTGTCCGGAGTTACTTGCATTGATATATTTTAACATTAATGTATATAATACTAGAAATAGGGAGCTTTTTAATGTGACGTTTCATAATACTAATTATGCTAACTACAGTCCTATACCGAGAACGCTACGTCTCTTAAACAATATCAGCCCTAGAATTGATCTTTTTACAATATCACTAGATGCTTTTAAACAACAAATAACCAACAGTATCGTTAATGTTACATAAACCAGTCCCCACAGCCACTTTTTTTTTAAGTCCTTGTACATATTTTTTTATATTTTAAATATTTAATTTTTGAGTAAGTTGTGTCTGTTATTTTTATATGTTTTTATTATTCAGTATTGACAGCAATTGTTACTTATTTACTATTGTATTTTTTTTATATGTAAATGGAGGATCCGTGAATAAATAAATAAATAAATAAATGTCAAAAATGACAAATTTCAAGATGGCAAATGTCAAAGATGTCAAATGACAAATATCACAATGCTAAATGTCAAAAATGACAAATTTCAAGATGGCAAATGTCAAAGATGTCAAATGACAAATGTCACAATGCTAAATGTCAAAAATGAAAAGTGTCAACATGAAAAATGTCAAAAATGACAAATTTCAAGATGGCAAATGTCAAAGATGTCAAATGACAAATGTCACAAGCTAAATGTCAAAAATGACAAATTTCAAGATGGCAAATGTCAAAACTGACAAATGTCACAATGCTAAATGTCAAAAATGAAAAGTGTCACCATGAAAAATGTCAAAAATAACAAATTTCAAGATGGCAAATGTCAAAGATGTCAAATGACAAATGTCACAATGCTAAATGACAAATTTCAAGATGGCAAATGTTAAAGATGTCAAATGACAAATGTCACAATGCTAAATGTCAAAAATGAAAAGTGTCATCATGAAAAATGTCAAAAATGACAAATTTCAAGATGGCAAATGTCAAAGATGTCAAATGACAAATGTCACAATGCTAAATGTCAAAAATGAAAAGTGTCAAAAATGACAAATTTCAAAATGGCAAATGTCTAAGATGTCAAATGACAAATGTCACAATGCTAAATGTCAAAAATGAAAAGTGTCACCATGAAAAATGTCAAAAATGACAAATTTTAAGATGGCAAATGTCAAAACTGACAAATGTCACAATGCTAAATGTCAAAAATGAAAAGTGTCACCATGAAAAATGTCAAAAATAACAAATTTCAAGATGGCAAATGTCAAAAATGTCAAATGACAAATGTCACAATGCTAAATGTCAAAAATGACAAATTTCAAGATGGCAAATGTCAAAGATGTCAAATGACAAATGTCACAATGCTAAATGTCAAAAATGAAAAGTGTCACCATGAAAAATGTCAAAAATGACAAATTTCAAGATGGCAAATGTCAAAACTGACAAATGTCACAATGCTAAATGTCAAAAATGAAAAGTGTCACCATAAAAAATGTCAAAAATAACAAATTTCAAGATGGCAAATGTCAAAGATGTCAAATGACAAATGTCACAATGCTAAATGTCAAAAATGAAAGGTGTCACCATGAAAAATGTCAAAAATAACAAGTTTCAAGATGGCAAATGTCAAAGATGTCAAATGACAAATGTCACAATGCTAAATGTCAAAAATGAAAAGTGTCACCATGAAAAATGTCAAAAATGACAAATTTCAAGATGGCAAATGTCAAAGATGTCAAATGACAATTGTCACAATGCTAAATGTCAAAAATGAAAAGTGTCTCCATGAAAAATGTCAAAAATAACAATTTTCAAGATGGCAAATGTCAAATGACAAATGTCACAATGCGAATTGTCAAAAATGAAAAGTGTCACCATGAAAAATGTCAAAAATGACAAATTTCAAGATGGCAAATGTTAAAACTGACAAATGTCACAATGCTAAATGTCAAAAATGAAAAGTGTCACCATGAAAAATGTCAAAAATAACAAATTTCAAGATGGCAAATGTCAAAGATGTCAAATGACAAATGTCACAATGCTAAATGTTAAAAATGAAAAGTGTCACCATGAAAAATATCAAAAATGACAAATTTCAAGATGGCAAATATCAAAACTGACAAATGTCACAATGCTAAATGTCAAAAATGAAAAGTGTCACCATGAAAAATGTCAAAAATGGCAAATTTCAAGATGGCAAATGTCTAAGATGTCAAATGACAAATGTCACAATGCTAAATGTCAAAAATGAAAAGTGTCACCATGAAAAATGTCAAAGATGACAAATTTCAAGATGGCAAATGTTAAAGATGTCAAATGACAAATGTCACAATGCTAAATGTCAAAAATGAAAAGTGTCACCATGAAAAATGTCAAAAATGACAAATTTCAAGATGGCAAATGTCAAAGATGTCAAATGACAAATGTCACAATGCTAAATGTCAAAAATGAAAAATGTCACCATGAAAAATGTCAAAAATGACAAATTTCAAGATGGCAAATGTCAAAACTGACAAATGTCACAATGCTAAATGTCAAAAATGAAAAGTGTCACCATGAAAAATGTCAAAAATGGCAAATTTCAAGATGGCAAATGTCTAAGATGTCAAATGACAAATGTCACAATGCTAAATGCCAAAAATGAAAAGTGTCACCATGAAAAATGTCAAAGATGACAAATTTCAAGATGGCAAATGTCAAAGATGTCAAATGACAAATGTCACAATGCTAAATGTCAAAAATGAAAAGTGTTACCATGAAAAATGTCAAAAATAACAAATTTCAAGATGGCAAATGTCAAAGATGTCAAATGACAAATGTCACAATGCTAAATGTCAAAAATGAAAAGTGTCACCATGAAAAATGTCAAAAATGACAAATTTCAAGATGGCAAATGTCAAAGATGTCAAATGACAAATATCACAATGCTAAATGTCAAAAATGACAAATTTCAAGATGGCAAATGTCAAAGATGTCAAATGACAAATGTCACAATGCTAAATGTCAAAAATGAAAAGTGTCAACATGAAAAATGTCAAAAATGACAAACTTCAAGATGGCAAATGTCAAAGATGTCAAATGACAAATGTCACAAGCTAAATGTCAAAAATGACAAATTTCAAGATGGCAAATGTCAAAACTGACAAATGTCACAATGCTAAATGTCAAAAATGAAAAGTGTCACCATGAAAAATGTCAAAAATAACAAATTTCAAGATGGCAAATGTCAAAGATGTCAAATGACAAATGTCACAATGCTAAATGACAAATTTCAAGATGGCAAATGTTAAAGATGTCAAATGACAAATGTCACAATGCTAAATGTCAAAAATGAAAAGTGTCACCATGAAAAATGTCAAAAATGACAAATTTCAAGATGGCAAATGTCAAAGATGTCAAATGACAAATGTCACAATGCTAAATGTCAAAAATGGAAAGTGTCACCATAAAAAATATCAAAAATGACAAATTTCAAGATGGCAAATATCAAAACTGACAAATGTCACAATGCTAAATGTCAAAAATGAAAAGTGTCACCATGAAAAATGTCAAAAATGACAAATTTCAAGATGGCAAATGTCAAAGATGTCAAATGACAAATGTCACAATGCTAAATGTCAAAAATGAAAAGTGTCAAAAATGACAAATTTCAAGATGGCAAATGTCTAAGATGTCAAATGACAAATGTCACAATGCTAAATGTCAAAAATGAAAAGTGTCACCATGAAAAATGTCAAAAATGACAAATTTTAAGATGGCAAATGTCAAAACTGACAAATGTCACAATGCTAAATGCCAAAAATGAAAAGTGTCACCATGAAAAATGTCAAAAATAACAAATTTCAAGATGGCAAATGTCAAAGATGTCAAATGACAAATGCCACAATGCTAAATGTCAAAAATGACAAATTTCAAGATGGCAAATGTCAAAGATGTCAAATGACAAATGTCACAATGCTAAATGTCAAAAATGAAAAGTGTCACCATGAAAAATGTCAAAAATGACAAATTTCAAGATGGCAAATGTCAAAACTGACAAATGTCACAATGCTAAATGTCAAAAATGAAAAGTGTCACCATAAAAAATGTCAAAAATAACAAATTTCAATATGTCAAATGTCAAAGATGTCAAATGACAAATGTCACAATGCTAAATGTCAAAAATGAAAGGTGTCACCATGAAAAATGTCAAAAATAACAAATTTCAAGATGGCAAATGTCAAAGATGTCAAATGACAAATGTCACATTGCTAAATGTCAAAAATGAAAAGTGTCACCATAAAAAATGTCAAAAATAACAAATTTCAAGATGGCAAATGTCAAAGGTATCAAATGACAAATGTCACAATGCGAAATGTCAAAAATGAAAAGTGTCACCATGAAAAATGTCAAAAATGACAAATTTCAAGATAGCAAATATCCAAGATGTCAAATGACGAATGTCACAATGCTAAATGTCAAAAATGACAAAGTTCAAGATGGCAAATGTCAAAGATGTCAAATGACAAATGTCACAATGCTTAATGTCAAAAATGAAAAGTGTGACCATGAAAAATGTCAAAAATGACAAATTTCAAGATGGCAAATGTCAAAGATGTCAAATGACAAATGTCACAATGCTAAATGTCAAAAATGAAAAGTGTCACCATGAAAAATGTCAAAAATGACAAATTTCAAGATGGCAAATATCAAAACTGACAAATGTCACAATGCTAAATGTCAAAAATGATAAGTGTCACCATGAAAAATGTCAAAAATGACAAATTTCAAGATGGCAAATGTCCAAGATGTCAAATGACAAATGTCACAATGCTAAATGTCAAAAATGACAAATTTCAAGATGGCAAATGTCAAAGATGTCAAATGACAAATGTCACAATGCTAAATGTCAAAAATGAAAAGTGTCACCATGAAAACTGTCAAAAATGACAAATTTCAAGATGGCAAATGTCAAAGATGTCAAATGACAAATGTCACAATGCTAAATGTAAAAAATGAAAAGTGTCACCATGAAAAATGTCAAAAATGACAAATTTCAAGATGGCAAATGTCAAAGATGTCAAATGACAAATGTCAAAAATGAAAAGTGTCACAATGCTAAATGTCAAAAATGACAAATTTTAAGATGGCAAATGTCACAATGCTAAATGTCAAAAATAAAAAGTGTCACCATGAAAAATGTCAAAAATAACAAATTTCAAGATAGCAAATGTCAAAGATGTCAAATGACAAATGTCACAATGCTAAATGTATAAATGACAAATTTCAAGATGGCAAATGTCAAAGATGTCAAATGACAAATGTCACAATGCTAAATGTCAAAAATGAAAAGTGTCACCATGAAAAATGTCAAAAATGACAAATTTCAAGATGGCAAATGTCAAAGATGTCAAATGACAAATGTCACAATGCTAAATGTCAAAAATGAAAAGTGTCACCATGAAAAATGTCAAAAATGGCAAATTTCAAGATGGCAAATGTCTAAGATGTCAAATGACAAATGTCACAATGCTAAATGTCAAAAATGAAAAGTGTCACCATGAAAAATGTCAAAGATGACAAATTTCAAGATGGCAAATGTTAAAGATGTCAAATGACAAATGTCACAATGCTAAATGTCAAAAATGAAAAGTGTCACCATGAAAAATGTCAAAAATGACAAATTTCAAGATGGCAAATGTCAAAGATGTCAAATGACAAATGTCACAATGCTAAATGTTAAAAATGAAAAATGTCACCATGAAAAATGTCAAAAATGACAAATTTCAAGATGGCAAATGTCAAAACTGACAAATGTCACAATGCTAAATGTCAAAAATGAAAAGTGTCACCATGAAAAATGTCAAAAATGGCAAATTTCAAGATGGCAAATGTCTAAGATGTCAAATGACAAATGTCACAATGCTAAATGCCAAAAATGAAAAGTGTCACCATGAAAAATGTCAAAGATGACAAATTTCAAGATGGCAAATGTCAAAGATGTCAAATGACAAATGTCACAATGCTAAATGTCAAAAATGAAAAGTGTTACCATGAAAAATGTCAAAAATAACAAATTTCAAGATGGCAAATGTCAAAGATGTCAAATGACAAATGTCACAATGCTAAATGTCAAAAATGAAAAGTGTCACCATCAAAAATGTCAAAAATGACAAATTTCAAGATGGCAAATGTCAAAGATGTCAAATGACAAATATCACAATGCTAAATGTCAAAAATGACAAATTTCAAGATGGCAAATGTCAAAGATGTCAAATGACAAATGTCACAATGCTAAATGTCAAAAATGAAAAGTGTCAACATGAAAAATGTCAAAAATGACAAACTTCAAGATGGCAAATGTCAAAGATGTCAAATGACAAATGTCACAAGCTAAATGTCAAAAATGACAAATTTCAAGATGGCAAATGTCAAAACTGACAAATGTCACAATGCTAAATGTCAAAAATGAAAAGTGTCACCATGAAAAATGTCAAAAATAACAAATTTCAAGATGGCAAATGTCAAAGATGTCAAATGACAAATGTCACAATGCTAAATGACAAATTTCAAGATGGCAAATGTTAAAGATGTCAAATGACAAATGTCACAATGCTAAATGTCAAAAATGAAAAGTGTCACCATGAAAAATGTCAAAAATGACAAATTTCAAGATGGCAAATGTCAAAGATGTCAAATGACAAATGTCACAATGCTAAATGTCAAAAATGGAAAGTGTCACCATAAAAAATATCAAAAATGACAAATTTCAAGATGGCAAATATCAAAACTGACAAATGTCACAATGCTAAATGTCAAAAATGAAAAGTGTCACCATGAAAAATGTCAAAAATGACAAATTTCAAGATGGCAAATGTCAAAGATGTCAAATGACAAATGTCACAATGCTAAATGTCAAAAATGAAAAGTGTCAAAAATGACAAATTTCAAGATGGCAAATGTCTAAGATGTCAAATGACAAATGTCACAATGCTAAATGTCAAAAATGAAAAGTGTCACCATGAAAAATGTCAAAAATGACAAATTTTAAGATGGCAAATGTCAAAACTGACAAATGTCACAATGCTAAATGTCAAAAATGAAAAGTGTCACCATGAAAAATGTCAAAAATAACAAATTTCAAGATGGCAAATGTCAAAGATGTCAAATGACAAATGCCACAATGCTAAATGTCAAAAATGACAAATTTCAAGATGGCAAATGTCAAAGATGTCAAATGACAAATGTCACAATGCTAAATGTCAAAAATGAAAAGTGTCACCATGAAAAATGTCAAAAATGACAAATTTCAAGATGGCAAATGTCAAAACTGACAAATGTCACAATGCTAAATGTCAAAAATGAAAAGTGTCACCATAAAAAATGTCAAAAATAACAAATTTCAAGATGTCAAATGTCAAAGATGTCAAATGACAAATGTCACAATGCTAAATGTCAAAAATGAAAGGTGTCACCATGAAAAATGTCAAAAATAACAAATTTCAAGATGGCAAATGTCAAAGATGTCAAATGACAAATGTCACATTGCTAAATGTCAAAAATGAAAAGTGTCACCATAAAAAATGTCAAAAATAACAAATTTCAAGATGGCAAATGTCAAAGGTATCAAATGACAAATGTCACAATGCGAAATGTCAAAAATGAAAAGTGTCACCATGAAAAATGTCAAAAATGACAAATTTCAAGATAGCAAATATCCAAGATGTCAAATGACGAATGTCACAATGCTAAATGTCAAAAATGACAAAGTTCAAGATGGCAAATGTCAAAGATGTCAAATGACAAATGTCACAATGCTTAATGTCAAAAATGAAAAGTGTGACCATGAAAAATGTCAAAAATGACAAATTTCAAGATGGCAAATGTCTAAGATGTCAAATGACAAATGTCACAATGCTAAATGTCAAAAATGAAAAGTGTCACCATGAAAAATGTCAAAGATGACAAATTTCAAGATGGCAAATGTTAAAGATGTCAAATGACAAATGTCACAATGCTAAATGTCAAAAATGAAAAGTGTCACCATGAAAAATGTCAAAAATGACAAATTTCAAGATGGCAAATGTCAAAGATGTCAAATGACAAATGTCACAATGCTAAATGTTAAAAATGAAAAATGTCACCATGAAAAATGTCAAAAATGACAAATTTCAAGATGGCAAATGTCAAAACTGACAAATGTCACAATGCTAAATGTCAAAAATGAAAAGTGTCACCATGAAAAATGTCAAAAATGGCAAATTTCAAGATGGCAAATGTCTAAGATGTCAAATGACAAATGTCACAATGCTAAATGCCAAAAATGAAAAGTGTCACCATGAAAAATGTCAAAGATGACAAATTTCAAGATGGCAAATGTCAAAGATGTCAAATGACAAATGTCACAATGCTAAATGTCAAAAATGAAAAGTGTTACCATGAAAAATGTCAAAAATAACAAATTTCAAGATGGCAAATGTCAAAGATGTCAAATGACAAATGTCACAATGCTAAATGTCAAAAATGAAAAGTGTCACCATGAAAAATGTCAAAAATGACAAATTTCAAGATGGCAAATGTCAAAGATGTCAAATGACAAATATCACAATGCTAAATGTCAAAAATGACAAATTTCAAGATGGCAAATGTCAAAGATGTCAAATGACAAATGTCACAATGCTAAATGTCAAAAATGAAAAGTGTCAACATGAAAAATGTCAAAAATGACAAACTTCAAGATGGCAAATGTCAAAGATGTCAAATGACAAATGTCACAAGCTAAATGTCAAAAATGACAAATTTCAAGATGGCAAATGTCAAAACTGACAAATGTCACAATGCTAAATGTCAAAAATGAAAAGTGTCACCATGAAAAATGTCAAAAATAACAAATTTCAAGATGGCAAATGTCAAAGATGTCAAATGACAAATGTCACAATGCTAAATGACAAATTTCAAGATGGCAAATGTTAAAGATGTCAAATGACAAATGTCACAATGCTAAATGTCAAAAATGAAAAGTGTCACCATGAAAAATGTCAAAAATGACAAATTTCAAGATGGCAAATGTCAAAGATGTCAAATGACAAATGTCACAATGCTAAATGTCAAAAATGGAAAGTGTCACCATAAAAAATATCAAAAATGACAAATTTCAAGATGGCAAATATCAAAACTGACAAATGTCACAATGCTAAATGTCAAAAATGAAAAGTGTCACCATGAAAAATGTCAAAAATGACAAATTTCAAGATGGCAAATGTCAAAGATGTCAAATGACAAATGTCACAATGCTAAATGTCAAAAATGAAAAGTGTCAAAAATGACAAATTTCAAGATGGCAAATGTCTAAGATGTCAAATGACAAATGTCACAATGCTAAATGTCAAAAATGAAAAGTGTCACCATGAAAAATGTCAAAAATGACAAATTTTAAGATGGCAAATGTCAAAACTGACAAATGTCACAATGCTAAATGTCAAAAATGAAAAGTGTCACCATGAAAAATGTCAAAAATAACAAATTTCAAGATGGCAAATGTCAAAGATGTCAAATGACAAATGCCACAATGCTAAATGTCAAAAATGACAAATTTCAAGATGGCAAATGTCAAAGATGTCAAATGACAAATGTCACAATGCTAAATGTCAAAAATGAAAAGTGTCACCATGAAAAATGTCAAAAATGACAAATTTCAAGATGGCAAATGTCAAAACTGACAAATGTCACAATGCTAAATGTCAAAAATGAAAAGTGTCACCATAAAAAATGTCAAAAATAACAAATTTCAAGATGTCAAATGTCAAAGATGTCAAATGACAAATGTCACAATGCTAAATGTCAAAAATGAAAGGTGTCACCATGAAAAATGTCAAAAATAACAAATTTCAAGATGGCAAATGTCAAAGATGTCAAATGACAAATGTCACATTGCTAAATGTCAAAAATGAAAAGTGTCACCATAAAAAATGTCAAAAATAACAAATTTCAAGATGGCAAATGTCAAAGGTATCAAATGACAAATGTCACAATGCGAAATGTCAAAAATGAAAAGTGTCACCATGAAAAATGTCAAAAATGACAAATTTCAAGATAGCAAATATCCAAGATGTCAAATGACGAATGTCACAATGCTAAATGTCAAAAATGACAAAGTTCAAGATGGCAAATGTCAAAGATGTCAAATGACAAATGTCACAATGCTTAATGTCAAAAATGAAAAGTGTGACCATGAAAAATGTCAAAAATGACAAATTTCAAGATGGCAAATGTCAAAGATGTCAAATGACAAATGTCACAATGCTAAATGTCAAAAATGAAAAGTGTCACCATGAAAAATGTCAAAAATGACAAATTTCAAGATGGCAAATATCAAAACTGACAAATGTCACAATGCTAAATGTCAAAAATGATAAGTGTCACCATGAAAAATGTCAAAAATGACAAATTTCAAGATGGCAAATGTCCAAGATGTCAAATGACAAATGTCACAATGCTAAATGTCAAAAATGACAAATTTCAAGATGGCAAATGTCAAAGATGTCAAATGACAAATGTCACAATGCTAAATGTCAAAAATGAAAAGTGTCACCATGAAAACTGTCAAAAATGACAAATTTCAAAATGGCAAATGTCAAAGATGTCAAATGACAAATGTCACAATGCTAAATGTAACAAATGAAAAGTGTCACCATGAAAAATGTCAAAAATGACAAATTTCAAGATGGCAAATGTCAAAGATGTCAAATGACAAATGTCACAATGCTAAATGTCAAAAATGAAAAGTGTCACAATGCTAAATGTCAAAAATGACAAATTTTAAGATGGCAAATGTCACAATGCTAAATGTCAAAAATAAAAAGTGTCACCATGAAAAATGTCAAAAATAACAAATTTCAAGATAGCAAATGTCAAAGATGTCAAATGACAAATGTCACAATGCTAAATGTATAAATGACAAATTTCAAGATGGCAAATGTCAAAGATGTCAAATGACAAATGTCACAATGCTAAATGTCAAAAATGAAAAGTGTCACCATGAAAAATGTCAAAAATGACAAATTTCAAGATGGCAAATGTCAAAGATGTCAAATGACAAATGTCACAATGCTAAATGTCAAAAATAAAAAGTGTCACCATGAAAAATGTCAAAAATGACAAATTTCAAGATGGCAAATGTCACAATGCTAAATGTCAAAAATGAAAAGTGTCACCATGAAAAATGTCAAAAATGACAAATTTCAAGATGGCAAATGTCAAAGATGTCAAATGACAAATGTCACAATGCTAAATGTCAAAAATGAAAAGTGTCAAAAATGGCAAATTTCAAGATGGCAAATGTCTAAGATGTCAAATGACAAATGTCACAATGCTAAATGTCAAAAATGAAAAGTGTCACCATGAAAAATGTCAAAAATGACAAATTTCAAGATGGCAAATGTCAAAACTGACAAATGTCACAATGCTAAATGTCAAAAATGAAAAGTGTCACCATGAAAAATGTCAAAAATTACAAATTTCAAGATGGCAAATGTTAAAGATGTCAAATGACAAATGTCACAATGCTAAATGTCAAAAATGAAAAGTGTCACCATGAAAAATGTCAAAGATGACAAATTTCAAGATGGCAAATGTCAAAGATGTCAAATGACAAATGTCACAATGCTAAATGTCAAAAATGAAAAGTGTCACAATGCTAAATGTCAAAAATGACAAATTTTAAGATGGCAAATGTCACAATGCTAAATGTCAAAAATAAAAAGTGTCACCATGAAAAATGTCAAAAATAACAAATTTCAAGATAGCAAATGTCAAAGATGTCAAATGACAAATGTCACAATGCTAAATGTCAAAAATGACAAATTTCAAGATGGCAAATGTCAAAGATGTCAAATGACAAATGTCACAATGCTAAATGTCAAAAATGAAAAGTGTCACCATAAAAAATGTCAAAAATGACAAATTTCAAGATGGCAAATGTCAAAGATGTCAAATGACAAATGTCACAATGCTAAATGTCAAAAATAAAAAGTGTCACCATGAAAAATGTCAAAAATGACAAATTTCAAGATGGCAAATGTCAAAACTGACAAATGTCACAATGCTAAATGTCAAAAATGAAAAGTGTCACCATGAAAAATGTCAAAAATGACAAATTTCAAGATGGCAAATGTCAAAGATGTCAAATGACAAATGTCACAATGCTAAATGTCAAAAATGACAAATTTCAAGATGGCAAATGTCAAAACTGACAAATGTCACAATGCTAAATGTCAAAAATGAAAAGTGTCACCATGAAAAATGTCAAAAATAACAAATTTCAAGATGGCAAATGTCAAAGATGTCAAATGACAAATGTCACAATGCCAAATGTCAAAAATGACAAATTTCAAGATGGCAAATGTTAAAGATGTCAAATGACAAATGTCACAATGCTAAATGTCAAAAATGAAAAGTGTCACCATGAAAAATGTCAAAAATGACAAATTTCAAGATGGCAAATGTCAAAGATGTCAAATGACAAATGTCACAATGCTAAATGTCAAAAATGAAAAGTGTCACCATGAAAAATATCAAAAATGACAAATTTCAAGATGGCAAATGTCAAAACTGACAAATGTCACAATGCTAAATGTCAAAAATGAAAAGTGTCACCATGAAAAATGTCAAAAATGACAATTTTCAAGATGGCAAATGTCAAAGATGTCAAATGACAAATGTCACAATGCTAAATGTCAAAAATGAAAAGTGTCAAAAATGACAAATTTCAAGATGGCAAATGTCTAAGATGTCAAATGACAAATGTCACAATGCTAAATGTCACAAATGAAAAGTGTCACCATGAAAAATGTCAAAAATGACAAATTTTAAGATGGCAAATGTCAAAACTGACAAATGTCACAATGCTAAATGTCAAAAATGAAAAGTGTCACCATGAAAAATGTCAAAAATAACAAATTTCAAGATGGCAAATGTCAAAGATGTCAAATGACAAATGTCACAATGCTAAATGTCAAAAATGAAAAGTGTCACCATGAAAAATGTCAAAAATGACAAATTTCAAGATGGCAAATGTCAAAACTGACAAATGTCACAATGCTAAATGTCAAAAATGAAAAGTGTCACCATAAAAAATGTCAAAAATAACAAATTTCAAGATGGCAAATGTCAAAGATGTCAAATGACAAATGTCACAATGCTAAATGTCAAAAATGAAAAGTGTCACCATGAAAAATGTCAAAAATGACAAATTTCAAGATGGCAAATATCAAAACTGACAAATGTCACAATGCTAAATGTAAAAAATGATAAGTGTCACCATGAAAAATGTCAAAAATGACAAATTTCAAGATAGCAAATGTCCAAGATGTCAAATGACGAATGTCACAATGCTAAATGTTAAAAATGAAAAGTGTCACCATCAAAAATGTCAAAAATGACAAATTTCAAGATGGCAAATATCAAAGATGTCAAATGACAAATGTCACAATGCTAAATGTCAAAAATGACAAATTTCAAGAAGGCAAATGTCAAAGATGTCAAATGACAAATGTCACAATGCTAAATGTCAAAAATGAAAAGTGTCACCATGAAAAATGTCAAAAATGACAAATTTCAAGATGGCAAATGTCAAAGATGTCAAATGACAAATGTCACAATGCTAAATGTCAAAAATGACAAATTTCAAGATGGCAAATGTCAAAGATGTCAAATGACAAATGTCACAATGCTAAATGTCAAAAATGACAA
The DNA here is from genome assembly GCA_964028335.1 of Altica lythri. Lineage (NCBI taxonomy): Eukaryota > Metazoa > Arthropoda > Insecta > Coleoptera > Chrysomelidae > Altica > Altica lythri. The sequence continues at coordinate 43,370,686 of OZ034800.1, read as the reverse complement.
ATTTCAAGATGGCAAATGTCAAAGATGTCAAATGACAAATGTCACAATGCTAAATGTCAAAAATGAAAAGTGTCACCATGAAAAATGTCAAAAATGACAAATTTCAAGATAGCAAATGTCCAAGATGTCAAATGACGAATGTCACAATGCTAAATGTTAAAAATGAAAAGTGTCACCATCAAAAATGTCAAAAATGACAAATTTCAAGATGGCAAATATCAAAGATGTCAAATGACAAATGTCACAATGCTAAATGTCAAAAATGACAAATTTCAAGAAGGCAAATGTCAAAGATGTCAAATGACAAATGTCACAATGCTAAATGTCAAAAATGAAAAGTGTCACCATGAAAAATGTCAAAAATGACAAATTTCAAGATGGCAAATGTCAAAGATGTCAAATGACAAATGTCACAATGCTAAATGTCAAAAATGACAAATTTCAAGATGGCAAATGTCAAAGATGTCAAATGACAAATGTAACAATGCTAAATGTCAAAAATGACAAATTTCAAGATGGCAAATGTCAAAGATGTCAAATGACAAATGTCACAATGCTAAATGTCAAAAATGAAAAGTGTCACCATGAAAAATGTCAAAAATGACAAATTTCAAGATGGCAAATGTCAAAACTGACAAATGTCACAATGCTAAATGTCAAAAATGAAAAGTGTCACCATGAAAAATGTCAAAAATAACAAATTTCAAGATGGCAAATGTCAAAGATGTCAAATGACAAATGTCACAATGCTAAATGTCAAAAATGAAAGGTGTCACCATGAAAAATGTCAAAAATAACAAATTTCAAGATGGCAAATGTCAAAGATGTCAAATGACAAATGTCACAATGCTAAATGTCAAAAATGAAAAGTGTCACCATGAAAAATGTCAAAAATGACAAATTTCAAGATGGCAAATGTCAAAACTGACAAATGTCACAATGCTAAATGTCAAAAATGAAAAGTGTCACCATAAAAAATGTCAAAAATAACAAATTTCAAGATGGCAAATGTCAAAGATGTCAAATGACAAATGTCACAATGCTAAATGTCAAAAATGAAAGGTGTCACCATGAAAAATGTCAAAAATAACAAATTTCAAGATGACAAATGTCAAAGATGTCAAATGACAAAAGTCACAATGCTAAATGTCAAAAATGAAAAGTGTCACCATGAAAAATGTCAAAAATGACAAATTTCAAGATGGCAAATGTCAAAGATGTCAAATGACAATTGTCACAATGCTAAATGTCAAAAATAAAAAGTGTCTCCATGAAAAATGTCAAAAATAACAAATTTCAAGTTGGCAAATGTCAAATGACAAATGTCACAATGCTAAATGTCAAAAATGAAAAGTGTCACCATGAAAAATGTCAAAAATGACAAATTTCAAGATGGCAAATGTCAAAACTGACAAATGTCACAATGCCAAATGTCAAAAATGAAAAGTGTCACCATGAAAAATGTCAAAAATAACAAATTTCAAGATGGCAAATGTCAAAGATGTCAAATGACAAATGTCACAATGCTAAATGTTAAAAATGAAAAGTGTCACCATCAAAAATGACAAATTTCAAGATGGCAAATATCAAAGATGTCAAATGACAAATGTCACAATGCTAAATGTCAAAAATGACAAATTTCAAGAGGGCAAATGTCAAAGATGTCAAATGACAAATGTCACAATGCTAAATGTCAAAAATGAAAAGTGTCACCATGAAAAATGTCAAAAATGACAAATTTCAAGATGGCAAATGTCAAAGATGTCAAATGACAAATGTCACAATGCTAAATGTCAAAAATGACAAATTTCAAGATGGCAAATGTCAAAACTGACAAATGTCACAATGCTAAATGTCAAAAATGAAAAGTGTCACCATGAAAAATGTCAAAAATAACAAATTTCAAGATGGCAAATGTCAAAGATGTCAAATGACAAATGTCACAATGCTAAATGTCAAAAATGACAAATTTCAAGATGGCAAATGTTAAAGATGTCAAATGACAAATGTCACAATGCTAAATGTCAAAAATGAAAAGTGTCACCATGAAAAATGTCAAAAATGACAAATTTCAAGATGGCAAATGTCAAAGATGTCAAATGACAAATGTCACAATGCTAAATGTCAAAAATGAAAAGTGTCACCATGAAAAATATCAAAAATGACAAATTTAAAGATGGCAAATATCAAAACTGACAAATGTCACAATGCTAAATGTCAAAAATGAAAAGTGTCACCATGAAAAATGTCAAAAATGGCAAATTTCAAGATGGCAAATGTCTAAGATGTCAAATGACAAATGTCACAATGCTAAATGTCAAAAATGAAAAGTGTCACCATGAAAAATGTCAAAGATGACAAATTTCAAGATGGCAAATGTTAAAGATGTCAAATGACAAATGTCACAATGCTAAATGTCAAAAATGAAAAGTGTCACCATGAAAAATGTCAAAAATGACAAATTTCAAGATGGCAAATGTCAAAGATGTCAAATGACAAATGTCACAATGCTAAATGTCAAAAATGAAAAATGTCACCATGAAAAATGTCAAAAATGACAAATTTCAAGATGGCAAATGTCAAAACTGACAAATGTCACAATGCTAAATGTCAAAAATGAAAAGTGTCACCATGAAAAATGTCAAAAATGGCAAATTTCAAGATGGCAAATGTCTAAGATGTCAAATGACAAATGTCACAATGCTAAATGTCAAAAATGAAAAGTGTCACCATGAAAAATGTCAAAGATGACAAATTTCAAGATGGCAAATGTTAAAGATGTCAAATGACAAATGTCACAATGCTAAATGTCAAAAATGAAAAGTGTCACCATGAAAAATGTCAAAAATGGCAAATTTCAAGATGGCAAATGTCTAAGAGGTCAAATGACAAATGTCACAATGCTAAATGTCAAAAATGAAAAGTGTCACCATGAAAAATGTCAAAGATGACAAATTTCAAGATGGCAAATGTCAAAGATGTCAAATGACAAATGTCACAATGCTAAATGTCAAAAATGAAAAGTGTTACCATGAAAAATGTCAAAAATAACAAATTTCAAGATGGCAAATGTCAAAGATGTCAAATGACAAATGTCACAATGCTAAATGTCAAAAATGAAAAGTGTCACCATGAAAAATGTCAAAAATGACAAATTTCAAGATGGCAAATGTCAAAGATGTCAAATGACAAATGTCACAATGCTAAATGTCAAAAATGAAAAGTGTCACCATGAAAAATGTCAAAAATGACAAATTTCAAGATGGCAAATGTCAAAACTGACAAATGTCACAATGCTAAATGTCAAAAATGAAAAGTGTCACCATGAAAAATGTCAAAAATAACAAATTTCAAGATGGCAAATGTCAAAGATGTCAAATGACAAATGTCACAATGCTAAATGTCAAAAATGAAAGGTGTCACCATGAAAAATGTCAAAAATAACAAATTTCAAGATGGCAAATGTCAAAGATGTCAAATGACAAATGTCACAATGCTAAATGTCAAAAATGAAAAGTGTCACCATGAAAAATGTCAAAAATGACAAATTTCAAGATGGCAAATGTCAAAACTGACAAATGTCACAATGCTAAATGTCAAAAATGAAAAGTGTCACCATAAAAAATGTCAAAAATAACAAATTTCAAGATGGCAAATGTCAAAGATGTCAAATGACAAATGTCACAATGCTAAATGTCAAAAATGAAAGGTGTCACCATAAAAAATGTCAAAAATAACAAATTTCAAGATGACAAATGTCAAAGATGTCAAATGACAAAAGTCACAATGCTAAATGTCAAAAATGAAAAGTGTCACCATGAAAAATGTCAAAAATGACAAATTTCAAGATGGCAAATATCAAAGATGTCAAATGACAATTGTCACAATGCTAAATGTCAAAAATGAAAAGTGTCTCCATGAAAAATGTCAAAAATAACAAATTTCAAGTTGGCAAATGTCAAATGACAAATGTCACAATGCTAAATGTCAAAAATGAAAAGTGTCACCATGAAAAATGTCAAAAATGACAAATTTCAAGATGGCAAATGTCAAAACTGACAAATGTCACAATGCCAAATGTCAAAAATGAAAAGTGTCACCATGAAAAATGTCAAAAATAACAAATTTCAAGATGGCAAATGTCAAAGATGTCAAATGACAAATGTCACAATGCTAAATGTTAAAAATGAAAAGTGTCACCATTAAAAATGTCAAAAATGACAAATTTCAAGATGGCAAATATCAAAGATGTCAAATGACAAATGTCACAATGCTAAATGTCAAAAATGACAAATTTCAAGAGGGCAAATGTCAAAGATGTCAAATGACAAATGTCACAATGCTAAATGTCAAAAATGAAAAGTGTCACCATGAAAAATGTCAAAAATGACAAATTTCAAGATGGCAAATGTCAAAGATGTCAAATGACAAATGTCACAATGCTAAATGTCAAAAATGACAAATTTCAAGATGGCAAATGTCAAAACTGACAAATGTCACAATGCTAAATGTCAAAAATGAAAAGTGTCACCATGAAAAATGTCAAAAATAACAAATTTCAAGATGGCAAATGTCAAAGATGTCAAATGACAAATGTCACAATGCTAAATGTCAAAAATGACAAATTTCAAGATGGCAAATGTTAAAGATGTCAAATGACAAATGTCACAATGCTAAATGTCAAAAATGAAAAGTGTCACCATGAAAAATGTCAAAAATGACAAATCTAAAGATGGCAAATGTCAAAGATGTCAAATGACAAATGTCACAATGCTAAATGTCAAAAATGAAAAGTGTCACCATGAAAAATATCAAAAATGACAAATTTCAAGATGGCAAATATCAAAACTGACAAATGTCACAATGCTAAATGTCAAAAATGAAAAGTGTCACCATGAAAAATGTCAAAAATGGCAAATTTCAAGATGGCAAATGTCTAAGATGTCAAATGACAAATGTCACAATGCTAAATGTCAAAAATGAAAAGTGTCACCATGAAAAATGTCAAAGATGACAAATTTCAAGATGGCAAATGTTAAAGATGTCAAATGACAAATGTCACAATGCTAAATGTCAAAAATGAAAAGTGTCACCATGAAAAATGTCAAAAATGACAAATTTCAAGATGGCAAATGTCAAAGATGTCAAATGACAAATGTCACAATGCTAAATGTCAAAAATGAAAAATGTCACCATGAAAAATGTCAAAAATGACAAATTTCAAGATGGCAAATGTCAAAACTGACAAATGTCACAATGCTAAATGTCAAAAATGAAAAGTGTCACCATGAAAAATGTCAAAAATGGCAAATTTCAAGATGGCAAATGTCTAAGAGGTCAAATGACAAATGTCACAATGCTAAATGTCAAAAATGAAAAGTGTCATCATGAAAAATGTCAAAGATGACAAATTTCAAGATGGCAAATGTCAAAGATGTCAAATGACAAATGTCACAATGCTAAATGTCAAAAATGAAAAGTGTTACCATGAAAAATGTCAAAAATAACAAATTTCAATATGGCAAATGTCAAAGATGTCAAATGACAAATGTCACAATGCTAAATGTCAAAAATGAAAAGTGTCACCATGAAAAATGTCAAAAATGACAAATTTCAAGATGGCAAATGTCAAAGATGTCAAATGACAAATATCACAATGCTAAATGTCAAAAATGACAAATTTCAAGATGGCAAATGTCAAAGATGTCAAATGACAAATGTCACAATGCTAAATGTCAAAAATGAAAAGTGTCAACATGAAAAATGTCAAAAATGACAAATTTCAAGATGGCAAATGTCAAAGATGTCAAATGACAAATGTCACAAGCTAAATGTCAAAAATGACAAATTTCAAGATGGCAAATGTCAAAACTGACAAATGTCACAATGCTAAATGTCAAAAATGAAAAGTGTCACCATGAAAAATGTCAAAAATAACAAATTTCAGGATGGCAAATGTCAAAGATGTCAAATGACAAATGTCACAATGCTAAATGACAAATTTCAAGATGGCAAATGTTAAAGATGTCAAATGACAAATGTCACAATGCTAAATGTCAAAAATGAAAAGTGTCATCATGAAAAATGTCAAAAATGACAAATTTCAAGATGGCAAATGTCAAAGATGTCAAATGACAAATGTCACAATGCTAAATGTCAAAAATGAAAAGTGTCAAAAATGACAAATTTCAAAATGGCAAATGTCTAAGATGTCAAATGACAAATGTCACAATGCTAAATGTCAAAAATGAAAAGTGTCACCATGAAAAATGTCAAAAATGACAAATTTTAAGATGGCAAATGTCAAAACTGACAAATGTCACAATGCTAAATGTCAAAAATGAAAAGTGTCACCATAAAAAATGTCAAAAATAACAAATTTCAAGATGGCAAATGTCAAAGATGTCAAATGACAAATGTCACAATGCTAAATGTCAAAAATGACAAATTTCAAGATGGCAAATGTCAAAGATGTCAAATGACAAATTTCACAATGCTAAATGTCAAAAATGAAAAGTGTCACCATGAAAAATGTCAAAAATGACAAATTTCAAGATGGCAAATGTCAAAACTGACAAATGTCACAATGCTAAATGTCAAAAATGAAAAGTGTCACCATAAAAAATGTCAAAAATAACAAATTTCAAGATGGCAAATGTCAAAGATGTCAAATGACAAATGTCACAATGCTAAATGTCAAAAATGAAAGGTGTCACCATGAAAAATGTCAAAAATAACAAGTTTCAAGATGGCAAATGTCAAAGATGTCAAATGACAAATGTCACAATGCTAAATGTCAAAAATGAAAAGTGTCACCATGAAAAATGTCAAAAATGACAAATTTCAAGATGGCAAATGTCAAAGATGTCAAATGACAATTGTCACAATGCTAAATGTCAAAAATGAAAAGTGTCTCCATGAAAAATGTCAACAATAACAAATTTCAAGATGGCAAATGTCAAATGACAAATGTCACAATGCGAATTGTCAAAAATGAAAAGTGTCACCATGAAAAATGTCAAAAATGACAAATTTCAAGATGGCAAATGTCAAAACTGACAAATGTCACAATGCTAAATGTCAAAAATGAAAAGTGTCACCATGAAAAATGTCAAAAATAACAAATTTCAAGATGGCAAATGTCAAAGATGTCAAATGACAAATGTCACAATGCTAAATGTTAAAAATGAAAAGTGTCACCATGAAAAATATCAAAAATGACAAATTTCAAGATGGCAAATATCAAAACTGACAAATGTCACAATGCTAAATGTCAAAAATGAAAAGTGTCACCATGAAAAATGTCAAAAATGGCAAATTTCAAGATGGCAAATGTCTAAGATGTCAAATGACAAATGTCACAATGCTAAATGTCAAAAATGAAAAGTGTCACCATGAAAAATGTCAAAGATGACAAATTTCAAGATGGCAAATGTTAAAGATGTCAAATGACAAATGTCACAATGCTAAATGTCAAAAATGAAAAGTGTCACCATGAAAAATGTCAAAAATGACAAATTTCAAGATGGCAAATGTCAAAGATGTCAAATGACAAATGTCACAATGCTAAATGTCAAAAATGAAAAATGTCACCATGAAAAATGTCAAAAATGACAAATTTCAAGATGGCAAATGTCAAAACTGACAAATGTCACAATGCTAAATGTCAAAAATGAAAAGTGTCACCATGAAAAATGTCAAAAATGGCAAATTTCAAGATGGCAAATGTCTAAGATGTCAAATGACAAATGTCACAATGCTAAATGCCAAAAATGAAAAGTGTCACCATGAAAAATGTCAAAGATGACAAATTTCAAGATGGCAAATGTCAAAGATGTCAAATGACAAATGTCACAATGCTAAATGTCAAAAATGAAAAGTGTTTCCATGAAAAATGTCAAAAATAACAAATTTCAAGATGGCAAATGTCAAAGATGTCAAATGACAAATGTCACAATGCTAAATGTCAAAAATGAAAAGTGTCACCATGAAAAATGTCAAAAATGACAAATTTCAAGATGGCAAATGTCAAAGATGTCAAATGACAAATATCACAATGCTAAATGTCAAAAATGACAAATTTCAAGATGGCAAATGTCAAAGATGTCAAATGACAAATGTCACAATGCTAAATATCAAAAATGAAAAGTGTCAACATGAAAAATGTCAAAAATGACAAACTTCAAGATGGCAAATGTCAAAGATGTCAAATGACAAATGTCACAAGCTAAATGTCAAAAATGACAAATTTCAAGATGGCAAATGTCAAAACTGACAAATGTCACAATGCTAAATGTCAAAAATGAAAAGTGTCACCATGAAAAATGTCAAAAATAACATATTTCAAGATGGCAAATGTCAAAGATGTCAAATGACAAATGTCACAATGCTAAATGACAAATTTCAAGATGGCAAATGTTAAAGATGTCAAATGACAAATGTCACAATGCTAAATGTCAAAAATGAAAAGTGTCACCATGAAAAATGTCAAAAATGACAAATTTCAAGATGGCAAATGTCAAAGATGTCAAATGACAAATGTCACAATGCTAAATGTCAAAAATGGAAAGTGTCACCATAAAAAATATCAAAAATGACAAATTTCAAGATGGCAAATATCAAAACTGACAAATGTCACAATGCTAAATGTCAAAAATGAAAAGTGTCACCATGAAAAATGTCAAAAATGACAAATTTCAAGATGGCAAATGTCAAAGATGTCAAATGACAAATGTCACAATGCTAAATGTCAAAAATGAAATGTGTCAAAAATGACAAATTTCAAGATGGCAAATGTCTAAGATGTCAAATGACAAATGTCACAATGCTAAATGTCAAAAATGAAAAGTGTCACCATGAAAAATGTCAAAAATGACAAATTTTAAGATGGCAAATGTCAAAACTGACAAATGTCACAATGCTAAATGTCAAAAATGAAAAGTGTCACCATGAAAAATGTCAAAAATAACAAATTTCAAGATGGCAAATGTCAAAGATGTTAAATGACAAATTTCAAGATGGCAAATGTCAAAGATGTCAAATGACAAATGTCACAATGCTAAATGTCAAAAATGAAAAGTGTCACCATGAAAAATGTCAAAAATGACAAATTTCAAGATGGCAAATGTCAAAACTGACAAATGTCACAATGCTAAATGTCAAAAATGAAAAGTGTCACCATAAAAAATGTCAAAAATAACAAATTTCAAGATGGCAAATGTCAAAGATGTCAAATGACAAATGTCACAATGCTAAATGTCAAAAATGAAAGGTGTCACCATGAAAAATGTCAAAAATAACAAATTTCAAGATGGCAAATGTCAAAGATGTCAAATGACAAATGTCACAATGCTAAATGTCAAAAATGAAAAGTGTCACCATGAAAAATGTCAAAAATGACAAATTTCAAGATGGCAAATGTCAAAGATGTCAAATGACAATTGTCACAATGCTAAATGTCAAAAATGAAAAGTGTCTCCATGAAAAATGTCAAAAATAACAAATTTCAAGATGGCAAATGTCAAATGACAAATGTCACAATGCTAAATGTCAAAAATGAAAAGTGTCACCATGAAAAATGTCAAAAATGACAAATTTCAAGATGGCAAATGTCAAAACTGACAAATGTCACAATGCTAAATGTCAAAAATGAAAAGTGTCACCATGAAAAATGTCAAAAATAACAAATTTCAAGATGGCAAATGTCAAAGATGTCAAATGACAAATGTCACAATGCTAAATGTTAAAAATGAAAAGTGTCACCATCAAAAATGTCAAAAATGACAAATTTCAAGATGGCAAATATCAAAGATGTCAAATGACAAATGTCACAATGCTAAATGTCAAAAATGACAAATTTCAAGAAGGCAAATGTCAAAGATGTCAAATGACAAATGTCACAATGCTAAATGTCAAAAATGAAAAGTGTCACCATGAAAAATGTAAAAAATGACAAATTTCAAGATGGCAAATGTCAAAGATGTCAAATGACAAATGTCACAATGCTAAATGTCAAAAATGATAAGTGTCACCATGAAAAATGTCAAAAATAACAAATTTCAAGATGGCAAATGTCAAAGATGTCAAATGACAAATGTCACAATGCTAAATGTCAAAAATGAAAAGTGTCACCATGAAAAATGTCAAAAATGACAAATTTCAAGATGGCAAATGTCAAAGATGTCAAATGACAAATGTCACAATGCTAAATGTCAAAAATGAAAAGTGTCACCATGAAAAATGTCAAAAATGACAAATTTCAAGATGGCAAATGTCAAAGATGTCAAATGACAAATGTCACAATGCTAAATGTCAAAAATGAAAAGTGTCACTATGAAAAATGTCAAAAATGACAAATTTCAAGATGGCAAATATCAAAACTGACAAATGTCACAATGCTAAATGTCAAAAATGAAAAGTGTCACCATGAAAAATGTCAAAAATAACAAATTTCAAGATGGCAAATGTCAAAGATGTCAAATGACAAATGTCACAATGCTAAATGTTAAAAATGAAAAGTGTCACCATCAAAAATGTCAAAAATGACAAATTTCAAGATGGCAAATATCAAAGATGTCAAATGACAAATGTCACAATGCTAAATGTCAAAAATGACAAATTTCAAGAAGGCAAATGTCAAAGATGTCAAATGACAAATGTCACAATGCTAAATGTCAAAAATGAAAAGTGTCTCCATGAAAAATGTCAAAAATAACAAATTTCAAGATGGCAAATGTCAAATGACAAATGTCACAATGCTAAATGTCAAAAATGAAAAGTGTCACCATGAAAAATGTCAAAAATGACAAATTTCAAGATGGCAAATGTCAAAACTGACAAATGTCACAATGCTAAATGTCAAAAATGAAAAGTGTGACCATGAAAAATGTCAAAAATGACAAATTTCAAGATGGCAAATGTCAAAGATGTCAAATGACAAATGTCACAATGCTAAATGTTAAAAATGAAAAGTGTCACCATCAAAAATGTCAAAAATAACAAATTTCAAGATGGCAAATGTCAAAGATATCAAATGACAAATGTCACAATGCTAAATGTCAAAAATGAAAAGTGTCACCATGAAAAATGTCAAAAATGACAAATTTCAAGATGGCAAATGTCAAAGATGTCAAATGACAAATGTCACAATGCTAAATGTTAAAAATGAAAAGTGTCACCATCAAAAATGTCAAAAATGACAAATTTCAAGATGGCAAATATCAAAGATGTCAAATGACAAATGTCACAATGCTAAATGTCAAAAATGACAAATTTCAAGAAGGCAAATGTCAAAGATGTCAAATGACAAATGTCACAATGCTAAATGTCAAAAATGAAAAGTGTCTCCATGAAAAATGTCAAAAATAACAAATTTCAAGATGGCAAATGTCAAATGACAAATGTCACAATGCTAAATGTCAAAAATGAAAAGTGTCACCATGAAAAATGTCAAAAGTGACAAATTTCAAGATGGCAAATGTCAAAACTGACAAATGTCACAATGCTAAATGTCAAAAATGAAAAGTGTCACCATGAAAAATGTCAAAAATAACAAATTTCAAGATGGCAAATGTCAAAGATGTCAAATGACAAATGTCACAATGCTAAATGTTAAAAATGAAAAGTGTCACCATCAAAAATGTCAAAAATGACAAATTTCAAGATGGCAAATATCAAAGATGTCAAATGACAAATGTCACAATGCTAAATGTCAAAAATGACAAATTTCAAGAAGGCAAATGTCAAAGATGTCAAATGACAAATGTCACAATGCTAAATGTCAAAAATGAAAAGTGTCACCATGAAAAATGTCAAAAATGACAAATTTCAAGATGGCAAATGTCAAAGATGTCAAATGACAAATGTCACAATGCTATATGTCAAAAATGATAAGTGTCACCATGAAAAATGTCAAAAATGACAAATTTCAAGATAGCAAATGTCCAAGATGTCAAATGACGAATGTCACAATGCTAAATGTCAAAAATGACAAAGTTCAAGATGGCAAATGTCAAAGATGTCAAATGACAAATGTCACAATGCTAAATGTCAAAAATGAAAAGTGTGACCATGAAAAATGTCAAAAATGACAAATTTCAAGATGGCAAATGTCAAAGATGTCAAATGACAAATGTCAAAATGCTAAATGTCAAAAATGAAAAGTGTCACCATAAAAAATGTCAAAAATAACAAATTTCAAGATGGCAAATGTCAAAGATATTAAATGACAAATGTCACAATGCTAAATGTCAAAAATGAAAAGTGTCACCATGAAAAATGTCAAAAATGACAAATTTCAAGATGGCAAATATCAAAACTGACAAATGTCACAATGCTAAATGTCAAAAATGATAAGTGTCGCCATGAAAAATGTCAAAAATGACAAATTTCAAGATGGCAAATGTCCAAGATGTCAAATGACAAATGTCACAATGCTAAATGTCAAAAATGACAAATTTCAAGATGGCAAATGTCAAAGATGTCAAATGACAAATGTCACAATTCTAAATGTCAAAAATGAAAAGTGTCACCATGAAAAATGTCAAAAATGACAAATTTCAAGATGGCAAATGTCAAAGATGTCAAATGACAATTGTCACAATGCTAAATGTCAAAAATGAAAAGTGTCTCCATGAAAAATGTCAAAAATAACAAATTTTAAGTTGGCAAATGTCAAATGACAAATGTCACAATGCTAAATGTCAAAAATGAAAAGTGTCACCATGAAAAATGTCAAAAATGACAAATTTCAAGATGGCAAATGTCAAAACTGACAAATGTCACAATGCTAAATGTCAAAAATGAAAAGTGTCACCATGAAAAATGTCAAAAATAACAAATTTCAAGATGGCAAATGTCAAAGATGTCAAATGACAAATGTCACAATGCTAAAGGTTAAAAATGAAAAGTGTCACCATCAAAAATGTCAAAAAGGACAAATTTCAAGATGGCAAATATCAAAGATGTCAAATGACAAATGTCACAATGCTAAATGTCAAAAATGACAAATTTCAAGAAGGCAAATGTCAAAGATGTCAAATGACAAATGTCACAATGCTAAATGTCAAAAATGAAAAGTGTCACCATGAAAAATGTCAAAAATGACAAATTTCAAGATGGCAAATGTCAAAGATGTCAAATGACAAATGTCACAATGCTAAATGTCAAAAATGACAAATTTCAAGATGGCAAATGTCAAAACTGACAAATGTCACAATGCTAAATGTCAAAAATGAAAAGTGTCACCATGAAAAATGTCAAAAATAACAAATTTCAAGATGGCAAATGTCAAATGACAAATGTCACAATGCTAAATGTCAAAAATGACAAATTTCAAGATGGCAAATGTTAAAGATGTCAAATGACAAATGTCACAATGCTAAATGTCAAAAATGAAAAGTGTCACCATGAAAAATGTCAAAAATGACAAATTTCAAGATGGCAAATGTCAAAGATGTCAAATGACAAATGTCACAATGCTAAATGTCAAAAATGAAAAGTGTCACCATGAAAAATATCAAAAATGACAAATTTCAAGATGGCAAATATCAAAACTGACAAATGTCACAATGCTAAATGTCAAAAATGAAAAGTGTCACCATGAAAAATGTCAAAAATGGCAAATTTCAAGATGGCAAATGTCTAAGATGTCAAATGACAAATGTCACAATGCTAAATGTCAAAAATGAAAAGTGTCACCATGAAAAATGTCAAAGATGACAAATTTTAAGATGGCAAATGTTAAAGATGTCAAATGACAAATGTCACAATGCTAAATGTCAAAAATGAAAAGTGTCACCATGAAAAATGTCAAAAATGACAAATTTCAAGATGGCAAATGTCAAAGATGTCAAATGACAAATGTCACAATGCTAAATGTCAAAAATGAAAAATGTCACCATGAAAAATGTCAAAAATGACAAATTTCAAGATGGCAAATGTCAAAACTGACAAATGTCACAATGCTAAATGTCAAAAATGAAAAGTGTCACCATGAAAAATGGCAAAAATGGCAAATTTCAAGATGGCAAATGTCTAAGATGTCAAATGACAAATGTCACAATGCTAAATGTCAAAAATGAAAAGTGTCACCATGAAAAATGTCAAAGATGACAAATTTCAAGATGGCAAATGTCAAAGATGTCAAATGACAAATGTCACAATGCTAAATGTCAAAAATGAAAAATGTTACCATGAAAAATGTCAAAAATAACAAATTTCAAGATGGCAAATGACAAATGTCACAATGCTAAATGTCAAAAATGAAAAGTGTCACCATGAAAAATGTCAAAAATGACAAATTTCAAGATGGCAAATGTCAAAGATGTCAAATGACAAATATCACAATGCTAAATGTCAAAAATGACAAATTTCAAGATGGCAAATGTCAAAGATGTCAAATGACAAATGTCACAATGCTAAATGTCAAAAATGAAAAGTGTCAACATGAAAAATGTCAAAAATGACAAATTTCAAGATGGCAAATGTCAAAGATGTCAAATGACAAATGTCACAAGCTAAATGTCAAAAATGACAAATTTCAAGATGGCAAATGTCAAAACTGACAAATGTCACAATGCTAAATGTCAAAAATGAAAAGTGTCACCATGAAAAATGTCAAAAATAACAAATTTCAAGATGGCAAATGTCAAAGATGTCAAATGACAAATGTCACAATGCTAAATGACAAATTTCAAGATGGCAAATGTTAAAGATGTCAAATGACAAATGTCACAATGCTAAATGTCAAAAATGAAAAGTGTCACCATGAAAAATGTCAAAAATGACAAATTTCAAGATGGCAAATGTCAAAGATGTCAAATGACAAATGTCACAATGCTAAATGTCAAAAATGGAAAGTGTCACCATAAAAAATATCAAAAATGACAAATTTCAAGATGGCAAATATCAAAACTGACAAATGTCACAATGCTAAATGTCAAAAATGAAAAGTTTCACCATGAAAAATGTCAAAAATGACAAATTTCAAGATGGCAAATGTCAAAGATGTCAAATGACAAATGTCACAATGCTAAATGTCAAAAATGAAAAGTGTCAAAAATGACAAATTTCAAGATGGCAAATGTCTAAGATGTCAAATGACAAATGTCACAATGCTAAATGTCAAAAATGAAAAGTGTCACCATGAAAAATGTCAAAAATGACAAATTTTAAGATGGCAAATGTCAAAACTGACAAATGTCACAATGCTAAATGTCAAAAATGAAAAGTGTCACCATGAAAAATGTCAAAAATAACAAATTTTAAGATGGCAAATGTCAAAGATGTCAAATGACAAATGCCACAATGCTAAATGTCAAAAATGACAAATTTCAAGATGGCAAATGTCAAAGATGTCAAATGACAAATGTCACAATGCTAAATGTCAAAAATGAAAAGTGTCACCATGAAAAATGTCAAAAATGACAAATTTCAAGATGGCAAATGTCAAAACTGACAAATGTCACAATGCTAAATGTCAAAAATGAAAAGTGTCACCATAAAAAATGTCAAAAATAACAAATTTCAAAATGGCAAATGTCAAAGATGTCAAATGACAAATGTCACAATGCTAAATGTCAAAAATGAAAGGTGTCACCATGAAAAATGTCAAAAATGACAAATTTCAAGATGGCAAATGTCAAAGATGTCAAATGACAAATGTCACAATGCTAAATGTCAAAAATGAAAAGTGTCAAAAATGACAAATTTCAAGATGGCAAATGTCTAAGATGTCAAATGACAAATGTCACAATGCTAAATGTCAAAAATGAAAAGTGTCACCATGAAAAATGTCAAAAATGACAAATTTCAAGATGGCAAATGTCAAAACTGACAAATGTCACAATGCTAAATGTCAAAAATGAAAAGTGTCACCATAAAAAATGTCAAAAATAACAAATTTCAAGATGGCAAATGTCAAAGATGTCAAATGACAAATGTCACAATGCTAAATGTCAAAAATGAAAGGTGTCACCATGAAAAATGTCAAAAATAACAAATTTCAAAATGGCAAATGTCAAAGATGTCAAATGACAAATGTCACAATGCTAAATGTCAAAAATGAAAAGTGTCACAATGAAAAATGTCAAAAATGACAAATTTCAAGATGGCAAATGTCAAAGATGTCAAATGACAATTGTCACAATGCTAAATGTCAAAAATGAAAAGTGTCTCCATGAAAAATGTCAAAAATAACAAATTTCAAGATGGCAAATGTCAAATGACAAATGTCACAATGCTAAATGTCAAAAATGAAAAGTGTCACCATGAAAAATGTCAAAAATGACAAATTTCAAGATGGCAAATGTCAAAACTGACAAATGTCACAATGCTAAATGTCAAAAATGAAAAGTGTCACCATGAAAAATGTCAAAAATAACAAATTTCAAGATGGCAAATGTCAAAGATGTCAAATGACAAATGTCACAATGCTAAATGTTAAAAATGAAAAGTGTCACCATCAAAAATGTCAAAAATGACAAATTTCAAGATGGCAAATATCAAAGATGTCAAATGACAAATGTCACAATGCTAAATGTCAAAAATGACAAATTTCAAGAAGGCAAATGTCAAAGATGTCATATGACAAATGTCACAATGCTAAATGTCAAAAATGAAAAGTGTCACCATGAAAAATGTCAAAAATGACAAATTTCAAGATGGCAAATGTCAAAGATGTCAAATGACAAATGTCACAATGCTAAATGTCAAAAATGATAAGTGTCACCATGAAAAATGTCAAAAATAACAAATTTCAAGATGGCAAATGTCAAAGATGTCAAATGACAAATGTCACAATGCTAAATGTCAAAAATGAAAATTGTCACCATGAAAAATGTCAAAAATGACAAATTTCAAGATGGCAAATGTCAAAGATGTCAAATGACAAATGTCACAATGCTAAATGTCAAAAATGAAAAGTGTCACCATGAAAAATGTCAAAAATGACAAATTTCAAGATGGCAAATGTCAAAGATGTCAAATGACAAATGTCACAATGCTAAATGTCAAAAATGAAAAGTGTCACTATGAAAAATGTCAAAAATGACAAATTTCAAGATGGCAAATATCAAAACTGACAAATGTCACAATGCTAAATGTCAAAAATGATAAGTGTCACCATGAAAAATGTCAAAAATGACAAATTTCAAGATAGCAAATGTCCAAGATGTCAAATGACGAATGTCACAATGCTAAATGTCAAAAATGACAAAGTTCAAGATGGCAAATGTCAAAGATGTCAAATGACAAATGTCACAATGCTAAATGTCAAAAATGAAAAGTGTGACCATGAAAAATGTCAAAAATGACAAATTTCAAGATGGCAAATGTCAAAGATGTCAAATGACAAATGTCACAATGCTAAATGTCAAAAATGAAAAGTGTCACCATAAAAAATGTCAAAAATAACAAATTTCAAGATGGCAAATGTCAAAGATATCAAATGACAAATGTCACAATGCTAAATGTCAAAAATGAAAAGTGTCACCATGAAAAATGTCAAAAATGACAAATTTCAAGATGGCAAATATCAAAACTGACAAATGTCACAATGCTAAATGTCAAAAATGATAAGTGTCACCATGAAAAATGTCAAAAATGACAAATTTCAAGATGGCAAATGTCCAAGATGTCAAATGACAAATGTCACAATGCTAAATGTCAAAAATGACAAATTTCAAGATGGCAAATGTCAAAGATGTCAAATGACAAATGTCACAATGCTAAATGTCAAAAATGAAAAGTGTCACCATGAAAACTGTCAAAAATGACAAATTTCAAGATGGCAAATGTCAAAGATGTCAAATGACAAATGTCACAATGCTAAATGTAAAAAATGAAAAGTGTCACCATAAAATATGTCAAAAATGACAAATTTCAAGATGGCAAATGTCAAAGATGTCAAATGACAAATGTCACAATGCTAAATGTCAAAAATTAAAAGTGTCACAATGCTAAATGTCAAAAATGACAAATTTTAAGATGGCAAATGTCACAATGCTAAATGTCAAAAATAAAAAGTGTCACCATGAAAAATGTCAAAAATAACAAATTTCAAGATAGCAAATGTCAAAGATGTCAAATGACAAATGTCACAATGCTAAATGTAAAAATGACAAATTTCAAGATGGCAAATGTCAAAGATGTCAAATGACAAATGTCACAATGCTAAATGTCAAAAATGAAAAGTGTCACCATGAAAAATGTCAAAAATGACAAATTTCAAGATGGCAAATGTCAAAGATGTCAAATGACAAATGTCACAATGCTAAATGTCAAAAATAAAAAGTGTCACCATGAAAAATGTCAAAAATGACAAATTTCAAGATGGCAAATGTCAAAACTGACAAATGTCACAATGCCAAATGTCAAAAATGAAAAGTGTCACCATGAAAAATGTCAAAAATGACAAATTTCAAGATGGCAAATGTCAAAGATGTCAAATGACAAATGTCACAATGCTAAATGTCAAAAATGAAAAGTGTCAAAAATGGCAAATTTCAAGATGGCAAATTTCAAGATGGCAAATGTCTAAGATGTCAAATGACAAATGTCACAATGCTAAATGTCAAAAATGAAAAGTGTCACCATGAAAAATGTCAAAAATGACAAATTTCAAGATGGCAAATGTCAAAACTGACAAATGTCACAATAATAAATGTCAAAAATGAAAAGTGTCACCATGAAAAATGTCAAAAATGACAAATTTCAAGATGGCAAATGTTAAAGATGTCAAATGACAAATGTCACAATGCTAAATGTCAAAAATGAAAAGTGTCACCATGAAAAATGTCAAAGATGACAAATTTCAAGATGGCAAATGTCAAAGATGTCAAATGACAAATGTCACAATGCTAAATGTCAAAAATGAAAAGTGTCACAATGCTAAATGTCAAAAATGACAAATTTTAAGATGGCAAATGTCACAATGCTAAATGTCAAAAATAAAAAGTGTCACCGTGAAAAATGTCAAAAATAACAAATTTCAAGATAGCAAATGTCAAAGATGTCAAATGACAAATGTCACAATGCTAAATGTCAAAAATGACAAATTTCAAGATGGCAAATGTCAAAGATGTCAAATGACAAATGTCACAATGCTAAATGTCAAAAATGAAAAGTGTCACCATGAAAAATGTCAAAAATGACAAATTTCAAGATGGCAAATGTCAAAGATGTCAAATGACAAATGTCACAATGCTAAATGTCAAAAATAAAAAGTGTCACCATGAAAAATGTCAAAAATGACAAATTTCAAGATGGCAAATGTCAAAACTGACAAATGTCACAATGCTAAATGTCAAAAATGAAAAGTGTCACCATGAAAAATGTCAAAAATGACAAATTTTAAGATGGCAAATGTCAAAGATGTCAAATGACAAATGTCACAATGCAAAATGTCAAAAATGACAAATTTCAAGATGGCAAATGTCAAAACTGACAAATGTCACAATGCTAAATGTCAAAAATGAAAAGTGTCACCATGAAAAATGTCAAAAATAACAAATTTCAAGATGGCAAATGTCAAAGATGTCAAATGACAAATGTCACAATGCTAAATGTCAAAAATGACAAATTTCAAGATGGCAAATGTTAAAGATGTCAAATGACAAATGTCACAATGCTAAATGTCAAAAATGAAAAGTGTCACCATGAAAAATGTCAAAAATGACAAATTTCAAGATGGCAAATGTCAAAGATGTCAAACGATAAATGTCACAATGCTAAATGTCAAAAATGAAAAGTGTCACAATGAAAAATATCAAAAATGACAAATTTCAAGATGGCAAATGTCAAAACTGACAAATGTCACAATGCTAAATGTCAAAAATGAAAAGTGTCACCATGAAAAATGTCAAAAATGACAAATTTCAAGATGGCAAATGTCAAAGATGTCAAATGACAAATGTCACAATGCTAAATGTCAAAAATGAAAAGTAACAAAAATGACAAATTTCAAGATGGCAAATGTCTAAGATGTCAAATGACAAATGTCACAATGCTAAATATCACAAATGAAAAGTGTCACCATGAAAAATGTCAAAAATGACAAATTTTAAGATGGCAAATGTCAAAACTGACAAATGTCACAATGCTAAATGTCAAAAATGAAAAGTGTCACCATGAAAAATGTCAAAAATAACAAATTTCAAGATGGCAAATGTCAAAGATGTCAAATGACAAATGTCACAATGCTAAATGTCAAAAATGACAAATTTCAAGATGGCAAATGTCAAAGATGTCAAATGACAAATGTCACAATGCTAAATGTCAAAAATGAAAAGTGTCACCATGAAAACTGTCAAAAATGACAAATTTCAAGATGGCAAATGTCAAAGATGTCAAATGACAAATGTCACAATGCTAAATGTAAAAAATGAAAAGTGTCACCATGAAAAATGTCAAAAATGACAAATTTCAAGATGGCAAATGTCAAAGATGTCAAATGACAAATGTCACAATTCTAAATGTCAAAAATGAAAAGTGTCACAATGCTAAATGTCAAAAATGACAAATTTTAAGATGGCAAATGTCACAATGCTAAATGTCAAAAATAAAAATTGTCACCATGAAAAATGTCAAAAATAACAAATTTCAAGATAGCAAATGTCAAAGATGTCAAATGACAAATGTCACAATGCTAAATGTAAAAATGACAAATTTCAAGATGGCAAATGTCAAAGATGTCAAATGACAAATGTCACAATGCTAAATGTCAAAAATGAAAAGTGTCACCATGAAAAATGTCAAAAATGACAAATTTCAAGATGGCAAATGTCAAAGATGTCAAATGACAAATGTCACAATGCTAAATGTCAAAAATAAAAAGTGTCACCATGAAAAATGTCAAAAATGACAAATTTCAAGATGGCAAATGTCAAAACTGACAAATGTCACAATGCTAAATGTCAAAAATGAAAAGTGTCACCATGAAAAATGTCAAAAATGACAAATTTCAAGATGGCAAATGTCAAAGATGTCAAATGACAAATGTCACAATGCTAAATGTCAAAAATGAAAAGTGTCAAAAATGGCAAATTTCAAGATGGCAAATGTCTAAGATGTCAAATGACAAATGTCACAATGCTAAATGTCAAAAATGAAAAGTGTCACCATGAAAAATGTCAAAAATGACAAATTTTAAGATGGCAAATGTCAAAACTGACAAATGTCACAATGCTAAATGTCAAAAATGAAAAGTGTCACCATGAAAAATGTCAAAAATGACAAATTTCAATATGGCAAATGTTAAAGATGTCAAATGACAAATGTCACAATGCTAAATGTCAAAAATGAAAAGTGTCACCATGAAAAATGTCAAAGATGACAAATTTCAAGATGGCAAATGTCAAAGATGTCAAATGACAAATGTCACAATGCTAAATGTCAAAAATGAAAAGTGTCACAATGCTAAATGTCAAAAATGACAAATTTTAAGATGGCAAATGTCACAATGCTAAATGTCAAAAATAAAAAGTGTCACCATGAAAAATGTCAAAAATAACAAATTTCAAGATAGCAAATGTCAAAGATGTCAAATGACAAATGTCACAATGCTAAATGTCAAAAATGACAAATTTCAAGATGGCAAATGTCAAAGATGTCAAATGACAAATGTCACAATGCTAAATGTCAAAAATGAAAAGTGTCACCATGAAAAATATCAAAAATGACAAATTTCAAGATGGCAAATGTCAAAGATGTCAAATGACAAATGTCACAATGCTAAATGTCAAAAATAAAAAGTGTCACCATGAAAAATGTCAAAAATGACAAATTTCAAGATGGCAAATGTCAAAACTGACAAATGTCACAATGCTAAATGTCAAAAATGAAAAGTGTCACCATGAAAAATGTCAAAAATGACAAATTTCAAGATAGCAAATGTCAAAGATGTCAAATGACAAATGTCACAATGCTAAATGTCAAAAATGACAAATTTCAAGATGGCAAATGTCAAAACTGACAAATGTCACAATGCTAAATGTCAAAAATGAAAAGTGTCACCATGAAAAATGTCAAAAATAACAAATTTCAAGATGGCAAATGTCAAAGATGTCAAATGACAAATGTCACAATGCTAAATGTCAAAAATGACAAATTTCAAGATGGCAAATGTTAAAGATGTCAAATGACAAATGTCACAATGCTAAATGTCAAAAATGAAAAGTGTCACCATGAAAAATGTCAAAAATGACAAATTTCAAGATGGCAAATGTCAAAGATGTCAAATGACAAATGTCACAATGCTAAATGTCAAAAATGAAAAGTGTCACAATGAAAAATATCAAAAATGACAAATTTCAAGATGGCAAATGTCAAAGATGTCAAATGACAAATGTCACAATGCTAAATGTCAAAAATGAAAGGTGTCACCATGAAAAATGTCAAAAATAACAAATTTCAAGATAGCAAATGTCAAAGATGTCAAATGACAAATGTCACAATGCTAAATGTCAAAAATGAAAAGAGTCACCATGAAAAATGTCAAAAATGACAAATTTCAAGATGGCAAATGTCAAAGATGTCAAATGACAATTGTCACAATGCTAAATGTCAAAAGTGAAAAGTGTCTCCATGAAAAATGTCAAAAATAACAAATTTCAAGATGGCAAATGTCAAAGATGTCAAATGACAAATGTCACAATGCTAAATGTCAAAAATGAAAGGTGTCACCATGAAAAATGTCAAAAATAACAAATTTCAAGATAG
Organism: Altica lythri; assembly: GCA_964028335.1. Lineage (NCBI taxonomy): Eukaryota > Metazoa > Arthropoda > Insecta > Coleoptera > Chrysomelidae > Altica > Altica lythri. Next base: position 43,347,970 of record OZ034800.1, on the reverse strand, counting down.
CAAATGTCAAAGATGTCAAATGACAAATGTCACAATGCTAAATGTCAAAAATGAAAAGAGTCACCATGAAAAATGTCAAAAATGACAAATTTCAAGATGGCAAATGTCAAAGATGTCAAATGACAATTGTCACAATGCTAAATGTCAAAAGTGAAAAGTGTCTCCATGAAAAATGTCAAAAATAACAAATTTCAAGTTGGCAAATGTCAAATGACAAATGTCACAATGCTAAATGTCAAAAATGAAAAGTGTCACCATGAAAAATGTCAAAAATGACAAATTTCAAGATGGCAAATGTCAAAACTGACAAATGTCACAATGCTAAATGTCAAAAATGAAAAGTGTCACCATGAAAAATGTCAAAAATAACAAATTTCAAGATGGCAAATGTCAAAGATGTCAAATGACAAATGTCACAATGCTAAATGTTAAAAATGAAAAGTGTCACCATCAAAAATGTCAAAAGTGACAAATTTCAAGATGGCAAATATCAAAGATGTCAAATGACAAATGTCACAATGCTAAATGTCAAAAATGACAAATTTCAAGAAGGCAAATGTCAAAGATGTCAAATGACAAATGTCACAATGCTAAATGTCAAAAATGAAAAGTGTCACCATGAAAAATGTCAAAAATGACAAATTTCAAGATGGCAAATGTCAAAGATGTCAAATGACAAATGTCACAATGCTAAATGTCAAAAATGATAAGTGTCACCATGAAAAATGTTAAAAATAACAAATTTCAAGATGGCAAATGTCAAAGATGTCAAATGACAAATATCACAATGCTAAATGTCAAAAATGAAAAGTGTCACCATGAAAAATGTCAAAAATGACAAATTTCAAGATGGCAAATGTCAAAGATGTCAAATGACAAATGTCACAATGCTAAATGTCAAAAATGAAAAGTGTCACCATGAAAAATGTCAAAAATGACAAATTTCAAGATGGCAAATATCAAAACTGACAAATGTCACAATGCTAAATGTCAAAAATGATAAGTGTCACCATGAAAAATGTCAAAAATGACAAATTTCAAGATGGCAAATGTCAAAGATGTCAAATGACAAATGTCACAATGCTAAATGTTAAAAATGAAAAGTGTCAAAAATGACAAATTTCAAGATGGCAAATGTCTAAGATGTCAAATGACAAATGTCATAATGCTAAATGTTAAAAATGAAAAGTGTCACCATGAAAAATGTCAAAAATGACAAATTTCAAAATGGCAAATGTCAAAACTGCCAAATGTCACAATGCCAAATGTCAAAAATGAAAAGTGTCACCATGAAAAATGTCAAAAATAACAAATTTTAAGATGGCAAATGTCAAAGATGTCAAATGACAAATGTCACAATGATAAATGTCAAAATGACAAATTTCAAGATGGCAAATGTCAAAGATGTCAAATGACAAATGTCACAATGCTAAATGTCAAAAATGAAAAGTGTCACCATGAAAAATGTCAAAAATGACAAATTTCAAGATGGCAAATGTCAAAGATGTCAAATGACAAATGTCACAATGCTAAATGTCAAAACTGAAAAGTGTCACCATGAAAAATGTCAAAAATGACAAATTTCAAGATGGCAAATGTCAAAGATGTCAAATGACAAATATCACAATGCTAAATGTCAAAAATGACAAATTTCAAGATGGCAAATGTCACAGATGTCAAATGACAAATGTAACAATGCTAAATGTCAAAAATGAAAAGTGTCACCATGAAAAATGTAAAAAATGACAAATTTCAAGATGGCAAATGTCAAATATGTCAAATGACAAATGTCACAATACTAAATGTCAAAAATGACAAATTTTAAGATGGCAAATGTCAAAACTGACAAATGTCACAATGCTAAATGTCAAAAATGAAAAGTGTCACCATGAAAAATGTCAAAAATAACAAATTTCAAGATGGCAAATGTCAAAGATGTCAAATGACAAATGTCACAATGCTAAATGTCAAAAATGAAAAGTGTCACCATGAAAAATGTCAAAAATGACAACTTTCAAGATGGCAAATGTCAAAGATGTCAAATGACAAATGTCACAATGCTAAATGTCAAAAATAAAAAGTGTCACCATGAAAAATGTCAAAAATGACAAATTCCAAGATGGCAAATGTCAAAGATGTCAAATGACAAATGTCACAATGCTAAATGTCAAAAATGAAAAGTGTCAAAAATGACAAATTTCAAGATGGCAAATGTCTAAGATGTCAAATGACAAATGTCACAATGCTAAATGTCAAAAATGAAAAGTGTCACAATGCTAAATGTCAAAAATGACAAATTTCAAGATGGCAAATGTCAAAACTGACAAATGTCACAATGCTAAATGTCAAAAATGACAAATTTCAAGATGGCAAATGTCAAAGATGTCAAATGACAAATGTCACAATGCTAAATGTCAAAAATGAAAAGTGTCACCATGAAAAATGTCAAAAATGACAAATTTCAAGATGGCAAATGACAAATGTCACAATGCTAAATGTCAAAAATGAAAAGTGTCACCATGAAAAATGTCAAAAATGACAAATTTCCAGATGGCAAATGTCAAAGATGTCAAATGACAAATGTCACAATGCTAAATGTCAAAAATGAAAAGTGTCAAAAATGGCAAATTTCAAGATGGCAAATGTCTAAGATGTCAAATGACAAATGTCACAATGCTAAATGTCAAAAATGAAAAGTGTCACCATGAAAAATGTCAAAAATGACAAATTTCAAGATGGCAAATGTCAAAGATGTCAAGTGACAAATGTCACAATGCTAAATGTCAAAAATGAAAAGTGTCACCATGAAAAATGTCAAAAATGACAAATTTCAAGATGGCAAATGTCAAAGATGTCAAATGACAATTGTCACAATGCTAAATGTCAAAAATGAAAAGTGTCACAACGCTAAATGTCAAAAATGACAAATTTTAAGATGGCAAATGTCACAATGCTAAATGTCAAAAATGAAAATGTCACCATGAAAAATGTCAAAAATAACAAATTTCAAGATAGCAAATGTCAAAGATGTCAAATGACAAATGTCACAATGCTAAATGTCAAAAATGACAAATTTCAAGATGGCAAATGTCAAAGATGTCAAATGACAAATGTCACAATGCTAAATGTCAAAAATGAAAAGTGTCACCATGAAAAATGTCAAAAATGACAAATTTCAAGATGGCAAATGTCAAAGATGTCAAATGACAAATGTCACAATGCTAAATGTCAAAAATGACAAATTTCAAGATGGCAAATGTTAAAGATGTCAAATGACAAATGTCACAATGCTAAATGTCAAAAATGAAAAGTGTCACCATGAAAAATGTCAAAAAAGACAAATTTCAAGATGGCAAATGTCAAAGATGTCAAATGACAAATGTCACAATGCTAAATGTCAAAAATGAAAAGTGTCACCATAAAAAATGTCAAAAATGACAAATTTCAAGATGGCAAATGTCAAAACTGACAAATGTCACAATGCTAAATGTCAAAAATGAAAAGTGTCACCATGAAAAATGTCAAAAATGACAAATTTCAAGATGGCAAATGTCAAAGATGTCAAATGACAAATGTCACAATGCTAAATGTCAAAAATGAAAAGTGTCACCATGAAAAATGTCAAAAATAACAAATTTCAAGATGGCAAATGTCAAAGATTTCAAATGACAAATGTCACAATGCTAAATGTCAAAAATGACAAATTTCAAGATGGCAAATGTCAAAGATGTCAAATGACAAATGTCACAATGCTAAATGTCAAAAATGAAAAGTGTCACCATGAAAAATGTCAAAAATGACAAATTTCAAGATGGCAAATGTCAAAACTGACAAATGTCACAATGCTAAATGTCAAAAATGAAAAGTGTCACCATGAAAAATGTCAAAAATAACAAATTTTAAGATGGCAAATGTCAAAGATGTCAAATGACAAATGTCACAATGCTAAATGTCAAAAATGAAAGGTGTCACCATGAAAAATGTCAAAAATAACAAATTTTAAGATGGCAAATGTCAAAGATGTCAAATGACAAATGTGACATTTGTCATTTGACATCTATGACATTTGCTATCTTGAAATTTGTCATTTTTGACATTTTTCATGGTGACACTTTTCATTTTTGACATTTAGCATTGTGACATTTGTCATTTGACATCTTTGACATTTGCCATCTTGAAATTTGTCATTTTTGACATTTAGCATTGTGACATTTGTCATTTGACATCTTTGACATTTGCTATCTTGAAATTTGTTATTTTTGACATTTTTGACAAATTTCAAGATGGCAAATGTCAAAACTGACAAATGTCACAATGCTAAATGTCAAAAATGAAAAGTGTCACCATGAAAAATGTCAAAAATGACAAATTTCAAGATGGCAAATGTCAAAGATGTCAAATGACAAATGTCACAATGCTAAATGTCAAAAATGAAAAGTGTCAAAAATGGCAAATTTCAAGATGGCCAATGTCTAAGATGTCAAATGACAAATGTCACAATGCTAAATGTCAAAAATGAAAAGTGTCACCATGAAAAATGTCAAAAAAGACAAATTTCAAGATGGCAAATGTCAAAGATGTCAAATGACAAATGTCACAATGCTAAATGTCAAAAATGAAAAGTGTCACCATAAAAAATGTCAAAAATGACAAATTTCAAGATGGCAAATGTCAAAGATGTCAAATGACAATTGTCACAATGCTAAATGTCAAAAATGAAAAGTGTCTCCATGAAAAATGTCAAAAATAACAAATTTCAAGATGGCAAATGTCAAATGACAAATGTCACAATGCTAAATGTCAAAAATGAAAAGTGTCACCATGAAAAATGTCAAAAATGACAAATTTCAAGATGGCAAATGTCAAAACTGACAAATGTCACAATGCTAAATGTCAAAAATGAAAAGTGTCACCATGAAAAATGTCAAAAATGACAAATTTCAAGATGGCAAATGTCAAAGATGTCAAATGACAAATGTCACAATGCTAAATGTCAAAAATGAAAAGTGTCACCATAAAAAATATCAAAAATAACAAATTTCAAGATGGCAAATGTCAAAGATATCAAATGACAAATGTCACAATGCTAAATGTCAAAAATGAAAAGTGTCACCATGAAAAATGTCAAAAATGACAAATTTCAAGATGGCAAATATCAAAACTGACAAATGTCACAATGCTAAATGTCAAAAATGATAAGTGTCACCATGAAAAATGTCAAAAATGACAACTTTCAAGATGGCAAATGTCCAAGATGTCAAATGACAAATGTCACAATGCTAAATGTCAAAAATGACAAATTTCAAGATGGCAAATGTCAAAGATGTCAAATGACAAATGTCACAATGCTAAATGTCAAAAATGAAAAGTGTCACAATGCTAAATGTCAAAAATGACAAATTTTAAGATGGCAAATGTCACAATGCTAAATGTCAAAAATAAAAAGTGTCACCATGAAAAATGTCAAAAATAACAAATTTCAAGATAGCAAATGTCAAAGATGTCAAATGACAAATGTCACAATGCTAAATGTCAAAAATGACAAATTTCAAGATGGCAAATGTCAAAGATGTCAAATGACAAATGTCACAATGCTAAATGTCAAAAATGAAAAGTGTCACCATGAAAAATGTCAAAAATGACAAATTTCAAGATAGCAAATGTCAAAGATGTCAAATGACAAATGTCACAATGCTAAATGTCAAAAATAAAAAGTGTCACCATCTTGAAATTTGTCATTTTTGACATTTTTCATGGTCACACTTTTCATTTTTGACATTTAGCATTGCGACATTTGTCATTTGACATCTTTGACATTTGCTAAAACTGACAAATGTCACAATGCCAAATGTCAAAAATGAAAAGTGTCACCATGAAAAATGTCAAAAATAACAAATTTTAAGATGGCAAATGTCAAAGATGTCAAATGACAAATGTCACAATGCTAAATGTCAAAATGACAAATTTCAAGATGGCAAATGTCAAAGATGTCAAATGACAAATGTCACAATGCTAAATGTCAAAAATGAAAAGTGTCACAATGAAAAATATCAAAAATGACAAATTTCAAGATGGCAAATGTCAAAACTGACAAATGTCACAATGCTAAATGTCAAAAATGAAAAGTGTCACCATGAAAAATGTCAAAAATGACAAATTTCAAGATGGCAAATGTCAAAGATGTCAAATGACAAATGTCACAATGCTAAATGTCAAAAATGACAAATTTCAAGATGGCAAATGTCTAAGATGTCAAATGACAAATGTCACAATGCTAAATGTCACAAATGAAAAGTGTCACCATGAAAAATGTCAAAAATGACAAATTTTAAGATGGCAAATGTCAAAACTGACAAATGTCACAATGCTAAATGTCAAAAATGAAAAGTGTCACCATGAAAAATGTCAAAAATAACAAATTTCAAGATGGCAAATGTCAAAGATGTCAAATGACAAATGTCACAATGCTAAATGTCAAAAATGACAAATTTCAAGATGGCAAATGTCAAAGATGTCAAATGACAAATGTCACAATGCTAAATGTCAAAAATGAAAAGTGTCACCATGAAAAATGTCAAAAATGACAAATTTCAAGATGGCAAATGTCAAAACTGACAAATGTCACAATGCTAAATGTCAAAAATGAAAAGTGTCACCATAAAAAATGTCAAAAATAACAAATTTCAAGATGGCAAATGTGAAAGATGTCAAATGACAAATGTCACAATGCTAAATGTCAAAAATGAAAAGAGTCACCATGAAAAATATCAAAAATGACAAATTTCAAGATGGCAAATGTCAAAGATGTCAAATGACAATTGTCACAATGCTAAATGTCAAAAATGAAAAGTGTCTCCATGAAAAATGTCAAAAATAACAAATTTCAAGTTGGCAAATGTCAAATGACAAATGTCACAATGCTAAATGTCAAAAATGAAAAGTGTCACCATGAAAAATGTCAAAAATGACAAATTTCAAGATGGCAAATGTCAAAACTGACAAATGTCACAATGCTAAATGTCAAAAATGAAAAGTGTCACCATGAAAAATGTCAAAAATAACAAATTTCAAGATGGCAAATGTCAAAGATGTCAAATGACAAATGTCACAATGCTAAATGTTAAAAATGAAAAGTGTCACCATCAAAAATGTCAAAAGTGACAAATTTCAAGATGGCAAATATCAAAGATGTCAAATGACAAATGTCACAATGCTAAATGTCAAAAATGACAAATTTCAAGAAGGCAAATGTCAAAGATGTCAAATGACAAATGTCACAATGCTAAATGTCAAAAATGAAAAGTGTCACCATGAAAAATGTCAAAAATGACAAATTTCAAGATGGCAAATGTCAAAGATGTCAAATGACAAATGTCACAATGCTAAATGTCAAAAATGATAAGTGTCACCATGAAAAATGTCAAAAATAACAAATTTCAAGATGGCAAATGTCAAAGATGTCAAATGACAAATATCACAATGCTAAATGTCAAAAATGAAAAGTGTCACCATGAAAAATGTCAAAAATGACAAATTTCAAGATGGCAAATGTCAAAGATGTCAAATGACAAATGTCACAATGCTAAATGTCAAAAATGAAAAGTGTCACAATGAAAAATGTCAAAAATTAAAATTTCAGGATAGCAAATATCAAAACTGACAAATGTCACAATGCTAAATGTCAAAAATGATAAGTGTCACCATGAAAAATGTCAAAAATGACAAATTTCAAGATGGCAAATGTCAAAGATGTCAAATGATAAATGTCACAATGCTAAATGTCAAAAATGAAAAGTGTCAAAAATGACAAATTTCAAGATGGCAAATGTCTAAGATGTCAAATGACAAATGTCATAATGCTAAATGTCAAAAATGAAAAGTGTCACCATGAAAAATGTCAAAAATGACAAATTTCAAAATGGCAAATGTCAAAACTGCCAAATGTCACAATGCCAAATGTCAAAAATGAAAAGTGTCACCATGAAAAATGTCAAAAATGACAAATTTCAAGATGGCAAATGTCAAAGATGTCAAATGACAAATGTCACAATGCTAAATGTCAAAACTGAAAAGTGTCACCATGAAAAATGTCAAAAATGACAAATTTCAAGATGGCAAATGTCAAAGATGTCAAATGACAAATATCACAATGCTAAATGTCAAAAATGACAAATTTCAAGATGGCAAATGTCACAGATGTCAAATGACAAATGTAACAATGCTAAATGTCAAAAATGAAAAGTGTCACCATGAAAAATGTAAAAAATGACAAATTTCAAGATGGCAAATGTCAAATATGTCAAATGACAAATGTCACAATGCTAAATGTCAAAAATGACAAATTTTAAGATGGCAAATGTCAAAACTGACAAATGTCACAATGCTAAATGTCAAAAATGAAAAGTGTCACCATGAAAAATGTCAAAAATAACAAATTTCAAGATGGCAAATGTCAAAGATGTCAAATGACAAATGTCACAATGCTAAATGTCAAAAATGAAAAGTGTCACCATGAAAAATGTCAAAAATGACAAATTTCAAGATGGCAAATGTCAAAGATGTCAAATGACAAATGTCACAATGCTAAATGTCAAAAATGAAAAGTGTCACCATGAAAAATGTCAAAAATGACAAAATTCAAGATGGCAAATGTCAAAGATGTCAAATGACAAATGTCACAATGCTAAATGTCAAAAATGAAAAGTGTCAAAAATGGCAAATTTCAAGATGGCCAATGTCTAAGATGTCAAATGACAAATGTCACAATGCTAAATGTCAAAAATGAAAAGTGTCACCATGAAAAATGTCAAAAATGACAAATTTCAAGATGGCAAATGTCAAAGATGTCAAATGACAAATGTCACAATGCTAAATGTCAAAAATGAAAAGTGTCAAAAATGGCAAATTTCAAGATGGCCAATGTCTAAGATGTCAAATGACAAATGTCACAATGCTAAATGTCAAAAATGAAAAGTGTCACCATGAAAAATGTCAAAAAAGACAAATTTCAAGATGGCAAATGTCAAAGATGTCAAATGACAAATGTCACAATGCTAAATGTCAAAAATGAAAAGTGTCACCATAAAAAATGTCAAAAATGACAAATTTCAAGATGGCAAATGTCAAAGATGTCCACAATGCTAAATGTCAAAAATGAAAAGTGTCTCCATGAAAAATGTCAAAAATAACAAATTTCAAGATGGCAAATGTCAAATGACAAATGTCACAATGCTAAATGTCAAAAATGAAAAGTGTCACCATGAAAAATGTCAAAAATGACAAATTTCAAGATGGCAAATGTCAAAACTGACAAATGTCACAATGCTAAATGTCAAAAATGAAAAGTGTCACCATGAAAAATGTCAAAAATGACAAATTTCAAGATGGCAAATGTCAAAGATGTCAAATGACAAATGTCACAATGCTAAATGTCAAAAATGAAAAGTGTCACCATAAAAAATATCAAAAATAACAAATTTCAAGATGGCAAATGTCAAAGATATCAAATGACAAATGTCACAATGCTAAATGTCAAAAATGAAAAGTGTCACCATGAAAAATGTCAAAAATGACAAATTTCAAGATGGCAAATATCAAAACTGACAAATGTCACAATGCTAAATGTCAAAAATGATAAGTGTCACCATGAAAAATGTCAAAAATGACAAATTTCAAGATGGCAAATGTCCAAGATGTCAAATGACAAATGTCACAATGCTAAATGTCAAAAATGACAAATTTCAAGATGGCAAATGTCAAAGATGTCAAATGACAAATGTCACAATGCTAAATGTCAAAAATGAAAAGTGTCACAATGCTAAATGTCAAAAATGACAAATTTTAAGATGGCAAATGTCACAATGCTAAATGTCAAAAATAAAAAGTGTCACCATGAAAAATGTCAAAAATAACAAATTTCAAGATAGCAAATGTCAAAGATGTCAAATGACAAATGTCACAATGCTAAATGTCAAAAATGACAAATTTCAAGATGGCAAATGTCAAAGATGTCAAATGACAAATGTCACAATGCTAAATGTCAAAAATGAAAAGTGTCACCATGAAAAATGTCAAAAATGACAAATTTCAAGATAGCAAATGTCAAAGATGTCAAATGACAAATGTCACAATGCTAAATGTCAAAAATAAAAAGTGTCACCATCTTGAAATTTGTCATTTTTGACATTTTTCATGGTCACACTTTTCATTTTTGACATTTAGCATTGCGACATTTGTCATTTGACATCTTTGACATTTGCTAAAACTGACAAATGTCACAATGCCAAATGTCAAAAATGAAAAGTGTCACCATGAAAAATGTCAAAAATAACAAATTTTAAGATGGCAAATGTCAAAGATGTCAAATGACAAATGTCACAATGCTAAATGTCAAAATGACAAATTTCAAGATGGCAAATGTCAAAGATGTCAAATGACAAATGTCACAATGCTAAATGTCAAAAATGAAAAGTGTCACAATGAAAAATATCAAAAATGACAAATTTCAAGATGGCAAATGTCAAAACTGACAAATGTCACAATGCTAAATGTCAAAAATGAAAAGTGTCACCATGAAAAATGTCAAAAATGACAAATTTCAAGATGGCAAATGTCAAAGATGTCAAATGACAAATGTCACAATGCTAAATGTCAAAAATGACAAATTTCAAGATGGCAAATGTCTAAGATGTCAAATGACAAATGTCACAATGCTAAATGTCACAAATGAAAAGTGTCACCATGAAAAATGTCAAAAATGACAAATTTTAAGATGGCAAATGTCAAAACTGACAAATGTCACAATGCTAAATGTCAAAAATGAAAAGTGTCACCATGAAAAATGTCAAAAATAACAAATTTCAAGATGGCAAATGTCAAAGATGTCAAATGACAAATGTCACAATGCTAAATGTCAAAAATGACAAATTTCAAGATGGCAAATGTCAAAGATGTCAAATGACAAATGTCACAATGCTAAATGTCAAAAATGAAAAGTGTCACCATGAAAAATGTCAAAAATGACAAATTTCAAGATGGCAAATGTCAAAACTGACAAATGTCACAATGCTAAATGTCAAAAATGAAAAGTGTCACCATAAAAAATGTCAAAAATAACAAATTTCAAGATGGCAAATGTGAAAGATGTCAAATGACAAATGTCACAATGCTAAATGTCAAAAATGAAAAGAGTCACCATGAAAAATATCAAAAATGACAAATTTCAAGATGGCAAATGTCAAAGATGTCAAATGACAATTGTCACAATGCTAAATGTCAAAAATGAAAAGTGTCTCCATGAAAAATGTCAAAAATAACAAATTTCAAGTTGGCAAATGTCAAATGACAAATGTCACAATGCTAAATGTCAAAAATGAAAAGTGTCACCATGAAAAATGTCAAAAATGACAAATTTCAAGATGGCAAATGTCAAAACTGACAAATGTCACAATGCTAAATGTCAAAAATGAAAAGTGTCACCATGAAAAATGTCAAAAATAACAAATTTCAAGATGGCAAATGTCAAAGATGTCAAATGACAAATGTCACAATGCTAAATGTCAAAAATGAAAAGTGTCACCATGAAAAATGTCAAAAGTGACAAATTTCAAGATGGCAAATATCAAAGATGTCAAATGACAAATGTCACAATGCTAAATGTCAAAAATGACAAATTTCAAGAAGGCAAATGTCAAAGATGTCAAATGACAAATGTCACAATGCTAAATGTCAAAAATGAAAAGTGTCACCATGAAAAATGTCAAAAATGACAAATTTCAAGATGGCAAATGTCAAAGATGTCAAATGACAAATGTCACAATGCTAAATGTCAAAAATGATAAGTGTCACCATGAAAAATGTCAAAAATAACAAATTTCAAGATGGCAAATGTCAAAGATGTCAAATGACAAATATCACAATGCTAAATGTCAAAAATGAAAAGTGTCACCATGAAAAATGTCAAAAATGACAAATTTCAAGATGGCAAATGTCAAAGATGTCAAATGACAAATGTCACAATGCTAAATGTCAAAAATGAAAAGTGTCACAATGAAAAATGTCAAAAATTAAAATTTCAGGATAGCAAATATCAAAACTGACAAATGTCACAATGCTAAATGTCAAAAATGATAAGTGTCACCATGAAAAATGTCAAAAATGACAAATTTCAAGATGGCAAATGTCAAAGATGTCAAATGATAAATGTCACAATGCTAAATGTCAAAAATGAAAAGTGTCAAAAATGACAAATTTCAAGATGGCAAATGTCTAAGATGTCAAATGACAAATGTCATAATGCTAAATGTCAAAAATGAAAAGTGTCACCATGAAAAATGTCAAAAATGACAAATTTCAAAATGGCAAATGTCAAAACTGCCAAATGTCACAATGCCAAATGTCAAAAATGAAAAGTGTCACCATGAAAAATGTCAAAAATGACAAATTTCAAGATGGCAAATGTCAAAGATGTCAAATGACAAATGTCACAATGCTAAATGTCAAAACTGAAAAGTGTCACCATGAAAAATGTCAAAAATGACAAATTTCAAGATGGCAAATGTCAAAGATGTCAAATGACAAATATCACAATGCTAAATGTCAAAAATGACAAATTTCAAGATGGCAAATGTCACAGATGTCAAATGACAAATGTAACAATGCTAAATGTCAAAAATGAAAAGTGTCACCATGAAAAATGTAAAAAATGACAAATTTCAAGATGGCAAATGTCAAATATGTCAAATGACAAATGTCACAATGCTAAATGTCAAAAATGACAAATTTTAAGATGGCAAATGTCAAAACTGACAAATGTCACAATGCTAAATGTCAAAAATGAAAAGTGTCACCATGAAAAATGTCAAAAATAACAAATTTCAAGATGGCAAATGTCAAAGATGTCAAATGACAAATGTCACAATGCTAAATGTCAAAAATGAAAAGTGTCACCATGAAAAATGTCAAAAATGACAAATTTCAAGATGGCAAATGTCAAAGATGTCAAATGACAAATGTCACAATGCTAAATGTCAAAAATGAAAAGTGTCACCATGAAAAATGTCAAAAATGACAAAATTCAAGATGGCAAATGTCAAAGATGTCAAATGACAAATGTCACAATGCTAAATGTCAAAAATGAAAAGTGTCAAAAATGACAAATTTCAAGATGGCAAATGTCTAAGATGTCAAATGACAAATGTCACAATGCTAAATGTCAAAAATGAAAAGTGTCACAATGCTAAATGTCAAAAATGACAAATTTCAAGATGGCAAATGTCAAAACTGACAAATGTCACAATGCTAAATGTCAAAAATGACAAATTTCAAGATGGCAAATGTCAAAGATGTCAAATGACAAATGTCACAATGCTAAATGTCAAAAATGAAAAGTGTCACCATGAAAAATGTCAAAAATGACAAATTTCAAGATGGCAAATGACAAATGTCACAATGCTAAATGTCAAAAATGAAAAGTGTTACCATGAAAAATGTCAAAAATGACAAATTTCAAGATGGCAAATGTCAAAACTGACAAATGTCACAATGCTAAATGTGAAAAATGATAAGTGTCACCATGAAAAATGTCAAAAATGACAAATTTCAAGATGGCAAATGTCAAAGATGTCAAATGACAAATGTCACAATGCTAAATGTCAAAAATGAAAAGTGTCACCATGAAAAATGTCAAAAATGACAAATTTCAAGATGGCAAATGTCAAAGATGTCAAATGACAAATGTCACAATGCTAAATGTCAAAAATGAAAAGTGTCACCAGGAAAAATGTCAAAAATGACAAATTTCAAGATGGCAAATATCAAAGATGTCAAATGACAAATGTCACAATCCTAAATGTCAAAAATGAAAAGTGTCACCATGAAAAATGTCATAAATGACAAATTTCAAGATGGCAAATATCAAAGATGTCAAATGACAAATGTCACAATGCTAAATGTCAAAAATGATAAGTGTCACCATGAAAAATGTCAAAAATAACAAATTTCAAGATGGCAAATGTCCAAGATGTCAAATGACAAATGTCACAATGCTAAATGTCAAAAATGAAAAGTGTCACCATGAAAAATGTCAAAAATGACAAATTTCAAGATGGCAAATGTCAAAAATGCAAATGACAAATGTCACAATGCTAAATGTCAAAAATGATAAGTGTCACCATGAAAAATGTCAAAAATAACAAATTTCAAGATGGCAAATGTCAAAGATGTCAAATGACAAATGTCACAATGCTAAATGTCAAAAATGAAAAGTGTCACCCTGAAAAATGTCAAAAATGACAAATTTTAAGATGGCAAATGTCAAAGATGTCAAATGACAAATGTCACAATGCTAAATGTCAAAAATGAAAAGTGTCACCATAAAAATGTCAAAAATGACAAATTTCAAGATGGCAAATGTCAAAGATGTCAAATGACAAATGTCACAATGCTAAATGTCAAAAATAAAAAGTGTCACCATGAAAAATGTCAAAAATGACAAATTTCAAGATGGCAAATGTCAAAGATGTCAAATGACAATTGTCACAATGCTAAATGTCAAAAATGAAAAGTGTCACAACGCTAAATGTCAAAAATGACAAATTTTAAGATGGCAAATGTCACAATGCTAAATGTCAAAAATGAAAATGTCACCATGAAAAATGTCAAAAATAACAAATTTCAAGATAGCAAATGTCAAAGATGTCAAATGACAAATGTCACAATGCTAAATGTCAAAAATGACAAATTTCAAGATGGCAAATGTCAAAGATGTCAAATGACAAATGTCACAATGCTAAATGTCAAAAATGAAAAGTGTCACCATGAAAAATGTCAAAAATGACAAATTTCAAGATGGCAAATGTCAAAGATGTCAAATGACAAATGTCACAATGCTAAATGTCAAAAATGACAAATTTCAAGATGGCAAATGTTAAAGATGTCAAATGACAAATGTCACAATGCTAAATGTCAAAAATGAAAAGTGTCACCATGAAAAATGTCAAAAAAGACAAATTTCAAGATGGCAAATGTCAAAGATGTCAAATGACAAATGTCACAATGCTAAATGTCAAAAATGAAAAGTGTCACCATAAAAAATGTCAAAAATGACAAATTTCAAGATAGCAAATGTCAAAACTGACAAATGTCACAATGCTAAATGTCAAAAATGAAAAGTGTCACCATGAAAAATGTCAAAAATGACAAATTTCAAGATGGCAAATGTCAAAGATGTCAAATGACAAATGTCACAATGCTAAATGTCAAAAATGAAAAGTGTCACCATGAAAAATGTCAAAAATAACAAATTTCAAGATGGCAAATGTCAAAGATGTCAAATGACAAATGTCACAATGCTAAATGTCAAAAATGACAAATTTCAAGATGGCAAATGTCAAAGATGTCAAATGACAAATGTCACAATGCTAAATGTCAAAAATGAAAAGTGTCACCATGAAAAATGTCAAAAATGACAAATTTCAAGATGGCAAATGTCAAAACTGACAAATGTCACAATGCTAAATGTCAAAAATGAAAAGTGTCACCATGAAAAATGTCAAAAATAACAAATTTTAAGATGGCAAATGTCAAAGATGTCAAATGACAAATGTCACAATGCTAAATGTCAAAAATGAAAGGTGTCACCATGAAAAATGTCAAAAATAACAAATTTTAAGATGGCAAATGTCAAAAATGTCAAATGACAAATGTGACATTTGTCATTTGACATCTGTGACATTTGCTATCTTGAAATTTGTCATTTTTGACATTTTTCATGGTGACACTTTTCATTTTTGACATTTAGCATTGTGACATTTGTCATTTGACATCTTTGACATTTGCCATCTTGAAATTTGTCATTTTTGACATTTAGCATTGTGACATTTGTCATTTGACATCTTTGACATTTGCTATCTTGAAATTTGTTATTTTTGACATTTTTGACAAATTTCAAGATGGCAAATGTCAAAACTGACAAATGTCACAATGCTAAATGTCAAAAATGAAAAGTGTCACCATGAAAAATGTCAAAAATGACAAATTTCAAGATGGCAAATGTCAAAGATGTCAAATGACAAATGTCACAATGCTAAATGTCAAAAATGAAAAGTGTCAAAAATGGCAAATTTCAAGATGGCCAATGTCTAAGATGTCAAATGACAAATGTCACAATGCTAAATGTCAAAAATGAAAAGTGTCACCATGAAAAATGTCAAAAATGACAAATTTCAAGATGGCAAATGTCAAAGATGTCAAATGACAAATGTCACAATGCTAAATGTCAAAAATGAAAAGTGTCACCATAAAAAATGTCAAAAGTGACAAATTTCAAGATGGCAAATGTCAAAGATGTCAAATGACAATTGTCACAATGCTAAATGTCAAAAATGAAAAGTGTCTCCATGAAAAATGTCAAAAATAACAAATTTCAAGATGGCAAATGTCAAATGACAAATGCCACAATGCTAAATGTCAAAAATGAAAAGTGTCACCATGAAAAATGTCAAAAATGACAAATTTCAAGATGGCAAATGTCAAAACTGACAAATGTCACAATGCTAAATGTCAAAAATGAAAAGTGTCACCATGAAACATGTCAAAAATAACAAATTTCAAGATGGCAAATGTCAAAGATGTCAAATGACAAATGTCACAATGCTAAATGTCAAAAATGAAAAGTGTCACCATCAAAAATGTCAAAAATGACAAATTTCAAGATGGCAAATATCAAAGATGTCAAATGACAAATGTCACAATGCTAAATGTCAAAAATGACAAATTTCAAGAAGGCAAATATCAAAGATGTCAAATGACAAATGTCACAATGCTAAATGTCAAAAATGACAAATTTCAAGAAGGCAAATGTCAAAGATGTCAAATGACAAATGTCACAATGCTAAATGTCAAAAATGAAAAGTGTCACCATAAAAAATGTCAAAAATAACAAATTTCAAGATGGCAAATGTCAAAGATGTCAAATGACAAATATCACAATGCTAAATGTCAAAAATGACAAATTTTAAGATGGCAAATATCACAGATGTCAAATGACAAATGTAACAATGCTAAATGTCAAAAATGAAAAGTGTCACCATGAAAATTGTAAAAAATGACAAATTTCAAGATGGCAAATGTCAAATATGTCAAATGACAAATGTCACAATGCTAAATGTCAAAAATGAAAAGTGTCACAATGCTAAATGTCAAAAATGACAAATTTTAAGATGGCAAATGTCAAAACTGACAAATGTCACAATGCTAAATGTCAAAAATGACAAATTTTAAGATGGCAAATGTCACAGATGTCAAATGACAAATGTAACAATGCTAAATGTCAAAAATGAAAAGTGTCACCATGAAAAATGTAAAAAATGACAAATTTCAAGATGGCAAATGTCAAATATGTCAAATGACAAATGTCACAATGCTAAATGTCAAAAATGAAAAGTGTCACAATGCTAAATGTCAAAAATGACAAATTTTAAGATGGCAAATGTCAAAACTGACAAATGTCACAATGCTAAATGTCAAAAATGAAAAGTGTCACCATGAAAAACGTCAAAAATAACAAATTTCAAGATGGCAAATGTCAAAGATGTCAAATGACAAATGTCACAATGCTAAATGTCAAAAATGAAAAGTGTCACCATGAAAAATGTCAAAAATGACAAATTTCAAGATGGCAAATGTCAAAGATGTCAAATGACAAATGTCACAATGCTAAATGTCAAAAATGAAAAGTGTCAACAATGACAAATTTTAAGATGGCAAATGTCTAAGATGTCAAATGACAAATGTCACAATGCTAAATATCAAAAATGAAAAGTGTCACAATGCTAAATGTCAAAAATGACAAATTTCAAGATGGCAAATGTCAAAACTGACAAATGTCACAATGCTAAATGTCAAAAATGACAAATTTCAAGATGGCAAATGTCAAAGATGTCAAATGACAAATGTCACAATGCTAAATGTCAAAAATGAAAAGTGTCACCATGAAAAATGTCAAAAATGACAAATTTCAAGATGGCAAATGTCAAAGATGTCAAATGACAAATGTCACAATGCTAAATGTCAAAAATGAAAAGTGTCACCATGAAAAATGTCAAAAATGACAAATTTCAAGATGGCAAATGTCAAAACTGACAAATGTCACAATGCTAAATGTCAAAAATGATAAGTGTCACCATGAAAAATGTCAAAAATGACAAATTTCAAGATGGCAAATGTCAAAGATGTCAAATGACAAATGTCACAATGCTAAATGTCAAAAATAAAAAGTGTCACCATGAAAAATGTCAAAAATGACAAATTTCAAGATGGCAAATGTCAAAGATGTCAAATGACAAATGTCACAATGCTAAATGTCAAAAATGAAAAGTGTCACCCGGAAAAATGTCAAAAATGACAAATTTCAAGATGGCAAATATCAAAGATGTCAAATGACAAATGTCACAATGCTAAATGTCAAAAATGAAAAGTGTCACCATGAAAAATGTCATAAATGACAAATTTCAAGGTGGCAAATATCAAAGGTGTCAAATGACAAATGTCACAATGCTAAATGTCAAAAATGATAAGTGTCACCATGAAAAATGTCAAAAATAACAAATTTCAAGATGGCAAATGTCCAAGATGTCAAATGACAAATGTTACAATGCTAAATGTCAAAAATGAAAAGTGTCACCATAAAATGTCAAAAATGACAAATTTCAAGATGGCAAATGTCAAAAATGCAAATGACAAATGTCACAATGCTAAATGTCAAAAATGATAAGTGTCACCATGAAAAATGTCAAAAATAACAAATTTCAAGATGGCAAATGTCAAAGATGTCAAATGACAAATGTCACAATGCTAAATGTCAAAAATAAAAAGTGTCACCATGAAAAATGTCAAAAATGACAAATTTCAAGATGGAAAATGTCAAAGATGTCAAATGACAAATGTCACAATGCTAAATGTCAAAAATGAAAAGTGTCACAACGCTAAATGTCAAAAATGACAAATTTTAAGATGGCAAATGTCACAATGCTAAATGTCAAAAATGAAAATGTCACCATGAAAAATGTCAAAAATAACAAATTTCAAGATAGCAAATGTCAATGATGTCAAATGACAAATGTCACAATGCTAAATGTCAAAAATGACAAATTTCAAGATGGCAAATGTCAAAGATGTCAAATGACAAATGTCACAATGCTAAATGTCAAAAATGAAAAGTGTCACCATGAAAAATGTCAAAAATGACAAATTTCAAGATGGCAAATGTCAAAGATGTCAAATGACAAATGTCACAATGCTAAATGTCAAAAATGAAAAGTGTCACCATAAAAAATGTCAAAAATGACAAATTTCAAGATGGCAAATGTCAAAACTGACAAATGTCACAATGCTAAATGTCAAAAATTAAAAGTGTCACCATGAAAAATGTCAAAAATGACAAATTTCAAGATGGCAAATGTCAAAGATGTCAAATGACAAATGTCACAATGCTAAATGTCAAAAATGAAAAGTGTCAAAAATGACAAATTTCAAGATGGCAAATGTCTAAGATGTCAAATGACAAATGTCACAATGCTAAATGTCAAAAATGAAAAGTGTCACCATGAAAAATGACAAATTTCAAGATGGCAAATGTCAAAACTGACAAATGTCACAATGCTAAATGTCAAAAATGAAAAGTGTCACCATGAAAAATGTCAAAAATAACAAATTTCAAGATGACAAATGTCAAAGATGTCAAATGACAAATGTCACAATGCTAAATGTCAAAAATGACAAATTTCAAGATGGCAAATGTCAAAGATGTCAAATGACAAATGTCACAATGCTAAATGTCAAAAATGAAAAGTGTCACGATGAAAAATGTCAAAAATGACAAATTTCAAGATGGCAAATGTCAAAACTGACAAATGTCACAATGATAAATGTCAAAAATGAAAAGTGTCACCATGAAAAATGTCAAAAATAACAAATTTCAAGATGGCAAATGTCAAAGATGTCAAATGACAAATGTCACAATGCTAAATGTCAAAAATAAAAGGTGTCACCATGAAAAATGTCAAAAATAACAAATTTCAAGATGGCAAATGTCAAATATGTCAAATGACAAATGTCACAATGCTTAATGTCAAAAATGAAAAGTGTCACCATGAAAAATGTCAAAAATGACAAATTTCAAGATGGCAAATGTCAAAGATGTCAAATGACAATTGTCACAATGCTAAATGTCAAAAATGAAAAGTGTCACCATGAAAAATGTCAAAAATAACAAATTTCAAGATGGCAAATGTCAAATTACAAATGTCACAATGCTAAATGTCAAAAATGAAAAGTGTCACCATTAAAAATGTCAAAAATGACAAATTTCAAGATAGCAAATGTCAAAACTGACAAATGTCACAATGCTAAATGTCAAAAATGAAAAGTGTCACTATGAAAAATGTCAAAAATGACAAATTTCAAGATGGCAAATGTCAAAGATGTCAAATGACAAATGTCACAATGCTAAATGTCAAAAATGAAAAGTGTCACCATGAAAAATGACAAATTTCAAGATGGCAAATGTCAAAACTGACAAATGTCACAATGCTAAATGTCAAAAATGAAAAGTGTCACCATGAAAAATGTCAAAAATGACAAATTTCAAGATGGCAAATGTCAAAGATGTCAAATGACAAATGTCACAATGCTAAATGTCAAAAATGAAAAGTGTCACCATGAAAAATGTCAAAAATGACAAATTTCAAGATGGCAAATGTCAAAACTGACAAATGTCACAATGCTAAATGTCAAAAATGAAAAGTGTCACCATGAAAAATGTCAAAAATAACAAATTTCAAGATGGCAAATGTCAAAGATGTCAAATGACAAATGTCACAATGCTAAATGTCAAAAATGACAAATTTCAAGATGGCAAATGTCAAAGATGTCAAATGACAAATGTCACAATGCTAAATGTCAAAAATGAAAAGTGTCACCATGAAAAATGTCAAAAATGACAAATTTCAAGATGGCAAATGTCAAAACTGACAAATGTCACAATGCTAAATGTCAAAAATGAAAAGTGTCACCATGAAAAATGTCAAAAATGACAAATTTCAAGATGGCAAATGTCAAAGATGTCAAATGACATATGTCACAATGCTAAATGTCAAAAATGAAGGGTGTCACCATGAAAAATGTCAAAAGTAACAAATTTCAAGATGGCAAATGTCAAAGATGTCAAATGACAAATGTCACAATGCTAAATGTCAAAAATGAAAAGTGTCACCATGAAAAATGTCAAAAATGACAAATTTCAAGATGGCAAATGTCAAAGATGTCAAATGACAATTGTCACAATGCTAAATGTCAAAAATGAAAAGTGTCACCATGAAAAAGGTCAAAAATAACAAATTTCAAGATGGCAAATGTCAAATGACAAATGTCACAATGCTAAATGTCAAAAATGAAAAGTGTCACCATGAAAAATGTCAAAAATGACAAATTTTAAGATGGCAAATGTCAAAACTGACAAATGTCACAATGCTAAATGTCACAATGCTAAATGTCAAAAATGAAAAGTGTCACCATGAAAAATGTCAAAAATAACAAATTTCAAGATGGCAAATGTCCATGATGTCAAATGACAAATGTCACAATGCTAAATGTCAAAAATGAAAAGTGTCACCATCAAAAATGTCAAAAATGACAAATTTCAAGATGGCAAATATCAAAGATGTCAAATGACAAATGTCACAATGCTAAATGTCAAAAATGACAAATTTCAAGATGGCAAATGTCAAAGATGTCAAATGACAAATGTCACAATGCTAAATGTCAAAAATGAAAAGTGTCACCATGAAAAATGTCAAAAATGACAAATTTCAAGATGGCAAATGTCAAAGATGTCAAATGACAAATGTCACAATGCTAAATGTCAAAAATGATAAGTGTCACCATGAAAAATGTCAAAAATAACAAATTTCAAGATGGCAAATGTCAAAGATGTCAAATGACAAATGTCGCAATGCTAAATGTCAAAAATGAAAGGTGTCACCATGAAAAATGTCAAAAATGACAAATTTCAAGATGGCAAATGTCAAAACTGACAAATGTCACAATGCTAAATGTCAAAAATGAAAAGTGTCACCATGAAAAGTGTCAAAAATGGCAAATTTCAAGATGGCAAATGTCTAAGATGTCAAATGACAAATGTCACAATGCTAAATGTCAAAAATGAAAAGTGTCACCATGAAAAATGTCAAAAATGACAAATTTCAAGATGGCAAATGTCAAAACTGACAAATGTCACAATGCTAAATGTCAAAAATGAAAAGTGTCACCATTAAAAATGTCAAAAATAACAAATTTCAAGATGACAAATGTCAAAGATGTCAAATGACAAATGTCACAATGCTAAATGTCAAAAATGACAAATTTCAAGATGGCAAATGTCAAAGATGTCAAATTACAAATGTCACAATGCTAAATGTCAAAAATGAAAAGTGTCACCATTAAAAATGTCAAAAATGACAAATTTCAAGATGGCAAATGTCAAAACTGACAAATGTCACAATGCTAAATGTCAAAAATGAAAAGTGTCACCATGAAAAATGTCAAAAATGACAAATTTCAAGATGGCAAATGTCAAAGATGGCAAATGACAAATGTCACAATGCTAAATGTCAAAAATGAAAAGTGTCACCACGAAAAATGTCAAAAATAACAAATTTCAAGATGGCAAATGTCAAAGATGTCAAATGACAAATATCACAATGCTAAATGTCAAAAATGACAAATTTTAAGATGGCAAATATCACAGATGTCAAATGACAAATGTAACAATGCTAAATGTCAAAAATGAAAAGTGTCACCATGAAAAATGTAAAAAATGACAAATTTCAAGATGGCAAATGTCAAATATGTCA
The DNA here is from genome assembly GCA_964028335.1 of Altica lythri. Lineage (NCBI taxonomy): Eukaryota > Metazoa > Arthropoda > Insecta > Coleoptera > Chrysomelidae > Altica > Altica lythri. Next base: position 43,325,060 of record OZ034800.1, on the reverse strand, counting down.
AATGACAAATGTCACAATGCTAAATGTCAAAAATGAAAAGTGTCACAATGCTAAATGTCAAAAATGACAAATTTTAAGATGGCAAATGTCAAAACTGACAAATGTCACAATGCTAAATGTCAAAAATGACAAATTTTAAGATGGCAAATGTCACAGATGTCAAATGACAAATGTAACAATGCTAAATGTCAAAAATGAAAAGTGTCACCATGAAAAATGTAAAAAATGACAAATTTCAAGATGGCAAATGTCAAATATGTCAAATGACAAATGTCACAATGCTAAATGTCAAAAATGAAAAGTGTCACAATGCTAAATGTCAAAAATGACAAATTTTAAGATGGCAAATGTCAAAACTGACAAATGTCACAATGCTAAATGTCAAAAATGAAAAGTGTCACCATGAAAAACGTCAAAAATAACAAATTTCAAGATGGCAAATGTCAAAGATGTCAAATGACAAATGTCACAATGCTAAATGTCAAAAATGAAAAGTGTCACCATGAAAAATGTCAAAAATGACAAATTTCAAGATGGCAAATGTCAAAGATGTCAAATGACAAATGTCACAATGCTAAATGTCAAAAATGAAAAGTGTCAACAATGACAAATTTTAAGATGGCAAATGTCTAAGATGTCAAATGACAAATGTCACAATGCTAAATATCAAAAATGAAAAGTGTCACAATGCTAAATGTCAAAAATGACAAATTTCAAGATGGCAAATGTCAAAACTGACAAATGTCACAATGCTAAATGTCAAAAATGACAAATTTCAAGATGGCAAATGTCAAAGATGTCAAATGACAAATGTCACAATGCTAAATGTCAAAAATGAAAAGTGTCACCATGAAAAATGTCAAAAATGACAAATTTCAAGATGGCAAATGTCAAAGATGTCAAATGACAAATGTCACAATGCTAAATGTCAAAAATGAAAAGTGTCACCATGAAAAATGTCAAAAATGACAAATTTCAAGATGGCAAATGTCAAAACTGACAAATGTCACAATGCTAAATGTCAAAAATGATAAGTGTCACCATGAAAAATGTCAAAAATGACAAATTTCAAGATGGCAAATGTCAAAGATGTCAAATGACAAATGTCACAATGCTAAATGTCAAAAATAAAAAGTGTCACCATGAAAAATGTCAAAAATGACAAATTTCAAGCTGGCAAATGTCAAAGATGTCAAATGACAAATGTCACAATGCTAAATGTCAAAAATGAAAAGTGTCACCAGGAAAAATGTCAAAAATGACAAATTTCAAGATGGCAAATATCAAAGATGTCAAATGACAAATGTCACAATGCTAAATGTCAAAAATGAAAAGTGTCACCATGAAAAATGTCATAAATGACAAATTTCAAGGTGGCAAATATCAAAGGTGTCAAATGACAAATGTCACAATGCTAAATGTCAAAAATGATAAGTGTCACCATGAAAAATGTCAAAAATAACAAATTTCAAGATGGCAAATGTCCAAGATGTCAAATGACAAATGTTACAATGCTAAATGTCAAAAATGAAAAGTGTCACCATAAAATGTCAAAAATGACAAATTTCAAGATGGCAAATGTCAAAAATGCAAATGACAAATGTCACAATGCTAAATGTCAAAAATGATAAGTGTCACCATGAAAAATGTCAAAAATAACAAATTTCAAGATGGCAAATGTCAAAGATGTCAAATGACAAATGTCACAATGCTAAATGTCAAAAATAAAAAGTGTCACCATGAAAAATGTCAAAAATGACAAATTTCAAGATGGAAAATGTCAAAGATGTCAAATGACAAATGTCACAATGCTAAATGTCAAAAATGAAAAGTGTCACAACGCTAAATGTCAAAAATGACAAATTTTAAGATGGCAAATGTCACAATGCTAAATGTCAAAAATGAAAATGTCACCATGAAAAATGTCAAAAATAACAAATTTCAAGATAGCAAATGTCAATGATGTCAAATGACAAATGTCACAATGCTAAATGTCAAAAATGACAAATTTCAAGATGGCAAATGTCAAAGATGTCAAATGACAAATGTCACAATGCTAAATGTCAAAAATGAAAAGTGTCACCATGAAAAATGTCAAAAATGACAAATTTCAAGATGGCAAATGTCAAAGATGTCAAATGACAATTGTCACAATGCTAAATGTCAAAAATGAAAAGTGTCACCATGAAAAAGGTCAAAAATAACAAATTTCAAGATGGCAAATGTCAAATGACAAATGTCACAATGCTAAATGTCAAAAATGAAAAGTGTCACCATGAAAAATGTCAAAAATGACAAATTTTAAGATGGCAAATGTCAAAACTGACAAATGTCACAATGCTAAATGTCACAATGCTAAATGTCAAAAATGAAAAGTGTCACCATGAAAAATGTCAAAAATAACAAATTTCAAGATGGCAAATGTCCATGATGTCAAATGACAAATGTCACAATGCTAAATGTCAAAAATGAAAAGTGTCACCATCAAAAATGTCAAAAATGACAAATTTCAAGATGGCAAATATCAAAGATGTCAAATGACAAATGTCACAATGCTAAATGTCAAAAATGACAAATTTCAAGATGGCAAATGTCAAAGATGTCAAATGACAAATGTCACAATGCTAAATGTCAAAAATGAAAAGTGTCACCATGAAAAATGTCAAAAATGACAAATTTCAAGATGGCAAATGTCAAAGATGTCAAATGACAAATGTCACAATGCTAAATGTCAAAAATGATAAGTGTCACCATGAAAAATGTCAAAAATAACAAATTTCAAGATGGCAAATGTCAAAGATGTCAAATGACAAATGTCGCAATGCTAAATGTCAAAAATGAAAGGTGTCACCATGAAAAATGTCAAAAATGACAAATTTCAAGATGGCAAATGTCAAAACTGACAAATGTCACAATGCTAAATGTCAAAAATGAAAAGTGTCACCATGAAAAGTGTCAAAAATGGCAAATTTCAAGATGGCAAATGTCTAAGATGTCAAATGACAAATGTCACAATGCTAAATGTCAAAAATGAAAAGTGTCACCATGAAAAATGTCAAAAATGACAAATTTCAAGATGGCAAATGTCAAAACTGACAAATGTCACAATGCTAAATGTCAAAAATGAAAAGTGTCACCATTAAAAATGTCAAAAATAACAAATTTCAAGATGACAAATGTCAAAGATGTCAAATGACAAATGTCACAATGCTAAATGTCAAAAATGACAAATTTCAAGATGGCAAATGTCAAAGATGTCAAATTACAAATGTCACAATGCTAAATGTCAAAAATGAAAAGTGTCACCATTAAAAATGTCAAAAATGACAAATTTCAAGATGGCAAATGTCAAAACTGACAAATGTCACAATGCTAAATGTCAAAAATGAAAAGTGTCACCATGAAAAATGTCAAAAATGACAAATTTCAAGATGGCAAATGTCAAAGATGGCAAATGACAAATGTCACAATGCTAAATGTCAAAAATGAAAAGTGTCACCACGAAAAATGTCAAAAATAACAAATTTCAAGATGGCAAATGTCAAAGATGTCAAATGACAAATATCACAATGCTAAATGTCAAAAATGACAAATTTTAAGATGGCAAATATCACAGATGTCAAATGACAAATGTAACAATGCTAAATGTCAAAAATGAAAAGTGTCACCATGAAAAATGTAAAAAATGACAAATTTCAAGATGGCAAATGTCAAATATGTCAAATGACAAATGTCACAATGCTAAATGTCAAAAATGAAAAGTGTCACAATGCTAAATGTCAAAAATGACAAATTTTAAGATGGCAAATGTCAAAACTGACAAATGTCACAATGCTAAATGTCAAAAATGACAAATTTTAAGATGGCAAATGTCACAGATGTCAAATGACAAATGTAACAATGCTAAATGTCAAAAATGAAAAGTGTCACCATGAAAAATGTAAAAAATGACAAATTTCAAGATGGCAAATGTCAAATATGTCAAATGACAAATGTCACAATGCTAAATGTCAAAAATGAAAAGTGTCACAATGCTAAATGTCAAAAATGACAAATTTTAAGATGGCAAATGTCAAAACTGACAAATGTCACAATGCTAAATGTCAAAAATGAAAAGTGTCACCATGAAAAACGTCAAAAATAACAAATTTCAAGATGGCAAATGTCAAAGATGTCAAATGACAAATGTCACAATGCTAAATGTCAAAAATGAAAAGTGTCACCATGAAAAATGTCAAAAATGACAAATTTCAAGATGGCAAATGTCAAAGATGTCAAATGACAAATGTCACAATGCTAAATGTCAAAAATGAAAAGTGTCAACAATGACAAATTTTAAGATGGCAAATGTCTAAGATGTCAAATGACAAATGTCACAATGCTAAATATCAAAAATGAAAAGTGTCACAATGCTAAATGTCAAAAATGACAAATTTCAAGATGGCAAATGTCAAAACTGACAAATGTCACAATGCTAAATGTCAAAAATGACAAATTTCAAGATGGCAAATGTCAAAGATGTCAAATGACAAATGTCACAATGCTAAATGTCAAAAATGAAAAGTGTCACCATGAAAAATGTCAAAAATGACAAATTTCAAGATGGCAAATGTCAAAGATGTCAAATGACAAATGTCACAATGCTAAATGTCAAAAATGAAAAGTGTCACCATGAAAAATGTCAAAAATGACAAATTTCAAGATGGCAAATGTCAAAACTGACAAATGTCACAATGCTAAATGTCAAAAATGATAAGTGTCACCATGAAAAATGTCAAAAATGACAAATTTCAAGATGGCAAATGTCAAAGATGTCAAATGACAAATGTCACAATGCTAAATGTCAAAAATAAAAAGTGTCACCATGAAAAATGTCAAAAATGACAAATTTCAAGCTGGCAAATGTCAAAGATGTCAAATGACAAATGTCACAATGCTAAATGTCAAAAATGAAAAGTGTCACCAGGAAAAATGTCAAAAATGACAAATTTCAAGATGGCAAATATCAAAGATGTCAAATGACAAATGTCACAATGCTAAATGTCAAAAATGAAAAGTGTCACCATGAAAAATGTCATAAATGACAAATTTCAAGGTGGCAAATATCAAAGGTGTCAAATGACAAATGTCACAATGCTAAATGTCAAAAATGATAAGTGTCACCATGAAAAATGTCAAAAATAACAAATTTCAAGATGGCAAATGTCCAAGATGTCAAATGACAAATGTTACAATGCTAAATGTCAAAAATGAAAAGTGTCACCATAAAATGTCAAAAATGACAAATTTCAAGATGGCAAATGTCAAAAATGCAAATGACAAATGTCACAATGCTAAATGTCAAAAATGATAAGTGTCACCATGAAAAATGTCAAAAATAACAAATTTCAAGATGGCAAATGTCAAAGATGTCAAATGACAAATGTCACAATGCTAAATGTCAAAAATAAAAAGTGTCACCATGAAAAATGTCAAAAATGACAAATTTCAAGATGGAAAATGTCAAAGATGTCAAATGACAAATGTCACAATGCTAAATGTCAAAAATGAAAAGTGTCACAACGCTAAATGTCAAAAATGACAAATTTTAAGATGGCAAATGTCACAATGCTAAATGTCAAAAATGAAAATGTCACCATGAAAAATGTCAAAAATAACAAATTTCAAGATAGCAAATGTCAATGATGTCAAATGACAAATGTCACAATGCTAAATGTCAAAAATGACAAATTTCAAGATGGCAAATGTCAAAGATGTCAAATGACAAATGTCACAATGCTAAATGTCAAAAATGAAAAGTGTCACCATGAAAAATGTCAAAAATGACAAATTTCAAGATGGCAAATGTCAAAGATGTCAAATGACAAATGTCACAATGCTAAATGTCAAAAATGAAAAGTGTCACCATAAAAAATGTCAAAAATGACAAATTTCAAGATGGCAAATGTCAAAACTGACAAATGTCACAATGCTAAATGTCAAAAATTAAAAGTGTCACCATGAAAAATGTCAAAAATGACAAATTTCAAGATGGCAAATGTCAAAGATGTCAAATGACAAATGTCACAATGCTAAATGTCAAAAATGAAAAGTGTCAAAAATGACAAATTTCAAGATGGCAAATGTCTAAGATGTCAAATGACAAATGTCACAATGCTAAATGTCAAAAATGAAAAGTGTCACCATGAAAAATGACAAATTTCAAGATGGCAAATGTCAAAACTGACAAATGTCACAATGCTAAATGTCAAAAATGAAAAGTGTCACCATGAAAAATGTCAAAAATAACAAATTTCAAGATGACAAATGTCAAAGATGTCAAATGACAAATGTCACAATGCTAAATGTCAAAAATGACAAATTTCAAGATGGCAAATGTCAAAGATGTCAAATGACAAATGTCACAATGCTAAATGTCAAAAATGAAAAGTGTCACGATGAAAAATGTCAAAAATGACAAATTTCAAGATGGCAAATGTCAAAACTGACAAATGTCACAATGATAAATGTCAAAAATGAAAAGTGTCACCATGAAAAATGTCAAAAATAACAAATTTCAAGATGGCAAATGTCAAAGATGTCAAATGACAAATGTCACAATGCTAAATGTCAAAAATAAAAGGTGTCACCATGAAAAATGTCAAAAATAACAAATTTCAAGATGGCAAATGTCAAATATGTCAAATGACAAATGTCACAATGCTTAATGTCAAAAATGAAAAGTGTCACCATGAAAAATGTCAAAAATGACAAATTTCAAGATGGCAAATGTCAAAGATGTCAAATGACAATTGTCACAATGCTAAATGTCAAAAATGAAAAGTGTCACCATGAAAAATGTCAAAAATAACAAATTTCAAGATGGCAAATGTCAAATTACAAATGTCACAATGCTAAATGTCAAAAATGAAAAGTGTCACCATTAAAAATGTCAAAAATGACAAATTTCAAGATAGCAAATGTCAAAACTGACAAATGTCACAATGCTAAATGTCAAAAATGAAAAGTGTCACTATGAAAAATGTCAAAAATGACAAATTTCAAGATGGCAAATGTCAAAGATGTCAAATGACAAATGTCACAATGCTAAATGTCAAAAATGAAAAGTGTCACCATGAAAAATGACAAATTTCAAGATGGCAAATGTCAAAACTGACAAATGTCACAATGCTAAATGTCAAAAATGAAAAGTGTCACCATGAAAAATGTCAAAAATGACAAATTTCAAGATAGCAAATGTCAAAGATGTCAAATGACAAATGTCACAATGCTAAATGTCAAAAATAAAAAGTGTCACCATCTTGAAATTTGTCATTTTTAACATTTTTCATGGTCACACTTTTCATTTTTGACATTTAGCATTGCGACATTTGTCATTTGACATCTTTGACATTTGCCAAAACTGACAAATGTCACAATGCCAAATGTCAAAAATGATAAGTGTCACCATGAAAAATGTCAAAAATAACAAATTTTAAGATGGCAAATGTCAAAGATGTCAAATGACAAATGTCACAATGCTAAATGTCAAAATGACAAATTTCAAGATGGCAAATGTCAAAGATGTCAAATGACAAATGTCACAATGCTAAATGTCAAAAATGAAAAGTGTCACCATGAAAAATGTCAAAAATGACAAATTTCAAGATGGCAAATGTCAAAGATGGCAAATGACAAATGTCACAATGCTAAATGTCAAAAATGAAAAGTGTCACCACGAAAAATGTCAAAAATAACAAATTTCAAGATGGCAAATGTCAAAGATGTCAAATGACAAATATCACAATGCTAAATGTCAAAAATGACAAATTTTAAGATGGCAAATATCACAGATGTCAAATGACAAATGTAACAATGCTAAATGTCAAAAATGAAAAGTGTCACCATGAAAATTGTAAAAAATGACAAATTTCAAGATGGCAAATGTCAAATATGTCAAATGACAAATGTCACAATGCTAAATGTCAAAAATGAAAAGTGTCACAATGCTAAATGTCAAAAATGACAAATTTTAAGATGGCAAATGTCAAAACTGACAAATGTCACAATGCTAAATGTCAAAAATGACAAATTTTAAGATGGCAAATGTAACAGATGTCAAATGACAAATGTAACAATGCTAAATGTCAAAAATGAAAAGTGTCACCATGAAAAATGTAAAAAATGACAAATTTCAAGATGGCAAATGTCAAATATGTCAAATGACAAATGTCACAATGCTAAATGTCAAAAATGAAAAGTGTCACAATGCTAAATGTCAAAAATGACAAATTTTAAGATGGCAAATGTCAAAACTGACAAATGTCACAATGCTAAATGTCAAAAATGAAAAGTGTCACCATGAAAAACGTCAAAAATAACAAATTTCAAGATGGCAAATGTCAAAGATGTCAAATGACAAATGTCACAATGCTAAATGTCAAAAATGAAAAGTGTCACCATGAAAAATGTCAAAAATGACAAATTTCAAGATGGCAAATGTCAAAGATGTCAAATGACAAATGTCACAATGCTAAATGTCAAAAATGAAAAGTGTCAACAATGACAAATTTTAAGATGGCAAATGTCTAAGATGTCAAATGACAAATGTCACAATGCTAAATATCAAAAATGAAAAGTGTCACAATGCTAAATGTCAAAAATGACAAATTTCAAGATGGCAAATGTCAAAACTGACAAATGTCACAATGCTAAATGTCAAAAATGACAAATTTCAAGATGGCAAATGTCAAAGATGTCAAATGACAAATGTCACAATGCTAAATGTCAAAAATGAAAAGTGTCACCATGAAAAATGTCAAAAATGACAAATTTCAAGATGGCAAATGTCAAAGATGTCAAATGACAAATGTCACAATGCTAAATGTCAAAAATGAAAAGTGTCACCATGAAAAATGTCAAAAATGACAAATTTCAAGATGGCAAATGTCAAAACTGACAAATGTCACAATGCTAAATGTCAAAAATGATAAGTGTCACCATGAAAAATGTCAAAAATGACAAATTTCAAGATGGCAAATGTCAAAGATGTCAAATGACAAATGTCACAATGCTAAATGTCAAAAATAAAAAGTGTCACCATGAAAAATGTCAAAAATGACAAATTTCAAGATGGCAAATGTCAAAGATGTCAAATGACAAATGTCACAATGCTAAATGTCAAAAATGAAAAGTGTCACCAGGAAAAATGTCAAAAATGACAAATTTCAAGATGGCAAATATCAAAGATGTCAAATGACAAATGTCACAATGCTAAATGTCAAAAATGAAAAGTGTCACCATGAAAAATGTCATAAATGACAAATTTCAAGGTGGCAAATATCAAAGGTGTCAAATGACAAATGTCACAATGCTAAATGTCAAAAATGATAAGTGTCACCATGAAAAATGTCAAAAATAACAAATTTCAAGATGGCAAATGTCCAAGATGTCAAATGACAAATGTTACAATGCTAAATGTCAAAAATGAAAAGTGTCACCATAAAATGTCAAAAATGACAAATTTCAAGATGGCAAATGTCAAAAATGCAAATGACAAATGTCACAATGCTAAATGTCAAAAATGATAAGTTTCACCATGAAAAATGTCAAAAATAACAAATTTCAAGATGGCAAATGTCAAAGATGTCAAATGACAAATGTCACAATGCTAAATGTCAAAAATAAAAAGTGTCACCATGAAAAATGTCAAAAATGACAAATTTCAAGATGGAAAATGTCAAAGATGTCAAATGACAAATGTCACAATGCTAAATGTCAAAAATGAAAAGTGTCACAACGCTAAATGTCAAAAATGACAAATTTTAAGATGGCAAATGTCACAATGCTAAATGTCAAAAATGAAAATGTCACCATGAAAAATGTCAAAAATAACAAATTTCAAGATAGCAAATGTCAATGATGTCAAATGACAAATGTCACAATGCTAAATGTCAAAAATGACAAATTTCAAGATGGCAAATGTCAAAGATGTCAAATGACAAATGTCACAATGCTAAATGTCAAAAATGAAAAGTGTCACCATGAAAAATGTCAAAAATGACAAATTTCAAGATGGCAAATGTCAAAGATGTCAAATGACAAATGTCACAATGCTAAATGTCAAAAATGAAAAGTGTCACCATAAAAAATGTCAAAAATGACAAATTTCAAGATGGCAAATGTCAAAACTGACAAATGTCACAATGCTAAATGTCAAAAATTAAAAGTGTCACCATGAAAAATGTCAAAAATGACAAATTTCAAGATGGCAAATGTCAAAGATGTCAAATGACAAATGTCACAATGCTAAATGTCAAAAATGAAAAGTGTCAAAAATGACAAATTTCAAGATGGCAAATGTCTAAGATGTCAAATGACAAATGTCACAATGCTAAATGTCAAAAATGAAAAGTGTCACCATGAAAAATGACAAATTTCAAGATGGCAAATGTCAAAACTGACAAATGTCACAATGCTAAATGTCAAAAATGAAAAGTGTCACCATGAAAAATGTCAAAAATAACAAATTTCAAGATGACAAATGTCAAAGATGTCAAATGACAAATGTCACAATGCTAAATGTCAAAAATGACAAATTTCAAGATGGCAAATGTCAAAGATGTCAAATGACAAATGTCACAATGCTAAATGTCAAAAATGAAAAGTGTCACGATGAAAAATGTCAAAAATGACAAATTTCAAGATGGCAAATGTCAAAACTGACAAATGTCACAATGATAAATGTCAAAAATGAAAAGTGTCACCATGAAAAATGTCAAAAATAACAAATTTCAAGATGGCAAATGTCAAAGATGTCAAATGACAAATGTCACAATGCTAAATGTCAAAAATAAAAGGTGTCACCATGAAAAATGTCAAAAATAACAAATTTCAAGATGGCAAATGTCAAATATGTCAAATGACAAATGTCACAATGCTTAATGTCAAAAATGAAAAGTGTCACCATGAAAAATGTCAAAAATGACAAATTTCAAGATGGCAAATGTCAAAAATGTCAAATGACAATTGTCACAATGCTAAATGTCAAAAATGAAAAGTGTCACCATGAAAAATGTCAAAAATAACAAATTTCAAGATGGCAAATGTCAAATTACAAATGTCACAATGCTAAATGTCAAAAATGAAAAGTGTCACCATTAAAAATGTCAAAAATGACAAATTTCAAGATAGCAAATGTCAAAACTGACAAATGTCACAATGCTAAATGTCAAAAATGAAAAGTGTCACTATGAAAAATGTCAAAAATGACAAATTTCAAGATGGCAAATGTCAAAGATGTCAAATGACAAATGTCACAATGCTAAATGTCAAAAATGAAAAGTGTCACCATGAAAAATGACAAATTTCAAGATGGCAAATGTCAAAACTGACAAATGTCACAATGCTAAATGTCAAAAATGAAAAGTGTCACCATGAAAAATGTCAAAAATGACAAATTTCAAGATGGCAAATGTCAAAGATGTCAAATGACAAATGTCACAATGCTAAATGTCAAAAATGAAAAGTGTCACCATGAAAAATGTTAAAAATGACAAATTTCAAGATGGCAAATGTCAAAACTGACAAATGTCACAATGCTAAATGTCAAAAATGAAAAGTGTCACCATGAAAAATGTCAAAAATAACAAATTTCAAGATGGCAAATGTCAAAGATGTCAAATGACAAATGTCACAATGCTAAATGTCAAAAATGACAAATTTCAAGATGGCAAATGTCAAAGATGTCAAATGACAAATGTCACAATGCTAAATGTCAAAAATGAAAAGTGTCACCATGAAAAATGTCAAAAATGACAAATTTCAAGATGGCAAATGTCAAAACTGACAAATGTCACAATGCTAAATGTCAAAAATGAAAAGTGTCACCATGAAAAATGTCAAAAATGACAAATTTCAAGATGGCAAATGTCAAAGATGTCAAATGACATATGTCACAATGCTAAATGTCAAAAATGAAAGGTGTCACCATGAAAAATGTCAAAAGTAACAAATTTCAAGATGGCAAATGTCAAAGATGTCAAATGACAAATGTCACAATGCTAAATGTCAAAAATGAAAAGTGTCACCATGAAAAATGTCAAAAATGACAAATTTCAAGATGGCAAATGTCAAAGATGTCAAATGACAATTGTCACAATGCTAAATGTCAAAAATGAAAAGTGTCACCATGAAAAAGGTCAAAAATAACAATTTTCAAGATGGCAAATGTCAAATGACAAATGTCACAATGCTAAATGTCAAAAATGAAAAGTGTCACCATGAAAAATGTCAAAAATGACAAATTTCAAGATGGCAAATGTCAAAACTGACAAATGTCACAATGCTAAATGTCACAATGCTAAATGTCAAAAATGAAAAGTGTCACCATAAAAAATGTCAAAAATAACAAATTTCAAGATGGCAAATGTCAAAGATGTCAAATGACAAATGTCACAATGCTAAATGTCAAAAATGAAAGGTGTCACCATGAAAAATGTCAAAAATAACAAATTTCAAGATGGCAAATGTCAAAGATGTCAAATGACAAATGTCACAATGCTAAATGTCAAAAATGAAAAGTGTCACCATCAAAAATGTCAAAAATGACAAATTTCAAGATGGCAAATATCAAAGATGTCAAATGACAAATGTCACAATGCTAAATGTCAAAAATGACAAATTTCAAGATGGCAAATGTCAAAGATGTCAAATGACAAATGTCACAATGCTAAATGTCAAAAATGAAAAGTGTCACCATGAAAAATGTCAAAAATGACAAATTTCAAGATGGCAAATGTCAAAGATGTCAAATGACAAATGTCACAATGCTAAATGTCAAAAATGATAAGTGTCACCATGAAAAATGTCAAAAATAACAAATTTCAAGATGGCAAATGTCAAAGATGTCAAATGACAAATGTCGCAATGCTAAATGTCAAAAATGAAAGGTGTCACCATGAAAAATGTCAAAAATGACAAATTTCAAGATGGCAAATGTCAAAACTGACAAATGTCACAATGCTAAATGTCAAAAATGAAAAGTGTCACCATGAAAAGTGTCAAAAATGGCAAATTTCAAGATGGCAAATGTCTAAGATGTCAAATGACAAATGTCACAATGCTAAATGTCAAAAATGAAAAGTGTCACCATGAAAAATGTCAAAAATGACAAATTTCAAGATGGCAAATGTCAAAACTGACAAATGTCACAATGCTAAATGTCAAAAATGAAAAGTGTCACCATTAAAAATGTCAAAAATAACAAATTTCAAGATGACAAATGTCAAAGATGTCAAATGACAAATGTCACAATGCTAAATGTCAAAAATGACAAATTTCAAGATGGCAAATGTCAAAGATGTCAAATTACAAATGTCACAATGCTAAATGTCAAAAATGAAAAGTGTCACCATTAAAAATGTCAAAAATGACAAATTTCAAGATGGCAAATGTCAAAACTGACAAATGTCACAATGCTAAATGTCAAAAATGAAAAGTGTCACCATGAAAAATGTCAAAAATGACAAATTTCAAGATGGCAAATGTCAAAGATGGCAAATGACAAATGTCACAATGCTAAATGTCAAAAATGAAAAGTGTCACCACGAAAAATGTCAAAAATAACAAATTTCAAGATGGCAAATGTCAAAGATGTCAAATGACAAATATCACAATGCTAAATGTCAAAAATGACAAATTTTAAGATGGCAAATATCACAGATGTCAAATGACAAATGTAACAATGCTAAATGTCAAAAATGAAAAGTGTCACCATGAAAAATGTAAAAAATGACAAATTTCAAGATGGCAAATGTCAAATATGTCAAATGACAAATGTCACAATGCTAAATGTCAAAAATGAAAAGTGTCACAATGCTAAATGTCAAAAATGACAAATTTTAAGATGGCAAATGTCAAAACTGACAAATGTCACAATGCTAAATGTCAAAAATGACAAATTTTAAGATGGCAAATGTCACAGATGTCAAATGACAAATGTAACAATGCTAAATGTCAAAAATGAAAAGTGTCACCATGAAAAATGTAAAAAATGACAAATTTCAAGATGGCAAATGTCAAATATGTCAAATGACAAATGTCACAATGCTAAATGTCAAAAATGAAAAGTGTCACAATGCTAAATGTCAAAAATGACAAATTTTAAGATGGCAAATGTCAAAACTGACAAATGTCACAATGCTAAATGTCAAAAATGAAAAGTGTCACCATGAAAAACGTCAAAAATAACAAATTTCAAGATGGCAAATGTCAAAGATGTCAAATGACAAATGTCACAATGCTAAATGTCAAAAATGAAAAGTGTCACCATGAAAAATGTCAAAAATGACAAATTTCAAGATGGCAAATGTCAAAGATGTCAAATGACAAATGTCACAATGCTAAATGTCAAAAATGAAAAGTGTCAACAATGACAAATTTTAAGATGGCAAATGTCTAAGATGTCAAATGACAAATGTCACAATGCTAAATATCAAAAATGAAAAGTGTCACAATGCTAAATGTCAAAAATGACAAATTTCAAGATGGCAAATGTCAAAACTGACAAATGTCACAATGCTAAATGTCAAAAATGACAAATTTCAAGATGGCAAATGTCAAAGATGTCAAATGACAAATGTCACAATGCTAAATGTCAAAAATGAAAAGTGTCACCATGAAAAATGTCAAAAATGACAAATTTCAAGATGGCAAATGTCAAAGATGTCAAATGACAAATGTCACAATGCTAAATGTCAAAAATGAAAAGTGTCACCATGAAAAATGTCAAAAATGACAAATTTCAAGATGGCAAATGTCAAAACTGACAAATGTCACAATGCTAAATGTCAAAAATGATAAGTGTCACCATGAAAAATGTCAAAAATGACAAATTTCAAGATGGCAAATGTCAAAGATGTCAAATGACAAATGTCACAATGCTAAATGTCAAAAATAAAAAGTGTCACCATGAAAAATGTCAAAAATGACAAATTTCAAGCTGGCAAATGTCAAAGATGTCAAATGACAAATGTCACAATGCTAAATGTCAAAAATGAAAAGTGTCACCAGGAAAAATGTCAAAAATGACAAATTTCAAGATGGCAAATATCAAAGATGTCAAATGACAAATGTCACAATGCTAAATGTCAAAAATGAAAAGTGTCACCATGAAAAATGTCATAAATGACAAATTTCAAGGTGGCAAATATCAAAGGTGTCAAATGACAAATGTCACAATGCTAAATGTCAAAAATGATAAGTGTCACCATGAAAAATGTCAAAAATAACAAATTTCAAGATGGCAAATGTCCAAGATGTCAAATGACAAATGTTACAATGCTAAATGTCAAAAATGAAAAGTGTCACCATAAAATGTCAAAAATGACAAATTTCAAGATGGCAAATGTCAAAAATGCAAATGACAAATGTCACAATGCTAAATGTCAAAAATGATAAGTGTCACCATGAAAAATGTCAAAAATAACAAATTTCAAGATGGCAAATGTCAAAGATGTCAAATGACAAATGTCACAATGCTAAATGTCAAAAATAAAAAGTGTCACCATGAAAAATGTCAAAAATGACAAATTTCAAGATGGAAAATGTCAAAGATGTCAAATGACAAATGTCACAATGCTAAATGTCAAAAATGAAAAGTGTCACAACGCTAAATGTCAAAAATGACAAATTTTAAGATGGCAAATGTCACAATGCTAAATGTCAAAAATGAAAATGTCACCATGAAAAATGTCAAAAATAACAAATTTCAAGATAGCAAATGTCAATGATGTCAAATGACAAATGTCACAATGCTAAATGTCAAAAATGACAAATTTCAAGATGGCAAATGTCAAAGATGTCAAATGACAAATGTCACAATGCTAAATGTCAAAAATGAAAAGTGTCACCATGAAAAATGTCAAAAATGACAAATTTCAAGATGGCAAATGTCAAAGATGTCAAATGACAAATGTCACAATGCTAAATGTCAAAAATGAAAAGTGTCACCATAAAAAATGTCAAAAATGACAAATTTCAAGATGGCAAATGTCAAAACTGACAAATGTCACAATGCTAAATGTCAAAAATTAAAAGTGTCACCATGAAAAATGTCAAAAATGACAAATTTCAAGATGGCAAATGTCAAAGATGTCAAATGACAAATGTCACAATGCTAAATGTCAAAAATGAAAAGTGTCAAAAATGACAAATTTCAAGATGGCAAATGTCTAAGATGTCAAATGACAAATGTCACAATGCTAAATGTCAAAAATGAAAAGTGTCACCATGAAAAATGACAAATTTCAAGATGGCAAATGTCAAAACTGACAAATGTCACAATGCTAAATGTCAAAAATGAAAAGTGTCACCATGAAAAATGTCAAAAATAACAAATTTCAAGATGACAAATGTCAAAGATGTCAAATGACAAATGTCACAATGCTAAATGTCAAAAATAAAAAGTGTCACCATGAAAAATGTCAAAAATGACAAATTTCAAGATGGAAAATGTCAAAGATGTCAAATGACAAATGTCACAATGCTAAATGTCAAAAATGAAAAGTGTCACAACGCTAAATGTCAAAAATGACAAATTTTAAGATGGCAAATGTCACAATGCTAAATGTCAAAAATGAAAATGTCACCATGAAAAATGTCAAAAATAACAAATTTCAAGATAGCAAATGTCAATGATGTCAAATGACAAATGTCACAATGCTAAATGTCAAAAATGACAAATTTCAAGATGGCAAATGTCAAAGATGTCAAATGACAAATGTCACAATGCTAAATGTCAAAAATGAAAAGTGTCACCATGAAAAATGTCAAAAATGACAAATTTCAAGATGGCAAATGTCAAAGATGTCAAATGACAAATGTCACAATGCTAAATGTCAAAAATGAAAAGTGTCACCATAAAAAATGTCAAAAATGACAAATTTCAAGATGGCAAATGTCAAAACTGACAAATGTCACAATGCTAAATGTCAAAAATTAAAAGTGTCACCATGAAAAATGTCAAAAATGACAAATTTCAAGATGGCAAATGTCAAAGATGTCAAATGACAAATGTCACAATGCTAAATGTCAAAAATGAAAAGTGTCAAAAATGACAAATTTCAAGATGGCAAATGTCTAAGATGTCAAATGACAAATGTCACAATGCTAAATGTCAAAAATGAAAAGTGTCACCATGAAAAATGACAAATTTCAAGATGGCAAATGTCAAAACTGACAAATGTCACAATGCTAAATGTCAAAAATGACAAATTTCAAGATGGCAAATGTCAAAGATGTCAAATGACAAATGTCACAATGCTAAATGTCAAAAATGAAAAGTGTCACGATGAAAAATGTCAAAAATGACAAATTTCAAGATGGCAAATGTCAAAACTGACAAATGTCACAATGATAAATGTCAAAAATGAAAAGTGTCACCATGAAAAATGTCAAAAATAACAAATTTCAAGATGGCAAATGTCAAAGATGTCAAATGACAAATGTCACAATGCTAAATGTCAAAAATGAAAAGTGTCACTATGAAAAATGTCAAAAATGACAAATTTCAAGATGGCAAATGTCAAAGATGTCAAATGACAAATGTCACAATGCTAAATGTCAAAAATGAAAAGTGTCACCATGAAAAATGACAAATTTCAAGATGGCAAATGTCAAAACTGACAAATGTCACAATGCTAAATGTCAAAAATGAAAAGTGTCACCATGAAAAATGTCAAAAATGACAAATTTCAAGATGGCAAATGTCAAAGATGTCAAATGACAAATGTCACAATGCTAAATGTCAAAAATGAAAAGTGTCACCATGAAAAATGTCAAAAATGACAAATTTCAAGATGGCAAATGTCAAAACTGACAAATGTCACAATGCTAAATGTCAAAAATGAAAAGTGTCACCATGAAAAATGTCAAAAATAACAAATTTCAAGATGGCAAATGTCAAAGATGTCAAATGACAAATGTCACAATGCTAAATGTCAAAAATGACAAATTTCAAGATGGCAAATGTCAAAGATGTCAAATGACAAATGTCACAATGCTAAATGTCAAAAATGACAAATTTCAAGATGGCAAATGTCAAAGATGTCAAATGACAAATGTCACAATGCTAAATGTCAAAAATGAAAAGTGTCACCATGAAAAATGTCAAAAATGACAAATTTCAAGATGGCAAATGTCAAAACTGACAAATGTCACAATGCTAAATGTCAAAAATGAAAAGTGTCACCATGAAAAATGTCAAAAATAACAAATTTCAAGATAGCAAATGTCAATGATGTCAAATGACAAATGTCACAATGCTAAATGTCAAAAATGACAAATTTCAAGATGGCAAATGTCAAAGATGTCAAATGACAAATGTCACAATGCTAAATGTCAAAAATGAAAAGTGTCACCATGAAAAATGTCAAAAATGACAAATTTCAAGATGGCAAATGTCAAAGATGTCAAATGACAAATGTCACAATGCTAAATGTCAAAAATGAAAAGTGTCACCATAAAAAATGTCAAAAATGACAAATTTCAAGATGGCAAATGTCAAAACTGACAAATGTCACAATGCTAAATGTCAAAAATTAAAAGTGTCACCATGAAAAATGTCAAAAATGACAAATTTCAAGATGGCAAATGTCAAAGATGTCAAATGACAAATGTCACAATGCTAAATGTCAAAAATGAAAAGTGTCAAAAATGACAAATTTCAAGATGGCAAATGTCTAAGATGTCAAATGACAAATGTCACAATGCTAAATGTCAAAAATGAAAAGTGTCACCATGAAAAATGACAAATTTCAAGATGGCAAATGTCAAAACTGACAAATGTCACAATGCTAAATGTCAAAAATGAAAAGTGTCACCATGAAAAATGTCAAAAATAACAAATTTCAAGATGACAAATGTCAAAGATGTCAAATGACAAATGTCACAATGCTAAATGTCAAAAATGACAAATTTCAAGATGGCAAATGTCAAAGATGTCAAATGACAAATGTCACAATGCTAAATGTCAAAAATGAAAAGTGTCACGATGAAAAATGTCAAAAATGACAAATTTCAAGATGGCAAATGTCAAAACTGACAAATGTCACAATGATAAATGTCAAAAATGAAAAGTGTCACCATGAAAAATGTCAAAAATAACAAATTTCAAGATGGCAAATGTCAAAGATGTCAAATGACAAATGTCACAATGCTAAATGTCAAAAATAAAAGGTGTCACCATGAAAAATGTCAAAAATAACAAATTTCAAGATGGCAAATGTCAAATATGTCAAATGACAAATGTCACAATGCTTAATGTCAAAAATGAAAAGTGTCACCATGAAAAATGTCAAAAATGACAAATTTCAAGATGGCAAATGTCAAAGATGTCAAATGACAATTGTCACAATGCTAAATGTCAAAAATGAAAAGTGTCACCATGAAAAATGTCAAAAATAACAAATTTCAAGATGGCAAATGTCAAATTACAAATGTCACAATGCTAAATGTCAAAAATGAAAAGTGTCACCATTAAAAATGTCAAAAATGACAAATTTCAAGATAGCAAATGTCAAAACTGACAAATGTCACAATGCTAAATGTCAAAAATGAAAAGTGTCACTATGAAAAATGTCAAAAATGACAAATTTCAAGATGGCAAATGTCAAAGATGTCAAATGACAAATGTCACAATGCTAAATGTCAAAAATGAAAAGTGTCACCATGAAAAATGACAAATTTCAAGATGGCAAATGTCAAAACTGACAAATGTCACAATGCTAAATGTCAAAAATGAAAAGTGTCACCATGAAAAATGTCAAAAATGACAAATTTCAAGATGGCAAATGTCAAAGATGTCAAATGACAAATGTCACAATGCTAAATGTCAAAAATGAAAAGTGTCACCATGAAAAATGTTAAAAATGACAAATTTCAAGATGGCAAATGTCAAAACTGACAAATGTCACAATGCTAAATGTCAAAAATGAAAAGTGTCACCATGAAAAATGTCAAAAATAACAAATTTCAAGATGGCAAATGTCAAAGATGTCAAATGACAAATGTCACAATGCTAAATGTCAAAAATGACAAATTTCAAGATGGCAAATGTCAAAGATGTCAAATGACAAATGTCACAATGCTAAATGTCAAAAATGAAAAGTGTCACCATGAAAAATGTCAAAAATGACAAATTTCAAGATGGCAAATGTCAAAACTGACAAATGTCACAATGCTAAATGTCAAAAATGAAAAGTGTCACCATGAAAAATGTCAAAAATGACAAATTTCAAGATGGCAAATGTCAAAGATGTCAAATGACATATGTCACAATGCTAAATGTCAAAAATGAAAGGTGTCACCATGAAAAATGTCAAAAGTAACAAATTTCAAGATGGCAAATGTCAAAGATGTCAAATGACAAATGTCACAATGCTAAATGTCAAAAATGAAAAGTGTCACCATGAAAAATGTCAAAAATGACAAATTTCAAGATGGCAAATGTCAAAGATGTCAAATGACAATTGTCACAATGCTAAATGTCAAAAATGAAAAGTGTCACCATGAAAAAGGTCAAAAATAACAATTTTCAAGATGGCAAATGTCAAATGACAAATGTCACAATGCTAAATGTCAAAAATGAAAAGTGTCACCATGAAAAATGTCAAAAATGACAAATTTCAAGATGGCAAATGTCAAAACTGACAAATGTCACAATGCTAAATGTCACAATGCTAAATGTCAAAAATGAAAAGTGTCACCATAAAAAATGTCAAAAATAACAAATTTCAAGATGGCAAATGTCAAAGATGTCAAATGACAAATGTCACAATGCTAAATGTCAAAAATGAAAGGTGTCACCATGAAAAATGTCAAAAATAACAAATTTCAAGATGGCAAATGTCAAAGATGTCAAATGACAAATGTCACAATGCTAAATGTCAAAAATGAAAAGTGTCACCATCAAAAATGTCAAAAATGACAAATTTCAAGATGGCAAATATCAAAGATGTCAAATGACAAATGTCACAATGCTAAATGTCAAAAATGACAAATTTCAAGATGGCAAATGTCAAAGATGTCAAATGACAAATGTCACAATGCTAAATGTCAAAAATGAAAAGTGTCACCATGAAAAATGTCAAAAATGACAAATTTCAAGATGGCAAATGTCAAAGATGTCAAATGACAAATGTCACAATGCTAAATGTCAAAAATGATAAGTGTCACCATGAAAAATGTCAAAAATAACAAATTTCAAGATGGCAAATGTCAAAGATGTCAAATGACAAATGTCGCAATGCTAAATGTCAAAAATGAAAGGTGTCACCATGAAAAATGTCAAAAATGACAAATTTCAAGATGGCAAATGTCAAAACTGACAAATGTCACAATGCTAAATGTCAAAAATGAAAAGTGTCACCATGAAAAGTGTCAAAAATGGCAAATTTCAAGATGGCAAATGTCTAAGATGTCAAATGACAAATGTCACAATGCTAAATGTCAAAAATGAAAAGTGTCACCATGAAAAATGTCAAAAATGACAAATTTCAAGATGGCAAATGTCAAAACTGACAAATGTCACAATGCTAAATGTCAAAAATGAAAAGTGTCACCATTAAAAATGTCAAAAATAACAAATTTCAAGATGACAAATGTCAAAGATGTCAAATGACAAATGTCACAATGCTAAATGTCAAAAATGACAAATTTCAAGATGGCAAATGTCAAAGATGTCAAATTACAAATGTCACAATGCTAAATGTCAAAAATGAAAAGTGTCACCATTAAAAATGTCAAAAATGACAAATTTCAAGATGGCAAATGTCAAAACTGACAAATGTCACAATGCTAAATGTCAAAAATGAAAAGTGTCACCATGAAAAATGTCAAAAATGACAAATTTCAAGATGGCAAATGTCAAAGATGGCAAATGACAAATGTCACAATGCTAAATGTCAAAAATGAAAAGTGTCACCACGAAAAATGTCAAAAATAACAAATTTCAAGATGGCAAATGTCAAAGATGTCAAATGACAAATATCACAATGCTAAATGTCAAAAATGACAAATTTTAAGATGGCAAATATCACAGATGTCAAATGACAAATGTAACAATGCTAAATGTCAAAAATGAAAAGTGTCACCATGAAAAATGTAAAAAATGACAAATTTCAAGATGGCAAATGTCAAATATGTCAAATGACAAATGTCACAATGCTAAATGTCAAAAATGAAAAGTGTCACAATGCTAAATGTCAAAAATGACAAATTTTAAGATGGCAAATGTCAAAACTGACAAATGTCACAATGCTAAATGTCAAAAATGACAAATTTTAAGATGGCAAATGTCACAGATGTCAAATGACAAATGTAACAATGCTAAATGTCAAAAATGAAAAGTGTCACCATGAAAAATGTAAAAAATGACAAATTTCAAGATGGCAAATGTCAAATATGTCAAATGACAAATGTCACAATGCTAAATGTCAAAAATGAAAAGTGTCACAATGCTAAATGTCAAAAATGACAAATTTTAAGATGGCAAATGTCAAAACTGACAAATGTCACAATGCTAAATGTCAAAAATGAAAAGTGTCACCATGAAAAACGTCAAAAATAACAAATTTCAAGATGGCAAATGTCAAAGATGTCAAATGACAAATGTCACAATGCTAAATGTCAAAAATGAAAAGTGTCACCATGAAAAATGTCAAAAATGACAAATTTCAAGATGGCAAATGTCAAAGATGTCAAATGACAAATGTCACAATGCTAAATGTCAAAAATGAAAAGTGTCAACAATGACAAATTTTAAGATGGCAAATGTCTAAGATGTCAAATGACAAATGTCACAATGCTAAATATCAAAAATGAAAAGTGTCACAATGCTAAATGTCAAAAATGACAAATTTCAAGATGGCAAATGTCAAAACTGACAAATGTCACAATGCTAAATGTCAAAAATGACAAATTTCAAGATGGCAAATGTCAAAGATGTCAAATGACAAATGTCACAATGCTAAATGTCAAAAATGAAAAGTGTCACCATGAAAAATGTCAAAAATGACAAATTTCAAGATGGCAAATGTCAAAGATGTCAAATGACAAATGTCACAATGCTAAATGTCAAAAATGAAAAGTGTCACCATGAAAAATGTCAAAAATGACAAATTTCAAGATGGCAAATGTCAAAACTGACAAATGTCACAATGCTAAATGTCAAAAATGATAAGTGTCACCATGAAAAATGTCAAAAATGACAAATTTCAAGATGGCAAATGTCAAAGATGTCAAATGACAAATGTCACAATGCTAAATGTCAAAAATAAAAAGTGTCACCATGAAAAATGTCAAAAATGACAAATTTCAAGCTGGCAAATGTCAAAGATGTCAAATGACAAATGTCACAATGCTAAATGTCAAAAATAAAAGTGTCACCAGGAAAAATGTCAAAAATGACAAATTTCAAGATGGCAAATATCAAAGATGTCAAATGACAAATGTCACAATGCTAAATGTCAAAAATGAAAAGTGTCACCATGAAAAATGTCATAAATGACAAATTTCAAGGTGGCAAATATCAAAGGTGTCAAATGACAAATGTCACAATGCTAAATGTCAAAAATGATAAGTGTCACCATGAAAAATGTCAAAAATAACAAATTTCAAGATGGCAAATGTCCAAGATGTCAAATGACAAATGTTACAATGCTAAATGTCAAAAATGAAAAGTGTCACCATAAAATGTCAAAAATGACAAATTTCAAGATGGCAAATGTCAAAAATGCAAATGACAAATGTCACAATGCTAAATGTCAAAAATGATAAGTGTCACCATGAAAAATGTCAAAAATAACAAATTTCAAGATGGCAAATGTCAAAGATGTCAAATGACAAATGTCACAATGCTAAATGTCAAAAATAAAAAGTGTCACCATGAAAAATGTCAAAAATGACAAATTTCAAGATGGAAAATGTCAAAGATGTCAAATGACAAATGTCACAATGCTAAATGTCAAAAATGAAAAGTGTCACAACGCTAAATGTCAAAAATGACAAATTTTAAGATGGCAAATGTCACAATGCTAAATGTCAAAAATGAAAATGTCACCATGAAAAATGTCAAAAATAACAAATTTCAAGATAGCAAATGTCAATGATGTCAAATGACAAATGTCACAATGCTAAATGTCAAAAATGACAAATTTCAAGATGGCAAATGTCAAAGATGTCAAATGACAAATGTCACAATGCTAAATGTCAAAAATGAAAAGTGTCACCATGAAAAATGTCAAAAATGACAAATTTCAAGATGGCAAATGTCAAAGATGTCAAATGACAAATGTCACAATGCTAAATGTCAAAAATGAAAAGTGTCACCATAAAAAATGTCAAAAATGACAAATTTCAAGATGGCAAATGTCAAAACTGACAAATGTCACAATGCTAAATGTCAAAAATTAAAAGTGTCACCATGAAAAATGTCAAAAATGACAAATTTCAAGATGGCAAATGTCAAAGATGTCAAATGACAAATGTCACAATGCTAAATGTCAAAAATGAAAAGTGTCAAAAATGACAAATTTCAAGATGGCAAATGTCTAAGATGTCAAATGACAAATGTCACAATGCTAAATGTCAAAAATGAAAAGTGTCACCATGAAAAATGACAAATTTCAAGATGGCAAATGTCAAAACTGACAAATGTCACAATGCTAAATGTCAAAAATGAAAAGTGTCACCATGAAAAATGTCAAAAATAACAAATTTCAAGATGACAAATGTCAAAGATGTCAAATGACAAATGTCACAATGCTAAATGTCAAAAATAAAAAGTGTCACCATGAAAAATGTCAAAAATGACAAATTTCAAGATGGAAAATGTCAAAGATGTCAAATGACAAATGTCACAATGCTAAATGTCAAAAATGAAAAGTGTCACAACGCTAAATGTCAAAAATGACAAATTTTAAGATGGCAAATGTCACAATGCTAAATGTCAAAAATGAAAATGTCACCATGAAAAATGTCAAAAATAACAAATTTCAAGATAGCAAATGTCAATGATGTCAAATGACAAATGTCACAATGCTAAATGTCAAAAATGACAAATTTCAAGATGGCAAATGTCAAAGATGTCAAATGACAAATGTCACAATGCTAAATGTCAAAAATGAAAAGTGTCACCATGAAAAATGTCAAAAATGACAAATTTCAAGATGGCAAATGTCAAAGATGTCAAATGACAAATGTCACAATGCTAAATGTCAAAAATGAAAAGTGTCACCATAAAAAATGTCAAAAATGACAAATTTCAAGATGGCAAATGTCAAAACTGACAAATGTCACAATGCTAAATGTCAAAAATTAAAAGTGTCACCATGAAAAATGTCAAAAATGACAAATTTCAAGATGGCAAATGTCAAAGATGTCAAATGACAAATGTCACAATGCTAAATGTCAAAAATGAAAAGTGTCAAAAATGACAAATTTCAAGATGGCAAATGTCTAAGATGTCAAATGACAAATGTCACAATGCTAAATGTCAAAAATGAAAAGTGTCACCATGAAAAATGACAAATTTCAAGATGGCAAATGTCAAAACTGACAAATGTCACAATGCTAAATGTCAAAAATGACAAATTTCAAGATGGCAAATGTCAAAGATGTCAAATGACAAATGTCACAATGCTAAATGTCAAAAATGAAAAGTGTCACGATGAAAAATGTCAAAAATGACAAATTTCAAGATGGCAAATGTCAAAACTGACAAATGTCACAATGATAAATGTCAAAAATGAAAAGTGTCACCATGAAAAATGTCAAAAATAACAAATTTCAAGATGGCAAATGTCAAAGATGTCAAATGACAAATGTCACAATGCTAAATGTCAAAAATGAAAAGTGTCACTATGAAAAATGTCAAAAATGACAAATTTCAAGATGGCAAATGTCAAAGATGTCAAATGACAAATGTCACAATGCTAAATGTCAAAAATGAAAAGTGTCACCATGAAAAATGACAAATTTCAAGATGGCAAATGTCAAAACTGACAAATGTCACAATGCTAAATGTCAAAAATGAAAAGTGTCACCATGAAAAATGTCAAAAATGACAAATTTCAAGATGGCAAATGTCAAAGATGTCAAATGACAAATGTCACAATGCTAAATGTCAAAAATGAAAAGTGTCACCATGAAAAATGTCAAAAATGACAAATTTCAAGATGGCAAATGTCAAAACTGACAAATGTCACAATGCTAAATGTCAAAAATGAAAAGTGTCACCATGAAAAATGTCAAAAATAACAAATTTCAAGATGGCAAATGTCAAAGATGTCAAATGACAAATGTCACAATGCTAAATGTCAAAAATGACAAATTTCAAGATGGCAAATGTCAAAGATGTCAAATGACAAATGTCACAATGCTAAATGTCAAAAATGAAAAGTGTCACCATGAAAAATGTCAAAAATGACAAATTTCAAGATGGCAAATGTCAAAACTGACAAATGTCACAATGCTAAATGTCAAAAATGAAAAGTGTCACCATGAAAAATGTCAAAAATGACAAATTTCAAGATGGCAAATGTCAAAGATGTCAAATGACATATGTCACAATGCTAAATGTCAAAAATGAAAGGTGTCACCATGAAAAATGTCAAAAGTAACAAATTTCAAGATGGCAAATGTCAAAGATGTCAAATGACAAATGTCACAATGCTAAATGTCAAAAATGAAAAGTGTCACCATGAAAAATGTCAAAAATGACAAATTTCAAGATGGCAAATGTCAAAGATGTCAAATGACAATTGTCACAATGCTAAATGTCAAAAATGAAAAGTGTCACCATGAAAAAGGTCAAAAATAACAAATTTCAAGATGGCAAATGTCAAATGACAAATGTCACAATGCTAAATGTCAAAAATGAAAAGTGTCACCATGAAAAATGTCAAAAATGACAAATTTCAAGATGGCAAATGTCAAAACTGACAAATGTCACAATGCTAAATGTCACAATGCTAAATGTCAAAAATGAAAAGTGTCACCATGAAAAATGTCAAAAATAACAAATTTCAAGATGGCAAATGTCAAAGATGTCAAATGACAAATGTCACAATGCTAAATGTCAAAAATGAAAAGTGTCACCATCAAAAATGTCAAAAATGACAAATTTCAAGATGGCAAATATCAAAGATGTCAAATGACAAATGTCACAATGCTAAATGTCAAAAATGACAAATTTCAAGATGGCAAATGTCAAAGATGTCAAATGACAAATGTCACAATGCTAAATGTCAAAAATGAAAAGTGTCACCATGAAAAATGTCAAAAATGACAAATTTCAAGATGGCAAATGTCAAAGATGTCAAATGACAAATGTCACAATGCTAAATGTCAAAAATGATAAGTGTCACCATGAAAAATGTCAAAAATAACAAATTTCAAGATGGCAAATGTCAAAGATGTCAAATGACAAATGTCGCAATGCTAAATGTCAAAAATGAAAGGTGTCACCATGAAAAATGTCAAAAATGACAAATTTCAAGATGGCAAATGTCAAAACTGACAAATGTCACAATGCTAAATGTCAAAAATGAAAAGTGTCACCATGAAAAGTGTCAAAAATGGCAAATTTCAAGATGGCAAATGTCTAAGATGTCAAATGACAAATGTCACAATGCTAAATGTCAAAAATGAAAAGTGTCACCATGAAAAATGTCAAAAATGACAAATTTCAAGATGGCAAATGTCAAAACTGACAAATGTCACAATGCTAAATGTCAAAAATGAAAAGTGTCACCATTAAAAATGTCAAAAATAACAAATTTCAAGATGACAAATGTCAAAGATGTCAAATGACAAATGTCACAATGCTAAATGTCAAAAATGACAAATTTCAAGATGGCAAATGTCAAAGATGTCAAATTACAAATGTCACAATGCTAAATGTCAAAAATGAAAAGTGTCACCATTAAAAATGTCAAAAATGACAAATTTCAAGATGGCAAATGTCAAAACTGACAAATGTCACAATGCTAAATGTCAAAAATGAAAAGTGTCACCATGAGAAATGTTAAAAATAACAAATTTCAAGATGGCAAATGTCAAAGATGTTAAATGACAAATGTCACAATGCTAAATGTCAAAAATAAAAGGTGTCACCATGAAAAATGTCAAAAATAACAAATTTCAAGATGGCAAATGTCAAAGATGTCAAATGAAAAATGTCACAATGCTAAATATCAAAAATGAAAAGTGTCACCATGAAAAATGTCAAAAATGACAAATTTCAAGATGGCAAATGTCAAAGATGTCAAATGACAATTGTCACAATGCTAAATGTCAAAAATGAAAAGTGTCACCATGAAAAATGTCAAAAATAACAAATTTCAAGATGGCAAATGACAAATGTCACAATGCTAAATGTCAAAAATGAAAAGTGTCACCATGAAAAATGTCAAAAATGACAAATTTCAAGATAGCAAATGTCAAAACTGACAAATGTCACAATGCTAAATGTCAAAAATGAAAAGTGTCACCATGAAAAATGTCAAAAATGACAAATTTCAAGATGGCAAATGTCAAAGATGTCAAATGACAAATGTCACAATGCTAAATGTCAAAAATGAAAAGTGTCACCATGAAAAATGTCAAAAATGACAAATTTCAAGATGGCAAATGTCAAAACTGACAAATGTCACAATGCTAAATGTCAAAAATGAAAAGTGTCACCATGAAAAATGTCAAAAATGACAAATTTCAAGATGGCAAATGTCAAAGATGTCAAATGACAAATGTCACAATGCTAAATGTCATAAATGAAAAGTGTCAAAAATGACAAATTTCAAGATGGCAAATGTCTAAGATGTCAAATGACAAATGTCACAATGCTAAATGTCAAAAATGAAAAGTGTCACCATGAAAAATGTCAAAAATGACAAATTTCAAGATGACAAATGTCAAAACTGACAAATGTCACAATGCTAAATGTCAAAAATGAAAAGTGTCACCATGAAAAATGTCAAAAATAACAAATTTCAAGATGGCAAATGTCAAAGATGTCAAATGACATATGTCACAATGCTAAATGTCAAAAATGAAAGGTGTCACCATGAAAAATGTCAAAAATAACAAATTTCAAGATGGCAAATGTCAAAGATGTCAAATGACAAATGTCACAATGCTAAATGTCAAAAATGAAAAGTGTCACCATGAAAAATGTCAAAAATGACAAATTTCAAGATGGCAAATGTCAAAGATGTCAAATGACAATTGTCACAATGCTAAATGTCAAAAATGAAAAGTGTCACCATGAAAAATGTCAAAAATAACAAATTTCAAGATGGCAAATGTCAAATGACAAATGTCACAATGCTAAATGTCAAAAATGAAAAGTGTCACCATGAAAAATGTCAAAAATGACAAATTTCAAGATGGCAAATGTCAAAACTGACAAATGTCACAATGCTAAATGTCAAAAATGAAAAGTGTCACCATGAAAAATGTCAAAAATAACAAATTTCAAGATGGCAAATGTCAAAGATGTCAAATGACAAATGTCACAATGCTAAATGTCAAAAATGAAAAGTGTCACCATCAAAAATGTCAAAAATGACAAATTTCAAGATGGCAAATATCAAAGATGTCAAATGACAAATGTCACAATGCTAAATGTCAAAAATGACAAATTTCAAGATGGCAAATGTCAAAGATGTCAAATGACAAATGTCACAATGCTAAATGTCAAAAATGAAAAGTGTCACCATGAAAAATGTCAAAAATGACACATTTCAAGATGGCAAATGTCAAAGATGTCAAATGACAAATGTCACAATGCTAAATGTCAAAAATAATAAGTGTCACCATGAAAAATGTCAAAAATAACAAATTTCAATATGGCAAATGTCAAAGATGTCAAATGACAAATGTCACAATGCTAAATGTCAAAAATGAAAAGTGTCACCATGAAAAATGTCAAAAATGACAAATTTCAAGATGGCAAATGTCAAAGATGTCAAATGACAAATGTCACAATGCTAAATGTCAAAAATGAAAAGTGTCACCATAAAAAATGTCAAAAATAACAAATTTCAAGATGGCAAATGTCAAAGATATCAAATGACAAATGTCACAATGCTAAATGTCAAAAATGAAAAGTGTCACCATGAAAAATGTCAAAAATGACAAATTTCAAGATGGCAAATATCAAAACTGACAAATGTCACAATGCTAAATGTCAAAAATGATAAGTGTCACCATGAAAAATGTTAAAAATGACAAATTTCAAGATGGCAAATGTCCAAGATGTCAAATGACAAATGTCACAATGCTAAATGTCAAAAATGACAAATTTCAAGATGGCAAATGTCAAAGATGTCAAATGACAAATGTCACAATGCTAAATGTCAAAAATGAAAAGTGTCACCATGAAAAATGTCAAAAATGACAAATTTCAAGATGGCACATGTCAAAGATGTCAAATGACAAATGTCACAATGCTAAATGTCAAAAATGAAAAGTGTCACCATGAAAAATGTCAAAAATGACAAATTTCAAGATGGCAAATGTCAAAGATGTCAAATGACAAATGTCACAATGCTAAATGTCAAAAATGAAAAGTGTCACAATGCTAAATGTCAAAAATGACAAATTTTAAGATGGCAAATGTCACAATGCTAAATGTCAAAAATAAAAAGTGTCACCATGAAAAATGTCAAAAATAACAAATTTCAAGATAGCAAATGTCAAAGATGTCAAATGACAAATGTCACAATGCTAAATGTCAAAAATGACAAATTTCAAGATGGCAAATGTCAGAGATGTCAAATGACAAATGTCACAATGCTAAATGTCAAAAATGAAAAGTGTCACCATGAAAAATGTCAAAAATGACAAATTTCAAGATGGCAAATGTCAAAGATGTCAAATGACAAATGTCACAATGCTAAATGTCAAAAATAAAAAGTGTCACCATGAAAAATGTCAAAAATGACAAATTTCAAGATGGCAAATGTCAAAACTGACAAATGTCACAATGCTAAATGTCAAAAATGAAAAGTGTCACCATGAAAAATGTCAAAAATGACAAATTTCAAGATGGCAAATGTCAAAGATGTCAAATGACAAATGTCACAATGCTAAATGTCAAAAATGAAAAGTGTCAAAAATGGCAAATTTCAAGATGGCAAATGTCTAAGATGTCAAATGACAAATGTCACAATGCTAAATGTCAAAAATGAAAAGTGTCACCATGAAAAATGTCAAAAATGACAAATTTTCAGATGGCAAATGTCAAAACTGACAAATGTCACAATGCTAAATGTCAAAAATGAAAAGTGTCACCATGAAAAATGTCAAAAATGACAAATTTCAAGATGGCAAATGTTAAAGATGTCAAATGACAAATGTTACAATGCTAAATGTCAAAAATGATAAGTGTCACCATGAAAAATGTCAAAGATGACAAATTTCAAGATGGCAAATGTAAAAGATGTCAAATGACAAATGTCACAATGCTAAATGTCAAAAATGAAAAGTGTTACCATGAAAAATGTCAAAAAATACAAATTTCAAGATGGCAAATGTCAAAGATGTCAAATGACAAATGTCACAATGCTAAATGTCAAAAATGAAAAGTGTCACCATGAAAAATGTCAAAAATGACAAATTTCAAGATGGCAAATGTCAAAGATGTCAAATGACAAATATCACAATGCTAAATGTCAAAAATGACAAATTTCAAGATGGCAAATGTCAAAGATGTCAAATGACAAATGTCACAATGCTAAATGTCAAAAATGAAAAGTGTCACCATGAAAAATGTCAAAAATGTCAAAAATTCCAGGATGGCAAAAGTCAAAGATGTCAAATGACAAATGTCACAATGCTAAATGTCAAAAATGACAAATTTCAAGATGGAAAATGTTAAAGATGTCAAATGACAAATGTCACAATGCTAAATGTCAAAAATGAAAAGTGTTACCATGAAAAATGTCAAAAATGACAAATTTCAAAATGGCAAATGTCAAAGATGTCAAATGACAAATGTCACAATGCTAAATGTCAAAAATGAAAAGTGTCACCATGAAAAATGTCAAAAATGACAAATTTCAAGATGGCAAATGTCAAAACTGACAAATGTCACAATGCTAAATGTCAAAAATGAAAAGTGTCACCATGAAAAATGTCAAAAATGACAAATTTCAAGATGGCAAATGTCAAAGATGTCAAATGACAAATGTCACAATGCTAAATGTCAAAAATGAAAAGTGTCAAAAATGACAAATTTCAAGATGGCAAATGTCTAAGATGTCAAATGACAAATGTCACAATGCTAAATGTCAAAAATGAAAAGTGTCACCATGAAAAATGTCAAAAATGACAAATTTCAAGATGGCAAATGTCAAAACTGACAAATGTCACAATGCTAAATGTCAAAAATGAAAAGTGTCACCATGAAAAATGTCAAAAATAACAAATTTCAAGATGGCAAATGTCAAAGATGTCAAATGACAAATGTCACAATGCTAAATGTCAAAAATGACAAATTTCAAGATGGCAAATGTCAAAGATGTCAAATGACAAATGTCACAATGCTAAATGTCAAAAATGAAAAGTGTCACCATGAAAAATGTCAAAAATGACAAATTTCAAGATGGCAAATGTCAAAACTGACAAATGTCACAATGCTAAATGTCAAAAATGAAAAGTGTCAAAATGAAAAATGTCAAAAATAACAAATTTCAAGATGGCAAATGTCAAATATGTCAAATGACAAATGTCACAATGCTAAATGTCAAAAATGAAAAGTGTCACCATGAAAAATGTCAAAAATGACAAATTTCAAGATGGCAAATGTCAAAGATGTCAAATGACAATTGTCACAATGCTAAATGTCAAAAATGAAAAGTGTCTCCATGAAAAATGTCAAAAATAACAAATTTTAAGATGGCAAATGTCAAATGACAAATGTCACAATGCTAAATGTCAAAAATAAAAAGTGTCACCATGAAAAATGTCAAAAATGACAAATTTCAAGATGGCAAATGTCAAAACTGACAAATGTCAAAATTGAAAAGTGTCACCATGAAAAATGTCAAAAATAACAAATTTCAAGATGGCAAATGTTAAAGATGTCAAATGACAAATGTCACAATGCTAAATGTCAAAAATGAAAAATGTCACCATCAAAAATGACAAATTTCAAGATGGCAAATATCAAAGATGTCAAATGACAAATGTCACAATGCTAAATGTCAAAAATGCCAAATTTCAAGATGGCAAATGTCACAATGCTAAATGTCAAAAATGAAAAGTGTCACCATGAAAAATGTCAAAAATGACAAATTTCAAGATGGCAAATGTCAAAGATGTCAAATGACAAATGTCACAATGCTAAATGTCAAAAATGATAAGTGTCACCATGAAAAATGTCAAAAATAACAAATTTCAAGATGGCAAATGTCAAAGATGTCAAATGACAAATGTCACAATGCTAAATGTCAAAAATTAAAAGTGTCACCATGAAAAATGTCAAAAATGACAAATTTCAAGATGGCAAATGTCAAAGATGTCAAATGACAAATGTCACAATGCTAAATGTCAAAATTGAAAAGTGTCACCATAAAAATGTCAAAAATAACAAATTTCAAGATGGCAAATGTCAAAGATATCAAATGACAAATGTCACAATGCTAAATGTCAAAAATGAAAAGTGTCACCATGAAAAATGTCAAAAATGACAAATTTCAAGATGGCAAATATCAAAACTGACAAATGTCACAATGCTAAATGTCAAAAATGACAAATTTCAAGATGGCAAATGTCAAAGATGTCAAATGACAAATGTCACAATGCTAAATGTCAAAAATGAAAAGTGTCACCATGAAAAATGTCAAAAATGACAAATTTCAAGATGGCAAATGTCAAAGATGTCAAATGACAAATGTCACAATGCTAAATGTCAAAAATGAAAAGTGTCACCATGAAAAATGTCAAAAATGACAAATTTCAAGATGGCAAATGTCAAAGATGTCAAATGACAAATGTCACAATGCTAAATGTCAAAAATGAAAAGTGTCACAATGCTAAATGTCAAAAATGACAAATTTTAAGATGGCAAATGTCACAATGCTAAATGTCAAAAATAAAAAGTGTCACCATGAAAAATGTCAAAAATAACAAATTTCAAGATAGCAAATGTCAAAGATGTCAAATGACAAATGTCACAATGCTAAATGTCAAAAATGACAAATTTCAAGATGGCAAATGTCAGAGATGTCAAATGACAAATGTCACAATGCTAAATGTCAAAAATGAAAAGTGTCACCATGAAAAATATCAAAAATGACAAATTTCAAGATGGCAAATGTCAAAGATGTCAAATGACAAATGTCACAATGCTAAATGTCAAAAATAAAAAGTGTCACCATGAAAAATGTCAAAAATGACAAATTTCAAGATGGCAAATGTCAAAACTGACAAATGTCACAATGCTAAATGTCAAAAATGAAAAGTGTCACCATGAAAAATGTCAAAAATGACAAATTTCAAGATGGCAAATGTCAAAGATGTCAAATGACAAATGTCACAATGCTAAATGTCAAAAATGAAAAGTGTCAAAAATGGCAAATTTCAAGATGGCAAATGTCTAAGATGTCAAATGACAAATGTCACAATGCTAAATGTCAAAAATGAAAAGTGTCACCATGAAAAATGTCAAAAATGACAAATTTTAAGATGGCAAATGTCAAAACTGACAAATGTCACAATGCTAAATGTCAAAAATGAAAAGTGTCACCATGAAAAATGTCAAAAATGACAAATTTCAAGATGGCAAATGTCCAAGATGTCAAATGACAAATGTCACAATGCTAAATGTCAAAAATGACAAATTTCAAGATGGCAAATGTCAAAGATGTCAAATGACAAATGTCACAATGCTAAATGTCAAAAATGAAAAGTGGCACCATAAAAAATGTCAAAAATGAAAAGTGTCACCATGAAAAATGTCAAAAATGACAAATTTCAAGATGGCAAATGTCAAAGATGTCGAATATGACAAATGTCACAATGCTAAATGTCAAAAATGAAAAGTGTTACCATGAAAAATGTCAAAAATGACAAATTTCAAGATGGCAAATGTCAAAGATGTCAAATGACAAATGTTACAATGCTAAATGTCAAAAATGAAAAGTGTCACCATGAAAAATGTCAAAAATGACAAATTTCAAGATGGCAAATATCACAGATGTCAAATGACAAATGTCACAATGCTAAATGTCAAAAATGAAAAGTGTCACCATGAAAAATGTCAAAAATGACAAATTTCACGTTGGCAAATGTCAAAGATGTCGAATATGACAAATGTCACAATGCTAAATGTCAAAAATGAAAAGTGTCACCATGAAAAATGTCAAAAATGACAAATTTCAAGATGGCAAATGTCAAAGATGTCAAATAACAAATGTCACAATGCTAAATGTCAAAAATGAAAAGTGTCACCATGAAAAATGTCAAAAATGACAAATTTCAAGATGGCAAATGTCAAAGATGTCAAATGACAAATGTCACAATGCTAAATGTCAAAAATGACAAATTTCAAGATGGCAAATGTCAAAGATGTCAAATGACAAATGTCACAATGCTAAATGTTAAAAATGAAAAGTGTCACCATGAAAAATGTCAAAAATGACAAATTTCAAGATGGCAAATGTCAAAGATGTCAAATGACAAATGTCACAATGCTAAATGTCAAAAATGAAAAGTGTCACCATAAAAAATGTCAAAAATAACAAATTTACAGATGGCAAATATCAAAGATGTCAAATGACAAATGTCACAATGCTAAATGTCAAAAATGAAAAGTGTCACCATAAAAAATGTCAAAAATAACAAATTTCAAGATGGCAAATGTCAAAGATGTCAAATGACAAATGCCACAATGCTAAATGTCAAAAATGAAAAGTGTCACCATGAAAAATGTCAAAAATGACAAATTTCAAGATGGCAAATGTCAAAACTGACAAATGTCACAATGCTAAATGTCAAAAATGATAAGTGTCACCATGAAAAATGTAAAAATGACAAATTTCAAGATGGCAAATGTCCAACATGTCAAATGACAAATGTCACAATGTTAAATGTCAAAAATGACAAATTTCAAGATGGCAAATGTCAAAGATGTCAAATGACAAATGTCACAATGCTAAATGTCAAAAATAAAAAGTGTCACCATGAAAAATGTCAAAAATGACAAATTTCAAGATGGCAAATGTCAAAGATGTCAAATGACAAATGTCACAATGCTAAATGTCAAAAATGAAAAGTGTCACCATGAAAAATGTCAAAAATAACAAATTTCAAGATGGCAAATGTCAAAGATGTCAAATGACAAATGTCACAATGCTAAATGTCAAAAATGAAAAGTGTCACCATGAAAAATGTCAAAAATGACAAATTTCAAGATGGCAAATGTCAAAGATGTCAAATGACAAATGTCACAATGCTAAATGTCAAAAATGAAAAGTGTCACCATGAAAAATGTCAAAAATGACAAATTTCAAGATGGCAAATGTCAAAGATGTCAAATGACAAATGTCACAATGCTAAATGTCAAAAATGAAAAGTGTCAAAATGAAAAATGTCAAAAATGACAAATTTCAAGATGGCAAATGTCAAAGATGTCAAATGACAAATGTCACAATGCTAAATGTCAAAAATGAAAAGTGTCACCATGAAAAATGTCAAAAATAACAAATTTCAAGATGGCAAATGTCCAAGATGTCAAATGACAAATGTCACAATGCTAAATGTCAAAAATGACAAATTTCAAGATGGCAAATATCAAAGATGTCAAATGACAAATGTCACAATGCTAAATGTCAAAAATGAAAAGTGTCACCATGAAAAATGTCAAAAATGACAAATTTCAAGATGGCAAATGTCAAAGATGTCAAATGACAAATGTCACAATGCTAAATGTCAAAAATGAAAAGTGTCACCATGAAAAATGTCAAAAATAACAAATTTCAAGATGGCAAATGTCAAAGATGTCAAATGACAAATGTCACAATGCTAAATGTCAAAAATGAAAAGTGTCACCATGAAAAATGTCAAAAATGACAACTTTCAAGATGGCAAATGTCAAAGATGTCAAATGACAAATGTCACAATGCTAAATGTCAAAAATGAAAAGTGTCACCATGAAAAATGTCAAAAATGACAAATTTCAAGATGGCAATGTCAAAGATGTCAAATGACAAATGTCACAATGCTAAATGTCAAAAATGAAAAGTGTCAAAATGAAAAATGTCAAAAATGACAAATTTCAAGATAGCAAATGTCAAAGATGTCAAATGACAAATGTCACAATGCTAAATGTCAAAAATGAAAAGTGTCACCATGAAAAATGTCAAAAATGACAAATTTAAAAGATGGCAAATGTCAAAGATGTCAAATGACAAATGTCATAATGCTAAATGTCAAAAATGAAAAGTGTCACCATGAAAAATGTCAAAAATAACAAATTTCAAGATGGCAAATGTCAAAGATGTCAAATGACAAATGTCACAATGCTAAATGTCAAAAATGAAAAGTGTCACCATAAAAAATGTCAAAAATGACAAATTTCAAGATGGCAAATGTCAAAACTGACAAATGTCACAATGCTAAATGTCAAAAATGATAAGTGTCACCATGAAAAATGTCAAAAATGACAAATTTCAAGATGGCAAATGTCCAAGATGTCAAATGACAAATGTCACAATGCTAAATGACAAATTTCAAGATGGCAAATGTCCAAGATGTCAAATGTCACAATGCTAAATGTCAAAAATGAAAAGTGTCACCATGAAAAATGTTAAAAATGACAAATTTCAAGATGGCAAATGTCAAAGATGTCAAATGACAAATGTCACAATGCTAAATGTCAAAAATGAAAAGTGTCACCATGAAAAATGTCAAAAATAACAAATTTCAAGATGGCAAATGTCAAAGATGTCAAATGACAAATGTCACAATGCTAAATGTCAAAAATGAAAAGTGTCACCATGAAAAATGTCAAAAATGACAAATTTCAAGATGGCAAATGTCAAAACTGACAAATGTCACAATGCTAAATGTCAAAAATGATAAGTGTCACCATGAAAAATGTCAAAAATGACAAATTTCAAGATGGCAAATGTCCAAAATGTTAAATGACAAATGTCACAATGCTAAATGTCAAAAATGACAAATTTCAAGATGGCAAATGTCAAAGATGTCAAATAACAAATGTCACAATGCTAAATGTCAAAAATGAAAAGTGTCACCATGAAAAATGTCAAAAATGACAAATTTCAAGATGGCAAATGTCAAAGATATCAAATAACAAATGTCACAATGCTAAATGTCAAAAATGAAAAGTGTCACCATAAAATGTCAAAAATGACAAATTTCAAGATGGCAAATGTCAAAGATGTCAAATGACAAATGTCACAATGCTAAATGTCAAAAATGAAAAGTGTCACCCTAAAAAATGTCAAAAATGACAAATTTCAAGATGACAAATGTCAAAGATGTCAAATGTCACAATGCTAAATGTCAAAAATGAAAAGTGTCCCTATGAAAAATGTCAATAATGACAAATTTCAAAATGGCAAATGTCAAAGATGTCAAATGACAAATGTCACAATGCTAAATGTCAAAAATGAAAAGTGTCACCATGAAAAATGTCAAAAATGACAAATTTCAAGATGGCAAATGTCAAAGATGTCGAATATGACAAATGTCACAATCCTAATTGTCAAAAATGAAAAGTGTCACCACGAAAAATGTCAAAAATGACAAATTTCAAGATGGCAACTGTCAAAGATGTCAAATGACAAATGTCACAATGCTAAATGTCAAAAATGAAAAATGTCAAAAATGACAAATTTCAAGATGGCAAATATCAAAGATGTCAAATGACAAATGTCACAATGCTAAATGTCAAAAATGACAAATTTCAAGATGGCAAATGTCAAAGATGTCAAATGACAAATGTCACAATGCTAAATGTCAAAAATGACAAATTTCAAGATGGCAAATGTCAAAGATGTCAAATGACAAATGTCACAATGCTAAATGTCAAAAATGAAAAGTGTCACCATGAAAAATGTCAAAAATGAAAAGTGTCACCATGAAAAATGTCAAAAATGACAAATTTCAAGATGGCAAATGTCTAAGATGTCAAATGACAAATGTCACAATGCTAAATGTCAAAAATGAAAAGTGTCACCGTGAAAAATGTCAAAAATGACAAATTTTAAGATGGCAAATGTCAAAGATGTCAAATGACAAATGTCACAATGCTAAATGTCAAAAATGAAAAGCGTCACCATGAAAAATGTCAAAAATGACAAATTTCAAGATGGCAAATGTCAAAGATGTCAAATGACAAATGTCACAATGCTAAATGTCAAAAATGAAAAGTGTCCCTATGAAAAATGTCAAAAATGACAAATTTCACGATGGCAAATGTCAAAGATGTCGAATATGACAAATGTCACAATGCTAAATGTCAAAAATGTAAAGTGTCACCATGAAAAATGTCAAAAATGACAAATTTCAAGATGGCAAATGTCAAAGATGTCAAATAACAAATGTCACAATGCTAAATGTCAAAAATGAAAAGTGTCACCATGAAAAATGTCAAAAATGACAAATTTCAAGATGGCAAATGTCAAAGATGTCAAATGACAAATGTCACAATGCTAAATGTCAAAAATGACAAATTTCAAGATGGCAAATGTCAAAGATGTCAAATGACAAATGTCACAATGCTAAATGTTAAAAATGAAAAGTGTCACCATGAAAAATGTCAAAAATGACAAATTTCAAGATGGCAAATGTCAAAGATGTCAAATGACAAATTTCAAGATGGCAAATGTCAAAGATGTCAAATGACAAATGTCACAATGCTAAATGTCAAAAATGAAAAGTGTCACCATAAAAAATGTCAAAAATAACAAATTTACAGATGGCAAATGTCAAAGATGTCAAATGACAAATGTCACAATGCTAAATGTCAAAAATGAAAAGTGTCACCATAAAAAATGTCAAAAATAACAAATTTTAAGATGGCAAATGTCAAAGATGTCAAATGACAAATGCCACAATGCTAAATGTCAAAAATGAAAAGTGTCACCATGAAAAATGTCAAAAATGACAAATTTCAAGATGGCAAATGTCAAAACTGACAAATGTCACAATGCTAAATGTCAAAAATGATAAGTGTCACCATGAAAAATGTCAAAAATGACAAATTTCAAGATGGCAAATGTCCAACATGTCAAATGACAAATGTCACAATGCTAAATGTCAAAAATGACAAATTTCAAGATGGCAAATGTCAAAGATGTCAAATGACAAATGTCACAATGCTAAATGTCAAAAATAAAAAGTGTCACCATGAAAAATGTCAAAAATGACAAATTTGAAGATGGCAAATGTCAAAGATGTCAAATGACAAATGTCACAATGCTAAATGTCAAAAATGAAAAGTGTCACCATGAATAATGTCAAAAATAACAAATTTCAAGATGGCAAATGTCAAAGATGTCAAATGACAAATGTCACAATGCTAAATGTCAAAAATGAAAAGTGTCACCATGAAAAATGTCAAAAATGACAAATTTCAAGATGGCAAATGTCAAAGATGTCAAATGACAAATGTCACAATGCTAAATGTCAAAAATGAAAAGTGTCACCATGA
Source organism: Altica lythri (assembly GCA_964028335.1). Taxonomy (NCBI): domain Eukaryota; kingdom Metazoa; phylum Arthropoda; class Insecta; order Coleoptera; family Chrysomelidae; genus Altica; species Altica lythri. The sequence goes on along the minus strand of OZ034800.1, from coordinate 43,284,337 downwards.
AAAATGTCAAAAATGACAAATTTCAAGATGGCAAATGTCAAAGATGTCAAATGACAAATGTCACAATGCTAAATGTCAAAAATGAAAAGTGTCAAAATGAAAAATGTCAAAAATGACAAATTTCAAGATGGCAAATGTCAAAGATGTCAAATGACAAATGTCACAATGCTAAATGTCAAAAATGAAAAGTGTCACCATGAAAAATGACAAAAATAACAAATTTCAAGATGGCAAATGTCCAAGATGTCAAATGACAAATGTCACAATGCTAAATGTCAAAAATGACAAATTTCAAGATGGCAAATGTCAAAGATGTCAAATGACAAATGTCACAATGCTGAATGTCAAAAATGAAAAGTGTCACCATGAAAAATGTCAAAAATGACAAATTTCAAGATGGCAAATGTCAAAGATGTCAAATGACAAATGTCACAATGCTAAATGTCAAAAATGAAAAGTGTCACCATGAAAAATGTCAAAAATAACAAATTTTAAGATGGCAAATGTCAAAGATGTCAAATGACAAATGTTACAATGCTAAATGTCAAAAATGAAAAGTGTCACCATGAAAAATGTCAAAAATGACAAATTTCAAGATGGCAAATGTCAAAGATGTCAAATGACAAATGTCACAATGCTAAATGTCAAAAATGAAAAGTGTCACCATGAAAAATGTCAAAAATGACAAATTTCAAGATGGCAAATGTCAAAGATGTCAAATGTCACAATGCTAAATGTCAAAAATGAAAAGTGTCAAAATGAAAAATGTCAAAAATGACAAATTTCAAGATAGCAAATGTCAAAGATGTCAAATGACAAATGTCACAATGCTAAATGTCAAAAATGAAAAGTGTCACCATGAAAAATGTCAAAAATGACAAATTTCAAGATGGCAAATGTCAAAACTGACAAATGTCACAATGCTAAATGTCAAAAATGATAAGTGTCACCATGAAAAATGTCAAAAATGACAAATTTCAAGATGGCAAATGTCCAAGATGTCAAATGACAAATGTCACAATGCTAAATGTCAAAAATGAAAAGTGTCACCATGAAAAATGTCAAAAATGACAAATTTCAAGATGGCAAATGTCAAAGATGTCAAATGACAAATGTCACAATGCTAAATGTCAAAAATGAAAAGTGTCAAAAATGACAAATTTCAAGATGGCAAATGTCTAAGATGTCAAATGACAAATGTCACAATGCTAAATGTCAAAAATGAAAAGTGTCACCGTGAAAAATGTCAAAAATGACAAATTTTAAGATGGCAAATGTCAAAGATGTCAAATGACAAATGTCACAATGCTAAATGTCAAAAATGAAAAGTGTCACCATGAAAAATGTCAAAAATGACAAATTTCAAGATGGCAAATGTCAAAGATGTCAAATGACAAATGTCACAATGCTAAATGTCAAAAATGAAAAGTGTCCCTATGAAAAATGTCAATAATGACAAATTTCAAAATGGCAAATGTCAAAGATGTCAAATGACAAATGTCACAATGCTAAATGTCAAAAATGAAAAGTGTCACCATGAAAAATGTCAAAAATGACAAATTTCAAGATGGCAAATGTCAAAACTGACAAATGTCACAATGCTAAATGTCAAAAATGAAAAGTGTCACCATGAAAAATGTTAAAAATGACAAATTTCAAGATGGCAAATGTCAAAGATGTTAAATGACAAATGTCACAATGCTAAATGTCAAAAATGAAAAGTGTCACCATAAAAAATGTCAAAAATGACAAATTTCAAGATGGCAAATGTCAAAGATGTCAAATGACAAATGTCACAATGCTAAATGTCAAAAATGAAAAGTGTCAAAAATGACAAATTTCAAGATGGCAAATGTCTAAGATGTCAAATGACAAATGTCACAATGCTAAATGTCAAAAATGAAAAGTGTCACCGTGAAAAATGTCAAAAATGACAAATTTTAAGATGGCAAATGTCAAAGATGTCAAATGACAAATGTCACAATGCTAAATGTCAAAAATGAAAAGTGTCACCATGAAAAATGTCAAAAATGACAAATTTCAAGATGGCAAATGTCAAAGATGTCAAATGACAAATGTCACAATGCTAAATGTCAAAAATGAAAAGTGTCCCTATGAAAAATGTCAATAATGACAAATTTCAAAATGGCAAATGTCAAAGATGTCAAATGACAAATGTCACAATGCTAAATGTCAAAAATGAAAAGTGTCACCATGAAAAATGTCAAAAATGACAAATTTCAAGATGGCAAATGTCAAAGATGTCGAATATGACAAATGTCACAATGCTAAATGTCAAAAATGAAAAGTGTCACCATAAAAATGTCAAAAATGACAAATTTCAAGATGGCAAATATCAAAGATGTCAAATGACAAATGTCACAATGCTAAATGTCAAAAATGAAAAGTGTCACCATGAAAAATGTCAAAAATGACAAATTTCAAGATGGCAAATATCAAAGATGTCAAATGTCACAATGCTAAATGTCAAAAATGACAAATTTCAAGATGGCAAATGTCAAAGATGTCAAATGACAAATGTCACAATGCTAAATGTCAAAAATGAAAAGTGTCACCATGAGAAATGTCAAAAATGACAAATTTCAAGATGGCAAATGTCAAAGATGTCAAATGACAAATGTCACAATGCTAAATGTCAAAAATGAAAAGTGTCACCATGAAAAATGTCAAAAATAACAAATTTCAAGATGGCAAATGTCAAAGATGTCAAATGACAAATGTCACAATGCTAAATGTCAAAAATGAAAAGTGTCACCATGAAAAATGTCAAAAATGACAAATTTAAAAGATGGCAAATGTCAAAGATGTCAAATGACAAATGTCACAATGCTAAATGTCAAAAATGAAAAGTGTCACCATGACAAATGTCAAAAATAACAAATTTCAAGATGGCAAATGTCAAAGATGTCAAATGACAAATGTCACAATGCTAAATGTCAAAAATGAAAAGTGTCACCATAAAAAATGTCAAAAATGACAAATTTCAAGATGGCAAATGTCAAAACTGACAAATGTCACAATGCTAAATGTCAAAAATAATAAGTGTCACCATGAAAAATGTCAAAAATGACAAATTTCAAGATGGCAAATGTCCAAGATGTCAAATGACAAATATCACAATGCTAAATGTCAAAAATGACAAATTTCAAGATGGCAAATGTCCAAGATGTCAAATGACAAATGTCACAATGCTAAATGTCAAAAATGAAAAGTGTCACCATGAAAAATGTTAAAAATGACAAATTTCAAGATGGCAAATGTCAAAGATGTCAAATGACAAATGTCACAATGCTAAATGTCAAAAATGAAAAGTGTCACCCTAAAAAATGTCAAAAATAACAAATTTCAAGATGGCAAATATCAAAGATGTCAAATGACAAATGTCACAATGCTAAATGTCAAAAATGAAAAGTGTCACCATGAAAAATGTCAAAAATGACAAATTTCAAGATGGCAAATGTCAAAACTGACAAATGTCACAATGCTAAATGTCAAAAATGATAAGTGTCACCATGAAAAATGTCAAAAATGACAAATTTCAAGATGGCAAATGTCCAAGATGTTAAATGACAAATGTCACAATGCTAAATGTCAAAAATGACAAATTTCAAGATGGCAAATGTCAAAGATGTCAAATGACAAATGTCACAATGCTAAATGTCAAAAATGAAAAGTGTCACCATGAAAAATGTCAAAAATGACAAATTTCAAGATGGCAAATGTCAAAGATATCAAATGACAAATGTCACAATGCTAAATGTCAAAAATAAAAAGTGTCACCATGAAAAATGTCAAAAATGACAAATGTTAAGATGGCAAATGTCAAAGATGTCAAATGACAAATGTCACAATGCTAAATGTCAAAAATGAAAAGTGTCACCCTAAAAAATGTCAAAAATGACAAATTTCAAGATGACAAATGTCAAAGATGTCAAATGACAAATGTCACAATGCTAAATGTCAAAAATGAAAAGTGTCCCTATGAAAAATGTCAATAATGACGAATTTCAAAATGGCAAATGTCAAAGATGTCAAATGACAAATGTCACAATGCTAAATGTCAAAAATGAAAAGTGTCACTATGAAAAATGTCAAAAATGACAAATTTCAAGATGGCAAATGTCAAAGATGTCGAATATGACAAATGTCACAATCCTAATTGTCAAAAATGAAAAGTGTCACCACGAAAAATGTCAAAAATGACAAATTTCAAGATGGCAACTGTCAAAGATGCCAAATGACAAATGTCACAATGCTAAATGTCAAAAATGAAAAATGACAAATTTCAAGATGGCAAATATCAAAGATGTCAAATGACAAATGTCACAATGCTACATGTCAAAAATGACAAATTTCAAGATGGCAAATATCAAAGATGTCAAATGACAAATGTCACAATGCTAAATGTCAAAAATGAAAAGTGTCACCATGAAAAATGTCAAAAATGACAAATTTCAATATGGCAAATGTCAAAGATGTCAAATGACAAATGTCACAATGCTAAATGTCAAAAATGAAAAGTGTCACCATGAAAAATGTCAAAAATGACAAATTTCAAGATGGCAAATGTCAAAGATGTCAAATGACAAATGTCACAATGCTAAATGTCAAAAATAAAAAGTGTCACCATGAAAAATGTCAAAAATAACAAATTTCAAGATGGCAAATGTCAAAGATGTCAAATGACAAATGTCACAATGCTAAATGTCAAAAATGAAAAGTGTCACCATGAAAAATGTCAAAAATGACAAATTTCAAGATGGCAAATGTCAAAACTGACAAATGTCACAATGCTAAATGTCAAAAATAATAAGTGTCACCATGAAAAATGTCAAAAATGACAAATTTCAAGATGGCAAATGTCCAAGATGTCAAATGACAAATGTCACAATGCTAAATGTCAAAAATGACAAATTTCAAGATGGCAAATGTCCAAGATGTCAAATGACAAATGTCACAATGCTAAATGTCAAAAATGAAAAGTGTCACCATGAAAAATGTCAAAAATGACAAATTTCAAGATGGCAAATGTCAAAGATGTCAAATGACAAATGTTACAATGCTAAATGTCAAAAATGAAAAGTGTCACCCTGAAAAATGTCAAAAATAACAAATTTCAAAATGGCAAATGTCAAAGATGTCAAATGACAAATGTCACAATGCTAAATGTCAAAAATGAAAAGTGTCACCATGAAAAATGTCAAAAATGACAAATTTTAAGATGGCAAATGTCAAAACTGACAAATGTCACAATGCTAAATGTCAAAAATGATAAGTGTCACCATGAAAAATGTCAAAAATGACAAATTTCAAGATGGCAAATGTCCAAGATGTCAAATGACAAATGTCACAATGCTAAATGTCAAAAATGACAAATTTCAAGATGGCAAATGTCAAAGATGTCAAATGACAAATGTGACAATGCTAAATGTCAAAAATGAAAAGTGTCACCATGAAAAATGTCAAAAATGACAAATTTCAAGATGGCAAATGTCAAAGATGTCAAATGACAAATGTCACAATGCTAAATGTCAAAAATGAAAAGTGTCACCATGAAAAATGTCAAAAATGACAAATTTCAAGATGGCAAATATCAAAGATGTCAAATGACAAATGTCACAATGCTAAATGTCAAAAATGACAAATTTCAAGATGGCAAATGTCAAAGATGTCAAATGACAAATGTGACAATGCTAAATGTCAAAAATGAAAAGTGTCACCATGAAAAATGTCAAAAATGACAAATTTCAAGATGGCAAATGTCAAAGATGTCAAATGACAAATGTCACAATGCTAAATGTCAAAAATGAAAAGTGTCACCATGAAAAATGTCAAAAATGACAAATTTCAAGATGGCAAATATCAAAGATGTCAAATGACAAATGTCACAATGCTAGATGTCAAAAATGACAAATTTTAAGATGGCAAATGTCAAAGATGTCAAATGACAAATGTGACAATGCTAAATGTCAAAAATGAAAAGTGTCACCATGAAAAATGTCAAAAATGACAAATTTCAAGATGGCAAATGTCAAAGATGTCAAATGACAAATGTCACAATGCTAAATGTCAAAAATGAAAAGTGTCACCATGAAAAATGTCAAAAATGACAAATTTCAATATGGCAAATGTCAAAGATGTCAAATGACAAATGTCACAATGCTAAATGTCAAAAATGAAAAGTGTCACCATGAAAAATGTCAAAAATAACAAATTTCAAGATGGAAATTGTCAAAAATGTCAAATGACAAATGTCACAATGCTAAATGTCAAAAATGAAAAGTGTCACCATGAAAAATGTCAAAAATGACAAATTTCAAGATGGCAAATGTCAAAGATGTCAAATGACAAATGTCACAATGCTAAATGTCAAAAATAAAAAGTGTCACCATGAAAAATGTCAAAAATAACAAATTTCAAGATGGCAAATGTCAAAGATGTCAAATGACAAATGTCACAATGCTAAATGTCAAAAATGAAAAGTGTCACCATGAAAAATGTCAAAAATGACAAATTTCAAGATGGCAAATGTCAAAACTGACAAATGTCACAATGCTAAATGTCAAAAATGATAAGTGTCACCATGAAAAATGTCAAAAATGACAAATTTCAAGATGGCAAATGTCCATGATGTCAAATGACAAATGTCACAATGCTAAATGTCAAAAATGACAAATTTCAAGATGGCAAATGTCCAAGATGTCAAATGACAAATGTCACAATGCTAAATGTCAAAAATGAAAAGTGTCACCATGAAAAAGGTCAAAAATGACAAATTTCAAGATGGCAAATGTCAAAGATGTCAAATGACAAATGTCACAATGCTAAATGTCAAAAATGAAAAGTGTCACCATGAAAAATGTCAAAAATGACAAATTTCAAGATGGCAAATGTCCAAGATGTCAAATGACAAATATCACAATGCTAAATGTCAAAAATGCCAAATTTCAAGATGGCAAATGTCCAAGATGTCAAATGACAAATGTCACAATGCTAAATGTCAAAAATGAAAAGTGTCACCATGAAAAATGTTAAAAATGACAAATTTCAAGATGGCAAATGTCAAAGATGTCAAATGACAAATGTCACAATGCTAAATGTCAAAAATGAAAAGTGTCACCCTGAAAAATGTCAAAAATAACAAATTTCAAGATGGCAAATATCAAAGATGTCAAATGACAAATGTCACAATGCTAAATGTCAAAAATGAAAAGTGTCACCATGAAAAATGTCAAAAATGACAAATTTCAAGATGGCAAATGTCAAAACTGACAAATGTCACAATGCTAAATGTCAAAAATGATAAGTGTCACCATGAAAAATGTCAAAAATGACAAATTTCAAGATGGCAAATGTCAAAGATATCAAATGACAAATGTCACAATGCTAAATGTCAAAAATGAAAAGTGTCACCATGAAAAATGTCAAAAATGACAAATTTCAAGATGGCAAATGTCAAAGATGTCAAATGACAAATGTCACAATGCTAAATGTCAAAAATGAAAAGTGTCACCCTAAAAAATGTCAAAAATGACAAATTTCAAGATGACAAATGTCAAAGATGTCAAATGACAAATGTCACAATGCTAAATGTCAAAAATGAAAAGTGTCCCTATGAAAAATGTCAATAATGACGAATTTCAAAATGGCAAATGTCAAAGATGTCAGATGACAAATGTCACAATGCTAAATGTCAAAAATGAAAAGTGTCACCATGAAAAATGTCAAAAATGACAAATTTCAAGATGGCAAATGTCAAAGATGTCGAATATGACAAATGTCACAATCCTAATTGTCAAAAATGAAAAGTGTCACCACGAAAAATGTCAAAAATGACAAATTTCAAGATGGCAACTGTCAAAGATGTCAAATGACAAATGTCACAATGCTAAATGTCAAAAATGAAAAATGACAAATTTCAAGATGGCAAATATCAAAGATGTCAAACGACAAATGTCACAATGCTAAATGTCAAAAATGACAAATTTCAAGATGGCAAATATCAAAGATGTCAAATGACAAATGTCACAATGCTAAATGTCAAAAATGAAAAGTGTCACCATGAAAAATGTCACAAATGACAAATTTCAATATGGCAAATGTCAAAGATGTCAAATGACAAATGTCACAATGCTAAATGTCAAAAATGAAAAGTGTCACCATGAAAAATGTCAAAAATGACAAATTTCAAGATGGCAAATGTCAAAGATGTCAAATGACAAATGTCACAATGCTAAATGTCAAAAATAAAAAGTGTCACCATGAAAAATGTCAAAAATAACAAATTTCAAGATGGCAAATGTCAAAGATGTCAAATGACAAATGTCACAATGCTAAATGTCAAAAATGAAAAGTGTCACCATGAAAAATGTCAAAAATGACAAATTTCAAGATGGCAAATGTCAAAACTGACAAATGTCACAATGCTAAATGTCAAAAATGATAAGTGTCACCATGAAAAATGTCAAAAATGACAAATTTCAAGATGGCAAATGTCCAAGATGTCAAATGACAAATGTCACAATGCTAAATGTCAAAAATGACAAATTTCAAGATGGCAAATGTCCAAGATGTCAAATGACAAATGTCACAATGCTAAATGTCAAAAATGAAAAGTGTCACCATGAAAAATGTCAAAAATGACAAATTTCAAGATGGCAAATGTCAAAGATGTCAAATGACAAATGTTACAATGCTAAATGTCAAAAATGAAAAGTGTCACCCTGAAAAATGTCAAAAATAACAAATTTCAAGATGGCAAATGTCAAAGATGTCAAATGACAAATGTCACAATGCTAAATGTCAAAAATGAAAAGTGTCACCATGAAAAATGTCAAAAATGACAAATTTCAAGATGGCAAATGTCAAAACTGACAAATGTCACCATGAAAAATGTCAAAAATGACAAATTTCAAGATGGCAAATGTCCAAGATGTCAAATGACAAATGTCACAATGCTAAATGTCAAAAATGACAAATTTCAAGATGGCAAATGTCAAAGATGTCAAATGACAAATGTGACAATGCTAAATGTCAAAAATGAAAAACGTCACCATGAAAAATGTCAAAAATGACAAATTTCAAGATGGCAAATGTCAAAGATGTCAAATCACAAATGTCACAATGCTAAATGTCAAAAATAAAAAGTGTCACCATGAAAAATGTCAAAAATGACAAATTTCAAGATGGCAAATATCAAAGATGTCAAATGACAAATGTCACAATGCTAAATGTCAAAAATGACAAATTTCAAGATGGCAAATGTCAAAGATGTCAAATGACAAATGTGACAATGCTAAATGTCAAAAATGAAAAGTGTCACCATGAAAAATGTCAAAAATGACAAATTTCAAGATGGCAAATGTCAAAGATGTCAAATGACAAATGTCACAATGCTAAATGTCAAAAATGAAAAGTGTCACCATGAAAAATGTCAAAAATGACAAATTTCAAGATGGCAAATATCAAAGATGTCAAATGACAAATGTCACAATGCTAAATGTCAAAAATGACAAATTTCAAGATGGCAAATGTCAAAGATGTCAAATGACAAATGTGACAATGCTAAATGTCAAAAATGAAAAGTGTCACCATGAAAAATGTCAAAAATGACAAATTTCAAGATGGCAAATGTCAAAGATGTCAAATGACAAATGTCACAATGCTAAATGTCAAAAATGAAAAGTGTCACCATGAAAAATGTCAAAAATGACAAATTTCAAGATGGCAAATATCAAAGATGTCAAATGACAAATGTCACAATGCTAAATGTCAAAAATGAAAAATGTCAAAAATGACAAATTTCAAGATGGCAAATATCAAAGATGTCAAATGACAAATGTCACAATGCTAAATGTCAAAAATGACAAATTTCAAGATGGCAAATGTCAAAGATGTCAAATGACAAATGTCACAATGCTAAATGTCAAAAATGAAAAGTGTCACCATGAAAAATGTCAAAAATGACAAATTTCAATATGGCAAATGTCAAAGATGTCAAATGACAAATGTCACAATGCTAAATGTCAAAAATGAAAAGTGTCACCATGAAAAATGTCAAAAATAACAAATTTCAAGATGGAAAATGTCAAAAATGTCAAATGACAAATGTCACAATGCTAAATGTCAAAAATGAAAAGTGTCACCATGAAAAATGTCAAAAATGACAAATTTCAAGATGACAAATGTCAAAGATGTCAAATGTCAAATGTCACAATGCTAAATGTCAAAAATAAAAAGTGTCACCATGAAAAATGTCAAAAATAACAAATTTCAAGATGGCAAATGTCAAAGATGTCAAATGACAAATGTCACAATGCTAAATGTCAAAAATGAAAAGTGTCACCACGAAAAATGTCAAAAATGACAAATTTCAAGATGGCAAATGTCAAAACTGACAAATGTCACAATGCTAAATGTCAAAAATGATAAGTGTCACCATGAAAAATGTCAAAAATGACAAATTTCAAGATGGCAAATGTCCAAGATGTCAAATGACAAATGTCACAATGCTAAATGTCAAAAATGACAAATTTCAAGATGGCAAATGTCCAAGATGTCAAATGACAAATGTCACAATGCTAAATGTCAAAAATGAAAAGTGTCACCATGAAAAATGTCAAAAATGACAAATTTCAAGATGGCAAATGTCAAAGATGTCAAATGACAAATGTCACAATGCTAAATGTCAAAAATGAAAAGTGTCACCCTGAAAAATGTCAAAAATAACAAATTTCAAGATGGCAAATGTCAAAGATGTCAAATGACAAAGGTCACAATGCTAAATGTCAAAAATGAAAAGTGTCACCATGAAAAATGTCAAAAATGACAAATTTCAAGATGGCAAATGTCAAAACTGACAAATGTCACAATGCTAAATGTCAAAAATGATAAGTGTCACCATGAAAAATGTCAAAAATGACAAATTTCAAGATGGCAAATGTCCAAGATGTCAAATGACAAATGTCACAATGCTAAATGTCAAAAATGACAAATTTCAAGATGGCAAATGCAAAGATGTCAAATGACAAATGTGACAATGCTAAATGTCAAAAATGAAAAGTGTCACCATGAAAAATGTCAAAAATGACAAATTTCAAGATGGCAAATGTCAAAGATGTCAAATGACAAATGTCACAATGCTAAATGTCAAAAATGAAAAGTGTCACCATGAAAAATGTCAAAAATGACAAATTTCAAGACGGCAAATATCAAAGATGTCAAATGACAAATGTCACAATGCTAAATGTCAAAAATGACAAATTTCAAGATGGCAAATGTCAAGGATGTCAAATGACAAATGTCACAATGCTAAATGTCAAAAATGATAAGTGTCACCATGAAAAATGTCAAATATGACAAATTTCAAGATGGCAAATGTCAAAGATGTCAAATGACAAATGTCACAATGCTAAATGTCAAAAATGAAAAGTGTCACCATGAAAAATGTCAAAAATAACAAATTTTAAGTTGGCAAATGTCAAAGATGTCAAATGACAAATGTCACAATGCTAAATGTCAAAAATGAAAATTGTCACCATGAAAAATGTCAAAAATGACAAATTTCAAGATGGCAAATGTCAAAACTGACAAATGTCACAATGCTAAATGTGAAAAATGATAAGTGTCACCATGAAAAATGTCAAAAATGACAAATTTTAAGATGGCAAATGTCAAAGATGTCAAATAACAAATGTCACAATGCTAAATGTCAAAAATGAAAAGTGTCACCATGAAAAATGTCAAAAATGACAAATTTCAAGATGGCAAATGTCAAAGATGTCAATGACAAATGTCACAATGCTAAATGTCAAAAATAAAAAGTGTCACCATGAAAAATGTCAAAAATGACAAATTTCAAGATGGCAAATGTCAAAGATGTAAATGACAAATGTCACAATGCTAAATGTCAAAAATGAAAAGTGTCACCATGAAAAATGTCAAAAATGACAAATTTCAAGATGGCAAATGTCAAAACTGACAAATGTCACAATGCTAAATGTCAAAAATGATAAGTGTCACCATGAAAAATGTCAAAAATGACAAATTTCAAGATGGCAAATGTCCAAGATGTCAAATGACAAATGTCACAATGCTAAATGTCAAAAAGAAAAAGTGTCAAAAATGACAAATTTCAAGATGGCAAATGTCTAAGATGTCAAATGACAAATGTCACAATGCTAAATGTCAAAAATGAAAAGTGTCACCGTGAAAAATGTCAAAAATGACAAATTTTAAGATGGCAAATGTCAAAGATGTCAAATGACAAATGTCACAATGCTAAATGTCAAAAATGAAAAGTGTCACCATGAAAAATGTCAAAAATGACAAATTTCAAGATGGCAAATGTCAAAACTGACAAATGTCACAATGCTAAATGTTAAAAATGAAAAGTATCACCATAAAAAATGTCAAAAATGACAAATTTCAAGATGGCAAATGTCAAAGATGTCGAATATGACAAATGTCACAATGCTAAATGTCAAAAATGAAAAGTGTCACCATGAAAAATGTCAAAAATGACAAATTTCAAGATGGCAAATGTCAAAGATGTCAAATGACAAATGTCACAATGCTAAATGTCAAAAATGAAAAGTGTCACCATGAAAAATGTCAAAAATGACAAATTTCAAAATGGCAAATGTCAAAGATGTCAAATGACAAATGTCACAATGCTAAATGTCAAAAATGAAAAGTGTCACCATGAAAAATGTCAAAAATAACAAATTTCAAGATGGCAAATGTCAAAGATGTCAAATGACAAATGTCACAATGCTAAATGTCAAAAATGAAAAGTGTCACCATGAAAAATGTCAAAAATGACAAATTTCAAGATGGCAAATGTCAAAGATGTCAAATGACAAATGTCACAATGCTAAATGTCAAAAATAAAAAGTGTCACCATGAAAAATGTCAAAAATGACAAATTTGAAGATGGCAAATGTCAAAACTGACAAATGTCACAATGCTAAATGTCAAAAATGATAAGTGTCACCATGAAAAATGTCAAAAATGACAAATTTCAAGATGGCAAATGTCCAAGATGTTAAATGACAAATGTCACAATGCTAAATGTCAAAAATGACAAATTTCAAGATGGCAAATGTCAAAGATGTCAAATGACAAATGTCACAATGCTAAATGTCAAAAATGAAAAGTGTCACCATGAAAAACGTCAAAAATGACAAATTTCAAGATGGCAAATGTCAAAGATATCAAATGACAAATGTCACAATGCTAAATGTCAAAAATGAAAAGTGTCACCATGAAAAATGTCAAAAATGACAAATTTCAAGATGGCAAATGTCAAAGTTGTCAAATGACAAATGTCACAATGCTAAATGTCAAAAATAAAAAGTGTCACCATGAAAAATGTCAAAAATGACAAATTTAAAGATGACAAATGTCAAAGATGTCAAATGACAAATATCACAATGCTAAATGTCAGAAATGAAAAGTGTCCCTATGAAAAATGTCAATAATGACAAATTTCAAAATGGCAAATGTCAAAGATGTCAATTGACAAATGTCACAATGCTAAATGTCAAAAATGAAAAGTGTCACCATGAAAAATGTCAAAAATGACAAATTTAAAGATGGAAAATGTCAAAGATGTCGAATATGACAAATGTCACAATCCTAAATGTCAAAAATGAAAAGTGTCACCATGAAAAATGTCAATAATGACAAATTTCAAAATGGGAAATGTCAAAGATGTCAAATGACAAATGTCACAATGCCAAATGTCAAAAATGAAAAGTGTCACCATGAAAAATGTCAAAAATGACAAATTTCAAGATGGCAAATATCAAAGATGTCAAATGACAAATGTCACAATGCTAAATGTCAAAAATAACAAATTTTAAGATGGCAAATGTCAAAGATGTCAAATGACAAATGTCACAATGCTAAATGTCAAAAATGAAAAGTGTCACAATGAAAAATGTCAAAAATAACAAATTTCAAGATGGCAAATGTCAAAGATGTCAAATGACAAATGTCACAATGCTAAATGTCAAAAATGAAAAGTGTCACAATGAAAAATGTCAAAAATAACAAATTTCAAGATGGCAAATGTCAAAACTGACAAATGTCACAATGCTAAATGTCAAAAATGATAAGTGTCACCATGAAAAATGTCAAAAATGACAAATTTCAAGATGGCAAATGTCCAAGATGTCAAATGACAAATGTCACAATGCTAAATGTCAAAAATGAAAAGTGTCACCATGAAAAATGTTAAAAATAACAAATTTCAAGATGGCAAATGTCAAAGATGTCAAATGACAAATGTCACAATGCTAAATGTCAAAAATGAAAAGTGTCACCATGAAAAATGTCAAAAATGACAAATTTCAAGATGGCAAATGTCAAAACTGACAAATGTCACAATGCTAAATGTCAAAAATGAAAAGTGTCACCATGAAAAATGTCAAAAATGACAAATTTCAAGATGGCAAATGTCAAAACTGACAAATGTCACAATGCTAAATGTCAAAAATGATAAGTGTCACCATGAAAAATGTCAAAAATGACAAATTTCAAGATGGCAAATGTCCAAGATGTCAAATGACAAATGTCACAATGCTAAATGTCAAAAATGACAAATTTCAAGATGGCAAATGTCCAAGATGTCAAATGACAAATGTCACAATGCTAAATGTCAAAAATGAAAAGTGTCACCATGAAAAATGTCAAAAATGACAAATTTCAAGATGGCAAATGTCAAAGATGTCAAATGACAAATGTTACAATGCTAAATGTCAAAAATGAAAAGTGTCACCCTGAAAAATGTCAAAAATAACAAATTTCAAGATGGCAAATGTCAAAGATGTCAAATGACAAATGTCACAATGCTAAATGTCAAAAATGAAAAGTGTCACCATGAAAAATGTCAAAAATGACAAATTTCAAGATGGCAAATGTCAAAACTGACAAATGTCACCATGAAAAATGTCAAAAATGACAAATTTCAAGATGGCAAATGTCCAAGATGTCAAATGACAAATGTCACAATGCTAAATGTCAAAAATGACAAATTTCAAGATGGCAAATGTCAAAGATGTCAAATGACAAATGTGACAATGCTAAATGTCAAAAATGAAAAACGTCACCATGAAAAATGTCAAAAATGACAAATTTCAAGATGGCAAATGTCAAAGATGTCAAATCACAAATGTCACAATGCTAAATGTCAAAAATGAAAAGTGTCACCATGAAAAATGTCAAAAATGACAAATTTCAAGATGGCAAATATCAAAGATGTCAAATGACAAATGTCACAATGCTAAATGTCAAAAATGACAAATTTCAAGATGGCAAATGTCAAAGATGTCAAATGACAAATGTGACAATGCTAAATGTCAAAAATGAAAAGTGTCACCATGAAAAATGTCAAAAATGACAAATTTCAAGATGGCAAATGTCAAAGATGTCAAATGACAAATGTCACAATGCTAAATGTCAAAAATGAAAAGTGTCACCATGAAAAATGTCAAAAATGACAAATTTCAAGATGGCAAATATCAAAGATGTCAAATGACAAATGTCACAATGCTAAATGTCAAAAATGACAAATTTCAAGATGGCAAATGTCAAAGATGTCAAATGACAAATGTGACAATGCTAAATGTCAAAAATGAAAAGTGACCATGAAAAATGTCAAAAATGACAAATTTCAAGATGGCAAATGTCAAAGATGTCAAATGACAAATGTCACAATGCTAAATGTCAAAAATGAAAAGTGTCACCATGAAAAATGTCAAAAATGACAAATTTCAAGATGGCAAATATCAAAGATGTCAAATGACAAATGTCACAATGCTAAATGTCAAAAATGAAAAATGTCAAAAATGACAAATTTCAAGATGGCAAATATCAAAGATGTCAAATGACAAATGTCACAATGCTAAATGTCAAAAATGACAAATTTCAAGATGGCAAATGTCAAAGATGTCAAATGACAAATGTCACAATGCTAAATGTCAAAAATGAAAAGTGTCACCATGAAAAATGTCAAAAATGACAAATTTCAATATGGCAAATGTCAAAGATGTCAAATGACAAATGTCACAATGCTAAATGTCAAAATTGAAAAGTGTCACCATGAAAAATGTCAAAAATAACAAATTTCAAGATGGAAAATGTCAAAAATGTCAAATGACAAATGTCACAATGCTAAATGTCAAAAATGAAAAGTGTCACCATGAAAAATGTCAAAAATGACAAATTTCAAGATGACAAATGTCAAAGATGTCAAATGTCAAATGTCACAATGCTAAATGTCAAAAATAAAAAGTGTCACCATGAAAAATGTCAAAAATAACAAATTTCAAGATGGCAAATGTCAAAGATGTCAAATGACAAATGTCACAATGCTAAATGTCAAAAATGAAAAGTGTCACCACGAAAAATGTCAAAAATGACAAATTTCAAGATGGCAAATGTCAAAACTGACAAATGTCACAATGCTAAATGTCAAAAATGATAAGTGTCACCATGAAAAATGTCAAAAATGACAAATTTCAAGATGGCAAATGTCCAAGATGTCAAATGACAAATGTCACAATGCTAAATGTCAAAAATGACAAATTTCAAGATGGCAAATGTCCAAGATGTCAAATGACAAATGTCACAATGCTAAATGTCAAAAATGAAAAGTGTCACCATGAAAAATGTCAAAAATGACAAATTTCAAGATGGCAAATGTCAAAGATGTCAAATGACAAATGTCACAATGCTAAATGTCAAGAAAGGAAAAGTGTCACCCTGAAAAATGTCAAAAATAACAAATTTCAAGATGGCAAATGTCAAAGATGTCAAATGACAAAGGTCACAATGCTAAATGTCAAAAATGAAAAGTGTCACCATGAAAAATGTCAAAAATGACAAATTTCAAGATGGCAAATGTCAAAACTGACAAATGTCACAATGCTAAATGTCAAAAATGATAAGTGTCACCATGAAAAATGTCAAAAATGACAAATTTCAAGATGGCAAATGTCCAAGATGTCAAATGACAAATGTCACAATGCTAAATGTCAAAAATGACAAATTTCAAGATGGCAAATGTCAAAGATGTCAAATGACAAATGTGACAATGCTAAATGTCAAAAATGAAAAGTGTCACCATGAAAAATGTCAAAAATGACAAATTTCAAGATGGCAAATGTCAAAGATGTCAAATGACAAATGTCACAATGCTAAATGTCAAAAATGAAAAGTGTCACCATGAAAAATGTCAAAAATGACAAATTTCAAGACGGCAAATATCAAAGATGTCAAATGACAAATGTCACAATGCTAAATGTCAAAAATGACAAATTTCAAGATGGCAAATGTCAAGGATGTCAAATGACAAATGTCACAATGCTAAATGTCAAAAATGATAAGTGTCACCATAAAATTTGTCAAATATGACAAATTTCAAGATGGCAAATGTCAAAGATGTCAAATGACAAATGTCACAATGCTAAATGTCAAAAATGAAAAGTGTCACCATGAAAAATGTCAAAAATAACAAATTTTAAGTTGGCAAATGTCAAAGATGTCAAATGACAAATGTCACAATGCTAAATGTCAAAAATGAAAATTGTCACCATGAAAAATGTCAAAAATGACAAATTTCAAGATGGCAAATGTCAAAACTGACAAATGTCACAATGCTAAATGTGAAAAATGATAAGTGTCACCATGAAAAATGTCAAAAATGACAAATTTCAAGATGGCAAATGTCCAAGATGTCAAATGACAAATGTCACAATGCTAAATGTCAAAAATGACAAATTTTAAGATGGCAAATGTCAAAGATGTCAAATAACAAATGTCACAATGCTAAATGTCAAAAATGAAAAGTGTCACCATGAAAAATGTCAAAAATGACAAATTTCAAGATGGCAAATGTCAAAGATGTCAATGACAAATGTCACAATGCTAAATGTCAAAAATAAAAAGTGTCACCATGAAAAATGTCAAAAATGACAAATTTCAAGATGGCAAATGTCAAAGATGTAAATGACAAATGTCACAATGCTAAATGTCAAAAATGAAAAGTGTCACCATGAAAAATGTCAAAAATGACAAATTTCAAGATGGCAAATGTCAAAACTGACAAATGTCACAATGCTAAATGTCAAAAATGATAAGTGTCACCATGAAAAATGTCAAAAATGACAAATTTCAAGATGGCAAATGTCCAAGATGTCAAATGACAAATGTCACAATGCTAAATGTCAAAAAGAAAAAGTGTCAAAAATGACAAATTTCAAGATGGCAAATGTCTAAGATGTCAAATGACAAATGTCACAATGCTAAATGTCAAAAATGAAAAGTGTCACCGTGAAAAATGTCAAAAATGACAAATTTTAAGATGGCAAATGTCAAAGATGTCAAATGACAAATGTCACAATGCTAAATGTCAAAAATGAAAAGTGTCACCATGAAAAATGTCAAAAATGACAAATTTCAAGATGGCAAATGTCAAAACTGACAAATGTCACAATGCTAAATGTTAAAAATGAAAAGTATCACCATAAAAAATGTCAAAAATGACAAATTTCAAAATGGCAAATGTCAAAGATGTCGAATATGACAAATGTCACAATGCTAAATGTCAAAAATGAAAAGTGTCACCATGAAAAATGTCAAAAATGACAAATTTCAAGATGGCAAATGTCAAAGATGTCAAATGACAAATGTCACAATGCTAAATGTCAAAAATGAAAAGTGTCACCATGAAAAATGTCAAAAATGACAAATTTCAAAATGGCAAATGTCAAAGATGTCAAATGACAAATGTCACAATGCTAAATGTCAAAAATGAAAAGTGTCACCATGAAAAATGTCAAAAATAACAAATTTCAAGATGGCAAATGTCAAAGATGTCAAATGACAAATGTCACAATGCTAAATGTCAAAAATGAAAAGTGTCACCATGAAAAATGTCAAAAATGACAAATTTCAAGATGGCAAATGTCAAAGATGTCAAATGACAAATGTCACAATGCTAAATGTCAAAAATAAAAAGTGTCACCATGAAAAATGTCAAAAATGACAAATTTGAAGATGGCAAATGTCAAAACTGACAAATGTCACAATGCTAAATGTCAAAAATGATAAGTGTCACCATGAAAAATGTCAAAAATGACAAATTTCAAGATGGCAAATGTCCAAGATGTTAAATGACAAATGTCACAATGCTAAATGTCAAAAATGACAAATTTCAAGATGGCAAATGTCAAAGATGTCAAATGACAAATGTCACAATGCTAAATGTCAAAAATGAAAAGTGTCACCATGAAAAACGTCAAAAATGACAAATTTCAAGATGGCAAATGTCAAAGATATCAAATGACAAATGTCACAATGCTAAATGTCAAAAATGAAAAGTGTCACCATGAAAAATGTCAAAAATGAAAAGTGTCACCATGAAAAATGTCAAAAATGACAAATTTCAAGATGGCAAATGTCAAAGTTGTCAAATGACAAATGTCACAATGCTAAATGTCAAAAATGAAAAGTGTCACCATGAAAAATGTCAAAAATGACAAATTTAAAGATGACAAATGTCAAAGATGTCAAATGACAAATATCACAATGCTAAATGTCAAAAATGAAAAGTGTCCCTATGAAAAATGTCAATAATGACAAATTTCAAAATGGCAAATGTCAAAGATGTCAATTGACAAATGTCACAATGCTAAATGTCAAAAATGAAAAGTGTCGTCATGAAAAATGTCAAAAATGACAAATTTAAAGATGGAAAATGTCAAAGATGTCGAATATGACAAATGTCACAATCCTAAATGTCAAAAATGAAAAGTGTCACCATGAAAAATGTCAATAATGACAAATTTCAAAATGGGAAATGTCAAAGATGTCAAATGACAAATGTCACAATGCCAAATGTCAAAAATGAAAAGTGTCACCATGAAAAATGTCAAAAATGACAAATTTCAAGATGGCAAATATCAAAGATGTCAAATGACAAATGTCACAATGCTAAATGTCAAAAATAACAAATTTTAAGATGGCAAATGTCAAAGATGTCAAATGACAAATGTCACAATGCTAAATGTCAAAAATGAAAAGTGTCACAATGAAAAATGTCAAAAATAACAAATTTTAAGATGGCAAATGTCAAAGATGTCAAATGACAAATGTCACAATGCTAAATGTCAAAAATGAAAAGTGTCACAATGAAAAATGTCAAAAATAACAAATTTCAAGATGGCAAATGTCAAAACTGACAAATGTCACAATGCTAAATGTCAAAAATGATAAGTGTCACCATGAAAAATGTCAAAAATGACAAATTTCAAGATGGCAAATGTCCAAGATGTCAAATGACAAATGTCACAATGCTAAATGTCAAAAATGAAAAGTGTCACCATGAAAAATGTTAAAAATAACAAATTTCAAGATGGCAAATGTCAAAGATGTCAAATGACAAATGTCACAATGCTAAATGTCAAAAATGAAAAGTGTCACCATGAAAAATGTCAAAAATGACAAATTTCAAGATGGCAAATGTCAAAACTGACAAATGTCACAATGCTAAATGTCAAAAATGATAAGTGTCACCATGAAAAATGTCAAAAATGACAAATTTCAAAATGGCAAATGTCCAAGATGTCAAATGACAAATGTCACAATGCTAAATGTTAAAAATGACAAATTTCAAGATGGCAAATGTCAAAGATTTCAAATGACAAATGTCACAATGCTAAATGTCAAAAATGAAAAGTGTCACCATGAAAAATGTCAAAAATGACAAATTTCAAGATGGCAAATGTCAAAGATGTCAAATGACAAATGTCACAATGCTAAATGTCAAAAATGACAAGTATCACCATGAAAAATGTCAAAAATATCAAATTTCAAGATGGCAAATATCAAAGATGTCAAATGACAAATGTCACAATGCTAAATGTCAAAAATGACAAATTTCAAGATGGCAAATGTCAAAGATGTCAAATGACAAATGTCACAATGCTAAATGTCAAAAATGAAAAGTGTCACCCTGAAAAATGTCAAAAATAACAAATTTCAAGATGGCAAATGTCAAAGATGTCAAATGACAAATGTCACAATGCTAAATGTCAAAAATGAAAAGTGTCACCATGAAAAATGTCAAAAATGACAAATTTTAAGATGGCAAATGTCAAAACTGACAAATGTCACAATGCTAAATGTCAAAAATGATAAGTGTCACCATGAAAAATGTCAAAAATGACAAATTTCAAGATGGCAAATGTCAAAGATGTCAAATGACAAATGTCACAATGCTAAATGTCAAAAATGAAAAGTGTCACCATGAAAAATGTAAAAAATAACAAATTTCAAGTTGGCAAATGTCAAAGATGTCAAATGACAAATGTCACAATGCTAAATGTCAAAAATGAAAATTGTCACCATGAAAAATGTCAAAAATGACAAATTTCAAGATGGCAAATGTCAAAACTGACAAATGTAACAATGCTAAATGTGAAAAATGATAAGTGTCACCATGAAAAATGTCAAAAATGACAAATTTCAAGATGGCAAATGTCCAAGATGTCAAATGACAAATGTCACAATGCTAAATGTCAAAAATGACAAATTTCAAGATGGCAAATGTCAAAGATGTCAAATGACAAATGTCACAATGCTAAATGTCAAAAATGAAAAGTGTCACCATGAAAAATGTCAAAAATGACAAATTTCAAGATGGCAAATGTCAAAGATGTCAATGACAAATGTCACAATGCTAAATGTCAAAAATGAAAAGTGTCACCATGAAAAATGTCAAAAATGACAAATTTCAAGATGGCAAATGACAAAGATGTAAATGACAAATGTCACAATGCTAAATGTCAAAAATGAAAAGTGTCACCATGAAAAATGTCAAAAATGACAAATTTCAAGATGGCAAATGTCAAAACTGACAAATGTCACAATGCTAAATGTCAAAAATGATAAGTGTCACCATGAAAAATGTCAAAAATGACAAATTTCAAGATGGCAAATGTCCAAGATGTCAAATGACAAATGTCACAATGCTAAATGTCAAAAATGAAAAGTGTCACCATGAAAAATGTCAAAAATGACAAAGTTTAAGATGGCAAATGTCAAAGATGTCAAATGACAAATGTCACAATGCTAAATGTCAAAAATGAAAAGTGTCACCATGAAAAATGTCAAAAATGACAAATTTCAAGATGGCAAATGTCAAAGATGTCAATGACAAATGTCACAATGCTAAATGTCAAAAATGAAAAGTGTCACCATGAAAAATGTCAAAAATGACAAATTTCAAGATGGCAAATGTCAAAGATGTAAATGACAAATGTCACAATGCTAAATGTCAAAAATGAAAAGTGTCACCATGAAAAATGTCAAAAATGACAAATTTCAAGATGGCAAATGTCAAAACTGACAAATGTCACAATGCTAAATGTCAAAAATGATAAGTGTCACCATGAAAAATGTCAAAAATGACAAATTTCAAGATGGCAAATGTCCAAGATGTCAAATGACAAATGTCACAATGCTAAATGTCAAAAATGAAAAGTGTCACCGTAAAAAATGTCAAAAATAACAAATTTTAAAATGGCAAATGTCAAAGATGTCAAATGACAAATGTCACAATGCTAAATGTCAAAAATGAAAAGTGTCACCATGAAAAATGTCAAAAATGACAAATTTCAAGATGGCAAATGTCAAAGTTGTCAAATGACAAATGTCACAATGCTAAATGTCAAAAATGAAAAGTGTCACCATGAAAAATGTCAAAAATGACAAATTTAAAGATGACAAATGTCAAAGATGTCAAATGACAAATATCACAATGCTAAATGTCAAAAATGAAAAGTGTCCCTATGAAAAATGTCAATAATGACAAATTTCAAAATGGCAAATGTCAAAGATGTCAATTGACAAATGTCACGATGCTAAATGTCAAAAATGAAAAGTGTCACCATGAAAAATGTCAAAAATGACAAATTTAAAGATGGAAAATGTCAAAGATGTCGAATATGACAAATGTCACAATCCTAAATGTCAAAAATGAAAAGTGTCACCATGAAAAATGTCAATAATGACAAATTTCAAAATGGGAAATGTCAAAGATGTCAAATGACAAATGTCACAATGCCAAATGTCAAAAATGAAAAGTGTCACCATGAAAAATGTCAAAAATGACAAATTTCAAGATGGCAAATATCAAAGATGTCAAATGACAAATGTCACAATGCTAAATGTCAAAAATAACAAATTTTAAGATGGCAAATGTCAAAGATGTCAAATGACAAATGTCACAATGCTAAATGTCAAAAATGAAAAGTGTCACAATAAAAAATGTCAAAAATAACAAATTTCAAGATGGCAAATGTCAAAGATGTCAAATGACAAATGTCACAATGCTAAATGTCAAAAATGAAAAGTGTCACAATGAAAAATGTCAAAAATAACAAATTTCAAGATGGCAAATGTCAAAACTGACAAATGTCACAATGCTAAATGTCAAAAATGATAAGTGTCACCATGAAAAATGTCAAAAATGACAAATTTCAAGATGGCAAATGTCCAAGATGTCAAATGACAAATGTCACAATGCTAAATGTCAAAAATGAAAAGTGTCACCATGAAAAATGTCAAAAATGACAAATTTCAAGATGGCAAATGTCAAAGATGTAAATGACAAATGTCACAATGCTAAATGTCAAAAATGAAAAGTGTCACCATGAAAAATGTCAAAAATGACAAATTTCAAGATGGCAAATGTCAAAACTGACAAATGTCACAATGCTAAATGTCAAAAATGATAAGTGTCACCATGAAAAATGTCAAAAATGACAAATTTCAAGATGGCAAATGTCCAAGATGTCAAATGACAAATGTCACAATGCTAAATGTCAAAAATGAAAAGTGTCACCGTAAAAAATGTCAAAAATAACAAATTTTAAAATGGCAAATGTCAAAGATGACAAATGTCACAATGCTAAATGTCAAAAATGAAAAGTGTCACCATGAAAAATGTCAAAAATGACAAATTTCAAGATGGCAAATGTCAAAACTGACAAATGTCACAATGCTAAATGTCAAAAATGAAAAGTGTCACCATAAAAAATGTCAAAAATGATAAATTTCAAGATGGCAAATGTCAAAGATGTCGAATATGACAAATGTCACAATGCTAAATGTCAAAAATGAAAAGTGTCACCATGAAAAATGTCAAAAATGACAAATTTCAAGATGGCAAATATCAAAGATGTCAAATGACAAATGTCACAATGCTAAATGTCAAAAATGACAAATTTCAAGATGGCAAATATCAAAGATGTCACATGACAAATGTCACAATGCTAAATGTCAAAAATGAAAAGTGTCACCATGAAAAATGTCAAAAATGACAAATTTCAAGATGGCAAATGTCAAAGATGTCAAATGACAAATGTCACAATGCTAAATGTCAAAAATGAAAAGTGTCACCATGAAAAATGTCAAAAATGACAAATTTCAAGATGGCAAATGTCAAAACTGACAAATGTCACAATGCTAAATGTCAAAAATGAAAAGTGCCACCATGAAAAATGTCAAAAATGACAAATTTCAAGATGGCAAATGTCAAAGATGTCAAATGACAAATGTCACAATGCTAAATGTCAAAAATGAAAAGTGTCACCATGAAAAATGTCAAAAATGACAAATTTCAAGATGGCAAATGTCAAAACTGACAAATGTCACAATGCTAAATGTCAAAAATGATAAGTGTCACCATGAAAAATGTCAAAAATGACAAATTTCAAGATGGCAAATGTCAAAGATGTCAAATGACAAATGTCACAATGCTAAATGTCAAAAATGAAAAGTGTCAAAAATGACAAATTTCAAGATGGCAAATGTCTAAGATGTCAAATGACAAATGTCACAATGCTAAATGTCAAAAATGAAAAGTGTCACCGTAAAAAATGTCAAAAATGACAAATTTCAAAATGGCAAATGTCAAAGATGTCAAATGACAAATGTCACAATGCTAAATGTCAAAAATGAAAAGTGTCACCATGAAAAATGTCAAAAATGACAAATTTCAAGATGGCAAATGTCAAAGATGTCAAATGACAAATGTCACAATGCTAAATGTCAAAAATAACAAATTTTAAGATGGCAAATGTCAAAGATGTCAAATGACAAATGTCACAATGCTAAATGTCAAAAATGAAAAGTGTCACAATGAAAAATGTCAAAAATAACAAATTTCAAGATGGCAAATGTCAAAGATGTCAAATGACAAATGTCACAATGCTAAATGTCAAAAATAAAAAGTGTCACAATGAAAAATGTCAAAAATAACAAATTTCAAGATGGCAAATGTCAAAACTGACAAATGTCACAATGCTAAATGTCAAAAATGATAAGTGTCACCATGAAAAATGTCAAAAATGACAAATTTCAAGATGGCAAATGTCCAAGATGTCAAATGACAAATGTCACAATGCTAAATGTCAAAAATGAAAAGTGTCACCATGAAAAATGTTAAAAATAACAAATTTCAAGATGTCAAAGATGTCAAATGACAAATGTCACAATGCTAAATGTCAAAAATGAAAAGTGTCACCATGAAAAATGTCAAAAATGACAAATTTCAAGATGGCAAATGTCAAAACTGACAAATGTCACAATGCTAAATGTCAAAAATGATAAGTGTCACCATGAAAAATGTCAAAAATGACAAATTTCAAAATGGCAAATGTCCAAGATGTCAAATGACAAATGTCACAATGCTAAATTTTAAAAATGACAAATTTCAAGATGGCAAATGTCAAAGATTTCAAATGACAAATGTCACAATGCTAAATGTCAAAAATGAAAAGTGTCACCATGAAAAATGTCAAAAATGACAAATTTCAAGATGGCAAATGTCAAAGATGTCAAATGACAAATGTCACAATGCTAAATGTCAAAAATGACAAGTATCACCATGAAAAATGTCAAAAATATCAAATTTCAAGATGGCAAATATCAAAGATGTCAAATGACAAATGTCACAATGCTAAATGTCAAAAATGACAAATTTCAAGATGGCAAATGTCAAAGATGTCAAATGACAAATGTCACAATGCTAAATGTCAAAAATGAAAAGTGTCACCCTGAAAAATGTCAAAAATAACAAATTTCAAGATGGCAAATGTCAAAGATGTCAAATGACAAATGTCACAATGCTAAATGTCAAAAATGAAAAGTGTCACCATGAAAAATGTCAAAAATGACAAATTTCAAGATGGCAAATGTCAAAACTGACAAATGTCACAATGCTAAATGTCAAAAATGATAAGTGTCACCATGAAAAATGTCAAAAATGACAAATTTCAAGATGGCAAATGTCAAAGATGTCAAATGACAAATGTCACAATGCTAAATGTCAAAAATGAAAAGTGTCACCATGAAAAATGTAAAAAATAACAAATTTCAAGTTGGCAAATGTCAAAGATGTCAAATGACAAATGTCACAATGCTAAATGTCAAAAATGAAAATTGTCACCATGAAAAATGTCAAAAATGACAAATTTCAAGATGGCAAATGTCAAAACTGACAAATGTAACAATGCTAAATGTGAAAAATGATAAGTGTCACCATGAAAAATGTCAAAAATGACAAATTTCAAGATGGCAAATGTCTAAGATGTCAAATGACAAATGTCACAATGCTAAATGTCAAAAATGACAAATTTCAAGATGGCAAATGTCAAAGATGTCAAATGACAAATGTCACAATGCTAAATGTCAAAAATGAAAAGTGTCACCATGAAAAATGTCAAAAATGACAAATTTCAAGATGGCAAATGTCAAAGATGTCAATGACAAATGTCACAATGCTAAATGTCAAAAATGAAAAGTGTCACCATGAAAAATGTCAAAAATGACAAATTTCAAGATGGCAAATGACAAAGATGTAAATGACAAATGTCACAATGCTAAATGTTAAAAATGAAAAGTGTCACCATGAAAAATGTCAAAAATGACAAATTTCAAGATGGCAAATGTCAAAACTGACAAATGTCACAATGCTAAATGTCAAAAATGATAAGTGTCACCATGAAAAATGTCAAAAATGACAAATTTCAAGATGGCAAATGTCCAAGATGTCAAATGACAAATGTCACAATGCCAAATGTCAAAAATGAAAAGTGTCACCATGAAAAATGTCAAAAATGACAAATTTCAAGATGGCAAATGTCAAAGATGTCAATGACAAATGTCACAATGCTAAATGTCAAAAATGAAAAGTGTCACCATGAAAAATGTCAAAAATGACAAATTTCAAGATGGCAAATGTCAAAGATGTCAATGACAAATGTCACAATGCTAAATGTCAAAAATGAAAAGTGTCACCATGAAAAATGTCAAAAATGACAAATTTCAAGATGGCAAATGTCAAAGATGTAAATGACAAATGTCACAATGCTAAATGTCAAAAATGAAAAGTGTCACCATGAAAAATGTCAAAAATGACAAATTTCAAGATGGCAAATGTCAAAACTGACAAATGTCACAATGCTAAATGTCAAAAATGATAAGTGTCACCATGAAAAATGTCAAAAATGACAAATTTCAAGATGGCAAATGTCCAAGATGTCAAATGACAAATGTCACAATGCTAAATGTCAAAAATGAAAAGTGTCACCGTAAAAAATGTCAAAAATAAAAAATTTTAAAATGGCAAATGTCAAAGATGTCAAATGACAAATGTCACAATGCTAAATGTCAAAAATGAAAAGTGTCACCATGAAAAATGTCAAAAATGACAAATTTCAAGATGGCAAATGTCAAAACTGACAAATGTCACAATGCTAAATGTCAAAAATGAAAAGTGTCACCATAAAAAATGTCAAAAATGATAAATTTCAAGATGGCAAATGTCAAAGATGTCGAATATGACAAATGTCACAATGCTAAATGTCAAAAATGAAAAGTGTCACCATGAAAAATGTCAAAAATGACAAATTTCAAGATGGCAAATATCAAAGATGTCAAATGACAAATGTCACAATGCTAAATGTCAAAAATGACAAATTTCAAGATGGCAAATATCAAAGATGTCACATGACAAATGTCACAATGCTAAATGTCAAAAATGAAAAGTGTCACCATGAAAAATGTCAAAAATGACAAATTTCAAGATGGCAAATGTCAAAGATGTCAAATGACAAATGTCACAATGCTAAATGTCAAAAATGAAAAGTGTCACCATGAAAAATGTCAAAAATGACAAATTTCAAGATGGCAAATGTCAAAACTGACAAATGTCACAATGCTAAATGTCAAAAATGAAAAGTGTCACCATGAAAAATGTCAAAAATGACAAATTTCAAGATGGCAAATGTCAAAGATGTCAAATGACAAATGTCACAATGCTAAATGTCAAAAATGAAAAGTGTCACCATGAAAAATGTCAAAAATGACAAATTTCAAGATGGCAAATGTCAAAACTGACAAATGTCACAATGCTAAATGTCAAAAATGATAAGTGTCACCATGAAAAATGTCAAAAATGACAAATTTCAAGATGGCAAATGTCAAAGATGTCAAATGACAAATGTCACAATGCTAAATGTCAAAAATGAAAAGTGTCAAAAATGACAAATTTCAAGATGGCAACTGTCTAAGATGTCAAATGACAAATGTCACAATGCTAAATGTCAAAAATGAAAAGTGTCACCGTAAAAAATGTCAAAAATGACAAATTTCAAAATGGCAAATGTCAAAGATGTCAAATGACAAATGTCACAATGCTAAATGTCAAAAATGAAAAGTGTCACCATGAAAAATGTCAAAAATGACAAATTTCAAGATGGCAAATGTCAAAGATGTCAAATGACAAATGTCACAATGCTAAATGTCAAAAATGAAGTGTCCCCATGAAAAACGTCAATAATGACAAATTTCAAGATGGCAAATGTCAAAGATGTCAAATGACAAATGTCACAATGCTAAATGTCAAAAATGAAAAGTGTCACCATGAAAAATGTCAAAAATGACAAATTTTAAGATGGCAAATGTCAAAGATGTCGAATATGACAAATGTCACAATGCTAAATGTCAAAAATGAAAAGTGTCACCATGAAAAATGTCAAAAATGACAAATTTCAAGATGGCAAATGTCAAAGATGTCAAATAACAAATGTCACAATGCTAAATGTCAAAATGTCAAAAATGACAAATTTCAAGATGGCAAATATCAAAGATGTCAAATGACAAATGTCACAATGCTAAATGTCAAAAATGACAAATTTCAAGATGGCAAATGTCAAAGATGTCAAATGACAAATGTCACAGTGCTAAATGTCAAAAATGATAAGTGTCACCATGAAAAATGACAAAAATGAAAAATTTCAAGATGGCAAATGTCAAAGATGTCAAATGACAAATGTCAAAGATGTCAAAGATGTCAAATGACAAATGTCAAAGATGTCAAATGACAAATGTCACAATGCTAAATGTCAAAAATGAAAAGTGTCACCATGAAAAATGTCAAAAATGACAAATTTCAAGATGGCAAATGTCCAAGATGTTAAATGACAAATGTCACAATGCTAAATGTCAAAAATGACAAATTTCAAGATGGCAAATGTCAAAGATGTCAATTGACAAATGTCACAATGCTAAATGTCAAAAATGAAAAGTGTCCCTATGAAAAATGTCAATAATGACAAATTTCAAAATGGCAAATGTCAAAGATGTCAAATGACAAATGTCACAATGCTAAATGTCAAAGATGAAAAGTGTCACCATGAAAAATGTCAAAAATGACAAATTTCAAGATGGCAAATGTCAAAGATGTCGAATATGACAAATGTCACAATGCTAAATGTCAAAAATGAAAAGTGTCACCATAAAAAATGTCAAAAATGACAAATTTCAAGATGGCAAATATCAAAGATGTCAAATGACAAATGTCACAATGCTAAATGTCAAAAATGAAAAGTGTCACCATGAAAAATGTCAAAAATGACAAATTTCAAGATGGCAAATATTAAAGATGTCAAATGACAAATGTCACAATGCTAAATGTCAAAAATGACAAATTTCAAGATGGAAAATGTCAAAGATGTCAAATGACAAATGTCACAATGCTAAATGTCAAAAATGAAAAGTGTCACCATGAAAAATGTCAAAAATGACAAATTTCAAGATGGCAAATGTCAAAGATGTCAAATGACAAATGTCACAATGCTAAATGTCAAAAATGAAAAGTGTCACCATGAAAAATGTCAAAAATAACAAATTTCAAGATGGCAAATGTCTAAGATGTCAAATGACAAATGTCACAATGCTAAATGTCAAAAATGAAAAGTGTCACCATGAAAAATGTCAAAAATGACAAATTTAAAAGATGGCAAATGTCAAAGATGTCAAATGACAAATGTCACAATGCTAAATGTCAAAAATGAAAAGTGTCACCATAAAAAATGTCAAAAATAACAAATTTCAAGATGGCAAATGTCAAAGATGTCAAATGACAAATGTCACAATGCTAAATGTCAAAAATAAAAAGTGTCACCATAAAAAATGTCAAAAATGACAAATTTCAAGATGGCAAATGTCAAAACTGACAAATGTCACAATGCTAAATGTCAAAAATGATAAGTGTCACCATGAAAAATGTCAAAAATGACAAATTTCAAGATGGCAAATGTCCAAGATGTCAAATGACAAATGTCACAATGCTAAATGACAAATTTCAAGATGGCAAATGTCCAAGATGTCAAATGTCACAATGCTAAATGTCAAAAATGAAAAGTGTCACCATGAAAAATGTTAAAAATGACAAATTTCAAGATGGCAAATGTCAAAGATGTCAAATGACAAATGTCACAATGCTAAATGTCAAAAATGAAAAGTGTCACCATGAAAAATGTCAAAAATAACAAATTTCAAGATGGCAAATGTCAAAGATGTCAAATGACAAATGTCACAATGCTAAATGTCAAAAATGAAAAGTGTCACCATGAAAAATGTCAAAAATGACAAATTTCAAGATGGCAAATGTCAAAACTGACAAATGTCACAATGCTAAATGTCAAAAATGATAAGTGTCACCATGAAAAATGTCAAAAATGACAAATTTCAAGATGGCAAATGTCCAACATGTTAAATGACAAATGTCACAATGCTAAATGTCAAAAATGACAAATTTCAAGATGGCAAATGTCAAAGATGTTAAATGACAAATGTCACAATGCTAAATGACAAAAATGAAAAGTGTCACCATGAAAAATGTCAAAAATGACAAATTTCAAGATGGCAAATGTCAAAGATATCAAATGACAAATGTCACAATGCTAAATGTCAAAAATGAAACGTGTCACCCTAAAAAATGTCAAAAATGACAAATTTCAAGATGACAAATGTCAAAGATGTCAAATGACAAATGTCACAATGCTAAATGTCAAAAATGAAAAGTGTCCCTATGAAAAATGTCAATAATGACAAATTTCAAAATGGCAAATGTCAAAGATGTCAAATGACAAATGTCACAATGCTAAATGTCAAAAATGAAAAGTGTCATCATGAAAAATGTCAAAAATGACAAATTTCAAGATGGCAAATGTCAAAGATGTCGAATATGACAAATGTCACAATCCTAATTGACAAAAATGAAAAGTGTCACCACGAAAAATGTCAAAAATGACAAATTTCAAGATGGCAACTGTCAAAGATGTCAAATGACAAATGTCACAATGCTAAATGTCAAAAATGACAAATTTCAAGATGGCAAATGTCAAAGATGTTAAATGACAAATGTCACAATGCTAAATGTCAAAAATGAAAAGTGTCACCATGAAAAATGTCAAAAATGACAAATTTCAAGATGGCAACTGTCAAAGATGTCAAATGACAAATGTCACAATGCTAAATGTCAAAAATGAAACGTGTCACCCTAAAAAATGTCAAAAATGACAAATTTCAAGATGACAAATGTCAAAGATGTCAAATGACAAATGTCACAATGCTAAATGTCAAAAATGAAAAGTGTCCCTATGAAAAATGTCAATAATGACAAATTTCAAAATGGCAAATGTCAAAGATGTCAAACGACAAATGTCACAATGCTAAATGTCAAAAATGAAAAGTGTCACCATGAAAAATGTCAAAAATGACAAATTTCAAGATGGCAAATGTCAAAGATGTCGAATATGACAAATGTCACAATCCTAATTGTCAAAAATGAAAAGTGTCACCACGAAAAATGTCAAAAATGACAAATTTCAAGATGGCAACTGTCAAAGATGTCAAATGACAAATGTCACAATGCTAAATGTCAAAAATGAAAAATGTCAAAAATGACAAATTTCAAGATGGCAAATATCAAAGATGACAAATGCCACAATGCTAAATGTCAAAAATGAAAAGTGTCACCATGAAAAATGTCAAAAATGACAAATTTCAAGATGGCAAATGTCAAAACTGACAAATGTCACAATGCTAAATGTCAAAAATGATAAGTGTCACCATGAAAAATGTCAAAAATGACAAAATTCAAGATGGCAAATGTCCAACATGTCAAATGACAAATGTCACAATGCTAAATGTCAAAAATGACAAATTTCAAGATGGCAAATGTCAAAGATGTCAAATGACAAATGTCAAAAATGAAAAGTGTTACCATGAAAAATGTCAAAAATGACAAATTTCAAGATGGCAAATGTCAAAGATGTCAAATGACAAATGTCACAATGCTAAATGTCAAAAATGAAAAGTGTCCCTATGAAAAATGTCAATAATGACAAATTTCAAAATGGCAAATGTCAAAGATGTCAAATGACAAATGTCACAATGCTAAATGTCAAAAATGAAAAGTGTCACCATGAAAAATGTCAAAAATGACAAATTTCAAGATGGCAAATGTCAAAGATGTCGAATATGACAAATGTCACAATGCTAAATGTCAAAAATGAAAAGTGTCACCATAAAAATGTCAAAAATGACAAATTTCAAGATGGCAAATATCAAAGATGTCAAATGACAAATGTCACAATGCTAAATGTCAAAAATGAAAAGTGTCACCATGAAAAATGTCAAAAATGACAAATTTCAAGATGGCAAATATCAAAGATGTCAAATGACAAATGTCACAATGCTAAATGTCAAAAATGACAAATTTCAAGATGGCAAATGTCAAAGATGTCAAATGACAAATGTAACAATGCTAAATGTCAAAAATGAAAAGTGTCACCATGAAAAATGTCAAAAATGACAAATTTCAAGATGGCAAATGTCAAAGATGTCAAATGCTAAATGTCAAAAATGATAAGTGTCACCATGAAAAATGTCAAAAATGACAAATTTCAAAATGGCAAATGTCCAAGATGTCAAATGACAAATGTCACAATGCTAAATGTTAAAAATGACAAATTTCAAGATGGCAAATGTCAAAGATGTCAAATGACAAATGTCACAATGCTAAATGTCAAAAATGAAAAGTGTCACCATGAAAAATGTCAAAAATGACAAATTTCAAGATGGCAAATGTCAAAGATGTCAAATGACAAATGTCACAATGCTAAATGTCAAAAATAACAAGTATCACCATGAAAAATGTCAAAAATATCAAATTTCAAGATGGCAAATATCAAAGATGTCAAATGACAAATGTCACAATGCTAAATGTCAAAAATGACAAATTTCAAGATGGCAAATGTCAAAGATGTCAAATGACAAATGTCACAATGCTAAATGTCAAAAATGAAAAGTGTCACCCTGAAAAATGTCAAAAATAACAAATTTCAAGATGGCAAATGTCAAAGATGTCAAATGACAAATGTCACAATGCTAAATGTCAAAAATGAAAAGTGTCACCATGAAAAATGTCAAAAATGACAAATTTCAAGATGGCAAATGACAAAGATGTCAAATGACAAATGTCACAATGCTAAATGTCAAAAATGAAAAGTGTCACCATGAAAAATGTCAAAAATAACAAATTTCAAGATGGCAAATATCAAAGATGTCAAATGACAAATGTCACAATGCTAAATGTCAAAAATAAAAAGTGTCACCATAAAAAATGTCAAAAATGACAAATTTCAAGATGGCAAATGTCAAAACTGACAAATGTCACAATGCTAAATGTCAAAAATGATAAGTGTCACCATGAAAAATGTCAAAAATGACAAATTTCAAGATGGCAAATGTCCAAGATGTCAAATGACAAATGTCACAATGCTAAATGACAAATTTCAAGATGGCAAATGTCCAAGATGTCAAATGTCACAATGCTAAATGTCAAAAATGACAAATTTCAAGATGGCAAATGTCAAAGATGTCAAATGACAAATGTCACAATGCTAAATGTCAAAAATGAAAAGTGTCACCATGAAAAATGTCAAAAATGACAAATTTCAAGATGGCAAATGTCAAAGATGTCAATGACAAATGTCACAATGCTAAATGTCAAAAATGAAAAGTGTCACCATGAAAAATGTCAAAAATGACAAATTTCAAGATGGCAAATGACAAAGATGTAAATGACAAATGTCACAATGCTAAATGTCAAAAATGAAAAGTGTCACCATGAAAAATGTCAAAAATGACAAATTTCAAGATGGCAAATGTCAAAACTGACAAATGTCACAATGCTAAATGTCAAAAATGATAAGTGTCACCATGAAAAATGTCAAAAATGACAAATTTCAAGATGGCAAATGTCCAAGATGTCAAATGACAAATGTCACAATGCCAAATGTCAAAAATGAAAAGTGTCACCATGAAAAATGTCAAAAATGACAAATTTCAAGATGGCAAATGTCAAAGATGTCAATGACAAATGTCACAATGCTAAATGTCAAAAATGAAAAGTGTCACCATGAAAAATGTCAAAAATGACAAATTTCAAGATGGCAAATGTCAAAGATGTCAATGACAAATGTCACAATGCTAAATGTCAAAAATGAAAAGTGTCACCATGAAAAATGTCAAAAATGACAAATTTCAAGATGGCAAATGTCAAAGATGTAAATGACAAATGTCACAATGCTAAATGTCAAAAATGAAAAGTGTCACCATGAAAAATGTCAAAAATGACAAATTTCAAGATGGCAAATGTCAAAACTGACAAATGTCACAATGCTAAATGTCAAAAATGATAAGTGTCACCATGAAAAATGTCAAAAATGACAAATTTCAAGATGGCAAATGTCCAAGATGTCAAATGACAAATGTCACAATGCTAAATGTCAAAAATGAAAAGTGTCACCGTAAAAAATGTCAAAAATAACAAATTTTAAAATGGCAAATGTCAAAGATGTCAAATGACAAATGTCACAATGCTAAATGTCAAAAATGAAAAGTGTCACCATGAAAAATGTCAAAAATGACAAATTTCAAGATGGCAAATGTCAAAACTGACAAATGTCACAATGCTAAATGTCAAAAATGAAAAGTGTCACCATAAAAAATGTCAAAAATGATAAATTTCAAGATGGCAAATGTCAAAGATGTCGAATATGACAAATGTCACAATGCTAAATGTCAAAAATGAAAAGTGTCACCATGAAAAATGTCAAAAATGACAAATTTCAAGATGGCAAATATCAAAGATGTCAAATGACAAATGTCACAATGCTAAATGTCAAAAATGACAAATTTCAAGATGGCAAATATCAAAGATGTCACATGACAAATGTCACAATGCTAAATGTCAAAAATGAAAAGTGTCACCATGAAAAATGTCAAAAATGACAAATTTCAAGATGGCAAATGTCAAAGATGTCAAATGACAAATGTCACAATGCTAAATGTCAAAAATGAAAAGTGTCACCATGAAAAATGTCAAAAATGACAAATTTCAAGATGGCAAATGTCAAAACTGACAAATGTCACAATGCTAAATGTCAAAAATGAAAAGTGTCACCATGAAAAATGTCAAAAATGACAAATTTCAAGATGGCAAATGTCAAAGATGTCAAATGACAAATGTCACAATGCTAAATGTCAAAAATGAAAAGTGTCACCATGAAAAATGTCAAAAATGACAAATTTCAAGATGGCAAATGTCAAAACTGACAAATGTCACAATGCTAAATGTCAAAAATGATAAGTGTCACCATGAAAAATGTCAAAAATGACAAATTTCAAGATGGCAAATGTCAAAGATGTCAAATGACAAATGTCACAATGCTAAATGTCAAAAATGAAAAGTGTCAAAAATGACAAATTTCAAGATGGCAAATGTCTAAGATGTCAAATGACAAATGTCACAATGCTAAATGTCAAAAATGAAAAGTGTCACCGTAAAAAATGTCAAAAATGACAAATTTCAAAATGGCAAATGTCAAAGATGTCAAATGACAAATGTCACAATGCTAAATGTCAAAAATGAAAAGTGTCACCATGAAAAATGTCAAAAATGACAAATTTCAAGATGGCAAATGTCAAAGATGTCAAATGACAAATGTCACAATGCTAAATGTCAAAAATGAAGTGTCCCCATGAAAAACGTCAATAATGACAAATTTCAAGATGGCAAATGTCAAAGATGTCAAATGACAAATGTCACAATGCTAAATGTCAAAAATGAAAAGTGTCACCATGAAAAATGTCAAAAATGACAAATTTTAAGATGGCAAATGTCAAAGATGTCGAATATGACAAATGTCACAATGCTAAATGTCAAAAATGAAAAGTGTCACCATGAAAAATGTCAAAAATGACAAATTTCAAGATGGCAAATGTCAAAGATGTCAAATGACAAATGTCACAATGCTAAATGTCAAAATGTCAAAAATGACAAATTTCAAGATGGCAAATATCAAAGATGTCAAATGACAAATGTCACAATGCTAAATGTCAAAAATGACAAATTTCAAGATGGCAAATGTCAAAGATGTCAAATGACAAATGTCACAGTGCTAAATGTCAAAAATGATAAGTGTCACCATGAAAAATGACAAAAATGAAAAATTTCAAGATGGCAAATGTCAAAGATGTCAAATGACAAATGTCAAAGATGTCAAAGATGTCAAATGACAAATGTCAAAGATGTCAAATGACAAATGTCACAATGCTAAATGTCAAAAATGAAAAGTGTCACCATGAAAAATGTCAAAAATGACAAATTTCAAGATGGCAAATGTCCAAGATGTTAAATGACAAATGTCACAATGCTAAATGTCAAAAATGACAAATTTCAAGATGGCAAATGTCAAAGATGTCAATTGACAAATGTCACAATGCTAAATGTCAAAAATGAAAAGTGTCCCTATGAAAAATGTCAATAATGACAAATTTCAAAATGGCAAATGTCAAAGATGTCAAATGACAAATGTCACAATGCTAAATGTCAAAGATGAAAAGTGTCACCATGAAAAATGTCAAAAATGACAAATTTCAAGATGGCAAATGTCAAAGATGTCGAATATGACAAATGTCACAATGCTAAATGTCAAAAATGAAAAGTGTCACCATAAAAAATGTCAAAAATGACAAATTTCAAGATGGCAAATATCAAAGATGTCAAATGACAAATGTCACAATGCTAAATGTCAAAAATGAAAAGTGTCACCATGAAAAATGTCAAAAATGACAAATTTCAAGATGGCAAATATTAAAGATGTCAAATGACAAATGTCACAATGCTAAATGTCAAAAATGACAAATTTCAAGATGGAAAATGTCAAAGATGTCAAATGACAAATGTCACAATGCTAAATGTCAAAAATGAAAAGTGTCACCATGAAAAATGTCAAAAATGACAAATTTCAAGATGGCAAATGTCAAAGATGTCAAATGACAAATGTCACAATGCTAAATGTCAAAAATGAAAAGTGTCACCATGAAAAATGTCAAAAATAACAAATTTCAAGATGGCAAATGTCTAAGATGTCAAATGACAAATGTCACAATGCTAAATGTCAAAAATGAAAAGTGTCACCATGAAAAATGTCAAAAATGACAAATTTAAAAGATGGCAAATGTCAAAGATGTCAAATGACAAATGTCACAATGCTAAATGTCAAAAATGAAAAGTGTCACCATGAAAAATGTCAAAAATAACAAATTTCAAGATGGCAAATGTCAAAGATGTCAAATGACAAATGTCACAATGCTAAATGTCAAAAATAAAAAGTGTCACCATAAAAAATGTCAAAAATGACAAATTTCAAGATGGCAAATGTCAAAACTGACAAATGTCACAATGCTAAATGTCAAAAATGATAAGTGTCACCATGAAAAATGTCAAAAATGACAAATTTCAAGATGGCAAATGTCCAAGATGTCAAATGACAAATGTCACAATGCTAAATGACAAATTTCAAGATGGCAAATGTCCAAGATGTCAAATGTCACAATGCTAAATGTCAAAAATGAAAAGTGTCACCATGAAAAATGTTAAAAATGACAAATTTCAAGATAGCAAATGTCAAAGATGTCAAATGACAAATGTCACAATGCTAAATGTCAAAAATGAAAAGTGTCACCATGAAAAATGTCAAAAATAACAAATTTCAAGATGGCAAATGTCAAAGATGACAAATGTCACAATGCTAAATGTCAAAAATGAAAAGTGTCACCATGAAAAATGTCAAAAATGACAAATTTCAAGATGGCAAATGTCAAAACTGACAAATGTCACAATGCTAAATGTCAAAAATGATAAGTGTCACCATGAAAAATGTCAAAAATGACAAATTTCAAGATGGCAAATGTCCAACATGTTAAATGACAAATGTCACAATGCTAAATGTCAAAAATGACAAATTTCAAGATGGCAAATGTCAAAGATGTTAAATGACAAATGTCACAATGCTAAATGTCAAAAATGAAAAGTGTCACCATGAAAAATGTCAAAAATGACAAATTTCAAGATGGCAAATGTCAAAGATATCAAATGACAAATGTCACAATGCTAAATGTCAAAAATGAAACGTGTCACCCTAAAAAATGTCAAAAATGACAAATTTCAAGATGACAAATGTCAAAGATGTCAAATGACAAATGTCACAATGCTAAATGTCAAAAATGAAAAGTGTCCCTATGAAAAATGTCAATAATGACAAATTTCAAAATGGCAAATGTCAAAGATGTCAAATGACAAATGTCACAATGCTAAATGTCAAAAATGAAAAGTGTCATCATGAAAAATGTCAAAAATGACAAATTTCAAGATGGCAAATGTCAAAGATGTCGAATATGACAAATGTCACAATCCTAATTGACAAAAATGAAAAGTGTCACCACGAAAAATGTCAAAAATGACAAATTTCAAGATGGCAACTGTCAAAGATGTCAAATGACAAATGTCACAATGCTAAATGTCAAAAATGACAAATTTCAAGATGGCAAATGTCAAAGATGTTAAATGACAAATGTCACAATGCTAAAGTCAAAAATGAAAAGTGTCACCATGAAAAATGTCAAAAATGACAAATTTCAAGATGGCAAATGTCAAAGATGTCAAATGACAAATGTCACAATGCTAAATGTCAAAAATGAAACGTGTCACCCTAAAAAATGTCAAAAATGACAAATTTCAAGATGACAAATGTCAAAGATGTCAAATGACAAATGTCACAATGCTAAATGTCAAAAATGAAAAGTGTCCCTATGAAAAATGTCAATAATGACAAATTTCAAAATGGCAAATGTCAAAGATGTCAAACGACAAATGTCACAATGCTAAATGTCAAAAATGAAAAGTGTCACCATGAAAAATGTCAAAAATGACAAATTTCAAGATGGCAAATGTCAAAGATGTCGAATATGACAAATGTCACAATCCTAATTGTCAAAAATGAAAAGTGTCACCACGAAAAATGTCAAAAATGACAAATTTCAAGATGGCAACTGTCAAAGATGTCAAATGACAAATGTCACAATGCTAAATGTCAAAAATGAAAAATGTCAAAAATGACAAATTTCAAGATGGCAAATATCAAAGATGACAAATGCCACAATGCTAAATGTCAAAAATGAAAAGTGTCACCATGAAAAATGTCAAAAATGACAAATTTCAAGATGGCAAATGTCAAAACTGACAAATGTCACAATGCTAAATGTCAAAAATGATAAGTGTCACCATGAAAAATGTCAAAAATGACAAAATTCAAGATGGCAAATGTCCAACATGTCAAATGACAAATGTCACAATGCTAAATGTCAAAAATGACAAATTTCAAGATGGCAAATGTCAAAGATGTCAAATGACAAATGTCAAAAATGAAAAGTGTTACCATGAAAAATGTCAAAAATGACAAATTTCAAGATGGCAAATGTCAAAGATGTCAAATGACAAATGTCACAATGCTAAATGTCAAAAATGAAAAGTGTCCCTATGAAAAATGTCAATAATGACAAATTTCAAAATGGCAAATGTCAAAGATGTCAAATGACAAATGTCACAATGCTAAATGTCAAAAATGAAAAGTGTCACC
Source organism: Altica lythri (assembly GCA_964028335.1). Taxonomy (NCBI): domain Eukaryota; kingdom Metazoa; phylum Arthropoda; class Insecta; order Coleoptera; family Chrysomelidae; genus Altica; species Altica lythri. The sequence goes on along the minus strand of OZ034800.1, from coordinate 43,243,907 downwards.
ATGAAAAATGTCAAAAATGACAAATTTCAAGATGGCAAATGTCAAAGATGTCGAATATGACAAATGTCACAATGCTAAATGTCAAAAATGAAAAGTGTCACCATAAAAATGTCAAAAATGACAAATTTCAAGATGGCAAATATCAAAGATGTCAAATGACAAATGTCACAATGCTAAATGTCAAAAATGAAAAGTGTCACCATGAAAAATGTCAAAAATGACAAATTTCAAGATGGCAAATATCAAAGATGTCAAATGACAAATGTCACAATGCTAAATGTCAAAAATGACAAATTTCAAGATGGCAAATGTCAAAGATGTCAAATGACAAATGTAACAATGCTAAATGTCAAAAATGAAAAGTGTCACCATGAAAAATGTCAAAAATGACAAATTTCAAGATGGCAAATGTCAAAGATGTCAAATGCTAAATGTCAAAAATGATAAGTGTCACCATGAAAAATGTCAAAAATGACAAATTTCAAAATGGCAAATGTCCAAGATGTCAAATGACAAATGTCACAATGCTAAATGTTAAAAATGACAAATTTCAAGATGGCAAATGTCAAAGATGTCAAATGACAAATGTCACAATGCTAAATGTCAAAAATGAAAAGTGTCACCATGAAAAATGTCAAAAATGACAAATTTCAAGATGGCAAATGTCAAAGATGTCAAATGACAAATGTCACAATGCTAAATGTCAAAAATAACAAGTATCACCATGAAAAATGTCAAAAATATCAAATTTCAAGATGGCAAATATCAAGGATGTCAAATGACAAATGTCACAATGCTAAATGTCAAAAATGACAAATTTCAAGATGGCAAATGTCAAAGATGTCAAATGACAAATGTCACAATGCTAAATGTCAAAAATGAAAAGTGTCACCCTGAAAAATGTCAAAAATAACAAATTTCAAGATGGCAAATGTCAAAGATGTCAAATGACAAATGTCACAATGCTAAATGTCAAAAATGAAAAGTGTCACCATGAAAAATGTCAAAAATGACAAATTTCAAGATGGCAAATGACAAAGATGTCAAATGACAAATGTCACAATGCTAAATGTCAAAAATGAAAAGTGTCACCATGAAAAATGTCAAAAATAACAAATTTCAAGATGGCAAATATCAAAGATGTCAAATGACAAATGTCACAATGCTAAATGTCAAAAATAAAAAGTGTCACCATAAAAAATGTCAAAAATGACAAATTTCAAGATGGCAAATGTCAAAACTGACAAATGTCACAATGCTAAATGTCAAAAATGATAAGTGTCACCATGAAAAATGTCAAAAATGACAAATTTCAAGATGGCAAATGTCCAAGATGTCAAATGACAAATGTCACAATGCTAAATGACAAATTTCAAGATGGCAAATGTCCAAGATGTCAAATGTCACAATGCTAAATGTCAAAAATGAAAAGTGTCACCATGAAAAATGTTAAAAATGACAAATTTCAAGATGGCAAATGTCAAAGATGTCAAATGACAAATGTCACAATGCTAAATGTCAAAAATGAAAAGTGTCACCATGAAAAATGTCAAAAATAACAAATTTCGAGATGGCAAATGTCAAAGATGTCAAATGACAAATGTCACAATGCTAAATGTCAAAAATGAAAAGTGTCACCATGAAAAATGTCAAAAATGACAAATTTCAAGATGGCAAATGTCAAAACTGACAAATGTCACAATGCTAAATGTCAAAAATGATAAGTGTCACCATGAAAAATGTCAAAAATGACAAATTTCAAGATGGCAAATGTCCAAGATGTTACATGACAAATGTCACAATGCTAAATGTCAAAAATGACAAATTTCAAGATGGCAAATGTCAAAGATGTTAAATGACAAATGTCACAATGCTAAATGTCAAAAATGAAAAGTGTCACCATGAAAAATGTCAAAAATGACAAATTTCAAGATGGCAAATGTCAAAGATATCAAATGACAAATGTCACAATGCTAAATGTCTAAAATGTAACGTGTCACCCTAAAAAATGTCAAAAATGACAAATTTCAAGATGACAAATGTCAAAGATGTCAAATGACAAATGTCACAATGCTAAATGTCAAAAATGAAAAGTGTCCCTATGAAAAATGTCAATAATGACAAATTTCAAAATGGCAAATGTCAAAGATGTCAAATGACAAATGTCACAATGCTAAATGTCAAAAATGAAAAGTGTCACCATGAAAAATGTCAAAAATGACAAATTTCAATATGGCAAATGTCAAAACTGACAAATGTCACAATGCTAAATGTCAAAAATAATAAGTGTCACCATGAAAAATGTCAAAAATGACAAATTTCAAGATGGCAAATGTCCAACATGTCAAATGACAAATGTCACAATGCTAAATGTCAAAAATGACAAATTTCAAGATGGCAAATGTCAAAGATGTCAAATGACAAATGTCAAAAATGAAAAGTGTCACCATGAAAAATGTCAAAAATGACAAATTTCAAGATGGCAAATGTCAAAGATGTCAAATAACAAATGTCACAATGCTAAATGTCAAAAATGAAAAGTGTCCCTATGAAAAATGTCAATAATGACAAATTTCAAAATGGCAAATGTCAAAGATGTCAAATGACAAATGTCACAATGCTAAATGTCAAAAATGAAAAGTGTCACCATGAAAAATGTCAAAAATGACAAATTTCAAGATGGCAAATGTCAAAGATGTCGAATATGACAAATGTCACAATGCTAAATGTCAAAAATGAAAAGTGTCACCATAAAAATGTCAAAAATGACAAATTTCAAGATGGCAAATATCAAAGATGTCAAATGACAAATGTCACAATGCTAAATGTCAAAAATGAAAAGTGTCACCATGAAAAATGTCAAAAATGACAAATTTCAAGATGGCAAATATCAAAGATGTCAAATGACAAATGTCACAATGCTAAATGTCAAAAATGACAAATTTCAAGATGGCAAATGTCAAAGATGTCAAATGACAAATGTCACAATGCTAAATGTCAAAAATGAAAAGTGTCACCATGAAAAATGTCAAAAATGACAAATTTCAAGATGGCAAATGTCAAAGATGTCAAATGCTAAATGTCAAAAATGATAAGTGTCACCATGAAAAATGTCAAAAATGACAAATTTCAAAATGGCAAATGTCCAAGATGTCAAATGACAAATGTCACAATGCTAAATGTTAAAAATGACAAATTTCAAGATGGCAAATGTCAAAGATGTCAAATGACAAATGTCACAATGCTAAATGTCAAAAATGAAAAGTGTCACCATGAAAAATGTCAAAAATGACAAATTTCAAGATGGCAAATGTCAAAGATGTCAAATGACAAATGTCACAATGCTAAATGTCAAAAATGACAAGTATCACCATGAAAAATGTCAAAAATATCAAATTTTAAGATGGCAAATATCAAAGATGTCAAATGACAAATGTCACAATGCTAAATGTCAAAAATGACAAATTTCAAGATGGCAAATGTCAAAGATGTCAAATGACAAATGTCACAATGCTAAATGTCAAAAATGAAAAGTGTCACCCTGAAAAATGTCAAAAATAACAAATTTCAAGATGGCAAATGTCAAAGATGTCAAATGACAAATGTCACAATGCTAAATGTCAAAAATGAAAAGTGTCACCATGAAAAATGTCAAAAATGACAAATTTCAAGATGGCAAATGTCAAAGATGTCAAATGTCACAATGCTAAATGTAAAAAATGAAAAGTGTCACCATGAAAAATGTCAAAAATAACAAATTTCAAGATGGCAAATGTCAAAGATGTCAAATGACAAATGTCACAATGCTAAATGTCAAAAATGAAAAGTGTCACCATGAAAAATGTCAAAAATGACAAATTTCAAGATGGCAAATGTCAAAACTGACAAATGTCACAATGCTAAATGTCAAAAATGATAAGTGTCACCATGAAAAATGTCAAAAATGACAAATTTCAAGATGGCAAATGTCCAAGATGTTAAATGACAAATGTCACAATGCTAAATGTCAAAAATGACAAATTTCAAGATGGCAAATGTCAAAGATGTTAAATGACAAATGTCACAATGCTAAATGTCAAAAATGAAAAGTGTCACCATGAAAAATGTCAAAAATGACAAATTTCAAGATGGCAAATGTCAAAGATATCAAATGACAAATGTCACAATGCTAAATGTCAAAAATGAAACGTGTCACCCTAAAAAATGTCAAAAATGACAAATTTCAAGATGACAAATGTCAAAGATGTCAAATGACAAATGTCACAATGCTAAATGTCAAAAATGAAAAGTGTCCCTATGAAAAATGTCAATAATGACAAATTTCAAAATGGCAAATGTCAAAGATGTCAAATGACAAATGTCACAATGCTAAATGTCAAAAATAAAAAGTGTCACCATGAAAAATGTCAAAAATGACAAATTTCAAGATGGCAAATGTCAAAGATGTCGAATATGACAAATGTCACAATCCTAATTGTCAAAAATGAAAAGTGTCACCACGAAAAATGTCAAAAATGACAAATTCCAAGATGGCAACTGTCAAAGATGTCAAATGACAAATGTCACAATGCTAAATGTCAAAAATGACAAATTTCAAGATGGCAAATGTCAAAGATGTTAAATGACAAATGTCACAATGCTAAATGTCAAAAATGAAAAGTGTCACCATGAAAAATGTCAAAAATGACAAATTTCAAGATGGCAAATGTCAAAGATGTCAAATGACAAATGTCACAATGCTAAATGTCAAAAATGAAACGTGTCACCCTAAAAAATGTCAAAAATGACAAATTTCAAGATGACAAATGTCAAAGATGTCAAATGACAAATGTCACAATGCTAAATGTCAAAAATGAAAAGTGTCCCTATGAAAAATGTCAATAATGACAAATTTCAAAATGGCAAATGTCAAAGATGTCAAACGACAAATGTCACAATGCTAAATGTCAAAAATGAAAAGTGTCACCATGAAAAATGTCAAAAATGACAAATTTCAAGATGGCAAATGTCAAAGATGTCGAATATGACAAATGTCACAATCCTAATTGTCAAAAATGAAAAGTGTCACCACGAAAAATGTCAAAAATGACAAATTTCAAGATGGCAACTGTCAAAGATGTCAAATGACAAATGTGACAATGCTAAATGTCAAAAATGAAAAATGTCAAAAATGACAAATTTCAAGATGGCAAATATCAAAGATGACAAATGCCACAATGCTAAATGTCAAAAATGAAAAGTGTCACCATGAAAAATGTCAAAAATGACAAATTTCAAGATGGCAAATGTCAAAACTGACAAATGTCACAATGCTAAATGTCAAAAATGATAAGTGTCACCATGAAAAATGTCAAAAATGACAAATTTCAAGATGGCAAATGTCCAACATGTCAAATGACAAATGTCACAATGCTAAATGTCAAAAATGACAAATTTCAAGATGGCAAATGTCAAAGATGTCAAATGACAAATGTCAAAAATGAAAAGTGTCACCATGAAAAATGTCAAAAATGACAAATTTCAAGATGGCAAATGTCAAAGATGTCAAATGACAAATGTCACAATGCTAAATGTCAAAAATGAAAAGTGTCCCTATGAAAAATGTCAATAATGACAAATTTCAAAATGGCAAATGTCAAAGATGTCAAATGACAAATGTCACAATGCTAAATGTCAAAAATGAAAAGTGTCACCATGAAAAATGTCAAAAATGACAAATTTCAAGATGGCAAATGTCAAAGATGTCGAATATGACAAATGTCACAATGCTAAATGTCAAAAATGAAAAGTGTCACCATAAAAATGTCAAAAATGACAAATTTCAAGATGGCAAATATCAAAGATGTCAAATGACAAATGTCACAATGCTAAATGTCAAAAATGAAAAGTGTCACCATGAAAAATGTCAAAAATGACAAATTTCAAGATGGCAAATATCAAAAATGTCAAATGACAAATGTCACAATGCTAAATGTCAAAAATGACAAATTTCAAGATGGCAAATGTCAAAGATGTCAAATGACAAATGTCACAATGCTAAATGTCAAAAATGAAAAGTGTCACCATGAAAAATGTCAAAAATGACAAATTTCAAGATGGCAAATGTCAAAGCTGTCAAATGCTAAATGTCAAAAATGATAAGTGTCACCATGAAAAATGTCAAAAATGACAAATTTCAAAATGGCAAATGTCCAAGATGTCAAATGACAAATGTCACAATGCTAAATGTTAAAAATGACAAATTTCAAGATGGCAAATGTCAAAGATGTCAAATGACAAATGTCACAATGCTAAATGTCAAAAATGAAAAGTGTCACCATGAAAAATGTCAAAAATGACAAATTTCAAGATGGCAAATGTCAAAGATGTCAAATGACAAATGTCACAATGCTAAATGTCAAAAATGACAAGTATCACCATGAAAAATGTCAAAAATATCAAATTTCAAGATGGCAAATATCAAAGATGTCAAATGACAAATGTCACAATGCTAAATGTCAAAAATGACAAATTTCAAGATGGCAAATGTCAAAGATGTCAAATGACAAATGTCACAATGCTAAATGTCAAAAATGAAAAGTGTCACCCTGAAAAATGTCAAAAATAACAAATTTCAAGATGGCAAATGTCAAAGATGTCAAATGACAAATGTCACAATGCTAAATGTCAAAAATGAAAAGTGTCACCATGAAAAATGTCAAAAATGACAAATTTCAAGATGGCAAATGTCAAAACTGACAAATGTCACAATGCTAAATGTCAAAAATGATAAGTGTCACCATGAAAAATGTCAAAAATGACAAATTTCAAGATGGCAAATGTCAAAGATGTCAAATGACAAATGTCACAATGCTAAATGTCAAAAATGAAAAGTGTCACCATGAAAAATGTAAAAAATAACAAATTTCAAGTTGGCAAATGTCAAAGATGTCAAATGACAAATGTCACAATGCTAAATGTCAAAAATGAAAATTGTCACCATGAAAAATGTCAAAAATGACAAATTTCAAGATGGCAAATGTCAAAACTGACAAATGTAACAATGCTAAATGTGAAAAATGATAAGTGTCACCATGAAAAATGTCAAAAATGACAAATTTCAAGATGGCAAATGTCCAAGATGTCAAATGACAAATGTCACAATGCTAAATGTCAAAAATGACAAATTTCAAGATGGCAAATGTCAAAGATGTCAAATGACAAATGTCACAATGCTAAATGTCAAAAATGAAAAGTGTCACCATGAAAAATGTCAAAAATGACAAATTTCAAGATGGCAAATGTCAAAGATGTCAATGACAAATGTCACAATGCTAAATGTCAAAAATGAAAAGTGTCACCATGAAAAATGTCAAAAATGACAAATTTCAAGATGGCAAATGACAAAGATGTAAATGACAAATGTCACAATGCTAAATGTCAAAAATGAAAAGTGTCACCATGAAAAATGTCAAAAATGACAAATTTCAAGATGGCAAATGTCAAAACTGACAAATGTCACAATGCTAAATGTCAAAAATGATAAGTGTCACCATGAAAAATGTCAAAAATGACAAATTTCAAGATGGCAAATGTCCAAGATGTCAAATGACAAATGTCACAATGCTAAATGTCAAAAATGAAAAGTGTCACCATGAAAAATGTCAAAAATGACAAATTTTAAGATGGCAAATGTCAAAGATGTCAAATGACAAATGTCACAATGCTAAATGTCAAAAATGAAAAGTGTCACCATGAAAAATGTCAAAAATGACAAATTTCAAGATGGCAAATGTCAAAGATGTCAATGACAAATGTCACAATGCTAAATGTCAAAAATGAAAAGTGTCACCATGAAAAATGTCAAAAATGACAAATTTCAAGATGGCAAATGTCAAAGATGTAAATGACAAATGTCACAATGCTAAATGTCAAAAATGAAAAGTGTCACCATGAAAAATGTCAAAAATGACAAATTTCAAGACGGCAAATGTCAAAACTGACAAATGTCACAATGCTAAATGTCAAAAATGATAAGTGTCACCATGAAAAATGTCAAAAATGACAAATTTCAAGATAGCAAATGTCCAAGATGTCAAATGACAAATGTCACAATGCTAAATGTCAAAAATGAAAAGTGTCACCGTAAAAAATGTCAAAAATGATAAATTTCAAGATGGCAAATGTCAAAGATGTCGAATATGACAAATGTCACAATGCTAAATGTCAAAAATGAAAAGTGTCACCATGAAAAATGTCAAAAATGACAAATTTCAAGATGGCAAATATCAAAGATGTCAAATGACAAATGTCACAATGCTAAATGTCAAAAATGACAAATTTCAAGATGGCAAATATCAAAGATGTCACATGACAAATGTCACAATGCTAAATGTCAAAAATGAAAAGTGTCACCATGAAAAATGTCAAAAATGACAAATTTCAAGATGGCAAATGTCAAAGATGTCAAATGACAAATGTCACAATGCTAAATGTCAAAAATGAAAAGTGTCACCATGAAAAATGTCAAAAATGACAAATTTCAAGATGGCAAATGTCAAAACTGACAAATGTCACAATGCTAAATGTCAAAAATGAAAAGTGTCACCATGAAAAATGTCAAAAATGACAAATTTCAAGATGGCAAATGTCAAAGATGTCAAATGACAAATGTCACAATGCTAAATGTCAAAAATGAAAAGTGTCACCATGAAAAATGTCAAAAATGACAAATTTCAAGATGGCAAATGTCAAAACTGACAAATGTCACAATGCTAAATGTCAAAAATGATAAGTGTCACCATGAAAAATGTCAAAAATGACAAATTTCAAAATGGCAAATGTCAAAGATGTCAAATGACAAATGTCACAATGCTAAATGTCAAAAATGAAAAGTGTCAAAAATGACAAATTTCAAGATGGCAAATGTCTAAGATGTCAAATGACAAATGTCACAATGCTAAATGTCAAAAATGAAAAGTGTCACCGTAAAAAATGTCAAAAATGACAAATTTCAAAATGGCAAATGTCAAAGATGTCAAATGACAAATGTCACAATGCTAAATGTCAAAAATGAAAAGTGTCACCATGAAAAATGTCAAAAATGACAAATTTCAAGATGGCAAATGTCAAAGATGTCAAATGACAAATGTCACAATGCTAAATGTCAAAAATGAAAAGTGTCCCTATGAAAAATGTCAATAATGACAAATTTCAAGATGGCAAATGTCCAAGATGTTAAATGACAAATGTCACAATGCTAAATGTCAAAAATGACAAATTTCAAGATGGCAAATGTCAAAGATGTTAAATGACAAATGTCACAATGCTAAATGTCAAAAATGAAAAGTGTCACCATGAAAAATGTCAAAAATGACAAATTTCAAGATGGCAAATGTCAAAGATATCAAATGACAAATGTCACAATGCTAAATGTCAAAAATGAAACGTGTCACCCTAAAAAATGTCAAAAATGACAAATTTCAAGATGACAAATGTCAAAGATGTCAAATGACAAATGTCACAATGCTAAATGTCAAAAATGAAAAGTGTCCCTATGAAAAATGTCAATAATGACAAATTTCAAAATGGCAAATGTCAAAGATGTCAAATGACAAATGTCACAATGCTAAATGTCAAAAATAAAAAGTGTCACCATGAAAAATGTCAAAAATGACAAATTTCAAGATGGCAAATGTCAAAGATGTCGAATATGACAAATGTCACAATCCTAATTGTCAAAAATGAAAAGTGTCACCACGAAAAATGTCAAAAATGACAAATTTCAAGATGGCAACTGTCAAAGATGTCAAATGACAAATGTCACAATGCTAAATGTCAAAAATGACAAATTTCAAGATGGCAAATGTCAAAGATGTTAAATGACAAATGTCACAATGCTAAATGTCAAAAATGAAAAGTGTCACCATGAAAAATGTCAAAAATGACAAATTTCAAGATGGCAAATGTCAAAGATGTCAAATGACAAATGTCACAATGCTAAATGTCAAAAATGAAACGTGTCACCCTAAAAAATGTCAAAAATGACAAATTTCAAGATGACAAATGTCAAAGATGTCAAATGACAAATGTCACAATGCTAAATGTCAAAAATGAAAAGTGTCCCTATGAAAAATGTCAATAATGACAAATTTCAAAATGGCAAATGTCAAAGATGTCAAACGACAAATGTCACAATGCTAAATGTCAAAAATGAAAAGTGTCACCATGAAAAATGTCAAAAATGACAAATTTCAAGATGGCAAATGTCAAAGATGTCGAATATGACAAATGTCACAATCCTAATTGTCAAAAATGAAAAGTGTCACCACGAAAAATGTCAAAAATGACAAATTTCAAGATGGCGACTGTCAAAGATGTCAAATGACAAATGTCACAATGCTAAATGTCAAAAATGAAAAATGTCAAAAATGACAAATTTCAAGATGGCAAATATCAAAGATGACAAATGCCACAATGCTAAATGTCAAAAATGAAAAGTGTCACCATGAAAAATGTCAAAAATGACAAATTTCAAGATGGCAAATGTCAAAACTGACAAATGTCACAATGCTAAATGTCAAAAATGATAAGTGTCACCATGAAAAATGTCAAAAATGACAAATTTCAAGATGGCAAATGTCCAACATGTCAAATGACAAATGTCACAATGCTAAATGTCAAAAATGACAAATTTCAAGATGGCAAATGTCAAAGATGTCAAATGACAAATGTCAAAAATGAAAAGTGTCACCATGAAAAATGTCAAAAATGACAAATTTCAAGATGGCAAATGTCAAAGATGTCAAATGACAAATGTCACAATGCTAAATGTCAAAAATGAAAAGTGTCCCTATGAAAAATGTCAATAATGACAAATTTCAAAATGGCAAATGTCAAAGATGTCAAATGACAAATGTCACAATGCTAAATGTCAAAAATGAAAAGTGTCACCATGAAAAATGTCAAAAATGACAAATTTCAAGATGGCAAATGTCAAAGATGTCGAATATGACAAATGTCACAATGCTAAATGTCAAAAATGAAAAGTGTCACCATAAAAATGTCAAAAATGACAAATTTCAAGATGGCAAATATCAAAGATGTCAAATGACAAATGTCACAATGCTAAATGTCAAAAATGAAAAGTGTCACCATGAAAAATGTCAAAAATGACAAATTTCAAGATGGCAAATATCAAAGATGTCAAATGACAAATGTCACAATGCTAAATGTCAAAAATGACAAATTTCAAGATGGCAAATGTCAAAGATGTCAAATGACAAATGTCACAATGCTAAATGTCAAAAATGAAAAGTGTCACCATGAAAAATGTCAAAAATGACAAATTTCAAGATGGCAAATGTCAAAGCTGTCAAATGCTAAATGTCAAAAATGATAAGTGTCACCATGAAAAATGTCAAAAATGACAAATTTCAAAATGGCAAATGTCCAAGATGTTAAATGACAAATGTCACAATGCTAAATGTTAAAAATGACAAATTTCAAGATGGCAAATGTCAAAGATGTCAAATGACAAATGTCACAATGCTAAATGTCAAAAATGAAAAGTGTCACCATGAAAAATGTCAAAAATGACAAATTTCAAGATGGCAAATGTCAAAGATGTCAAATGACAAATGTCACAATGCTAAATGTCAAAAATGACAAGTATCACCATGAAAAATGTCAAAAATATCAAATTTCAAGATGGCAAATATCAAAGATGTCAAATGACAAATGTCACAATGCTAAATGTCAAAAATGACAAATTTCAAGATGGCAAATGTCAAAGATGTCAAATGACAAATGTCACAATGCTAAATGTCAAAAATGAAAAGTGTCACCCTGAAAAATGTCAAAAATAACAAATTTCAAGATGGCAAATGTCAAAGATGTCAAATGACAAATGTCACAATGCTAAATGTCAAAAATGAAAAGTGTCACCATGAAAAATGTCAAAAATGACAAATTTCAAGATGGCAAATGTCAAAACTGACAAATGTCACAATGCTAAATGTCAAAAATGATAAGTGTCAACATGAAAAATGTCAAAAATGACAAATTTCAAGATGGCAAATGTCAAAGATGTCAAATGACAAATGTCACAATGCTAAATGTCAAAAATGAAAAGTGTCACCATGAAAAATGTAAAAAATAACAAATTTCAAGTTGGCAAATGTCAAAGATGTCAAATGACAAATGTCACAATACTAAATGTCAAAAATGAAAAGTGTCACCATGAAAAATGTCAAAAATGACAAATTTCAAGATGGCAAATGTCAAAGATGTCAAATGACAAATGTCACAATGCTAAATGTCAAAAATGACAAGTATCACCATGAAAAATGTCAAAAATATCAAATTTCAAGATGGCAAATATCAAAGATGTCAAATGACAAATGTCACAATGCTAAATGTCAAAAATGACAAATTTCAAGATGGCAAATGTCAAAGATGTCAAATGACAAATGTCACAATGCTAAATGTCAAAAATGAAAAGTGTCACCCTGAAAAATGTCAAAAATAACAAATTTCAAGATGGCAAATGTCAAAGATGTCAAATGACAAATGTCACAATGCTAAATGTCAAAAATGAAAAGTGTCACCATGAAAAATGTCAAAAATGACAAATTTCAAGATGGCAAATGTCAAAACTGACAAATGTCACAATGCTAAATGTCAAAAATGATAAGTGTCAACATGAAAAATGTCAAAAATGACAAATTTCAAGATGGCAAATGTCAAAGATGTCAAATGACAAATGTCACAATGCTAAATGTCAAAAATGAAAAGTGTCACCATGAAAAATGTAAAAAATAACAAATTTCAAGTTGGCAAATGTCAAAGATGTCAAATGACAAATGTCACAATGCTAAATGTCAAAAATGAAAATTGTCACCATGAAAAATGTCAAAAATGACAAATTTCAAGATGGCAAATGTCAAAACTGACAAATGTAACAATGCTAAATGTGAAAAATGATAAGTGTCACCATGAAAAATGTCAAAAATGACAAATTTCAAGATGGCAAATGTCCAAGATGTCAAATGACAAATGTCACAATGCTAAATGTCAAAAATGACAAATTTCAAGATGGCAAATGTCAAAGATGTCAAATGACAAATGTCACAATGCTAAATGTCAAAAATGAAAAGTGTCACCATGAAAAATGTCAAAAATGACAAATTTCAAGATGGCAAATGTCAAAGATGTCAATGACAAATGTCACAATGCTAAATGTCAAAAATGAAAAGTGTCACCATGAAAAATGTCAAAAATGACAAATTTCAAGATGGCAAATGACAAAGATGTAAATGACAAATGTCACAATGCTAAATGTCAAAAATGAAAAGTGTCACCATGAAAAATGTCAAAAATGACAAATTTCAAGATGGCAAATGTCAAAACTGACAAATGTCACAATGCTAAATGTCAAAAATGATAAGTGTCACCATGAAAAATGTCAAAAATGACAAATTTCAAGATGGCAAATGTCCAAGATGTCAAATGACAAATGTCACAATGCTAAATGTCAAAAATGAAAAGTGTCACCATGAAAAATGTCAAAAATGACAAATTTTAAGATGGCAAATGTCAAAGATGTCAAATGACAAATGTCACAATGCTAAATGTTAAAAATGAAAAGTGTCACCATGAAAAATGTCAAAAATGACAAATTTCAAGATGGCAAATGTCAAAGATGTCAATGACAAATGTCACAATGCTAAATGTCAAAAATGAAAAGTGTCACCATGAAAAATGTCAAAAATGACAAATTTCAAGATGGCAAATGTCAAAGATGTAAATGACAAATGTCACAATGCTAAATGTCAAAAATGAAAAGTGTCACCATGAAAAATGTCAAAAATGACAAATTTCAAGATGGCAAATGTCAAAACTGACAAATGTCACAATGCTAAATGTCAAAAATGATAAGTGTCACCATGAAAAATGTCAAAAATGACAAATTTCAAGATGGCAAATGTCCAAGATGTCACATGACAAATGTCACAATGCTAAATGTCAAAAATGAAAAGTGTCACCGTAAAAAATGTCAAAAATAACAAATTTTAAAATGGCAAATGTCAAAGATGTCAAATGACAAATGTCACAATGCTAAATGTCAAAAATGAAAAGTGTCACCATGAAAAATGTCAAAAATGACAAATTTCAAGATGGCAAATGTCAAAACTGACAAATGTCACAATGCTAAATGTCAAAAATGAAAAGTGTCACCATAAAAAATGTCAAAAATGATAAATTTCAAGATGGCAAATGTCAAAGATGTCGAATATGACAAATGTCACAATGCTAAATGTCAAAAATGAAAAGTGTCACCATGAAAAATGTCAAAAATGACAAATTTCAAGATGGCAAATATCAAAGATGTCAAATGACAAATGTCACAATGTTAAATGTCAAAAATGACAAATTTCAAGATGGCAAATATCAAAGATGTCACATGACAAATGTCACAATGCTAAATGTCAAAAATGAAAAGTGTCACCATGAAAAATGTCAAAAATGACAAATTTCAAGATGGCAAATGTCAAAGATGTCAAATGACAAATGTCACAATGCTAAATGTCAAAAATGAAAAGTGTCACCATGAAAAATGTCAAAAATGACAAATTTCAAGATGGCAAATGTCAAAACTGACAAATGTCACAATGCTAAATGTCAAAAATGAAAAGTGTCACCATGAAAAATGTCAAAAATGACAAATTTCAAGATGGCAAATGTCACAGATGTCAACTGACAAATGTCACAATGCTAAATGTCAAAAATGAAAAGTGTCACCATGAAAAATGTCAAAAATGACAAATTTCAAGATGGCAAATGTCAAAACTGACAAATGTCACAATGCTAAATGTCAAAAATGATAAGTGTCACCATGAAAAATGTCAAAAATTACAAATTTCAAAATGGCAAATGTCAAAGATGTCAAATGACAAATGTCACAATGCTAAATGTCAAAAATGAAAAGTGTCAAAAATGACAAATTTCAAGATGGCAAATGTCTAAGATGTCAAATGACAAATGTCACAATGCTAAATGTCAAAAATGAAAAGTGTCACCGTAAAAAATGTCAAAAATGACAAATTTCAAAATGGCAAATGTCAAAGATGTCAAATGACAAATGTCACAATGCTAAATGTCAAAAATGAAAAGTCTCACCATGAAAAATGTCAAAAATGACAAATTTCAAGATGGCAAATGTCAGAGATGTCAAATGACAAATGTCACAATGCTAAATGTCAAAAATGAAAAGTGTCCCCATGAAAAACGTCAATAATGACAAATTTCAAGATGGCAAATGTCAAAGATGTCAAATGACAAATGTCACAATGCTAAATGTCAAAAATGAAAAGTGTCACCATGAAAAATGTCAAAAATGACAAATTTTAAGATGGCAAATGTCAAAGATGTCGAATATGACAAATGTCACAATGCTAAATGTCAAAAATGAAAAGTGTCACCATGAAAAATGTCAAAAATGACAAATTTCAAGATGGCAAATGTCAAAGATGTCAAATGACAAATGTCACAATGCTAAATGTCAAAAATGAAAAGTGTCACCATGAAAAATGTCAAAAATGACAAATTTCAAGACGGCAAATATCAAAGATGTCAAATGACAAATGTCACAATGCTAAATGTCAAAAATGACAAATTTCAAGATGGCAAATGTCAAAGATGTCAAATGACAAATGTCACAGTGCTAAATGTCAAAAATGATAAGTGTCACCATGAAAAATGACAAAAATGAAAAATTTCAAGATGGCAAATGTCAAAGATGTCAAATGACAAATGTCAACGAAGTCAAATGACAAATGTCAAAGATGTCAAATGACAAATGTCACAATGCTAAATGTCAAAAATGAAAAGTGTCACCATGAAAAATGTCAAAAATGACAAATTTCAAGATGGCAAATGTCCAAGATGTTAAATGACAATTGTCACAATGCTAAATGTCAAAAATGACAAATTTCAAGATGGCAAATGTCAAAGATGTCAATTGACAAATGTCACAATGCTAAATGTCAAAAATGAAAAGTGTCCCTATGAAAAATGTCAATAATGACAAATTTCAAAATGGCAAATGTCAAAGATGTCAAATGACAAATGTCACAATGCTAAATGTCAAAAATGAAAAGTGTCACCATGAAAAATGTCAAAAATGACAAATTTCAAGATGGCAAATGTCAAAGATGTCGAATATGACAAATGTCACAATGCTAAATGTCAAAAATGAAAAGTGTCACCATAAAAAATGTCAAAAATGACAAATTTCAAGATGGCAAATATCAAAGATGTCAAATGACAAATGTCACAATGCTAAATGTCAAAAATGAAAAGTGTCACCATGAAAAATGTCAAAAATGACAAATTTCAAGATGGCAAATATCAAAGATGTCAAATGACAAATGTCACAATGCTAAATGTCAAAAATGACAAATTTCAAGATGGAAAATGTCAAAGATGTCAAATGACAAATGTCACAATGCTAAATGTCAAAAATGAAAAGTGTCACCATGAAAAATGTCAAAAATGACAAATTTCAAGATGGCAAATGTCAAAGATGTCAAATGACAAATGTCACAATGCTAAATGTCAAAAATGAAATGTGTCACCATGAAAAATGTCAAAAATAACAAATTTCAAGATGGCAAATGTCTAAGATGTCAAATGACAAATGTCACAATGCTAAATGTCAAAAATGAAAAGTGTCACCATGAAAAATGTCAAAAATGACAAATTTAAAAGATGGCAAATGTCAAAGATGTCACAATGCTAAATGTCAAAAATGAAAAGTGTCACCATGAAAAATGTCAAAAATAACAAATTTCACGATGGCAAATGTCAAAGATGTCAAATGACAAATGTCACAATGCTAAATGTCAAAAATAAAAAGTGTCACCATAAAAAATGTCAAAAATGACAAATTTCAAGATGGCAAATGTCAAAACTGACAAATGTCACAATGCTAAATGTCAAAAATGATAATTGTCACCATGAAAAATGTCAAAAATGACAAATTTCAAAATGGCAAATGTCCAAGATGTCAAATGACAAATGTCGCAATGCTAAATGACAAATTTCAAGATGGCAAATGTCCAAGATGTCAAATGTCACAATGCTAAATGTCAAAAATGAAAAGTGTCACCATGAAAAATGTTAAAAATGACAAATTTCAAGATGGCAAATGTCAAAGATGTCAAATGACAAATGTCACAATGCTAAATGTCAAAAATGAAAAGTGTCACCATGAAAAATGTCAAAAATAACAAATTTCAAGATGGCAAATGTCAAAGATGTCAAATGACAAATGTCACAATGCTAAATGTCAAAAATGAAAAGTGTCACCATAAAAATGTCAAAAATGACAAATTTCAAGATGGCAAATGTCAAAACTGACAAATGTCACAATGCTAAATGTCAAAAATGATAAGTGTCACCATGAAAAATGTCAAAAATGACAAATTTCAAGATGGCAAATGTCCAAGATGTTAAATGACAAATGTCACAATGCTAAATGTCAAAAATGACAAATTTCAAGATGGCAAATGTCAAAGATGTTAAATGACAAATGTCACAATGCTAAATGTCAAAAATGAAAAGTGTCACCATGAAAAATGTCAAAAATGACAAATTTCAAGATGGCAAATGTCAAAGATATCAAATGACAAATGTCACAATGCTAAATGTCAAAAATGAAACGTGTCACCCTAAAAAATGTCAAAAATGACAAATTTCAAGATGACAAATGTCAAAGATGTCAAATGACAAATGTCACAATGCTAAATGTCAAAAATGAAAAGTGTCCCTATGAAAAATGTCAATAATGACAAATTTCAAAATGGCAAATGTCAAAGATGTCAAATGACAAATGTCACAATGCTAAATGTCAAAAATGAAAAGTGTCACCATGAAAAATGTCAAAAATGACAAATTTCAAGATGGCAAATGTCAAAGATGTCGAATATGACAAATGTCACAATCCTAATTGTCAAAAATGAAAAGTGTCACCACGAAAAATGTCAAAAATGACAAATTTCAAGATGGCAACTGTCAAAGATGTCAAATGACAAATGTCACAATGCTAAATGTCAAAAATGACAAATTTCAAGATGGCAAATGTCAAAGATGTTAAATGACAAATGTCACAATGCTAAATGTCAAAAATGAAAAGTGTCACCATGAAAAATGTCAAAAATGACAAATTTCAAGATGGCAAATGTCAAAGATGTCAAATGACAAATGTCACAATGCTAAATGTCAAAAATGAAACGTGTCACCCTAAAAAATGTCAAAAATGACAAATTTCAAGATGACAAATGTCAAAGATGTCAAATGACAAATGTCACAATGCTAAATGTCAAAAATGAAAAGTGTCCCTATGAAAAATGTTAATAATGACAAATTTCAAAATGGCAAATGTCAAAGATGTCAAACGACAAATGTCACAATGCTAAATGTCAAAAATGAAAAGTGTCACCATGAAAAATGTCAAAAATGACAAATTTCAAGATGGCAAATGTCAAAGATGTCGAATATGACAAATGTCACAATCCTAATTGTCAAAAATGAAAAGTGTCACCACTAAAAATGTCAAAAATGACAAATTTCAAGATGGCAACTGTCAAAGATGTCAAATGACAAATGTCACAATGCTAAATGTCAAAAATGAAAAATGTCAAAAATGACAAATTTCAAGATGGCAAATATCAAAGATGACAAATGCCACAATGCTAAATGTCAAAAATGAAAAGTGTCACCATGAAAAATGTCAAAAATGACAAATTTCAAGATGGCAAATGTCAAAACTGACAAATGTCACAATGCTAAATGTCAAAAATGATAAGTGTCACCATGAAAAATGTAAAAAATGACAAATTTCAAGATGGCAAATGTCCAACATGTCAAATGACAAATGTCACAATGCTAAATGTCAAAAATGACAAATTTCAAGATGGCAAATGTCAAAGATGTCAAATGACAAATGTCAAAAATGAAAAGTGTCACCATGAAAAATGTCAAAAATGACAAATTTCAAGATGGCAAATGTCAAAGATGTCAAATGACAAATGTCACAATGCTAAATGTCAAAAATGAAAAGTGTCCCTATGAAAAATGTCAATAATGACAAATTTCAAAATGGCAAATGTCAAAGATGTCAAATGACAAATGTCACAATGCTAAATGTCAAAAATGAAAAGTGTCACCATGAAAAATGTCAAAAATGACAAATTTCAAGATGGCAAATGTCAAAGATGTCGAATATGACAAATGTCACAATGCTAAATGTCAAAAATGAAAAGTGTCACCATAAAAATGTCAAAAATGACAAATTTTAAGATGGCAAATATCAAAGATGTCAAATGACAAATGTCACAATGCTAAATGTCAAAAATGAAAAGTGTCACCATGAAAAATGTCAAAAATGACAAATTTCAAGATGGCAAATATCAAAGATGTCAAATGACAAATGTCACAATGCTAAATGTCAAAAATGACAAATTTCAAGATGGCAAATGTCAAAGATGTCAAATGACAAATGTCACAATGCTAAATGTCAAAAATGAAAGGTGTCACCATGAAAAATGTCAAAAATGACAAATTTCAAGATGGCAAATGTCAAAGATGTCAAATGACAAATGTCACAATGCTAAATGTCAAAAATGAAAAGTGTCACCATGAAAAATGTCAAAAATGACAAATTTAAAAGATGGCAAATATCAAAGATGTCAAATGACAAATGTCACAATGCTAAATGTCAAAAATGAAAAGTGTCACCATGAAAAATGTCAAAAATAACAAATTTCAAGATGGCAAATGTCAAAGATGTCAAATGACAAATGTCACAATGCTAAATGTCAAAAATGAAAAGTGTCACCATAAAAAATGTCAAAAATGACAAATTTCAAGATGGCAAATGTCAAAACTGACAAATGCCACAATGCTAAATGTCAAAAATGATAAGTGTCACCATGAAAAATGTCAAAAATGACAAATTTCAAGATGGCAAATGTCCAAGATGTCAAATGACAAATATCACAATGCTAAATGTCAAAAATGACAAATTTCAAGATGGCAAATGTCCAAGATGTCAAATGACAAATGTCACAATGCTAAATGTCAAAAATGAAAAGTGTCACAATGAAAAATGTTAAAAATGACAAATTTCAAGATGGCAAATGTCAAAGATGTCAAATGACAAATGTCACAATGCTAAATGTCAAAAATGAAAAGTGTCACCCTGAAAAATGTCAAAAATAACAAATTTCAAGATGGCAAATATCAAAGATGTCAAATGACAAATGTCACAATGCTAAATGTCAAAAATGAAAAGTGTCACCATGAAAAATGTCAAAAATGACAAATTTCAAGATGGCAAATGTCAAAACTGACAAATGTCACAATGCTAAATGTCAAAAATGATAAGTGTCACCATGAAAAATGTCAAAAATGACAAATTTCAAGATGGCAAATGTCCAAGATGTTAAATGACAAATGTCACAATGCTAAATGTCAAAAATGACAAATTTCAAGATGGCAAATGTCAAAGATGTCAAATGACAAATGTCACAATGCTAAATGTCAAAAATGAAAAGTGTCACCATGAAAAATGTCAAAAATGACAAATTTCAAGATGGCAAATGTCAAAGATATCAAATGACAAATGTCACAATGCTAAATGTCAAAAATGAAAAGTGTCACCATGAAAATGTCAAAAATGAAAAATTTCAAGATGACAAATGTCAAAGATGTCAAATGACAAATGTCACAATGCTAAATGTCAAAAATGAAAAGTGTCACCCTGAAAAATGTCAAAAATGACAAATTTCAAGATGACAAATGTCAAAGATGTCAAATGACAAATGTCACAATGCTAAATGTCAAAAATGAAAAGTGTCCCTATGAAAAATGTCAATAATGACGAATTTCAAAATGGCAAATGTCAAAGATGTCAAATGACAAATGTCACAATGCTAAATGTCAAAAATGAAAAGTGTCACCATGAAAAATGTCAAAAATGACAAATTTCAAGATGGCAAATGTCAAAGATGTCGAATATGACAAATGTCACAATCCTAATTGTCAAAAATGAAAAGTGTCACCACGAAAAATGTCAAAAATGACAAATTTCAAGATGGCAACTGTCAAAGATGTCAAATGTCACAATGCTAAATGTCAAAAATGAAAAATGTCAAAAATGACAAATTTCAAGATGGCAAATATCAAAGATGTCAAATGACAAATGTCACAATGCTAAATGTCAAAAATGACAAATTTCAAGATGGCAAATGTCAAAGATGTCAAATGACAAATGTCACAATGCTAAATGTCAAAAATGAAAAGTGTCACCATGAAAAATGTCAAAAATGACAAATTTCAATATGGCAAATGTCAAAGATGTCAAATGACAAATGTCACAATGCTAAATGTCAAAAATGAAAAGTGTCACCATGAAAAATGTCAAAAATAACAAATTTCAAGATGGCAAATGTCAAAGATGTCAAATGACAAATGTCACAATGCTAAATGTCAAAAATGAAAAGTGTCACCATGAAAAATGTCAAAAATGACAAATTTCAAGATGGCAAATGTCAAAGATGTCAAATGACAAATGTCACAATGCTAAATGTCAAAAATAAAAAGTGTCACCATGAAAAATGTCAAAAATAACAAATTTCAAGATGGCAAATGTCAAAGATGTCAAATGACAAATGTCACAATGCTAAATGTCAAAAATGAAAAGTGTCACCATGAAAAATGTCAAAAATGACAAATTTCAAGATGGCAAATGTCAAAACTGACAAATGTCACAATGCTAAATGTCAAAAATGATAAGTGTCACCATGAAAAATGTCAAAAATGACAAATTTCAAGATGGCAAATGTCAAATGACAAATGTCACAATGCTAAATGTCAAAAATGAAAAGTGTCACCCTGAAAAATGTCAAAAATAACAAATTTCAAGATGGCAAATGTCAAAGATGTCAAATGACAAATGTCACAATGCTAAATGTCAAAAATGATAAGTGTCACCATGAAAAATGTCAAAAATGACAAATTTCAAGATGGCAAATGTCCAAGATGTCAAATGACAAATGTCACAATGCTAAATGTCAAAAATGACAAATTTCAAGATGGCAAATGTCAAAGATGTCAAATGACAAATGTGACAATGCTAAATGTCAAAAATGAAAAGTGTCACCATGAAAAATGTCAAAAATGACAAATTTCAAGATGGCAAATGTCAAAGATGTCAAATGACAAATGTCACAATACTAAATGTCAAAAATGAAAAGAGTCACCATGAAAAATGTCAAAAATGACAAATTTCAAGATGGCAAATATCAAAGATGTCATATGACAAATGTCACAATGCTAAATGTCAAAAATGACAAATTTCAAGATGGCAAATGTCAAAGATGTCAAATGACAAATGTGACAATGCTAAATATCAAAAATGAAAAGTGTCACCATGAAAAATGTCAAAAATGACAAATTTCAAGATGGCAAATGTCAAAGATGTCAAATGACAAATGTCACAATGCTAAATGTCAAAAATGAAAAGTGTCACCATAAAAAATGTCAAAAATGACAAATTTCAAGATGGCAAATATCAAAGATGTCAAATGACAAATGTCACAATGCTAAATGTCAAAAATGAAAAATGTCAAAAATGACAAATTTCAAGATGGCAAATATCAAAGATGTCAAATGACAAATGTCACAATGCTAAATGTCAAAAATGACAAATTTCAAGATGGCAAATGTCAAAGATGTCAAATGACAAATGTCACAATGCTAAATGTCAAAAATGAAAAGTGTCACCATGAAAAATGTCAAAAATGACAAATTTCAATATGGCAAATGTCAAAGATGTCAAATGACAAATGTCACAATGCTAAATGTCAAAAATGAAAAGTGTCACCATGAAAAATGTCAAAAATAACAAATTTCAAGATGGAAAATGTCAAAAATGTCAAATGACAAATGTCACAATGCTAAATGTCAAAAATGAAAAGTGTCACCATGAAAAATGTCAAAAATGACAAATTTCAAGATGGCAAATGTCAAAGATGTCAAATGACAAATGTCACAATGCTAAATGTCAAAAATAAAAAATGTCACCATGAAAAATGTCAAAAATAACAAATTTCAAGATGGCAAATGTCAAAGATGTCAAATGACAAATGTCACCATGCTAAATGTCAAAAATAAAAAGTGTCACCATGAAAAATGTCAAAAATGACAAATTTTAAGATGGCAAATGTCAAAACTGACAAATGTCACAATGCTAAATGTCAAAAATGATAAGTGTCACCATGAAAAATGTCAAAAATGACAAATTTCAAGATGGCAAATGTCCAAGATGTCAAATGACAAATGTCACAATGCTAAATGTCAAAAATGACAAATTTCAAGATGGCAAATGTCCAAGATGTCAAATGACAAATGTCACAATGCTAAATGTCAAAAATGAAAAGTGTCACCATGAAAAATGTCAAAAATGACAAATTTCAAGATGGCAAATGTCAAAGATGTCAAATGACAAATGTCACAATGCTAAATGTCAAAAATGAAAAGTGTCACCCTGAAAAATGTCAAAAATAACAAATTTCAAGATGGCAAATGTCAAAGATGTCAAATGACAAATGTCACAATGCTAAATGTCAAAAATGAAAAGTGTCACCATGAAAAATGTCAAAAATGACAAATTTCAAGATGGCAAATGTCAAAACTGACAAATGTCACAATGCTAAATGTCAAAAATGATAAGTGTCACCATGAAAAATGTCAAAAATGACAAATTTCAAGATGGCAAATGTCCAAGATGTCAAATGACAAATGTCACAATGCTAAATGTCAAAAATGACAAATTTCAAGATGGCAAATGTCAAAGATGTCAAATGACAAATGTGACAATGCTAAATGTCAAAAATGAAAAGTGTCACCATGAAAAATGTCAAAAATGACAAATTTCAAGATGGCAAATGTCAAAGATGTCAAATGACAAATGTCACAATACTAAATGTCAAAAATGAAAAGTGTCACCATGAAAAATGTCAAAAATGACAAATTTCAAGATGGCAAATATCAAAGATGTCAAATGACAAATGTCACAATGCTAAATGTCAAAAATGACAAATTTCAAGATGGCAAATGTCAAAGATGTCAAATGACAAATGTGACAATGCTAAATGTCAAAAATGAAAAGTGTCACCATGAAAAATGTCAAAAATGACCAATTTCAAGATGGCAAATGTCAAAGATGTCAAATGACAAATGTCACAATGCTAAATGTCAAAAATGAAAAGTGTCACCATGAAAAATGTCAAAAATGACAAATTTCAAGATGGCAAATATCAAAGATGTCAAATGACAAATGTCACAATGCTAAATGTCAAAAATGAAAAATGTCAAAAATGACAAATTTCAAGATGGCAAATATCAAAGATGTCAAATGACAAATGTCACAATGCTAAATGTCAAAAATGACAAATTTCAAGATGGCAAATGTCAAAGATGTCAAATGACAAATGTCACAATGCTAAATGTCAAAAATGAAAAGTGTCACCATGAAAAATGTCAAAAATGACAAATTTCAATATGGCAAATGTCAAAGATGTCAAATGACAAATGTCACAATGCTAAATGTCAAAAATGAAAAGTGTCACCATGAAAAATTTCAAAAATAACAAATTTCAAGATGGAAAATGTCAAAAATGTCAAATGACAAATGTCACAATGCTAAATGTCAAAAATGAAAAGTGTCACCATGAAAAATGTCAAAAATGACAAATTTCAAGATGGCAAATGTCAAAGATGTCAAATGACAAATGTCACAATGCTAAATGTCAAAAATAAAAAATGTCACCATGAAAAATGTCAAAAATAACAAATTTCAAGATGGCAAATGTCAAAGATGTCAAATGACAAATGTCACCATGCTAAATGTCAAAAATGAAAAGTGTCACCATGAAAAATGTCAAAAATGACAAATTTTAAGATGGCAAATGTCAAAACTGACAAATGTCACAATGCTAAATGTCAAAAATGATAAGTGTCACCATGAAAAATGTCAAAAATGACAAATTTCAAGATGGCAAATGTCCAAGATGTCAAATGACAAATGTCACAATGCTAAATGTCAAAAATGACAAATTTCAAGATGGCAAATGTCCAAGATGTCAAATGACAAATGTCACAATGCTAAATGTCAAAAATGAAAAGTGTCACCATGAAAAATGTCAAAAATGACAAATTTCAAGATGGCAAATGTCAAAGATGTCAAATGACAAATGTCACAATGCTAAATGTCAAAAATGAAAAGTGTCACCATGAAAAATGTCAAAAATGACAAATTTCAAGATGGCAAATGTCAAAGATGTCAAATGACAAATGTCACAATGCTAAATGTCAAAAATAAAAAATGTCATCATGAAAAATGTCAAAAATAACAAATTTCAAGATGGCAAATGTCAAAGATGTCAAATGACAAATGTCACAATGCTAAATGTCAAAAATGAAAAGTGTCACCATGAAAAATGTCAAAAATGACAAATTTCAAGATGGCAAATATCAAAGATGTCAAATGACAAATGTCACAATGCTAAATGTCAAAAATGAAAAATGTCAAAAAGGACAAATTTCAAGATGGCAAATATCAAAGATGTCAAATGACAAATGTCACAATGCTAAATGTCAAAAATGAAAAGTGTCACCATGAAAAATGTCAAAAATGACAAATTTCAAGATGGCAAATGTCAAAGATGTCAAATGACAAATGTCACAATGCTAAATGTCAAAAATAAAAAATGTCACCATGCAAAATGTCAAAAATAACAAATTTCAAGATGGCAAATGTCAAAGATGTCAAATGACAAATGTCACCATGCTAAATGTCAAAAATGAAAAGTGTCACCATGAAAAATGTAAAAAATGACAAATTTTAAGATGGCAAATGTCAAAACTGACAAATGTCACAATGCTAAATGTCAAAAATGATAAGTGTCACCATGAAAAATGTCAAAAATGACAAATTTCAAGATGGCAAATGTCCAAGATGTCAAATGACAAATGTCACAATGCTAAATGTCAAAAATGACAAATTTCAAGATGGCAAATGTCCAAGATGTCAAATGACAAATGTCACAATGCTAAATGTCAAAAATGAAAAGTGTCACCATGAAAAATGTCAAAAATGACAAATTTCAAGATGGCAAATGTCAAAGATGTCAAATGACAAATGTCACAATGCTAAATGTCAAAAATGAAAAGTGTCACCCTGAAAAATGTCAAAAATAACAAATTTCAAGATGGCAAATGTCAAAGATGTCAAATGACAAATGTCACAATGCTAAATGTCAAAAATGAAAAGTGTCACCATGAAAAATGTCAAAAATGACAAATTTCAAGATGGCAAATGTCAAAACTGACAAATGTCACAATGCTAAATGTCAAAAATGATAAGTGTCACCATGAAAAATGTCAAAAATGACAAATTTCAAGATGGCAAATGTCCAAGATGTCAAATGACAAATGTCACAATGCTAAATGTCAAAAATGACAAATTTCAAGATGGCAAATGTCCAAGATGTCAAATGACAAATGTCACAATGCTAAATGTCAAAAATGAAAAGTGTCACCATGAAAAATGTCAAAAATGACAAATTTCAAGATGGCAAATGTCAAAGATGTCAAATGACAAATGTCACAATGCTAAATGTCAAAAATGAAAAGTGTCACCCTGAAAAATGTCAAAAATAACAAATTTCAAGATGGCAAATGTCAAAGATGTCAAATGACAAATGTCACAATGCTAAATGTCAAAAATGAAAAGTGTCACCATGAAAAATGTCAAAAATGACAAATTTCAAGATGGCAAATGTCAAAACTGACAAATGTCACAATGCTAAATGTCAAAAATGATAAGTGTCACCATGAAAAATGTCAAAAATGACAAATTTCAAGATGGCAAATGTCCAAGATGTCAAATGACAAATGTCACAATGCTAAATGTCAAAAATGACAAATTTCAAGATGGCAAATGTCAAAGATGTAAATGACAAATGTCACAATGCTAAATGTCAAAAATGAGAAGTGTCACCATGAAAAATGTCAAAAATGACAAATTTCAAGATGGCAAATGTCAAAACTGACAAATGTCACAATGCTAAATGTCAAAAATGATAAGTGTTACCATGAAAAATGTCAAAAATGACAAATTTCAAGATGGCAAATGTCCAAGATGTCAAATGACAAATGTCACAATGCTAAATGTCAAAAATGAAAAGTGTCACCATGAAAAATGTCAAAAATGACAAATTTCAAGATGGCAAATGTCAAAGATGTCAAATGACAAATGTCACAATGCTAAATGTCAAAAAGAAAAAGTGTCAAAAATGACAAATTTCAAGATGGCAAATGTCTAAGATGTCAAATGACAAATGTCACAATGCTAAATGTCAAAAATGAAAAGTGTCACCGTGAAAAATGTCAAAAATGACAAATTTTAAGATGGCAAATGTCAAAGATGTCAAATGACAAATGTCACAATGCTAAATGTCAAAAATGAAAAGTGTCACCATGAAAAATGTCAAAAATGACAAATTTCAAGATGGCAAATGTCAAAGATGTCAAATGACAAATGTCACAATGCTAAATGTCAAAAATAAAAAATGTCACCATGAAAAATGTCAAAAATAACAAATTTCAAGATGGCAAATGTCAAAGATGTCAAATGACAAATGTCACCATGCCAAATGTCAAAAATGAAAAGTGTCACCATGAAAAATGTCAAAAATGACAAATTTCAAGATGGCAAATGTCAAAACTGACAAATGTCACAATGCTAAATGTCAAAAATGATAAGTGTCACCATGAAAAATGTCAAAAATGACAAATTTCAAGATGGCAAATGTCCAAGATGTCAAATGACAAATGTCACAATGCTAAATGTCAAAAATGACAAATTTCAAGATGGCAAATGTCCAAGATGTCAAATGACAAATGTCACAATGCTAAATGTCAAAAATGAAAAGTGTCACCATGAAAAATGTCAAAAATGACAAATTTCAAGATGGCAAATGTCAAAGATGTCAAATGACAAATGTCACAATGCTAAATGTCAAAAATGAAAAGTGTCACCCTGAAAAATGTCAAAAATAACAAATTTCAAGATGGCAAATGTCAAAGATGTCAAATGACAAATGTCACAATGCTAAATGTCAAAAATGAAAAGTGTCACCATGAAAAATGTCAAAAATGACAAATTTCAAGATGGCAAATGTCAAAACTGACAAATGTCACAATGCTAAATGTCAAAAATGATAAGTGTCACCATGAAAAATGTCAAAAATGACAAATTTCAAGATGGCAAATGTCCAAGATGTCAAATGACAAATGTCACAATGCTAAATGTCAAAAATGACAAATTTCAAGAAGGCAAATGTCAAAGATGTCAAATGACAAATGTGACAATGCTAAATGTCAAAAATGAAAAGTGTCACCATGAAAAATGTCAAAAATGACAAATTTCAAGATGGCAAATGTCAAAGATGTCAAATGACAAATCTCACAATGCTAAATGTCAAAAATGAAAAGTGTCATCATGAAAAATGTCAAAAATGACAAATTTCAAGATGGCAAATGTCAAAGATGTAAATGACAAATGTCACAATGCTAAATGTCAAAAATGAAAAGTGTCACCATAAAAAATGTCAAAAATGACAAATTTCAAGATGGCAAATGTCAAAGATGTCAATGACAAATGTCACAATGCTAAATGTCAAAAATAAAAAGTGTCACCATGAAAAATGTCAAAAATGACAAATTTCAAGATGGCAAATGTCAAAGATGTAAATGACAAATGTCACAATGCTAAATGTCAAAAATGAAAAGTGTCACCATGAAAAATGTCAAAAATGACAAATTTCAAGATGGCAAATGTCAAAACTGACAAATGTCACAATGCTAAATGTCAAAAATGATAAGTGTCACCATGAAAAATGTCAAAAATGACAAATTTCAAGATGGCAAATGTCCAAGATGTCAAATGACAAATGTCACAATGCTAAATGTCAAAAATGAAAAGTGTCACCATGAAAAATGTCAAAAATGACAAATTTCAAGATGGCAAATGTCAAAGATGTCAAATGACAAATGTCACAATGCTAAATGTCAAAAATGATAAGTGTCACCATGAAAAATGTCAAAAATTACAAATTTCAAGATGGCAAATGTCCAAGATGTCAAATGACAAATGTCACAATGCTAAATGTCAAAAATGACAAATTTCAAGATGGCAAATGTCCAAGATGTCAAATGACAAATGTCACAATGCTAAATGTCAAAAATGAAAAGTGTCACCATGAAAAATGTCAAAAATGACAAATTTCAAGATGGCAAATGTCAAAGATGTCAAATGACAAATGTCACAATGCTAAATGTCAAAAATGAAAAGTGTCACCCTGAAAAATGTCAAAAATAACAAATTTCAAGATGGCAAATGTCAAAGATGTCAAATGACAAATGTCACAATGCTAAATGTCAAAAATGAAAAGTGTCACCATGAAAAATGTCAAAAATGACAAATTTCAAGATGGCAAATGTCAAAACTGACAAATGTCACAATGCTAAATGTCAAAAATGATAAGTGTCACCATAAAAAATGTCAAAAATGACAAATTTCAAGATGGCAAATGTCCAAGATGTCAAATGACAAATGTCACAATGCTAAATGTCAAAAATGACAAATTTCAAGATGGCAAATGTCAAAGATGTCAAATGACAAATGTGACAATGCTAAATGTCAAAAATGAAAAGTGTCACCATGAAAAATGTCAAAAATGACAAATTTCAAGATGGCAAATGTCAAAGATGTCAAATGACAAATGTCACAATGCTAAATGTCAAAAATGAAAAGTGTCACCATGAAAAATGTCAAAAATGACAAATTTCAAGACGGCAAATATCAAAGATGTCAAATGACAAATGTCACAATGCTAAATGTCAAAAATGACAAATTTTAAGATGGCAAATGTCAAAGATGTCAAATGACAAATGTCACAATGCTAAATGTCAAAAATGAAAAGTGTCACCATAAAAAATGTCAAAAATGACAAATTTCAAGATGGCAAATGTCAAAACTGACAAATGTCACAATGCTAAATGTCAAAAATGATAAGTGTCACCATGAAAAATGTCAAAAATGACAAATTTCAAGATGACAAATTTCAAGATGGCAAATGTCAAAGATGTCAAATGACAAATGTCACAATGCTAAATGTCAAAAATGAAAAGTGTCACCATGAAAAATGTCAAAAATGACAAATTTCAAGATGGCAAATGTCAAAGATGTAAATGACAAATGTCACAATGCTAAATGTCAAAAATGAAAAGTGTCACCATGAAAAATGTCAAAAATGACAAATTTCAAGATGGCAAATGTCAAAACTGACAAATGTCACAATGCTAAATGTGAAAAATGATAAGTGTCACCATGAAAAATGTCAAAAATGACAAATTTCAAGATGGCAAATGTCCAAGATGTCAAATGAAAAATGTCACAATGCTAAATGTCAAAAATGACAAATTTTAAGATGGCAAATGTCAAAGATGTCAAATGACAAATGTCACAATGCTAAATGTCAAAAATGAAAAGTGTCACCATGAAAAATGTCAAAAATGACAAATTTCAAGATGGCAAATTTCAAAACTGACAAATGTCACAATGCTAAATGTGAAAAATGATAAGTGTCACCATGAAAAATGTCAAAAATGACAAATTTCAAGATGGCAAATGTCCAAGATGTCAAATGACAAATGTCACAATGCTAAATGTCAAAAATGACAAATTTTAAGATGGCAAATGTCAAAGATGTCAAATGACAAATGTCACAATGCTAAATGTCAAAAATGAAAAGTGTCACCATAAAAAATGTCAAAAATGACAAATTTCAAGATGGCAAATGTCAAAGATGTCAATGACAAATGTCACAATGCTAAATGTCAAAAATAAAAAGTGTCACCATGAAAAATGTCAAAAATGACAAATTTCAAGATGGCAAATGTCAAAGATGTAAATGACAAATGTCACAATGCTAAATGTCAAAAATGAAAAGTGTCACCATGAAAAATGTCAAAAATGACAAATTTCAAGATGGCAAATGTCAAAACTGACAAATGTTACAATGCTAAATGTCAAAAATGATAAGTGTCACCATGAAAAATGTCAAAAATGACAAATTTCAAGATGGCAAATGTCCAAGATGTCAAATGACAAATGTCACAATGCTAAATGTCAAAAATGAAAAGTGTCACCATGAAAAATGTCAAAAATGACAAATTTCAAGATGGCAAATGTCAAAGATGTCAAATGACAAATGTCACAATGCTAAATGTCAAAAATAAAAAATGTCACCATGAAAAATGTCAAAAATAACAAATTTCAAGATGGCAAATGTCAAAGATGTCAAATGACAAATGTCACCATGCTAAATGTCAAAAATGAAAAGTGTCACCATGAAAAATGTCAAAAATGACAAATTTTAAGATGGCAAATGTCAAAACTGACAAATGTCACAATGCTAAATGTCAAAAATGATAAGTGTCACCATGAAAAATGTCAAAAATGACAAATTTCAAGATGGCAAATGTCCAAGATGTCAAATGACAAATGTCACAATGCTAAATGTCAAAAATGACAAATTATAAGATGGCAAATGTCCAAGATGTCAAATGACAAATGTCACAATGCTAAATGTCAAAAATGAAAAGTGTCACCATGAAAAATGTCAAAAATGACAAATTTCAAGATGGCAAATTTCAAAACTGACAAATGTCACAATGCTAAATGTGAAAAATGATAAGTGTCACCATGAAAAATGTCAAAAATGACAAATTTCAAGATGGCAAATGTCCAAGATGTCAAATGACAAATGTCACAATGCTAAATGTCAAAAATGACAAATTTTAAGATGGCAAATGTCAAAGATGTCAAATGACAAATGTCACAATGCTAAATGTCAAAAATGAAAAGTGTCACCATAAAAAATGTCAAAAATGACAAATTTCAAGATGGCAAATGTCAAAGATGTCAATGACAAATGTCACAATGCTAAATGTCAAAAATAAAAAGTGTCACCATGAAGAATGTCAAAAATGACAAATTTCAAGATGGCAAATGTCAAAGATGTAAATGACAAATGTCACAATGCTAAATGTCAAAAATGAGAAGTGTCACCATGAAAAATGTCAAAAATGACAAATTTCAAGATGGCAAATGTCAAAACTGACAAATGTCACAATGCTAAATGTCAAAAATGATAAGTGTCACCATGAAAAATGTCAAAAATGACAAATTTCAAGATGGCAAATGTCCAAGATGTCAAATGACAAATGTCACAATGCTAAATGTCAAA
The DNA here is from genome assembly GCA_964028335.1 of Altica lythri. Classification (NCBI taxonomy): domain Eukaryota; kingdom Metazoa; phylum Arthropoda; class Insecta; order Coleoptera; family Chrysomelidae; genus Altica; species Altica lythri. Next base: position 43,211,487 of record OZ034800.1, on the reverse strand, counting down.
AATGAAAAGTGTCACCATGAAAAATGTCAAAAATGACAAATTTCAAGATGGCAAATGTCAAAGATGTCAAATGACAAATGTCACAATGCTAAATGTCAAAAAGAAAAAGTGTCAAAAATGACAAATTTCAAGATGGCAAATGTCTAAGATGTCAAATGACAAATGTCACAATGCTAAATGTCAAAAATGAAAAGTGTCACCGTGAAAAATGTCAAAAATGACAAATTTTAAGATGGCAAATGTCAAAGATGTCAAATGACAAATGTCACAATGCTAAATGTCAAAAATGAAAAGTGTCACCATGAAAAATGTCAAAAATGACAAATTTCAAGATGGCAAATGTCAAAGATGTCAAATGACAAATTTCACAATGCTAAATGTCAAAAATAAAAAATGTCACCATGAAAAATGTCAAAAATAACAAATTTCAAGATGGCAAATGTCAAAGATGTCAAATGACAAATGTCACCATGCCAAATGTCAAAAATGAAAAGTGTCACCATGAAAAATGTCAAAAATGACAAATTTCAAGATGGCAAATGTCAAAGATGTCAATGACAAATGTCACAATGCTAAATGTCAAAAATAAAAAGTGTCACCATGAAGAATGTCAAAAATGACAAATTTCAAGATGGCAAATGTCAAAGATGTAAATGACAAATGTCACAATGCTAAATGTCAAAAATGAGAAGTGTCACCATGAAAAATGTCAAAAATGACAAATTTCAAGATGGCAAATGTCAAAACTGACAAATGTCACAATGCTAAATGTCAAAAATGATAAGTGTCACCATGAAAAATGTCAAAAATGACAAATTTCAAGATGGCAAATGTCCAAGATGTCAAATGACAAATGTCACAATGCTAAATGTCAAAAATGAAAAGTGTCACCATGAAAAATGTCAAAAATGACAAATTTCAAGATGGCAAATGTCAAAGATGTCAAATGACAAATGTCACAATGCTAAATGTCAAAAAGAAAAAGTGTCAAAAATGACAAATTTCAAGATGGCAAATGTCTAAGATGTCAAATGACAAATGTCACAATGCTAAATGTCAAAAATGAAAAGTGTCACCGTGAAAAATGTCAAAAATGACAAATTTTAAGATGGCAAATGTCAAAGATGTCAAATGACAAATGTCACAATGCTAAATGTCAAAAATGAAAAGTGTCACCATGAAAAATGTCAAAAATGACAAATTTCAAGATGGCAAATGTCAAAGATGTCAAATGACAAATTTCACAATGCTAAATGTCAAAAATAAAAAATGTCACCATGAAAAATGTCAAAAATAACAAATTTCAAGATGGCAAATGTCAAAGATGTCAAATGACAAATGTCACCATGCCAAATGTCAAAAATGAAAAGTGTCACCATGAAAAATGTCAAAAATGACAAATTTCAAGATGGCAAATGTCAAAACTGACAAATGTCACAATGCTAAATGTCAAAAATGATAAGTGTCACCATGAAAAATGTCAAAAATGACAAATTTCAAGATGGCAAATGTCCAAGATGTCAAATGACAAATGTCACAATGCTAAATGTCAAAAATGACAAATTTCAAGATGGCAAATGTCCAAGATGTCAAATGACAAATGTCACAATGCTAAATGTCAAAAATGAAAAGTGTCACCATGAAAAATGTCAAAAATGACAAATTTCAAGATGGCAAATGTCAAAGATGTCAAATGACAAATGTCACAATGCTAAATGTCAAAAATGAAAAGTGTCACCCTGAAAAATGTCAAAAATAACAAATTTCAAGATGGCAAATGTCAAAGATGTCAAATGACAAATGTCACAATGCTAAATGTCAAAAATGAAAAGTGTCACCATGAAAAATTTCAAAAATGACAAATTTCAAGATGGCAAATGTCAAAACTGACAAATGTCACAATGCTAAATGTCAAAAATGATAAGTGTCACCATGAAAAATGTCAAAAATGACAAATTTCAAGATGGCAAATGTCCAAGATGTCAAATGACAAATGTCACAATGCTAAATGTCAAAAATGACAAATTTCAAGATGGCAAATGTCAAAGATGTCAAATGACAAATGTGACAATGCTAAATGTCAAAAATGAAAAGTGTCACCATGAAAAATGTCAAAAATGACAAATTTCAAGATGGCAAATGTCAAAGATGTCAAATGACAAATGTCACAATGCTAAATGTCAAAAATGAAAAGTGTCATCATGAAAAATGTCAAAAATGACAAATTTCAAGATGGCAAATATCAAAGATGTCAAATGACAAATGTCACAATGCTAAATGACAAATTTCAAGATGGCAAATGTCAAAGATGTCAAATGACAAATGTGACAATGCTAAATGTCAAAAATGAAAAGTGTCACCATGAAAAATGTCAAAAATGACAAATTTCAAGATGGCAAATGTCAAAGATGTCAAATGTCACAATGCTAATTGTCAAAAATGAAAAGTGTCACCATGAAAAATGTCAAAAATGACAAATTTCAAGATGGCAAATATCAAAGATGTCAAATGACAAATGTCACAATGCTAAATGTCAAAAATGAAAAATGTCAAAAATGACAAATTTCAAGATGGCAAATATCAAAGATGTCAAATGACAAATGTCACAATGCTAAATGTCAAAAATGACAAATTTCAAGATGGCAAATGTCAAAGATGTCAAATGACAAATGTCACAATGCTAAATGTCAAAAATGAAAAGTGTCACCATGAAAAATCTCAAAAATGACAAATTTCAATATGGCAAATGTCAAAGATGTCAAATGACAAATGTCACAATGCTAAATGTCAAAAATGAAAAGTGTCACCATGAAAAATGTCAAAAATAACAAATTTCAAGATGGAAAATGTCAAAAATGTCAAATGACAAATGTCACAATGCTAAATGTCAAAAATGAAAAGTGTCACCATGAAAAATGTCAAAAATGACAAATTTCAAGATGGCAAATGTCAAAACTGACAAATGTCACAATGTTAAATGTCAAAAATGATAAGTGTCACCATGAAAAATGTCAAAAATGACAAATTTCAAGATGGCAAATGTCCAAGATGTCAAATGACAAATGTCACAATGCTAAATGTCAAAAATGACAAATTTCAAGATGGCAAATGTCCAAGATGTCAAATGACAAATGTCACAATGCTAAATGTCAAAAATGAAAAGTGTCACCATGAAAAATGTCAAAAATGACAAATTTCAAGATGGCAAATGTCAAAGATGTCAAATGACAAATGTCACAATGCTAAATGTCAAAAATGAAAAGTGTCACCCTGAAAAATGTCAAAAATAACAAATTTCAAGATGGCAAATGTCAAAGATGTCAAATGACAAATGTCACAATGCTAAATGTCAAAAATGAAAAGTGTCACCATGAAAAATGTCAAAAATGACAAATTTCAAGATGGCAAATGTCAAAACTGACAAATGTCACAATGCTAAATGTCAAAAATGATAAGTGTCACCATGAAAAATGTCAAAAATGACAAATTTCAAGATGGCAAATGTCCAAGATGTCAAATGACAAATGTCACAATGCTAAATGTCAAAATGACAAATTTCAAGATGGCAAATGTCAAAGATGTCAAATGACAAATGTGACAATGCTAAATGTCAAAAATGAAAAGTGTCACCATGAAAAATGTCAAAAATGACAAATTTCAAGATGGCAAATGTCAAAGATGTCAAATGACAAATGTCACAATGCTAAATGTCAAAAATGAAAAGTGTCACCATGAAAAATGTCAAAAATGACAAATTTCAAGACGGCAAATATCAAAGATGTCAAATGACAAATGTCACAATGCTAAATGTCAAAAATGACAAATTTCAAGATGGCAAATGTCAAAGATGTCAAATGACAAATGTCACAATGCTAAATGTCAAAAATGAAAAGTGTCACCATGAAAAATGTCAAAAATGACAAATTTCAAGATGGCAAATGTCAAAACTGACAAATGTCACAATGCTAAATGTCAAAAATGATAAGTGTCACCATGAAAAATGTCAAAAATGACAAATTTCAAGATGGCAAATGTCAAAGATGTCAAATGACAAATGTCACAATGCTAAATGTCAAAAATGAAAAGTGTCACCATGAAAAATGTCAAAAATGACAAATTTCAAGATGGCAAATGTCAAAGATGTAAATGACAAATGTCACAATGCTAAATGTCAAAAATGAAAAGTGTCACCATGAAAAATGTCAAAAATGACAAATTTCAAGATGGCAAATGTCAAAACTGACAAATGCCACAATGCTAAATGTGAAAAATGATAAGTGTCACCATGAAAAATGTCAAAAATGACAAATTTCAAGATGGCAAATGTCCAAGATGTCAAATGACAAATGTCACAATGCTAAATGTCAAAAATGACAAATTTTAAGATGGCAAATGTCAAAGATGTCAAATGACAAATGTCACAATGCTAAATGTCAAAAATGAAAAGTGTCACCATGAAAAATGTCAAAAATGACAAATTTCAAGATGGCAAATTTCAAAACTGACAAATGTCACAATAATGCTAAATGTGAAAAATGATAAGTGTCACCATGAAAAATGTCAAAAATGACAAATTTCAAGATGGCAAATGTCCAAGATGTCAAATGACAAATGTCACAATGCTAAATGTCAAAAATGAAAAGTGTCACCATGAAAAATGTCAAAAATGACAAATTTCAAGATGGCAAATTTCAAAACTGACAAATGTCACAATAATGCTAAATGTGAAAAATGATAAGTGTCACCATGAAAAATGTCAAAAATGACAAATTTTAAGATGGCAAATGTCAAAGATGTCAAATGACAAATGTCACAATGCTAAATGTCAAAAATGAAAAGTGTCACCATAAAAAATGTCAAAAATGACAAATTTCAAGATGGCAAATGTCAAAGATGTCAATGACAAATGTCACAATGCTAAATGTCAAAAATAAAAAGTGTCACCATGAAAAATGTCAAAAATGACAAATTTCAAGATGGCAAATGTCAAAGATGTAAATGACAAATGTCACAATGCTAAATGTCAAAAATGAAAAGTGTCACCATGAAAAATGTCAAAAATGACAAATTTCAAGATGGCAAATGTCAAAACTGACAAATGTCACTATGCTAAATGTCAAAAATGATAAGTGTCACCATGAAAAATGTCAAAAATGACAAATTTCAAGATGGCAAATGTCCAAGATGTCAAATGACAAATGTCACAATGCTAAATGTCAAAAATGAAAAGTGTCACCATGAAAAATGTCAAAAATGACAAATTTCAAGATGGCAAATGTCAAAGATGTCAAATGACAAATGTCACAATGCTAAATGTCAAAAAGAAAAAGTGTCAAAAATGACAAATTTCAAGATGGCAAATGTCTAAGATGTCAAATGACAAATGTCACAATGCTAAATGTCAAAAATGAAAAGTGTCACCGTGAAAAATGTCAAAAATGACAAATTTTAAGATGGCAAATGTCAAAGATGTCAAATGACAAATGTCACAATGCTTAATGTCAAAAATGAAAAGTGTCACCATGAAAAATGTCAAAAATGACAAATTTCAAGATGGCAAATGTCAAAGATGTCAAATGACAAATGTCACAATGCTAAATGTCAAAAATAAAAAATGTCACCATGAAAAATGTCAAAAATAACAAATTTCAAGATGGCAAATGTCAAAGATGTCAAATGACAAATGTCACCATGCTAAATGTCAAAAATGAAAAGTGTCACCATGAAAAATGTCAAAAATGACAAATTTCAAGATGGCAAATGTCAAAACTGACAAATGTCACAATGCTAAATGTCAAAAATGATAAGTGTCACCATGAAAAATGTCAAAAATGACAAATTTCAAGATGGCAAATGTCCAAGATGTCAAATGACAAATGTCACAATGCTAAATGTCAAAAATGACAAATTTCAAGATGGCAAATGTCCAAGATGTCAAATGACAAATGTCACAATGCTAAATGTCAAAAATGAAAAGTGTCACCATGAAAAATGTCAAAAATGACAAATTTCAAGATGGCAAATGTCAAAGATGTCAAATGACAAATGTCACAATGCTAAATGTCAAAAATGAAAAGTGTCACCCTGAAAAATGTCAAAAATAACAAATTTCAAGATGGCAAATGTCAAAGATGTCAAATGACAAATGTCACAATGCTAAATGTCAAAAATGAAAAGTGTCACCATGAAAAATGTCAAAAATGACAAATTTCAAGATGGCAAATGTCAAAACTGACAAATGTCACAATGCTAAATGTCAAAAATGATAAGTGTCACCATGAAAAATGTCAAAAATGACAAATTTCAAGACGGCAAATATCAAAGATGTCAAATGACAAATGTCACAATGCTAAATGTCAAAAATGACAAATTTCAAGATGGCAAATGTCAAAGATGTCAAATGACAAATGTCACAATGCTAAATGTCAAAAATGAAAAGTGTCACCATGAAAAATGTCAAAAATGACAAATTTCAAGATGGCAAATGTCAAAACTGACACATGTCACAATGCTAAATGTCAAAAATGATAAGTGTCACCATGAAAAATGTCAAAAATGACAAATTTCAAGATGGCAAATGTCAAAGATGTCAAATGACAAATGTCACAATGCTAAATGTCAAAAATGAAAAGTGTCACCATGAAAAATGTCAAAAATGACAAATTTTAAGATGGCAAATGTCAAAGATGTAAATGACAAATGTCACAATGCTAAATGTCAAAAATGAAAAGTGTCACCATGAAAAATGTCAAAAATGACAAATTTCAAGATGGCAAATGTCAAAACTGACAAATGTCACAATGCTAAATGTGAAAAATGATAAGTGTCACCATGAAAAATGTCAAAAATGACAAATTTCAAGATGGCAAATGTCCAAGATGTCAAATGACAAATATCACAATGCTAAATGTCAAAAATGACAAATTTCAAGAGGGCAAATATCAAAGATGTCAAATGACAAATGTCACAATGCTAAATGTCAAAAATAAAAAGTGTCACCATGAAAAATGTCCAAAATGACAAATTTCAAGATGGCAAATATCAAAGATGTCAAATGACAAATGTCACAATGCTAAATGTCAAAAATGAAAAGTGTCACCATGAAAAATGTCAAAAATGACAAATTTCAAGATGGCAAATGTCAAAGATATCAAATGACAAATGTCACAATGCTAAATGTCGAAAATGAAACGTGTCACCCTAAAAAATGTCAAAAATGACAAATTTCAAGATGACAAATGTCAAAGATGTCAAATGACAAATGTCACAATGCTAAATGTCAAAAATGAAAAGTGTCCCTATGAAAAATGTCAATAATGACAAATTTCAAAATGGCAAATGTCAAAGATGTCAAACGACAAATGTCACAATGCTAAATGTCAAAAATGAAAAGTGTCACCATGAAAAATGTCAAAAATGACAAATTTCAAGATGGCAAATGTCAAAGATGTCGAATATGACAAATGTCACAATCCTAATTGTCAAAAATGAAAAGTGTCACCACGAAAAATGTCAAAAATGACAAATTTTAAGATGGCAACTGTCAAAGATGTCAAATGACAAATGTCACAATGCTAAATGTCAAAAATGACAAATTTCAAGATGGCAAATGTCAAAGATGTTAAATGACAAATGTCACAATGCTAAATGTCAAAAATGAAAAGTGTCACCATGAAAAACGTCAAAAATGACAAATTTCAAGATGGCAAATGTCAAAGATGTCAAATGACAAATGTCACAATGCTAAATGTCAAAAATGAAACGTGTCACCATAAAAAATGTCAAAAATGACAAATTTCAAGATGACAAATGTCAAAGATGTCAAATGACAAATGTCACAATGCTAAATGTCAAAAATGAAAAGTGTCCCTATGAAAAATGTCAATAATGACAAATTTCAAAATGGCAAATGTCAAAGATGTCAAACGACAAATGTCACAATGCTAAATGTCAAAAATGAAAAGTGTCACCATGAAAAATGTCAAAGATGACAAATTTCAAGATGGCAAATGTCAAAGATGTCGAATATGACAAATGTCACAATCCTAATTGTCAAAAATAAAAAGTGTCACCACGAAAAATGTCAAAAATGACAAATTTCAAGATGGCAACTCTCAAAGATGTCAAATGACAAATGTCACAATGCTAAATGTCAAAAATGAAAAATGTCAAAAATGACAAATTTCAAGATGGCAAATATCAAAGATGACAAATGCCACAATGCTAAATGTCAAAAATGAAAAGTGTCACCATGAAAAATGTCAAAAATGACAAATTTCAAGATGGCAAATGTCAAAACTGACAAATGTCACAATGCTAAATGTCAAAAATGATAAGTGTCACCATGAAAAATGTCAAAAATGACAAATTTCAAGATGGCAAATGTCCAACATGTCAAATGACAAATGTCACAATGCTAAATGTCAAAAATGACAAATTTCAAGATGACAAATGTCAAAGATGTCAAATGACAAATGTCAAAAATGAAAAGTGTCACCATGAAAAATGTCAAAAATGACAAATTTCAAGATGGCAAATGTCAAAGATGTCAAATGACAAATGTCACAATGCTAAATGTCAAAAATGAAAAGTGTCCCTATGAAAAATGTCAATAATGACAAATTTCAAAATGGCAAATGTCAAAGATGTCAAATGACAAATGTCACAATGCTAAATGTCAAAAATGAAAAGTGTCACCATGAAAAATGTCAAAAATGACAAATTTCAAGATGGCAAATGTCAAAGATGTCGAATATGACAAATGTCACAATGCTAAATGTCAAAAATGAAAAGTGTCACCATGAAAAATGTCAAAAATAACAAATTTCAAGATGGCAAATGTCAAAGATGTCAAATGACAAATGTCATAATGCTAAATGTCAAAAATGAAAAGTGTCACCATGAAAAATGTCAAAAATGACAAATTTAAAAGATGGCAAATATCAAAGATGTCAAATGACAAATGTCACAATGCTAAATGTCAAAAATGAAAAGTGTCACCATGAAAAATGTCAAAAATAACAAATTTCAAGATGGCAAATGTCAAAGATGTCAAATGACAAATGTCACAATGCTAAATGTCAAAAATGAAAAGTGTCACCATAAAAAATGTCAAAAATGACAAATTTCAAGATGGCAAATGTCAAAACTGACAAATGCCACAATGCTAAATGTCAAAAATGATAACTGTCACCATGAAAAATGTCAAAAATGACAAATTTCAAGATGGCAAATGTCCAAGATGTCAAATGACAAATATCACAATGCTAAATGTCAAAAATGACAAATTTCAAGATGGCAAATGTCCAAGATGTCAAATGACAAATGTCACAATGCTAAATGTCAAAAATGAAAAGTGTCACAATGAAAAATGTTAAAAATGACAAATTTCAAGATGGCAAATGTCAAAGATGTCAAATGACAAATGTCACAATGCTAAATGTCAAAAATGAAAAGTGTCACCCTGAAAAATGTCAAAAATAACAAATTTCAAGATGGCAAATATCAAAGATGTCAAATGACAAATGTCACAATGCTAAATGTCAAAAATGAAAAGTGTCACCATGAAAAATGTCAAAAATGACAAATTTCAAGATGGCAAATGTCAAAACTGACAAATGTCACAATCCTAAATGTCAAAAATGATAAGTGTCACCATGAAAAATGTCAAAAATGACAAATTTCAAGATGGCAAATGTCCAAGATGTTAAATGACAAATGTAACAATGCTAAATGTCAAAAATGAAAAGTGTCACCATGAAAAATGTCAAAAATGACAAATTTCAAGATGGCAAATGTCAAAGATATCAAATGACAAATGTCAAAAATGAAAAGTGTCACCATGAAAAATGTCAAAAATGACAAATTTCAAGATGGCAAATGTCAAAGATGTCAAATGACAGATGTCACAATGCTAAATGTCAAAAATGAAAAGTGTCACCCTGAAAAATGTAAAAAATGACAAATTTCAAGATGACAAATGTCAAAGATGTCAAATGACAAATGTCACAATGCTAAATGTCAAAAATGAAAAGTGTCCCTATGAAAAATGTCAATAATGACGAATTTCAAAATGGCAAATGTCAAAGATGTCAAATGACAAATGTCACAATGCTAAATGTCAAAAATGAAAAGTGTCACCATGAAAAATGTCAAAAATGACAAATTTCAAGATGGCAAATGTCAAAGATGTCGAATATGACAAATGTCACAATCCTAATTGTCAAAAATGAAAAGTGTCACCACGAAAAATGTCAAAAATGACAAATTTAAAGATGGCAACTGTCAAAGATGTCAAATGACAAATGTCACAATGCTAAATGTCAAAAATGAAAAATGTCAAAAATGACAAATTTCAAGATGGCAAATATCAAAGATGTCAAATGACAAATGTCACAATGCTAAATGTCAAAAATGACAAATTTCAAGATGGCAAATGTCAAAGATGTCAAATGACAAATGTCACAATGCTAAATGTCAAAAATGAAAAGTGTCACCATGAAAAATGTCAAAAATGACAAATTTCAATATGGCAAATGTCAAAGATGTCAAATGACAAATGTCACAATGCTAAATGTCAAAAATGAAAAGTGTCACCATGAAAAATGTCAAAAATAACAAATTTCAAGATGGCAAATGTCAAAGATGTCAAATGACAAATGTCATAATGCTAAATGTCAAAAATGAAAAGTGTCACCATGAAAAATGTCAAAAATGACAAATTTAAAAGATGGCAAATATCAAAGATGTCAAATGACAAATGTCACAATGCTAAATGTCAAAAATGAAAAGTGTCACCATGAAAAATGTCAAAAATAACAAATTTCAAGATGGCAAATGTCAAAGATGTCAAATGACAAATGTCACAATGCTAAATGTCAAAAATGAAAAGTGTCACCATAAAAATGTCAAAAATGACAAATTTCAAGATGGCAAATGTCAAAACTGACAAATGCCACAATGCTAAATGTCAAAAATGATAACTGTCACCATGAAAAATGTCAAAAATGACAAATTTCAAGATGGCAAATGTCCAAGATGTCAAATGACAAATATCACAATGCTAAATGTCAAAAATGACAAATTTCAAGATGGCAAATGTCCAAGATGTCAAATGACAAATGTCACAATGCTAAATGTCAAAAATGAAAAGTGTCACAATGAAAAATGTTAAAAATGACAAATTTCAAGATGGCAAAAGTCAAAGATGTCAAATGACAAATGTCACAATGCTAAATGTCAAAAATGAAAAGTGTCACCCTGAAAAATGTCAAAAATAACAAATTTCAAGATGGCAAATATCAAAGATGTCAAATGACAAATGTCACAATGCTAAATGTCAAAAATGAAAAGTGTCACCATGAAAAATGTCAAAAATGACAAATTTCAAGATGGCAAATGTCAAAACTGACAAATGTCACAATGCTAAATGTCAAAAATGATAAGTGTCACCATGAAAAATGTCAAAAATGACAAATTTCAAGATGGCAAATGTCCAAGATGTTAAATGACAAATGTCACAATGCTAAATGTCAAAAATGACAAATTTCAAGATGGCAAATGTCAAAGATGTCAAATGACAAATGTCACAATGCTAAATGTCAAAAATGAAAAGTGTCACCATGAAAAATGTCAAAAATGACAAATTTCAAGATGGCAAATGTCAAAGATATCAAATGACAAATGTCACAATGCTAAATGTCAAAAATGAAAAGTGTCACCATGAAAAATGTCAAAAATGACAAATTTTAAGATGGCAAATGTCAAAGATGTCAAATGACAAATGTCACAATGCTAAATGTCAAAAATGAAAAGTGTCACCCTGAAAAATGTAAAAAATGACAAATTTCAAGATGACAAATGTCAAAGATGTCAAATGACAAATGTCACAATGCTAAATGTCAAAAATGAAAAGTGTCACCATGAAAAATGTCAAAAATGACAAATTTCAAGATGGCAAATGTCAAAGATGTCGAATATGACAAATGTCACAATCCTAATTGTCAAAAATGAAAAGTGTCACCACGAAAAATGTCAAAAATGACAAATTTCAAGATGGCAACTGTCAAAGATGTCAAATGACAAATGTCACAATGCTAAATGTCAAAAATGAAAAATGTCAAAAATGACAAATTTCAAGATGGCAAATATCAAAGATGTCAAATGACAAATGTCACAATGCTAAATGTCAAAAATGACAAATTTCAAGATGGCAAATGTCAAAGATGTCAAATGACAAATGTCACAATGCTAAATGTCAAAAATGAAAAGAGTCACCATGAAAAATGTCAAAAATAACAAATTTCAAGATGGCAAATGTCAAAGATGTCAAATGACAAATGTCACAATGCTAAATGTCAAAAATGAAAAGTGTCACCATGAAAAATGTCAAAAATGACAAATTTCAAGATGGCAAATGTCAAAGATGTCAAATGACAAATGTCACAATGCTAAATGTCAAAAATAAAAAGTGTCACCATGAAAAATGTCAAAAATAACAAATTTCAAGATGGCAAATGTCAAAGATGTCAAATGACAAATGTCAATGCTAAATGTCAAAAATGACAAATATCAAGATGGCAAATGTCAAAGATGTCAAATGACAAATGTCACAATGCTAAATGTCAAAAATGAAAAGTGTCACCATGAAAAATGTCAAAAATGACAAATTTCAAGATGGCAAATGTCAAAGATGTCAAATGACAAATGTCACAATGCTAAATGTCAAAAATGAAAAGTGTCACCATAAAAAATGTCAAAAATAACAAATTTCAAGATGGCAAATGTCAAAGATGTCAAATGACAAATCTCACAATGCTAAATGTCAAAAATGAAAAGTGTCACCATGAAAAATGTCAAAAATGACAAATTTCAAGATGGCAAATGTCAAAGATGTCAAATGACAAATGTCACAATGCTAAATGTAAAAAATGAAAAGTGTCACAATGAAAAATGTCAAAAATAACAAATTTCAAGATGGCAAATGTCAAAGATGTCAAATGACAAATGTCACAATGCTAAATGTCAAAAATAAAAAGTGTCACCATGAAAAATGTCAAAAATGACAAATTTCAAGATGGCAAATGTCAAAGATGTCAAATGACAAATGTCACAATGCTAAATGTCAAAAATGACAAATATCAAGATGGCAAATGTCAAAGATGTCAAATGACAAATGTCACAATGCTAAATGTCAAAAATGAAAAGTGTCACCATGAAAAATGTCAAAAATGACAAATTTCAAGATGGCAAATGTCAAAGATGTCAAATGACAAATGTCACAATGCTAAATGTCAAAAATGACAAATATCAAGATGGCAAATGTCAAAGATGTCAAATGACAAATGTCACAATGCTAAATGTCAAAAATGAAAAGTGTCACCATGAAAAATGTCAAAAATGACAAATTTCAAGATGGCAAATGTCAAAGATGTCAAATGACAAATGTCACAATGCTAAATGTCAAAAATGAAAAGTGTCACCATAAAAAATGTCAAAAATAACAAATTTCAAGATGGCAAATGTCAAAGATGTCAAATGACAAATCTCACAATGCTAAATGTCAAAAATGAAAAGTGTCACCATGAAAAATGTCAAAAATGACAAATTTCAAGATGGCAAATGTCAAAGATGTCAAATGACAAATGTCACAATGCTAAATGTAAAAAATGAAAAGTGTCACAATGAAAAATGTCAAAAATAACAAATTTCAAGATGGCAAATGTCAAAGATGTCAAATGACAAATGTCACAATGCTAAATGTCAAAAATGAAAAGTGTCACCATGAAAAATGTCAAAAATGACAAATTTCAAGATGGCAAATGTCAAAACTGACAAATGTCACAATGCTAAATGTCAAAAATGATAAGTGTCACCATGAAAAATGTCAAAAATGACAAATTTCAAGATGGCAAATGTCCAAGATGTCAAATGACAAATGTCACAATGCTAAATGTCAAAAATGAAAAGTGTCACCATGAAAAATGTCAAAAATAACAAATTTCAAGATGGCAAATGTCAAAGATGTCAAATGACAAATGTCACAATGCTAAATGTCAAAAATGAAAAGTGTCACCATGAAAAATGACAAATTTCAAGATGGCAAATGTCAAAACTGACAAATGTCACAATGCTAAATGTCAAAAATGATAAGTGTCACCATGAAAAATGTCAAAAATGACAAATTTCAAAATGGCAAATGTCCAAGATGTCAAATGACAAATGTCACAATGCTAAATGTCAAAAATGAAAAGTGTCACCATGAAAAATGTCAAAAATAACAAATTTCAAGATGGCAAATGTCAAAGAAGTCAAATGACAAATGTCACAATGCTAAATGTCAAAAATGAAAAGTGTCACCATGAAAAATGACAAATTTCAAGATGGCAAATGTCAAAACTGACAAATGTCACAATGCTAAATGTCAAAAATGATAAGTGTCACCATGAAAAATGTCAAAAATGACAAATTTCAAAATGGCAAATGTCCAAGATGTCAAATGACAAATGTCACAATGCTAAATGTTAAAAATGACAAATTTCAAGATGGCAAATGTCAAAGATGTCAAATGACAAATGTCACAATGCTAAATGTCAAAAATGAAAAGTGTCACCATGAAAAATGTCAAAAATGACAAATTTCAAGATGGCAAATGTCAAAGATGTCAAATGACAAATGACACAATGCTAAATGTCAAAAATGACAAGTGTCACCACGAAAAATGTCAAAAATGACAAATTTCAAGATGGCAAATATCAAAGATGTCAAATGACAAATGTCACAATGCTAAATGTCAAAAATGACAAATTTCAAGATGGCAAATGTCAAAGATGTCAAATGACAAATGTCACAATGCTAAATGTCAAAAATGAAAAGTGTCACCCTGAAAAATGTCAAAAATAACAAATTTCAAGATGGCAAATGTCAAAGATGTCAAATGACAAATGTCACAATGCTAAATGTCAAAAATGAAAAGTGTCACCATGAAAAATGTCAAAAATGACAAATTTCAAGATGGCAAATGTCAAAACTGACAAATGTCACAATGCTAAATGTCAAAAATGATAAGTGTCACCATGAAAAATGTCAAAAATGACAAATTTCAAGATGGCAAATGTCAAAGATATCAAATGACAAATGTCACAATGCTAAATGTCAAAAATGAAAAGTGTCACCATGAAAAATGTAAAAAATAACAAATTTCAAGTTGGCAAATGTCAAAGATGTCAAATGACAAATGTCACAATGCTAAATGTCAAAAATGAAAATTGTCACCATGAAAAATGTCAAAAATGACAAATTTCAAGATGGCAAATGTCAAAACTGACAAATGTAACAATGCTAAATGTGAAAAATAATAAGTGTCACCATGAAAAATGTCAAAAATGACAAATTTCAAGATGGCAAATGTCCAAGATGTCAAATGACAAATGTCACAATGCTAAATGTCAAAAATGACAAATTTCAAGATGGCAAATGTCAAAGATGTCAAATGACAAATGTCACAATGCTAAATGTCAAAAATGAAAAGTGTCACCATGAAAAATGTCAAAAATGACAAATTTCAAGATGGCAAATGTCAAAGATGTCAATGACAAATATCACAATGCTAAATGTCAAAAATGAAAAGTGTCACCATGAAAAATGTCAGAAATGACAAATTTCAAGATGGCAAATGTCAAAGATGTAAATGACAAATGTCACAATGCTAAATGTCAAAAATGAAAAGTGTCACCATGAAAAATGTCAAAAATGACAATATTCAAGATGGCAAATGTCAAAACTGACAAATGTCACAATGCTAAATGTCAAAAATGATAAGTGTCACCATGAAAAATGTCAAAAATGACAAATTTCAAGATGGCAAATGTCCAAGATGTCAAATGACAAATGTCACAATGCTAAATGTCAAAAATGAAAAGTGTCACCATGAAAAATGTCAAAAATGACAAATTTCAAGATGGCAAATGTCAAAGATGTCAAATGACAAATGTCACAATGCTAAATGTCAAAAATGAAAAGTGTCACCATGAAAAATGTCAAAAATGACAAATTTCAAGATGGCAAATGTCAAAGATGTCAATGACAAATGTCACAATGCTAAATGTCAAAAATGAAAAGTGTCACCATGAAAAATGTCAAAAATGACAAATTTCAAGATGGCAAATGTCAAAGATGTAAATGATAAATGTCACAATGCTAAATGTCAAAAATGAAAAGTGTCACCATGAAAAATGTCAAAAATGACAAATTTCAAGATGGCAAATGTCAAAACTGACAAATGTCACAATGCTAAATGTCAAAAATGATAAGTGTCACCATGAAAAATGTCAAAAATGACAAATTTCAAGATGGCAAATGTCCAAGATGTCAAATGACAAATGTCACAATGCTAAATGTCAAAAATGAAAAGTGTCACCGTAAAAAATGTCAAAAATGACAAATTTTAAAATGGCAAATGTCAAAGATGTCAAATGACAAATGTCACAATGCTAAATGTCAAAAATGAAAAGTGTCACCATGAAAAATGTCAAAAATGACAAATTTCAAGATGGCAAATGTCAAAACTGACAAATGTCACAATGCTAAATGTCAAAAATGACAAATTTTAAAATGGCAAATGTCAAAGATGTCAAATGACAAATGTCACAATGCTAAATGTCAAAAATGAAAAGTGTCACCATAAAAAATGTCAAAAATGATAAATTTTAAGATGGCAAATGTCAAAGATGTCGAATATGACAAATGTTACAATGCTAAATGTCAAAAATGAAAAGTGTCAAAAATGACAAATTTCAAGATGGCAAATATCAAAGATGTCAAATGACAAATGTCACAATGCTAAATGTCAAAAATGACAAATTTCAAGATGGCAAATATCAAAGATGTCACATGACAAATGTCACAATGCTAAATGTCAAAAATGAAAAGTGTCACCATGAAAAATGTCAAAAATGACAAATTTCAAGATGGCAAATGTCAAAGATGTCAAATGACAAATGTCACAATGCTAAATGTCAAAAATGAAAAGTGTCACCATGAAAAATGTCAAAAATGACAAATTTCAAGCTGGCAAATGTCAAAACTGACAAATGTCACAATGCTAAATGTCAAAAATGATAAGTGTCACCATGAAAAATGTCAAAAATGACAAATTTCACGATGGCAAATGTCAAAACTGACAAATGTCACAATGCTAAATGTCAAAAATGATAAGTGTCAACATGAAAAATGTCAAAAATGACAAATTTCAAGATGGCAAATGTCAAAGATGTCAAATGACAAATGTCACAATGCTAAATGTCAAAAATGAAAAGTGTCAAAAATGACAAATTTCAAGATGGCAAATGTCTAAGATGTCAAATGACAAATGTCACAATGCTAAAATGAAAAGTGTCACCGTAAAAAATGTCAAAAATGACAAATTTCAAAATGGCAAATGTCAAAGATGTCAAATGACAAATGTCACAATGCTAAATGTCAAAAATGAAAAGTGTCCCCATGAAAAACGTCAATAATGACAAATTTCAAGATGACAAATGTCAAAGATGTCGAATGACAAATGTCACAATGCTAAATGTCAAAAATGAAAAGTGTCACCATGAAAAATGTCAAAAATGACAAATTTTAAGATGGCAAATGTCAAAGATGTCGAATATGACAAATGTCACAATGCTAAATGTCAAAAATGAAAAGTGTCACCATGAAAAATGTCAAAAATGACAAATTTCAAGATGGCAAATGTCAAAGATGTCAAATGACAAATGTCACAATGCTAAATGTCAAAAATGAAAAGTGTCACCATGAAAAATGTCAAAAATGACAAATTTCAAGATGGCAAATATCAAAGATGTCAAATGACAAATTTCACAATGCTAAATGTCAAAAATGACAAATTTCAAGATGGCAAATGTCAAAGATGTCAAATGACAAATGTCACAGTGCTAAATGTCAAAAATGAAAAGTGTCACCATGAAAAATGACAAAAATGACAAATTTCAAGATGGCAAATGTCAAAGATGTCAAATGACAAATGTCAAAGATGTCAAATGACAAATGTCACAATGCTAAATGTCAAAAATGAAAAGTGTCACCATGAAAAATGTCAAAAATAACAAATTTCAAGATGGCAAATGTCAAAGATGTCAAATGACAAATGTCACAATGCTAAATGTCAAAAATCAAAAGTGTCACCATGAAAAATGTCAAAAATAACAAATTTCAAGATGGCAAATGTCAAAGATGTCAAATGACAAATGTCACAATGCTAAATGTCAAAAATGAAAAGTGTCACCATGAAAAATGTCAAAAATAACAAATTTCAAGATGGCAAATGTCAAAGATGTCAAATGACAAATGTCACAATGCTAAATGTCAAAAATGAAAAGTGTCACCATAAAAAATGTCAAAAATGACAAATTTCAAGATGGCAAATGTCAAAACTGACAAATGTCACAATGCTAAATGTCAAAAATAATAAGTGTCACCATGAAAAATGTCAAAAATGACAAATTTCAAGATGGCAAATGTCCAAGATGTCAAATGACAAATGTCACAATGCTAAATGTCAAAAATGACAAATTTCAAGATGGCAAATGTCAAAGATGTCAAATGACAAATGTCACAATGCTAAATGTCAAAAATGAAAAGTGTCACCATGAAAAATGTCAAAAATGACAAATTTCAAGATGGCAAATGTCAAAGATGTCAAATGACAAATGTCACAATGCTAAATGTCAAAAATAAAAAGTGTCACCATGAAAAATGTCAAAAATAAAAATTTCAAGATGGCAAATGTCAAAGATGTCAAATGACAAATGTCACAATGCTAAATGTCAAAAATGAAAAGTGTCACCATGAAAAATGTCAAAAATGACAAATTTCAAGATGGCAAATGTCAAAACTGACAAATGTCACAATGCTAAATGTCAAAAATGATAAGTGTCACCATGAAAAATGTCAAAAATGACAGATTTCAAGATGGCAAATGTCCAAGATGTCAAATGACAAATGTCACAATGCTAAATGTCAAAAATGACAAATTTCAAGATGGCAAATGTCAAAGATGTCGAATATGACAAATGTCACGATGCTAAATGTCAAAAATAAAAAGTGTCACAATGAAAAATGTCAAAAATGACAAATTTCAAGATGGCAAATATCAAAGATGTCAAATGACAAATGTCACAATGCTAAATGTCAAAAATGACAAATTTCAAGATGGCAAATGTCAAAGATGTCAAATGACAAATGTCACATTGCTAAATGTCAAAAATGAAAAGTGTCACCATGAAAAATGTCAAAAATGACAAATGTCAAGATGGCAAATGTCAAAACTGACAAATGTCACAATGCCAAATGTCAAAAATGATAAGTGTCACCATGAAAAATGTCAAAAATGACAAATTTCAAGATGGCAAATGTCCAAGATGTCAAATGACAAATGTCACAATGCTTAATGTCAAAAATGACAAATTTCAAGATGGCAAATGTCAAAGATGTCAAATGACAAATGTCACAATGCTAAATGTCAAAAATGAAAAGTGTCACCATGAAAAATGTCAAAAATGACAAATTTCAAGATGGCAAATGTCAAAACTGACAAATGTCACAATGCTAAATGTCAAAAATGAAAAGTGTCACCATGAAAAATGTCAAAAATGACAAATTTCAAGATGGCAAATGTCAAAACTGACAAATGTCAAAAATGAAAAGTGTCACCATGAAAAATGTCAAAAATGACAAATTTCAAGATGGCAAATATCAAAGATGTCAAATGACAAATGTCACAATGCTAAATGTCAAAAATGACAAATTTCAAGATGGCAAATGTCAAAGATGTCAAATGACAAATGTCACAGTGCTTAATGTCAAAAATGAAAAGTGTCACCATGAAAAATGACAAAAATGACAAATTTCAAGATGGCAAATGTCAAAGATGTCAAATGACAAATGTCAAAGATGTCAAATGACAAATGTCACAATGCTAAATGTCAAAAATGAAAAGTGTCACCATGAAAAATGTCAAAAATAACAAATTTCAAGATGGCAAATGTCAAATGACAAATGTCACAATGCTAAATGTCAAAAATGAAAAGTGTCACCATGAAAAATGTCAAAAATAACAAATTTCAAGATGGCAAATGTCAAAGATGTCAAATGACAAATGTCACAATGCTAAATGTCAAAAATGAAAAGTGTCACCATGAAAAATGTCAAAAATAACAAATTTCAAGATAACAAATGTCAAAGATGTCAAATGACAAATGTCACAATGCTAAATGTCAAAAATGAAAAGTGTCACCATGAAAAATGTCAAAATTGACAAATTTCAAGATGGCAAATATCAAAACAGACAAATGTCACAATGCTAAATGTCAAAAATAATAAGTGTCACCATGAAAAATGTCAAAAATGACAAATTTCAAGATGGCAAATGTCCAAGATGTCAAATGACAAATGTCACAATGCTAAATGTCAAAAATGACAAATTTCAAGATGGCAAATGTCAAAGATGTCAAATGACAAATGTCACAATGCTAAATGTCAAAAATGAAAAGTGTCACCATGAAAAATGTCAAAAATGACAAATTTCAAGATGGCAAATGTCAAAGATGTCAAATGACAAATGTCACAATGCTAAATGTCAAAAATAAAAAGTGTCACCATGAAAAATGTCAAAAATAACAAATTTCAAGATGGCAAATGTCAAAGATGTCAAATGACAAATGTCACAATGCTAAATGTCAAAAATGAAAAGTGTCACCATGAAAAATGTCAAAAATGACAAATTTCAAGATGGCAAATGTCAAAACTGACAAATGTCACAATGCTAAATGTCAAAAATGATAAGTGTCACTATGAAAAATGTCAAAAATGACGGATTTCAAGATGGCAAATGTCCAAGATGTCAAATGACAAATGTCACAATGCTAAATGTCAAAAATGACAAATTTCAAGATGGCAAATGTCAAAGATGTCGACTAGGACAAATGTCACAATGCTAAATGTCAAAAATAAAAAGTGTCACCATGAAAAATGTCAAAAATGACAAATTTCAAGATGGCAAATATCAAAGATGTCAAATGACAAATGTCACAATGCTAAATGTCAAAAATGACAAATTTCAAGATGGCAAATGTCAAAGATGTCAAATGACAAATGTCACAATGCTAAATGTCAAAAATGAAAAGTGTCACCATGAAAAATGTCAAAAATAACAAATTTCAAGATGGCAAATGTCAAAGATGTCAAATGACAAATGTCAAAATGCTAAATGTCAAAAATGAAAAGCGTCACCATGAAAAATGTCAAAAATGACAAATTTTAAGATGGCAAATGTCAAAGATGTCAAATGACGAATGTCACAATGCTAAATGTCAAAAATGAAAAGTGTCACCATGAAAAATGTCAAAAATAACAAATTTCAAGATGGCAAATGTCAAAGATGTCAAATGACAAATGTCACAATGCTAAATGTTAAAAATGAAAAGTGTCACCATGAAAAATGTCAAAAATGACAAATTTCAAGATGGCAAATGTCAAAACAGACAAATGTCACAATGCTAAATGTCAAAAATGATAAGTGTCACCATGAAAAATGTCAAAAATGACAAATTTCAAGATGGCAAATGTCCAAGATGTCAAATGACAAATGTCACAATGCTAATTGTCAAAAATGACAAATTTCAAGATGGCAAATGTCAAAGATGTCAAATGACAAATGTTACAATGCTAAATGTCAAAATTGAAAAGTGTCACCATGAAAAATGTCAAAAATGACAAATTTCAAGATGGCAAATGTCAAAGATGTTAAATGACAAATGTCACAATGCTAAATATCACAAATGAAAAGTGTCACCATGAAAAATGTCAAAAATGACAAATTTCAAGATGGCAAATATCAAAGATGTCAAATGACAAATGTCACAATGCTAAATGTCAAAAATGAAAAGTGTCACCATGAAAAATGTCAAAAATAACAAATTTCAAGATGGCAAATGTCAAAGATGTCAAATGACAAATGTCAAAAATGAAAAGTGTCACCATGAAAAATGTCAAAAATGACAAATTTCAAGATGGCAAATGTCAAAACTGACAAATGTCACAATGCTAAATGTCAAAAATGATAAGTGTCACTATGAAAAATGTCAAAAATGACAAATTTTAAGATGGCAAATGTCCAAGATGTCAAATGACAAATGTCACAATGCTAAATGCCAAAAATGACAAATTTCAAGATGGCAAATGTCAAAGATGTCAAATGACAAATGTCACAATGCTAAATGTCAAAAATGAAAAGTGTCACCATAAAATGTCAAAAATGACAAATTTCAAGATGGCAAATGTCAAAACTGCCAAATGTCACAATGCTAAATCTCAAAAATGATAAGTGTCACCATGAAAAATGTCAAAAATGACAAATTTCAAGATGGCAAATGTCAAAACTGACAAATGTCAAAATGCTAAATGTCAAAAATGATAAGTGTCACCATGGAAAATGTCAAAAATGACAAATTTCAAGATGGCAAATGTCAAAGATGTCAAATGACAAATGTCACAATGCTAAATGTCAAAAATGAAAAGTGTCAAAAATGACAAATTTCAAGATGGCAAATGTCTAAGATGTCAAATGACAAATGTCACAATGCTAAATGTCAAAAATGAAAAGTGTCACCGTAAAAAATGTCAAAAATGACAAATTTCAAAATGGCAAATGTCAAGATGTCAAATGACAAATGTCACAATGCTAAGTGTCAAAAATGAAAAGTGTCACCATGAAAAATGTCAAAAATGACAAATTTCAAGATGGCAAATGTCAAAGATGTCAAATGACAAATGTCACAATGCTAAATGTCAAAAATGAAAAGTGTCCCCATGAAAAACGTCAATAATGACAAATTTCAAGATGGCAAATGTCAAAGATGTCAAATGACAAATGTCACAATGCTAAATGTCAAAAATGAAAAGTGTCACCATGAAAAATGTCAAAAATGACAAATTTCAAGATGGCAAATGTCAAAGATGTCGAATATGACAAACGTCACAATGCTAAATGTCAAAAATGAAAAGTGTCACCATGAAAAATGTTAAAAATGACAAATTTCAAGATGGCAAATGTCAAAGATGTCAAATGACAAATGTCACAATGCTAAATGTCAAAAATGAAAAGTGTCACCATGAAAAATGTCAAAAATGACAAATTTCAAGATGGCAAATATCAAAGATGTCAAATGACAAATGTCACAATGCTAAATATCAAAAATGACAAATTTCAAGATGGCAAATGTCAAAGATGTCAAATGACAAATGTCACAGTGCTTAATATCAAAAATGAAAAGTGTCACCATGAAAAATGACAAAAATGACAAATTTCAAGATGGCAAATGTCAAAGATGTCAAATGACAAATGTCAAAGATGTCAAATGACAAATGTCACAATGCTAAATGTCAAAAATGAAAAGTGTCACCATGAAAAATGTCAAAAATAACAAATTTCAAGATGGCAAATGTCAAAGATGTCAAATGACAAATGTCACAATGCTAAATGTCAAAAATGAAAAGTGTCACCATGAAAAATGTCAAAAATAACAAATTTCAAGATGGCAAATGTCAAAGATGTCAAATGACAAATGTCACAATGCTAAATGTCAAAAATGAAAAGTGTCGCCATGAAAAATGTCAAAAATAACAAATTTCAAGATGGCAAATGTCAAAGATGTCAAATGACAAATGTCACAATGCTAAATGTCAAAAATGAAAAGTGTCACCATGAAAAATGTCAAAAATGACCAATTTCAAGATGGCAAATGTCAAAACTGACAAATGTCACAATGCTAAATGTCAAAAATAATAAGTGTCACCATGAAAAATGTCAAAAATGACAAATTTCAAGATGGCAAATGTCCAAGATGTCAAATGACAAATGTCACAATGCTAAATGTCAAAAATGACAAATTTCAAGATGGCAAATGTCAAAGATGTCAAATGACAAATGTCACAATGCTAAATGTCAAAAATGAAAAGTGTCACCATGAAAAATGTCAAAAATAACAAATTTCAAGATGGCAAATGTCAAAGATGTCAAATGACAAATGTCACAATGCTAAATGTCAAAAATGAAAAGTGTCACCATGAAAAATGTCAAAAATAACAAATTTCAAGATGGCAAATGTCAAAGATGTCAAATGACAAATGTCACAATGCTAAATGTCAAAAATAAAAAGTGTCACCATGAAAAATGTCAAAAGTGACCAATTTCACGATGGCAAATGTCAAAACTGACAAATGTCACAATGCTAAATGTCAAAAATGATAAGTGTCACCATGAAAAATGTCAAAAATGACAAATTTCAAGATGGCAAATGTCCAAGATGTCAAATGACAAATGTCACAATGCTAAATGTGAAAAATGACAAATTTCAAGATGGCAAATGTCAAAGATGTCAAATGACAAATGTCACAATGCTAAATGTCAAAAATGAAAAGTGTCACCATGAAAAATGTCAAAAATGACAAATTTCAAGATGGCAAATGTCAAAGATGTTAAATGACAAATGTCACAATGCTAAATGTCAAAAATGACAAATTTCAAGATGGCAAATGTCAAAGATGTTAAATGACAAATGTCACAATGCTAAATGTCAAAAATGATAAGTGTCACCATAAAAAATGTCAAAAATGACAAATTTCAAGATGGCAAATGTCCAAGATGTCAAATGACAAATGTCACAATGCTAAATGTCAAAAATGACAAATTTCAAGATGGCAAATGTCAAAGATGTCAAATGACAAATGTCACAATGCTAAATGTCAAAAATGAAAAGTGTCACCATGAAAAATGTCAAAAATGACAAATTTCAAGATGGCAAATGTCAAAGATGTTAAATGACAAATGTCACAATGCTAAATGTCAAAAATGACAAATTTCAAGATGGCAAATGTCAAAGATGTCAAATGACAAATGTCACAATGCTAAATGTCAAAAATGAAAAGTGTCACCATGAAAAATGTCAAAAATAACAAATTTCAAGATGGCAAATGTCAAAGATGTCAAATGACAAATGTCAAAAATGAAAAGTGTCACCATGAAAAATGTCAAAAATGACAAATTTCAAGATGGCAAATGTCAAAACTGACAAATGTCACAATGCTAAATGTCAAAAATGATAAGTGTCACCATGAAAAATGTCAAAAATGACAAATTTCAAGATGGCAAATGTCCAAGATGGCAAATGTCCAAGATGTCAAATGACAAATGTCACAATGCTAAATGTCAAAAATGACAAATTTCAAGATGGCAAATGTCAAAGATGTCAAATGACAAATGTCACAATGCTAAATGTCAAAAATGAAAAGTGTCACCATGAAAAATGTCAAAAATAACAAATTTCAAGATGGCAAATGTCAAAGATGTCAAATGACAAATGTCAAAAATGAAAAGTGTCAAAATAAAAAATGTCAAAAATGACAAATTTCAAGATGGCAATTGTCAAAACTGACAAATGTCACAATGCTAAATGTCAAAAATGATAAGTGTCACCATGAAAAATGTCAAAAATGACAAATTTCAAGATGGCAAATGTCCAAGATGTCAAATGACAAATGTCACAATGATAAATGTCAAAAATGAAAAGTGTCACCATGAAAAATGTCAAAAATGACAAATTTCAAGATGGCAAATGTCAAAACTGACAAATGTCACAATGCTAAATGTCAAAAATGAAAAGTGTCACCATGAAAAATGACAAATTTCAAAATGGCAATTGTCAAAACTGACAAATGTCACAATGCTAAATGTCAAAAATGATAAGTGTCACCATGAAAAATGTCAAAAATGACAAATTTCAAGATGGCAAGTGTCAAAGATGTCAAATGACAAATGTCACAATGCTAAATGTGAAAAATTAAAAGTGTCAAAAATGACAAATTTCAAGATGGCAAATGTCTAAGATGTCAAATGACAAATGTCACAATGCTAAATGTCAAAAATGAAAAGTGTCACCGTAAAAAATGTCAAAAATGACAAATTTCAAAATAGCAAATGTCAAGATGTCAAATGACAAATGTCACAATGCTAAATGTCAAAAATAAAAAGTGTCACCATGAAAAATGTCAAAAATGACAAATTTCAAGATGGCAAATGTCAAAGATGTCAAATGACAAATGTCACAATGCTAAATGTCAAAAATGAAAAGTGTCCCCATCAAAAACGTCAATAATGACAAATTTCAAAATGGCAAATGTCAAAGATGTCACATGACAAATGTCACAATGCTAAATGTCAAAAATGAAAAGTGTCACCATGAAAAATGTCAAAAATGACAAATTTCAAGATGGCAAATGTCAAAGATGTCGAATATGACAAATGTCACAATGCTAAATGTCAAAAATGAAAAGTGTCACCATGAAAAATGTCAAAAATGACAAATTTCAAGATGGCAAATATCAAAGATGTCAAATGACAAATGTCACAATGCTAAACGTCAAAAATGACAAATTTCAAGATGGCAAATGTCAAAGATGTCAAATGACAAATGTCACAGTGCTTAATGTCAAAAATAAAAAGTGTCACCATGAAAAATGACAAAAATGACAAATTTCAAGATGGCAAATGTCAAAGATGTCAAATGACAAATGTCAAAGATGTCAAATGACAAATGTCACAATGCTAAATGTCAAAAATGAAAAGTGTCGCCATGAAAAATGTCAAAAATAACAAATTTCAAGATGGCAAATGTCAAAGATGTCAAATGACAAATGTCACAATGCTAAATGTCAAAAATGAAAAGTGTCACCATGAAAAATGTCAAAAATAACAAATTTCAAGATGGCAAATGTCAAAGATGTCAAATGACAAATGTCACAATGCTAAATGTCAAAAATGAAAAGTGTCACCATGAAAAATGTCAAAAATAACAAATTTCAAGATGGCAAATGTCAAAGATGTCAAATGACAAATGTCACAATGCTAAATGTCAAAAATGAAAAGTGTCACCATGAAAAATGTCAAAATTGACAAATTTCAAGATGGCAAATGTCAAAACTGACAAATGTCACAATGCTAAATGTCAAAAATAATAAGTGTCACCATGAAAAATGTCAAAAATGACAAATTTCAAGATGGCAAATGTCCAAGATGTCAAATGACAAATGTCACAATGCTAAATGTCAAAAATGACAAATTTCAAGATGGCAAATGTCAAAGATGTCAAATGACAAATGTCACAATGCTAAATGTCAAAAATGAAAAGTGTCACCATGAAAAATGTCAAAAATGACAAATTTCAAGATGGCAAATGTCAAAGATGTCAAATGACAAATGTCACAATGCTAAATGTCAAAAATAAAAAGTGTCACCATGAAAAATGTCAAAAATAACAAATTTCAAGATGGCAAATGTCAAAGATGTCAAATGACAAATGTCAAAAATGAAAAGTGTCACCATGAAAAATGTCAAAAATGACAAATTTCAAGATGGCAAATGTCAAAACTGACAAATGTCACAATGCTAAATGTCAAAAATGATAAGTGTCACCATGAAAAATGTCAAAAATGACGGATTTCAAGATGGCAAATGTCCAAGATGTCAAATGACAAATGTCACAATGCTAAATGTCAAAAATGACAAATTTCAAGATGGCAAATGTCAAAGATGTCGAATATGACAAATGTCACAATGCTAAATGTCAAAAATAAAAAGTGTCACCATGAAAAATGTCAAAAATGACAAATTTCAAGATGGCAAATGTCCAAGATGTCAAATGACAAATGTCACAATGCTTAATGTCAAAAATGACAAATTTCAAGATGGCAAATGTCAAAGATGTCAAATGACAAATGTCACAATGATAAATGTCAAAAATGAAAAGTGTCACCATGAAAAATGTCAAAAATGACAAATTTCAAGATGGCAAATGTCAAAACTGACAAATGTCACAATGCTAAATGTCAAAAATGAAAAGTGTCACCATGAAAAATGACAAATTTCAAGATGGCAAATGTCAAAACTGACAAATGTCACAATGCTAAATGTCAAAAATGATAAGTGTCACCATGAAAAATGTCAAAAATGACAAATTTCAAGATGGCAAGTGTCAAAGATGTCAAATGACAAATGTCACAATGCTAAATGTGAAAAATTAAAAGTGTCAAAAATGACAAATTTCAAGATGGCAAATGTCTAAGATGTCAAATGACAAATGTCACAATGCTAAATGTCAAAAATGAAAAGTGTCACCGTAAAAAATGTCAAAAATGACAAATTTCAAAATGGCAAATGTCAAGATGTCAAATGACAAATGTCACAATGCTAAATGTCAAAAATAAAAAGTGTCACCATGAAAAATGTCAAAAATGACAAATTTCAAGATGGCAAATGTCAAAGATGTCAAATGACAAATGTCACAATGCTAAATGTCAAAAATGAAAAGTGTCCCCATGAAAAACGTCAATAATGACAAATTTCAAAATGGCAAATGTCAAAGATGTCACATGACAAATGTCACAATGCTAAATGTCAAAAATGAAAAGTGTCACCATGAAAAATGTCAAAAATGACAAATTTCAAGATGGCAAATGTCAAAGATGTCGAATATGACAAATGTCACAATGCTAAATGTCAAAAATGAAAAGTGTCACCATGAAAAATGTCAAAAATGACAAATTTCAAGATGGCAAATATCAAAGATGTCAAATGACAAATGTCACAATGCTAAACGTCAAAAATGACAAATTTCAAGATGGCAAATGTCAAAGATGTCAAATGACAAATGTCACAGTGCTTAATGTCAAAAATAAAAAGTGTCACCATGAAAAATGACAAAAATGACAAATTTCAAGATGGCAAATGTCAAAGATGTCAAATGACAAATGTCAAAGATGTCAAATGACAAATGTCACAATGCTAAATGTCAAAAATGAAAAGTGTCGCCATGAAAAATGTCAAAAATAACAAATTTCAAGATGGCAAATGTCAAAGATGTCAAATGACAAATGTCACAATGCTAAATGTCAAAAATGAAAAGTGTCACCATGAAAAATGTCAAAAATAACAAATTTCAAGATGGCAAATGTCAAAGATGTCAAATGACAAATGTCACAATGCTAAATGTCAAAAATGAAAAGTGTCACCATGAAAAATGTCAAAAATAACAAATTTCAAGATGGCAAATGTCAAAGATGTCAAATGACAAATGTCACAATGCTAAATGTCAAAAATGAAAAGTGTCACCATGAAAAATGTCAAAAATGACAAATTTCAAGATGGCAAATGTCAAAACTGACAAATGTCACAATGCTAAATGTCAAAAATAATAAGTGTCACCATGAAAAATGTCAAAAAGGACAAATTTCAAGATGGCAAATGTCCAAGATGTCAAATGACAAATGTCACAATGCTAAATGTCAAAAATGACAAATTTCAAGATGGCAAATGTCAAAGATGTCAAATGACAAATGTCACAATGCTAAATGTCAAAAATGAAAAGTGTCACCATGAAAAATGTCAAAAATGACAAATTTCAAGATGGCAAATGTCAAAGATGTCAAATGACAAATGTCACAATGCTAAATGTCAAAAATAAAAAATGTCACCATGAAAAATGTCAAAAATAACAAATTTCAAGATGGCAAATGTCAAAGATGTCAAATGACAAATGTCAAAAATGAAAAGTGTCACCATGAAAAATGTCAAAAATGACAAATTTCAAGATGGCAAATGTCAAAACTGACAAATGTCACAATGCTAAATGTCAAAAATGATAAGTGTCACCATGAAAAATGTCAAAAATGACGGATTTCAAGATGGCAAATGTCCAAGATGTCAAATGACAAATGTCACAATGCTAAATGTCAAAAATGACAAATTTCAAGATGGCAAATGTCAAAGATGTCGAATATGACAAATGTCACAATGCTAAATGTCAAAAATAAAAAGTGTCACCATGAAAAATGTCAAAAATGACAAATTTCAAGATGGCAAATATAGATAGATAGTTTATTGAAAATTGAAAATAGGAATTCCTAATATACATATCATATAAAAAAATACAAAAATTTATATATATAGATAACAATAGAATAGAATAGAATAATATCGTTCATCTAAAATTACACAATTTAAAATATAAAAAACATCATTATTATAATTAAAGGTAAAAATTTACACATAACTATTAAAATAAAAATAATTTTTTAAAAGTACCTATCGTACATTGAGTTTAATATGTTTCAACAAATTACTTTTAAACACATATATATTTTCTGACAATTTTACATTATTGGGTAGATTATTATATTGATCAAAACCTTTGTAAATTAAAATTTTCATTGTTCTGCTCAGATTCTGCCTTGGTATATATAAGTTGGCATTATTCCTAGTGTTATAATTGTGTATTTCATTTTGAAATCGAATCAATTCATTAAAATATAGAGGTCCTAAATTATGCAACATTTTATATATAAATACCATGGTCATGTAGAGAAGTCTGTTTTTCACAGAAAGCCATTCAAGAGCAGACAACATAAAATTTATTGGAGTGTAACGGTTGCATCTCAAAATTATCCGCATTGCCCTGTTTTGTAATTTCTGCAAAACATTCAATTTATTTAAATCATAGGAAAACAATATACTGGCACAATAATCAAAATGTGGCTTAATGATTGTATTAAAAACAGTAATTCTGGATTGCATAGAAAGATCTTGGGACACTCTAGAAAAGAAAAACATTTTTTTAGCTATTTTTTTCTAAATATACTCAAAATGAGCATTAAAATTTAAATGATTATCCACAATGAAGCCTAGATATTTTGCCTGCGAGACAATTTCAATTCTTTCCCCATCCACTGTTAAATTTATTTGATCTATATTTAGATTTTTATACTTATGAGGTGTTGAAATAATAAGGGCTTTAGTTTTTTCAACGTTTAACTTTAACTTATTTATCTTTAAGTACGAAGCAATATTATTTAGAGAGTCGTTCATTTTGTTCAATGCTATATTTAAGTCATTGTCACTAATAAACAGCAAAGTGTCGTCCGCAAATAAATGAATCTGTAATGAATCACAATGATGACAGTTATTGATATCATTTATATAAATTAAGAACAATAGAGGACCCAAGATACTTCCCTGCGGTACTCCATGTATAACAGTTTTACTTGATGAACTAGTGTTTCCAATTTTTGTTATTTGTGTTCTGTCTTTTAAATATTCTGTAAACCATTTTAATACATTTCCACAAATCCCATACTGTTCCAGTTTTTTTAGCAAAATAGATCTGTCAATAGTTTCAAAAGCTCTTTTCAAATCTAAAAGCACTACTACGGTGTACAGACCATTATCTAAATTCTGCTTCCAGTGTATTAAATTATATTGAAGTGCCGTTTCACAACTATGTTTTGTTCTAAATCCTGACTGTTTAACAAACAAAAGATTATTTAAATCGAAATAATTAGGCAACTGTTTGTATACTACACTCTCGAGTAATTTTTCCAAACTAGGTAAACTATTGACAGGTCTAAATTCCCAAGACTGAACTGTGTTTGCTACTTTTTCAATGGGTGTTATTACACTAGTCTTTAAAGAACTTGGAAAAGTGCCATATTCAAGAGATGAATTTATAAAATGCAACCAAACATTCCCTATCACTACAAAACATGATTTTATAATTTTAGCATTTAGTACATCAAGTTTAGAACCCTTATTTTTATCTAATTGCCGAATAAACTGCCTAAGTTCCTGTAAGCTAATCAAATCAAAGTTATCAAAAATAGCATCTGTATACCTTTCATGATTATTAATACTATTTTGATTATCAATATTATCAACAATATCGTTTATGCTTTCTAAGAAGTATTCATTAAAAGACTCAGAAATTTCGTGTTCATTTTTTATCATTTTTATAGAGCCATTTACATTAAATTTAATGCCATTTAGAAAATTAACATTCATATGTTTAGGATTTATTAACTTTTTTAAAGTTTTCCACATCAAATAAGGGTCGGCCTTATGTTTATCAATGTGGTCAATGAAATATTGCTGTTTTTTTAACTTTAAATTATTAACCACGTCATTTCTCAGTCGTTTGTAATTCTGCCAACTAACTTCATCCCTATTTATTTTAAATAATTTATATGCTTGGTCTCTTTCTTTACTTAGCTGTTTAATATAGTTATCATACCATGGAATATCATTTGATGTGCAATATATTGTCCGAATTGGTGCAAAATCATTTATAATGTTTTCGAATTTTTTAAACAAATCATCATATAACACATTTACATCTGAGCAGTTCAACAAAAAGTTTGTATTCAACAATTTTATATTTATTTTATGTAACTTATCTTCATCAAGAATTCTTATTGTTTTCTGGACAGAATATTTAAAACTATTATTAACATTTTTTAAATTAACGGAAACTACTGAATGATCTGTAAGTTTTGGAATATCATGAACCATAACGATTAAGTCGTCAAAATTTGATACAACATAATCTACCAACGTTTTACTAGTATCAGTAACTCGTGTATAAGACTGAACACATTGTGTGAGGCCAAATATTTCAAATAGTCTTTTTATTTTTAAAGAATAAAATTCATTTGATAAGTAATCTAAGTTAAAATCACCGATAAGTAAACATTTTGATCTACAAAATATATCATCAATAATATTCTCAAGATCATCCAAAAATGTAGCATCACTTGAACTGGGTGAATGATATAAGCATCTCATGAGTATTTTATTTTCGGAATATTCAATTTTTATTATTTTACACCAATAATTGGCTTCAAGCACAAATGTCTTATATACACTATATGAAACATTTTTTCTTACATATAACAAAACACCTCCCGTATGCCTTGATTTGGAGTCACATCTAATAATTGCGTAGTTGCTGATTTCTAGCTCGAAATTTTCTATATCCGAAGTGGTTCTTGATTCACTAAGCAATAACACTGCTGGATTATAACAAATTAAAGTGGCTATGATTTGAGATTTATGTGCTAAGAAACTTTGTGTATTTAAATAGAGAAAGTCAGTATCATATTGTATATTAGGAATCTTTTCTAGTTTAAAGGTTGAGTAGATCTTGTTACTATAGTAGGACGATTATTTATGTATCTTATTAATTTTGTTTGATCTCCCTCCGCTTGCAATTCATCTAACTTTCCTTTAATGTATTTATAATATTCTTGTTGTTTTCTTGTTTGATCTGCAAATACAATTACACTTGGAACTGTTATATTTTTCTTGTTTTTTAATACTTTTATAACATCATCTTTATTTTTTAAAGTAACTTTTAACAGTCTATTTTTTGTCTCCGAATATCTACCAATTCTAGACACTTTCATTTCATTTAGATCAACATCAATTGCATTCAAAATGTTTGTTACTTTTTGCTTATCTTCAATCAACCTGTTTTCTCTTGTAGTTTGAATTGGTTCTTTAACATTTTTTATTATTATATTGGACAATCTTTTTTCTCTTTCCATTACTTCAGCAATAATATCTTCATAAACAATCGGCGAGATTTCTTGATTTCCAATCTTAATTGAATCTATGCTGGTCTTTAGGCTACTAATATCACTTTTTAAACTTTTTATGTCATTAACTAAAACAGACATTGGACTTTCTTCATTTTCACATTCATCACAATAATACTTAACTCTTCTTTTTCTTAGGAGGAAACATCTAAATTCTGTTTCAGAAAGATCACTGCATTTCTTACAAAATTCATTTTTGCACGTATCACATGTTACATACTCTTTTAAATTTTCCAAAGGACATTAGAACATTTTACTGGCATTTTTATTAATTAATAATATTCAATATATTTATGAACGCCACTGGTATACTTAACACTAATAATGTTTGGATTTCTTGTTATCACCTTAATGAGTTCCAGTTTTTATTTTATTTTTTTTAATAGACCAGAAAATTTGCACTTAACTTTTAATTTAGCTACTTTCTTCTATTCATTATTCACTAAAAATCAAAATTCCTTGGAAAATAATGTTTCTGTAATGTTCAGCACTCTTTTAACTTTATGTAGGTACTAAATTTATATACTATTTCACTGTTTTTCCATCTAAAAATGGATCGTAATACAGAGAACACAAAGCACAGTAACAACACGAAACGTTCGACAAAGATGTCAAATGACAAATGTCACAATGCTAAATGTCAAAAATGACAAATTTCAAGATGGCAAATGTCAAAGATGTCAAATGACAAATGTCACAATGCTAAATGTCAAAAATGAAAAGTGTCTCCATGAAAAATGTCAAAAATAACAAATTTCAAGATGGCAAATGTCAAAGATGTCAAATGACAAATGTCACAATGCTAAATGTCAAAAATGAAAAGTGTCACCATGAAAAATGTCAAAAATGACAAATTTTAAGATGGCAAATGTCAAAGATGTCAAATGACGAATGTCACAATGCTAAATGTCAAAAATGAAAAGTGTCACCATGAAAAATGTCAAAAATAACAAATTTCAAGATGGCAAATGTCAAAGATGTCAAATAACAAATGTCACAATGCTAAATGTTAAAAATGAAAAGTGTCACCATGAAAAATGTCAAAAATGACAAATTTCAAGATGGCAAATGTCAAAACTGACAAATGTCACAATGCTAAATGTCAAAAATGATAAGTGTCACCATGAAAAATGTCAAAAATGACAAATTTCAAGATGGCAAATGTCCAAGATGTCAAATGACAAATGTCACAATGCTAAATGTCAAAAATGACAAATTTCAAGATGGCAAATGTCAAAGATGTCAAATGACAAATGTCACAATGCTAAATGTCAAAAATGAAAAGTGTCACCATGAAAAATGTCAAAAATGACAAATTTCAAGATGGCAAATGTCAAAGATGTCAAATGACAAATGTCACAATGCTAAATGTCAAAAATGAAAAGTGTCACCCTGAAAAATGTCAAAAATAACAAATTTCAAGATGGCAAATGTCAAAGATGTCAAATGACAAATGTCACAATGCTAAATGTCAAAAATGAAAAGTGTCACCATGAAAAATGTCAAAAATAACAAATTTCAAGATGGCAAATGTCAAAGATGTCAAATGACAAATGTCAAAAATGAAAAGTGTCACCATGAAAAATGTCAAAAATGACAAATTTCAAGATG
Source organism: Altica lythri (assembly GCA_964028335.1). NCBI lineage: Eukaryota > Metazoa > Arthropoda > Insecta > Coleoptera > Chrysomelidae > Altica > Altica lythri. The sequence continues at coordinate 43,176,333 of OZ034800.1, read as the reverse complement.
GCAAATGTCAAAACTGACAAATGTCACAATGCTAAATGTCAAAAATGATAAGTGTCACCATGAAAAATGTCAAAAATGACAAATTTCAAGATGGCAAATGTCCAAGATGTCAAATGACAAATGTCACAATGCTAAATGTCAAAAATGACAAATTTCAAGATGGCAAATGTCAAAGATGTCAAATGACAAATGTCACAATGCTAAATGTCAAAAATGAAAAGTGTCACCATGAAAAATGTCAAAAATGACAAATTTCAAGATGGCAAATGTCAAAACTCACAAATGTCACAATGCTAAATGTCAAAAATGATAAGTGTCACCATGAAAAATGTCAAAAATGACAAATTTCAAGATGGCAAATGTCAAAACTGACAAATGTCACAATGCTAAATGTCAAAAATGATAAGTGTCACCATGAAAAATGTCAAAAATGACAAGTTTCAAGATGGCAAATGTCAAAGATGTCAAATGACAAATGTCACAATGCTAAATGTCAAAAATGAAAAGTGTCAAAAATGACAAATTTCAAGATGGCAAATGTCTAAGATGTCAAATGACAAATGTCACAATGCTAAATGTCAAAAATGAAAAGTGTCACCGTAAAAAATGTCAAAAATGACAAATTTCAAAATGGCAAATGTCAAGATGTCAAATGACAAATGTCACAATGCTAAATGTCAAAAATGAAAAGTGTCACCATGAAAAATGTCAAAAATGACAAATTTCAAGATGGCAAATGTCAAAGATGTCAAATGACAAATGTCACAATGCTAAATGTCAAAAATGAAAAGTGTCCCCATGAAAAACGTCAATAATGACAAATTTCAAGATGGCAAATGTCAAAGATGTCAAATGACAAATGTCACAATGCTAAATGTCAAAAATGAAAAGTGTCACCATGAAAAATGTCAAAAATGACAAATTTCAAGATGGCAAATGTCAAAGATGTCGAATATGACAAATGTCACAATTCTAAATGTCAAAAATGAAAAGTGTCACCATGAAAAATGTTAAAAATGACAAATTTCAAGATGGCAAATGTCAAAGATGTCAAATGACAAATGTCACAATGCTAAATGTCAAAAATGAAAAGTGTCACCATGAAAAATGTCAAAAATGACAAATTTCAAGATGGCAAATATCAAAGATGTCAAATGACAAATGTCACAATGCTAAATGTCAAAAATGACAAATTTCAAGATGGCAAATGTCAAAGATGTCAAATGACAAATGTCACAGTGCTTAATGTTAAAAATGAAAAGTGTCACCATGAAAAATGACAAAAATGACAAATTTCAAGATGGCAAATGTCAAAGATGTCAAATGACAAATGTTAAAGATGTCAAATGACAAATGTCACAATGCTAAATGTCAAAAATGAAAAGTGTCACCATGAAAAATGTCAAAAATAACAAATTTCAAGATGGCAAATGTCAAAGATGTCAAATGACAAATGTCACAATGCTAAATGTCAAAAATGAAAAGTGTCACCATGAAAAATGTCAAAAATAACAAATTTCAAGATGGCAAATGTCAAAGATGTCAAATGACAAATGTCACAATACTAAATGTCAAAAATGAAAAGTGTCACCATGAAAAATGTCAAAAATAACAAATTTCAAGATGGCAAATGTCAAAGATGTCAAATGACAAATGTCACAATGCTAAATGTCAAAAATGAAAAGTGTCACCATGATAAATGTCAAAAATGACCAATTTCAAGATGGCAAATGTCAAAACTGACAAATGTCACAATGCTAAATGTCAAAAATAATAAGTGTCACCATGAAAAATGTCAAAAATGACAAATTTCAAGATGGCAAATGTCAAAGATGTCAAATGACAAATGTCACAATGCTAAATGTCAAAAATGAAAAGTGTTACCATGAAAAATGTCAAAAATGACAAATTTCAAGATGGCAAATGTCAAAGATGTCAAATGACAAATGTCACAATGCTAAATGTCAAAAATAAAAAGTGTCACCATGAAAAATGTCAAAAATAACAAATTTCAAGATGGCAAATGTCAAAGATGTCAAATGACAAATGTCACAATGCTAAATGTCAAAAATGAAAAGTGTCACCATGAAAAATGTCAAAAATGACAAATTTCAAGATGGCAAATGTCAAAACTGACAAATGTCACAATGCTAAATGTCAAAAATGATAAGTGTCACCATGAAAAATGTCAAAAATGACGGATTTCAAGATGGCAAATGTCCAAGATGTCAAATGACAAATGTCACAATGCTAAATGTCAAAAATGACAAATTTCAAGATGGCAAATGTCAAAGATGTCGAATATGACAAATGTCACAATGCTAAATGTCAAAAATAAAAAGTGTCACCATGAAAAATGTCAAAAATGACAAATTTCAAGATGGCAAATATCAAAGATGTCAAATGACAAATGTCACAATGCTAAATGTCAAAAATGACAAATTTCAAGATGGCAAATGACAAAGATGTCAAATGACAAATGTCACAATGCTAAATGTCAAAAATGAAAAGTGTCACCATGAAAAATGTCAAAAATAACAAATTTCAAGATGGCAAATGTCAAAGATGTCAAATGACAAATGTCACAATGCTAAATGTCAAAAATGAAAAGTGTCACCATGAAAAATGTCAAAAATGACAAATTTCAAGATGGCAAATGTCAAAGATGTCAAATGACAAATGTCACAATGCTAAATGTCAAAAATGAAAAGTGTCACCATGAAAAATGTCAAAAATAACAAATTTCAAGATGGCAAATGTCAAAGATGTCTAATGACAAATGTCACAATGCTAAATGTCAAAAATGAAAAGTGTCACCATGAAAAATGTCAAAAGTGACAAATTTCAAGATGGCAAATGTCAAAACTGACAAATGTCACAATGCTAAATGTCAAAAATGATAAGTGTCACCATGAAAAAGGTCAAAAATGACAAATTTCAAGATGGCAAATGTCCAAGATGTCAAATGACAAATGTCACAATGCTAAATGTCAAAAATGACAAATTTCAAGATGGCAAATGTCAAAGATGTCAAATGACAAATGTCACAATGCTAAATGTCAAAAATGAAAAGTGTCACCATGAAAAATGTCAAAAATGACAAATTTCAAGATGGCAAATGTCAAAGATGTCAAATGACAAATGTCACAATGCTAAATGTCAAAAATTAAAAGTGTCACCATGAAAAATGTCAAAAATGACAAATTTCAAGATGGCAAATGTCAAAACTGACAAATGTCACAATGCTAAATGTCAAAAATGATAAGTGTCACCATGAAAAATGTCAAAAATGACAAATTTCAAGATGGCAAATGTCCAAGATGTCAAATGACAAATGTCACAATGCTAAATGTCAAAAATGAAAAGTGTCACCATAAAAAATGTCAAAATGACAAATTTCAAGATGGCAAATGTCAAAGATGTCAAATGACAAATGTCACAATGCTAAATGTCAAAAATGAAAAGTGTCCCCATGAAAAACTTCAATAATGACAAATTTCAAAATGGCAAATGTCAAAGATGTCAAATGACAAATGTCACAATGCTAAATGTCAAAAATGAAAAGTGTCACCATGAAAAATGTCAAAAATGACAAATTTCAAGATGGCAAATGTCAAAGATGTCGAATATGACAAATGTCACAATGCTAAATGTCAAAAATGAAAAGTGTCACCATGAAAAATGTCAAAAATGACAAATTTCAAGATGGCAAATGTCAAAGATGTCAAATGACAAATGTCACAATGCTAAATGTTAAAAATGAAAAGTGTCACCATGAAAAATGTCAAAAATGACAAATTTCAAGATGGCAAATGTCAAAGATGTCAAATGACAAATGTCACAATGCTAAATGTCAAAAATAAAAAGTGTCACCATGAAAAATGTCAAAAATAACAAATTTCAAGATGCAAATGTCAAAGATGTCAAATGACAAATGTCACAATGCTAAATGTCAAAAATGAAAAGTGTCACCATGAAAAATGTCAAAAATGACAAATTTCAAGATGGCAAATGTCAAAGATGTCAAATGACAAATGTCACAATGCTAAATGTCAAAAATGAAAAGTGTCACCATGAAAAATGTCAAAAATAACAAATTTCAAGATTGCAAATGTCAAAGATGTCGAATGAGAAATGTCACAATGCTAAATGTCAAAAATGAAAAGTGTCACCATGAAAAATGTCAAAAATGACAAATTTCAAGATGGCAAATGTCAAAACTGACAAATGTCACAATGCTAAATGTCAAAAATGATAAGTGTCACCATGAAAAATGTCAAAAATGACAAATTTCAAGATGGCAAATGTCCAAGATGTCAAATGACAAATGTCACAATGCTAAATGTCAAAAATGACAAATGTCAAAGATGTCAAATGACAAATGTCACAATGCTAAATGTCAAAAATGACAAATGTCAAAGATGTCAAATGACAAATGTCACAATGCTAAATGTCAAAAATGAAAAGTGTCACCATGAAAAATGTCAAAAATGACAAATTTCAAGATGGCAAATGTCAAAGATATCAAATGACAAATGTCACAATGCTAAATGTCAAAAATGAGAAGTGTCACCATGAAAAATGTCAAAAATAACAAATTTTAAGATGGCAAATGTCAAATGACAAATGTCACAATGCTAAATGTCAAGAATGAAAAGTGTCACCATGAAAAATGTCAAAAATGACAAATTTCAAGATGGCAAATGTCAAAACTGACAAATGTCACAATGCTAAATGTCAAAAATGATAAGTGTCACCATGAAAAATGTCAAAAATGACAAATTTCAAGATGGTAAATGTCCAAGATGTCAAATGAGAAATGTCACAATGCTAAATGTCAAAAATGACAAATTTCAAAATGGCAAATGTCAAAGATGTCGAATATGACAAATGTCACTATGCTAAATGTCAAAAATGAAAAAAGTCACCATGAAAAATGTCAAAAATGACAAACTTCAAGATGGCAAATATCAAAGATGTCAAATGACAAATGTCACAATGCTTACTGTCAAAAATGACAAATTTCAAGATGGCAAATATCAAAGATGTCAAATGACAAATGTCACAATGCTTACTGTCAAAAATAACAAATTTCAAGATGGCAAATGTCAAAGATGTCAAATGACAAATGTCACAATGCTAAATGTCAAAAATGAAAAGTGTCACCATGAAAAATGTCAAAAATGACAAATTTCAAGATGGCAAATGTCAAAGATGTCAAATGACAAATGTCACAATGCTAAATGTCAAAAATGAAAAGTGTCATCATGAAAAATGTCAAAAATAACAAATTTCAAGATGCCAAATGTCAAAGATGTCAAATGACAAATGTCACAACGCTAAATGTCAAAAATGAAAAGTGTCACCATGAAAAAATTCAAAAATGACAAATTTCAAGATGGCAAATATCAAAGATGTCAAATGACAAATGTCACAATGCTAAATGTCAAAAATGAAAAGTGTCACCATGAAAAATGTCAAAAATAACAAATTTCAAGATGGCAAATGTCAAAGATGTCAAATGACAAATGTCACAATGCTAAATGTCAAAAATGAAAAGTGTCACCATAAAAAATGTCAAAAATGACAAATTTCAAGATGGCAAATGTCAAAACTGACAAATGTCACAATGCTAAATGTCAAAAATGATAAGTGTCACCATGAAAATCGTCAAAAATGACAAATTTCAAGATAACAAATGTCCAAGATGTCAAATGACAAATGTCACAATGCTAAATGTCAAAAATGACAAATTTCAAGATGGCAAATGTCAAAGATGTCAAATGATAAATGTCACAATGCTAAATGTCAAAAATGAAAAGTGTCACCATGAAAAATATCAAAAATGACAAATTTCAAGATGGCAAATGTCAAAGATGTCAAATGACAAATGTCACAATGCTAAATGTCAAAAATGAAAAGTGTCACCATGAAAAATGTCAAAAATAACAAATTTCAAGATGGCAAATGTCAAAGATGTCAAATGACAAATGTCACAATGCTAAATGTCAAAAATGAAAAGTGTCACCATGAAAAATGTCAAAAATGACAAATTTCAAGATGGCAAATGTCAAAGATGTCAAATGACAAATGTCACAATGCTAAATGTCAAAAATGAAAAGTGTCACCATGAAAAAAGTCAAAAATGACAAATTTCAAGATGGCAAATATCAAAGATGTCAAATGACAAATGTCACAATGCTAAATGTCAAAAATGAAAAGTGTCACCATGAAAAATGTCAAAAATGACAAATTTCAAGATGGCAAATGTCCAAGATGTCAAATGACAAATGTCACAATGCTAAATTTCAAAAATGAGAAATTTCAAGATGGCAAATGTCAAAGATGTCAAATGACAAATGTCACAATGCTAAATGTTATAAATGAAAAGTGTCACCATGAAAAATGTCAAAAATGACAAATTTCAAGATGGCAAATGTCAAAGATGTCAAATGACAAATGTCACAATGCTAAATGTCAAAAATGAAAAGTGTCACCATGAAAAATGTCAAAAATGACAAATTTCAAGATGGCAAATGTCAAAGATGTCAAATGACAAATGTCACAATGCTAAATGTCAAAAATAAAAAGTCTCACCATGAAAAATGTCAAAAATGACAAATTTCAAGATGGCAAATGTCAAAGATGACAAATGTCACAATGCTAAATGTCAAAAATGAAAAGTGTCACCATGAAAAATGTCAAAAATGACAAATTTCAAGATGGCAAATGTCAAAACTGACAAATGTCACAATGCTAAATGTCAAAAATGATAAGTGTCACCATGAAAAATGTTAAAAATGACAAATTTCAAGATGGCAAATGTCCAAGATGTCAAATGACAAATGTCACAATGCTAAATGTCAAAAATGAAAAGTGTCACCATGAAAAATGTCAAAAATGACAAATTTTAAGATGGCAAATGTCAAAACTGACAAATGTCACAATGCTAAATGTCAAAAATGATAAGTGTCACCATGAAAAATGTCAAAAATGACAAATTTCAAGATGGCAAATGTCCAAGATGTCAAATGACAAATGTCACAATGCTAAATGTCAAAAATGACAAATTTCAATATGGCAAATGTCCAAGATGTCAAATGACAAATGTCACAATGCTAAATGTCAAAAATGAAAAGTGTCACAATGAAAAATGTCAAAAATGACAAATTTCAAGATGGCAAATGTCAAAGATGTCAAATGACAAATGTCACAATGCTAAATGTCAAAAATGAAAAGTGTCACCCTGAAAAATGTCAAAAATAACAAATTTCAAGATGGCAAATGTCAAAGATGTCAAATGACAAATGTCACAATGCTAAATGTCAAAAATGAAAAGTGTCACCATGAAAAATGTCAAAAATGACAAATTTCAAGATGGCAAATGTCAAAGATGTCAAATGACAAATGTCACAATGCTAAATGTCAAAAATGACAAATTTTAAGATGGCAAATGTCAAAGATGTCAAATGACAAATGTCACAATGCTAAATGTCAAAAATGAAAAGTGTCACCATGAAAAATGTCAAAAATGACAAATTTCAAGATGGCAAATGTCCAAGATGTCAAATGACAAATGTCACAATGCTAAATGTCAAAAATGACAAATTTCAAGATGGCAAATGTCAAAGATGTCAAATGACAAATGTCACAATGCTAAATGTCAAAAATGAAAAGTATCACCATGAAAAATGTCAAAAATGACAAATTTCAAGATGGCAAATGTCAAAGATGTTAAATGACAAATGTCACAATGCTAAATATCACAAATGAAAAGTGTCACCATGAAAAATGTCAAAAATGACAAATTTCAAGATGGCAAATGTCAAAGATGTTAAATGACAAATGTCACAATGCTAAATATCACAAATGAAAAGTGTCACCATGAAAAATGTCAAAAATGACAAACTTCAAGATGGCAAATGTCAAAGATGTCAAATGACAAATGTCACAATGCTAAATGTCAAAAATGAAAAGTGTCACCATAAAAAATGTCAAAAATAACAAATTTCAAGATGGCAAATGTCAAAGATGTCAAATGACAAATGTCACAATGCTAAATGTCAAAAATGAAAAGTGTCACCATAAAAAATGTCAAAAATAACAAATTTCAAGATGGCAAATGTCAAAGATGTCAAATGACAAATGACAAATGTCAAAAATGAAAAGTGTCACCATAAAAAATGTCAAAAATGACAAATTTCAAGATGGCAAATGTCAAAACTGATAAATGTCACAATGATAAATGTCAAAAATGATAAGTGTCACCATGAAAAATGTCAAAAATGACAAATTTCAAGATGGCAAATGTCCAAGATGTCAAATGACAAATGTCACAATGCTAAATGTCAAAAATGACAAATTTCAAGATGGCAAATGTCAAAGATGTCAAATGACAAATGTCACAATGCTAAATGTCAAAAATGAAAAGTGTCACCATGAAAAATGTCATAAATGACAAATTTTAAGATGGCAAATGTCAAAGATGTTAAATGACAAATGTCACAATGCTAAATATCACAAATGAAAAGTGTCACCATGAAAAATGTCAAAAATGACAAATTTCAAGATGGCAAATGTCAAAGATGTCAAATGACAAATGTCACAATGCTAAATGTCAAAAATCAAAAGTGTCACCATAAAAAATGTCAAAAATAACAAATTTCAAGATGGCAAATGTCAAAGATGTCAAATGACAAATGTCAAAAATGAAAAGTGTCACCATGAAAAATGTCAAAAATGACAAATTTCAAGATGGCAAATGTCAAAACTGACAAATGTCACAATGCTAAATGTCAAAAATGATAAGTGTCACCATGAAAAATGTCAAAAATGACAAATTTCAAGATGGCAAATGTCCAAGATGTCAAATGACAAATGTCACAATGCTAAATGTCAAAAATGACAAATTTCAAGATGGCAAATGTCAAAGATGTCAAATGACAAATGTCACAATGCTAAATGTCAAAAATGAAAAGTGTCACCATGAAAAATGTCAAAAATGACAAATTTCAAGATGGTAAATGTCAAAGATGTCAAATGTCACAATGCTAAATGTCAAAAATGAAAAGTGTCACCATGAAAAATGTCAAAAATGACAAATTTCAAGATGGCAAATGTCAAAACTGACAAATGTCACAATGCTAAATGTCAAAAATGATAAGTGTCACCATGAAAAATGTTAAAAATGACAAATTTCAAGATGGCAAATGTCCAAGATGTCAAATGACAAATGTCACAATGCTAAATGTCAAAAATGAAAAGTGTCACCATGAAAAATGTCAAAAATGACAAATTTTAAGATGGCAAATGTCAAAACTGACAAATGTCACAATGCTAAATGTCAAAAATGATAAGTGTCACCATGAAAAATGTCAAAAATGACAAATTTCAAGATGGCAAATGTCCAAGATGTCAAATGACAAATGTCACAATGCTAAATGTCAAAAATGACAAATTTCAATATGGCAAATGTCCAAGATGTCAAATGACAAATGTCACAATGCTAAATGTCAAAAATGAAAAGTGTCACAATGAAAAATGTCAAAAATGACAAATTTCAAGATGGCAAATGTCAAAGATGTCAAATGACAAATGTCACAATGCTAAATGTCAAAAATGAAAAGTGTCACCCTGAAAAATGTCAAAAATAACAAATTTCAAGATGGCAAATGCCAAAGATGTCAAATGACAAATGTCACAATGCTAAATGTCAAAAATGAAAAGTGTCACCATGAAAAATGTCAAAAATGACAAATTTCAAGATGGCAAATGTCAAAGATGTCAAATGACAAATGTCACAATGCTAAATGTCAAAAATGACAAATTTTAAGATGGCAAATGTCAAAGATGTCAAATGACAAATGTCACAATGCTAAATGTCAAAAATGAAAAGTGTCACCATGAAAAATGTCAAAAATGACAAATTTCAAGATGGCAAATGTCCAAGATGTCAAATGACAAATGTCACAATGCTAAATGTCAAAAATGACAAATTTCAAGATGGCAAATGTCAAAGATGTCAAATGACAAATGTCACAATGCTAAATGTCAAAAATGAAAAGTATCACCATGAAAAATGTCAAAAATGACAAATTTCAAGATGGCAAATGTCAAAGATGTTAAATGACAAATGTCACAATGCTAAATATCACAAATGAAAAGTGTCACCATGAAAAATGTCAAAAATGACAAATTTCAAGATGGCAAATGTCAAAGATGTTAAATGACAAATGTCACAATGCTAAATATTACAAATGAAAAGTGTCACCATGAAAAATGTCAAAAATGACAAACTTCAAGATGGCAAATGTCAAAGATGTCAAATGACAAATGTCACAATGCTAAATGTCAAAAATGAAAAGTGTCACCATAAAAAATGTCAAAAATAACAAATTTCAAGATGGCAAATGTCAAAGATGTCAAATGACAAATGTCACAATGCTAAATGTCAAAAATGAAAAGTGTCACCATAAAAAATGTCAAAAATAACAAATTTCAAGATGGCAAATGTCAAAGATGTCAAATGACAAATGACAAATGTCAAAAATGAAAAGTGTCACCATGAAAAATGTCAAAAATGACAAATTTCAAGATGGCAAATGTCAAAACTGATAAATGTCACAATGCTAAATGTCAAAAATGATAAGTGTCACCATGAAAAATGTCAAAAATGACAAATTTCAAGATGGCAAATGTCCAAGATGTCAAATGACAAATGTCACAATGCTAAATGTCAAAAATGACAAATTTCAAGATGGCAAATGTCAAAGATGTCAAATGACAAATGTCACAATGCTAAATGTCAAAAATGAAAAGTGTCACCATGAAAAATGTCATAAATGACAAATTTTAAGATGGCAAATGTCAAAGATGTTAAATGACAAATGTCACAATGCTAAATATCACAAATGAAAAGTGTCACCATGAAAAATGTCAAAAATGACAAATTTCAAGATGGCAAATGTCAAAGATGTCAAATGACAAATGTCACAATGCTAAATGTCAAAAATCAAAAGTGTCACCATAAAAAATGTCAAAAATAACAAATTTCAAGATGGCAAATGTCAAAGATGTCAAATGACAAATGTCAAAAATGAAAAGTGTCACCATGAAAAATGTCAAAAATGACAAATTTCAAGATGGCAAATGTCAAAACTGACAAATGTCACAATGCTAAATGTCAAAAATGATAAGTGTCACCATGAAAAATGTCACAATGCTAAATGTCAAAAATGACAAATTTCAAGATGGCAAATGTCAAAGATGTCAAAGATGTCAAATGACAAATGTCACAATGCTAAATGTCAAAAATGAAAAGTGTCACCATGAAAAATGTCAAAAATGACAAATTTCAAGATGGTAAATGTCAAAGATGTCAAATGACAAATGTCACAATGCTAAATGTCAAAAATGAAAAGTGTCACCATGAAAAATGTCAAAAATGACAAATTTCAAGATGGCAAATGTCAAAACTGACAAATGTCACAATGCTAAATGTCAAAAATGATAAGTGTCACCATGAAAAATGTCAAAAATGACAAATTTCAAGATGGCAAATGTCCAAGATGTCAAATGACAAATGTCACAATGCTAAATGTCAAAAATGAAAAGTGTCACCATAAAAAATGTCAAAAATAACAAATTTTAAGATAGCAAATGTCAAAGATGTCAAATGACAAATGTCACAATGCTAAATGTCAAAAATGAAAAGTGTCAAAAATGACAAATTTCAAGATGGCAAATGTCTAAGATGTCAAATGACAAATGTCACAATGCTAAATGTCAAAAATGAAAAGTGTCACCGTGAAAAATGTCAAAAATGACAAATTTCAAGATGGCAAATGTCAAAGATGTCAAATGACAAATGTCACAATGCTAAATGTCAAAAATGAAAAGTGTCCCCATGAAAAATGTCAATAATGACAAATTTCAAGATGGCAAATGTCAAAGATGTCAAATGACAAATGTCACAATGCTAAATGTCAAAAATAAAAAGTGTCACCATGAAAAATGTCAAAAATGACAAATTTCAAGATGGCAAATATCAAAGATGTCGAATATGACAAATGTCACAATGCTAAATGTCAAAAATGAAAAGTGTCACCATGAAAAATGTCAAAAATGACAAATTTCAAGATGGCAAATGTCAAAAATGTCAAATGACAAATGTCACAATGCTAAATCTCAAAAATGAAAAGTGTCACCATGAAAAATGTCAAAAATGACAAATTTCAAGATGGCAAATATCAAAGATGTCAAATGCCAAATGTCACAATGCTAAATGTCAAAAATGACAAATTTCAAGATGGCAAATGTCAAAGATGTCAAATGACAAATGTCACAATGCTAAATGTCAAAAATGAAAAGTGTCACCATGAAAAATGTCAAAAATGACAAATTTCAAGATGGCAAATGTCCAAGATGTCAAATGACAAATGTCACAATGCTAAATGTCAAAAATAACAAATTTCAAGATGGCAAATGTCAAAGATGTCAAATGACAAATGTCACAATGCTAAATGTCAAAAATGAAAAGTGTCACCATGAAAAATGTCAAAAATGACAAATTTCAAGATGGCAAATGTCAAAGATGTCAAATGACAAATGTCACAATGCTAAATGTCAAAAATGACAAATTTCAAGATGGCAAATGTCAAAGATGTCAAATGACAAATGTCACAATGTTAAATGTCAAAAATGAAAAGTGTTACCATGAAAAATGTCAAAAATGACAAATTTCAAGATGGCAAATGTCCAAGATGTCAAATGACAAATGTCACAATGCTAAATGTCAAAAATGACAAATTTTAAGATGGCAAATGTCAAAGATGTCAAATGACAAATGTCACAATGCTAAATGTCAAAAATGAAAAGTGTCACCATGAAAAATGTCAAAAATGACAAATTTCAAGATGGCAAATGTCAAAGATGTTAAATGACAAATGTCACAATGCTAAATATCACAAATGAAAAGTGTCACCATGAAAAATGTCAAAAATGACAAATTTCAAGATGGCAAATGTCAAAGATGTTAAATGACAAATGTCACAATGCTAAATATCACAAATGAAAAGTGTCACCATGAAAAATGTCAAAAATGACAAATTTCAAGATGGCAAGTGTCAAAGATGTCAAATGACAAATGTCACAATGCTAAATGTCAAAAATGAAAAGTGTCACCATAAAAAATGTCAAAAATAACAAATTTCAAGATGGCAAATGTCAAAGATGTCAAATGACAAATGTCACAATGCTAAATGTCAAAAATGAAAAGTGTCACCATAAAAAATGTCAAAAATAACAAATTTCAAGATGGCAAATGTCAAAGATGTCAAATGACAAATGTCAAAAATGAAAAGTGTCACCATGAAAAATGTCAAAAATGACAAATTTCAAGATGGCAAATGTCAAAACTGACAAATGTCACAATGCTAAATGTCAAAAATGATAAGTGTCACCATGAAAAATGTCAAAAATGACAAATTTCAAGATGGCAAATGTCCAAGATGTCAAATGACAAATGTCACAATGCTAAATGTCAAAAATGACAAATTTCAAGATGGCAAATATCAAAGATGTCAAATGACAAATGTCACAATGCTAAATGTCAAAAATGAAAAGTGTCACCATGAAAAATGTCATAAATGACAAATTTCAAGATGGCAAATGTCAAAGATGTTAAATGACAAATGTCACAATGCTAAATATCACAAATGAAAAGTGTCACCATGAAAAATGTCAAAAATGACAAATTTCAAGATGGCAAATGTCAAAGATGTCAAATGACAAATGTCACAATGCTAAATGTCAAAAATCAAAAGTGTCACCATAAAAAATGTCAAAAATAACAAATTTCAAGATGGCAAATGTCAAAGATGTCAAATGACAAATGTCAAAAATGAAAAGTGTCACCATGAAAAATGTCAAAAATGACAAATTTCAAGATGGCAAATGTCAAAACTGACAAATGTCACAATGCTAAATGTCAAAAATGATAAGTGTCACCATGAAAAATGTCAAAAATGACAAATTTCAAGATGGCAAATGTCCAAGATGTCAAATGACAAATGTCACAATGCTAAATGTCAAAAATGACAAATTTCAAGATGGCAAATGTCAAAGATGTCAAATGACAAATGTCACAATGCTAAATGTCAAAAATGAAAAGTGTCACCATGAAAAATGTCAAAATTGACAAATTTCAAGATGGCAAATGTCAAAGATGTCAAATGACAAATGTCACAATGCTAAATGTCAAAAATGAAAAGTGTCACCATGAAAAATGTCAAAAATGACAAATTTCAAGATGGCAAATGTCAAAACTGACAAATGTCACAATGCTAAATGTCAAAAATGATAAGTGTCACCATGAAAAATGTCAAAAATGACAAATTTCAAGATGGCAAATGTCCAAGATGTCAAATGACAAATGTCACAATGCTAAATGTCAAAAATGAAAAGTGTCACCATAAAAAATGTCAAAAATGACAAATTTTAAGATAGCAAATGTCAAAGATGTCAAATGACAAATGTCACAATGCTAAATGTCAAAAATGAAAAGTGTCAAAAATGACAAATTTCAAGATGGCAAATGTCTAAGATGTCAAATGACAAATGTCACAATGCTAAATGTCAAAAATGAAAAGTGTCACCGTGAAAAATGTCAAAAATGACAAATTTCAAGATGGCAAATGTCAAAGATGTCAAATGACAAATGTCACAATGCTAAATGTCAAAAATGAAAAGTGTCACCATAAAAAATGTCAAAATGACAAATTTCAAGATGGCAAATGTCAAAGATGTCAAATGACAAATGTCACAATGCTAAATGTCAAAAATGAAAAGTGTCCCCATGAAAAATGTCAATAATGACAAATTTCAAGATGGCAAATGTCAAAGATGTCAAATGACAAATGTCACAATGCTAAATGTCAAAAATGAAAAGTGTCACCATGAAAAATGTCAAAAATGACAAATTTCAAGATGGCAAATATCAAAGATGTCGAATATGACAAATGTCACAATGCTAAATGTCAAAAATGAAAAGTGTCACCATGAAAAATGTCAAAAATGACAAATTTCAAGATGGCAAATGTCAAAGATGTCAAATGACAAATGTCACAATGCTAAATGTCAAAAATAAAAAGTGTCACCATGAAAAATGTCAAAAATGACAAATTTCAAGATGGCAAATATCAAAGATGTCAAATGCCAAATGTCACAATGCGAAATGTCAAAAATGACAAATTTCAAGATGGCAAATGTCAAAGATGTCAAATGACAAATGTCACAATGCTAAATGTCAAAAATGAAAAGTGTCACCATGAAAAATGTCAAAAATGACAAATTTCAAGATGGCAAATGTCAAAGATGTCAAATGACAAATGTCACAATGCTAAATGTCAAAAATGAAAAGTGTCACCATGAAAAATGTCAAAAATGACAAATTTCAAGATGGCAAATGTCAAAACTGACAAATGTCACAATGCTAAATGTCAAAAATGATAAGTGTCACCATGAAAAATGTCAAAAATGACAAATTTCAAGATCCCAAATGTCCAAGATGTCAAATGACAAATGTCACAATGCTAAATGTCAAAAATGAAAAGTGTCACCATAAAAAATGTCAAAAATGACAAATTTTAAGATAGCAAATGTCAAAGATGTCAAATGACAAATGTCACAATGCTAAATGTCAAAAATGAAAAGTGTCAAAAATGACAAATTTCAAGATGGCAAATGTCTAAGATGTCAAATGACAAATGTCACAATGCTAAATGTCAAAAATGAAAAGTGTCACCGTGAAAAATGTCAAAAATGACAAATTTCAAGATGGCAAATGTCAAAGATGTCAAATGACAAATGTCACAATGCTAAATGTCAAAAATGAAAAGTGTCACCATAAAAAATGTCAAAATGACAAATTTCAAGATGGCAAATGTCAAAGATGTCAAATGACAAATGTCACAATGCTAAATGTCAAAAATGAAAAGTGTCCCCATGAAAAATGTCAATAATGACAAATTTCAAGATGGCAAATGTCAAAGATGTCAAATGACAAATGTCACAATGCTAAATGTCAAAAATGAAAAGTGTCACCATGAAAAATGTCAAAAATGACAAATTTCAAGATGGCAAATATCAAAAATGTCGAATATGACAAATGTCACAATGCTAAATGTCAAAAATGACAAATTTCAAGATGGCAAATGTCAAAGATGTCAAATGACAAATGTCACAATGCTAAATGTCAAAAATAAAAAGTGTCACCATGAAAAATATCAAAAATAACAAATTTCAAGATGCAAATGTCGAAGATGTCAAATGACAAATGTCACAATGCTAAATGTCAAAAATGAAAAGTGTCACCATGAAAAATGTCAAAAATGACAAATTTCAAGATGGCAAATGTCAAAGATGTCAAATGACAAATGTCACAATGCTAAATGTCAAAAATGAAAAGTGTCACCATGAAAAATGCCAAAAATAACAAATTTCAAGATTGCAAATGTCAAAGATGTCGAATGAGAAATGTCACAATGCTAAATGTCAAAAATGAAAAGTGTCACCATGAAAAATGTCAAAAATGACAAATTTCAAGATGGCAAATGTCAAAACTGACAAATGTCACAATGCTAAATGTCAAAAATGATAAGTGTCACCATGAAAAATGTCAAAAATGACAAATTTCAAGATGGCAAATGTCCAAGATGTCAAGTGACAAATGTCACAATGCTAAATGTCAAAAAGGACAAATGTCAAAGATGTCAAATGACAAATGTCACAATGCTAAATGTCAAAAATGAAAAGTGTCACCATGAAAAATGTCAAAAATGACAAATTTCAAGATGTCAAATGACAAATGTCACAATGCTAAATGTCAAAAATGAGAAGTGTCACCATGAAAAATGTCAAAAATAACAAATTTTAAGATGGCAAATGTCAAATGACAAATGTCACAATGCTAAATGTCAAGAATAAAAAGTGTCACCATGAAAAATGTCAAAAATGACAAATTTCAAGATGGCAAATGTCAAAACTGACAAATGTCACAATGCTATATGTCAAAAATGATAAGTGTCACCATGAAAAATGTCAAAAATGACAAATTTCAAGATGGCAAATGTCCAAGATGTCAAATGACAAATGTCACAATGCTAAATGTCAAAAATGACAAATTTCAAAATGGCAAATGTCAAAGATGTCGAATATGACAAATGTCACTATGCTAAATGTCAAAAATGAAAAAAGTCACCATGAAAAATGTCAAAAATGACAAACTTCAAGATGGCAAATATCAAAGATGTCAAATGACAAATGTCACAATGCTTACTGTCAAAAATGACAAATTTCAAGATGGCAAATATCAAAGATGTCAAATGACAAATGTCACAATGCTTACTGTCAAAAATGACAAATTTCAAGATGGCAAATGTCAAAGATGTCAAATGACAAATGTCACAATGCTAAATGTCAAAAATGAAAAGTGTCAACATGAAAAATGTCAAAAATGACAAATTTCAAGATGGCAAATGTCAAAGATGTCAAATGACAAATGTCACAATGCTAAATGTCAAAAATGAAAAGTGTCACCATGAAAAATGTCAAAAACAACAAATTTTAAGATGGCAAATGTCAAAGATGACAAATGACAAATGTGACAACGCTAAATGTCAAAAATGAAAAGTGTCACCATGAAAAAAGTCAAAAATGACAAATTTCAAGATGGCAAATATTAAAGATGTCAAATGACAAATGTCACAATGCTAAATGTCAAAAATGAAAAGTGTCACCATGAAAAATGTCAAAAATAACAAATTTCAAGATGGCAAATGTCAAAGATGTCAAATGACAAATGTCACAATGCTAAATGTCAAAAATGAAAAGTGTCACCATGAAAAATGTCAAAAATGACAAATTTCAAGATGGCAAATGTCAAAACTGACAAATGTCACAATGCTAAATGTCAAAAATGATAAGTGTCACCATGACAATCGTCAAAAATGACAAATTTCAAGAAAACAAATGTCCAAGATGTCATATGACAAATGTCACAATGCTAAATGTCAAAAATGACAAATTTCAAGATGGCAAATGTCAAAGATGTCAAACGACAAATGTCACAATGCTAAATGTCAAAAATGAAAAGTGTCACCATGAAAAATATCAAAAATGACAAATTTCAAGATGGCAAATGTCAAAGATGTCAAATGACAAATGTCACAATGCTAAATGTCAAAAATGAAAAGTGTCACCATGAAAAATGTCAAAAATAACAAATTTCAAGATGGCAAATGTCAAAGATGTCAAATGAAAAATGTCACAATGCTAAATGTCAAAAATGAAAAGTGTCACCATGAAAAATGTCAAAAATGACAAATTTCAAGATGGCAAATGTCAAAGATGTCAAATGACAAATGTCACAATGCTAAATGTCAAAAATGAAAAGTGTCACCATGAAAAAAGTTAAAAATGACAAATTTCAAGATGGCAAATATCAAAGATGTCAAATGACAAATGTCACAATGCTAAACGTCAAAAATGAAAAGTGTCACTATGAAAAATGTCAAAAATGACAAATTTCAAGATGGCAAATGTCCAAGATGTCAAATGACAAATGTCACAATGCTAAATTTCAAAAATGAGAAATTTCAAGATGGCAAATGTCAAAGATGTCAAATGACAAATGTAACAATGCTAAATGTCATAAATGAAAAATGTCAAAAATGACAAATTTCAAGATGGCAAATGTCAAAGATGTCAAATGACAAATGTCACAATGCTAAATGTCAAAAATGAAAAGTGTCACCATGAAAAATGTCAAAAATAACAAATTTCAAGATGGCAAATGTCAAAGATGTCAAATGACAAATGTCACAATGCTAAATGTCAAAAATGAAAAGTGTCACCATGAAAAATGTCAAAAATGACAAATTTCAAGATGGCAAATGTCAAAGATGTCAAATGACAAATGTCACAATGCTAAATCTCAAAAATGAAAAGTGTCACCATGAAAAATGTCAAAAATGACAAATTTCAAGATGGCAAATGTCAAAGATGTCAAATGACAAATGTCACAATGCTAAATGTCGAAAATGAAAAGTGTCACCATGAAAAATGTCGAAAATAACAAATTTTAAGATGGCAAATGTCAAAGATGTTAAATCACAAATGTCACAATGCTAAATGTCAAAAATGAAAAGTGTCACCATGAAAAATGTAAAAATAACAAATTTCAAGATGGCAAATGTCAAAGATGTCAAATGACAAATGTCACAACGCTAAATGTCAAAAATGAAAAGTGTCACCATGAAAAAAGTCAAAAATGACAAATTTCAAGATGGCAAATATCAAAGATGTCAAATGACAAATGTCACAATGCTAAATGTCAAAAATGAAAAGTGTCACCATGAAAAATGTCAAAAATAACAAACTTCAAGATGGCAAATGTCAAAGATGTCAAATGACAAATGTCACAATGCTAAATGTCAAAAATGAAAAGTGTCACCATGAAAAATGTCAAAAATGACAAATTTCAAGATGGCAAATGTCAAAACTGACAAATGTCACAATGCTAAATGTCAAAAATGATAAGTGTCACCATGAAAATCGTCAAAAATGACAAATTTCAAGATAACAAATGTCCAAGATGTCAAATGACAAATGTCACAATGCTAAATGTCAAAAATGACAAATTTCAAGATGGCAAATGTCAAAGATGTCAAATGACAAATGTCACAATGCTAAATGTCAAAAATGAAAAGTGTCACCATGAAAAATATCAAAAATGACAAATTTCAAGATGGCAAATGTCAAAGATGTCAAATGACAAATGTCACAATGCTAAATGTCAAAAATGAAAAGTGTCACCATGAAAAATGTCAAAAATAACAAATTTCAAGATGGCAAATGTCAAAGATGTCAAATGACAAATGTCACAATGCTAAATGTCAAAAATGAAAAGTGTCACCATGAAAAATGTCAAAAATGACAAATTTCAAGATGGCAAATGTCAAAGATGTCAAATGACAAATGTCACAATGCTAAATGTCAAAAATGAAAAGTGTCACCATGAAAAAAGTCAAAAATGACAAATTTCAAGATGGCAAATATCAAAGATGTCAAATGACAAATGTCACAATGCTAAATGTCAAAAATGAAAAGTGTCACCATGAAAAATGTCAAAAATGACAAATTTCAAGATGGCAAATGTCCAAGATGTCAAATGACAAATGTCACAATGCTAAATTTTAAAAATGAGAAATTTCAAGATGGCAAATGTCAAAGATGTCAAATGACAAATGTCACAATGCTAAATGTCATAAATGAAAAGTGTCACCATGAAAAATGTCAAAAATGACAAATTTCAAGATGGCAAATGTCAAAGATGTCAAATGACAAATGTCACAATGCTAGATGTCAAAAATGAAAAGTGTCACCATGAAAAATGTCAAAAATAACAAATTTCAAGATGGCAAATGTCAAAGATGTCAAATGACAAATGTCACAATGCTAAATGTCAAAAATGAAAAGTGTCACCATGAAAAATGTCAAAAATGACAAATTTCAAGATGGCAAATGTCAAAGATGTCAAATGACAAATGTCACAATGCTAAATGTCAAAAATAAAAAGTCTCACCATAAAAAATGTCAAAAATGACAAATTTCAAGATGGCAAATGTCAAAGATGACAAATGTCAAAGATGACAAATGTCACAATGCTAAATGTCAAAAATGAAAAGTGTCACCATGAAAAATGTCAAAAATGACAAATTTCAACATGGCAAATGTCAAAACTGACAAATGTCACAATGCTAAATGTCAAAAATGATAAGTGTCACCATGAAAAATGTTAAAAATGACAAATTTCAAGATGGCAAATGTCCAAGATGTCAAATGACAAATGTCACAATGCTAAATGTCAAAAATGAAAAGTGTCACCATGAAAAATGACAAATTTTAAGATGGCAAATGTCAAAACTGACAAATGTCACAATGCTAAATGTCAAAAATGATAAGTGTCACCATGAAAAATGTCAAAAATGACAAATTTCAAGATGGCAAATGTCCAAGATGTCAAATGACAAATGTCACAATGCCAAATGTCAAAAATGACAAATTTCAATATGGCAAATGTCCAAGATGTCAAATGACAAATGTCACAATGCTAAATGTCAAAAATGAAAAGTGTCACCATGAAAAATGTCAAAAATGACAAATTTCAAGATGGCAAATGTCAAAGATGTCAAATGACAAATGTCACAATGCTAAATGTCAAAAATGAAAAGTGTCACCCTGAAAAATGTCAAAAATAACAAATTTCAAGATGGCAAATGTCAAAGATGTCAAATGACAAATGTCACAATGCTAAATGTCAAAAATGAAAAGTGTCACCATGAAAAATGTCAAAAATGACAAATTTCAAGATGGCAAATGTCAAAACTGACAAATGTCACAATGCTAAATGTCAAAAATGATGTGTCACCATGAAAAATGTCAAAAATGACAAATTCCAAGATGGCAAATGTCCAAGATGTCAAATGACAAATGTCACAATGCTAAATGTCAAAAATGACAAATTTCAAGATGGCAAATGTCAAAGATGTCAAATGACAAATGTGACAATGCTAAATGTCAAAAATGAAAAGTATCACCATGAAAAATGTCAAAAATGACAAATTTCAAGATGGCAAATGTCAAAGATGTCAAATGACAAATGTCACAATGCTAAATGTCAAAAATGAAAAGTGTCACCATGAAAAATGTCAAAAATGACAAATTTCAAGATGGCAAATATCAAAGATGTCAAATGACAAATGTCACAATGCTAAATGTCAAAAATGACAAATTTCAAGATGGCAAATGTCAAAGATGTCAAATGACAAATGTCACAATGCTAAATGTCAAAAATGAAAAGTGTCACCATGAAAAATGTCAAAAATGACAAATTTCAAGATGGCAAATGTCAAAACTGACAAATGTCACAATAATAAATGTCAAAAATGATAAGTGTCACCATGAAAAATGTCAAAAATGACAAATTTCAAGATGGCAAATGTCCAAGATGTCAAATGACAAATGTCACAATGCTAAATGTCAAAAATGACAAATTTTAAGATGGCAAATGTCAAAGATGTCAAATGACAAATGTCACAATGCTAAATGTCAAAAATGAAAAGTGTCACCATGAAAAATGTCAAAAATGACAAATTTCAAGATGGCAAATGTCAAAGATGTCAATGACAAATGTCACAATGCTAAATGTCAAAAATAAAAAGTGTCACCATAAAAAATGTCAAAAATGACAAATTTCAAGATGGCAAATGTCAAAGATGTAAATGACAAATGTCACAATGCTAAATGTCAAAAATGAAAAGTGTCACCATGAAAAATGTCAAAAATGACAAATTTCAAGATGGCAAATGTCAAAACTGACAAATGTCACAATGCTAAATGACAAAAATGATAAGTGTCACCATGAAAAATGTCAAAAATGACAAATTTCAAGATGGCAAATGTCCAAGATGTCAAATGACAAATGTCACAATGCCAAATGTCAAAAATGAAAAGTGTCACCATGAAAAATGTCAAAAATGACAAATTTCAAGATGGCAAATGTCAAAGATGTCAAATGACAAATGTCACAATGCTAAATGTCAAAAACAAAAAGTGTCAAAAATGACAAATTTCAAGATGGCAAATGTCTAAGATGTCAAATGACAAATGTCACAATGCTAAATGTCAAAAATGAAAAGTGTCACCGTGAAAAATGTCAAAAATGACAAATTTTAAGATGGCAAATGACAAATGTCACAATGCTAAATGTCAAAAATGAAAAGTGTCACCATGAAAAATGTCAAAAATGACAAATTTCAAGATGGCAAATGTCAAAACTGACAAATGTCACAATGCTAAATGTCAAAAATGAAAAGTATCACCATAAAAAATGTCAAAAATGACAAATTTCAAGATGGCAAATGTCAAAGATGTCGAATATGACAAATGTCACAATGCTAAATGTCAAAAATGAAAAGTGTCACCATGAAAAATGTCAAAAATGACAAATTTCAAGATGGCAAATGTCAAAGATGTCAAATGACAAATGTCACAATGCTAAATGTCAAAAATGAAAAGTGTCACCATGAAAAATGTCAAAAATGACAAATTTCAAAATGGCAAATGTCAAAGATGTCAAATGACAAATGTCACAATGCTAAATGTCAAAAATGAAAAGTGTCACCATGAAAAATGTCAAAAATAACAAATTTCAAGATGGCAAATGTCAAAGATGTCAAATGACAAATGTCACAATGCTAAATGTCAAAAATGGAAAGTGTCACCATGAAAAATGTCAAAAATGACAAATTTCAAGATGGCAAATGTCAAAGATGTCAAATGACATATGTCACAATGCTAAATGTCAAAAATGAAAAGTGTCACCCTGAAAAATGTCAAAAATAACAAATTTCAAGATGGCAAATGTCAAAGATGTCAAATGTCACAATGCTAAATGTCAAAAATGAAAAGTGTCACCATGAAAAATGTCAAAAATGACAAATTTTAAGATGGCAAATGTCAAAACTGACAAATGTCACAATGCTAAATGTCAAAAATGATAAGTGTCACCATGAAAAATGTCAAAAATGACAAATTTCAAGATGGCAAATGTCCAAGATGTTAAATGACAAATGTCACAATGCTAAATGTCAAAAATGACAAATTTCAAGATGGCAAATGTCAAAGATGTCAAATGACAAATGTCACAATGCTAAATGTCAAAAATGAAAAGTGTCACCATGAAAAATGTCAAAAATGACAAATTTCAAGATGGCAAATGTCAAAGATATCAAATGACAAATGTCACAATGCTAAATGTCAAAAATGAAAAGTGTCACCATGAAAAATGTCAAAAATGACAAATTTCAAGATGGCAAATGTCAAAGTTGTCAAATGACAAATGTCACAATGCTAAATGTCAAAAATGAAAAGTGTCACCATGAAAAATGTCAAAAATGACAAATTTCAAGATGACAAATGTCAAAGATGTCAAATGACAAATGTCACAATGCTAAATGTCAAAAATGAAAAGTGTCCCTATGAAAAATGTCAATAATGAAAAATTTCAAAATGGCAAATGTCAAAGATGTCAAATGACAAATGTCACAATGCTAAATGTCAAAAATGAAAAGTGTCACCATGAAAAATGTCAAAAATGACAAATTTGAAGATGGCAAATGTCAAAGATGTCGAATATGACAAATGTCACAATCCTAGATGTCAAAAATGAAAAGTGTCACCATGAAAAATGTCAATAATGACAAATTTCAAAATGGCAAATGTCAAAGATGTCAAATGACAAATGTCACAATGCTAAATGTCAAAAATGAAAAGTGTCACCATGAAAAATGTCAAAAATGACAAATTTCAAGATGGCAAATATCAAAGATGTCAAATGACAAATGTCACCATGAAAAATGTCAAAAATAACAAACTTCAAGATGGCAAATGTCAAAGATGTCAAATGACAAATGTCACAATGCTAAATGTCAAAAATGAAAAGTGTTACCATGAAAAATGTCAAAAATGACAAATTTCAAGATGACAAATGTCAAAACTGACAAATGTCACAATGCTAAATGTCAAAAATGATAAGTGTCACCATGAAAATCGTCAAAAATGACAAATTTCAAGATAACAAATGTCCAAGATGTCAAATGACAAATGTCACAATGCTAAATGTCAAAAATGACAAATTTCAAGATGGCAAATGTCAAAGATGTCAAATGACAAATGTCACAATGCTAAATGTCAAAAATGAAAAGTGTCACCATGAAAAATATCAAAAATGACAAATTTCAAGATGGCAAATGTCAAAGATGTCAAATGACAAATGTCACAATGCTAAATGTCAAAAATGAAAAGTGTCACCATGAAAAATGTCAAAAATAACAAATTTCAAGATGGCAAATGTCAAAGATGTCAAATGACAAATGTCACAATGCTAAATGTCAAAAATGAAAAGTGTCACCATGAAAAATGTCAAAAATGACAAATTTCAAGATGGCAAATGTCAAAGATGTCAAATGACAAATGTCACAATGCTAAATGTCAAAAATGAAAAGTGTCACCATGAAAAAAGTCAAAAATGACAAATTTCAAGATGGCAAATATCAAAGATGTCAAATGACAAATGTCACAATGCTAAATGTCAAAAATGAAAAGTGTCACCATGAAAAATGTCAAAAATGACAAATTTCAAGATGGCAAATGTCCAAGATGTCAAATGACAAATGTCACAATGCTAAATTTTAAAAATGAGAAATTTCAAGATGGCAAATGTCAAAGATGTCAAATGACAAATGTCACAATGCTAAATGTCATAAATGAAAAGTGTCACCATGAAAAATGTCAAAAATGACAAATTTCAAGATGGCAAATGTCAAAGATGTCAAATGACAAATGTCACAATGCTAGATGTCAAAAATGAAAAGTGTCACCATGAAAAATGTCAAAAATAACAAATTTCAAGATGGCAAATGTCAAAGATGTCAAATGACAAATGTCACAATGCTAAATGTCAAAAATGAAAAGTGTCACCATGAAAAATGTCAAAAATGACAAATTTCAAGATGGCAAATGTCAAAGATGTCAAATGACAAATGTCACAATGCTAAATGTCAAAAATAAAAAGTCTCACCATAAAAAATGTCAAAAATGACAAATTTCAAGATGGCAAATGTCAAAGATGACAAA
The DNA here is from genome assembly GCA_964028335.1 of Altica lythri. Taxonomy (NCBI): domain Eukaryota; kingdom Metazoa; phylum Arthropoda; class Insecta; order Coleoptera; family Chrysomelidae; genus Altica; species Altica lythri. Next base: position 43,150,578 of record OZ034800.1, on the reverse strand, counting down.
TGTCAAAGATGACAAATGTCACAATGCTAAATGTCAAAAATGAAAAGTGTCACCATGAAAAATGTCAAAAATGACAAATTTCAACATGGCAAATGTCAAAACTGACAAATGTCACAATGCTAAATGTCAAAAATGATAAGTGTCACCATGAAAAATGTTAAAAATGACAAATTTCAAGATGGCAAATGTCCAAGATGTCAAATGACAAATGTCACAATGCTAAATGTCAAAAATGAAAAGTGTCACCATGAAAAATGTCAAAAATGACAAATTTTAAGATGGCAAATGTCAAAACTGACAAATGTCACAATGCTAAATGTCAAAAATGATAAGTGTCACCATGAAAAATGTCAAAAATGACAAATTTCAAGATGGCAAATGTCCAAGATGTCAAATGACAAATGTCACAATGCTAAATGTCAAAAATGACAAATTTTAATATGGCAAATGTCCAAGATGTCAAATGACAAATGTCACAATGCTAAATGTCAAAAATGAAAAGTGTCACCATGAAAAATGTCAAAAATGACAAATTTCAAGATGGCAAATGTCAAAGATGTCAAATGACAAATGTCACAATGCTAAATGTCAAAAATGAAAAGTGTCACCCTGAAAAATGTCAAAAATAACAAATTTCAAGATGGCAAATGTCAAAGATGTCAAATGACAAATGTCACAATGCTAAATGTCAAAAATGAAAAGTGTCACCATGAAAAATGTCAAAAATGACAAATTTCAAGATGGCAAATGTCAAAACTAACAAATGTCACAATGCTAAATGTCAAAAATGATGTGTCACCATGAAAAATGTCAAAAATGACAAATTCCAAGATGGCAAATGTCCAAGATGTCAAATGACAAATGTCACAATGCTAAATGTCAAAAATGACAAATTTCAAGATGGCAAATGTCAAAGATGTCAAATGACAAATGTGACAATGCTAAATGTCAAAAATGAAAAGTATCACCATGAAAAATGTCAAAAATGACAAATTTCAAGATGGCAAATGTCAAAGATGTCAAATGACAAATGTCACAATGCTAAATGTCAAAAATGAAAAGTGTCACCATGAAAAATGTCAAAAATGACAAATTTCAAGATGGCAAATATCAAAGATGTCAAATGACAAATGTCACAATGCTAAATGTCAAAAATGACAAATTTCAAGATGGCAAATGTCAAAGATGTCAAATGACAAATGTCACAATGCTAAATGTCAAAAATGAAAAGTGTCACCATGAAAAATGTCAAAAATGACAAATTTCAAGATGGCAAATGTCAAAACTGACAAATGTCACAATAATAAATGTCAAAAATGATAAGTGTCACCATGAAAAATGTCAAAAATGACAAATTTCAAGATGGCAAATGTCCAAGATGTCAAATGACAAATGTCACAATGCTAAATGTCAAAAATGACAAATTTTAAGATGGCAAATGTCAAAGATGTCAAATGACAAATGTCACAATGCTAAATGTCAAAAATGAAAAGTGTCACCATGAAAAATGTCAAAAATGACAAATTTCAAGATGGCAAATGTCAAAGATGTCAATGACAAATGTCACAATGCTAAATGTCAAAAATAAAAAGTGTCACCATAAAAAATGTCAAAAATGACAAATTTCAAGATGGCAAATGTCAAAGATGTAAATGACAAATGTCACAATGCTAAATGTCAAAAATGAAAAGTCTCACCATGAAAAATGTCAAAAATGACAAATTTCAAGATGGCAAATGTCAAAACTGACAAATGTCACAATGCTAAATGACAAAAATGATAAGTGTCACCATGAAAAATGTCAAAAATGACAAATTTCAAGATGGCAAATGTCCAAGATGTCAAATGACAAATGTCACAATGCTAAATGTCAAAAATGAAAAGTGTCACCATGAAAAATGTCAAAAATGACAAATTTCAAGATGGCAAATGTCAAAGATGTCAAATGACAAATGTCACAATGCTAAATGTCAAAAACAAAAAGTGTCAAAAATGACAAATTTCAAGATGGCAAATGTCTAAGATGTCAAATGACAAATGTCACAATGCTAAATGTCAAAAATGAAAAGTGTCACCGTGAAAAATGTCAAAAATGACAAATTTTAAGATGGCAAATGACAAATGTCACAATGCTAAATGTCAAAAATGAAAAGTGTCACCATGAAAAATGTCAAAAATGACAAATTTCAAGATGGCAAATGTCAAAACTGACAAATGTCACAATGCTAAATGTCAAAAATGAAAAGTATCACCATAAAAAATGTCAAAAATGACAAATTTCAAGATGGCAAATGTCAAAGATGTCGAATATGACAAATGTCACAATGCTAAATGTCAAAAATGAAAAGTGTCACCATGAAAAATGTCAAAAATGACAAATTTCAAGATGGCAAATGTCAAAGATGTCAAATGACAAATGTCACAATGCTAAATGTCAAAAATGAAAAGTGTCACCCTGAAAAATGTCAAAAATGACAAATTTCAAAATGGCAAATGTCAAAGATGTCAAATGACAAATGTCACAATGCTAAATGTCAAAAATGAAAAGTGTCACCATGAAAAATGTCAAAAATAACAAATTTCAAGATGGCAAATGTCAAAGATGTCAAATGACAAATGTCACAATGCTAAATGTCAAAAATGGAAAGTGTCACCATGAAAAATGTCAAAAATGACAAATTTCAAGATGGCAAATGTCAAAGATGTCAAATGACATATGTCACAATGCTAAATGTCAAAAATGAAAAGTGTCACCCTGAAAAATGTCAAAAATAACAAATTTCAAGATGGCAAATGTCAAAGATGTCAAATGTCACAATGCTAAATGTCAAAAATGAAAAGTGTCACCATGAAAAATGTCAAAAATGACAAATTTTAAGATGGCAAATGTCAAAACTGACAAATGTCACAATGCTAAATGTCAAAAATGATAAGTGTCACCATAAAAAATGTCAAAAATGACAAATTTCAAGATGGCAAATGTCCAAGATGTTAAATGACAAATGTCACAATGCTAAATGTCAAAAATGACAAATTTCAAGATGGCAAATGTCAAAGATGTCAAATGACAAATGTCACAATGCTAAATGTCAAAAATGAAAAGTGTCACCATGAAAAATGTCAAAAATGACAAATTTCAAGATGGCAAATGTCAAAGATATCAAATGACAAATGTCACAATGCTAAATGTCAAAAATGAAAAGTGTCACCATGAAAAATGTCAAAAATGACAAATTTCAAGATGGCAAATGTCAAAGTTGTCAAATGACAAATGTCACAATGCTAAATGTCAAAAATGAAAAGTGTCACCATAAAAAATGTCAAAAATGACAAATTTCAAGATGACAAATGTCAAAGATGTCAAATGACAAATGTCACAATGCTAAATGTCAAAAATGAAAAGTGTCCCTATGAAAAATGTCAATAATGACAAATTTCAAAATGGCAAATGTCAAAGATGTCAAATGACAAATGTCACAATGCTAAATGTCAAAAATGAAAAGTGTCACCATGAAAAATGTCAAAAATGACAAATTTGAAGATGGCAAATGTCAAAGATGTCGAATATGACAAATGTCACAATCCTAGATGTCAAAAATGAAAAGTGTCACCATGAAAAATGTCAATAATGACAAATTTCAAAATGGCAAATGTCAAAGATGTCAAATGACAAATGTCACAATGCTAAATGTCAAAAATGAAAAGTGTCACCATGAAAAATGTCAAAAATGACAAATTTCAAGATGGCAAATATCAAAGATGTCAAATGACAAATGTCACAATGCTAAATGTCAAAAATGACAAATATCAAGATGGCAAATGTCAAAGATGTCAAATGACAAATGTCACAATGCTAAATGTCAAAAATGAAAATTGTCACCATGAAAAATGTCAAAAATGACAAATTTCAAGATGGCAAATGTCAAAGATGTCAAATGACAAATGTCACAATGCTAAATGTCAAAAATAAAAAGTGTCACCATAAAAAATGTCAAAAATAACAAATTTCAAGATGGCAAATGTCAAAGATGTCAAATGACAAATCTCACAATGCTAAATGTCAAAAATGAAAAGTGTCACCATGAAAAATGTCAAAAATGACAAATTTCAAGATGGCAAATGTCAAAACTGACAAATGTCACAATGCTAAATGTCAAAAATGATAAGTGTCACCATGAAAAATGTCAAAAATGACAAATTTCAAGATGGCAAATGTCCAAGATGTCAAATGGCAAATGTCACAATGCTAAATGTCAAAAATGACAAATTTCAAGATGGCAAATGTCAAAGATGTCAAATGACAAATGTGACAATGCTAAATGTCAAAAATGAAAAGTGTCACCATTAAAAATGTCAAAAATGACAAATTTCAAGATGGCAAATGTCAAAGATGTCGAATATGACAAATGTCACAATCCTAGATGTCAAAAATGAAAAGTGTCACCATGAAAAATGTCAATAATGACAAATTTCAAAATGGCAAATGTCAAAGATGTCAAATGACAAATGTCACAATGCTAAATGTCAAAAATGAAAAGTGTCACCATGAAAAATGTCAAAAATGACAAATTTCAAGATGGCAAATGTCAAAGATATCAAATGACAAATGTCACAATGCTAAATGTCAAAAATGAAAAGTGTCACCATGAAAAATGTCAAAAATGACAAATTTCAAGATGGCAAATGTCAAAGTTGTCAAATGACAAATGTCACAATGCTAAATGTCAAAAATGAAAAGTGTCACCATGAAAAATGTCAAAAATGACAAATTTCAAGATGACAAATGTCAAAGATGTCAAATGACAAATGTCACAATGCGAAATGTCAAAAATGAAAAGTGTCCCTATGAAAAATGTCAATAATGACAAATTTCAAAATGGCAAATGTCAAAGATGTCAAATGACAAATGTCACAATGCTAAATGTCAAAAATGAAAAGTGTCACCATGAAAAATGTCAAAAATGACAAATTTGAAGATGGCAAATGTCAAAGATGTCGAATATGACAAATGTCACAATCCTAGATGTCAAAAATGAAAAGTGTCACCATGAAAAATGTCAATAATGACAAATTTCAAAATGGCAAATGTCAAAGATGTCAAATGACAAATGTCACAATGCTAAATGTCAAAAATGAAAAGTGTCACCATGAAAAATGTCAAAAATGACAAATTTCAAGATGGCAAATATCAAAGATGTCAAATGACAAATGTCACAATGCTAAATGTCAAAAATGACAAATATCAAGATGGCAAATGTCAAAGATGTCAAATGACAAATGTCACAATGCTAAATGTCAAAAATGAAAATTGTCACCATGAAAAATGTCAAAAATGACAAATTTCAAGATGGCAAATGTCAAAGATGTCAAATGACAAATGTCACAATGCTAAATGTCAAAAATAAAAAGTGTCACCATAAAAAATGTCAAAAATAACAAATTTCAAGATGGCAAATGTCAAAGATGTCAAATGACAAATCTCACAATGCTAAATGTCAAAAATGAAAAGTGTCACCATGAAAAATGTCAAAAATGACAAATTTCAAGATGGCAAATGTCAAAACTGACAAATGTCACAATGCTAAATGTCAAAAATGATAAGTGTCACCATGAAAAATGTCAAAAATGACAAATTTCAAGATGGCAAATGTCCAAGATGTCAAATGGCAAATGTCACAATGCTAAATGTCAAAAATGACAAATTTCAAGATGGCAAATGTCAAAGATGTCAAATGACAAATGTGACAATGCTAAATGTCAAAAATGAAAAGTGTCACCATTAAAAATGTCAAAAATGACAAATTTCAAGATGGCAAATGTCAAAGATGTCGAATATGACAAATGTCACAATCCTAGATGTCAAAAATGAAAAGTGTCACCATGAAAAATGTCAATAATGACAAATTTCAAAATGGCAAATGTCAAAGATGTCAAATGACAAATGTCACAATGCTAAATGTCAAAAATGAAAAGTGTCACCATGAAAAATGTCAAAAATGACAAATTTCAAGATGGCAAATATCAAAGATGTCAAATGACAAATGTCACAATGCTAAATGTCAAAAATGACAAATATCAAGATGGCAAATGTCAAAGATGTCAAATGACAAATGTCACAATGCTAAATGTCAAAAATGAAAATTGTCACCATGAAAAATGTCAAAAATGACAAATTTCAAGATGGCAAATGTCAAAGATGTCAAATGACAAATGTCACAATGCTAAATGTCAAAAATAAAAAGTGTCACCATAAAAAATGTCAAAAATAACAAATTTCAAGATGGCAAATGTCAAAGATGTCAAATGACAAATCTCACAATGCTAAATGTCAAAAATGAAAAGTGTCACCATGAAAAATGTCAAAAATGACAAATTTCAAGATGGCAAATGTCAAAACTGACAAATGTCACAATGCTAAATGTCAAAAATGATAAGTGTCACCATGAAAAATGTCAAAAATGACAAATTTCAAGATGGCAAATGTCCAAGATGTCAAATGGCAAATGTCACAATGCTAAATGTCAAAAATGACAAATTTCAAGATGGCAAATGTCAAAGATGTCAAATGACAAATGTGACAATGCTAAATGTCAAAAATGAAAAGTGTCACCATGAAAAATGTCAAAAATGACAAATTTCAAGATGGCAAATGTCAAAGATGTCAAATGACAAATGTCACAATGCTAAATGTCAAAAATGAAAAGTGTCACTGTAGCGGAGTGATGTAATAATTAAAAAGGGCTTAAAGATTTTAATGATTGGATAGGAAAGTTAGTTGTTACCTTGATTTGTAGGCGCTGGTTCCCTTCAATTGAGCTTTTCCAGGTTCTTAGGCCGCGTTCACCATAGGTTGCGTAACGCGGGCGGGAATACGATACACTAACCGCTAACCGGCCGGTTTTAAGCTTTAGTAACGTTTTAATGGTAATAATTTTGTAAATTATACCGGAACTAATATTGTAATCGCCTTCGGTATGTCCAGTAGATTTTACCTTTATCTATTTGTATTTTCGAAACAAAAGCCACCGCTTCGTCCGAGGATCTACGCCAAACTCGTTTCCTTCTTCTTATTGGAACAACTTAGGAAAAAGCGACAGAAGAAGGAGTGGGATAAATAAAATATAATTTAGGGGAGAGAGGAGCAGATTGTAATTAATATTATACTTATAATTATTAATTATAATTTTTAAACTATAAAATAAATAAGCCAAGACGGAACATTCCGCCCGCTTAAAATGAACCATCATTTTACAAACAAAAATGAATTTAAAGAAGTATATATTTAAGCTTCGCCAAATTATATGAGAGAGAAAAAAAAATTAAAAATTCTACCTTACTACCTAAGTAAAAACTTAAAGTTAAATTAATTGCGGGGTAAAGCGCACACTTTGCTTACAGGGCGCTGAATTAGACCTTTACTGGTCCGGAGGGTTACTGCCCTTACGACGCCATCTTTACCGGGGTGTACTTGAGCAACTCGCGCAATGCTCCATTTTAAAGGGGGTAAATTTTCATCTTTAACTAAGACTAGAGTGTCCAAATTTTAATGTGAGCCAAGTCAGGCTCAGGAAAAGAATTTAAGGCTTGCAAAGTTAAAAAATGGCCAGGAGTTAACACATTGAGGTCGTTTGGGTCAGAACTTAGAGGGCATAAGGGCCGAGAATTAAGGACACCTTCTATTTGTACAAGAACAGTATTTAATTCCTCGTAAGTGAGAATTTGTAGACCAACTATTTTAGAGAGATGAGTTTTTACAGAGCGAACACCACTTTCCCATAAGCCACCAAAATTTGGCGCGGCAGCGGGGTTAAAGTGCCAAGTTATTTTTTCTCTTTCAACCGCTAAGTGCATATATTTGTTAATTTCATTCCAAGCACCACAAAAGTTAGTGCCTCGATCACTATAAATATCATTAACCTGTCCACGTCGCGAAATAAATCGACGCAAACAAGCAAGGAACGCTTCACTGGTTAAATCAGAGGCCAACTCGATATGTACTGCCTTAGTTGCCATACAGATAAACACACATACATACGCCTTTAAAACTTTAGCACCACGAGTTCTATTTGTCGTGATAGAAAAGGGGCCGGCATAATCTACACCGACAGATCCAAAGGCCTTAGTAGTTGAAAGTCGAGCAAGAGGTAATTGACCCATTAAGGATTGAATAGAAAGAGGATTAATTCTAAAACAATTGTAGCACTTTGAGATAACTCTTCGAATAGTTCGTCTATAAGAGATGATCCAATATTTCTGAGACAGTAAATATTGTAGAGTTTGAGGACCTGGATGTAAATAAATTTTATGAGTATATTCTATGATTAAATTAGTTAAGCGATGGTTAGAGGGAAGCAATATTGGATGTTGCTTATCATACAGCAACTTAGCATTTTTTAAGCGACCTCCAACGCGCAAAACACCATTTTCCAGAAAGGGGGTGAGTTTTCTAAAAGGTTTAGGGAGGCGTTTTTCTGATTTTAAAGCTGAAATTTCTTCGGAAAAAACCTGATGTTGTATCAATTTTATAAGGAACAAAAGTGCATCTTCTAACTCAAAAACAGAAAAATTTGTGTTTTTTTTATTTGTGGGGTATCTACAATTATTAATAAATCTTAGTATATAGCACATAGATCTTTGTATATTATGTAAACTGGAAAATCGATTTAGAAATTTATCTACGTCAGAAACGTTAGTAAAGAGTGAGAAAGTTGTTTTGCGACGTTCTTCAGAGGGTTCATAAAGTTCAAAATTACTTTGTGGCCAAGTGTTAGAGGGTTTACTAAGCCAAAAGGGCCCCGCCCGCCAAAGGGTATTGTTCAGTAAATCTAGCGGTAAAAGACCGCGCGAGCCAAGGTCCGCGGGATTATCTTTAGAGACTATATGATGCCAGTTAGAGGGAGGTATTTTTTCTTGTATATAGGCAACTCTATTTGAAACAAAAGTATTCCAATTGCGCGAATTACCTTTTAACCAACATAAGACAATGGTACTATCTGTCCAGGCAAAAACATTAGAGATATAAATTTTATGATTATAAATTTGTTGAACAAAATAAAGTAAAGAGCTGAGCAAAACTGCACTGCATAACTCGAGGCGAGGGATAGATAATGTTTTTAAAGGAGCTATGCGTGATTTTGCAATAACAAAATGAGTTTTAATTGAATAATTCTTTTCTAAGACCCTAAGGTACACTACAGCACAATAAGCATTTTGACTAGAGTCACACATGCCATGTAATTCAGCAGATAAGAGATTTTTGACATTAATAATTTGACGTGGAAATTTTATGTCAGATAAAACATGAAGTTGGGAGCTTATTTTATTCCAAGAGTCAGAAATATTTGGGGGAACTTGAGAATCCCATTCAATTGCACTAACCCAACAATTTTGTATTAAAAGTTTTAGAGTAACAGTTAGAGGTACGAGAAAACCGAGTGGGTCATAAATGCGTGCGAGTTCTGACAACATATTTCTCTTAGTACAGGGCAAATTTCTAGGAGCTACTTTAAAAGTAAAATGATCGGATTTAAAATTCCATAAGAGACCTAAAACTTTAAGGGTAGATTGAGAGTCTAAATCAAGAGAACATGGATCAACTTGACAATCTGAGGGGGGTAAGTGAGACAAAAGAAGAGGGTGGTTGGACGCCCATTTACGCAAGACAAAATTACCTGAACAGATATTAAATCATTTTGGAGTTTTAGAGCTTCGTCTAAAGAATTTTGACCTGAGAGTAAATCGTCTATGAAAATATCGTTTTGTAAAGTTTCACAAGCGAGAGGAAAATCTTTTTCTTGTTCTCGTGCTAGCTCTTTGATTGTTCTAAGTGCTAAATATGGACTAGAACTGACACCAAACGTAACCACTTGCAATTCAAAATCTTGAATAGGTTCTGAGGGTGAGAAACGGTACAAAATTCTTTAATAGGGTGTGTGTTTTGGATTAATTAAAATCTGACGATACATTTGTTTAATATCTGCGGAGAAAACTATTGAATGGAGTCGAAATTTTAACAAAATAGAGACAATGTCCTGCTGCAATTTGGGTCCCGTTAAGAGGCAATCATTTAAGCTCTTATTATTTAAATCCACTGCGCTTGCGTCAAATACCACTCTAAGTTTTGTGGTTGAACTCTCTGCTTTAATAACACAGTGGTGTGGAATATAATAAAAATTATTTGTTGACTCAGTAGGGGGAGATACATTTTTCATTTGGTTTAAGAGTAAATATTCTTTTAAACACTCGCTATATTCAGCGTAAAGAGAAGGGTTTTTTAATAATCTTTTTTCTAAAGAAATAAATCTTTTTAAGGCAATATCTCGAGATCCCGAGAAAGAGGGTTCGCCCCCCTTGAATGGTAATTCAACAACGTACCTTCCATCGGTATTCCTAAATGTTGAATTTTTAAAGCGTTCTTCGGCGTTTAAATCGTCTGCAGAGAGTTTTGAGGTACTGGGCACGTCTTCTAAAGCCCAAAATTTTTTAACAGAATTTTCAAGAGAGGATTCTTGAGTAGTTAAAAAAGTATCTATTGAGGGAGTACAATATTGAGTATAAATTTTTCCCATGATTATCCAACCAAATATAGTATCGAGGGCCACTGGTTTATCCAAAGTGGTGAATTTAGAGCTACCCTTAAGTAGAAAACCAAAAATATCGGCTCCTAAGAGAATGTCTATTGGACTAGATTTATAAAAGTTAGGATCCGCTAAATGCAAATTAGAAAACTCAGAGAAAAGTTTTCTTTGAGTAAAGAAGTAGAGGGTTGATTAGGACAAATTTTGGGTAAGATTATAAAATCTAAAGTATATTGAGGATCGGGTATACCTACAGGTTTTATGATACATTCACAAGTACCCGAAGACTGAGAGCGAGTTTGAGCTATCCCACAAATATTGGTGGAGTTCGGATAAGAGATTAAGCCCAATTTCTTAAAACACTTAGAAGTGATAAAATTGCTTTGAGAGGCAGAGTCAAGAAGAGCGCGCATAGGCCTGAAATTTCCAAAAATATCTTTTACTTCTATAATAGTTGTAGAAAGTAATTTGAAGCATTATTTTGAGTAACTGAGCTTTGTGTATTAGAGATACAACAAGTATTTTGCACATTTGAGAGAGAAGCTTCAGTTGAAGAATTATTATTTTGGGGGGTATAAATATTTTGAGGAGTACAATTATTCTGAGGAGTATTATTATTTTGAGGATCATTAATATTTCGAGTCTTAGCGTCCATATGTAAAAGAGTATGATGTTTACGAGAGCAAGTTTGACAAAATATCTTACTATTACAATGCCAAGCGGAATGTCTGGTGCCCAAACAGTTGGTGCACCAACGTTTTTCTTTAATGAGGCCAAATCGCTCGGATGGGGGTTTGGCCAAAAATACAGGACAAGTATATATGTCATGTTCGTGCGTACACAATTGACAGCTTCTTTTATTTGGGGTTGAGAAATTATTGGAATTAGCGACTAAACTAGCAACAGGTCTTGCCTTAAAATTATTATTATTCTGAGAGTTAGATTTCTTATCATTAAATTTGAAATTATTTTTTTTGTTTTTCAAAGTCATTTGATTTACCCTTAAAATTAGTGAAATATGAAACTGTATCAAGAGCGGCGCATTGCTTATTTAAAAATGAAACTAAAATATCAAATGTTTTATTCTTATTGTTCACATCTTCCAAATCAGATCCACATTCTAATTCGAAGCGTGTAGCAGTGCTCTGGTCTAACCTATCAATAAGCATGTTAAACAAAATAAAATCCCAGGAGTTCGTGGGATAACCAAGATTTTTTAGCACTGAGAGATTTTCCAAAAACGTATCAATAAGAGTCCTTAAAGCAATGGCATTCTCGGGATTAGAGATTCTTTTGGTTGATTCTAAAGAAACCCAATGGCTATGAGCAATTAGGCGAGGGTTGTCATATCTTTTCTTTAACGCTTGATATGCTACTATATAATTATTAGCTGTCAATGGAGTACATTTTACGAGAGAAAGAGGAGCTCCTTTTAAGTACGTTAAAAGATAATTGAATTTTTCTATATTAGAAATGGACGCATTATTATGTATTAGAGAGTCAAACATATCTATAAACGTTTGCCACATTTGGAGGTTACCATCAAATACCGAAATTTGTATCTTTGGTAGTTTTGCATTCGGTTTGGCAGAGGGAGTGGTTTGAGCCTCAGTTTGCGCAAATTTAACTTGTGCTAGCATAACATCAAAAAGAGACGCATGAATTCCTTCAATTTCATATTTCATTAAGTCAAAGTTAATCAAAACGTCTTTTTGCACTTCAACATCCTCAGTATTATCGAGCCCGGCATAAATAATAATTATGGTATTGTGAATTTTCATGAAATTTTCACAAGTTGTTTCCAGGCTTTTAAAACGACACTGAAAGGTAGCATGTTTATCGGTATTATTTTCGGCAAGTTTAGCAAGTGAATGCAATTGTTGCATTTTAGTAATTTCAATATCGCGTTGAGCTAAATATTGCTTGATTTTCTTAGGATCAGCCATTTTAAAGAAATAAGGCTCAACAAAGAATATATATATATAAATTTCAAACGTAGCAAATTTCAAGATTTTTATTATTATTTCAAATGAAATAAAGGTTTTGAGTGTTTTATAGCATTAATAAGCGAGAGAGATAACGAAAGAATCAGTAAAATTATTTCTAAATAAAATAAAAATTTTAAGAGTTTTTTGGATAGTGCGTAAGCAAATTTATTTGCTTTAAGATTTTCTAAAGATTAAATATGTAGAGAGTTTGAGGAAAAAATGCGAACTAGAGAGAGAGAGAGAGAGAGAGAGAGAGAGAGACTATACAAAATATTCGCATTAAATCCTCAAAAAATATGTTTACTTACTGGACATAAATTTACCGAAAACATTTATAGTATTTCAAGTTCAAGGTTATAAGTACAGAGAATATTAATATTTAAAATATCAAAATTAAAAAGAATAAATGAACCTTGAAATACATATATAGCGTAAAAACTTGTAAAACTTATCACCAAAACTCAAATTTTAGCTAGGGGCGATTGACGTAGCAATTTTAGAAAGAGAATATAGCGAAACTTAAATATAAAATTTCACAAAAAAAATTGGAATTTCTTTAAAATTACAAAAGAAATTAATATTTTTCAACAAAAAAAAAATATTATTACAATGGGTAGGTATATAGGAACCAAAAAGGAAGGATCAAATTGAAGGAATCCAAGGTTTGAAGGACCAAAATGTAGCGGAGTGATGTAATAATTAAAAAGGGCTTAAAGATTTTAATGATTGGATAGGAAAGTTAGTTGTTACCTTGATTTGTAGGCGCTGGTTCCCTTCAATTGAGCTCTTCCAGGTTCTTAGGCCGCGTTCACCATAGGTTGCGTAACGCGGGCGGGAATACGATACACTAACCGCTAACCGGCCGGTTTTAAGCTTTAGTAATGTTTTAATGGTAATAATTTTGTAAATTATACCGGAACTAATATTGTAATCGCCTTCGGTATGTCCAGTAGATTTTACCTTTATCTATTTGTATTTTCGAAACAAAAGCCACCGCTTCGTCCGAGGATCTACGCCAAACTCGTTTCCTTCTTCTTATTGGAACAACTTAGGAAAAAGGGACAGAAGAAGGAGTGGGATAAATAAAATATAATTTAGGGGAGAGAGGAGCAGATTGTAATTAATATTATACTTATAATTATTAATTATAATTTTTAAACTATAAAATAAATAAGCCAAGACGGAACAGTCACCATGAAAAATGTCAAAAATGACAAATTTCAAGATGGCAAATATCAAAGATGTCAAATGACAAATGTCACAATGCTAAATGTCAAAAATGACAAATTTCAAGATGGCAAATGTCAAAGATGTCAAATGACAATTGTCACAATGCTAAATGTCAAAAATGAAAAGTGTCACCATGAAAAATGTCAAAAATGACAAATTTCAAGATGGCAAATGTCAAAACTGACAAATGTCACAATGCTAAATGTCAAAAATGATAAGTGTCACCATGAAAAATGTCAAAAATGACAAATTTCAAGATGGCAAATGTCCAAGATGTCAAATGACAAATGTCACAATGCTAAATGTCAAAAATGACAAATTTCAAGATGGCAAATGTCAAAGATGTCAAATGACAAATGTCACAATGCTAAATGTCAAAAATGAAAAGTGTCACCATGAAAAATGTCAAAAATGACAAATTTCAAGATGGCAAATGTCAAAGATGTCAATGACAAATGTCACAATGCTAAATGTCAAAAATAAAAAGTGTCACCATGAAAAATGTCAAAAATGACAAATTTCAAGATGGCAAATGTCAAAGATGTAAATGACAAATGTCACAATGCTAAATGTCAAAAATGAAAAGTGTCACCATGAAAAATGTCAAAAATTACAAATTTCAAGATGGCAAATATCAAAACTGACAAATGTCACAATGCTAAATGACAAAAATGATAAGTGTCACCATGAAAAATGTCAAAAATGACAAATTTCAAGATGGCAAATGTCCAAGATGTCAAATGACAAATGTCACAATGCTAAATGTCAAAAATGAAAAGTGTCACCATGAAAAATATCAAAAATGACAAATTTCAAGATGGCAAATGTCAAAGATGTCAAATGACAAATGTGACAATGCTAAATGTCAAAAAGAAAAAGTGTCAAAAATGACAAATTTCAAGATGGCAAATGTCTAAGATGTCAAATGACAAATGTCACAATGCTAAATGTCAAAAATGAAAAGTGTCACCGTGAAAAATGTCAAAAATGACAAATTTTAAGATGGCAAATGTCAAAGATGTCAAATGACAAATGTCACAATGCTAAATGTCAAAAATGAAAAGTGTCACCATGAAAAATGTCAAAAATGACAAATTTCAAGATGGCAAATGTCATAACTGACAAATGTCACAATGCTAAATGTCAAAAATGAAAAGTATCACCATAAAAAATGTCAAAAATGACAAATTTCAAGATGGCAAATGTCAAAGATGTCGAATATGACAAATGTCACAATGCTAAATGTCAAAAATGAAAAGTGTCACCATGAAAAATGTCAAAAATGACAAATTTCAAGATGGCAAATGTCAAAGATGTCAAATGACAAATGTCACAATGCTAAATGTCAAAAATGAAAAGTGTCACCATGAAAAATGTCAAAAATAACAAATTTCAAGATGGCAAATGTCAAAGATGTCAAATGACAAATGTCACAATGCTAAATGTCAAAAATGAAAAGTGTCACCATGAAAAATGTCAAAAATGACAAATTTTAAGACGGCAAATGTCAAAACTGACAAATGTCACAATGCTAAATGTCAAAAATGATAAGTGTCACCATGAAAAATGTCAAAAATGACAAATTTCAAGATGGCAAATGTCCAAGATGTTAAATGACAAATGTCACAATGCTAAATGTCAAAAACGACAAATTTCAAGATGGCAAATGTCAAAGATGTCAAATGACAAATGTCACAATGCTAAATGTCAAAAATGAAAAGTGTCACCATGAAAAATGTCAAAAATGACAAATTTCAAGATGGCAAATGTCAAAGATATCAAATGACAAATGTCACAATGCTAAATGTCAAAAATGAAAAGTGTCACCATGAAAAATGTCAAAAATGACAAATTTCAAGATGGCAAATGTCAAAGTTGTCAAATGACAAATGTCACAATGCTAAATGTCAAAAATGAAAAGTGTCACCATGAAAAATGTCAAAAATGACAAATTTCAAGATGACAAATGTCAAAGATGTCAAATGACAAATGTCACAATGCTAAATGTCAAAAATGAAAAGTGTCCCTATGAAAAATGTCAATAATGACAAATTTCAAAATGGCAAATGTCAAAGATGTCAAATGACAAATGTCACAATGCTAAATGTCAAAAATGAAAAGTGTCACCATGAAAAATGTCAAAAATGACAAATTTGAAGATGGCAAATGTCAAAGATGTCGAATATGACAAATGTCACAATGCTAAATGTCAAAAATGAAAAGTGTCACCATGAAAAATGTCAAAAATGACAAATTTCAAGATGGCAAATATCAAAGATGTCAAATGACAAATGTCACAATGCTAAATGTCAAAAATGACAAATATCAAGATGGCAAATGTCAAAGATGTCAAATGACAAATGTCACAATGCTAAATGTCAAAAATGAAAAGTGTCACCATGAAAAATGTCAAAAATGACAAATTTCAAGATGGCAAATGTCAAAGATGTCAAATGACAAATGTCACAATGCTAAATGTCAAAAATGAAAAGTGTCACCATGAAAAATGTCAAAAATAACAAATTTCAAGATGGCAAATGTCAAAGATGTCAAATGACAAATCTCACAATGCTAAATGTCAAAAATGAAAAGTGTCACCATGAAAAATGTCAAAAATGACAAATTTCAAGATGGCAAATGTCAAAACTGACAAATGTCACAATGCTAAATGTCAAAAATGATAAGTGTCACCATGAAAAATGTCAAAAATGACAAATTTCAAGATGGCAAATGTCCAAGATGTCAAATGACAAATGTCACAATGCTAAATGTCAAAAATGACAAATTTCAAGATGGCAAATATCCAAGATGTCAAATGACAAATGTCACAATGCTAAATGTCAAAAATGAAAAGTGTCACCATGAAAAATGTCAAAAATGACAAATTTCAAGATGGCAAATGTCAAAGATGTCAAATGACAAATGTCACAATGCTAAATGTCAAAAATTAAAAGTGTCACCATGAAAAATGTCAAAAATGACAAATTTCAAGATGACAAACGTCAAAACTGACAAATGTCACAATGCTAAATGTCAAAAATGATAAGTGTCACCATGAAAAATGTCAAAAATGACAAATTTCAAGATGGCAAATGTCCAAGATGTCAAATGACAAATGTCACAATGCTAAATGTCAAAAATGACAAATTTCAAGATGGCAAATGTCCAAAATGAAAAGTGTCACCCTGAAAAATGTCAAAAATAACAAATTTCAAGATGGCAAATGTCAAAGATGTCAAATGACAAATGTCACAATGCTAAATGTCAAAAATTAAAAGTGTCACCATGAAAAATGTCAAAAATGACAAATTTCAAGATGGCAAATGTCAAAACTGACAAATCTCACAATGCTAAATGTCAAAAATGACAAATGTCACAATGCTAAATGTCAAAAATGACAAATTTCCAGATGGCAAATGTCCAAGATGTCAAATGACAAATGTCACAATGCTAAATGTCAAAAATGAAAAGTGTCACCATGAAAAATGTCAAAAATGACAAATTTCAAGATGGCAAATGTCAAAGATGTCAAATGACAAATGTCACAATGCTAAATGTCAAAAATGAAAAGTGTCACCCTGAAAAATGTCAAAAATAACAAATTTCAAGATGGCAAATGTCAAAGATGTCAAATGACAAATGTCACAATGCTAAATGTCAAAAATGAAAAGTGTCACCATGAAAAATGTCAAAAATGACAAATTTCAAGATGGCAAATGTCAAAACTGACAAATGTCACAATGCTAAATGTCACAAATAATAAGTGTCACCATGAAAAATGTCAAAAATGACAAATTTCAAGATGGCAAATGTCCAAGATGTCAAATGACAAATGTCACAATGCTAAATGTCAAAAATGACAAATTTCAATATGGCAAATGTCCAAGATGTCAAATGACAAATGTCACAATGCTAAATGTCAAAAATGAAAAGTGTCACCATGAAAAATGTCAAAAATGACAAATTTCAAGATGGCAAATGTCAAAGATGTCAAATGACAAATGTCACAATGCTAAATGTCAAAAATGAAAAGTGTCACCCTGAAAAATGTCAAAAATAACAAATTTCAAAATGGCAAATGTCAAAGATGTCAAATGACAAATGTCACAATGCTAAATGTCAAAAATGAAAAGTGTCACCATAAAATGTCAAAAATGACAAATTTCAAGATGGCAAATGTCAAAACTGACAAATGTCACAATGCTTAATGTCAAAAATGATAAGTGTCACCATGAAAAATGTCAAAAATGACAAATTTCAAGATGGCAAATGTCCAAGATGTCAAATGACAAATGTCACAATGCTAAATGTCAAAAATGACAAATTTCAAGATGGCAAATGTCAAAGATGTCAAATGACAAATGTCACAATGCTAAATGTCAAAAATGAATAGTGTCACCATGAAAAATGTCAAAAATGACAAATTTCAAGATGGCAAATGTCAAAGATGTCAATGACAAATGTCACAATGCTAAATGTCAAAAATAAAAAGTGTCACCATGAAAAATGTCAAAAATGACAAATTTCAAGATGGCAAATGTCAAAGATGTAAATGACAAATGTCACAATGCTAAATGTCAAAAATGAAAAGTGTCACCATGAAAAATGTCAAAAATGACAAATTTCAAGATGGCAAATGTCAAAACTGACAAATGTCACAATGCTAAATGACAAAAATGATAAGTGTCACCATGAAAAATGTCAAAAATGACAAATTTCAAGATGGCAAATGTCCAAGATGTCAAATGACAAATGTCACAATGCTAAATGTCAAAAATGACAAATTTCAAGATGGCAAATGTCCAAGATGTCAAATGACAAATGTCACAATGCTAAATGTCAAAAATGAAAAGTGTCACCATGAAAAATGTCAAAAATGACAAATTTCAAGATGGCAAACGTCAAAACTGACAAATATCACAATGCTAAATGTCAAAAATGATAAGTGTCACCATGAAAAATGTCAAAAATGACAAATTTCAAGATGGCAAATGTCCAAGATGTCAAATGACAAATGTCACAATGCTAAATGTCAAAAATGACAAATTTCAAGATGGCAAATGTCCAAGATGTCAAATGACAAATGTCACAATGCTAAATGTCAAAAATGAAAAGTGTCACCATGAAAAATGTCAAAAATGACAAATTTCAAGATGGCAAATGTCAAAGATGTCAAATGACAAATGTCACAATGCTAAATGTCAAAAATGAAAAGTGTCACCCTGAAAAATGTCAAAAATAACAAATTTCAAGATGGCAAATGTCAAAGATGTCAAATGACAAATGTCACAATGCTAAATGTCAAAAATGAAAAGTGTCACCATGAAAAATGTCAAAAATGACAAATTTCAAGATGGCAAATGTCAAAACTGACAAATGTCACAATGCTAAATGTCAAAAATAATAAGTGTCACCATGAAAAATGTCAAAAATGACAAATTTCAAGATGGCAAATGTCCAAGATGTCAAATGACAAATGTCACAATGCTAAATGTCAAAAATGACAAATTTCAATATGGCAAATGTCCAAGATGTCAAATGACAAATGTCACAATGCTAAATGTCAAAAATGAAAAGTGTCACCATGAAAAATGTCAAAAATGACAAATTTCAAGATGGCAAATGTCAAAGATGTCAAATGACAAATGTCACAATGCTAAATGTCAAAAATGAAAAGTGTCACCCTGAAAAATGTCAAAAATAACAAATTTCAAGATGGCAAATGTCAAAGATGTCAAATGACAAATGTCACAATGCTAAATGTCAAAAATGAAAAGTGTCACCATGAAAAATGTCAAAAATGACAAATTTCAAGATGGCAAATGTCAAAACTGACAAATGTCACAATGCTTAATGTCAAAAATGATAAGTGTCACCATGAAAAATGTCAAAAATGACAAATTTCAAGATGGCAAATGTCCAAGATGTCAAATGACAAATGTCACAATGCTAAATGTCAAAAATGACAAATTTCAAGATGGCAAATGTCAAAGATGTCAAATGACAAATGTGACAATGCTAAATGTCAAAAATGAAAAGTGTCACCATGAAAAATGTCAAAAATGACAAATTTCAAGATGGCAAATGTCAAAGATGTCAAATGACAAATGTCACAATGCTAAATGTCAAAAATGAAAAGTGTCACCATGAAAAATGTCAAAAATGACAAATTTCAAGATGGCAAATATCAAAGATGTCAAATGACAAATGTCACAATGCTAAATGTCAAAAATGACAAATTTCAAGATGGCAAATGTCAAAGATGTCAAATGACAAATGTCACAATGCTAAATGTCAAAAATGAAAAGTGTCACCATGAAAAATGTCAAAAATGACAAATTTCAAGATGGCAAATGTCAAAACTGACAAATGTCACAATGCTAAATGTCAAAAATGATAAGTGTCACCATGAAAAATGTCAAAAATGACAAATTTCAAGATGGCAAATGTCCAAGATGTCAAATGACAAATGTCACAATGCTAAATGTCAAAAATGACAAATTTCAAGATGGCAAATGTCAAAGATGTCAAATGACAAATGTCACAATGCTAAATGTCAAAAATGAAAAGTGTCACCATGAAAAATGTCAAAAATGACAAATTTCAAGATGGCAAATGTCAAAGATGTCAATGACAAATGTCACAATGCTAAATGTCAAAAATAAAAAGTGTCACCATGAAAAATGTCAAAAATGACAAATTTCAAGATGGCAAATGTCAAAGATGTAAATGACAAATGTCACAATGCTAAATGTCAAAAATGAAAAGTGTCACCATGAAAAATGTCAAAAATGACAAATTTCAAGATGGCAAATGTCAAAACTGACAAATGTCACAATGCTAAATGACAAAAATGATAAGTGTCACCATGAAAAATGTCAAAAATGACAAATTTCAAGATGGCAAATGTCCAAGATGTCAAATGACAAATGTCACAATGCTAAATGTCAAAAATGACAAATTTCAAGATGGCAAATGTCCAAGATGTCAAATGACAAATGTCACAATGCTAAATGTCAAAAATAAAAAGTGTCACCATGAAAAATGTCAAAAATGACAAATTTCAAGATGGCAAATGTCAAAGATGTCAAATGACAAATGTCACAATGCTAAATGTCAAAAATGAAAAGTGTCACCCTGAAAAATGTCAAAAATAACAAATTTCAAGATGGCAAATGTCAAAGATGTCAAATGACAAATGTCACAATGCTAAATGTCAAAAATTAAAAGTGTCACCATGAAAAATGTCAAAAATGACAAATTTCAAGATGGCAAATGTCAAAACTGACAAATGTCACAATGCTAAATGTCAAAAATGATAAGTGTCACCATGAAAAATGTCACAAATGACAAATTTCAAGATGGCAAATGTCTAAGATGTCAAATGACAAATGTCACAATGCTAAATGACAAAAATGAAAAGTGTCACCATGAAAAATGTCAAAAATGACAAATTTCAAGATGGCAAATGTCAAAGATGTCAAATGACAAATGTCACAATGCTAAATGTCAAAAATGAAAAGTGTCACCATGAAAAATGTCAAAAATGACAAATTTCAAGATGGCAAATGTCAAAACTGACAAATGTCACAATGCTAAATGTCAAAAATGATAAGTGTCACCATGAAAAATGTCAAAAATGACAAATTTCAAGATGGCAAATGTCCAAGATGTCAAATGACAAATGTCACAATGCTAAATGTCAAAAATGACAAATTTCAAGATGGCAAATGTCAAAGATGTCAAATGACAAATGTCACAATGCTAAATGTCAAAAATGAAAAGTGTCACCATGAAAAATGTCAAAAATGACAAATTTCAAGATGGCAAATGTCAAAGATGTCAATGACAAATGTCACAATGCTAAATGTCAAAAATAAAAAGTGTCACCATGAAAAATGTCAAAAATGACAAATTTCAAGATGGCAAATGTCAAAGATGTAAATGACAAATGTCACAATGCTAAATGTCAAAAATGAAAAGTGTCACCATGAAAAATGTCAAAAATTACAAATTTCAAGATGGCAAATATCAAAACTGACAAATGTCACAATGCTAAATGACAAAAATGATAAGTGTCACCATGAAAAATGTCAAAAATGACAAATTTCAAGATGGCAAATGTCCAAGATGTCAAATGACAAATGTCACAATGCTAAATGTCAAAAATGAAAAGTGTCACCATGAAAAATATCAAAAATGACAAATTTCAAGATGGCAAATGTCAAAGATGTCAAATGACAAATGTCACAATGCTAAATGTCAAAAAGAAAAAGTGTCAAAAATGACAAATTTCAAGATGGCAAATGTCTAAGATGTCAAATGACAAATGTCACAATGCTAAATGTTAAAAATGAAAAGTGTCACCGTGAAAAATGTCAAAAATGACAAATTTTAAGATGGCAAATGTCAAAGATGTCAAATGACAAATGTCACAATGCTAAATGTCAAAAATGAAAAGTGTCACCATGAAAAATGTCAAAAATGACAAATTTCAAGATGGCAAATGTCATAACTGACAAATGTCACAATGCTAAATGTCAAAAATGAAAAGTATCACCATAAAAAATGTCAAAAATGACAAATTTCAAGATGGCAAATGTCAAAGATGTCGAATATGACAAATGTCACAATGCTAAATGTCAAAAATGAAAAGTGTCACCATGAAAAATGTCAAAAATGACAAATTTCAAGATGGCAAATGTCAAAGATGTCAAATGACAAATGTCACAATGCTAAATGTCAAAAATGAAAAGTGTCACCATGAAAAATGTCAAAAATAACAAATTTCAAGATGGCAAATGTCAAAGATGTCAAATGACAAATGTCACAATGCTAAATGTCAAAAATGAAAAGTGTCACCATGAAAAATGTCAAAAATGACAAATTTTAAGACGGCAAATGTCAAAACTGACAAATGTCACAATGCTAAATGTCAAAAATGATAAGTGTCACCATGAAAAATGTCAAAAATGACAAATTTCAAGATGGCAAATGTCCAAGATGTTAAATGACAAATGTCACAATGCTAAATGTCAAAAACGACAAATTTCAAGATGGCAAATGTCAAAGATGTGAAATGACAAATGTCACAATGCTAAATGTCAAAAATGAAAAGTGTCACCATGAAAAATGTCAAAAATGACAAATTTCAAGATGGCAAATGTCAAAGATATCAAATGACAAATGTCACAATGCTAAATGTCAAAAATGAAAAGTGTCACCATGAAAAATGTCAAAAATGACAAATTTCAAGATGGCAAATGTCAAAGTTGTCAAATGACAAATGTCACAATGCTAAATGTCAAAAATGAAAAGTGTCACCATGAAAAATGTCAAAAATGACAAATTTCAAGATGACAAATGTCAAAGATGTCAAATGACAAATGTCACAATGCTAAATGTCAAAAATGAAAAGTGTCCCTATGAAAAATGTCAATAATGACAAATTTCAAAATGGCAAATGTCAAAGATGTCAAATGACAAATGTCACAATGCTAAATGTCAAAAATGAAAAGTGTCACCATGAAAAATGTCAAAAATGACAAATTTGAAGATGGCAAATGTCAAAGATGTCGAATATGACAAATGTCACAATGCTAAATGTCAAAAATGAAAAGTGTCACCATGAAAAATGTCAAAAATGACAAATTTCAAGATGGCAAATATCAAAGATGTCAAATGACAAATGTCACAATGCTAAATGTCAAAAATGACAAATATCAAGATGGCAAATGTCAAAGATGTCAAATGACAAATGTCACAATGCTAAATGTCAAAAATGAAAAGTGTCACCATAAAAAATGTCAAAAATGACAAATTTCAAGATGGCAAATGTCAAAGATGTCAAATGACAAATGTCACAATGCTAAATGTCAAAAATGAAAAGTGTCACCATGAAAAATGTCAAAAATAACAAATTTCAAGATGGCAAATGTCAAAGATGTCAAATGACAAATCTCACAATGCTAAATGTCAAAAATGAAAAGTGTCACCATGAAAAATGTCAAAAATGACAAATTTCAAGATGGCAAATGTCAAAACTGACAAATGTCACAATGCTAAATGTCAAAAATGATAAGTGTCACCATGAAAAATGTCAAAAATGACAAATTTCAAGATGGCAAATGTCCAAGATGTCAAATGACAAATGTCACAATGCTAAATGTCAAAAATGACAAATTTCAAGATGGCAAATGTCCAAGATGTCAAATGACAAATGTCACAATGCTAAATGTCAAAAATGAAAAGTGTCACCATGAAAAATGTCAAAAATGACAAATTTCAAGATGGCAAATGTCAAAGATGTCAAATGACAAATGTCACAATGCTAAATGTCAAAAATTAAAAGTGTCACCATGAAAAATGTCAAAAATGACAAATTTCAAGATGGCAAACGTCAAAACTGACAAATGTCACAATGCTAAATGTCAAAAATGATAAGTGTCACCATGAAAAATGTCAAAAATGACAAATTTCAAGATGGCAAATGTCCAAGATGTCAAATGACAAATGTCACAATGCTAAATGTCAAAAATGACAAATTTCAAGATGGCAAATGTCCAAAATGAAAAGTGTCACCCTGAAAAATGTCAAAAATAACAAATTTCAAGATGGCAAATGTCAAAGATGTCAAATGACAAATGTCACAATGCTAAATGTCAAAAATTAAAAGTGTCACCATGAAAAATGTCAAAAATGACAAATTTCAAGATGGCAAATGTCAAAACTGACAAATCTCACAATGCTAAATGTCAAAAATGACAAATGTCACAATGCTAAATGTCAAAAATGACAAATTTCAAGATGGCAAATGTCCAAGATGTCAAATGACAAATGTCACAATGCTAAATGTCAAAAATGAAAAGTGTCACCATGAAAAATGTCAAAAATGACAAATTTCAAGATGGCAAATGTCAAAGATGTCAAATGACAAATGTCACAATGCTAAATGTCAAAAATGAAAAGTGTCACCCTGAAAAATGTCAAAAATAACAAATTTCAAGATGGCAAATGTCAAAGATGTCAAATGACAAATGTCACAATGCTAAATGTCAAAAATGAAAAGTGTCACCATGAAAAATGACAAATTTCAAGATGGCAAATGTCAAAACTGACAAATGTCACAATGCTAAATGTCACAAATAATAAGTGTCACCATAAAAAATGTCAAAAATGACAAATTTCAAGATGGCAAATGTCCAAGATGTCAAATGACAAATGTCACAATGCTAAATGTCAAAAATGACAAATTTCAATATGGCAAATGTCCAAGATGTCAAATGACAAATGTCACAATGCTAAATGTCAAAAATGAAAAGTGTCACCATGAAAAATGTCAAAAATGACAAATTTCAAGATGGCAAATGTCAAAGATGTCAAATGTCACAATGCTAAATGTCAAAAATGAAAAGTGTCACCCTGAAAAATGTCAAAAATCACAAATTTCAAGATGGCAAATGTCAAATGTCACAATGCTAAATGTCAAAAATGAAAAGTGTCACCATGAAAAATGTCAAAAATGACAAATTTCAAGATGGCAAATGTCAAAACTGACAAATGTCACAATGCTTAATGTCAAAAATGATAAGTGTCACCATGAAAAATGTCAAAAATGACAAATTTCAAGATGGCAAATGTCCAAGATGTCAAATGACAAATGTCACAATGCTAAATGTCAAAAATGACAAATTTCAAGATGGCAAATGTCAAAGATGTCAAATGACAAATGTCACAATGCTAAATGTCAAAAATGAAAAGTGTCACCATGAAAAATGTCAAAAATGACAAATTTCAAGATGGCAAATGTCAAAGATGTCAATGACAAATGTCACAATGCTAAATGTCAAAAATAAAAAGTGTCACCATGAAAAATGTCAAAAATGACAAATTTCAAGATGGCAAATGTCAAAGATGTAAATGACAAATGTCACAATGCTAAATGTCAAAAATGAAAAGTGTCACCATGAAAAATGTCAAAAATGACAAATTTCAAGATGGCAAATGTCAAAACTGACAAATGTCACAATGCTAAATGACAAAAATGATAAGTGTCACCATGAAAAATGTCAAAAATGACAAATTTCAAGATGGCAAATGTCCAAGATGTCAAATGACAAATGTCACAATGCTAAATGTCAAAAATGACAAATTTCAAGATGGCAAATGTCCAAGATGTCAAATGACAAATGTCACAATGCTAAATGTCAAAAATGAAAAGTGTCACCATGAAAAATGTCAAAAATGACAAATTTCAAGATGGCAAATGTCAAAGATGTCAAATGACAAATGTCACAATGCTAAATGTCAAAAATGAAAAGTGTCACCCTGAAAAATGTCAAAAATAACAAATTTCAAGATGGCAAATGTCAAAGATGTCAAATGACAAATGTCACAATGCTAAATGTCAAAAATTAAAAGTGTCACCATGAAAAATGTCAAAAATGACAAATTTCAAGATGGCAAATGTCAAAACTGACAAATCTCACAATGCTAAATGTCAAAAATGAAAAGTGTCACCATGAAAAATGTCAAAAATGACAAATTTCAAGATGGCAAACGTCAAAACTGACAAATGTCACAATGCTAAATGTCAAAAATGATAAGTGTCACCATGAAAAATGTCAAAAATGACAAATTTCAAGATGGCAAATGTCCAAGATGTCAAATGACAAATGTCACAATGTTAAATGTCAAAAATGACAAATTTCAAGATGGCAAATGTCCAAGATGTCAAATGACAAATGTCACAATGCTAAATGTCAAAAATGAAAAGTGTCACCATGAAAAATGTCAAAAATGACAAATTTCAAGATGGCAACTGTCAAAGATGTCAAATGACAAATGTCACAATGCTAAATGTCAAAAATGAAAAGTGTCACCCTGAAAAATGTCAAAAATAACAAATTTCAAGATGGCAAATGTCAAAGATGTCAAATGACAAATGTCACAATGCTAAATGTCAAAAATGAAAAGTGTCACCATGAAAAATGTCAAAAATGACAAATTTCAAGATGGCAAATGTCAAAACTGACAAATGTCACAATGCTAAATGTCAAAAATAATAAGTGTCACCATGAAAAATGTCAAAAATGACAAATTTCAAGATGGCAAATGTCCAAGATGTCAAATGACAAATGTCACAATGCTAAATGTCAAAAATGACAAATTTCAATATGGCAAATGTCCAAGATGTCAAATGACAAATGTCACAATGCTAAATGTCAAAAATGAAAAGTGTCACCATGAAAAATGTCAAAAATGACAAATTTCAAGATGGCAAATGTCAAAGATGTCAAATGACAAATGTCACAATGCTAAATGTCAAAAATGAAAAGTGTCACCCTGAAAAATGTCAAAAATAACAAATTTCAAGATGGCAAATGTCAAAGATGTCAAATGACAAATGTCACAATGCTAAATGTCAAAAATGAAAAGTGTCACCATGAAAAATGTCAAAAATGACAAATTTCAAGATGGCAAATGTCAAAACTGACAAATGTCACAATGCTTAATGTCAAAAATGATAAGTGTCACCATGAAAAATGTCAAAAATGACAAATTTCAAGATGGCAAATGTCCAAGATGTCAAATGACAAATGTCACAATGCTAAATGTCAAAAATGACAAATTTCAAGATGGCAAATGTCAAAGATGTCAAATGACAAATGTGACAATGCTAAATGTCAAAAATGAAAAGTGTCACCATGAAAAATGTCAAAAATGACAAATTTCAAGATGGCAAATGTCAAAGATGTCAAATGACAAATGTCACAATGCTAAATGTCAAAAATGAAAAGTGTCACCATGAAAAATGTCAAAAATGACAAATTTCAAGATGGCAAATATCAAAGATGTCAAATGACAAATGTCACAATGCTAAATGTCAAAAATGACAAATTTCAAGATGGCAAATGTCAAAGATGTCAAATGACAAATGTCACAATGCTAAATGTCAAAAATGAAAAGTGTCACCATGAAAAATGTAAAAAATGACAAATTTCAAGATGGCAAATGTCAAAACTGACAAATGTCACAATGCTAAATGTCAAAAATGATAAGTGTCACCATGAAAAATGTCAAAAATGACAAATTTCAAGATGGCAAATGTCCAAGATGTCAAATGACAAATGTCACAATGCTAAATGTCAAAAATGACAAATTTCAAGATGGCAAATGTCAAAGATGTCAAATGACAAATGTCACAATGCTAAATGTCAAAAATGAAAAGTGTCACCATGAAAAATGTCAAAAATGACAAATTTCAAGATGACAAATGTCAAAGATGTCAATGACAAATGTCACAATGCTAAATGTCAAAAATAAAAAGTGTCACCATGAAAAATGTCAAAAATGACAAATTTCAAGATGGCAAATGTCAAAGATGTAAATGACAAATGTCACAATGCTAAATGTCAAAAATGAAAAGTGTCACCATGAAAAATGTCAAAAATGACAAATTTCAAGATGGCAAATGTCAAAACTGACAAATGTCACAATGCTAAATGACAAAAATGATAAGTGTCACCATGAAAAATGTCAAAAATGACAAATTTCAAGATGGCAAATGTCCAAGATGTCAAATGACAAATGTCACAATGCTAAATGTCAAAAATGACAAATTTCAAGATGGCAAATGTCCAAGATGTCAAATGACAAATGTCACAATGCTAAATGTCAAAAATGAAAAGTGTCACCATGAAAAATGTCAAAAATGACAAATTTCAAGATGGCAAATGTCAAAGATGTCAAATGACAAATGTCACAATGCTAAATGTCAAAAATGAAAAGTGTCACCCTGAAAAATGTCAAAAATAACAAATTTCAAGATGGCAAATGTCAAAGATGTCAAATGACAAATGTCACAATGCTAAATGTCAAAAATTAAAAGTGTCACCATGAAAAATGTCAAAAATGACAAATTTCAAGATGGCAAATGTCAAAACTGACAAATGTCACAATGCTAAATGTCAAAAATGATAAGTGTCACCATGAAAAATGTCACAAATGACAAATTTCAAGATGGCAAATGTCTAAGATGTCAAATGACAAATGTCACAATGCTAAATGACAAAAATGAAAAGTGTCACCATGAAAAATGTCAAAAATGACAAATTTCAAGATGGCAAATGTCAAAGATGTCAAATGACAAATGTCACAATGCTAAATGTAAAAAATGAAAAGTGTCACCCTGAAAAATGTCAAAAATAACAAATTTCAAGATGGCAAATGTCAAAGATGTCAAATGACAAATGTCACAATGCTAAATGTCAAAAATGAAAAGTGTCACCATGAAAAATGTCAAAAATGGCAAATTTCAAGATGGCAAATGTCAAAACTGACAAATGTCACAATGCTTAATGTCAAAAATGATAAGTGTCACCATGAAAAATGTCAAAAATGACAAATTTCAAGATGGCAAATGTCCAAGATGTCAAATGACAAATGTCACAATGCTAAATGTCAAAAATGACAAATTTCAAGATGGCAAATATCAAAGATGTCAAATGACAAATGTGACAATGCTAAATGTCAAAAATGAAAAGTGTCACCATGAAAAATGTCAAAAATGACAAATTTCAAGATGGCAAATGTCAAAGATGTCAAATGACAAATGTCACAATGCTAAATGTCAAAAATGAAAAGTGTCACCATGAAAAATGTCAAAAATGACAAATTTCAAGATGGCAAATATCAAAGATGTCAAATGACAAATGTCACAATGCTAAATGTTAAAAATAACAAATTTCAAGATGGCAAATGTCAAAGATGTCAAATGACAAATGTCACAATGCTAAATGTCAAAAATTAAAAGTGTCACCATGAAAAATGTCAAAAATGACAAATTTCAAGATGGCAAATGTCAAAACTGACAAATGTCACAATGCTAAATGTCAAAAATGATAAGTGTCACCATGAAAAATGTCACAAATGACAAATTTCAAGATGGCAAATGTCTAAGATGTCAAATGACAAATGTCACAATGCTAACTGACAAAAATGAAAAGTGTCACCATGAAAAATGTCAAAAATGACAAATTTCAAGATGGCAAATGTCAAAGATGTCAAATGACAAATGTCACAATGCTAAATGTCAAAAATGAAAAGTGTCACCCTGAAAAATGTCAAAAATAACAAATTTCAAGATGGCAAATGTCAAAGATGTCAAATGACAAATGTCACAATGCTAAATGTCAAAAATGAAAAGTGTCACCATGAAAAATGTCAAAAATGGCAAATTTCAAGATGGCAAATGTCAAAACTGACAAATGTCACAATGCTTAATGTCAAAAATGATAAGTGTCACCATGAAAAATGTCAAAAATGACAAATTTCAAGATGGCAAATGTCCAAGATGTCAAATGACAAATGTCACAATGGTAAATGTCAAAAATGACAAATTTCAAGATGGCAAATATCAAAGATGTCAAATGACAAATGTGACAATGCTAAATGTCAAAAATGAAAAGTGTCACCATGAAAAATGTCAAAAATGACAAATTTCAAGATGGCAAATGTCAAAGATGTCAAATGACAAATGTCACAATGCTAAATGTCAAAAATGAAAAGTGTCACCATGAAAAATGTCAAAAATGACAAATTTCAAGATGGCAAATATCAAAGATGTCAAATGACAAATGTCACAATGCTAAATGTTAAAAATGACAAATTTCAAGATGGCAAATGTCAAAGATGTCAAATGACAAATGTCACAATGCTAAATGTCAAAAATGAAAAGTGCCACCATGAAAAATGTCAAAAATGACAAATTTCAAGATGGCAAATGTCAAAGATGTCGAATATGACAAATGTCACAATGCTAAATGTCAAAAATGAAAAGTGTCACCATGAAAAATGTCAAAAATGACAAATTTCAAAATGGCAAATGTCAAAGATGTCAAATGACAAATGTCACAATGCTAAATGTCAAAAATGAAAAGTGTCACCATGAAAAATGTCAAAAATAACAAATTTCAAGATGGCAAATGTCAAAGATGTCAAATGACAAATGTCACAATGCTAAATGTCAAAAATGGAAAGTGTCACCATGAAAAATGTCAAAAATGACAAATTTCAAGATGGCAAATGTCAAAGATGTCAAATGACAAATGTTACAATGCTAAATGTCAAAAATGAAAAGTGTCACCCTGAAAAATGTCAAAAATAACAAATTTCAAGATGGCAAATGTCAAAGATGTCAAATGTCACAATGCTAAATGTCAAAAATGAAAAGTGTCACCATGAAAAATGTCAAAAATGACAAATTTTAAGATGGCAAATGTCAAAACTGACAAATGTCACAATGCTAAATGTCAAAAATGATAAGTGTCACCATGAAAAATGTCAAAAATGACAAATTTCAAGATGGCAAATGTCCAAGATGTTAAATGACAAATGTCACAATGCTAAATGTCAAAAACGACAAATTTCAAGATGGCAAATGTCAAAGATGTCAAATGACAAATGTCACAATGCTAAATGTCAAAAATGAAAAGTGTCACCATGAAAAATGTCAAAAATGACAAATTTCAAGATGGCAAATGTCAAAGATATCAAATGACAAATGTCACAATGCTAAATGTCAAAAATGAAAAGTGTCACCATGAAAAATGTCAAAAATGACAAATTTCAAGATGGCAAATGTCAAAGTTGTCAAATGACAAATGTCACAATGCTAAATGTCAAAAATGAAAAGTGTCTCCATGAAAAATGTCAAAAATGACAAATTTCAAGATGACAAATGTCAAAGATGTCAAATGACAAATGTCACAATGCTAAATGTCAAAAATGAAAAGTGTCCCTATGAAAAATGTCAATAATGACAAATTTCAAAATGGCAAATGTCAAAGATGTCAAATGACAAATGTCACAATGCTAAATGTCAAAAATGAAAAGTGTCACCATGAAAAATGTCAAAAATGACAAATTTGAAGATGGCAAATGTCAAAGATGTCGAATATGACAAATGTCACAATGCTAAATGTCAAAAATGAAGTGTCACCATGAAAAATGTCAAAAATGACAAATTTCAAGATGGCAAATATCAAAGATGTCAAATGACAAATGTCACAATGCTAAATGTCAAAAATGACAAATATCAAGATGGCAAATGTCAAAGATGTCAAATGACAAATGTCACAATGCTAAATGTCAAAAATGAAAAGTGTCACCATGAAAAATGTCAAAACTGACAAATTTCAAGATGGCAAATGTCAAAGATGTCAAATGACAAATGTCACAATGCTAAATGTCAAAAATGAAAAGTGTCACCATAAAAAATGTCAGAAATAACAAATTTCAAGATGGCAAATGTCAAAGATGTCAAATGACAAATCTCACAATGCTAAATGTCAAAAATGAAAAGTGTCACCATGAAAAATGTCAAAAATGACAAATTTCAAGATGGCAAACGTCAAAACTGACAAATGTCACAATGCTAAATGTCAAAAATGATAAGTGTCACCATGAAAATTGTCAAAAATGACAAATTTCAAAATGGCAAATGTCCAAGATGTCAAATGACAAATGTCACAATGCTAAATGTCAAAAATGACAAATTTCAAGATGGCAAATGTCCAAGATGTCAAATGACAAATGTCACAATGCTAAATGTCAAAAATGAAAAGTGTCACCATGAAAAATGTCAAAAATGACAAATTTCAAGATGGCAAATGTCAAAGATGTCAAATGACAAATGTCACAATGCTAAATGTCAAAAATGAAAAGTGTCACCCTGAAAAATGTCAAAAATAACAAATTTCAAGATGGCAAATGTCAAAGATGTCAAATGACAAATGTCACAATGCTAAATGTCAAAAATGAAAAGTGTCACCATGAAAAATGTCAAAAATGACAAATTTCAAGATGGCAAATGTCAAAACTGACAAATGTCACAATGCTAATTGTCAAAAATGATAAGTGTCACCATGAAAAATGTCAAAAATGACAAATTTCAAGATGGCAAATGTCCAAGATGTCAAATGACAAATGTCACAATGCTAAATGTCAAAAATGACAAATTTCAATATGGCAAATGTCCAAGATGTCAAATGACAAATGTCACAATGCTAAATGTCAAAAATGAAAAGTGTCACCATGAAAAATGTCAAAAATGACAAATTTCAAGATGGCAAATGTCAAAGATGTCAAATGACAAATGTCACAATGCTAAATGTCAAAAATGAAAAGTGTCACCCTGAAAAATGTCAAAAATAACAAATTTCAAGATGGCAAATGTCAAAACTGACAAATGTCACAATGCTTAATGTCAAAAATGATAAGTGTCACCATGAAAAATGTCAAAAATGACAAATTTCAAGATGGCAAATGTCCAAGATGTCAAATGACAAATGTCACAATGCTAAATGTCAAAAATGACAAATTTCAAGATGGCAAATGTCAAAGATGTCAAATGACAAATGTGACAATGCTAAATGTCAAAAATAAAAAGTGTCACCATGAAAAATGTCAAAAATGACAAATTTCAAGATGGCAAATGTCAAAGATGTCAAATGACAAATGTCACAATGCTAAATGTCAAAAATGAAAAGTGTCACCATGAAAAATGTCAAAAATGACAAATTTCAAGATGGCAAATATCAAAGATGTCAAATGACAAATGTCACAATGCTAAATGTCAAAAATGACAAATTTCAAGATGGCAAATGACAAATGTCACAATGCTAAATGTCACAAAATGAAAAGTGTCACCATGAAAAATGTCAAAAATGACAAATTTCAAGATGGCAAATGTCAAAACTGACAAATGTCACAATGCTAAATGTCAAAAATGATAAGTGTCACCATGAAAAATGTCAAAAATGACAAATTTCAAGATGGCAAATGTCCAAGATGTCAAATGACAAATGTCACAATGCTAAATGTCAAAAATGACAAATTTCAAGATGGCAAATGTCAAAGATGTCAAATGACAAATGTCACAATGCTAAATGTCAAAAATGAAAAGTGTCACCATGAAAAATGTCAAAAATGACAAATTTCAAGATGGCAAATGTCAAAGATGTCAATGACAAATGTCACAATGCTAAATGTCAAAAATAAAAAGTGTAACCATGAAAAATGTCAAAAATGACAAATTTCAAGATGGCAAATGTCAAAGATGTAAATGACAAATGTCACAATGCTAAATGTCAAAAATGAAAAGTGTCACCATGAAAAATGTCAAAAATGACAAATTTCAAGATGGCAAATGTCAAAACTGACAAATGTCACAATGCTAAATGACAAAAATGATAAGTGTCACCATGAAAAATGTCAAAAATGACAAATTTCAAGATGGCAAATGTCCAAGATGTCAAATGACAAATGTCACAATGCTAAATGTCAAAAATGAAAAGTGTCACCATGAAAAATGTCAAAAATGACAAATTTCAAGATGGCAAATGTCAAAGATGTCAAATGACAAATGTCACAATGCTAAATGTAAAAAAGAAAAAGTGTCAAAAATGACAAATTTCAAGATGGCAAATGTCTAAGATGTCAAATGACAAATGTCACAATGCTAAATGTCAAAAATGAAAAGTGTCACCGTGAAAAATGTCAAAAATGACAAATTTTAAGATGGCAAATATCAAAGATGTCAAATGACAAATGTCACAATGCTAAATGTCAAAAATGAAAAGTGTCACCATGAAAAATGTCAAAAATGACAAATTTCAAGATGGCAAATGTCAAAACTGACAAATGTCACAATGCTTAATGTCAAAAATGAAAAGTATCACCATAAAAAATGTCAAAAATGACAAATTTCAAGATGGCAAATGTCAAAGATGTCGAATATGACAAATGTCACAATGCTAAATGTCAAAAATGAAAAGTGTCACCATGAAAAATGTCAAAAATGACAAATTTCAAGATGGCAAATGTCAAAGATGTCAAATGACAAATGTCACAATGCTAAATGTCAAAAATGAAAAGTGTCACCATGAAAAATGTCAAAAATGACAAATTTCAAAATGGCAAATGTCAAAGATGTCAAATGACAAATGTCACAATGCTAAATGTCAAAAATAAAAAGTGTCACCATGAAAAATGTCAAAAATAACAAATTTCAAGATGGCAAATGTCAAAGATGTCAAATGACAAATGTCACAATGCTAAATGTCAAAAATGGAAAGTGTCACCATGAAAAATGTCAAAAATGACAAATTTTAAGATGGCAAATGTCAAAACTGACAAATGTCACAATGCTAAATGTCAAAAATGACAAATTTCAAGATGGCAAATGTCCAAGATGTTAAATGACAAATGTCACAATGCTAAATGTCAAAAATGACAAATTTCAAGATGGCAAATGTCAAAGATGTCAAATGACAAATGTCACGATGCTAAATGTCAAAAATGAAAAGTGTCACCATGAAAAATGTCAAAAATGACAAATTTCAAGATGGCAAATGTCAAAGATATCAAATGACAAATGTCACAATGCTAAATGTCAAAAATGAAAAGTGTCACCATGAAAAATGTCAAAAATGACAAATTTTAAGATGGCAAATGTCCAAGATGTCAAATGACAAATGTCACAATGCTAAATGTCAAAAATGACAAATTTCAAGATGGCAAATGTCCAAGATGTCAAATGACAAATGTCACAATGCTAAATGTCAAAAATGAAAAGTGTCACCATGAAAAATGTCAAAAATGACAAATTTCAAGATGGCAAATGTCAAAGATGTCAAATGACAAATGTCACAATGCTAAATGTCAAAAATGACAAATATCAAGATGGCAAATGTCAAAGATGTCAAATGACAAATGTCACAATGCTAAATGTCAAAAATTAAAAGTGTCACCATGAAAAATGTCAAAAATGACAAATTTCAAGATGGAAAATGTCAAAGATGTCAAATGACAAATGTCACAATGCTAAATGTCAAAAATGAAAAGTGTCACCAAAAAAAATGTCAAAAATAACAAATGTCAAGATGGCAAATGTCAAAGATGTCAAATGACAAATGTCACAATGCTAAATGTCAAAAATGAAAAGTGTCACCATGAAAAATGTCAAAAATGGAAAGTGTCACCATGAAAAATGTCAAAAATGACAAATTTGAAGATGGCAAATGTCAAAGATGTCGAATATGACAAATGTCACAATCCTAAATGTCAAAAATGAAAAGTGTCACCATGAAAAATGTCAATAATGACAAATTTCAAAATGGCAAATGTCAAAGATGTCAAATGACAAATGTCACAATGCTAAATGTCAAAAATGAAAAGTGTCACCATGAAAAATGTCAAAAATGACAAATTTCAAGATGGCAAATATCAAAGATGTCAAATGACAAATGTCACAATGCTAAATGTCAAAAATGAAAAGTGTCACCATGAAAAATGTCAAAAATGACAAATTTCAAGATGGCAAATGTCAAAGATGTCAAATGACAAATGTCACAATGCTAAATGTCAAAAATGAAAAGTGTCACCCTGAAAAATGTCAAAAATAACAAATTTCAAGATGGCAAATGTCAAAGATGTCAAATGACAAATGTCACAATGCTAAATGTCAAAAATGAAAAGTGTCACCATGAAAAATGTCAAAAATGACAAATTTCAAGATGGCAAATGTCAAAACTGACAAATGTCACAATGCTAATTGTCAAAAATGATAAGTGTCACCATGAAAAATGTCAAAAATGACAAATTTCAAGATGGCAAATGTCCAAGATGTCAAATGACAAATGTCACAATGCTAAATGTCAAAAATGACAAATTTCAATATGGCAAATGTCCAAGATGTCAAATGACAAATGTCACAATGCTAAATGTCAAAAATGAAAAGTGTCACCATGAAAAATGTCAAAAATGACAAATTTCAAGATGGCAAATGTCAAAGATGTCAAATGACAAATGTCACAATGCTAAATGTCAAAAATGAAAAGTGTCACCCTGAAAAATGTCAAAAATAACAAATTTCAAGATGGCAAATGTCACAATGCTTAATGTCAAAAATGATAAGTGTCACCATGAAAAATGTCAAAAATGACAAATTTCAAGATGGCAAATGTCCAAGATGTCAAATGACAAATGTCACAATGCTAAATGTCAAAAATGACAAATTTCAAGATGGCAAATGTCAAAGATGTCAAATGACAAATGTGACAATGCTAAATGTCAAAAATAAAAAGTGTCACCATGAAAAATGTCAAAAATGACAAATTTCAAGATGGCAAATGTCAAAGATGTCAATTGACAAATGTCACAATGCTAAATGTCAAAAATGAAAAGTGTCACCATGAAAAATGTCAAAAATGACAAATTTCAAGATGGCAAATATCAAAGATGTCAAATGACAAATGTCACAATGCTAAATGTCAAAAATGACAAATTTCAAGATGGCAAATGACAAATGTCACAATGCTAAATGTCACAAAATGAAAAGTGTCACCATGAAAAATGTCAAAAATGACAAATTTCAAGATGGCAAATGTCAAAACTGACAAATGTCACAATGCTAAATGTCAAAAATGATAAGTGTCACCATGAAAAATGTCAAAAATGACAAATTTCAAGATGGCAAATGTCCAAGATGTCAAATGACAAATGTCACAATGCTAAATGTCAAAAATGACAAATTTCAAGATGGCAAATGTCAAAGATGTCAAATGACAAATGTCACAATGCTAAATGTCAAAAATGAAAAGTGTCACCATGAAAAATGTCAAAAATGACAAATTTCAAGATGGCAAATGTCAAAGATGTCAATGACAAATGTCACAATGCTAAATGTCAAAAATAAAAAGTGTAACCATGAAAAATGTCAAAAATGACAAATTTCAAGATGGCAAATGTCAAAGATGTAAATGACAAATGTCACAATGCTAAATGTCAAAAATGAAAAGTGTCACCATGAAAAATGTCAAAAATGACAAATTTCAAGATGGCAAATGTCAAAACTGACAAATGTCACAATGCTAAATGACAAAAATGATAAGTGTCACCATGAAAAATGTCAAAAATGACAAATTTCAAGATGGCAAATGTCCAAGATGTCAAATGACAAATGTCACAATGCTAAATGTCAAAAATGAAAAGTGTCACCATGAAAAATGTCAAAAATGACAAATTTCAAGATGGCAAATGTCAAAGATGTCAAATGACAAATGTCACAATGCTAAATGTAAAAAAGAAAAAGTGTCAAAAATGACAAATTTCAAGATGGCAAATGTCTAAGATGTCAAATGACAAATGTCACAATGCTAAATGTCAAAAATGAAAAGTGTCACCGTGAAAAATGTCAAAAATGACAAATTTTAAGATGGCAAATATCAAAGATGTCAAATGACAAATGTCACAATGCTAAATGTCAAAAATGAAAAGTGTCACCATGAAAAATGTCAAAAATGACAAATTTCAAGATGGCAAATGTCAAAACTGACAAATGTCACAATGCTTAATGTCAAAAATGAAAAGTATCACCATAAAAAATGTCAAAAATGACAAATTTCAAGATGGCAAATGTCAAAGATGTCGAATATGACAAATGTCACAATGCTAAATGTCAAAAATGAAAAGTGTCACCATGAAAAATGTCAAAAATGACAAATTTCAAGATGGCAAATGTCAAAGATGTCAAATGACAAATGTCACAATGCTAAATGTCAAAAATGAAAAGTGTCACCATGAAAAATATCAAAAATGACAAATTTCAAAATGGCAAATGTCAAAGATGTCAAATGACAAATGTCACAATGCTAAATGTCAAAAATAAAAAGTGTCACCATGAAAAATGTCAAAAATAACAAATTTCAAGATGGCAAATGTCAAAGATGTCAAATGACAAATGTCACAATGCTAAATGTCAAAAATGGAAAGTGTCGCCATGAAAAATGTCAAAAATGACAAATTTCAAGATGGCAAATGTCAAAGATGTCAAATGACAAATGTCACAATGCTAAATGTCAAAAATGAAAAGTGTCACCCTGAAAAATGTCAAAAATAACAAATTTCAAGATGGCAAATGTCAAAGATGTCAAATGTCACAATGCTAAATGTCAAAAATAAAAAGTGTCACCATGAAAAATGTCAAAAATGACAAATTTTAAGATGGCAAATGTCAAAACTGACAAATGTCACAATGCTAAATGTCAAAAATGATAAGTGTCACCATGAAAAATGTCAAAAATGACAAATTTCAAGATGGCAAATGTCCAAGATGTTAAATGACAAATGTCACAATGCTAAATGTCAAAAATGACAAATTTCAAGATGGCAAATGTCAAAGATGTCAAATGACAAATGTCACGATGCTAAATGTCAAAAATGAAAAGTGTCACCATGAAAAATGTCAAAAATGACAAATTTCAAGATGGCAAATGTCAAAGATATCAAATGACAAATGTCACAATGCTAAATGTCAAAAATGAAAAGTGTCACCATGAAAAATGTCAAAAATGACAAATTTTAAGATGGCAAATGTCCAAGATGTCAAATGACAAATGTCACAATGCTAAATGTCAAAAATGACAAATTTCAAGATGGCAAATGTCCAAGATGTCAAATGACAAATGTCACAATGCTAAATGTCAAAAATGAAAAGTGTCACCATGAAAAATGTCAAAAATGACAAATTTCAAGATGGCAAATGTCAAAGATGTCAAATGACAAATGTCACAATGCTAAATGTCAAAAATGACAAATATCAAGATGGCAAATGTCAAAGATGTCAAATGACAAATGTCACAATGCTAAATGTCAAAAATTAAAAGTGTCACCATGAAAAATGTCAAAAATGACAAATTTCAAGATGGAAAATGTCAAAGATGTCAAATGACAAATGTCACAATGCTAAATGTCAAAAATGAAAAGTGTCACCATAAAAAATGTCAAAAATAACAAATGTCAAGATGGCAAATGTCAAAGATGTCAAATGACAAATGTCACAATGCTAAATGTCAAAAATGAAAAGTGTCACCATGAAAAATGTCAAAAATGGAAAGTGTCACCATGAAAAATGTCAAAAATGACAAATTTGAAGATGGCAAATGTCAAAGAAGTCGAATATGACAAATGTCACAATCCTAAATGTCAAAAATGAAAAGTGTCACCATGAAAAATGTCAATAATGACAAATTTCAAAATGGCAAATGTCAAAGATGTCAAATGACAAATGTCACAATGCTAAATGTCAAAAATGAAAAGTGTCACCATGAAAAATGTCAAAAATGACAAATTTCAAGATGGCAAATATCAAAGATGTCAAATGACAAATGTCACAATGCTAAATGTCAAAAATGACAAATATCAAGATGGCAAATGTCAAAGATGTCAAATGACAAATGTCACAATGCTAAATGTCAAAAATGAAAAGTGTCACCATGAAAAATGTCAAAAATGACAAATTTCAAGATGGCAAATGTCAAAGATGTCAAATGACAAATGTCACAATGCTAAATGTCAAAAATGAAAAGTGTCACCATAAAAAATGTCAAAAATAACAAATTTCAAGATGGCAAATGTCAAAGATGTCAAATGACAAATCTCACAATGCTAAATGTCAAAAATGAAAAGTGTCACCATGAAAAATGTCAAAAATGACAAATTTCAAGATGGCAAATGTCAAAACTGACAAATGTCACAATGCTAAATGTCAAAAATGATACGTGTCACCATGAAAAATGTCAAAAATGACAAATTTCAAGATGGCAAATGTCCAAGATGTCAAATGACAAATGTCACAATGCTAAATGTCAAAAATGACAAATTTCAAGATGGCAAATGTCCAAGATGTCAAATGACAAATGTCACAATGCTAAATGTCAAAAATGACAAATTTCAAGATGGCAAATGTCCAAGATGTCAAATGACAAATGTCACAATGCTAAATGTCAAAAATGAAAAGTGTCACCATGAAAAATGTCAAAAATGACAAATTTCAAGATGGCAAATGTCAAAGATGTCAAATGACAAATGTCACAATGCTAAATGTCAAAAATGAAAAGTGTCACCCTGAAAAATGTCAAAAATAACAAATTTCAAGATGGCAAATGTCAAAGATGTCAAATGACAAATGTCACAATGCTAAATGTCAAAAATGAAAAGTGTCACCATGAAAAATGTCAAAAATGACAAATTTTAAGATGGCAAATGTCAAAACTGACAAATGTCACAATGCTAAATGTCAAAAATGATAAGTGTCACCATGAAAAATGTCAAAAATGACAAATTTCAAAATGGCAAATGTCCAAGATGTCAAATGACAAATGTCACAATGCTAAATTTCAAAAATGAGAAATTTCAAGATGGCAAATGTCAAAGATGTCAAATGACAAATGTCACAATGCTAAATGTCATAAATGAAAAGTGTCACCATGAAAAATGTCAAAAATGACAAATTTCAAGATGGCAAATGTCAAAGATGTCAAATGACAAATGTCACAATGCTAAATGTCAAAAATGAAAAGTGTCACCATGAAAAATGTCAAAAATAACAAATTTCAAGATGGCAAATGTCAAAGATGTCAAATGACAAATGTCACAATGCTAAATGTCAAAAATGAAAAGTGTCACCATGAAAAATGTCAAAAATGACAATTCTCAAGATGGCAAATGTCAAAGATGTCAAATGACAAATGTCGCAATGCTAAATGTCAAAAATAAAAAGTCTCACCATGAAAAATGTCAAAAATGACAAATTTCAAGATGGCAAATGTCAAAGATGACAAATGTCACAATGCTAAATGTCAAAAATGAAAAGTGTCACCATGAAAAATGTCAAAAATGACAAATTTCAAGATGGCAAATGTCAAAACTGACAAATGTCACAATGCTAAATGTCAAAAATGATAAGTGTCACCATGAAAAATGTTAAAAATGACAAATTTCAAGATGGCAAATGTCCAAGATGTCAAATGACAAATGTCACAATGCTAAATGTCAAAAATGAAAAGTGTCACCATGAAAAATGTCAAAAATGACAAATTTTAAGATGGCAAATGTCAAAACTGACAAATGTCACAATGCTAAATGTCAAAAATGATAAGTGTCACCATGAAAAATGTCAAAAATGACAAATTTCAAGATGGCAAATGTCCAAGATGTCAAATGACAAATGTCACAATGCTAAATGTCAAAAATGACAAATTTCAATATGGCAAATGTCCAAGATGTCAAATGACAAATGTCACAATGCTAAATGTCAAAAATGAAAAGAGTCACCATAAAAAATGTCAAAAATGACAAATTTCAAGATGGCAAATGTCAAAGATGTCAAATGACAAATGTCACAATGCTAAATGTCAAAAATGAAAAGTGTCACCCTGAAAAATGTCAAAAATAACAAATTTCAAGATGGCAAATGTCAAAGATGTCAAATGACAAATGTCACAATGCTAAATGTCAAAAATGAAGAGTGTCACCATGAAAAATGTCAAAAATGACAAATTTCAAGATGGCAAATGTCAAAACTGACAAATGTCACAATGCTAAATGTCAAAAATGATAAGTGTCACCATGAAAAATGTCAAAAATGACAAATTTCAAGATGGCAAATGTCCAAGATGTCAAATGACAAATGTCACAATGCTAAATGTCAAAAATGACAAATTTCAAGATGGCAAATGTCAAAGATGTCAAATGACAAATGTGACAATGCTAAATGTCAAAAATGAAAAGTGTCACCATGAAAAATGTCAAAAATGACAAATTTCAAGATGGCAAATGTCAAAGATGTCAAATGACAAATGTCACAATGCTAAATGTCAAAAATGAAAAGTGTCACCATGAAAAATGTCAAAAATGACAAATTTCAAGATGGCAAATATCAAAGATGTCAAATGACAAATGTCACAATGCTAAATGTCAAAAATGACAAATTTCAAGATGGCAAATGTCAAAGATGTCAAATGACAAATGTCACAATGCTAAATGTCAAAAATGAAAAGTGTCACCATGAAAAATGTCAAAAATGACAAATTTCAAGATGGCAAATGTCAAAACTGACAAATGTCACAATGCTAAATGTCAAAAATGATAAGTGTCACCATGAAAAATGTCAAAAATGACAAATTTCAAAATGGCAAATGTCCAAGATGTCAAATGACAAATGTCACAATGCTAAATGTCAAAAATGACAAATTTCAAGATGGCAAATGTCAAAGATGTCAAATGAC
The DNA here is from genome assembly GCA_964028335.1 of Altica lythri. Classification (NCBI taxonomy): domain Eukaryota; kingdom Metazoa; phylum Arthropoda; class Insecta; order Coleoptera; family Chrysomelidae; genus Altica; species Altica lythri. The sequence goes on along the minus strand of OZ034800.1, from coordinate 43,107,654 downwards.
AAATGTCACAATGCTAAATGTCAAAAATGAAAAGTGTCACCATGAAAAATGTCAAAAATGACAAATTTCAAGATGGCAAATGTCAAAGATGTCAAATGACAAATGTCACAATGCTAAATGTCAAAAATGAAAAGTGTCACCATGAAAAATGTCAAAAATGACAAATTTCAAGATGGCAAATGTCAAAGATGTCAATGACAAATGTCACAATGCTAAATGTCAAAAATAAAAAGTGTCACCATGAAAAATGTCAAAAATGACAAATTTCAAGATGGCAAATGTCAAAGATGTAAATGACAAATGTCACAATGCTAAATGTCAAAAATGAAAAGTGTCACCATGAAAAATGTCAAAAATGACAAATTTCAAGATGGCAAATGTCAAAACTGACAAATGTCACAATGCTAAATGACAAAAATGATAAGTGTCACCATGAAAAATGTCAAAAATGACAAATTTCAAGATGGCAAATGTCCAAGATGTCAAATGACAAATGTCACAATGCTAAATGTCAAAAATGAAAAGTGTCACCATGAAAAATGTCAAAAATGACAAATTTCAAGATGGCAAATGTCAAAGATGTCAAATGACAAATGTCACAATGCTAAATGTCAAAAAGAAAAAGTGTCAAAAATGACAAATTTCAAGATGGCAAATGTCTAAGATGTCAAATGACAAATGTCACAATGCTAAATGTCAAAAATGAAAAGTGTCACCGTGAAAAATGTCAAAAATGACAAATTTTAAGATGGCAAATGTCAAAGATGTCAAATGACAAATGTCACAATGCTAAATGTCAAAAATGAAAAGTGTCACCATGAAAAATGTCAAAAATGACAAATTTCAAGATGGCAAATGTCAAACCTGACAAATGTCACAATGGTAAATGTCAAAAATGAAAAGTATCACCATAAAAAATGTCAAAAATGACAAATTTCAAGATGGCAAATGTCAAAGATGTCGAATATGACAAATGTCACAATGCTAAATGTCAAAAATGAAAAGTGTCACCATGAAAAATGTCAAAAATGGCAAATTTCAAGATGGCAAATGTCAAAGATGTCAAATGACAAATGTCACAATGCTAAATGTCAAAAATGAAAAGTGTCACCATGAAAAATGTCAAAAATGACAAATTTCAAAATGGCAAATGTCAAAGATGTCAAATGACAAATGTCACAATGCTAAATGTCAAAAATGAAAAGTGTCACCATGAAAAATGTCAAAAATAACAAATTTCAAGATGGCAAATGTCAAAGATGTCAAATGACAAATGTCACAATGCTAAATGTCAAAAATGGAAAGTGTCACCATCAAAAATGTCAAAAATGACAAATTTCAAGATGGCAAATGTCAAAGATGTCAAATGACAAATGTCACAATGCTAAATCTCAAAAATGAAAAGTGTCACCCTGAAAAATGTCAAAAATAACAAATTTCAAGATGGGAAATGTCAAAGATGTCAAATGTCACAATGCTAAATGTCAAAAATGAAAAGTGTCACCATGAAAAATGTCAAAAATGACAAATTTTAAGATGGCAAATGTCAAAACTGACAAATGTCACAATGCTAAATGTCAAAAATGATAAGTGTCACCATGAAAAATGTCAAAAATGACAAATTTCAAGATGGCAAATGTCCAAGATGTTAAATGACAAATGTCACAATGCTAAATGTCAAAAATGACAAATTTCAAGATGGCAAATGTCAAAGATGTCAAATGACAAATGTCACAATGCTAAATGTCAAAAATGAAAAGTGTCACCATGAAAAATGTCAAAAATGACAAATTTCAAGATGGCAAATGTCAAAGATATCAAATGACAAATGTCACAATGCTAAATGTCAAAAATGAAAAGTGTCACCATGAAAAATGTCAAAAATGACAAATTTCAAAATGGCAAATGTCAAAGTTGTCAACTGACAAATGTCACAATGCTAAATGTCAAAAATGAAAAGTGTCCCTATGAAAAATGTCAATAATGACAAATTTCAAAATGGCAAATGTCAAAGATGTCAAATGACAAATGTCACAATGCTAAATGTCAAAAATGAAAAGTGTCACCATGAAAAATGTCAAAAATGACAAATTTGAAGTTGGCAAATGTCAAAGATGTCGAATATGACAAATGTCACAATCCTAAATGTCAAAAATGAAAAGTGTCACCATGAAAAATGTCAAAAATGACAAATTTCAAGATGGCAAATATCAAAGATGTCAAATGACAAATGCCACAATGCTAAATATCAAAAATGACAAATATCAAGATGGCAAATGTCAAAGATGTCAAATGACAAATGTCACAATGCTAAATGTCAAAAATGAAAAGTGTCACCATGAAAAATGTCAAAAATGACAAATTTCAAGATGGCAAATGTCAAAGATGTCAAATGACAAATGTCACAATGCTAAATGTCAAAAATGAAAAGTGTCACCATAAAAAATGTCAAAAATAACAAATTTCAAGATGGCAAATGTCAAAGATGTCAAATGACAAATCTCACAATGCTAAATGTCAAAAATGAAAAGTGTCACCATGAAAAATGTCAAAAATGACAAATTTCAAGATGGCAAATGTCAAAACTGACAAATGTCACAATGCTAAATGTCAAAAATGATAAGTGTCACCATGAAAAATGACAAATTTCAAGATGGCAAATGTCCAAGATGTCAAATGACAAATGTCACAATGCTAAATGTCAAAAATGACAAATTTCAAGATGGCAAATGTCCAAGATGTCAAATGACAAATGTCACAATGCTAAATGTCAAAAATGAAAAGTGTCACCATGAAAAATGTCAAAAATGACAAATTTCAAGATGGCAAATGTCAAATGACAAATGTCACAATGCTAAATGTCAAAAATGAAAAGTGTCACCCTGAAAAATGTCAAAAATAACAAATTTCAAGATGGCAAATGTCAAAGATGTCAAATGACAAATGTCACAATGCTAAATGTCAAAAATGAAAAGTGTCACCATGAAAAATGTCAAAAATGACAAATTTCAAGATGGCAAATGTCAAAACTGACAAATGTCACAATGCTAAATGTCAAAAATGATAAGTGTCACCATGAAAAATGTCAAAAATGACAAATTTCAAAATGGCAAATGTCCAAGATGTCAAATGACAAATGTCACAATGCTAAATGTCAAAAATGACAAATTTCAAGATGGCAAATGTCAAAGATGTCAAATGACAAATGTCACAATGCTAAATGTCAAAAATGAAAAGTGTCACCATGAAAAATGTCAAAAATGACAAATTTCAAGATGGCAAATGTCAAAGATGTCAAATGACAAATGTCACAATGCTAAATGTCAAAAATGAAAAGTGTCACCATGAAAAATGTCAAAAATGACAAATTTCAAGATGGCAAATATCAAAGATGTCAAATGACAAATGTCACAATGCTAAATGTCAAAAATGACAAATTTCAAGATGGCAAATGTCAAATGACAAATGTCACAATGCTAAATGTCAAAAATGAAAAGTGTCACCCTGAAAAATGTCAAAAATAACAAATTTCAAGATGGCAAATGTCAAAGATGTCAAATGACAAATGTCACAATGCTAAATGTCAAAAATGAAAAGTGTCACCATGAAAAATGTCAAAAATGACAAATTTCAAGATGGCAAATGTCAAAACTGACAAATGTCACAATGCTAAATGTCAAAAATGATAAGTGTCACCATGAAAAATGTCAAAAATGACAAACTTCAAGATGGCAAATGTCAAAGATGTCAAATGACAAATGTCACAATGCTAAATGTCAAAAATGAAAAGTGTCACCATGAAAAATGTCAAAAATAACAAATTTCAAGTTGGCAAATGTCAAAGATGTCAAATGACAAATGTCACAATGCTAAATGTCAAAAATAAAAATTGTCACCATGAAAAATGTCAAAAATGACAAATTTCAAGATAACAAATGTCAAAACTGACAAATGTAACAATGCTAAATGTGAAAAATGATAAGTGTCACCATGAAAAATGTCAAAAATGACAAATTTTAAGATGGCAAATGTCCAAGATGTCAAATGACAAATGTCACAATGCTAAATGTCAAAAATGACAAATTTCAAGATGGCAAATGTCAAAGATGTCAAATGACAAATGTCACAATGCTAAATGTCAAAAATGAAAAGTGTCACCATGAAAAATGTCAAAAATGACAAATTTCAAGATGGCAAATGTCAAAGATGTCAATGACAAATGTCACAATGCTAAATGTCAAAAATGAAAAGTGTCACCATGAAAAATGTCAAAACTGACAAATTTCAAGATGGCAAATGTCAAAGATGTAAATGACAAATGTCACAATGCTAAATGTCAAAAATGAAAAGTGTCACCATGAAAAATGTCAAAAATGACAAATTTCAAGATGGCAAATGTCAAAACTGACAAATGTCACAATGCTAAATGTCAAAAATGATAAGTGTCACCATGAAAAATGTCAAAAATGACAAATTTCAAGATGGCAAATGTCCAAGATGTCAAATGACAAATGTCACAATGCTAAATGTCAAAAATGAAAAGTGTCACCATGAAAAATGTCAAAAATGACAAATTTCAAGATGGCAAATGTCAAAGATGTCAAATGACAAATGTCACAATGCTAAATGTCAAAAAGAAAAAGTGTCAAAAATGACAAATTTCAAGATGGCAAATGTCTAAGATGTCAAATGACAAATGTCACAATGCTAAATGTCAAAAATGAAAAGTGTCACCATGAAAAATGTTAAAAATGACAAATTTTAAGATGGCAAATGTCAAAACTGACAAATGTCACAATGCTAAATGTCAAAAATGAAAAGTGTCACCATAAAAAATGTCAAAAATGATAAATTTCAAGATGGCAAATGTCAAAGATGTCGAATATGACAAATGTCACAATGCTAAATGTCAAAAATGAAAAGTGTCACCATGAAAAATGTCAAAAATGACAAATTTCAAGATGGCAAATATCAAAGATGTCAAATGACAAATGTCACAATGCTAAATGTCAAAAATGACAAATTTCAAGATGGCAAATATCAAAGATGTCAAATGACAAATGTCACAATGCTAAATGTCAAAAATGAGAAGTGTCACCATGAAAAATGTCAAAAATGACAAATTTCAAGATGGCAAATGTCAAAGATGTCAAATGACAAATGTCACAATGCTAAATGTCAAAAATGAAAAGTGTCACCATGAAAAATGTCAAAAATGACAAATTTCAAGATGGCAAATGTCAAAGATGTCAAATGACAAATGTCACAATGCTAAATGTCAAAAATGAAAAGTGTCACCATGAAAAATGTCAAAAATGACAAATTTCAAGATGGCAAATGTCAAAACTGACAAATGTCACAATGCTAAATGTCAAAAATGATAAGTGTCACCATGAAAAATGTCAAAAATGACAAATTTCAAGATGGCAAATGTCCAAGATGTCAAATGACAAATGTCACAATGCTAAATGTCAAAAATGAAAAGTGTCACCATCAAAAATGTCAAAAATGACAAATTTTAAGATAGCAAATGTCAAAGATGTCAAATGACAAATGTCACAATGCTAAATGTCAAAAATGAAAAGTGTCAAAAATGACAAATTTCAAGATGGCAAATGTCTAAGATGTCAAATGACAAATGTCACAATGCTAAATGTCAAAAATGAAAAGTGTCACCGTGAAAAATGACAAATTTCAAGATGGCAAATGTCAAAGATGTCAAATGACAAATGTCACAATGCTAAATGTCAAAAATGAAAAGTGTCACCATAAAAAATGTCAAAATGACAAATTTCAAGATGGCAAATGTCAAAGATGTCAAATGACAAATGTCACAATGCTAAATGTCAAAAATGAAAAGTGTCCCCATGAAAAATGTCAATAATGACAAATTTCAAGATGGCAAATGTCAAAGATGTCAAATGACAAATGTCACAATGCTAAATGTCAAAAATGAAAAGTGTCACCATGAAAAATGTCAAAAATGACAAATTTCAAGATGGCAAATATCAAAGATGTCGAATATGACAAATGTCACAATGCTAAATGTCAAAAATGAAAAGTGTCACCATGAAAAATGTCAAAAATGACAAATTTCAAGATGGCAAATATCAAAGATGTCAAATGACAAATGTCACAATGCTAAATGTCAAAAATGACAAATTTCAAGATGGCAAATATCAAAGATGTCAGATGACAAATGTCACAATGCTAAATGTCAAAAATGAGAAGTGTCACCATGAAAAATGTCAAAAATGACAAATTTCAAGATGGCAAATGTCAAAGATGTCAAATGACAAATGTCACAATGCTAAATGTCAAAAATGAAAAGTGTCACCATGAAAAATGTCAAAAATGACAAATTTCAAGATGGCAAATGTCAAAACTGACAAATGTCACAGTGCTAAATGTCAAAAATGATAAGTGTCACCTTGAAAAATGTCAAAAATGACAAATTTCAAGATGGCAAATGTCAAAACTGACAAATGTCACAATGCTAAATGTCAAAAATGATAAGTGTCACCATAAAAAATGTCAAAAATGACAAATTTCAAGATGGCAAATGTCAAAGATGTCAAATGACAAATGTCACAATGCTAAATGTCAAAAATGAAAAGTGTCACCGTAAAAAATGTCAAAAATGACAAATTTCAAAATGGCAAATGTCAAAGATGACAAATGTCACAATGCTAAATGTCAAAAATAAAAAGTGTCACCATGAAAAATGTCAAAAATGACAAATTTCAAGATGGCAAATGTCAAAGATGTCAAATGACAAATGTCGCAATGCTAAGTGTCAAAAATGAAAAGTGTCCCCATGAAAAACGTCAATAATGACAAATTTCAAGATGGCAAATGTCAAAGATGTCAAATGACAAATGTCACAATGCTAAATGTCAAAAATGAAAAGTGTCACCATGAAAAATGTCAAAAATGACAAATTTCAAGATGGCAAATGTCAAAGATGTCGAATATGACAAATGTCACAATGCTAAATGTCAAAAATGAAAAGTGTCACCATGAAAAATGTCAAAAATAACAAATTTCCAGATGGCAAATGTCAAAGATGTCAAATGACAAATGTCACAATGCTAAATGTCAAAAATGAAAAGTGTCACCATGAAAAATGTCAAAAATGACAAATTTCAAGATGGCAAATATCAAAGATGTCAAATGACAAATGGTACAATGCTAAATGTCAAAAATGACAAATTTCAAGATGGCAAATATCAAAGATGTCAAATGATAAATGTCACAGTGCTAAATGTCAAAAATGAAAAGTGTCACCATGAAAAATGACAAAAATGACAAATTTCAAGATGGCAAATGTCAAAGATGTCAAATGACAAATGTCAAAGATGTCAAATGACAAATGTCACAATGCTTAATGTCAAAAATGAAAAGTGTCACCATGAAAAATGTCAAAAATAACAAATTTCAAGATGGCAAATGTCAAAGATGTCAAATGACAAATGTCACAATGCTAAATGTCAAAAATGAAAAGTGTCACCATGAAAAATGTCAAAAATAACAAATTTCAAGATGGCAAATGTCAAAGATGTCAAATGACAAATGTCACAATGCTAAATGTCAAAAATGAAAAGTATCACCATGAAAAATGTCAAAAATGACAAATTTCAAGATGGCAAATGTCAAAACTGACAAATGTCACAATGCTAAATGTCAAAAATGATAAGTGTCACCATGAAAAATGTCAAAAATGACAAACTTCAAGATGGCAAATGTCAAAGATGTCAAATGACAAATGTCACAATGCTAAATGTCAAAAATGAAAAGTGTCACCATGAAAAATGTCAAAAATAACAAATTTCAAGTTGGCAAATGTCAAAGATGTCAAATGACAAATGTCACAATGCTAAATGTCAAAAATGAAAATTGTCACCATGAAAAATGTCAAAAATGACAAATTTCAAGATAACAAATGTCAAAACTGACAAATGTAACAATGCTAAATGTGAAAAATGATAAGTGTCACCATGAAAAATGTCAAAAATGACAAATTTCAAGATGGCAAATGTCCAAGATGTCAAATGACAAATGTCACAATGCTAAATGTCAAAAATGACAAATTTCAAGATGGCAAATGTCAAAGATGTCAAATGACAAATGTCACAATGCTAAATGTCAAAAATGAAAAGTGTCACCATGAAAAATGTCAAAAATGACAAATTTCAAGATGGCAAATGTCAAAGATGTCAATGACAAATGTCACAATGCTAAATGTCAAAAATGAAAAGTGTCACCATGAAAAATGTCAAAACTGACAAATTTCAAGATGGCAAATGTCAAAGATGTAAATGACAAATGTCACAATGCTAAATGTCAAAAATGAAAAGTGTCACCATGAAAAATGTCAAAAATGACAAATTTCAAGATGGCAAATGTCAAAACTGACAAATGTCACAATGCTAAATGTCAAAAATGATAAGTGTCACCATGAAAAATGTCAAAAATGACAAATTTCAAGATGGCAAATGTCCAAGATGTCAAATGACAAATGTCACAATGCTAAATGTCAAAAATGAAAAGTGTCACCATGAAAAATGTCAAAAATGACAAATTTCAAGATGGCAAATGTCAAAGATGTCAAATGACAAATGTCACAATGCTAAATGTCAAAAAGAAAAAGTGTCAAAAATGACAAATTTCAAGATGGCAAATGTCTAAGATGTCAAATGACAAATGTCACAATGCTAAATGTCAAAAATGAAAAGTGTCACCGTGAAAAATGTCAAAAATGACAAATTTTAAAATGGCAAATGTCAAAGATGTCAAATGACAAATGTCACAATGCTAAATGTCAAAAATGAAAAGTGTCACCATGAAAAATGTTAAAAATGACAAATTTTAAGATGGCAAATGTCAAAACTGACAAATGTCACAATGCTAAATGTCAAAAATGAAAAGTGTCACCATAAAAAATGTTAAAAATGATAAATTTCAAGATGGCAAATGTCAAAGATGTCGAATATGACAAATGTCACAATGCTAAATGTCAAAAATGAAAAGTGTCTCCATGAAAAATGTCAAAAATGACAAATTTCAAGATGGCAAATATCAAAGATGTCAAATGACAAATGTCACAATGCTAAATGTCAAAAATGACAAATTTCAAGATGGCAAATATCAAAGATGTCAAATGACAAATGTCACAATGCTAAATGTCAAAAATGAGAAGTGTCACCATGAAAAATGTCAAAAATGACAAATTTCAAGATGGCAAATGTCAAAGATGTCAAATGACAAATGTCACAATGCTAAATGTCAAAAATGAAAAGTGTCACCATGAAAAATGTCAAAAATGACAAATTTCAAGATGGCAAATGTCAAAGATGTCAAATGACAAATGTCACAATGCTAAATGTCAAAAATGAAAAGTGTCACCATGAAAAATGTCAAAAATGACAAATTTCAAGATGGCAAATGTCAAAACTGACAAATGTCACAATGCTAAATGTCAAAAATGATAAGTGTCACCATGAAAAATGTCAAAAATGACAAATTTCAAGATGGCAAATGTCCAAGATGTCAAATGACAAATGTCACAATGCTAAATGTCAAAAATGAAAAGTGTCACCATAAAAAATGTCAAAAATGACAAATTTTAAGATAGCAAATGTCAAAGATGTCAAATGACAAATGTCACAATGCTAAATGTCAAAAATGAAAAGTGTCAAAAATGACAAATTTCAAGATGGCAAATGTCTAAGATGTCAAATGACAAATGTCACAATGCTAAATGTCAAAAATGAAAAGTGTCACCGTGAAAAATGACAAATTTCAAGATGGCAAATGTCAAAGATGTCAAATGACAAATGTCACAATGCTAAATGTCAAAAATGAAAAGTGTCACCATAAAAAATGTCAAAATGACAAATTTCAAGATGGCAAATGTCAAAGATGTCAAATGACAAATGTCACAATGCTAAATGTCAAAAATGAAAAGTGTCCCCATGAAAAATGTCAAAAATGACAAATTTCAAGATGGCAAATATCAAAGATGTCGAATATGACAAATGTCACAATGCTAAATGTCAAAAATGAAAAGTGTCACCATGAAAAATGTCAAAAATGACAAATTTCAAGATGGCAAATATCAAAGATGTCAAATGACAAATGTCACAATGCTAAATGTCAAAAATGACAAATTTCAAGATGGCAAATATCAAAGATGTCAGATGACAAATGTCACAATGCTAAATGTCAAAAATGAGAAGTGTCACCATGAAAAATGTCAAAAATGACAAATTTCAAGATGGCAAATGTCAAAGATGTCAAATGACAAATGTCACAATGCTAAATGTCAAAAATGAAAAGTGTCACCATGAAAAATGTCAAAAATGACAAATTTCAAGATGGCAAATGTCAAAACTGACAAATGTCACAGTGCTAAATGTCAAAAATGATAAGTGTCACCTTGAAAAATGTCAAAAATGACAAATTTCAAGATGGCAAATGTCAAAACTGACAAATGTCACAATGCTAAATGTCAAAAATGATAAGTGTCACCATGAAAAATGTCAAAAATGACAAATTTCAAGATGGCAAATGTCAAAGATGTCAAATGACAAATGTCACAATGCTAAATGTCAAAAATGAAAAGTGTCACCGTAAAAAATGTCAAAAATGACAAATTTCAAAATGGCAAATGTCAAAGATGACAAATGTCACAATGCTAAATGTCAAAAATAAAAAGTGTCACCATGAAAAATGTCAAAAATGACAAATTTCAAGATGGCAAATGTCAAAGATGTCAAATGACAAATGTCGCAATGCTAAGTGTCAAAAATGAAAAGTGTCCCCATGAAAAACGTCAATAATGACAAATTTCAAGATGGCAAATGTCAAAGATGTCAAATGACAAATGTCACAATGCTAAATGTCAAAAATGAAAAGTGTCACCATGAAAAATGTCAAAAATGACAAATTTCAAGATGGCAAATGTCAAAGATGTCGAATATGACAAATGTCACAATGCTAAATGTCAAAAATGAAAAGTGTCACCATGAAAAATGTCAAAAATAACAAATTTCCAGATGGCAAATGTCAAAGATGTCAAATGACAAATGTCACAATGCTAAATGTCAAAAATGAAAAGTGTCACCATGAAAAATGTCAAAAATGACAAATTTCAAGATGGCAAATATCAAAGATGTCAAATGACAAATGGTACAATGCTAAATGTCAAAAATGACAAATTTCAAGATGGCAAATATCAAAGATGTCAAATGATAAATGTCACAGTGCTAAATGTCAAAAATGAAAAGTGTCACCATGAAAAATGACAAAAATGACAAATTTCAAGATGGCAAATGTCAAAGATGTCAAATGACAAATGTCAAAGATGTCAAATGACAAATGTCACAATGCTAAATGTCAAAAATGAAAAGTGTCACCATGAAAAATGTCAAAAATAACAAATTTCAAGATGGCAAATGTCAAAGATGTCAAATGACAAATGTCACAATGCTAAATGTCAAAAATGAAAAGTGTCACCATGAAAAATGTCAAAAATAACAAATTTCAAGATGGCAAATGTAAAAGATGTCAAATGACAAATGTCACAATGCTAAATGTCAAAAATGAAAAGTGTCACCATGAAAAATGTCAAAAATGACAAATTTCAAGATGGCAAATGTCAAAGATGTCAAATGACAAATGTCACAATGCTAAATGTCAAAAATGAAAAGTGTCACCATGAAAAATGTCAAAAATGACAAATTTCAAGATGGCAAATGTCAAAACTGACAAATGTCACAATGCTAAATGTCAAAAATGATAAGTGTCACCATGAAAAATGTCAAAAATGACAAACTTCAAGATGGCAAATGTCAAAGATGTCAAATGACAAATGTCACAATGCTAAATGTCAAAAATGAAAAGTGTCACCATGAAAAATGTCAAAAATAACAAATTTCAAGTTGGCAAATGTCAAAGATGTCAAATGACAAATGTCACAATGCTAAATGTCAAAAATGAAAATTGTCACCATGAAAAATGTCAAAAATGACAAATTTCAAGATAACAAATGTCAAAACTGACAAATGTAACAATGTTAAATGTGAAAAATGATAAGTGTCACCATGAAAAATGTCAAAAATGACAAATTTCAAGATGGCAAATGTCCAAGATGTCAAATGACAAATGTCACAATGCTAAATGTCAAAAATGACAAATTTCAAGATGGCAAATGTCAAAGATGTCAAATGACAAATGTCACAATGCTAAATGTCAAAAATGAAAAGTGTCACCATGAAAAATGTCAAAAATGACAAATTTCAAGATGGCAAATGTCAAAGATGTCAATGACAAATGTCACAATGCTAAATGTCAAAAATGAAAAGTGTCACCATGAAAAATGTCAAAACTGACAAATTTCAAGATGGCAAATGTCAAAGATGTAAATGACAAATGTCACAATGCTAAATGTCAAAAATGAAAAGTGTCACCATGAAAAATGTCAAAAATGACAAATTTCAAGATGGCAAATGTCAAAACTGACAAATGTCACAATGCTAAATGTCAAAAATGATAAGTGTCACCATGAAAAATGTCAAAAATGACAAATTTCAAGATGGCAAATGTCCAAGATGTCAAATGACAAATGTCACAATGCTAAATGTCAAAAATGAAAAGTGTCACCATGAAAAATGTCAAAAATGACAAATTTCAAGATGGCAAATGTCAAAGATGTCAAATGACAAATGTCACAATGCTAAATGTCAAAAAGAAAAAGTGTCAAAAATGACAAATTTCAAGATGGCAAATGTCTAAGATGTCAAATGACAAATGTCACAATGCTAAATGTCAAAAATGAAAAGTGTCACCGTGAAAAATGTCAAAAATGACAAATTTTAAAATGGCAAATGTCAAAGATGTCAAATGACAAATGTCACAATGCTAAATGTCAAAAATGAAAAGTGTCACCATGAAAAATGTTAAAAATGACAAATTTTAAGATAGCAAATGTCAAAACTGACAAATGTCACAATGCTAAATGTCAAAAATGAAAAGTGTCACCATAAAAAATGTCAAAAATGATAAATTTCAAGATGGCAAATGTCAAAGATGTCGAATATGACAAATGTCACAATGCTAAATGTCAAAAATGAAAAGTGTCACCATGAAAAATGTCAAAAATGACAAATTTCAAGATGGCAAATATCAAAGATGTCAAATGACAAATGTCACAATGCTAAATGTCAAAAATGACAAATTTCAAGATGGCAAATATCAAAGATGTCAAATGACAAATGTCACAATGCTAAATGTCAAAAATGAGAAGTGTCACCATGAAAAATGTCAAAAATGACAAATTTCAAGATGGCAAATGTCAAAGATGTCAAATGACAAATGTCACAATGCTAAATGTCAAAAATGAAAAGTGTCACCATGAAAAATGTCAAAAATGACAAATTTCAAGATGGCAAATGTCAAAGATGTCAAATGACAAATGTCACAATGCTAAATGTCAAAAATGAAAAGTGTCACCATGAAAAATGTCAAAAATGACAAATTTCAAGATGGCAAATGTCAAAACTGACAAATGTCACAATGCTAAATGTCAAAAATGATAAGTGTCACCATGAAAAATGTCAAAAATGACAAATTTCAAGATGGCAAATGTCCAAGATGTCAAATGACAAATGTCACAATGCTAAATGTCAAAAATGAAAAGTGTCACCATAAAAAATGTCAAAAATGACAAATTTTAAGATAGCAAATGTCAAAGATGTCAAATGACAAATGTCACAATGCTAAATGTCAAAAATGAAAAGTGTCAAAAATGACAAATTTCAAGATGGCAAATGTCTAAGATGTCAAATGACAAATGTCACAATGCTAAATGTCAAAAATGAAAAGTGTCACCGTGAAAAATGACAAATTTCAAGATGGCAAATGTCAAAGATGTCAAATGACAAATGTCACAATGCTAAATGTCAAAAATGAAAAGTGTCACCATAAAAAATGTCAAAATGACAAATTTCAAGATGGCAAATGTCAAAGATGTCAAATGACAAATGTCACAATGCTAAATGTCAAAAATGAAAAGTGTCCCCATGAAAAATGTCAATAATGACAAATTTCAAGATGGCAAATGTCAAAGATGTCAAATGACAAATGTCACAATGCTAAATGTCAAAAATGAAAAGTGTCACCATGAAAAATGTCAAAAATGACAAATTTCAAGATGGCAAATATCAAAGATGTCGAATATGACAAATGTCACAATGCTAAATGTCAAAAATGAAAAGTGTCACCATGAAAAATGTCAAAAATGACAAATTTCAAGATGGCAAATATCAAAGATGTCAAATGACAAATGACACAATGCTAAATGTCAAAAATGACAAATTTCAAGATGGCAAATATCAAAGATGTCAGATGACAAATGTCACAATGCTAAATGTCAAAAATGAGAAGTGTCACCATGAAAAATGTCAAAAATGACAAATTTCAAGATGGCAAATGTCAAAGATGTCAAATGACAAATGTCACAATGCTAAATGTCAAAAATGAAAAGTGTCACCATGAAAAATGTCAAAAATGACAAATTTCAAGATGGCAAATGTCAAAACTGACAAATGTCACAGTGCTAAATGTCAAAAATGATAAGTGTCACCTTGAAAAATGTCAAAAATGACAAATTTCAAGATGGCAAATGTCAAAACTGACAAATGTCACAATGCTAAATGTCAAAAATGATAAGTGTCACCATGAAAAATGTCAAAAATGACAAATTTCAAGATGGCAAATGTCAAAGATGTCAAATGACAAATGTCACAATGCTAAATGTCAAAAATGAAAAGTGTCACCGTAAAAAATGTCAAAAATGACAAATTTCAAAATGGCAAATGTCAAAGATGACAAATGTCACAATGCTAAATGTCAAAAATAAAAAGTGTCACCATGAAAAATGTCAAAAATGACAAATTTCAAGATGGCAAATGTCAAAGATGTCAAATGACAAATGTCGCAATGCTAAGTGTCAAAAATGAAAAGTGTCCCCATGAAAAACGTCAATAATGACAAATTTCAAGATGGCAAATGTCAAAGATGTCAAATGACAAATGTCACAATGCTAAATGTCAAAAATGAAAAGTGTCACCATGAAAAATGTCAAAAATGACAAATTTCAAGATGGCAAATGTCAAAGATGTCGAATATGACAAATGTCACAATGCTAAATGTCAAAAATGAAAAGTGTCACCATGAAAAATGTCAAAAATAACAAATTTCCAGATGGCAAATGTCAAAGATGTCAAATGACAAATGTCACAATGCTAAATGTCAAAAATGAAAAGTGTCACCATGAAAAATGTCAAAAATGACAAATTTCAAGATGGCAAATATCAAAGATGTCAAATGACAAATGGTACAATGCTAAATGTCAAAAATGACAAATTTCAAGATGGCAAATATCAAAGATGTCAAATGATAAATGTCACAGTGCTAAATGTCAAAAATGAAAAGTGTCACCATGAAAAATGACAAAAATGACAAATTTCAAGATGGCAAATGTCAAAGATGTCAAATGACAAATGTCAAAGATGTCAAATGACAAATGTCACAATGCTAAATGTCAAAAATGAAAAGTGTCACCATGAAAAATGTCAAAAATAACAAATTTCAAGATGGCAAATGTCAAAGATGTCAAATGACAAATGTCACAATGCTAAATGTCAAAAATGAAAAGTGTCACCATGAAAAATGTCAAAAATAACAAATTTCAAGATGGCAAATGTCAAAGATGTCAAATGACAAATGTCACAATGCTAAATGTCAAAAATGAAAAGTGTCACCATGAAAAATGTCAAAAATGACAAATTTCAAGATGGCAAATGTCCAAGATGTCAAATGACAAATGTCACAATGCTAAATGTCAAAAATGACAAATTTCAAGATGGCAAATGTCAAAGATGTCAAATGACAAATGTGACAATGCTAAATGTCAAAAATGAAAAGTGTCACCATGAAAAATGTCAAACATGACAAATTTCAAGATGGCAAATGTCAAAGATGTCAAATGACAAATGTCACAATGCTAAATGTCAAAAATGAAAAGTGTCACCATGAAAAATGTCAAAAATGACAAATTTCAAGATGGCAAATATCAAAGATGTCAAATGACAAATGTCACAATGCTAAATGTCAAAAATGACAAATTTCAAGATGGCAAATGTCAAAGATGTCAAATGACAAATGTCACAATGCTAAATGTCAAAAATGAAAAGTGTCACCATGAAAAATGTCAAAAATGACAAATTTCAAGATGGCAAATGTCAAAACTGACAAATGTCACAATGCTAAATGTCAAAAATGATAAGTGTCACCATGAAAAATGTCAAAAATGACAAATTTCAAGATGGCAAATGTCCAAGATGTCAAATGACAAATGTCACAATGCTAAATGTCAAAAATGACAAATTTCAAGATGGCAAATGTCAAAGATGTCAAATGACAAATGTCACAATGCTAAATGTCAAAAATGAAAAGTGTCACCATGAAAAATGTCAAAAATGACAAATTTCAAGATGGCAAATGTCAAAGATGTCAAATGACAAATGTCACAATGCTAAATGTCAAAAATGAAAAGTGTCACCATGAAAAATGTCAAAAATGACAAATTTTAAGATGGCAAATGTCAAAGATGTCAATGACAAATGTCACAATGCTAAATGTCAAAAATAAAAAGTGTCACCATGAAAAATGTCAAAAATGACAAATTTCAAGATGGCAAATGTCAAAGATGTAAATGACAAATGTCACAATGCTAAATGTCAAAAATGAAAAGTGTCACCATGAAAAATGTCAAAAATGACAAATTTCAAGATGGCAAATGTCAAAACTGACAAATGTCACAATGCTAAATGACAAAAATGATAAGTGTCACCATGAAAAATGTCAAAAATGACAAATTTCAAGATGGCAAATGTCCAAGATGTCAAATGACAAATGTCACAATGCTAAATGTCAAAAATGAAAAGTGTCACCATGAAAAATGTCAAAAATGACAAATTTCAAGATGGCAAATGTCAAAGATGTCAAATGACAAATGTCACAATGCTAAATGTCAAAAAGAAAAAGTGTCAAAAATGACAAATTTCAAGATGGCAAATGTCTAAGATGTCAAATGACAAATGTCACAATGCTAAATGTCAAAAATGAAAAGTGTCACCGTGAAAAATGTCAAAAATGACAAATTTTAAGATGGCAAATGTCAAAGATGTCAAATGACAAATGTCACAATGCTAAATGTCAAAAATGAAAAGTGTCACCATGAAAAATGTCAAAAATGACAAATTTCAAGATGGCAAATGTCAAACCTGACAAATGTCACAATGGTAAATGTCAAAAATGAAAAGTATCACCATAAAAAATGTCAAAAATGACAAATTTCAAGATGGCAAATGTCAAAGATGTCGAATATGACAAATGTCACAATGCTAAATGTCAAAAATGAAAAGTGTCACCATGAAAAATGTCAAAAATGACAAATTTCAAGATGGCAAATGTCAAAGATGTCAAATGACAAATGTCACAATGCTAAATGTCAAAAATGAAAAGTGTCACCATGAAAAAGGTCAAAAATGACAAATTTCAAAATGGCAAATGTCAAAGATGTCAAATGACAAATGTCACAATGCTAAATGTCAAAAATGAAAAGTGTCACCATGAAAAATGTCAAAAATAACAAATTTCAAGATGGCAAATGTCAAAGATGTCAAATGACAAATGTCACAATGCTAAATGTCAAAAATGGAAAGTGTCACCATCAAAAATGTCAAAAATGACAAATTTCAAGATGGCAAATGTCAAAGATGTCAAATGACAAATGTCACAATGCTAAATGTCAAAAATGAAAAGTGTCACCCTGAAAAATGTCAAAAATAACAAATTTCAAGATGGGAAATGTCAAAGATGTCAAATGTCACAATGCTAAATGTCAAAAATGAAAAGTGTCACCATGAAAAATGTCAAAAATGACAAATTTTAAGATGGCAAATGTCAAAACTGACAAATGTCACAATGCTAAATGTCAAAAATGATAAGTGTCACCATGAAAAATGTCAAAAATGACAAATTTCAAGATGGCAAATGTCCAAGATGTTAAATGACAAATGTCACAATGCTAAATGTCAAAAATGACAAATTTCAAGATGGCAAATGTCAAAGATGTCAAATGACAAATGTCACAATGCTAAATGTCAAAAATGAAAAGTGTCACCATGAAAAATGTCAAAAATGACAAATTTCAAGATGGCAAATGTCAAAGATATCAAATGACAAATGTCACAATGCTAAATGTCAAAAATGAAAAGTGTCACCATGAAAAATGTCAAAAATGACAAATTTCAAAATGGCAAATGTCAAAGTTGTCAACTGACAAATGTCACAATGCTAAATGTCAAAAATGAAAAGTGTCCCTATGAAAAATGTCAATAATGACAAATTTCAAAATGGCAAATGTCAAAGATGTCAAATGACAAATGTCACAATGCTAAATGTCAAAAATGAAAAGTGTCACCATGAAAAATGTCAAAAATGACAAATTTGAAGTTGGCAAATGTCAAAGATGTCGAATATGACAAATGTCACAATCCTAAATGTCAAAAATGAAAAGTGTCACCATGAAAAATGTCAAAAATGACAAATTTCAAGATGGCAAATATCAAAGATGTCAAATGACAAATGCCACAATGCTAAATATCAAAAATGACAAATATCAAGATGGCAAATGTCAAAGATGTCAAATGACAAATGTCACAATGCTAAATGTCAAAAATGAAAAGTGTCACCATGAAAAATGTCAAAAATGACAAATTTCAAGATGGCAAATGTCAAAGATGTCAAATGACAAATGTCACAATGCTAAATGTCAAAAATGAAAAGTGTCACCATAAAAAATGTCAAAAATAACAAATTTCAAGATGGCAAATGTCAAAGATGTCAAATGACAAATCTCACAATGCTAAATGTCAAAAATGAAAAGTGTCACCATGAAAAATGTCAAAAATGACAAATTTCAAGATGGCAAATGTCAAAACTGACAAATGTCACAATGCTAAATGTCAAAAATGATAAGTGTCACCATAAAAAATGTCAAAAATGACAAATTTCAAGATGGCAAATGTCCAAGATGTCAAATGACAAATGTCACAATGCTAAATGTCAAAAATGACAAATTTCAAGATGGCAAATGTCCAAGATGTCAAATGACAAATGTCACAATGCTAAATGTCAAAAATGAAAAGTGTCACCATGAAAAATGTCAAAAATGACAAATTTCAAGATGGCAAATGTCAAATGACAAATGTCACAATGCTAAATGTCAAAAATGAAAAGTGTCACCCTGAAAAATGTCAAAAATAACAAATTTCAAGATGGCAAATGTCAAAGATGTCAAATGACAAATGTCACAATGCTAAATGTCAAAAATGAAAAGTGTCACCATGAAAAATGTCAAAAATGACAAATTTCAAGATGGCAAATGTCAAAACTGACAAATGTCACAATGCTAAATGTCAAAAATGATAAGTGTCACCATGAAAAATGTCAAAAATGACAAATTTCAAAATGGCAAATGTCCAAGATGTCAAATGACAAATGTCACAATGCTAAATGTCAAAAATGACAAATTTCAAGATGGCAAATGTCAAAGATGTCAAATGACAAATGTCACAATGCTAAATGTCAAAAATGAAAAGTGTCACCATGAAAAATGTCAAAAATGACAAATTTCAAGATGGCAAATGTCAAAGATGTCAAATGACAAATGTCACAATGCTAAATGTCAAAAATGAAAAGTGTCACCATGAAAAATGTCAAAAATGACAAATTTCAAGATGGCAAATATCAAAGATGTCAAATGACAAATGTCACAATGCTAAATGTCAAAAATGACAAATTTCAAGATGGCAAATGTCAAATGACAAATGTCACAATGCTAAATGTCAAAAATGAAAAGTGTCACCCTGAAAAATGTCAAAAATAACAAATTTCAAGATGGCAAATGTCAAAGATGTCAAATGACAAATGTCACAATGCTAAATGTCAAAAATGAAAAGTGTCACCATGAAAAATGTCAAAAATGACAAATTTCAAGATGGCAAATGTCAAAACTGACAAATGTCACAATGCTAAATGTCAAAAATGATAAGTGTCACCATGAAAAATGTCAAAAATGACAAACTTCAAGATGGCAAATGTCAAAGATGTCAAATGACAAATGTCACAATGCTAAATGTCAAAAATGAAAAGTGTCACCATGAAAAATGTCAAAAATAACAAATTTCAAGTTGGCAAATGTCAAAGATGTCAAATGACAAATGTCACAATGCTAAATGTCAAAAATGAAAATTGTCACCATGAAAAATGTCAAAAATGACAAATTTCAAGATAACAAATGTCAAAACTGACAAATGTAACAATGCTAAATGTGAAAAATGATAAGTGTCACCATGAAAAATGTCAAAAATGACAAATTTCAAGATGGCAAATGTCCAAGATGTCAAATGACAAATGTCACAATGCTAAATGTCAAAAATGACAAATTTCAAGATGGCAAATGTCAAAGATGTCAAATGACAAATGTCACAATGCTAAATGTCAAAAATGAAAAGTGTCACCATGAAAAATGTCAAAAATGACAAATTTCAAGATGGCAAATGTCAAAGATGTCAATGACAAATGTCACAATGCTAAATGTCAAAAATGAAAAGTGTCACCATGAAAAATGTCAAAACTGACAAATTTCAAGATGGCAAATGTCAAAGATGTAAATGACAAATGTCACAATGCTAAATGTCAAAAATGAAAAGTGTCACCATGAAAAATGTCAAAAATGACAAATTTCAAGATGGCAAATGTCAAAACTGACAAATGTCACAATGCTAAATGTCAAAAATGATAAGTGTCACCATGAAAAATGTCAAAAATGACAAATTTCAAGATGGCAAATGTCCAAGATGTCAAATGACAAATGTCACAATGCTAAATGTCAAAAATGAAAAGTGTCACCATGAAAAATGTCAAAAATGACAAATTTCAAGATGGCAAATGTCAAAGATGTCAAATGACAAATGTCACAATGCTAAATTTCAAAAAGAAAAAGTGTCAAAAATGACAAATTTCAAGATGGCAAATGTCTAAGATGTCAAATGACAAATGTCACAATGCTAAATGTCAAAAATGAAAAGTGTCACCGTGAAAAATGTCAAAAATGACAAATTTTAAAATGGCAAATGTCAAAGATGTCAAATGACAAATGTCACAATGCTAAATGTCAAAAATGAAAAGTGTCACCATGAAAAATGTTAAAAATGACAAATTTTAAGATGGCAAATGTCAAAACTGACAAATGTCACAATGCTAAATGTCAAAAATGAAAAGTGTCACCATAAAAAATGTCAAAAATGATAAATTTCAAGATGGCAAATGTCAAAGATGTCGAATATGACAAATGTCACAATGCTAAATGTCAAAAATGAAAAGTGTCACCATGAAAAATGTCAAAAATGACAAATTTCAAGATGGCAAATATCAAAGATGTCAAATGACAAATGTCACAATGCTAAATGTCAAAAATGACAAATTTCAAGATGGCAAATATCAAAGATGTCAAATGACAAATGTCACAATGCTAAATGTCAAAAATGAGAAGTGTCACCATGAAAAATGTCAAAAATGACAAATTTCAAGATGGCAAATGTCAAAGATGTCAAATGACAAATGTCACAATGCTAAATGTCAAAAATGAAAAGTGTCACCATGAAAAATGTCAAAAATGACAAATTTCAAGATGGCAAATGTCAAAGATGTCAAATGACAAATGTCACAATGCTAAATGTCAAAAATGAAAAGTGTCACCATGAAAAATGTCAAAAATGACAAATTTCAAGATGGCAAATGTCAAAACTGACAAATGTCACAATGCTAAATGTCAAAAATGATAAGTGTCACCATGAAAAATGTCAAAAATGACAAATTTCAAGATGGCAAATGTCCAAGATGTCAAATGACAAATGTCACAATGCTAAATGTCAAAAATGAAAAGTGTCACCATAAAAAATGTCAAAAATGACAAATTTTAAGATAGCAAATGTCAAAGATGTCAAATGACAAATGTCACAATGCTAAATGTCAAAAATGAAAAGTGTCAAAAATGACAAATTTCAAGATGGCAAATGTCTAAGATGTCAAATGACAAATGTCACAATGCTAAATGTCAAAAATGAAAAGTGTCACCGTGAAAAATGACAAATTTCAAGATGGCAAATGTCAAAGATGTCAAATGACAAATGTCACAATGCTAAATGTCAAAAATGAAAAGTGTCACCATAAAAAATGTCAAAATGACAAATTTCAAGATGGCAAATGTCAAAGATGTCAAATGACAAATGTCACAATGCTAAATGTCAAAAATGAAAAGTGTCCCCATGAAAAATGTCAATAATGACAAATTTCAAGATGGCAAATGTCAAAGATGTCAAATGACAAATGTCACAATGCTAAATGTCAAAAATGAAAAGTGTCACCATGAAAAATGTCAAAAATGACAAATTTCAAGATGGCAAATATCAAAGATGTCGAATATGACAAATGTCACAATGCTAAATGTCAAAAATGAAAAGTGTCACCATGAAAAATGTCAAAAATGACAAATTTCAAGATGGCAAATATCAAAGATGTCAAATGACAAATGTCACAATGCTAAATGTCAAAAATGACAAATTTCAAGATGGCAAATATCAAAGATGTCAGATGACAAATGTCACAATGCTAAATGTCAAAAATGAGAAGTGTCACCATGAAAAATGTCAAAAATGACAAATTTCAAGATGGCAAATGTCAAAGATGTCAAATGACAAATGTCACAATGCTAAATGTCAAAAATGAAAAGTGTCACCATGAAAAATGTCAAAAATGACAAATTTCAAGATGGCAAATGTCAAAACTGACAAATGTCACAGTGCTAAATGTCAAAAATGATAAGTGTCACCTTGAAAAATGTCAAAAATGACAAATTTCAAGATGGCAAATGTCAAAACTGACAAATGTCACAATGCTAAATGTCAAAAATGATAAGTGTCACCATGAAAAATGTCAAAAATGACAAATTTCAAGATGGCAAATGTCAAAGATGTCAAATGACAAATGTCACAATGCTAAATGTCAAAAATGAAAAGTGTCACCGTAAAAAATGTCAAAAATGACAAATTTCAAAATGGCAAATGTCAAAGATGACAAATGTCACAATGCTAAATGTCAAAAATAAAAAGTGTCACCATGAAAAATGTCAAAAATGACAAATTTCAAGATGGCAAATGTCAAAGATGTCAAATGACAAATGTCGCAATGCTAAGTGTCAAAAATGAAAAGTGTCCCCATGAAAAACGTCAATAATGACAAATTTCAAGATGGCAAATGTCAAAGATGTCAAATGACAAATGTCACAATGCTAAATGTCAAAAATGAAAAGTGTCACCATGAAAAATGTCAAAAATGACAAATTTCAAGATGGCAAATGTCAAAGATGTCGAATATGACAAATGTCACAATGCTAAATGTCAAAAATGAAAAGTGTCACCATGAAAAATGTCAAAAATAACAAATTTCCAGATGGCAAATGTCAAAGATGTCAAATGACAAATGTCACAATGCTAAATGTCAAAAATGAAAAGTGTCACCATGAAAAATGTCAAAAATGACAAATTTCAAGATGGCAAATATCAAAGATGTCAAATGACAAATGGTACAATGCTAAATGTCAAAAATGACAAATTTCAAGATGGCAAATATCAAAGATGTCAAATGATAAATGTCACAGTGCTAAATGTCAAAAATGAAAAGTGTCACCATGAAAAATGACAAAAATGACAAATTTCAAGATGGCAAATGTCAAAGATGTCAAATGACAAATGTCAAAGATGTCAAATGACAAATGTCACAATGCTAAATGTCAAAAATGAAAAGTGTCACCATGAAAAATGTCAAAAATAACAAATTTCAAGATGGCAAATGTCAAAGATGTCAAATGACAAATGTCACAATGCTAAAAGTCAAAAATGAAAAGTGTCACCATGAAAAATGTCAAAAATAACAAATTTCAAGATGGCAAATGTCAAAGATGTCAAATGACAAATGTCACAATGCTAAATGTCAAAAATGAAAAGTGTCACCATGAAAAATGTCAAAAATGACAAATTTCAAGATGGCAAATGTCAAAACTGACAAATGTCACAATGCTAAATGTCAAAAATAATAAGTGTCACCATGAAAAATGTCAAAAATGACAAATTTCAAGATGGCAAATGCCCAAGATGTCAAATGACAAATGTCACAATGCTAAATGTCAAAAATGACAAATTTCAAGATGGCAAATGTCAAAGATGTCAAATGACAAATGTCACAATGCTAAATGTCAAAAATGAAAAGTGTCACCATGAAAAATGTCAAAAATGACAAATTTCAAGATGGCAAATGTCAAAGATGTCAAATGACAAATGTCACAATGCTAAATGTCAAAAATAAAAAGTGTCACCATGAAAAATGTCAAAAATAACAAATTTCAAGATGGCAAATGTCTAATATGTCAAATGACAAATGTCACAATGCTAAATGTCAAAAATGAAAAGTGTCACCATAAAAAATGTCAAAAATGACAAATTTCAAGATGGCAAATGTCAAAACTGACAAATGTCACAATGCTAAATGTCAAAACTGATAAGTGTCACCATGAAAAATGTCAAAAATGACAGATTTCAAGATGGCAAATGTCCAAGATGTCAAATGACAAATGTCACAATGCTAAATGTCAAAAATGACAAATTTCAAGATGGCAAATGTCAAAGATGTCGAATATGACAAATGTCACAATGCTAAATGTCAGAAATAAAAAGTGTCACAATGAAAAATGTCAAAAATGACAAATTTCAAGATGGCAAATATCAAAGATGTCAAATGACAAATGTCACAATGCTAAATGTCAAAAATGACAAATTTCAAGATGGCAAATGTCAAAGATGTCAAATGACAAATGTCACAATGCTAAATGTCAAAAATGAAAAGTGTTACCATGAAAAATGTCAAAAATAACAAATTTCAAGATGGCAAATGTCAAAGATGTCAAATGACAAATGTCACAATGCTAAATGTCAAAAATGAAAAGTGTCACCGTGAAAAATGTCAAAAATAACAAATTTCAAGATGGCAAATGTCAAAGATGTCAAATGACAAATGTCACAATGCTAAATGTCAAAAATGATAAGTGTCACCATGAAAAATGTCAAAAATGACAAATTTCAAGATGGCAAATGTCAAAGATGTCAAATGACAAATGTCACAATGCTAAATGTCAAAAATGAAAAGTGTCACCATGAAAAATGTCAAAAATGACAAATTTCAAGATGGCAAATGTCAAAACTGACAAATGTCACAATGCTAAATGTCAAAAATGATAAGTGTCACCATGAAAAATGTCAAAAATGACAGATTTCAAGATGGCAAATGTCCAAGATGTCAAATGACAAATGTCACAATGCTAAATGTCAAAAATGACAAATTTCAAGATGGCAAATGTCAAAGATGTCGAATATGACAAATGTCACAATGCTAAATGTCAGAAATAAAAAGTGTCACAATGAAAAATGTCAAAAATGACAAATTTCAAGATGGCAAATATCAAAGATGTCAAATGACAAATGTCACAATGCTAAATGTCAAAAATGACAAATTTCAAGATGGCAAATGTCAAAGATGTCAAATGACAAATGTCACAATGCTAAATGTCAAAAATGAAAAGTGTTACCATGAAAAATGTCAAAAATAACAAATTTCAAGATGGCAAATGTCAAAGATGTCAAATGGCAAATGTCACAATGCTAAATGTCAAAAATGAAAAGTGTCACCATGAAAAATGTCAAAAATGACAAATTTCAAGATGGCAAATGTCAAAGATGTCAAATGACAAATGTCACAATGCTAAATGTCAAAAATGAAAAGTTTCACCATGAAAAATGTCAAAAATAACAAATTTCAAGATGGCAAATGTCAAAGATGTCAAATGACAAATGTCACAATGCTAAATGTCAAAAATGAAAAGTGTTACCATGAAAAATGTCAAAAATGACAAATTTCAAGATGGCAAATGTCAAAACTGACAAATGTCACAATGCCAAATGTCAAAAATGATAAGTGTCACCATGAAAAATGTCAAAAATGACAAATATCAAGATGGCAAATGTCCAAGATGTCAAATGACAAATGTCACAATGCTAAATGTCAAAAATGACAAATTTCAAGATGGCAAATGTCAAAGATGTCAAATGACAAATGTCACAATGCCAAATGTCAAAAATGAAAAGTGTCACCATGAAAAATGTCAAAAATGACAAATTTCAAGATGGCAAATGTCAAAGATGTTAAATGACAAATGTCACAATGCTAAATATCACAAATGAAAAGTGTCACCATGAAAAATGTCAAAAATGACAAATTTCAAGATGGCAAATGTCAAAGATGTCAAATGACAAATGTCACAATGCTAAATGTCAAAAATGAAAAGTGTCACCATGAAAAATGTCAAAAATAACAAATTTCAAGATGGCAAATGTCAAAGATGTCAAATGACAAATGTCAAAAATGAAAAGTGTCACCATGAAAAATGTCAAAAATGACAAATTTCAAGATGGCAAATGTCAAAACTGACAAATGTCACAATGCTAAATGTCAAAAATGATAAGTGTCACCATGAAAAATGTCAAAAATGACAAATTTCAAGATGGCAAATGTCCAAGATGTCAAATGACAAATGTCACCATGCCAAATGTCAAAAATGACAAATTTCAAGATGGCAAATGTCAAAGATGTCAAATGACAAATGTCACAATGCTAAATGTCAAAAATGAAAAGTGTCACCATGAAAAATGTCAAAAATGACAAATTTCAAGATGGCAAATGTCAAAACTGACAAATGTCACAATGCTAAATGTCAAAAATGATAAGTGTCACCATGAAAAATGTCAAAAATGACAAATTTCAAGATAGCAAATGTCAAAACTGACAAATGTCACAATGCTAAATGTCAAAAATGATAAGTGTCACCCTGAAAAATGTCAAAAATGACAAATTTCAAGATGGAAAATGTCAAAGATGTCAAATGTCACAATGCTAAATGTCAAAAATGAAAAGTGTCAAAAATGACAAATTTCAAGATGGCAAATGTCTAAGATGTCAAATGACAAATGTCACAATGCTAAATGTCAAAAATGAAAAGTGTCACCATGAAAAATGTCAAAAATGACAAATTTCAAGATGGCAAATGTCAAAGATGTCAAATGACAAATGTCACAATGCTAAATGTCAAAAATGAAAAGTGTCACTATGAAAAATGTCAAAAATGACAAATTTCAAGATGGCAAATGCCAAGATGTCGAATATGACAAATGTCACAATGCTAAATGTCAAAAATGAAAAGTGTCACCATGAAAAATGTCAAAAATAACAAATTTCCAGATGGCAAATGTCAAAGATGTCAAATGACAAATGTCACAATGCTAAATGTCAAAAATGAAAAGTGTCACCATGAAAAATGTCAAAAATGACAAATTTCAAGATGGCAAATATCAAAGATGTCAAATGACAAATGGTACAATGCTAAATGTCAAAAATGACAAATTTCAAGATGGCAAATATCAAAGATGTCAAATGACAAATGTCACAGTGCTAAATGTCAAAAATGAAAAGTGTCACCATGAAAAATGACAAAAATGACAAATTTCAAGATGGCAAATGTCAAAGATGTCAAATGACAAATGTCAAAGATGTCAAATGACAAATGTCACAATGCTAAATGTCAAAAATGAAAAGTGTCACCATGAAAAATGTCAAAAATAACAAATTTCAAGATGGCAAATGTCAAAGATGTCAAATGACAAATGTCACAATGCTAAATGTCAAAAATGAAAAGTGTCACCATGAAAAATGTCAAAAATAACAAATTTCAAGATGGCAAATGTCAAAGATGTCAAATGACAAATGTCACAATGCTAAATGTCAAAAATGAAAAGTGTCACCATGAAAAATGTCAAAAATGACAAATTTCAAGATGGCAAATATCAAAACTGACAAATGTCACAATGCTAAATGTCAAAAATAATAAGTGTCACCATGAAAAATGTCAAAAATGACAAATTTCAAGATGGCAAATGCCCAAGATGTCAAATGACAAATGTCACAATGCTAAATGTCAAAAATGACAAATTTCAAGATGGCAAATGTCAAAGATGTCAAATGACAAATGTCACAATGCTAAATGTCAAAAATGAAAAGTGTCACCATGAAAAATGTCAAAAATGACAAATTTCAAGATGGCAAATGTCAAAGATGTCAAATGACAAATGTCACAATGCTAAATGTCAAAAATAAAAAGTGTCACCATGAAAAATGTCAAAAATAACAAATTTCAAGATGGCAAATGTCTAAGATGTCAAATGACAAATGTCACAATGCTAAATGTCAAAAATGAAAAGTGTCACCATAAAAAATGTCAAAAATGACAAATTTCAAGATGGCAAATGTCAAAACTGACAAATGTCACAATGCTAAATGTCAAAAATGATAAGTGTCACCATGAAAAATGTCAAAAATGACAGATTTCAAGATGGCAAATGTCCAAGATGTCAAATGACAAATGTCACAATGCTAAATGTCAAAAATGACAAATTTCAAGATGGCAAATGTCAAAGATGTCGAATATGACAAATGTCACAATGCTAAATGTCAGAAATAAAAAGTGTCACAATGAAAAATGTCAAAAATGACAAATTTCAAGATGGCAAATATCAAAGATGTCAAATGACAAATGTCACAATGCTAAATGTCAAAAATGACAAATTTCAAGATGGCAAATGTCAAAGATGTCAAATGACAAATGTCACAATGCTAAATGTCAAAAATTAAAAGTGTTACCATGAAAAATGTCAAAAATAACAAATTTCAAGATGGCAAATGTCAAAGATGTCAAATGACAAATGTCACAATGCTAAATGTCAAAAATGAAAAGTGTCACCATGAAAAATGTCAAAAATGACAAATTTCAAGATGGCAAATGTCAAAGATGTCAAATGACAAATGTCACAATGCTAAATGTCAAAAATGAAAAGTGTCACCGTGAAAAATGTCAAAA
Organism: Altica lythri; assembly: GCA_964028335.1. Classification (NCBI taxonomy): domain Eukaryota; kingdom Metazoa; phylum Arthropoda; class Insecta; order Coleoptera; family Chrysomelidae; genus Altica; species Altica lythri. The sequence continues at coordinate 43,078,445 of OZ034800.1, read as the reverse complement.
ATAACAAATTTCAAGATGGCAAATGTCAAAGATGTCAAATGACAAATGTCACAATGCTAAATGTCAAAAATGAAAAGTGTCACCATGAAAAATGTCAAAAATGACAAATTTCAAGATGGCAAATGTCAAAACTGACAAATGTCACAATGCCAAATGTCAAAAATGATAAGTGTCACCATGAAAAATGTCAAAAATGACAAATTTCAAGATGGCAAATGTCAAAGATGTCAAATGACAAATGTCACAATGCTAAATGTCAAAAATGAAAAGTGTCACCATGAAAAATGTCAAAAATGACAAATTTCAAGATGGCAAATGTCAAAACTGACAAATGTCACAATGCTAAATGTCAAAAATGATAAGTGTCACCATGAAAAATGTCAAAAATGACAGATTTCAAGATGGCAAATGTCCAAGATGTCAAATGACAAATGTCACAATGCTAAATGTCAAAAATGACAAATTTCAAGATGGCAAATGTCAAAGATGTCGAATATGACAAATGTCACAATGCTAAATGTCAGAAATAAAAAGTGTCACAATGAAAAATGTCAAAAATGACAAATTTCAAGATGGCAAATATCAAAGATGTCAAATGACAAATGTCACAATGCTAAATGTCAAAAATAACAAATTTCAAGATGGCAAATGTCAAAGATGTCAAATGGCAAATGTCACAATGCTAAATGTCAAAAATGAAAAGTGTCACCATGAAAAATGTCAAAAATGACAAATTTCAAGATGGCAAATGTCAAAGATGTCAAATGACAAATGTCACAATGCTAAATGTCAAAAATGAAAAGTTTCACCATGAAAAATGTCAAAAATAACAAATTTCAAGATGGCAAATGACAAATGTCACAATGCTAAATGTCAAAAATGAAAAGTGTCACCATGAAAAATGTCAAAAATGACAAATTTCAAGATGGCAAATGTCAAAACTGACAAATGTCACAATGCCAAATGTCAAAAATGATAAGTGTCACCATGAAAAATGTCAAAAATGACAAATATCAAGATGGCAAATGTCCAAGATGTCAAATGACAAATGTCACAATGCTAAATGTCAAAAATGACAAATTTCAAGATGGCAAATGTCAAAGATGTCAAATGACAAATGTCACAATGCCAAATGTCAAAAATGAAAAGTGTCACCATGAAAAATGTCAAAAATGACAAATTTCAAGATGGCAAATGTCAAAGATGTTAAATGACAAATGTCACAATGCTAAATATCACAAATGAAAAGTGTCACCATGAAAAATGACAAATTTCAAGATGGCAAATGTCAAAGATGTCAAATGACAAATGTCACAATGCTAAATGTCAAAAATGAAAAGTGTCACCATGAAAAATGTCAAAAATAACAAATATCAAGATGGCAAATGTTAAAGATGTCAAATGACAAATGTCAAAAATGAAAAGTGTCACCATGAAAAATGTCAAAAATGACAAATTTCAAGATGGCAAATGTCACAATGCTAAATGTCAAAAATGATAAGTGTCACCATGAAAAATGTCAAAAATGACAAATTTTAAGATGGCAAATGTCCAAGATGTCAAATGACAAATGTCACAATGCCAAATGTCAAAAATGACAAATTTCAAGATGGCAAATGTCAAAGATGTCAAATGACAAATGTCACAATGCTAAATGTCAAAAATGAAAAGTGTCACCATGAAAAATGTCAAAAATGACAAATTTCAAGATGGCAAATGTCAAAACTGACAAATGTCACAATGCTAAATGTCAAAAATGATAAGTGTCACCATGAAAAATGTCAAAAATGACAAATTTCAAGATGGCAAATGTCAAAACTGACAAATGTCACAATGCTAAATGTCAAAAATGATAAGTGTCACCCTGAAAAATGTCAAAAATGACAAATTTCAAGATGGAAAATGTCAAAGATGTCAAATGTCACAATGCTAAATGTCAAAAATGAAAAGTGTCAAAAATGACAAATTTCAAGATGGCAAATGTCTAAGATGTCAAATGACAAATGTCACAATGCTAAATGTCAAAAATGAAAAGTGTCAGCGTAAAAAATGTCAAAAATGACAAATTTCAAAATGGCAAATGTCAAGATGTCAAATGACAAATGTCACAATGCTAAATGTCAAAAATGAAAAGTGTCACCATGAAAAATGTCAAAAATGACAAATTTCAAGATGGCAAATGTCAAAGATGTCAAATGACAAATGTCACAATGCTAAATGTCAAAAATGAAAAGTGTCCCCATGAAAAACGTCAATAATGACAAATTTCAAGATGGCAAATGTCAAAGATGTCAAATGACAAATGTCACAATGCTAAATGTCAAAAATGAAAAGTGTCACCATGAAAAATGTCAAAAATGACAAATTTCAAGATGGCAAATGTCAAAGATGTCGAATATGACAAATGTCACAATGCTAAATGTCAAAAATGAAAAGTGTCACCATGAAAAATGTCAAAAATGACAAATTTCAAGATGGCAAATGTCAAAGATGTCAAATGACAAATGTCACAATGCTAAATGTCAAAAATGAAAAGTGTCACCATGAAAAATGTCAAAAATGACAAATTTCAAGATGGCAAATATCAAAGATGTCAAATGACAAATGTCACAATGCTAAATGTCAAAAATGACAAATTTCAAGATGGCAAATGTCAAAGATGTCAAATGACAAATGTCACAGTGCTTAATGTCAAAAATGAAAAGTGTCACCATGAAAAATGACAAAAATGACAAATTTCAAGATGGCAAATGTCAAAGATGTCAAATGACAAATGTCAAAGATGTCAAATGACAAATGTCACAATGCTAAATGTCAAAAATGAAAAGTGTCACCATGAAAAATGTCAAAAATAACAAATTTCAAGATGGCAAATGTCAAAGATGTCAAATGACAAATGTCACAATGCTAAATGTCAAAAATGAAAAGTGTCACCATGAAAAATGTCAAAAATAACAAATTTCAAGATGGCAAATGTCAAAGATGTCAAATGACAAATGTCACAATGCTAAATGTCAAAAATGAAAAGTGTCACCATGAAAAATGTCAAAAATAAAAAATTTCAAGATGGCAAATGTCAAAGATGTCAAATGACAAATGTCACAATGCTAAATGTCAAAAATGAAAAGTGTCACCATGAAAAATGTCAAAAATGACAAATTTCAAGATGGCAAATGTCAAAACTGACAAATGTCACAATGCTAAATGTCAAAAATAATAAGTGTCACCATGAAAAATGTCAAAAATGACAAATTTCAAGATGGCAAATGTCAAAGATGTTAAATGACAAATGTCACAATGCTAAATATCACAAATGAAAAGTGTCACCATGAAAAATGACAAATTTCAAGATGGCAAATGTCAAAGATGTCAAATGACAAATGTCACAATGCTAAATGTCAAAAATGAAAAGTGTCACCATGAAAAATGTCAAAAATGACAAATTTCAAGATGGCAAATGTCCAAGATGTTAAATGACAAATGTCACAATGCTAAATGTCAAAAATGACAAATTTCAAGATGGCAAATGTCAAAGATGTCAAATGACAAATGTCACAATGCTAAATGTCAAAAATGAAAAGTGTCACCATGAAAAATGTCAAAAATGACAAATTTCAAGATGGCAAATGTCAAAGATATCAAATGACAAATGTCACAATGCTAAATGTCAAAAATGAAAAGTGTCACCATGAAAAATGTCAAAAATGACAAATTTCAAAATGGCAAATGTCAAAGTTGTCAACTGACAAATGTCACAATGCTAAATGTCAAAAATGAAAAGTGTCCCTATGAAAAATGTCAATAATGACAAATTTCAAAATGGCAAATGTCAAAGATGTCAAATGACAAATGTCACAATGCTAAATGTCAAAAATGAAAAGTGTCACCATGAAAAATGTCAAAAATGACAAATTTGAAGTTGGCAAATGTCAAAGATGTCGAATATGACAAATGTCACAATCCTAAATGTCAAAAATGAAAAGTGTCACCATGAAAAATGTCAAAAATGACAAATTTCAAGATGGCAAATATCAAAGATGTCAAATGACAAATGCCACAATGCTAAATATCAAAAATGACAAATATCAAGATGGCAAATGTCAAAGATGTCAAATGACAAATGTCACAATGCTAAATGTCAAAAATGAAAAGTGTCACCATGAAAAATGTCAAAAATGACAAATTTCAAGATGGCAAATGTCAAAGATGTCAAATGACAAATGTCACAATGCTAAATGTCAAAAATGAAAAGTGTCACCATAAAAAATGTCAAAAATAACAAATTTCAAGATGGCAAATGTCAAAGATGTCAAATGACAAATCTCACAATGCTAAATGTCAAAAATGAAAAGTGTCACCATGAAAAATGTCAAAAATGACAAATTTCAAGATGGCAAATGTCAAAACTGACAAATGTCACAATGCTAAATGTCAAAAATGATAAGTGTCACCATAAAAAATGTCAAAAATGACAAATTTCAAGATGGCAAATGTCCAAGATGTCAAATGACAAATGTCACAATGCTAAATGTCAAAAATGACAAATTTCAAGATGGCAAATGTCCAAGATGTCAAATGACAAATGTCACAATGCTAAATGTCAAAAATGAAAAGTGTCACCATGAAAAATGTCAAAAATGACAAATTTCAAGATGGCAAATGTCAAATGACAAATGTCACAATGCTAAATGTCAAAAATGAAAAGTGTCACCCTGAAAAATGTCAAAAATAACAAATTTCAAGATGGCAAATGTCAAAGATGTCAAATGACAAATGTCACAATGCTAAATGTCAAAAATGAAAAGTGTCACCATGAAAAATGTCAAAAATGACAAATTTCAAGATGGCAAATGTCAAAACTGACAAATGTCACAATGCTAAATGTCAAAAATGATAAGTGTCACCATGAAAAATGTCAAAAATGACAAATTTCAAAATGGCAAATGTCCAAGATGTCAAATGACAAATGTCACAATGCTAAATGTCAAAAATGACAAATTTCAAGATGGCAAATGTCAAAGATGTCAAATGACAAATGTCACAATGCTAAATGTCAAAAATGAAAAGTGTCACCATGAAAAATGTCAAAAATGACAAATTTCAAGATGGCAAATGTCAAAGATGTCAAATGACAAATGTCACAATGCTAAATGTCAAAAATGAAAAGTGTCACCATGAAAAATGTCAAAAATGACAAATTTCAAGATGGCAAATATCAAAGATGTCAAATGACAAATGTCACAATGCTAAATGTCAAAAATGACAAATTTCAAGATGGCAAATGTCAAATGACAAATGTCACAATGCTAAATGTCAAAAATGAAAAGTGTCACCATAAAAAATGTCAAAAATAACAAATTTCAAGATGGCAAATGTCAAAGATGTCAAATGACAAATCTCACAATGCTAAATGTCAAAAATGAAAAGTGTCACCATGAAAAATGTCAAAAATGACAAATTTCAAGATGGCAAATGTCAAAACTGACAAATGTCACAATGCTAAATGTCAAAAATGATAAGTGTCACCATAAAAAATGTCAAAAATGACAAATTTCAAGATGGCAAATGTCCAAGATGTCAAATGACAAATGTCACAATGCTAAATGTCAAAAATGACAAATTTCAAGATGGCAAATGTCCAAGATGTCAAATGACAAATGTCACAATGCTAAATGTCAAAAATGAAAAGTGTCACCATGAAAAATGTCAAAAATGACAAATTTCAAGATGGCAAATGTCAAAGATGTCAAATGACAAATGTCACAATGCTAAATGTCAAAAATGAAAAGTGTCACCATGAAAAATGTCAAAAATGACAAATTTCAAGATGGCAAATGTCCAAGATGTTAAATGACAAATGTCACAATGCTAAATGTCAAAAATGACAAATTTCAAGATGGCAAATGTCAAAGATGTCAAATGACAAATGTCACAATGCTAAATGTCAAAAATGAAAAGTGTCACCATGAAAAATGTCAAAAATGACAAATTTCAAGATGGCAAATGTCAAAGATATCAAATGACAAATGTCACAATGCTAAATGTCAAAAATGAAAAGTGTCACCATGAAAAATGTCAAAAATGACAAATTTCAAAATGGCAAATGTCAAAGTTGTCAACTGACAAATGTCACAATGCTAAATGTCAAAAATGAAAAGTGTCCCTATGAAAAATGTCAATAATGACAAATTTCAAAATGGCAAATGTCAAAGATGTCAAATGACAAATGTCACAATGCTAAATGTCAAAAATGAAAAGTGTCACCATGAAAAATGTCAAAAATGACAAATTTGAAGTTGGCAAATGTCAAAGATGTCGAATATGACAAATGTCACAATCCTAAATGTCAAAAATGAAAAGTGTCACCATGAAAAATGTCAAAAATGACAAATTTCAAGATGGCAAATATCAAAGATGTCAAATGACAAATGCCACAATGCTAAATATCAAAAATGACAAATATCAAGATGGCAAATGTCAAAGATGTCAAATGACAAATGTCACAATGCTAAATGTCAAAAATGAAAAGTGTCACCATGAAAAATGTCAAAAATGACAAATTTCAAGATGGCAAATGTCAAAGATGTCAAATGACAAATGTCACAATGCTAAATGTCAAAAATGAAAAGTGTCACCATAAAAAATGTCAAAAATAACAAATTTCAAGATGGCAAATGTCAAAGATGTCAAATGACAAATCTCACAATGCTAAATGTCAAAAATGAAAAGTGTCACCATGAAAAATGTCAAAAATGACAAATTTCAAGATGGCAAATGTCAAAACTGACAAATGTCACAATGCTAAATGTCAAAAATGATAAGTGTCACCATAAAAAATGTCAAAAATGACAAATTTCAAGATGGCAAATGTCCAAGATGTCAAATGACAAATGTCACAATGCTAAATGTCAAAAATGACAAATTTCAAGATGGCAAATGTCCAAGATGTCAAATGACAAATGTCACAATGCTAAATGTCAAAAATGAAAAGTGTCACCATGAAAAATGTCAAAAATGACAAATTTCAAGATGGCAAATGTCAAATGACAAATGTCACAATGCTAAATGTCAAAAATGAAAAGTGTCACCCTGAAAAATGTCAAAAATAACAAATTTCAAGATGGCAAATGTCAAAGATGTCAAATGACAAATGTCACAATGCTAAATGTCAAAAATGAAAAGTGTCACCATGAAAAATGTCAAAAATGACAAATTTCAAGATGGCAAATGTCAAAACTGACAAATGTCACAATGCTAAATGTCAAAAATGATAAGTGTCACCATGAAAAATGTCAAAAATGACAAATTTCAAAATGGCAAATGTCCAAGATGTCAAATGACAAATGTCACAATGCTAAATGTCAAAAATGACAAATTTCAAGATGGCAAATGTCAAAGATGTCAAATGACAAATGTCACAATGCTAAATGTCAAAAATGAAAAGTGTCACCATGAAAAATGTCAAAAATGACAAATTTCAAGATGGCAAATGTCAAAGATGTCAAATGACAAATGTCACAATGCTAAATGTCAAAAATGAAAAGTGTCACCATGAAAAATGTCAAAAATGACAAATTTCAAGATGGCAAATATCAAAGATGTCAAATGACAAATGTCACAATGCTAAATGTCAAAAATGACAAATTTCAAGATGGCAAATGTCAAATGACAAATGTCACAATGCTAAATGTCAAAAATGAAAAGTGTCACCCTGAAAAATGTCAAAAATAACAAATTTCAAGATGGCAAATGTCAAAGATGTCAAATGACAAATGTCACAATGCTAAATGTCAAAAATGAAAAGTGTCACCATGAAAAATGTCAAAAATGACAAATTTCAAGATGGCAAATGTCAAAACTGACAAATGTCACAATGCTAAATGTCAAAAATGATAAGTGTCACCATGAAAAATGTCAAAAATGACAAACTTCAAGATGGCAAATGTCAAAGATGTCAAATGACAAATGTCACAATGCTAAATGTCAAAAATGAAAAGTGTCACCATGAAAAATGTCAAAAATAACAAATTTCAAGTTGGCAAATGTCAAAGATGTCAAATGACAAATGTCACAATGCTAAATGTCAAAAATGAAAATTGTCACCATGAAAAATGTCAAAAATGACAAATTTCAAGATAACAAATGTCAAAACTGACAAATGTAACAATGCTAAATGTGAAAAATGATAAGTGTCACCATGAAAAATGTCAAAAATGACAAATTTCAAGATGGCAAATGTCCAAGATGTCAAATGACAAATGTCACAATGCTAAATGTCAAAAATGACAAATTTCAAGATGGCAAATGTCAAAGATGTCAAATGACAAATGTCACAATGCTAAATGTCAAAAATGAAAAGTGTCACCATGAAAAATGTCAAAAATGACAAATTTCAAGATGGCAAATGTCAAAGATGTCAATGACAAATGTCACAATGCTAAATGTCAAAAATGAAAAGTGTCACCATGAAAAATGTCAAAACTGACAAATTTCAAGATGGCAAATGTCAAAGATGTAAATGACAAATGTCACAATGCTAAATGTCAAAAATGAAAAGTGTCACCATGAAAAATGTCAAAAATGACAAATTTCAAGATGGCAAATGTCAAAACTGACAAATGTCACAATGCTAAATGTCAAAAATGATAAGTGTCACCATGAAAAATGTCAAAAATGACAAATTTCAAGATGGCAAATGTCCAAGATGTCAAATGACAAATGTCACAATGCTAAATGTCAAAAATGAAAAGTGTCACCATGAAAAATGTCAAAAATGACAAATTTCAAGATGGCAAATGTCAAAGATGTCAAATGACAAATGTCACAATGCTAAATGTCAAAAAGAAAAAGTGTCAAAAATGACAAATTTCAAGATGGCAAATGTCTAAGATGTCAAATGACAAATGTCACAATGCTAAATGTCAAAAATGAAAAGTGTCACCGTGAAAAATGTCAAAAATGACAAATTTTAAAATGGCAAATGTCAAAGATGTCAAATGACAAATGTCACAATGCTAAATGTCAAAAATGAAAAGTGTCACCATGAAAAATGTTAAAAATGACAAATTTTAAGATGGCAAATGTCAAAACTGACAAATGTCACAATGCTAAATGTCAAAAATGAAAAGTGTCACCATAAAAAATGTCAAAAATGATAAATTTCAAGATGGCAAATGTCAAAGATGTCGAATATGACAAATGTCACAATGCTAAATGTCAAAAATGAAAAGTGTCACCATGAAAAATGTCAAAAATGACAAATTTCAAGATGGCAAATATCAAAGATGTCAAATGACAAATGTCACAATGCTAAATGTCAAAAATGACAAATTTCAAGATGGCAAATATCAAAGATGTCAAATGACAAATGTCACAATGCTAAATGTCAAAAATGAGAAGTGTCACCATGAAAAATGTCAAAAATGACAAATTTCAAGATGGCAAATGTCAAAGATGTCAAATGACAAATGTCACAATGCTAAATGTCAAAAATGAAAAGTGTCACCATGAAAAATGTCAAAAATGACAAATTTCAAGATGGCAAATGTCAAAGATGTCAAATGACAAATGTCACAATGCTAAATGTCAAAAATGAAAAGTGTCACCATGAAAAATGTCAAAAATGACAAATTTCAAGATGGCAAATGTCAAAACTGACAAATGTCACAATGCTAAATGTCAAAAATGATAAGTGTCACCATGAAAAATGTCAAAAATGACAAATTTCAAGATGGCAAATGTCCAAGATGTCAAATGACAAATGTCACAATGCTAAATGTCAAAAATGAAAAGTGTCACCATAAAAAATGTCAAAAATGACAAATTTTAAGATAGCAAATGTCAAAGATGTCAAATGACAAATGTCACAATGCTAAATGTCAAAAATGAAAAGTGTCAAAAATGACAAATTTCAAGATGGCAAATGTCTAAGATGTCAAATGACAAATGTCACAATGCTAAATGTCAAAAATGAAAAGTGTCACCGTGAAAAATGACAAATTTCAAGATGGCAAATGTCAAAGATGTCAAATGACAAATGTCACAATGCTAAATGTCAAAAATGAAAAGTGTCACCATAAAAAATGTCAAAATGACAAATTTCAAGATGGCAAATGTCAAAGATGTCAAATGACAAATGTCACAATGCTAAATGTCAAAAATGAAAAGTGTCCCCATGAAAAATGTCAATAATGACAAATTTCAAGATGGCAAATGTCAAAGATGTCAAATGACAAATGTCACAATGCTAAATGTCAAAAATGAAAAGTGTCACCATGAAAAATGTCAAAAATGACAAATTTCAAGATGGCAAATATCAAAGATGTCGAATATGACAAATGTCACAATGCTAAATGTCAAAAATGAAAAGTGTCACCATGAAAAATGTCAAAAATGACAAATTTCAAGATGGCAAATATCAAAGATGTCAAATGACAAATGTCACAATGCTAAATGTCAAAAATGACAAATTTCAAGATGGCAAATATCAAAGATGTCAGATGACAAATGTCACAATGCTAAATGTCAAAAATGAGAAGTGTCACCATGAAAAATGTCAAAAATGACAAATTTCAAGATGGCAAATGTCAAAGATGTCAAATGACAAATGTCACAATGCTAAATGTCAAAAATGAAAAGTGTCACCATGAAAAATGTCAAAAATGACAAATTTCAAGATGGCAAATGTCAAAACTGACAAATGTCACAGTGCTAAATGTCAAAAATGATAAGTGTCACCTTGAAAAATGTCAAAAATGACAAATTTCAAGATGGCAAATGTCAAAACTGACAAATGTCACAATGCTAAATGTCAAAAATGATAAGTGTCACCATGAAAAATGTCAAAAATGACAAATTTCAAGATGGCAAATGTCAAAGATGTCAAATGACAAATGTCACAATGCTAAATGTCAAAAATGAAAAGTGTCACCGTAAAAAATGTCAAAAATGACAAATTTCAAAATGGCAAATGTCAAAGATGACAAATGTCACAATGCTAAATGTCAAAAATAAAAAGTGTCACCATGAAAAATGTCAAAAATGACAAATTTCAAGATGGCAAATGTCAAAGATGTCAAATGACAAATGTCGCAATGCTAAGTGTCAAAAATGAAAAGTGTCCCCATGAAAAACGTCAATAATGACAAATTTCAAGATGGCAAATGTCAAAGATGTCAAATGACAAATGTCACAATGCTAAATGTCAAAAATGAAAAGTGTCACCATGAAAAATGTCAAAAATGACAAATTTCAAGATGGCAAATGTCAAAGATGTCGAATATGACAAATGTCACAATGCTAAATGTCAAAAATGAAAAGTGTCACCATGAAAAATGTCAAAAATAACAAATTTCCAGATGGCAAATGTCAAAGATGTCAAATGACAAATGTCACAATGCTAAATGTCAAAAATGAAAAGTGTCACCATGAAAAATGTCAAAAATGACAAATTTCAAGATGGCAAATATCAAAGATGTCAAATGACAAATGGTACAATGCTAAATGTCAAAAATGACAAATTTCAAGATGGCAAATATCAAAGATGTCAAATGATAAATGTCACAGTGCTAAATGTCAAAAATGAAAAGTGTCACCATGAAAAATGACAAAAATGACAAATTTCAAGATGGCAAATGTCAAAGATGTCAAATGACAAATGTCAAAGATGTCAAATGACAAATGTCACAATGCTAAATGTCAAAAATGAAAAGTGTCACCATGAAAAATGTCAAAAATAACAAATTTCAAGATGGCAAATGTCAAAGATGTCAAATGACAAATGTCACAATGCTAAAAGTCAAAAATGAAAAGTGTCACCATGAAAAATGTCAAAAATAACAAATTTCAAGATGGCAAATGTCAAAGATGTCAAATGACAAATGTCACAATGCTAAATGTCAAAAATGAAAAGTGTCACCATGAAAAATGTCAAAAATGACAAATTTCAAGATGGCAAATGTCAAAACTGACAAATGTCACAATGCTAAATGTCAAAAATAATAAGTGTCACCATGAAAAATGTCAAAAATGACAAATTTCAAGATGGCAAATGCCCAAGATGTCAAATGACAAATGTCACAATCCTAAATGTCAAAAATGACAAATTTCAAGATGGCAAATGTCAAAGATGTCAAATGACAAATGTCACAATGCTAAATGTCAAAAATGAAAAGTGTCACCATGAAAAATGTCAAAAATGACAAATTTCAAGATGGCAAATGTCAAAGATGTCAAATGACAAATGTCACAATGCTAAATGTCAAAAATAAAAAGTGTCACCATGAAAAATGTCAAAAATAACAAATTTCAAGATGGCAAATGTCTAATATGTCAAATGACAAATGTCAAAATGCTAAATGTCAAAAATGAAAAGTGTCACCATAAAAAATGTCAAAAATGACAAATTTCAAGATGGCAAATGTCAAAACTGACAAATGTCACAATGCTAAATGTCAAAACTGATAAGTGTCACCATGAAAAATGTCAAAAATGACAGATTTCAAGATGGCAAATGTCCAAGATGTCAAATGACAAATGTCACAATGCTAAATGTCAAAAATGACAAATTTCAAGATGGCAAATGTCAAAGATGTCGAATATGACAAATGTCACAATGCTAAATGTCAGAAATAAAAAGTGTCACAATGAAAAATGTCAAAAATGACAAATTTCAAGATGGCAAATATCAAAGATGTCAAATGACAAATGTCACAATGCTAAATGTCAAAAATGACAAATTTCAAGATGGCAAATGTCAAAGATGTCAAATGACAAATGTCACAATGCTAAATGTCAAAAATGAAAAGTGTTACCATGAAAAATGTCAAAAATAACAAATTTCAAGATGGCAAATGTCAAAGATGTCAAATGACAAATGTCACAATGCTAAATGTCAAAAATGAAAAGTGTCACCGTGAAAAATGTCAAAAATAACAAATTTCAAGATGGCAAATGTCAAAGATGTCAAATGACAAATGTCACAATGCTAAATGTCAAAAATGATAAGTGTCACCATGAAAAATGTCAAAAATGACAAATTTCAAGATGGCAAATGTCAAAGATGTCAAATGACAAATGTCACAATGCTAAATGTCAAAAATGAAAAGTGTCACCATGAAAAATGTCAAAAATGACAAATTTCAAGATGGCAAATGTCAAAACTGACAAATGTCACAATGCTAAATGTCAAAAATGATAAGTGTCACCATGAAAAATGTCAAAAATGACAGATTTCAAGATGGCAAATGTCCAAGATGTCAAATGACAAATGTCACAATGCTAAATGTCAAAAATGACAAATTTCAAGATGGCAAATGTCAAAGATGTCGAATATGACAAATGTCACAATGCTAAATGTCAGAAATAAAAAGTGTCACAATGAAAAATGTCAAAAATGACAAATTTCAAGATGGCAAATATCAAAGATGTCAAATGACAAATGTCACAATGCTAAATGTCAAAAATGACAAATTTCAAGATGGCAAATGTCAAAGATGTCAAATGACAAATGTCACAATGCTAAATGTCAAAAATGAAAAGTGTTACCATGAAAAATGTCAAAAATAACAAATTTCAAGATGGCAAATGTCAAAGATGTCAAATGGCAAATGTCACAATGCTAAATGTCAAAAATGAAAAGTGTCACCATGAAAAATGTCAAAAATGACAAATTTCAAGATGGCAAATGTCAAAGATGTCAAATGACAAATGTCACAATGCTAAATGTCAAAAATGAAAAGTTTCACCATGAAAAATGTCAAAAATAACAAATTTCAAGATGGCAAATGTCAAAGATGTCAAATGACAAATGTCACAATGCTAAATGTCAAAAATGAAAAGTGTTACCATGAAAAATGTCAAAAATGACAAATTTCAAGATGGCAAATGTCAAAACTGACAAATGTCACAATGCCAAATGTCAAAAATGATAATTGTCACCATGAAAAATGTCAAAAATGACAAATATCAAGATGGCAAATGTCCAAGATGTCAAATGACAAATGTCACAATGCTAAATGTCAAAAATGACAAATTTCAAGATGGCAAATGTCAAAGATGTCAAATGACAAATGTCACAATGCCAAATGTCAAAAATGAAAAGTGTCACCATGAAAAATGTCAAAAATGACAAATTTCAAGATGGCAAATGTCAAAGATGTTAAATGACAAATGTCACAATGCTAAATATCACAAATGAAAAGTGTCACCATGAAAAATGTCAAAAATGACAAATTTCAAGATGGCAAATGTCAAAGATGTCAAATGACAAATGTCACAATGCTAAATGTCAAAAATGAAAAGTGTCACCATGAAAAATGTCAAAAATAACAAATTTCAAGATGGCAAATGTCAAAGATGTCAAATGACAAATGTCAAAAATGAAAAGTGTCACCATGAAAAATGTCAAAAATGACAAATTTCAAGATGGCAAATGTCAAAACTGACAAATGTCACAATGCTAAATGTCAAAAATGATAAGTGTCACCATGAAAAATGTCAAAAATGACAAATTTCAAGATGGCAAATGTCCAAGATGTCAAATGACAAATGTCACAATGCCAAATGTCAAAAATGACAAATTTCAAGATGGCAAATGTCAAAGATGTCAAATGACAAATGTCACAATGCTAAATGTCAAAAATGAAAAGTGTCACCATGAAAAATGTCAAAAATGACAAATTTCAAGATGGCAAATGTCAAAACTGACAAATGTCACAATGCTAAATGTCAAAAATGATAAGTGTCACCATGAAAAATGTCAAAAATGACAAATTTCAAGATAGCAAATGTCAAAACTGACAAATGTCACAATGCTAAATGTCAAAAATGATAAGTGTCACCCTGAAAAATGTCAAAAATGACAAATTTCAAGATGGAAAATGTCAAAGATGTCAAATGTCACAATGCTAAATGTCAAAAATGAAAAGTGTCAAAAATGACAAATTTCAAGATGGCAAATGTCTAAGATGTCAAATGACAAATGTCACAATGCTAAATGTCAAAAATGAAAAGTGTCACCATGAAAAATGTCAAAAATGACAAATTTCAAGATGGCAAATGTCAAAGATGTCAAATGACAAATGTCACAATGCTAAATGTCAAAAATGAAAAGTGTCACTATGAAAAATGTCAAAAATGACAAATTTCAAGATGGCAAATGCCAAGATGTCGAATATGACAAATGTCACAATGCTAAATGTCAAAAATGAAAAGTGTCACCATGAAAAATGTCAAAAATAACAAATTTCCAGATGGCAAATGTCAAAGATGTCAAATGACAAATGTCACAATGCTAAATGTCAAAAATGAAAAGTGTCACCATGAAAAATGTCAAAAATGACAAATTTCAAGATGGCAAATATCAAAGATGTCAAATGACAAATGGTACAATGCTAAATGTCAAAAATGACAAATTTCAAGATGGCAAATATCAAAGATGTCAAATGACAAATGTCACAGTGCTAAATGTCAAAAATGAAAAGTGTCACCATGAAAAATGACAAAAATGACAAATTTCAAGATGGCAAATGTCAAAGATGTCAAATGACAAATGTCAAAGATGTCAAATGACAAATGTCACAATGCTAAATGTCAAAAATGAAAAGTGTCACCATGAAAAATGTCAAAAATAACAAATTTCAAGATGGCAAATGTCAAAGATGTCAAATGACAAATGTCACAATGCTAAATGTCAAAAATGAAAAGTGTCACCATGAAAAATGTCAAAAATAACAAATTTCAAGATGGCAAATGTCAAAGATGTCAAATGACAAATGTCACAATGCTAAATGTCAAAAATGAAAAGTGTCACCATGAAAAATGTCAAAAATGACAAATTTCAAGATGGCAAATGTCAAAACTGACAAATGTCACAATGCTAAATGTCAAAAATAATAAGTGTCACCATGAAAAATGTCAAAAATGACAAATTTCAAGATGGCAAATGCCCAAGATGTCAAATGACAAATGTCACAATGCTAAATGTCAAAAATGACAAATTTCAAGATGGCAAATGTCAAAGATGTCAAATGACAAATGTCACAATGCTAAATGTCAAAAATGAAAAGTGTCACCATGAAAAATGTCAAAAATGACAAATTTCAAGATGGCAAATGTCAAAACTGACAAATGTCACAATGCTAAATGTCAAAAATGATAAGTGTCACCATGAAAAATGTCAAAAATGACAGATTTCAAGATGGCAAATGTCCAAGATGTCAAATGACAAATGTCACAATGCTAAATGTCAAAAATGACAAATTTCAAGATGGCAAATGTCAAAGATGTCGAATATGACAAATGTCACAATGCTAAATGTCAGAAATAAAAAGTGTCACAATGAAAAATGTCAAAAATGACAAATTTCAAGATGGCAAATATCAAAGATGTCAAATGACAAATGTCACAATGCTAAATGTCAAAAATGACAAATTTCAAGATGGCAAATGTCAAAGATGTCAAATGACAAATGTCACAATGCTAAATGTCAAAAATGAAAAGTGTTACCATGAAAAATGTCAAAAATAACAAATTTCAAGATGGCAAATGTCAAAGATGTCAAATGACAAATGTCACAATGCTAAATGTCAAAAATGAAAAGTGTCACCATGAAAAATGTCAAAAATGACAAATTTCAAGATGGCAAATGTCAAAGATGTCAAATGACAAATGTCACAATGCTAAATGTCAAAAATGAAAAGTGTCACCGTGAAAAATGTCAAAAATAACAAATTTCAAGATGGCAAATGTCAAAGATGTCAAATGACAAATGTCACAATGCTAAATGTCAAAAATGAAAAGTGTCACCATGAAAAATGTCAAAAATGACAAATTTCAAGATGGCAAATGTCAAAACTGACAAATGTCACAATGCCAAATGTCAAAAATGATAAGTGTCACCATGAAAAATGTCAAAAATGACAAATTTCAAGATGGCAAATGTCAAAGATGTCAAATGACAAATGTCACAATGCTAAATGTCAAAAATGAAAAGTGTCACCATGAAAAATGTCAAAAATGACAAATTTCAAGATGGCAAATGTCAAAACTGACAAATGTCACAATGCTAAATGTCAAAAATGATAAGTGTCACCATGAAAAATGTCAAAAATGACAGATTTCAAGATGGCAAATGTCCAAGATGTCAAATGACAAATGTCACAATGCTAAATGTCAAAAATGACAAATTTCAAGATGGCAAATGTCAAAGATGTCGAATATGACAAATGTCACAATGCTAAATGTCAGAAATAAAAAGTGTCACAATGAAAAATGTCAAAAATGACAAATTTCAAGATGGCAAATATCAAAGATGTCAAATGACAAATGTCACAATGCTAAATGTCAAAAATGACAAATTTCAAGATGGCAAATGTCAAAGATGTCAAATGACAAATGTCACAATGCTAAATGTCAAAAATGAAAAGTGTTACCATGAAAAATGTCAAAAATAACAAATTTCAAGATGGCAAATGTCAAAGATGTCAAATGGCAAATGTCACAATGCTAAATGTCAAAAATGAAAAGTGTCACCATGAAAAATGTCAAAAATGACAAATTTCAAGATGGCAAATGTCAAAGATGTCAAATGACAAATGTCACAATGCTAAATGTCAAAAATGAAAAGTTTCACCATGAAAAATGTCAAAAATAACAAATTTCAAGATGGCAAATGTCAAAGATGTCAAATGACAAATGTCACAATGCTAAATGTCAAAAATGAAAAGTGTCACCATGAAAAATGTCAAAAATGACAAATTTCAAGATGGCAAATGTCAAAACTGACAAATGTCACAATGCCAAATGTCAAAAATGATAAGTGTCACCATGAAAAATGTCAAAAATGACAAATATCAAGATGGCAAATGTCCAAGATGTCAAATGACAAATGTCACAATGCTAAATGTCAAAAATGACAAATTTCAAGATGGCAAATGTCAAAGATGTCAAATGACAAATGTCACAATGCCAAATGTCAAAAATGAAAAGTGTCACCATGAAAAATGTCAAAAATGACAAATTTCAAGATGGCAAATGTCAAAGATGTTAAATGACAAATGTCACAATGCTAAATATCACAAATGAAAAGTGTCACCATGAAAAATGACAAATTTCAAGATGGCAAATGTCAAAGATGTCAAATGACAAATGTCACAATGCTAAATGTCAAAAATGAAAAGTGTCACCATGAAAAATGTCAAAAATAACAAATATCAAGATGGCAAATGTTAAAGATGTCAAATGACAAATGTCAAAAATGAAAAGTGTCACCATGAAAAATGTCAAAAATGACAAATTTCAAGATGGCAAATGTCAAAACTGACAAATGTCACAATGCTAAATGTCAAAAATGATAAGTGTCACCATGAAAAATGTCAAAAATGACAAATTTTAAGATGGCAAATGTCCAAGATGTCAAATGACAAATGTCACAATGCCAAATGTCAAAAATGACAAATTTCAAGATGGCAAATGTCAAAGATGTCAAATGACAAATGTCACAATGCTAAATGTCAAAAATGAAAAGTGTCACCATGAAAAATGTCAAAAATGACAAATTTCAAGATGGCAAATGTCAAAACTGACAAATGTCACAATGCTAAATGTCAAAAATGATAAGTGTCACCATGAAAAATGTCAAAAATGACAAATTTCAAGATGGCAAATGTCAAAACTGACAAATGTCACAATGCTAAATGTCAAAAATGATAAGTGTCACCCTGAAAAATGTCAAAAATGACAAATTTCAAGATGGAAAATGTCAAAGATGTCAAATGTCACAATGCTAAATGTCAAAAATGAAAAGTGTCAAAAATGACAAATTTCAAGATGGCAAATGTCTAAGATGTCAAATGACAAATGTCACAATGCTAAATGTCAAAAATGAAAAGTGTCAGCGTAAAAAATGTCAAAAATGACAAATTTCAAAATGGCAAATGTCAAGATGTCAAATGACAAATGTCACAATGCTAAATGTCAAAAATGAAAAGTGTCACCATGAAAAATGTCAAAAATGACAAATTTCAAGATGGCAAATGTTAAAGATGTCAAATGACAAATGTCACAATGCTAAATGTCAAAAATGAAAAGTGTCCCCATGAAAAACGTCAATAATGACAAATTTCAAGATGGCAAATGTCAAAGATGTCAAATGACAAATGTCACAATGCTAAATGTCAAAAATAAAAAGTGTCACCATGAAAAATGTCAAAAATGACAAATTTCAAGATGGCAAATGTCAAAGATGTCGAATATGACAAATGTCACAATGCTAAATGTCAAAAATGAAAAGTGTCACCATGAAAAATGTCAAAAATGACAAATTTCAAGATGGCAAATGTCAAAGATGTCAAATGACAAATGTCACAATGCTAAATGTCAAAAATGAAAAGTGTCACCATGAAAAATGTCAAAAATGACAAATTTCAAGATGGCAAATATCAAAGATGTCAAATGACAAATGTCACAATGCTAAATGTCAAAAATGACAAATTTCAAGATGGCAAATGTCAAAGATGTCAAATGACAAATGTCACAGTGCTTAATGTCAAAAATGAAAAGTGTCACCATGAAAAATGACAAAAATGACAAATTTCAAGATGGCAAATGTCAAAGATGTCAAATGACAAATGTCAAAGATGTCAAATGACAAATGTCACAATGCTAAATGTCAAAAATGAAAAGTGTCACCATGAAAAATGTCAAAAATAACAAATTTCAAGATGGCAAATGTCAAAGATGTCAAATGACAAATGTCACAATGCTAAATGTCAAAAATGAAAAGTGTCACCATGAAAAATGTCAAAAATAACAAATTTCAAGATGGCAAATGTCAAAGATGTCAAATGACAAATGTCACAATGCTAAATGTCAAAAATGAAAAGTGTCACCATGAAAAATGTCAAAAATAAAAAATTTCAAGATGGCAAATGTCAAAGATGTCAAATGACAAATGTCACAATGCTAAATGTCAAAAATGAAAAGTGTCACCATGAAAAATGTCAAAAATGACAAATTTCAAGATGGCAAATGTCAAAACTGACAAATGTCACAATGCTAAATGTCAAAAATAATAAGTGTCACCATGAAAAATGTCAAAAATGACAAATTTCAAGATGGCAAATGTCAAAGATGTTAAATGACAAATGTCACAATGCTAAATATCACAAATGAAAAGTGTCACCATGAAAAATGACAAATTTCAAGATGGC
Organism: Altica lythri; assembly: GCA_964028335.1. Lineage (NCBI taxonomy): Eukaryota > Metazoa > Arthropoda > Insecta > Coleoptera > Chrysomelidae > Altica > Altica lythri. The sequence goes on along the minus strand of OZ034800.1, from coordinate 43,058,235 downwards.
AAATGTCAAAGATGTCAAATGACAAATGTCACAATGCTAAATGTCAAAAATGAAAAGTGTCACCATGAAAAATGTCAAAAATAACAAATTTCAAGATGGCAAATGTCAAAGATGTCAAATGACAAATGTCAAAAATGAAAAGTGTCACCATGAAAAATGTCAAAAATGACAAATTTCAAGATGGCAAATGTCAAAACTGACAAATGTCACAATGCTAAATGTCAAAAATGATAAGTGTCACCATAAAAAATGTCAAAAATGACAAATTTCAAGATGGCAAATGTCCAAGATGTCAAATGACAAATGTCACAATGCCAAATGTCAAAAATGACAAATTTCAAGATGGCAAATGTCAAAGATGTCAAATGACAAATGTCACAATGCTAAATGTCAAAAATGAAAAGTGTCACCATGAAAAATGTCAAAAATAACAAATTTCAAGATGGCAAATGTCAAAGATGTCAAATGACAAATGTCACAATGCTAAATGTCAAAAATGAAAAGTGTCACCATGAAAAATGTCAAAAATAACAAATTTCAAGATGGCAAATGTCAAAGATGTCAAATGACAAATGTCACAATGCTAAATGTCAAAAATGAAAAGTGTCACCATGAAAAATGTCAAAAATAAAAAATTTCAAGATGGCAAATGTCAAAGATGTCAAATGACAAATGTCACAATGCTAAATGTCAAAAATGAAAAGTGTCACCATGAAAAATGTCAAAAATGACAAATTTCAAGATGGCAAATGTCAAAACTGACAAATGTCACAATGCTAAATGTCAAAAATAATAAGTGTCACCATGAAAAATGTCAAAAATGACAAATTTCAAGATGGCAAATGTCAAAGATGTTAAATGACAAATGTCACAATGCTAAATATCACAAATGAAAAGTGTCACCATGAAAAATGACAAATTTCAAGATGGCAAATGTCAAAGATGTCAAATGACAAATGTCACAATGCTAAATGTCAAAAATGAAAAGTGTCACCATGAAAAATGTCAAAAATAACAAATTTCAAGATGGCAAATGTCAAAGATGTCAAATGACAAATGTCAAAAATGAAAAGTGTCACCATGAAAAATGTCAAAAATGACAAATTTCAAGATGGCAAATGTCAAAACTGACAAATGTCACAATGCTAAATGTCAAAAATGATAAGTGTCACCATAAAAAATGTCAAAAATGACAAATTTCAAGATGGCAAATGTCCAAGATGTCAAATGACAAATGTCACAATGCCAAATGTCAAAAATGACAAATTTCAAGATGGCAAATGTCAAAGATGTCAAATGACAAATGTCACAATGCTAAATGTCAAAAATGAAAAGTGTCACCATGAAAAATGTCAAAAATGACAAATTTCAAGATGGCAAATGTCAAAACTGACAAATGTCACAATGCTAAATGTCAAAAATGATAAGTGTCACCATGAAAAATGTCAAAAATGACAAATTTCAAGATGGCAAATGTCAAAACTGACAAATGTCACAATGCTAAATGTCAAAAATGATAAGTGTCACCCTGAAAAATGTCAAAAATGACAAATTTCAAGATGGAAAATGTCAAAGATGTCAAATGTCACAATGCTAAATGTCAAAAATGAAAAGTGTCAAAAATGACAAATTTCAAGATGGCAAATGTCTAAGATGTCAAATGACAAATGTCACAATGCTAAATGTCAAAAATGAAAAGTGTCAGCGTAAAAAATGTCAAAAATGACAAATTTCAAAATGGCAAATGTCAAGATGTCAAATGACAAATGTCACAATGCTAAATGTCAAAAATGAAAAGTGTCACCATGAAAAATGTCAAAAATGACAAATTTCAAGATGGCAAATGTCAAAGATGTCAAATGACAAATGTCACAATGCTAAATGTCAAAAATGAAAAGTGTCCCCATGAAAAACGTCAATAATGACAAATTTCAAGATGGCAAATGTCAAAGATGTCAAATGACAAATGTCACAATGCTAAATGTCAAAAATGAAAAGTGTCACCATGAAAAATGTCAAAAATGACAAATTTCAAGATGGCAAATGTCAAAGATGTCGAATATGACAAATGTCACAATGCTAAATGTCAAAAATGAAAAGTGTCACCATGAAAAATGTCAAAAATGACAAATTTCAAGATGGCAAATGTCAAAGATGTCAAATGACAAATGTCACAATGCTAAATGTCAAAAATGAAAAGTGTCACCATTAAAAATGTCAAAAATGACAAATTTCAAGATGGCAAATATCAAAGATGTCAAATGACAAATGTCACAATGCTAAATGTCAAAAATGACAAATTTCAAGATGGCAAATGTCAAAGATGTCAAATGACAAATGTCACAGTGCTTAATGTCAAAAATGAAAAGTGTCACCATTAAAAATGACAAAAATGACAAATTTCAAGATGGCAAATGTCAAAGATGTCAAATGACAAATGTCAAAGATGTCAAATGACAAATGTCACAATGCTAAATGTCAAAAATGAAAAGTGTCACCATGAAAAATGTCAAAAATAACAAATTTCAAGATGGCAAATGTCAAAGATGTCAAATGACAAATGTCACAATGCTAAATGTCAAAAATGAAAAGTGTCACCATGAAAAATGTCAAAAATAACAAATTTCAAGATGGCAAATGTCAAAGATGTCAAATGACAAATGTCACAATGCTAAATGTCAAAAATGAAAAGTGTCACCATGAAAAATGTCAAAAATAAAAAATTTCAAGATGGCAAATGTCAAAGATGTCAAATGACAAATGTCACAATGCTAAATGTCAAAAATGAAAAGTGTCACCATGAAAAATGTCAAAAATGACAAATTTCAAGATGGCAAATGTCAAAACTGACAAATGTCACAATGCTAAATGTCAAAAATAATAAGTGTCACCATGAAAAATGTCAAAAATGACAAATTTCAAGATGGCAAATGTCCAAGATGTCAAATGACAAATGTCACAATGCTAAATGTCAAAAATGACAAATTTCAAGATGGCAAATGTCAAAGATGTCAAATGACAAATGTCACAATGCTAAATGTCAAAAATGAAAAGTGTCACCATGAAAAATGTCAAAATTGACAAATTTCAAGATGGCAAATTTTAAAGATGTCAAATGACAAATGTCACAATGCTAAATGTCAAAAATAAAAAGTGTCACCATGAAAAATGTCAAAAATAACAAATTTCAAGATGGCAAATGTCAAAGATGTCAAATGACAAATGTCACAATGCTAAATGTCAAAAATGAAAAGTGTCACCATGAAAAATGTCAAAAATGACAAATTTCAAGATGGCAAATGTCAAAACTGACAAATGTCACAATGCTAAATGTCAAAAATGATAAGTGTCACCATGAAAAATGTCAAAAATGACAAATTTCAAGATGGCAAATGTCCAAGATGTCAAATGACAAATGTCACAATGCTAAATGTCAAAAATGACAAATTTCAAGATGGCAAATGTCAAAGATGTCAAATATGACAAATGTGACAATGCTAAATGTCAAAAATAAAAAGTGTCACCATGAAAAATGTCAAAGATGACAAATTTCAAGATGGCAAATATCAAAGATGTCAAATGACAAATGTCACAATGCTAAATGTCAAAAATGACAAATTTCAAGATGGCAAATGTCAAAGATGTCAAATGACAAATGTCACAATGCTAAATGTCAAAAATGAAAAGTGTCACCATGAAAAATGTCAAAAATAACAAATTTCAAGATGGCAAATGTCAAAGATGTCAAATGACAAATGTCACAATGCTAAATGTAAAAAATGAAAAGTGTCACCATGAAAAATGTCAAAAATGACAAATTTCAAGATGGCAAATGTCAAAGATGTCAAATGACAAATGTCACAATGCTAAATGTCAAAAATGAAAAGTGTCACAATGAAAAATGTCAAAAATAACAAATTTCAAGATGGCAAATGTCAAAGATGTCAAATGACAAATGTCACAATGCTAAATGTCAAAAATGAAAAGTGTCACCATGAAAAATGTCAAAAATGACAAATTTCAAGATGGCAAATGTCAAAACTGACAAATGTCACAATGCTAAATGTCAAAAATGATAAGTGTCACCATGAAAAATGTCAAAAATGACAAATTTCAAGATGGCAAATGTCCAAGATGTCAAATGACAAATGTCACAATGCTAAATGTCAAAAATGACAAATTTCAAGATGGCAAATGTCAAAGATGTCAAATGACAAATGTCACAATGCTAAATGTCAAAAATGAAAAGTGTCACCATGAAAAATGTCAAAAATGACAAATTTCAAGATGGCAAATGTCAAAGATGTTAAATGACAAATGTCACAATGCTAAATATCACAAATGAAAAGTGTCACTATGAAAAATGTCAAAAATGACAAATTTCAACATGGCAAATGTCAAAGATGTCAAATGACAAATGTCACAATGCTAAATGTCAAAAATGAAAAGTGTCACCATAAAAAATGTCAAAAATAACAAATTTCAAGATGGCAAATGTCAAAGATGTCAAATGACAAATGTCAAAAATGAAAAGTGTCACCATGAAAAATGTCAAAAATGACAAATTTCAAGATGGCAAATGTCAAAACTGACAAATGTCACAATGCTAAATGTCAAAAATGATAAGTGTCACCATGAAAAATGTCAAAAATGACAAATTTCAAGATGGCAAATGTCCAAGATGTCAAATGACAAATGTCACAATGCTAAATGTCAAAAATGACAAATTTCAAGATGGCAAATGTCAAAGATGTCAAATGACAAATGTCACAATGCTAAATGTTAAAAATGAAAAGTGTCACCATGAAAAATGTCAAAAATGACAAATTTTAAGATAGCAAATATCAAAGATGTCAAATGACAAATGTCACAATGCTAAATGTCAAAAACGAAAAGTGTCAAAAATGACAAATTTCAAGATGGCAAATGTCTAAGATGTCAAATGACAAATGTCACAATGCTAAATGTCAAAAATGAAAAGTGTCACCGTGAAAAATGTCAAAAATGACAAATTTCAAGATGGCAAATGTCAAAGATGTCAAATGACAAATGTCACAATGCTAAATGTCAAAAACGAAAAGTGTCAAAAATGACAAATTTCAAGATGGCAAATGTCAAAGATGTCAAATGACAAATGTCACAATGCTAAATGTCAAAAATGAAAAGTGTCACCATGAAAAATGTCAAAAATGACAAATTTCAAGATGGCAAATGTCAAAACTGACAAATGTCACAATGCTAAATGTCAAAAATGATAAGTGTCACCATGAAAAATCGCAAAAATGACAAATTTCAAGATGGCAAATGTCCAAGATGTCAAATGACAAATGTCACAATGCTAAATGTCAAAAATGAAAAGTGTCACCATAAAAAATGTCAAAAATGACAAATTTTAAGATAGCAAATGTCAAAGATGTCAAATGACAAATGTCACAATGCTAAATGTCAAAAACGAAAAGTGTCAAAAATGACAAATTTCAAGATGGCAAATGTCTAAGATGTCAAATGACAAATGTCACAATGCTAAATGTCCAAAATGAAAAGTGTCACCGTGAAAAATGTCAAAAATGACAAATTTCAAGATGGCAAATGTCAAAGATGTCAAATGACAAATGTCACCATGCTAAATGTCAAAAATGAAAAGTGTCACCATAAAAAATGTCAAAATGACAAATTTCAAGATGGCAAATGTCAAAGATGTCAAATGACAAATGTCACAATGCTAAATGTCAAAAATGAAAAGTGTCCCCATGAAAAATGTCAATAATGACAAATTTCAAGATGGCAAATGTCAAAGATGTCAAATGACAAATGTCACAATGCTAAATGTCAAAAATGAAAAGTGTCACCATGAAAAATGTCAAAAATGACAAATTTCAAGATGGCAAATGTCAAAGATGTCAAATGACAAATGTCACAATGCTAAATGTCAAAAATGAAAAGTGTCACCATGAAAAATGTCAAAAATAACAAATTTCAAGATGGCAAATACCAAAGATGTCAAATGACAAATGGTACAATGCTAAATGTCAAAAATGACAAATTTCAAGATGGCAAATATCAAAGATGTCAAATGACAAATGTCACAGTGCTAAATGTCAAAAATGAAAAGTGTCACCATGAAAAATGACAAAAATGACAAATTTCAAGATGGCAAATGTCAAAGATGTCAAATGACAAATGTCAAAGATGTCAAATGACAAATGTCACAATGCTAAATGTCAAAAATGAAAAGTGTCACCATGAAAAATGTCAAAAATAACAAATTTCAAGATGGCAAATGTCAAAGATGTCAAATGACAAATGTCACAATGCTAAATGTCAAAAATGAAAAGTGTCACCATGAAAAATGTCAAAAATAACAAATTTCAAGATGGCAAATGTCAAAGATGTCAAATGACAAATGTCACAATGCTAAATGTCAAAAATGAAAAGTGTCACCATGAAAAATGTCAAAAATGACAAATTTCAAGATGGCAAATGTCAAAACTGACAAATGTCACAATGCTAAATGTCAAAAATAATAAGTGTCACCATGAAAAATGTCAAAAATGACAAATTTCAAGATGGCAAATGCCCAAGATGTCAAATGACAAATGTCACAATGCTAAATGTCAAAAATGACAAATTTCAAGATGGCAAATGTCAAAGATGTCAAATGACAAATGTCACAATGCTAAATGTCAAAAATGAAAAGTGTCACCATGAAAAATGTCAAAAATGACAAATTTCAAGATGGCAAATGTCAAAGATGTCAAATGACAAATGTCACAATGCTAAATGTCAAAAATAAAAAGTGTCACCATGAAAAATGTCAAAAATAACAAATTTCAAGATGGCAAATGTCAAAGATGTCAAATGACAAATGTCACAATGCTAAATGTCAAAAATGAAAAGTGTCACCATGAAAAATGTCAAAAATGACAAATTTCAAGATGGCAAATGTCAAAACTGACAAATGTCACAATGCTAAATGTCAAAAATGATAAGTGTCACCATGAAAAATGTCAAAAATGACAGATTTCAAGATGGCAAATGTCCAAGATGTCAAATGACAAATGTCACAATGCTAAATGTCAAAAATGACAAATTTCAAGATGGCAAATGTCAAAGATGTCGAATATGACAAATGTCACAATGCTAAATGTCAGAAATAAAAAGTGTCACAATGAAAAATGTCAAAAATGACAAATTTCAAGATGGCAAATATCAAAGATGTCAAATGACAAATGTCACAATGCTAAATGTCAAAAATGACAAATTTCAAGATGGCAAATGTCAAAGATGTCAAATGACAAATGTCACAATGCTAAATGTCAAAAATGAAAAGTGTTACCATGAAAAATGTCAAAACTAACAAATTTCAAGATGGCAAATGTCAAAGATGTCAAATGACAAATGTCACAATGCTAAATGTCAAAAATGAAAAGTATCACCATGAAAAATGTCAAAAATGACAAATTTCAAGATGGCAAATGTCAAAGATGTCAAATGACAAATGTCACAATGCTAAATGTCAAAAATGAAAAGTGTCACCGTGAAAAATGTCAAAAATAACAAATTTCAAGATGGCAAATGTCAAAGATGTCAAATGACAAATGTCACAATGCTAAATGTCAAAAATGAAAAGTGTCACCATGAAAAATGTCAAAAATGACAAATTTCAAGATGGCAAATGTCAAAACTGACAAATGTCACAATGCCAAATGTCAAAAATGATAAGTGTCACCATGAAAAATGTCAAAAATGACAAATTTCAAGATGGCAAATGTCAAAGATGTCAAATGACAAATGTCACAATGCTAAATGTCAAAAATGAAAAGTGTCACCATGAAAAATGTCAAAAATGACAAATTTCAAGATGGCAAATGTCAAAACTGACAAATGTCACAATGCTAAATGTCAAAAATGATAAGTGTCACCATGAAAAATGTGAAAAATGACAGATTTCAAGATGGCAAATGTCCAAGATGTCAAATGACAAATGTCACAATGCTAAATGTCAAAAATGACAAATTTCAAGATGGCAAATGTCAAAGATGTCGAATATGACAAATGTCACAATGCTAAATGTCAGAAATAAAAAGTGTCACAATGAAAAATGTCAAAAATGACAAATTTCAAGATGGCAAATATCAAAGATGTCAAATGACAAATGTCACAATGCTAAATGTCAAAAATGACAAATTTCAAGATGGCAAATGTCAAAGATGTCAAATGACAAATGTCACAATGCTAAATGTCAAAAATGAAAAGTGTTACCATGAAAAATGTCAAAAATAACAAATTTCAAGATGGCAAATGTCAAAGATGTCAAATGGCAAATGTCACAATGCTAAATGTCAAAAATGAAAAGTGTCACCATGAAAAATGTCAAAAATGACAAATTTCAAGATGGCAAATGTCAAAGATGTCAAATGACAAATGTAACAATGCTAAATGTCAAAAATGAAAAGTTTCACCATGAAAAATGTCAAAAATAACAAATTTCAAGATGGCAAATGTCAAAGATGTCAAATGACAAATGTCACAATGCTAAATGTCAAAAATGAAAAGTGTCACCATGAAAAATGTCAAAAATGACAAATTTCAAGATGGCAAATGTCAAAACTGACAAATGTCACAATGCCAAATGTCAAAAATGATAAGTGTCACCATGAAAAATGTCAAAAATGACAAATATCAAGATGGCAAATGTCCAAGATGTCAAATGACAAATGTCACAATGCTAAATGTCAAAAATGACAAATTTCAAGATGGCAAATGTCAAAGATGTCAAATGACAAATGTCACAATGCCAAATGTCAAAAATGAAAAGTGTCACCATGAAAAATGTCAAAAATGACAAATTTCAAGATGGCAAATGTCAAAGATGTTAAATGACAAATGTCACAATGCTAAATATCACAAATGAAAAGTGTCACCATGAAAAATGTCAAAAATGACAAATTTCAAGATGGCAAATGTCAAAGATGTCAAATGACAAATGTCACAATGCTAAATGTCAAAAATGAAAAGTGTCACCATGAAAAATGTCAAAAATAACAAATTTCAAGATGGCAAATGTCAAAGATGTCAAATGACAAATGTCAAAAATGAAAAGTGTCACCATGAAAAATGTCAAAAATGACAAATTTCAAGATGGCAAATGTCAAAACTGACAAATGTCACAATGCTAAATGTCAAAAATGATAAGTGTCACCATGAAAAATGTCAAAAATGACAAATTTCAAGATGGCAAATGTCCAAGATGTCAAATGACAAATGTCACAATGCCAAATGTCAAAAATGACAAATTTCAAGATGGCAAATGTCAAAGATGTCAAATGTCAAAGATGTCAAATGACAAATGTCACAATGCTAAATGTCAAAAATGAAAAGTGTCACCATGAAAAATGTCAAAAATGACAAATTTCAAGATGGCAAATGTCAAAACTGACAAATGTCACAATGCTAAATGTCAAAAATGATAAGTGTCACCATGAAAAATGTCAAAAATGACAAATTTCAAGATGGCAAATGTCAAAACTGACAAATGTCACAATGCTAAATGTCAAAAATGATAAGTGTCACCCTGAAAAATGTCAAAAATGACAAATTTCAAGATGGAAAATGTCAAAGATGTCAAATGTCACAATGCTAAATGTCAAAAATGAAAAGTGTCAAAAATGACAAATTTCAAGATGGCAAATGTCTAAGATGTCAAATGACAAATGTCACAATGCTAAATGTCAAAAATGAAAAGTGTCAGCGTAAAAAATGTCAAAAATGACAAATTTCAAAATGGCAAATGTCAAGATGTCAAATGACAAATGTCACAATGCTAAATGTCAAAAATGAAAAGTGTCACCATGAAAAATGTCAAAAATGACAAATTTCAAGATGGCAAATGTCAAAGATGTCAAATGACAAATGTCACAATGCTAAATGTCAAAAATGAAAAGTGTCCCCATGAAAAACGTCAATAATGACAAATTTCAAGATGGCAAATGTCAAAGATGTCAAATGACAAATGTCACAATGCTAAATGTCAAAAATGAAAAGTGTCACCATGAAAAATGTCAAAAATGACAAATTTCAAGATGGCAAATGTCAAAGATGTCGAATATGACAAATGTCACAATGCTAAATGTCAAAAATGAAAAGTGTCACCATGAAAAATGTCAAAAATGACAAATTTCAAGATGGCAAATGTCAAAGATGTCAAATGACAAATGTCACAATGCTAAATGTCAAAAATGAAAAGTGTCACCATGAAAAATGTCAAAAATGACAAATTTCAAGATGGCAAATATCAAAGATGTCAAATGACAAATGTCACAATGCTAAATGTCAAAAATGACAAATTTCAAGATGGCAAATGTCAAAGATGTCAAATGACAAATGTCACAGTGCTTAATGTCAAAAATAAAAAGTGTCACCATGAAAAATGACAAAAATGACAAATTTCAAGATGGCAAATGTCAAAGATGTCAAATGACAAATGTCAAAGATGTCAAATGACAAATGTCACAATGCTAAATGTCAAAAATGAAAAGTGTCACCATGAAAAATGTCAAAAATAACAAATTTCAAGATGGCAAATGTCAAAGATGTCAAATGACAAATGTCACAATGCTAAATGTCAAAAATGAAAAGTGTCACCATGAAAAATGTCAAAAATAACAAATTTCAAGATGGCAAATGTCAAAGATGTCAAATGACAAATGTCACAATGCTAAATGTCAAAAATGAAAAGTGTCACCATAAAAAATGTCAAAAATAAAAAATTTCAAGATAGCAAATGTCAAAGATGTCAAATGACAAATGTCACAATGCTAAATGTCAAAAATGAAAAGTGTCACCATGAAAAATGTCAAAAATGACAAATTTCAAGATGGCAAATGTCAAAACTGACAAATGTCACAATGCTAAATGTCAAAAATAATAAGTGTCACCATGAAAAATGTCAAAAATGACAAATTTCAAGATGGCAAATGTCCAAGATGTCAAATGACAAATGTCACAATGCTAAATGTCAAAAATGACAAATTTCAAGATGGCAAATGTCAAAGATGTCAAATGACAAATGTCACAATGCTAAATGTCAAAAATGAAAAGTGTCACCATGAAAAATGTCAAAATTGACAAATTTCAAGATGGCAAATGTCAAAGATGTCAAATGACAAATGTCACAATGCTAAATGTCAAAAATAAAAAGTGTCACCATGAAAAATGTCAAAAATAACAAATTTCAAGATGGCAAATGTCAAAGATGTCAAATGACAAATGTCACAATGCTAAATGTCAAAAATGAAAAGTGTCACCATGAAAAATGTCAAAAATGACAAAATTCAAGATGGCAAATGTCAAAACTGACAAATGTCACAATGCTAAATGTCAAAAATGATAAGTGTCACCATGAAAAATGTCAAAAATGACAAATTTCAAGATGGCAAATGTCCAAGATGTCAAATGACAAATGTCACAATGCTAAATGTCAAAAATGACAAATTTCAAGATGGCAAATGTCAAAGATGTCGAATATGACAAATGTCACAATGCTAAATGTCAAAAATAAAAAGTGTCACCATGAAAAATGTCAAAAATGACAAATTTCAAGATGGCAAATATCAAAGATGTCAAATGACAAATGTCACAATGCTAAATGTCAAAAATGACAAATTTCAAGATGGCAAATGTCAAAGATGTCAAATGACAAATGTCACAATGCTAAATGTCAAAAATGAAAAGTGTCACCATGAAAAATGTCAAAAATAACAAATTTCAAGATGGCAAATGTCAAAGATGTCAAATGACAAATGTCACAATGCCAAATGTCAAAAATGACAAATTTCAAGATGGCAAATGTCAAAGATGTCAAATGTCAAAGATGTCAAATGACAAATGTCACAATGCTAAATGTCAAAAATGAAAAGTGTCACCATGAAAAATGTCAAAAATGACAAATTTCAAGATGGCAAATGTCAAAACTGACAAATGTCACAATGCTAAATGTCAAAAATGATAAGTGTCACCATGAAAAATGTCAAAAATGACAAATTTCAAGATGGCAAATGTCCAAGATGTCAAATGACAAATGTCACAATGCCAAATGTCAAAAATGACAAATTTCAAGATGGCAAATGTCAAAGATGTCAAATGTCAAAGATGTCAAATGACAAATGTCACAATGCTAAATGTCAAAAATGAAAAGTGTCACCATGAAAAATGTCAAAAATGACAAATTTCAAGATGGCAAATGTCAAAACTGACAAATGTCACAATGCTAAATGTCAAAAATGATAAGTGTCACCATGAAAAATGTCAAAAATGACAAATTTCAAGATGGCAAATGTCAAAACTGACAAATGTCACAATGCTAAATGTCAAAAATGATAAGTGTCACCCTGAAAAATGTCAAAAATGACAAATTTCAAGATGGAAAATGTCAAAGATGTCAAATGTCACAATGCTAAATGTCAAAAATGAAAAGTGTCAAAAATGACAAATTTCAAGATGGCAAATGTCTAAGATGTCAAATGACAAATGTCACAATGCTAAATGTCAAAAATGAAAAGTGTCAGCGTAAAAAATGTCAAAAATGACAAATTTCAAAATGGCAAATGTCAAGATGTCAAATGACAAATGTCACAATGCTAAATGTCAAAAATGAAAAGTGTCACCATGAAAAATGTCAAAAATGACAAATTTCAAGATGGCAAATGTCAAAGATGTCAAATGACAAATGTCACAATGCTAAATGTCAAAAATGAAAAGTGTCCCCATGAAAAACGTCAATAATGACAAATTTCAAGATGGCAAATGTCAAAGATGTCAAATGACAAATGTCACAATGCTAAATGTCAAAAATGAAAAGTGTCACCATGAAAAATGTCAAAAATGACAAATTTCAAGATGGCAAATGTCAAAGATGTCGAATATGACAAATGTCACAATGCTAAATGTCAAAAATGAAAAGTGTCACCATGAAAAATGTCAAAAATGACAAATTTCAAGATGGCAAATGTCAAAGATGTCAAATGACAAATGTCACAATGCTAAATGTCAAAAATGAAAAGTGTCACCATGAAAAATGTCAAAAATGACAAATTTCAAGATGGCAAATATCAAAGATGTCAAATGACAAATGTCACAATGCTAAATGTCAAAAATGACAAATTTCAAGATGGCAAATGTCAAAGATGTCAAATGACAAATGTCACAGTGCTTAATGTCAAAAATAAAAAGTGTCACCATGAAAAATGACAAAAATGACAAATTTCAAGATGGCAAATGTCAAAGATGTCAAATGACAAATGTCAAAGATGTCAAATGACAAATGTCACAATGCTAAATGTCAAAAATGAAAAGTGTCACCATGAAAAATGTCAAAAATAACAAATTTCAAGATGGCAAATGTCAAAGATGTCAAATGACAAATGTCACAATGCTAAATGTCAAAAATGAAAAGTGTCACCATGAAAAATGTCAAAAATAACAAATTTCAAGATGGCAAATGTCAAAGATGTCAAATGACAAATGTCACAATGCTAAATGTCAAAAATGAAAAGTGTCACCATGAAAAATGTCAAAAATAAAAAATTTCAAGATAGCAAATGTCAAAGATGTCAAATGACAAATGTCACAATGCTAAATGTCAAAAATGAAAAGTGTCACCATGAAAAATGTCAAAAATGACAAATTTCAAGATGGCAAATGTCAAAACTGACAAATGTCACAATGCTAAATGTCAAAAATAATAAGTGTCACCATGAAAAATGTCAAAAATGACAAATTTCAAGATGGCAAATGTCCAAGATGTCAAATGACAAATGTCACAATGCTAAATGTCAAAAATGACAAATTTCAAGATGGCAAATGTCAAAGATGTCAAATGACAAATGTCACAATGCTAAATGTCAAAAATGAAAAGTGTCACCATGAAAAATGTCAAAATTGACAAATTTCAAGATGGCAAATGTCAAAGATGTCAAATGACAAATGTCACAATGCTAAATGTCAAAAATAAAAAGTGTCACCATGAAAAATGTCAAAAATAACAAATTTCAAGATGGCAAATGTCAAAGATGTCAAATGACAAATGTCACAATGCTAAATGTCAAAAATGAAAAGTGTCACCATGAAAAATGTCAAAAATGACAAAATTCAAGATGGCAAATGTCAAAACTGACAAATGTCACAATGCTAAATGTCAAAAATGATAAGTGTCACCATGAAAAATGTCAAAAATGACAAATTTCAAGATGGCAAATGTCCAAGATGTCAAATGACAAATGTCACAATGCTAAATGTCAAAAATGACAAATTTCAAGATGGCAAATGTCAAAGATGTCGAATATGACAAATGTCACAATGCTAAATGTCAAAAATAAAAAGTGTCACCATGAAAAATGTCAAAAATGACAAATTTCAAGATGGCAAATATCAAAGATGTCAACTGACAAATGTCTCAATGCTAAATGTCAAAAATGACAAATTTCAAGATGGCAAATGTCAAAGATGTCAAATGACAAATGTCACAATGCTAAATGTCAAAAATGAAAAGTGTCACCATGAAAAATGTCAAAAATAACAAATTTCAAGATGGCAAATGTCAAAGATGTCAAATGACAAATGTCACAATGCTAAATGTCAAAAATGAAAAGTGTCACCATGAAAAATGTCAAAAATGACAAATTTCAAGATGGCAAATGTCAAAGATGTCAAATGACAAATGTCACAATGCTAAATGTCAAAAATGAAAAGTGTCACAATGAAAAATGTCAAAAATAACAAATTTCAAGATGGCAAATGTCAAAGATGTCAAATGACAAATGTCACAATGCTAAATGTCAAAAATGAAAAGTGTCACCATGAAAAATGTCAAAAATGACAAATTTCAAGATGGCAAATGTCAAAACTGACAAATGTCACAATGCTAAATGTCAAAAATGATAAGTGTCACCATGAAAAATGTCAAAAATGACAAATTTCAAGATGGCAAATGTCCAAGATGTCAAATGACAAATGTCACAATGCTAAATGTCAAAAATGACAAATTTCAAGATGGCAAATGTCAAAACTGACAAATGTCACAATGCTAAATGTCAAAAATGATAAGTGTCACCATGAAAAATGTCAAAAATGACAAATTTCAAGATGGCAAATGTCCAAGATGTCAAATGACAAATGTCACAATGCCAAATGTCAAAAATGACAAATTTCAAGATGGCAAATGTCAAAGATGTCAAATGTCAAAGATGTCAAATGACAAATGTCACAATGCTAAATGTCAAAAATGAAAAGTGTCACCATGAAAAATGTCAAAAATGACAAATTTCAAGATGGCAAATGTCAAAACTGACAAATGTCACAATGCTAAATGTCAAAAATGATAAGTGTCACCATGAAAAATGTCAAAAATGACAAATTTCAAGATGGCAAATGTCAAAACTGACAAATGTCACAATGCTAAATGTCAAAAATGATAAGTGTCACCCTGAAAAATGTCAAAAATGACAAATTTCAAGATGGAAAATGTCAAAGATGTCAAATGTCACAATGCTAAATGTCAAAAATGAAAAGTGTCAAAAATGACAAATTTCAAGATGGCAAATGTCTAAGATGTCAAATGACAAATGTCACAATGCTAAATGTCAAAAATGAAAAGTGTCAGCGTAAAAAATGTCAAAAATGACAAATTTCAAAATGGCAAATGTCAAGATGTCAAATGACAAATGTCACAATGCTAAATGTCAAAAATGAAAAGTGTCACCATGAAAAATGTCAAAAATGACAAATTTCAAGATGGCAAATGTCAAAGATGTCAAATGACAAATGTCACAATGCTAAATGTCAAAAATGAAAAGTGTCCCCATGAAAAACGTCAATAATGACAAATTTCAAGATGGCAATTGTCAAAGATGTCAAATGACAAATGTCACAATGCTAAATGTCAAAAATGAAAAGTGTCACCATGAAAAATGTCAAAAATGACAAATTTCAAGATGGCAAATGTCAAAGATGTCGAATATGACAAATGTCACAATGCTAAATGTCAAAAATGAAAAGTGTCACCATGAAAAATGTCAAAAATGACAAATTTCAAGATGGCAAATGTCAAAGATGTCAAATGACAAATGTCACAATGCTAAATGTCAAAAATGAAAAGTGTCACCATGAAAAATGTCAAAAATGACAAATTTCAAGATGGCAAATATCAAAGATGTCAAATGACAAATGTCACAATGCTAAATGTCAAAAATGACAAATTTCAAGATGGCAAATGTCAAAGATGTCAAATGACAAATGTCACAGTGCTTAATGTCAAAAATAAAAAGTGTCACCATGAAAAATGACAAAAATGACAAATTTCAAGATGGCAAATGTCAAAGATGTCAAATGACAAATGTCAAAGATGTCAAATGACAAATGTCACAATGCTAAATGTCAAAAATGAAAAGTGTCACCATGAAAAATGTCAAAAATAACAAATTTCAAGATGGCAAATGTCAAAGATGTCAAATGACAAATGTCACAATGCTAAATGTCAAAAATGAAAAGTGTCACCATGAAAAATGTCAAAAATAACAAATTTCAAGATGGCAAATGTCAAAGATGTCAAATGACAAATGTCACAATGCTAAATGTCAAAAATGAAAAGTGTCACCATGAAAAATGTCAAAAATAAAAAATTTCAAGATAGCAAATGTCAAAGATGTCAAATGACAAATGTCACAATGCTAAATGTCAAAAATGAAAAGTGTCACCATGAAAAATGTCAAAAATGACAAATTTCAAGATGGCAAATGTCAAAACTGACAAATGTCACAATGCTAAATGTCAAAAATAATAAGTGTCACCATGAAAAATGTCAAAAATGACAAATTTCAAGATGGCAAATGTCCAAGATGTCAAATGACAAATGTCACAATGCTAAATGTCAAAAATGACAAATTTCAAGATGGCAAATGTCAAAGATGTCAAATGACAAATGTCACAATGCTAAATGTCAAAAATGAAAAGTGTCACCATGAAAAATGTCAAAATTGACAAATTTCAAGATGGCAAATGTCAAAGATGTCAAATGACAAATGTCACAATGCTAAATGTCAAAAATAAAAAGTGTCACCATGAAAAATGTCAAAAATAACAAATTTCAAGATGGCAAATGTCAAAGATGTCAAATGACAAATGTCACAATGCTAAATGTCAAAAATGAAAAGTGTCACCATGAAAAATGTCAAAAATGACAAAATTCAAGATGGCAAATGTCAAAACTGACAAATGTCACAATGCTAAATGTCAAAAATGATAAGTGTCACCATGAAAAATGTCAAAAATGACAAATTTCAAGATGGCAAATGTCCAAGATGTCAAATGACAAATGTCACAATGCTAAATGTCAAAAATGACAAATTTCAAGATGGCAAATGTCAAAGATGTCGAATATGACAAATGTCACAATGCTAAATGTCAAAAATAAAAAGTGTCACCATGAAAAATGTCAAAAATGACAAATTTCAAGATGGCAAATATCAAAGATGTCAACTGACAAATGTCTCAATGCTAAATGTCAAAAATGACAAATTTCAAGATGGCAAATGTCAAAGATGTCAAATGACAAATGTCACAATGCTAAATGTCAAAAATGAAAAGTGTCACCATGAAAAATGTCAAAAATAACAAATTTCAAGATGGCAAATGTCAAAGATGTCAAATGACAAATGTCACAATGCTAAATGTCAAAAATGAAAAGTGTCACCATGAAAAATGTCAAAAATGACAAATTTCAAGATGGCAAATGTCAAAGATGTCAAATGACAAATGTCACAATGCTAAATGTCAAAAATGAAAAGTGTCACAATGAAAAATGTCAAAAATAACAAATTTCAAGATGGCAAATGTCAAAGATGTCAAATGACAAATGTCACAATGCTAAATGTCAAAAATGAAAAGTGTCACCATGAAAAATGTCAAAAATGACAAATTTCAAGATGGCAAATGTCAAAACTGACAAATGTCACAATGCTAAATGTCAAAAATGATAAGTGTCACCATGAAAAATGTCAAAAATGACAAATTTCAAGATGGCAAATGTCCAAGATGTCAAATGACAAATGTCACAATGCTAAATGTCAAAAATGACAAATTTCAAGATGGCAAATGTCAAAGATGTCAAATGACAAATGTCACAATGCTAAATGTCAAAAATGAAAAGTGTCACCATGAAAAATGTCAAAAATGACAAATTTCAAGATGGCAAATGTCAAAGATGTTAAATGACAAATGTCACAATGCTAAATATCACAAATGAAAAGTGTCACTATGAAAAATGTCAAAAATGACAAATTTCAACATGGCAAATGTCAAAGATGTCAAATGACAAATGTCACAATGCTAAATGTCAAAAATGAAAAGTGTCACCATAAAAAATGTCAAAAATAACAAATTTCAAGATGGCAAATGTCAAAGATGTCAAATGACAAATGTCAAAAATGAAAAGTGTCACCATGAAAAATGTCAAAAATGACAAATTTCAAGATGGCAAATGTCAAAACTGACAAATGTCACAATGCTAAATGTCAAAAATGATAAGTGTCACCATGAAAAATGTCAAAAATGACAAATTTCAAGATGGCAAATGTCCAAGATGTCAAATGACAAATGTCACAATGCTAAATGTCAAAAATGACAAATTTCAAGATGGCAAATGTCAAAGATGTCAAATGACAAATGTCACAATGCTAAATGTTAAAAATGAAAAGTGTCACCATGAAAAATGTCAAAAATGACAAATTTTAAGATAGCAAATGTCAAAGATGTCAAATGACAAATGTCACAATGCTAAATGTCAAAAACGAAAAGTGTCAAAAATGACAAATTTCAAGATGGCAAATGTCTAAGATGTCAAATGACAAATGTCACAATGCTAAATGTCAAAAATGAAAAGTGTCACCGTGAAAAATGTCAAAAATGACAAATTTCAAGATGGCAAATGTCAAAGATGTCAAATGACAAATGTCACAATGCTAAATGTCAAAAACGAAAAGTGTCAAAAATGACAAATTTCAAGATGGCAAATGTCAAAGATGTCAAATGACAAATGTCACAATGCTAAATGTCAAAAATGAAAAGTGTCACCATGAAAAATGTCAAAAATGACAAATTTCAAGATGGCAAATGTCAAAACTGACAAATGTCACAATGCTAAATGTCAAAAATGATAAGTGTCACCATGAAAAATCGCAAAAATGACAAATTTCAAGATGGCAAATGTCCAAGATGTCAAATGACAAATGTCACAATGCTAAATGTCAAAAATGAAAAGTGTCACCATAAAAAATGTCAAAAATGACAAATTTTAAGATAGCAAATGACAAAGATGTCAAATGACAAATGTCACAATGCTAAATGTCAAAAACGAAAAGTGTCAAAAATGACAAATTTCAAGATGGCAAATGTCTAAGATGTCAAATGACAAATGTCACAATGCTAAATGTCAAAAATGAAAAGTGTCACCGTGAAAAATGTCAAAAATGACAAATTTCAAGATGGCAAATGTCAAAGATGTCAAATGACAAATGTCACCATGCTAAATGTCAAAAATGAAAAGTGTCACCATAAAAAATGTCAAAATGACAAATTTCAAGATGGCAAATGTCAAAGATGTCAAATGACAAATGTCACAATGCTAAATGTCAAAAATGAAAAGTGTCCCCATGAAAAATGTCAATAATGACAAATTTCAAGATGGCAAATGTCAAAGATGTCAAATGACAAATGTCACAATGCTAAATGTCAAAAATGAAAAGTGTCACCATGAAAAATGTCAAAAATGACAAATTTCAAGATGGCAAATATCAAAGATGTCAAATGACAAATGCCACAATGCTAAATATCAAAAATGACAAATATCAAGATGGCAAATGTCAAAGATGTCAAATGACAAATGTCACAATGCTAAATGTCAAAAATGAAAAGTGTCACCATGAAAAATGTCAAAAATGACAAATTTCAAGATGGCAAATGTCAAAGATGTCAAATGACAAATGTCACAATGCTAAATGTCAAAAATGAAAAGTGTCACCATAAAAAATGTCAAAAATAACAAATTTCAAGATGGCAAATGTCAAAGATGTCAAATGACAAATCTCACAATGCTAAATGTCAAAAATGAAAAGTGTCACCATGAAAAATGTCAAAAATGACAAATTTCAAGATGGCAAATGTCAAAACTGACAAATGTCACAATGCTAAATGTCAAAAATGATAAGTGTCACCATGAAAAATGTCAAAAATGACAAATTTCAAGATGGCAAATGTCCAAGATGTCAAATGACAAATGTCACAATGCTAAATGTCAAAAATGACAAATTTCAAGATGGCAAATGTCCAAGATGTCAAATGACAAATGTCACAATGCTAAATGTCAAAAATGAAAAGTATCACCATGAAAAATGTCAAAAATGACAAATTTCAAGATGGCAAATGTCAAATGACAAATGTCACAATGCTAAATGTCAAAAATGAAAAGTGTCACCCTGAAAAATGTCAAAAATAACAAATTTCAAGATGGCAAATGTCAAAGATGTCAAATGACAAATGTCACAATGCTAAATGTCAAAAATGAAAAGTGTCACCATGAAAAATGTCAAAAATGACAAATTTCAAGATGGCAAATGTCAAAACTGACAAATGTCACAATGCTAAATGTCAAAAATGATAAGTGTCACCATGAAAAATGTCAAAAATGACAAATTTCAAAATGGCAAATGTCCAAGATGTCAAATGACAAATGTCACAATGCTAAATGTCAAAAATGACAAATTTCAAGATGGCAAATGTCAAAGATGTCAAATGACAAATGTCACAATGCTAAATGTCAAAAATGAAAAGTGTCACCATGAAAAATGTCAAAAATGACAAATTTCAAGATGGCAAATGTCAAAGATGTCAAATGACAAATGTCACAATGCTAAATGTCAAAAATGAAAAGTGTCACCATGAAAAATGTCAAAAATGACAAATTTCAAGATGGCAAATATCGAAGATGTCAAATGACAAATGTCACAATGCTAAATGTCAAAAATGACAAATTTCAAGATGGCAAATGTCAAAGATGTCAAATGACAAATGTCACAATGCTAAATGTCAAAAATGAAAAGTGTCACCCTGAAAAATGTCAAAAATAACAAATTTCAAGATGGCAAATGTCAAAGATGTCAAATGACAAATGTCACAATGCTAAATGTCAAAAATGAAAAGTGTCACCATGAAAAATGTCAAAAATGACAAATTTCAAGATGGCAAATGTCAAAACTGACAAATGTCACAATGCTAAATGTCAAAAATGATAAGTGTCACCATGAAAAATGTCAAAAATGACAAACTTCAAGATGGCAAATGTCAAAGATGTCAAATGACAAATGTCACAATGCTAAATGTCAAAAATGAAAAGTGTCACCATGAAAAATGTCAAAAATAACAAATTTCAAGTTGGCAAATGTCAAAGATGTCAAATGACAAATGTCACAATGCTAAATGTCAAAAATGAAAATTGTCACCATGAAAAATGTCAAAAATGACAAATTTCAAGATAACAAATGTCAAAACTGACAAATGTTACAATGCTAAATGTGAAAAATGATAAGTGTCACCATGAAAAATGTCAAAAATGACAAATTTCAAGATGGCAAATGTCCAAGATGTCAAATGACAAATGTCACAATGCTAAATGTCAAAAATGACAAATTTCAAGATGGCAAATGTCAAAGATGTCAAATGACAAATGTCACAATGCTAAATGTCAAAAATGAAAAGTGTCACCATGAAAAATGTCAAAAATGACAAATTTCAAGATGGCAAATGTCAAAGATGTCAATGACAAATGTCACAATGCTAAATGTCAAAAATGAAAAGTGTCACCATGAAAAATGTCAAAACTGACAAATTTCAAGATGGCAAATGTCAAAGATGTAAATGACAAATGTCACAATGCTAAATGTCAAAAATGAAAAGTGTCACCATGAAAAATGTCAAAAATGACAAATTTCAAGATGGCAAATGTCAAAACTGACAAATGTCACAATGCTAAATGTCAAAAATGATAAGTGTCACCATGAAAAATGTCAAAAATGACAAATTTCAAGATGGCAAATGTCCAAGATGTCAAATGACAAATGTCACAATGCTAAATGTCAAAAATGAAAAGTGTCACCATGAAAAATGTCAAAAATGACAAATTTCAAGATGGCAAATGTCAAAGATGTCAAATGACAAATGTCACAATGCTAAATGTCAAAAAGAAAAAGTGTCAAAAATGACAAATTTCAAGATGGCAAATGTCTAAGATGTCAAATGACAAATGTCACAATGCTAAATGTCAAAAATGAAAAGTGTCACCGTGAAAAATGTCAAAAATGACAAATTTTAAAATGGCAAATGTCAAAGATGTCAAATGACAAATGTCACAATGCTAAATGTCAAAAATGAAAAGTGTCACCATAAAAAATGTTAAAAATGACAAATTTTAAGATGGCAAATGTCAAAACTGACAAATGTCACAATGCTAAATGTCAAAAATGAAAAGTGTCACCATAAAAAATGTCAAAAATGATAAATTTCAAGATGGCAAATGTCAAAGATGTCGAATATGACAAATGTCACAATGCTAAATGTCAAAAATGAAAAGTGTCACCATGAAAAATGTCAAAAATGACAAATTTCAAGATGGCAAATATCAAAGATGTCAAATGACAAATGTCACAATGCTAAATGTCAAAAATGACAAATTTCAAGATGGCAAATATCAAAGATGTCAAATGACAAATGTCACAATGCGAAATGTCAAAAATGAGAAGTGTCACCATGAAAAATGTCAAAAATGACAAATTTCAAGATGGCAAATGTCAAAGATGTCAAATGACAAATGTCACAATGCTAAATGTCAAAAATGAAAAGTGTCACCATGAAAAATGTCAAAAATGAAAAAATTTCAAGATGGCAAATGTCAAAGATGTCAAATGACAAATGTCACAATGCTAAATGTCAAAAATGAAAAGTGTCACCATGAAAATTGTCAAAAATGACAAATTTCAAGATGGCAAATGTCAAAACTGACAAATGTCACAATGCTAAATGTCAAAAATGATAAGTGTCACCATGAAAAATGTCAAAAATGACAAATTTCAAGATGGCAAATGTCCAAGATGTCAAATGACAAATGTCACAATGCTAAATGTCAAAAATGAAAAGTGTCACCATAAAAAATGTCAAAAATGACAAATTTTAAGATAGCAAATGTCAAAGATGTCAAATGACAAATGTCACAATGCTAAATGTCAAAAATGAAAAGTGTCAAAAATGACAAATTTCAAGATGGCAAATGTCTAAGATGTCAAATGACAAATGTCACAATGCTAAATGTCAAAAATGAAAAGTGTCACCGTGAAAAATGACAAATTTCAAGATGGCAAATGTCAAAGATGTCAAATGACAAATGACACAATGCTAAATGTCAAAAATGAAAAGTGTCACCATGAAAAATGTCAATAATGACAAATTTCAAGATGGCAAATGTCAAAGATGTCAAATGACAAATGTCACAATGCTAAATGTCAAAAATGAAAAGTGTCACCATGAAAAATGTCAAAAATGACAAATTTCAAGATGGCAAATATCAAAGATGTCGAATATGACAAATGTCACAATGCTAAATGTCAAAAATGAAAAGTGTCACCATGAAAAATGTCAAAAATGACAAATTTCAAGATGGCAAATATCAAAGATGTCAAATGACAAATGTCACAATGCTAAATGTCAAAAATGACAAATTTCAAGATGGCAAATATCAAAGATGTCAGATGACAAATGTCACAATGCTAAATGTCAAAAATGAGAAGTGTCACCATGAAAAATGTCAAAAATGACAAATTTCAAGATGGCAAATGTCAAAGATGTCAAATGACAAATGTCACAATGCTAAATGTCAAAAATGAAAAGTGTCACCATGAAAAATGTCAAAAATGACAAATTTCAACATGGCAAATGTCAAAACTGACAAATGTCACAGTGCTAAATGTCAAAAATGATAAGTGTCACCATGAAAAATGTCAAAAATGACAAATTTCAAGATGGCAAATGTCAAAACTGACAAATGTCACAATGCTAAATGTCAAAAATGATAAGTGTCACCATGAAAAATGTCAAAAATGACAAATTTCAAGATGGCAAATGTCAAAGATGTCAAATGACAAATGTCACAATGCTAAATGTCAAAAATGAAAAGTGTCAAAAATGACAAATTTTAAGATGGCAAATGTCTAAGATGTCAAATGACAAATGTCACAATGCTAAATGTCAAAAATGAAAAGTGTCACCGTAAAAAATGTCAAAAATGACAAATTTCAAAATGGCAAATGTCAAAGATGACAAATGTCACAATGCTAAATGTCAAAAATAAAAAGTGTCACCATGAAAAATGTCAAAAATGACAAATTTCAAGATGGCAAATGTCAAAGATGTCAAATGACATATGTCGCAATGCTAAGTGTCAAAAATGAAAAGTGTCCCCATGAAAAACGTCAATAATGACAAATTTCAAGATGGCAAATGTCAAAGATGTCAAATGACAAATGTCACAATGCTAAATGTCAAAAATGAAAAGTGTCACCATGAAAAATGTCAAAAATGACAAATTTCAAGATGGCAAATGTCAAAGATGTCGAATATGACAAATGTCACAATGCTAAATGTCAAAAATGAAAAGTGTCACCATGAAAAATGTCAAAAATAACAAATTTCCAGATGGCAAATGTCAAAGATGTCAAATGACAAATGTCACAATGCTAAATGTCAAAAATGAAAAGTGTCACCATGAAAAATGTCAAAAATGACAAATTTCAAGATGGCAAATATCAAAGATGTCAAATGACAAATGGTACAATGCTAAATGTCAAAAATGACAAATTTCAAGATGGCAAATATCAAAGATGTCAAATGACAAATGTCACAGTGCTAAATGTCAAAAATGAAAAGTGTCACCATGAAAAATGACAAAAATGACAAATTTCAAGATGGCAAATGTCAAAGATGTCAAATGACAAATGTCAAAGATGTCAAATGACAAATGTCACAATGCTAAATGTCAAAAATGAAAAGTGTCACCATGAAAAATGTCAAAAATAACAAATTTCAAGATGGCAAATGTCAAAGATGTCAAATGACAAATGTCACAATGCTAAATGTCAAAAATGAAAAGTGTCACCATGAAAAATGTCAAAAATAACAAATTTCAAGATGGCAAATGTCAAAGATGTCAAATGACAAATGTCACAATGCTAAATGTCAAAAATGAAAAGTGTCACCATGAAAAATGTCAAAAATGACAAATTTCAAGATGGCAAATGTCAAAACTGACAAATGTCACAATGCTAAATGTCAAAAATAATAAGTGTCACCATGAAAAATGTCAAAAATGACAAATTTCAAGATGGCAAATGCCCAAGATGTCAAATGACAAATGTCACAATGCTAAATGTCAAAAATGACAAATTTCAAGATGGCAAATGTCAAAGATGTCAAATGACAAATGTCACAATGCTAAATGTCAAAAATGAAAAGTGTCACCATGAAAAATG
Organism: Altica lythri; assembly: GCA_964028335.1. Classification (NCBI taxonomy): domain Eukaryota; kingdom Metazoa; phylum Arthropoda; class Insecta; order Coleoptera; family Chrysomelidae; genus Altica; species Altica lythri. Next base: position 43,032,613 of record OZ034800.1, on the reverse strand, counting down.
TCAAAAATGACAAATTTCAAGATGGCAAATGTCAAAGATGTCAAATGACAAATGTCACAATGCTAAATGTCAAAAATAAAAAGTGTCACCATGAAAAATGTCAAAAATAACAAATTTCAAGATGGCAAATGTCAAAGATGTCAAATGACAAATGTCACAATGCTAAATGTCAAAAATGAAAAGTGTCACCATAAAAAATGTTAAAAATGACAAATTTCAAGATGGCAAATGTCAAAACTGACAAATGTCACAATGCTAAATGTCAAAAATGATAAGTGTCACCATGAAAAATGTCAAAAATGACAGATTTCAAGATGGCAAATGTCCAAGATGTCAAATGACAAATGTCACAATGCTAAATGTCAAAAATGACAAATTTCAAGATGGCAAATGTCAAAGATGTCGAATATGACAAATGTCACAATGCTAAATGTCAGAAATAAAAAGTGTCACAATGAAAAATGTCAAAAATGACAAATTTCAAGATGGCAAATATCAAAGATGTCAAATGACAAATGTCACAATGCTAAATGTCAAAAATGACAAATTTCAAGATGGCAAATGTCAAAGATGTCAAATGACAAATGTCACAATGCTAAATGTCAAAAATGAAAAGTGTTACCATGAAAAATGTCAAAAATAACAAATTTCAAGATGGCAAATGTCAAAGATGTCAAATGACAAATGTCACAATGCTAAATGTCAAAAATGAAAAGTGTCACCATGAAAAATGTCAAAAATGACAAATTTCAAGATGGCAAATGTCAAAGATGTCAAATGACAAATGTCACAATGCTAAATGTCAAAAATGAAAAGTGTCACCGTGAAAAATGACAAAAATAACAAATTTCAAGATGGCAAATGTCAAAGATGTCAAATGACAAATGTCACAATGCTAAATGTCAAAAATGAAAAGTGTCACCATGAAAAATGTCAAAAATGACAAATTTCAAGATGGCAAATGTCAAAACTGACAAATGTCACAATGCCAAATGTCAAAAATGATAAGTGTCACCATGAAAAATGTCAAAAATGACAAATTTCAAGATGGCAAATGTCAAAGATGTCAAATGACAAATGTCACAATGCTAAATGTCAAAAATGAAAAGTGTCACCATGAAAAATGTCAAAAATGACAAATTTCGAGATGGCAAATGTCAAAACTGACAAATGTCACAATGCTAAATGTCAAAAATGATAAGTGTCACCATGAAAAATGTCAAAAATGACAGATTTCAAGATGGCAAATGTCCAAGATGTCAAATGACAAATGTCACAATGCTAAATGTCAAAAATGACAAATTTCAAGATGGCAAATGTCAAAGATGTCGAATATGACAAATGTCACAATGCTAAATGTCAGAAATAAAAAGTGTCACAATGAAAAATGTCAAAAATGACAAATTTCAAGATGGCAAATATCAAAGATGTCAAATGACAAATGTCACAATGCTAAATGTCAAAAATGACAAATTTCAAGATCGCAAATGTCAAAAATGTCAAAAATAACAAATTTCAAGATGGCAAATGTCAAAGATGTCAAATGGCAAATGTCACAATGCTAAATGTCAAAAATGAAAAGTGTCACCATGAAAAATGTCAAAAATGACAAATTTCAAGATGGCAAATGTCAAAGATGTCAAATGACAAATGTCACAATGCTAAATGTCAAAAATGAAAAGTTTCACCATGAAAAATGTCAAAAATAACAAATTTCAAGATGGCAAATGTCAAAGATGTCAAATGACAAATGTCACAATGCTAAATGTCAAAAATGAAAAGTGTCACCATGAAAAATGTCAAAAATGACAAATTTCAAGATGGCAAATGTCAAAACTGACAAATGTCACAATGCCAAATGTCAAAAATGATAAGTGTCACCATGAAAAATGTCAAAAATGACAAATTTCAAGATGGCAAATGTCCAAGATGTCAAATGACAAATGTCACAATGCTAAATGTCAAAAATGACAAATTTCAAGATGGCAAATGTCAAAGATGTCAAATGACAAATGTCACAATGCCAAATGTCAAAAATGAAAAGTGTCACCATGAAAAATGTCAAAAATGACAAATTTCAAGATGGCAAATGTCAAAGATGTTAAATGACAAATGTCACAATGCTAAATATCACAAATGAAAAGTGTCACCATGAAAAATGTCAAAAATGACAAATTTCAAGATGGCAAATGTCAAAGATGTCAAATGACAAATGTCACAATGCTAAATGTCAAAAATGAAAAGTGTCACCATGAAAAATGTCAAAAATAACAAATTTCAAGATGGCAAATGTCAAAGATGTCAAATGACAAATGTCAAAAATGAAAAGTGTCACCATGAAAAATGTCAAAAATGACAAATTTCAAGATGGCAAATGTCAAAACTGACAAATGTCACAATGCTAAATGTCAAAAATGATAAGTGTCACCATGAAAAATGTCAAAAATGACAAATTTCAAGATGGCAAATGTCCAAGATGTCAAATGACAAATGTCACAATGCCAAATGTCAAAAATGACAAATTTCAAGATGGCAAATGTCAAAGATGTCAAATGACAAATGTCACAATGCTAAATGTCAAAAATGAAAAGTGTCACCATGAAAAATGTCAAAAATGACAAATTTCAAGATGGCAAATGTCAAAACTGACAAATGTCACAATGCTAAATGTCAAAAATGATAAGTGTCACCATGAAAAATGTCAAAAATGACAAATTTCAAGATGGCAAATGTCAAAACTGACAAATGTCACAATGCTAAATGTCAAAAATGATAAGTGTCACCCTGAAAAATGTCAAAAATGACAAATTTCAAGATGGAAAATGTCAAAGATGTCAAATGTCACAATGCTAAATGTCAAAAATGAAAAGTGTCAAAAATGACAAATTTCAAGATGGCAAATGTCTAAGATGTCAAATGACAAATGTCACAATGCTAAATGTCAAAAATGAAAAGTGTCAGCGTAAAAAATGTCAAAAATGACAAATTTCAAAATGGCAAATGTCAAGATGTCAAATGACAAATGTCACAATGCTAAATGTCAAAAATGAAAAGTGTCACCATGAAAAATGTCAAAAATGACAAATTTCAAGATGGCAAATGTCAAAGATGTCAAATGACAAATGTCACAATGCTAAATGTCAAAAATGAAAAGTGTCCCCATGAAAAACGTCAATAATGACAAATTTCAAGATGGCAAATGTCAAAGATGTCAAATGACAAATGTCACAATGCTAAATGTCAAAAATGAAAAGTGTCACCATGAAAAATGTCAAAAATGACAAATTTCAAGATGGCAAATGTCAAAGATGTCGAATATGACAAATGTCACAATGCTAAATGTCAAAAATGAAAAGTGTCACCATGAAAAATGTCAAAAATGACAAATTTCAAGATGGCAAATGTCAAAGATGTCAAATGACAAATGTCACAATGCTAAATGTCAAAAATGAAAAGTGTCACCATGAAAAATGTCAAAAATGACAAATTTCAAGATGGCAAATATCAAAGATGTCAAATGACAAATGTCACAATGCTAAATGTCAAAAATGACAAATTTCAAGATGGCAAATGTCAAAGATGTCAAATGACAAATGTCACAGTGCTTAATGTCAAAAATGAAAAGTGTCACCATGAAAAATGACAAAAATGACAAATTTCAAGATGGCAAATGTCAAAGATGTCAAATGACAAATGTCAAAGATGTCAAATGACAAATGTCACAATGCTAAATGTCAAAAATGAAAAGTGTCACCATGAAAAATGTCAAAAATAACAAATTTCAAGATGGCAAATGTCAAAGATGTCAAATGACAAATGTCACAATGCTAAATGTCAAAAATGAAAAGTGTCACCATGAAAAATGTCAAAAATAACAAATTTCAAGATGGCAAATGTCAAAGATGTCAAATGACAAATGTCACAATGCTAAATGTCAAAAATGAAAAGTGTCACCATGAAAAATGTCAAAAATAAAAAATTTCAAGATGGCAAATGTCAAAGATGTCAAATGACAAATGTCACAATGCTAAATGTCAAAAATGAAAAGTGTCACCATGAAAAATGTCAAAAATGACAAATTTCAAGATGGCAAATGTCAAAACTGACAAATGTCACAATGCTAAATGTCAAAAATAATAAGTGTCACCATGAAAAATGTCAAAAATGACAAATTTCAAGATGGCAAATGTCCAAGATGTCAAATGACAAATGTCACAATGCTAAATGTCAAAAATGACAAATTTCAAGATGGCAAATGTCAAAGATGTCAAATGACAAATGTCACAATGCTAAATGTCAAAAATGAAAAGTGTCACCATGAAAAATGTCAAAATTGACAAATTTCAAGATGGCAAATGTCAAAGATGTCAAATGACAAATGTCACAATGCTAAATGTCAAAAATAAAAAGTGTCACCATGAAAAATGTCAAAAATAACAAATTTTAAGATGGCAAATGTCAAAGATGTCAAATGACAAATGTCACAATGCTAAATGTCAAAAATGAAAAGTGTCACCATGAAAAATGTCAAAAATGACAAATTTCAAGATGGCAAATGTCAAAACTGACAAATGTCACAATGCTAAATGTCAAAAATGATAAGTGTCACCATGAAAAATGTCAAAAATGACAAATTTCAAGATGGCAAATGTCCAAGATGTCAAATGACAAATGTCACAATGCTAAATGTCAAAAATGACAAATTTCAAGATGGCAAATGTCAAAGATGTCGAATATGACAAATGTCACAATGCTAAATGTCAAAAATAAAAAGTGTCACCATGAAAAATGTCAAAAATGACAAATTTCAAGATGGCAAATATCAAAGATGTCAAATGACAAATGTCACAATGCTAAATGTCAAAAATGACAAATTTCAAGATGGCAAATGTCAAAGATGTCAAATGACAAATGTCACAATGCTAAATGTCAAAAATGAAAAGTGTCACCATGAAAAATGTCAAAAATAACAAATTTCAAGATGGCAAATGTCAAAGATGTCAAATGACAAATGTCACAATGCTAAATGTCAAAAATGAAAAGTGTCACCATGAAAAATGTCAAAAATGACAAATTTCAAGATGGCAAATGTCAAAGATGTCAAATGACAAATGTCACAATGCTAAATGTCAAAAATGAAAAGTGTCACAATGAAAAATGTCAAAAATAACAAATTTCAAGATGGCAAATGTCAAAGATGTCAAATGACAAATGTCACAATGCTAAATGTCAAAAATGAAAAGTGTCACCATGAAAAATGTCAAAAATGACAAATTTCAAGATGGCAAATGTCCAAGATGTCAAATGACAAATGTCACAATGCTAAATGTCAAAAATGACAAATTTCAAGATGGCAAATGTCAAAGATGTCAAATGACAAATGTCACAATGCTAAATGTCAAAAATGAAAAGTGTCACCATGAAAAATGTCAAAAATGACAAATTTCAAGATGGCAAATGTCAAAGATGTTAAATGACAAATGTCACAATGCTAAATATCACAAATGAAAAGTGTCACTATGAAAAATGTCAAAAATGACAAATTTCAACATGGCAAATGTCAAAGATGTCAAATGACAAATGTCACAATGCTAAATGTCAAAAATGAAAAGTGTCACCATAAAAAATGTCAAAAATAACAAATTTCAAGATGGCAAATGTCAAAGATGTCAAATGACAAATGTCAAAAATGAAAAGTGTCACCATGAAAAATGTCAAAAATGACAAATTTCAAGATGGCAAATGTCAAAACTGACAAATGTCACAATGCTAAATGTCAAAAATGATAAGTGTCACCATGAAAAATGTCAAAAATGACAAATTTCAAGATGGCAAATGTCCAAGATGTCAAATGACAAATGTCACAATGCTAAATGTCAAAAATGACAAATTTCAAGATGGCAAATGTCAAAGATGTCAAATGACAAATGTCACAATGCTAAATGTTAAAAATGAAAAGTGTCACCATGAAAAATGTCAAAAATGACAAATTTTAAGATAGCAAATGTCAAAGATGTCAAATGACAAATGTCACAATGCTAAATGTCAAAAACGAAAAGTGTCAAAAATGACAAATTTCAAGATGGCAAATGTCTAAGATGTCAAATGACAAATGTCACAATGCTAAATGTCAAAAATGAAAAGTGTCACCGTGAAAAATGTCAAAAATGACAAATTTCAAGATGGCAAATGTCAAAGATGTCAAATGACAAATGTCACAATGCTAAATGTCAAAAACGAAAAGTGTCAAAAATGACAAATTTCAAGATGGCAAATGTCAAAGATGTCAAATGACAAATGTCACAATGCTAAATGTCAAAAATGAAAAGTGTCACCATGAAAAATGTCAAAAATGACAAATTTCAAGATGGCAAATGTCAAAACTGACAAATGTCACAATGCTAAATGTCAAAAATGATAAGTGTCACCATGAAAAATCGCAAAAATGACAAATTTCAAGATGGCAAATGTCCAAGATGTCAAATGACAAATGTCACAATGCTAAATGTCAAAAATGAAAAGTGTCACCATAAAAAATGTCAAAAATGACAAATTTTAAGATAGCAAATGTCAAAGATGTCAAATGACAAATGTCACAATGCTAAATGTCAAAAACGAAAAGTGTCAAAAATGACAAATTTCAAGATGGCAAATGTCTAAGATGTCAAATGACAAATGTCACAATGCTAAATGTCAAAAATGAAAAGTGTCACCGTGAAAAATGTCAAAAATGACAAATTTCAAGATGGCAAATGTCAAAGATGTCAAATGACAAATGTCACCATGCTAAATGTCAAAAATGAAAAGTGTCACCATAAAAAATGTCAAAATGACAAATTTCAAGATGGCAAATGTCAAAGATGTCAAATGACAAATGTCACAATGCTAAATGTCAAAAATGAAAAGTGTCCCCATGAAAAATGTCAATAATGACAAATTTCAAGATGGCAAATGTCAAAGATGTCAAATGACAAATGTCACAATGCTAAATGTCAAAAATGAAAAGTGTCACCATGAAAAATGTCAAAAATGACAAATTTCAAGATGGCAAATGTCAAAGATGTCGAATATGACAAATGTCACAATGCTAAATGTCAAAAATGAAAAGTGTCACCATGAAAAATGTCAAAAATGACAAATTTCAAGATGGCAAATGTCAAAGATGTCAAATGACAAATGTCACAATGCTAAATGTCAAAAATGAAAAGTGTCACCATGAAAAATGTCAAAAATAACAAATTTCAAGATGGCAAATGTCAAAGATGTCAAATGACAAATGTCACAATGCTAAATGTCAAAAATGAAAAGTGTCACCATGAAAAATGTCAAAAATGACAAATTTCAAGATGGCAAATGTCAAAACTGACAAATGTCACGATGCTAAATGTCAAAAATAATAAGTGTCACCATGAAAAATGTCAAAAATGACAAATTTCAAGATGGCAAATGCCCAAGATGTCAAATGACAAATGTCACAATGCTAAATGTCAAAAATGACAAATTTCAAGATGGCAAATGTCAAAGATGTCAAATGACAAATGTCACAATGCTAAATGTCAAAAATGAAAAGTGTCACCATGAAAAATGTCAAAAATGACAAATTTCAAGATGACAAATGTCAAAGATGTCAAATGACAAATGTCACAATGCTAAATGTCAAAAATGAAAAGTGTCACCATGAAAAATGTCAAAAATGACAAATTTCAAGATGGCAAATATCAAAGATGTCAAATGACAAATGTCACAATGCTAAATGTCAAAAATGACAAATTTCAAGATGGCAAATGTCAAAGATGTCAAATGACAAATGTCACAATGCTAAATGTCAAAAATGAAAAGTGTCACCCTGAAAAATGTCAAAAATAACAAATTTCAAGATGGCAAATGTCAAAGATGTCAAATGACAAATGTCACAATGCTAAATGTCAAAAATGAAAAGTGTCACCATGAAAAATGTCAAAAATGACAAATTTCAAGATGGCAAATGTCAAAACTGACAAATGTCACAATGCTAAATGTCAAAAATGATAAGTGTCACCATGAAAAATGTCAAAAATGACAAACTTCAAGATGGCAAATGTCAAAGATGTCAAATGACAAATGTCACAATGCTAAATGTCAAAAATGAAAAGTGTCACCATGAAAAATGTCAAAAATAACAAATTTCAAGTTGGCAAATGTCAAAGATGTCAAATGACAAATGTCACAATGCTAAATGTCAAAAATGAAAATTGTCACCATGAAAAATGTCAAAAATGACAAATTTCAAGATAACAAATGTCAAAACTGACAAATGTAACAATGCTAAATGTGAAAAATGATAAGTGTCACCATAAAAAATGTCAAAAATGACAAATTTCAAGATGGCAAATGTCCAAAATGTCAAATGACAAATGTCACAATGCTAAATGTCAAAAATGACAAATTTCAAGATGGCAAATGTCAAAGCTGTCAAATGACAAATGTCACAATGCTAAATGTCAAAAATGAAAAGTGTCACCATGAAAAATGTCAAAAATGACAAATTTCAAGATGGCAAATGTCAAAGATGTCAATGACAAATGTCACAATGCTAAATGTCAAAAATGAAAAGTGTCACCATGAAAAATGTCAAAAATGACAAATTTCAAGATGGCAAATGTCAAAGATGTAAATGACAAATGTCACAATGCTAAATGTCAAAAATGAAAAGTGTCACCATGAAAAATGTCAAAAATGACAAATTTCAAGATGGCAAATGTCAAAACTGACAAATGTCACAATGCTAAATGTCAAAAATGATAAGTGTCACCATGAAAAATGTCAAAAATGACAAATTTCAAGATGGCAAATGTCCAAGATGTCAAATGACAAATGTCACAATGCTAAATGTCAAAAATGAAAAGTGTCACCATGAAAAATGTCAAAAATGACAAATTTCAAGATGGCAAATGTCAAAGATGTCAAATGACAAATGTCACAATGCTAAATGTCAAAAAGAAAAAGTGTCAAAAATGACAAATTTCAAGATGGCAAATGTCTAAGATGTCAAATGACAAATGTCACAATGCTAAATGTCAAAAATGAAAAGTGTCACCGTGAAAAATGTCAAAAATGACAAATTTTAAAATGGCAAATGTCAAAGATGTCAAATGACAAATGTCACAATGCTAAATGTCAAAAATGAAAAGTGTCACCATGAAAAATGTTAAAAATGACAAATTTCAAGATGGCAAATGTCAAAACTGACAAATGTCACAATGCTAAATGTCAAAAATGAAAAGTGTCACCATAAAAAATGTCAAAAATGATAAATTTCAAGATGGCAAATATCAAAGATGTCAAATGACAAATGTCACAATGCTAAATGTCAAAAATGAGAAGTGTCACCATGAAAAATGTCAAAAATGACAAATTTCAAGATGGCAAATGTCAAAGATGTCAAATGACAAATGTCACAATGCTAAATGTCAAAAATGAAAAGTGTCACCATGAAAAATGTCAAAAATGACAAATTTCAAGATGGCAAATGTCAAAGATGTCAAATGACAAATGTCACAATGCTAAATGTCAAAAATGAAAAGTGTCACCATGAAAAATGTCAAAAATGACAAATTTCAAGATGGCAAATGTCAAAACTGACAAATGTCACAATGCTAAATGTCAAAAATGATAAGTGTCACCATGAAAAATGTCAAAAATGACAAATTTCAAGATGGCAAATGTCCAAGATGTCAAATGACAAATGTCACAATGCTAAATGTCAAAAATGAAAAGTGTCACCGTGAAAAATGACAAATTTCAAGATGGCAAATGTCAAAGATGTCAAATGACAAATGTCACAATGCTAAATGTCAAAAATGAAAAGTGTCACCATAAAAAATGTCAAAATGACAAATTTTAAGATGGCAAATGTCAAAGATGTCAAATGACAAATGTCACAATGCTAAATGTCAAAAATGAAAAGTGTCCCCATGAAAAATGTCAATAATGACAAATTTCAAGATGGCAAATGTCAAAGATGTCAAATGACAAATGTCACAATGCTAAATGTCAAAAATGAAAAGTGTCACCATGAAAAATGTCAAAAATGACAAATTTCAAGATGGCAAATATCAAAGATGTCGAATATGACAAATGTCACAATGCTAAATGTCAAAAATGAAAAGTGTCACCATGAAAAATGTCAAAAATGACAAATTTCAAGATGGCAAATATCAAAGATGTCAAATGACAAATGTCACAATGCTAAATGTCAAAAATGACAAATTTCAAGATGGCAAATATCAAAGATGTCAAATGACAAATGTCACAATGCTAAATGTCAAAAATGAGAAGTGTCACTGTTGTTTTTGTGTTATTGTGGTTCGTAATTAAACAAACGAAAAGAATTAAACTAACTTTACTGTTAAAAAACAAACTTGGTATAAAAAATAACGTTAACAGAAAGAAAGGTGTTTATACGTTGATAAGTCTAACATGAATGAATTGCGCAGGACCCGGTGGTCGACACCCCGACTACGCGAGTATTTCTCACAGGACCGTCTTAACACAAACAGAGTTAAAGAATAAAAATAAATAAAAAACACTTAACATAAGCCGCCCCCTTTGAAAGGCCTACAGGCTTTCAACGAGAAGGATAAAGCTATTCCTGATTCGGAAGAACGCACAGTTTAATCACGGGTCTCTTGTAAGTCCCGGTAGAGGTCTTTAATGTCACAGCACGAATTATGTTGTCCTTTCCAGGATGAACAGCGATGATTCGGCCAATGCTCCATTTCAATGGAGGAAGATTGTCGTCCTTACATAACACTAGCACACCAGGTTTTAGAATAGAATTAAAATTTTGCTTCCATTTCACTCGTTGTTGCAAATGGGATATATATTCTTTGGACCATTTGTTCCAAAATCCTTGTAAAATTTGTTGACATCGTTGAAATCTGGACAATCTATTCATGGGAACTTCTAAATAGTTATGGTCAGGTACAGAGGTCATGGTATCACCAATTAAAAAATGTGCAGGGGTCAAGGGAAGTGTGTCGTTTGGGTCGTCAGATAAAGGGTATAATGGACGGGAGTTTACGCAAGATTCTATTTGACATAAGATTGTCGACAACTCTTCATAAGTTAAAATAGCATTACCCATTACTCTTTTCAAGTGATATTTGACAGTTTTAACCCCAGCTTCCCAAAGGCCGCCAAAGTGTGGAGATTGCGCCGGAATAAAACTCCAATTTATACCGTCAGTGGTTAAATTATGAGATACAGTTTCTCCGAAATTTGTAAAAAAATCTTTAAGTGCATTATTTGCACCAACAAAGGTTGTACCATTGTCCGAAAATATTTTGACAGGCTTACCTCTTCTTGAAAAGAATCTTCTCAAGGCGGCTAAAAAACATTCAGAGGATAAATCGCTGACAACCTCCAAGTGTATTGCCTTGGTAGCGAAACAAATAAATAAAGCAATGTAAGCCTTTGTTATCTGAAATTTTTTGGTTTTCCTGTCTCTAATTGAAATTGGACCAGCATAATCTAAGCCACAAGTTGTAAACGGACGAGATGGTGTGATTCTTTCTTTGGGTAAGTCACCCATTAAATATTTTTCCGGTTTAGCTTGAAAGCGGAAGCAATATATGCAATTACGCACTACCTTTTTTACTAAATTTTTTCCAGAAACTGGCCAATAGCGTTCGCGAATAGAAGATAATAGCAATTGCGGTCCAGCATGAAGCAAACGAAGATGTTCGTAATTAGCTAAAAGAGTAATAAAATGACCGTTTGCTGGAAGTATAGCAGGATGCTTTTTGTTAAAATTAAAATTTGAATTTCGGATTCTTCCACCGACTCTAATTATTTTATCGGTATGTACAAATGGGTGTAAACTTAGAAGCTTGCCTTTGTAGGTTTCTCCCTTTGAAAGAGTTAAGTAATCTTGCTGAAAAGTATGCTGTTGAACAATGAAGACTAATAAATCTAAAGATTCCTGCATTTCGGCAGTTGTTAAAGGACCAATTTGTCTAGAAGTACGAGATGTTCTTAAATTGGTTTTGAATCGGATAATCCAAGCAAAGCATTTTTGTAGTGTTATTAATCGAGAGAATTTATTAAAGTTATTGATAAAATCGGTGTCCGTACTGACAAATGTTTTAATTGTTTTGACGTCAGGAAGTTCGTTTGTCGGCATAATAAATGAACTAAGATTGACAGGCCATTCGGCTTCAGGCAGGCTGAGCCAATCTGGACCGTGGAACCAAAGCTTTGAATCAATCAATTTGGAAGCAATGATTCCACGCGACAAAAGATCCGCGGGATTTTGTAATGTTGAAATGTGATGCCAACAATCTGAGTCTGTTAAGTTTTGTATGTGTGCAATTCGGTTTGCATTGAATGTTTTTAATATACTAGGGGAAGCGTTAATCCACGATAGTACGATTGTTGAATCGCACCAAAAATAACATTTATCAATTGATAATTGTGTAGATTCCTTCACTTTATTAACAAGATCAACCAAGAGAACAGCCCCACATAATTCAAGTTTTGGTATGGTCAATTGTTTTAAAGGAGCCACTCTGGTTTTAGCACATAAGATATTACAGTGGTATTTACCGAATGAATCAAGAGATCTTAAATAAATGCAACAACCATAGGCGATTTGTGATGCATCGCAAAACGCATGCAATTGTACGGAAATAGGATTTAAACACAAAACGTGACGAGGAAACTTTATATTATTAAGTTCATCAAGTCCCTTGCGATAAGTAGACCATTTTGTATAGAGATCCATTGGAATGCTTTCGTCCCAAGATATTTTCAATTTCCAAAGTTCTTGCAGTATGGTCTTTGCTATGATGGTAACAGGAGAGAGCAAGCCAAGCGGATCGAAAATCTGCGATATAGATGATAATATCTGACGTTTTGTAGTTTTGCAAAAGCTAGCATTAGGAGCTATAGAGTACTCCAAGTAGTCTTGAATGGGATTCCAAAGTAATCCTAAAGTTTTATTAGGTTCATTGCGTCCAATTGTAAGCATGTAGTCTTCTTTGCTTTGTATATTAGTACAGTTCGAAATCCACTTCCTTAGTGGAAACCCGTGTTTTTCGAGTAGAATTGACAATTGTTCCTTGATGTGTGAAATTTGTTCGATTGAATCGCCACCAGTCAGTAAATCGTCCACGTAAAAATCGTGAAGTATGATAGAAGTGATATCGGGAAGAGTATCTCTATACATGTACGCAATTTCATGCAATGAGCGAATGGCTAAGAAAGAGGCGCTTGCAGTGCCATATGTGACAGTGTTGAGATTGTAAACGGAAATGTCATCTTCTGGATTAAAACGCCATAGGATTTTGTGCAACTGACGATGTTCGTTGTTAAGAAAAACTTGGCGGTACATTTTTGTAATATCCGCCGTTAGGACATAATTGTATTTTCTAAATCGAAGTACAATGGAAAATAAGTCCTCCTGAATAGTAGGACCAACCATCATTATATCGTTCAAAGAGTAGTCCGTCGATGTTTTTGCGCTTCCGTCAAAAACTACGCGTAATTTTGTTGTAGAGCTGGACCCTTTGACTATACAATGGTGGGGTAAAAAGAAGCCTGTGTTGTCATCAGTATTTGTAACTAATGACATATGCGATAATGAAATGTATTCTTTTATGAACTCATGATATTGAGTTAAAAGATTTGTATTGTTAAGTAATTTGTTTTCTAGTGATAAAAATCTTTTGTTAGCCATAGTTTTAGAATCACCTAGAACATGGGGAGAATGTTTTAATGGTAATGATACCGAAAAATGACCATCTGTTCTAATACAAGTGTTTTCTTTAAAATGTTTTTCACAAAAATTATCTTCTTCAGATAAGAATGGTTTATTTGGAAAGTTTTCAATTTCCCAAAACCTCTGCAATTGATGATCAAGTGAGTCATCAATGCTGAAGTTGCAAATCGTGTTGGATTTAAACTGTTTAAAATGAAGTGGACCAGAAATGACCCAACCCAATTTAGTTTTTTGTAAAATTGGATGATCTTTCCCCAATTTAATTTGCCCAATACTGACAATTTCCCAAAATATTTCTGCGCCGATTAATAGGTCAATGGGAGAAGATTCGTTAAACTTCGGATCAGCTAAAGTAATGTTGTCAGGTAGCGTTAATAGGTTTTGATTAAAAGTAAATGAAGGTATAACACCACCAATGTTCGTCAATACTAAACAAGAAATTGTAGTTTTATAGTCATTGTAATTTGATTGGATTTTAATCGATGTTCGATAATTTATATTAGAGGTTACTTGGTTGATGCCAGAAATTGAAAAGTCGATTTTATTAAGGGGCAAATCTAAAATTTTGCAAAGGTTTTCGGAGATAAAATTGCTCTGAGAGCCTGAATCTAATAGAACCTTGCAGTCATGCCATTTTCCGTGTTTATCTGAAATTTTAACTATTGCTGTAGATAGCAGTACCAAAGGTTTCGTGAATCCATTATTTGATGTTAAAACAATTTCATCTAATATGTTTTGTACAGTATGGACTTGTGTAATTTCGGAGTCATTTTGGTTATTAGGTGGTTCAGTATGCGTAGTGGGCTCATTAATAAGGTTGACTCTTTGTGGATTAGGGAAATGTAGAAGTGTGTGATGAACTTTGTGGCATTTTCTACAGCCAGAAGATCTGCAATCCTTTGTTAAGTGACCAGAACGCAGGCAGTTAATGCATAATCTTAAATGTTTGGCTTCATTAAGTCTAGATGAAGGTTCAAGCTTAAGAAAGTCCGGACAAGTGTATATTAAATGTTCATGTTTACAGAAAGCACAATTTTGTTTAGATGATACGAGAAATGATTTGGCATTTTTGTTAGATGAATGTAAAGTAGGCTTATTATGAAAGGATTTGTTATGGTTTTCTTTAGTAGCTTCTAACGTTTCCAAAAATCTGCAACGATCTTTTAAAAAGTCAATGAAATTAGTCAAAGTAGGTAGAGTTTCCGTTTTGTTAGATAGTTCCCATTCGCGTCTGGAACCGTTATCTAATTTGGTTGAAATTAAATAAATTAATATAGCATCCCAATCGTCAACTGGTAATTCTAGTACTCGAAGTGCTCCTAAATGTTTTTGCAATCCGTCGAGCAATTGTCTTAAGCCTTGATTAGATTCCCTGTCAAGGTGAGGTAGGTTAAAAATATGTTTAATATGATTGTTTATCAAAATTTGTTTATTTTCAAAACGATCTGTGATTAATTTCCAAGCTACATCGTAATTATTACTAGAAATTTCAAGGGATCTTATAGTCTCGGCAGCTTTTCCTTTCAAGGACAGTCTAAGATAATGAAACTTTTGAATTTTTGTTAATGATAAATTTTTGTCTATGATGGACGAAAATGTATCTCTAAAGAATAACCACTGATCATATTCTCCATCAAAAACTGGTAAGTTTAATGAAGGTAATTTAAAATTGGTCAACTGACCTTGATTTGAACTTGAGGCATTACTTTGAGAAGCTTGATTAGTTTGAGAGCCATTAAAATCACAAATGAATTGATTTACTTGGGCTATTATTGAGTAATATTTATTTTCAAAATTTTCTCGTTCAGTTCGGTGAATAGTGTCAATGTTTTTTTGATAATCTGAATCTACTGATTCAATCTGACTTTGTGAGTTATTAAAAGCATCTAATAGTTTTTCAGCTGCATTGAGCCTAATTTGCAATTCATTAATTTTAATCGAATCAGGAAGTGTACCTTTAACATTGTCGAAATAAGTAATAAAGCGCGTCAATGAACCCTTAACAGCGGTTCTGTTTTGTTTAGCGACTTCCATTTTTTAACTAAAGTATGCAATAAATACAATCGAACAATTTTAACTTTCAAATTAAAATTAAGATGTTAAGAAATGATATTATATCGTATATCGACAAACAATAAAGTAAATCAACAATAAAAATAGAATCTTGTGTATTTTATAAAGGAAAGAAATGAAAATAAAAGGATTGCACTGACCTTTGTTTCTTGTTTCCAAGTAATCAGCTGCTTGCCACGTGATAGTTTCCTTTGTTTTCTGAGTTTCAAAATGGACTCGTCCAAGTAACGGCCGGCAATGGCGATAAAGAATTGAACATAAACCAGAATATTTCACTTGTAGTTCAATCCGTGATCGAAGGACCATATGTTGTTTTTGTGTTATTGTGGTTCGTAATTAAACAAACGAAAAGAATTAAACTAACTTTACTGTTAAAAAACAAACTTGGTATAAAAAATAACGTTAACAGAAAGAAAGGTGTTTATACGTTGATAAGTCTAACATGAATGAATTGCGCAGGACCCGGTGGTCGACACCCCGACTACGCGAGTATTTCTCACAGGACCGTCTTAACACAAACAGAGTTAAAGAATAAAAATAAATAAAAAACACTTAACAGTCACCATGAAAAATGTCAAAAATGACAAATTTCAAGATGGCAAATGTCAAAGATGTCAAATGACAAATGTCACAATGCTAAATGTCAAAAATGAAAAGTGTCACCATGAAAAATGTCAAAAATGACAAATTTCAAGATGGCAAATGTCAAAACTGACAAATGTCACAGTGCTAAATGTCAAAAATGATAAGTGTCACCATGAAAAATGTCAAAAATGACAAATTTCAAGATGGCAAATGTCAAAACTGACAAATGTCACAATGCTAAATGTCAAAAATGATAAGTGTCACCATGAAAAATGTCAAAAATGACAAATTTCAAGATGGCAAATGTCAAAGATGTCAAATGACAAATGTCACAATGCTAAATGTCAAAAATGAAAAGTGTCAAAAATGTCTAAGATGTCAAATGACAAATGTCTAAGATGTCAAATGACAAATGTCACAATGCTAAATGTCAAAAATGAAAAGTGTCACCGTAAAAAATGTCAAAAATGACAAATTTCAAAATGGCAAATGTCAAAGATGACAAATGTCACAATGCTAAATGTCAAAAATAAAAAGTGTCACCATGAAAAATGTCAAAAATGACAAATTTCAAGATGGCAAATGTCAAAGATGTCAAATGACAAATGTCGCAATGCTAAGTGTCAAAAATGAAAAGTGTCCCCATGAAAAACGTCAATAATGACAAATTTCAAGATGGCAAATGTCAAAGATGTCAAATGACAAATGTCACAATGCTAAATGTCAAAAATGAAAAGTGTCACCATGAAAAATGTCAAAAATGACAAATTTCAAGATGGCAAATGTCAAAGATGTCGAATATGACAAATGTCACAATGCTAAATGTCAAAAATGAAAAGTGTCACCATGAAAAATGTCAAAAATAACAAATTTCCAGATGGCAAATGTCAAAGATGTCAAATGACAAATGTCACAATGCTAAATGTCAAAAATGAAAAGTGTCACCATGAAAAATGTCAAAAATGACAAATTTCAAGATGGCAAATATCAAAGATGTCAAATGACAAATGGTACAATGCTAAATGTCAAAAATGACAAATTTCAAGATGGCAAATATCAAAGATGTCAAATGACAAATGTCACAGTGCTAAATGTCAAAAATGAAAAGTGTCACCATGAAAAATGACAAAAATGACAAATTTCAAGATGGCAAATGTCAAAGATGTCAAATGACAAATGTCAAAGATGTCAAATGACAAATGTCACAATGCTAAATGTCAAAAATGAAAAGTGTCACCATGAAAAATGTCAAAAATAACAAATTTCAAGATGGCAAATGTCAAAGATGTCAAATGACAAATGTCACAATGCTAAATGTCAAAAATGAAAAGTGTCACCATGAAAAATGTCAAAAATAACAAATTTCAAGATGGCAAATGTCAAAGATGTCAAATGACAAATGTCACAATGCTAAATGTCAAAAATGAAAAGTGTCACCATGAAAAATGTCAAAAATGACAAATTTCAAGATGGCAAATGTCAAAACTGACAAATGTCACAATGCTAAATGTCAAAAATAATAAGTGTCACCATGAAAAATGTCAAAAATGACAAATTTCAAGATGGCAAATGTCAAAGATGTCAAATGACAAATGTCACAATGCTAAATGTCAAAAATGAAAAGTGTCACCATGAAAAATGTCAAAAATGACAAATTTCAAGATGGCAAATGTCAAAGATGTCAAATGACAAATGTCACAATGCTAAATGTCAAAAATAAAAAGTGTCACCATGAAAAATGTCAAAAATAACAAATTTCAAGATGGCAAATGTCAAAGATCTCAAATGACAAATGTCACAATGCTAAATGTCAAAAATGAAAAGTGTCACCATGAAAAATGTCAAAAATGACAAATTTCAAGATGGCAAATGTCAAAACTGACAAATGTCACAATGCTAAATGTCAAAAATGATAAGTGTCACCATGAAAAATGTCAAAAATGACAGAATTCAAGATGGCAAATGTCCAAGATGTCAAATGACAAATGTCACAATGCTAAATGTCAAAAATGACAAATTTCAAGATGGCAAATGTCAAAGATGTCGAATATGACAAATGTCACAATGCTAAATGTCAGAAATAAAAAGTGTCACAATGAAAAATGTCAAAAATGACAAATTTCAAGATGGCAAATATCAAAGATGTTAAATGACAAATGTCACAATGCTAAATGTCAAAAATGACAAATTTCAAGATGGCAAATGTCAAAGATGTCAAATGACAAATGTCACAATGCTAAATGTCAAAAATGAAAAGTGTTACCATGAAAAATGTCAAAAATAACAAATTTCAAGATGGCAAATGTCAAAGATGTCAAATGACAAATGTCACAATGCTAAATGTCAAAAATGAAAAGTGTCACCATGAAAAATGTCAAAAATGACAAATTTCAAGATGGCAAATGTCAAAGATGTCAAATGACAAATGTCACAATGCTAAATGTCAAAAATGAAAAGTGTCACCGTGAAAAATGTCAAAAATAACAAATTTCAAGATGGCAAATGTCAAAGATGTCAAATGACAAATGTCACAATGCTAAATGTCAAAAATGAAAAGTGTCACCATGAAAAATGTCAAAAATGACAAATTTCAAGATGGCAAATGTCAAAACTGACAAATGTCACAATGCTAAATGTCAAAAATGATAAGTGTCACCATGAAAAATGTCAAAAATGACAGATTTCAAGATGGCAAATGTCCAAGATGTCAAATGACAAATGTCACAATGCTAAATGTCAAAAATGACAAATTTCAAGATGGCAAATGTCAAAGATGTCGAATATGACAAATGTCACAATGCTAAATGTCAGAAATAAAAAGTGTCACAATGAAAAATGTCAAAAATGACAAATTTCAAGATGGCAAATATCAAAGATGTCAAATGACAAATGTCACAATGCTAAATGTCAAAAATGACAAATTTCAAGATGGCAAATGTCAAAGATGTCAAATGACAAATGTCACAATGCTAAATGTCAAAAATGAAAAGTGTTACCATGAAAAATGTCAAAAATAACAAATTTCAAGATGGCAAATGTCAAAGATGTCAAATGGCAAATGTCACAATGCTAAATGTCAAAAATGAAAAGTGTCACCATGAAAAATGTCAAAAATGACAAATTTCAAGATGGCAAATGTCAAAGATGTCAAATGACAAATGTCACAATGCTAAATGTCAAAAATGAAAAGTTTCACCATGAAAAATGTCAAAAATAACAAATTTCAAGATGGCAAATGTCAAAGATGTCAAATGACAAATGTCACAATGCTAAATGTCAAAAATGAAAAGTGTCACCATGAAAAATGTCAAAAATAACAAATTTCAAGATGGCAAATGTCAAAGATGTCAAATGACAAATGTCACAATGCTAAATGTCAAAAATGAAAAGTGTCACCATGAAAAATGTCAAAAATGACAAATTTCAAGATGGCAAATGTCAAAACTGACAAATGTCACAATGCTAAATGTCAAAAATAATAAGTGTCACCATGAAAAATGTCAAAAATGACAAATTTCAAGATGGCAAATGCCCAAGATGTCAAATGACAAATGTCACAATGCTAAATGTCAAAAATGACAAATTTCAAGATGGCAAATGTCAAAGATGTCAAATGACAAATGTCACAATGCTAAATGTCAAAAATGAAAAGTGTCACCATGAAAAATGTCAAAAATGACAAATTTCAAGATGGCAAATGTCAAAGATGTCAAATGACAAATGTCACAATGCTAAATGTCAAAAATAAAAAGTGTCACCATGAAAAATGTCAAAAATAACAAATTTCAAGATGGCAAATGTCAAAGATCTCAAATGACAAATGTCACAATGCTAAATGTCAAAAATGAAAAGTGTCACCATGAAAAATGTCAAAAATGACAAATTTCAAGATGGCAAATGTCAAAACTGACAAATGTCACAATGCTAAATGTCAAAAATGATAAGTGTCACCATGAAAAATGTCAAAAATGACAGAATTCAAGATGGCAAATGTCCAAGATGTCAAATGACAAATGTCACAATGCTAAATGTCAAAAATGACAAATTTCAAGATGGCAAATGTCAAAGATGTCGAATATGACAAATGTCACAATGCTAAATGTCAGAAATAAAAAGTGTCACAATGAAAAATGTCAAAAATGACAAATTTCAAGATGGCAAATATCAAAGATGTTAAATGACAAATGTCACAATGCTAAATGTCAAAAATGACAAATTTCAAGATGGCAAATGTCAAAGATGTCAAATGACAAATGTCACAATGCTAAATGTCAAAAATGAAAAGTGTTACCATGAAAAATGTCAAAAATAACAAATTTCAAGATGGCAAATGTCAAAGATGTCAAATGACAAATGTCACAATGCTAAATGTCAAAAATGAAAAGTGTCACCATGAAAAATGTCAAAAATGACAAATTTCAAGATGGCAAATGTCAAAGATGTCAAATGACAAATGTCACAATGCTAAATGTCAAAAATGAAAAGTGTCACCGTGAAAAATGTCAAAAATAACAAATTTCAAGATGGCAAATGTCAAAGATGTCAAATGACAAATGTCACAATGCTAAATGTCAAAAATGAAAAGTGTCACCATGAAAAATGTCAAAAATGACAAATTTCAAGATGGCAAATGTCAAAACTGACAAATGTCACAATGCTAAATGTCAAAAATGATAAGTGTCACCATGAAAAATGTCAAAAATGACAGATTTCAAGATGGCAAATGTCCAAGATGTCAAATGACAAATGTCACAATGCTAAATGTCAAAAATGACAAATTTCAAGATGGCAAATGTCAAAGATGTCGAATATGACAAATGTCACAATGCTAAATGTCAGAAATAAAAAGTGTCACAATGAAAAATGTCAAAAATGACAAATTTCAAGATGGCAAATATCAAAGATGTCAAATGACAAATGTCACAATGCTAAATGTCAAAAATGACAAATTTCAAGATGGCAAATGTCAAAGATGTCAAATGACAAATGTCACAATGCTAAATGTCAAAAATGAAAAGTGTTACCATGAAAAATGTCAAAAATAACAAATTTCAAGATGGCAAATGTCAAAGATGTCAAATGGCAAATGTCACAATGCTAAATGTCAAAAATGAAAAGTGTCACCATGAAAAATGTCAAAAATGACAAATTTCAAGATGGCAAATGTCAAAGATGTCAAATGACAAATGTCACAATGCTAAATGTCAAAAATGAAAAGTTTCACCATGAAAAATGTCAAAAATAACAAATTTCAAGATGGCAAATGTCAAAGATGTCAAATGACAAATGTCACAATGCTAAATGTCAAAAATGAAAAGTGTCACCATGAAAAATGTCAAAAATAACAAATTTCAAGATGGCAAATGTCAAAGATGTCAAATGACAAATGTCACAATGCTAAATGTCAAAAATGAAAAGTGTCACCATGAAAAATGTCAAAAATGACAAATTTCAAGATGGCAAATGTCAAAACTGACAAATGTCACAATGCTAAATGTCAAAAATAATAAGTGTCACCATGAAAAATGTCAAAAATGACAAATTTCAAGATGGCAAATGCCCAAGATGTCAAATGACAAATGTCACAATGCTAAATGTCAAAAATGACAAATTTTAAGATGGCAAATGTCAAAGATGTCAAATGACAAATGTCACAATGCTAAATGTCAAAAATGAAAAGTGTCACCATGAAAAATGTCAAAAATGACAAATTTCAAGATGGCAAATGTCAAAGATGTCAAATGACAAATGTCACAATGCTAAATGTCAAAAATAAAAAGTGTCACCATGAAAAATGTCAAAAATAACAAATTTCAAGATGGCAAATGTCAAAGATCTCAAATGACAAATGTCACAATGCTAAATGTCAAAAATGAAAAGTGTCACCATGAAAAATGTCAAAAATGACAAATTTCAAGATGGCAAATGTCAAAACTGACAAATGTCACAATGCTAAATGTCAAAAATGATAAGTGTCACCATGAAAAATGTCAAAAATGACAGAATTCAAGATGGCAAATGTCCAAGATGTCAAATGACAAATGTCACAATGCTAAATGTCAAAAATGACAAATTTCAAGATGGCAAATGTCAAAGATGTCGAATATGACAAATGTCACAATGCTAAATGTCAGAAATAAAAAGTGTCACAATGAAAAATGTCAAAAATGACAAATTTCAAGATGGCAAATATCAAAGATGTTAAATGACAAATGTCACAATGCTAAATGTCAAAAATGACAAATTTCAAGATGGCAAATGTCAAAGATGTCAAATGACAAATGTCACAATGCTAAATGTCAAAAATGAAAAGTGTTACCATGAAAAATGTCAAAAATAACAAATTTCAAGATGGCAAATGTCAAAGATGTCAAATGACAAATGTCACAATGCTAAATGTCAAAAATGAAAAGTGTCACCATGAAAAATGTCAAAAATGACAAATTTCAAGATGGCAAATGTCAAAGATGTCAAATGACAAATGTCACAATGCTAAATGTCAAAAATGAAAAGTGTCACCGTGAAAAATGTCAAAAATAACAAATTTCAAGATGGCAAATGTCAAAGATGTCAAATGACAAATGTCACAATGCTAAATGTCAAAAATGAAAAGTGTCACCATGAAAAATGTCAAAAATGACAAATTTCAAGATGGCAAATGTCAAAACTGACAAATGTCACAATGCTAAATGTCAAAAATGATAAGTGTCACCATGAAAAATGTCAAAAATGACAGATTTCAAGATGGCAAATGTCCAAGATGTCAAATGACAAATGTCACAATGCTAAATGTCAAAAATGACAAATTTCAAGATGGCAAATGTCAAAGATGTCGAATATGACAAATGTCACAATGCTAAATGTCAGAAATAAAAAGTGTCACAATGAAAAATGTCAAAAATGACAAATTTCAAGATGGCAAATATCAAAGATGTCAAATGACAAATGTCACAATGCTAAATGTCAAAAATGACAAATTTCAAGATGGCAAATGTCAAAGATGTCAAATGACAAATGTCACAATGCTAAATGTCAAAAATGAAAAGTGTTACCATGAAAAATGTCAAAAATAACAAATTTCAAGATGGCAAATGTCAAAGATGTCAAATGGCAAATGTCACAATGCTAAATGTCAAAAATGAAAAGTGTCACCATGAAAAATGTCAAAAATGACAAATTTCAAGATGGCAAATGTCAAAGATGTCAAATGACAAATGTCACAATGCTAAATGTCAAAAATGAAAAGTTTCACCATGAAAAATGTCAAAAATAACAAATTTCAAGATGGCAAATGTCAAAGATGTCAAATGACAAATGTCACAATGCTAAATGTCAAAAATGAAAAGTGTCACCATGAAAAATGTCAAAAATGACAAATTTCAAGATGGCAAATGTCAAAACTGACAAATGTCACAATGCCAAATGTCAAAAATGATAAGTGTCACCATGAAAAATGTCAAAAATGACAAATATCAAGATGGCAAATGTCCAAGATGTCAAATGACAAATGTCACAATGCTAAATGTCAAAAATGACAAATTTCAAGATGGCAAATGTCAAAGATGTCAAATGACAAATGTCACAATGCCAAATGTCAAAAATGAAAAGTGTCACCATGAAAAATGTCAAAAATGACAAATTTCAAGATGGCAAATGTCAAAGATGTTAAATGACAAATGTCACAATGCTAAATATCACAAATGAAAAGTGTCACCATGAAAAATGTCAAAAATGACAAATTTCAAGATGGCAAATGTCAAAGATGTCAAATGACAAATGTCACAATGCTAAATGTCAAAAATGAAAAGTGTCACCATGAAAAATGTCAAAAATAACAAATTTCAAGATGGCAAATGTCAAAGATGTCAAATGACAAATGTCAAAAATGAAAAGTGTCACCATGAAAAATGTCAAAAATGACAAATTTCAAGATGGCAAATGTCAAAACTGACAAATGTCACAATGCTAAATGTCAAAAATGATAAGTGTCACCATGAAAAATGTCAAAAATGACAAATTTCAAGATGGCAAATGTCAAAGATGTCAAATGACAAATGTCACAATGCTAAATGTCAAAAATGAAAAGTGTCACCATGAAAAATGTCAAAAATAACAAATTTCAAGATGGCAAATGTCAAAGATGTCAAATGGCAAATGTCACAATGCTAAATGTCAAAAATGAAAAGTGTCACCATGAAAAACGTCAATAATGACAAATTTCAAGATGGCAAATGTCAAAGATGTCAAATGACAAATGTCACAATGCTAAATGTCAAAAATGATAAGAGTCACCATGAAAAATGTCAAAAATGACAAATTTCAAGATGGCAAATGTCAAAACTGACAAATGTCACAATGCTAAATGTCAAAAATGAAAAGTGTCACCATGAAAAATGTCAAAAATGACAAATTTCAAGATGGCAAATGTCAAAGATGTCGAATATGACAAATGTCACAATGCTAAATGTCAAAAATGAAAAGTGTCACCATGAAAAATGTCAAAAATGACAAATTTCAAGATGGCAAATATCAAAGATGTCAAATGACAAATGTCACAATGCTAAACGTCAAAAATGACAAATTTCAAGATGGCAAATGTCAAAACTGACAAATGTCACAATGCTAAATGTCAAAAATGATAAGTGTCACCATGAAAAATGTCAAAAATGACAGAATTCAAGATGGCAAATGTCCAAGATGTCAAATGACAAATGTCACAATGCTAAATGTCAAAAATGACAAATTTCAAGATGGCAAATGTCAAAGATGTCGAATATGACAAATGTCACAATGCTAAATGTCAGAAATAAAAAGTGTCACAATGAAAAATGTCAAAAATGACAAATTTCAAGATGGCAAATATCAAAGATGTTAAATGACAAATGTCACAATGCTAAATGTCAAAAATGACAAATTTCAAGATGGCAAATGTCAAAGATGTCAAATGACAAATGTCACAATGCTAAATGTCAAAAATGAAAAGTGTTACCATGAAAAATGTCAAAAATAACAAATTTCAAGATGGCAAATGTCAAAGATGTCAAATGACAAATGTCACAATGCTAAATGTCAAAAATGAAAAGTGTCACCATGAAAAATGTCAAAAATGACAAATTTCAAGATGGCAAATGTCAAAGATGTCAAATGACAAATGTCACAATGCTAAATGTCAAAAATGAAAAGTGTCACCGTGAAAAATGTCAAAAATAACAAATTTCAAGATGGCAAATGTCAAAGATGTCAAATGACAAATGTCACAATGCTAAATGTCAAAAATGAAAAGTGTCACCATGAAAAATGTCAAAAATGACAAATTTCAAGATGGCAAATGTCAAAACTGACAAATGTCACAATGCTAAATGTCAAAAATGATAAGTGTCACCATGAAAAATGTCAAAAATGACAGATTTCAAGATGGCAAATGTCCAAGATGTCAAATGACAAATGTCACAATGCTAAATGTCAAAAATGACAAATTTCAAGATGGCAAATGTCAAAGATGTCGAATATGACAAATGTCACAATGCTAAATGTCAGAAATAAAAAGTGTCACAATGAAAAATGTCAAAAATGACAAATTTCAAGATGGCAAATATCAAAGATGTCAAATGACAAATGTCACAATGCTAAATGTCAAAAATGACAAATTTCAAGATGGCAAATGTCAAAGATGTCAAATGACAAATGTCACAATGCTAAATGTCAAAAATGAAAAGTGTTACCATGAAAAATGTCAAAAATAACAAATTTCAAGATGGCAAATGTCAAAGATGTCAAATGGCAAATGTCACAATGCTAAATGTCAAAAATGAAAAGTGTCACCATGAAAAATGTCAAAAATGACAAATTTCAAGATGGCAAATGTCAAAGATGTCAAATGACAAATGTCACAATGCTAAATGTCAAAAATGAAAAGTTTCACCATGAAAAATGTCAAAAATAACAAATTTCAAGATGGCAAATGTCAAAGATGTCAAATGACAAATGTCACAATGCTAAATGTCAAAAATGAAAAGTGTCACCATGAAAAATGTCAAAAATGACAAATTTCAAGATGGCAAATGTCAAAACTGACAAATGTCACAATGCCAAATGTCAAAAATGATAAGTGTCACCATGAAAAATGTCAAAAATGACAAATATCAAGATGGCAAATGTCCAAGATGTCAAATGACAAATGTCACAATGCTAAATGTCAAAAATGACAAATTTCAAGATGGCAAATGTCAAAGATGTCAAATGACAAATGTCACAATGCCAAATGTCAAAAATGAAAAGTGTCACCATGAAAAATGTCAAAAATGACAAATTTCAAGATGGCAAATGTCAAAGATGTTAAATGACAAATGTCACAATGCTAAATATCACAAATGAAAAGTGTCACCATGAAAAATGTCAAAAATGACAAATTTCAAGATGGCAAATGTCAAAGATGTCAAATGACAAATGTCACAATGCTAAATGTCAAAAATGAAAAGTGTCACCATGAAAAATGTCAAAAATAACAAATTTCAAGATGGCAAATGTCAAAGATGTCAAATGACAAATGTCAAAAATGAAAAGTGTCACCATGAAAAATGTCAAAAATGACAAATTTCAAGATGGCAAATGTCAAAACTGACAAATGTCACAATGCTAAATGTCAAAAATGATAAGTGTCACCATGAAAAATGTCAAAAATGACAAATTTCAAGATGGCAAATGTCAAAGATGTCAAATGACAAATGTCACAATGCTAAATGTCAAAAATGAAAAGTGTCACCATGAAAAATGTCAAAAATGACAAATTTCAAGATGGCAAATGTCAAAACTGACAAATGTCACAATGCTAAATGTCAAAAATGATAAGTGTCACCATGAAAAATGTCAAAAATGACAAATTTCAAGATGGCAAATGTCAAAACTGACAAATGTCACAATGCTAAATGTCAAAAATGATAAGTGTCACCCTGAAAAATGTCAAAAATGACAAATTTCAAGATGGAAAATGTCAAAGATGTCAAATGTCACAATGCTAAATGTCAAAAATGAAAAGTGTCAAAAATGACAAATTTCAAGATGGCAAATGTCTAAGATGTCAAATGACAAATGTCACAATGCTAAATGTCAAAAATGAAAAGTGTCAGCGTAAAAAATGTCAAAAATGACAAATTTCAAAATGGCAAATGTCAAGATGTCAAATGACAAATGTCACAATGCTAAATGTCAAAAATGAAAAGTGTCACCATGAAAAATGTCAAAAATGACAAATTTCAAGATGGCAAATGTCAAAGATGTCAAATGACAAATGTCACAATGCTAAATGTCAAAAATGAAAAGTGTCCCCATGAAAAACGTCAATAATGACAAATTTCAAGATGGCAAATGTCAAAGATGTCAAATGACAAATGTCACAATGCTAAATGTCAAAAATGAAAAGTGTCACCATGAAAAATGTCAAAAATGACAAATTTTAAGATGGCAAATGTCAAAGATGTCGAATATGACAAATGTCACAATGCTAAATGTCAAAAATGAAAAGTGTCACCATGAAAAATGTCAAAAATGACAAATTTCAAGATGGCAAATGTCAAAGATGTCAAATGACAAATGTCACAATGCTAAATGTCAAAAATGAAAAGTGTCACCATGAAAAATGTCAAAAATGACAAATTTCAAGATGGCAAATATCAAAGATGTCAAATGACAAATGTCACAATGCTAAATGTCAAAAATGACAAATTTCAAGATGGCAAATGTCAAAGATGTCAAATGACAAATGTCACAGTGCTTAATGTCAAAAATGAAAAGTGTCACCATGAAAAATGACAAAAATGACAAATTTCAAGATGGCAAATGTCAAAGATGTCAAATGACAAATGTCAAAGATGTCAAATGACAAATGTCACAATGCTAAATGTCAAAAATGAAAAGTGTCACCATGAAAAATGTCAAAAATAACAAATTTCAAGATGGCAAATGTCAAAGATGTCAAATGACAAATGTCACAATGCTAAATGTCAAAAATGAAAAGTGTCACCATGAAAAATGTCAAAAATAACAAATTTCAAGATGGCAAATGTCAAAGATGTCAAATGACAAATGTCACAATGCTAAATGTCAAAAATGAAAAGTGTCACCATGAAAAATGTCAAAAATAAAAAATTTCAAGATAGCAAATGTCAAAGATGTCAAATGACAAATGTCACAATGCTAAATGTCAAAAATGAAAAGTGTCACCATGAAAAATGTCAAAAATGACAAATTTCAAGATGGCAAATGTCAAAACTGACAAATGTCACAATGCTAAATGTCAAAAATAATAAGTGTCACCATGAAAAATGTCAAAAATGACAAATTTCAAGATGGCAAATGTCCAAGATGTCAAATGACAAATGTAACAATGCTAAATGTCAAAAATGACAAATTTCAAGATGGCAAATGTCAAAGATGTCAAATGACAAATGTCACAATGCTAAATGTCAAAAATGAAAAGTGTCACCATGAAAAATGTCAAAATTGACAAATTTCAAGATGGCAAATGTCAAAGATGTCAAATGACAAATGTCACAATGCTAAATGTCAAAAATAAAAAGTGTCACCATAAAAAATGTCAAAAATAACAAATTTCAAGATGGCAAATGTCAAAGATGTCAAATGACAAATGTCACAATGCTAAATGTCAAAAATAAAAAGTGTCACCATGAAAAATGTCAAAAATGACAAATTTCAAGATGGCAAATGTCAAAACTGACAAATGTCACAATGCTAAATGTCAAAAATGATAAGTGTCACCATGAAAAATGTCAAAAATGACAAATTTCAAGATGGCAAATGTCCAAGATGTCAAATGACAAATGTCACAATGCTAAATGTCAAAAATGACAAATTTCAAGATGGCAAATGTCAAAGATGTCGAATATGACAAATGTCACAATGCTAAATGTCAAAAATAAAAAGTGTCACCATGAAAAATGTCAAAAATGACAAATTTCAAGATGGCAAATATCAAAGATGTCAAATGACAAATGTCACAATGCTAAATGTCAAAAATGACAAATTTCAAGATGGCAAATGTCAAAGATGTCAAATGACAAATGTCACAATGCTAAATGTCAAAAATGAAAAGTGTCACCATGAAAAATGTCAAAAATAACAAATTTCAAGATGGCAAATGTCAAAGATGTCAAATGACAAATGTCACAATGCTAAATGTCAAAAATGAAAAGTGTCACCATGAAAAATGTCAAAAATGACAAATTTCAAGATGGCAAATGTCAAAGATGTCAAATGACAAATGTCACAATGCTAAATGTCAAAAATGAAAAGTGTCACAATGAAAAATGTCAAAAATAACAAATTTCAAGATGGCAAATGTCAAAGATGTCAAATGACAAATGTCACAATGCTAAATGTCAAAAATGAAAAGTGTCACCATGAAAAATGTCAAAAATGACAAATTTCAAGATGGCAAATGTCAAAACTGACAAATGTCACAATGCTAAATGTCAAAAATGATAAGTGTCACCATGAAAAATGTCAAAAATGACAAATTTCAAGATGGCAAATGTCCAAGATGTCAAATGACAAATGTCACAATGCTAAATGTCAAAAATGACAAATTTCAAGATGGCAAATGTCAAAGATGTCAAATGACAAATGTCACAATGCTAAATGTCAAAAATGAAAAGTGTCACCATGAAAAATGTCAAAAATGACAAATTTCAAGATGGCAAATGTCAAAGATGTTAAATGACAAATGTCACAATGCTAAATATCACAAATGAAAAGTGTCACTATGAAAAATGTCAAAAATGACAAATTTCAACATGGCAAATGTCAAAGATGTCAAATGACAAATGTCACAATGCTAAATGTCAAAAATGAAAAGTGTCACCATAAAAAATGTCAAAAATAACAAATTTCAAGATGGCCAATGTCAAAGATGTCAAATGACAAATGTCAAAAATGAAAAGTGTCACCATGAAAAATGTCAAAAATGACAAATTTCAAGATGGCAAATGTCAAAACTGACAAATGTCACAATGCTAAATGTCAAAAATGATAAGTGTCACCATGAAAAATGTCAAAAATGACAAATTTCAAGATGGCAAATGTCCAAGATGTCAAATGACAAATGTCACAATGCTAAATGTCAAAAATGACAAATTTCAAGATGGCAAATGTCAAAGATGTCAAATGACAAATGTCACAATGCTAAATGTTAAAAATGAAAAGTGTCACCATGAAAAATGTCAAAAATGACAAATTTTAAGATAGCAAATGTCAAAGATGTCAAATGACAAATGTCACAATGCTAAATGTCAAAAACGAAAAGTGTCAAAAATGACAAATTTCAAGATGGCAAATGTCTAAGATGTCAAATGACAAATGTCACAATGCTAAATGTCAAAAATGAAAAGTGTCACCGTGAAAAATGTCAAAAATGACAAATTTCAAGATGGCAAATGGCAAAGATGTCAAATGACAAATGTCACAATGCTAAATGTCAAAAACGAAAAGTGTCAAAAATGACAAATTTCAAGGTGGCAAATGTCAAAGATGTCAAATGACACATGTCACAATGCTAAATGTCAAAAATGATAAGTGTCACCATGAAAAATCGCATAAATGACAAATTTCAAGATGGCAAATGTCCAAGATGTCAAATGACAAATGTCACAATGCTAAATGTCAAAAATGAAAAGTGTCACCATAAAAAATGTCAAAAATGACAAATTTTAAGATAGCAAATGTCAAAGATGTCAAATGACAAATGTCACAATGCTAAATGTCAAAAACGAAAAGTGTCAAAAATGACAAATTTCAAGATGGCAAATGTCTAAGATGTCAAATGACAAATGTCACAATGCTAAATGTCAAAAATGAAAAGTGTCACCGTGAAAAATGTCAAAAATGACAAATTTCAAGATGGCAAATGTCAAAGATGTCAAATGACAAATGTCACCATGCTAAATGTCAAAAATGAAAAGTGTCACCATAAAAAATGTCAAAATGACAAATTTCAAGATGGCAAATGTCAAAGATGTCAAATGACAAATGTCACAATGCTAAATGTCAAAAATGAAAAGTGTCCCCATGAAAAATGTCAATAATGACAAATTTCAAGATGGCAAATGTCAAAGATGTCAAATGACAAATGTCACAATGCTAAATGTCAAAAATGAAAAGTGTCACCATGAAAAATGTTAAAAATGACAAATTTCAAGATGGCAAATGTCAAAGATGTCGAATATGACAAATGTCACAATGCTAAATGTCAAAAATGAAAAGTGTCACCATGAAAAATGTCAAAAATGACAAATTTCAAGATGGCAAATGTCAAAGATGTCAAATGACAAATGTCACAATGCTAAATGTCAAAAATGAAAAGTGTCACCATGAAAAATGTCAAAAATAACAAGTTTCAAGATGGCAAATGTCAAAGATGTCAAATGACAAATGTCACAATGCTAAATGTCAAAAATGAAAAGTGTCACCATGAAAAATGTCAAAAATGACAAATTTCAAGATGGCAAATGTCAAAACTGACAAATGTCACGATGCTAAATGTCAAAAATAATAAGTGTCACCATGAAAAATGTGAAAAATGACAAATTTCAAGATGGCAAATGCCCAAGATGTCAAATGACAAATGTCACAATGCTAAATGTCAAAAATGACAAATTTCAAGATGGCAAATGTCAAAGATGTCAAATGACAAATGTCACAATGCTAAATGTCAAAAATGAAAAGTGTCACCATGAAAAATGTCAAAAATGACAAATTTCAAGATGGCAAATGTCAAAGATGTCAAATGACAAATGTCACAATGCTAAATGTCAAAAATAAAAAGTGTCACCATGAAAAATGTCAAAAATAACAAATTTCAAGATGGCAAATGTCAAAGATGTCAAATGACACATGTCACAATGCTAAATGTCAAAAATGAAAAGTGTCACCATGAAAAATGTCAAAAATGACAAATTTCAAGATGGCAAATGTAAAAACTGACAAATGTCACAATGCTAAATGTCAAAAATGATAAGTGTCACCATGAAAAATGTCAAAAATGACAGATTTCAAGATGGCAAATGTCCAAGATGTCAAATGACAAATGTCACAATGCTAAATGTCAAAAATGACAAATTTCAAGATGGCAAATGTCAAAGATGTCGAATATGACAAATGTCACAATGCTAAATGTCAGAAATAAAAAGTGTCACAATGAAAAATGTCAAAAATGACAAATTTCAAGATGGCAAATATCAAAGATGTCAAATGACAAATGTCACAATGCTAAATGTCAAAAATGACAAATTTCAAGATGGCAAATGTCAAAGATGTCAAATGACAAATGTCACAATGCTAAATGTCAAAAATGAAAAGTGTTACCATGAAAAATGTCAAAAATAACAAATTTCAAGATGGCAAATGTCAAAGATGTCAAATGACAAATGTCACAATGCTAAATGTCAAAAATGAAAAGTGTCACCATGAAAAATGTCAAAAATGACAAATTTCAAGATGGCAAATGTCAAAGATGTCAAATGACAAATGTCACAATGCTAAATGTCAAAAATGAAAAGTGTCACCATGAAAAATGTCAAAAATAACAAATTTCAAGATGGCAAATGTCAAAGATGTCAAATGACAAATGTCACAATGCTAAATGTCAAAAATGAAAAGTGTCACCATGAAAAATGTCAAAAATGACAAATTTCAAGATGGCAAATGTCAAAACTGACAAATGTCACAATGCCAAATGTCAAAAATGATAAGTGTCACCATGAAAAATGTCAAAAATGACAAATTTCAAGATGGCAAATGTCAAAGATGTCAAATGACAAATGTCACAATGCTAAATGTCAAAAATGAAAGGTGTCACCATGAAAAATGTCAAAAATGACAAATTTCAAGATGGCAAATATCAAAACTGACAAATGTCACAATGCTAAATGTCAAAAATGATAAGTGTCACCATGAAAAATGTCAAAAATGACAGATTTCAAGATGGCAAATGTCCAAGATGTCAAATGACAAATGTCACAATGCTAAGTGTCAAAAATGACAAATTTCAAGATGGCAAATGTCAAAGATGTCAAATGACAAATGTCACAATGCTAAATGTCAAAAATGAAAAGTGTCACCATGAAAAATGTCAAAAATGACAAATTTCAAGATGGCAAATGTCAAAGATGTCAAATGACAAATGTCACAATGCTAAATGTCAAAAATGAAAAGTGTCACCATGAAAAATGTCAAAAATAACAAATTTCAAGATGGCAAATGTCAAAGATGTCAAATGACAAATGTCACAATGCTAAATGTCAAAAATGATAAGAGTCACCATGAAAAATGTCAAAAATGACAAATTTCAAGATGGCAAATGTCAAAACTGACAAATGTCACAATGCTAAATGTCAAAAATGATAAGTGTCACCATGAAAAATGTCAAAAATGACAAATTTCAAGATGGAAAATGTCAAATATGTCAAATGACAAATGTCACAATGCTAAATGTCAAAAATGAAAAGTGTCAAAAATGACAAATTTCAAGATGGCAAATGTCTAAGATGTCAAATGACAAATGTCACAATGCTAAATGTCAAAAATGAAAAGTGTCACCGTAAAAAATGTCAAAAATGACAAATTTCAAAATGGCAAATGTCAAGATGTCAAATGACAAATGTCACAATGCTAAATGTCAAAAATGACAAATTTCAAGATGGCAAATGTCAAAGATGTCAAATGACAAATGTCACAATGCTAAATGTCAAAAATGAAAAGTGTTACCATGAAAAATGTCAAAAATAACAAATTTCAAGATGGCAAATGTCAAAGATGTCAAATGACAAATGTCACAATGCTAAATGTTAAAAATTAAAAGTGTCACCATGAAAAATGTCAAAAATGACAAATTTCAAGATGGCAAATGTCAAAGATGTCAAATGACAAATGTCACAATGCTAAATGTCAAAAATGAAAAGTGTCACCATGAAAAATGTCAAAAATAACAAATTTCAAGATGGCAAATGTCAAAGATGTCAAATGACAAATGTCACAATGCTAAATGTCAAAAATGAAAAGTGTCACCATGAAAAATGTCAAAAATGACAAATTTCAAGATGGCAAATGTCAAAACTGACAAATGTCACAATGCCAAATGTCAAAAATGATAAGTGTCACCATAAAAAATGTCAAAAATGACAAATTTTAAGATGGCAAATGTCCAAGATGTCAAATGACAAATGTCACAATGCTAAATGTCAAAAATGACAAATTTCAAGATGGCAAATATCAAAGATGTCAAATGACAAATGTCACAATGCTAAATGTCAAAAATGAAAAGTGTCACCATGAAAAATGTCAAAAATAACAAATTTCAAGATGGCAAATGTCAAAGATGTCAAATGACAAATGTCAAAAATGAAAAGTGTCACCATGAAAAATGTCAAAAATGACAAATTTCAAGATGGCAAATGTCAAAACTGACAAATGTCACAATGCTAAATGTCAAAAATGATAAGTGTCACCATGAAAAATGTCAAAAATGACAAATTTCAAGATGGCAAATGTCCAAGATGTCAAATGACAAATGTCACAATGCCAAATGTCAAAAATGACAAATTTCAAGATGGCAAATGTCAAAGATGTCAAATGACAAATGTCACAATGCTAAATGTCAAAAATGAAAAGTGTCACCATGAAAAATGTCAAAAATGACAAATTTCAAGATGGCAAATGTCAAAACTGACAAATGTTACAATGCTAAATGTCAAAAATGATAAGTGTCACCATGAAAAATGTCAAAAATGACAAATTTCAAGATGGCAAATGTCAAAACTGACAAATGTCACAATGCTAAATGTCAAAAATGATAAGTGTCACCATGAAAAATGTCAAAAATGACAAATTTCAAGATGGAAAATGTCAAATATGTCAAATGACAAATGTCACAATGCTAAATGTCAAAAATGAAAAGTGTCAAAAATGACAAATTTCAAGATGGCAAATGTCTAAGATGTCAAATAACAAATGTCACAATGCTAAATGTCAAAAATGAAAAGTGTCACCGTAAAAAATGTCAAAAATGACAAATTTCAAAATGGCAAATGTCAAGATGTCAAATGACAAATGTCACAATGCTAAATGTCAAAAATGAAAAGTGTCACCATGAAAAATGTCAAAAATGACAAATTTCAAGATGGCAAATGTCAAAGATGTCAAATGACAAATGTCACAATGCTAAATGTCAAAAATGAAAAGTGTCCCCATGAAAAACGTCAATAATGACAAATTTCAAGATGGCAAATGTCAAAGATGTCAAATGACAAATGTCACAATGCTAAATGTCAAAAATGATAAGAGTCACCATGAAAAATGTCAAAAATGACAAATTTCAAGATGGCAAATGTCAAAACTGACAAATGTCACAATGCTAAATGTCAAAAATGAAAAGTGTCACCATGAAAAATGTCAAAAATGACAAATTTCAAGATGGCAAATGTCAAAGATGTCGAATATGACAAATGTCACAATGCTAAATGTCAAAAATGAAAAGTGTCACCATGAAAAATGTCAAAAATGACAAATTTCAAGATGGCAAATATCAAAGATGTCAAATGACAAATGTCACAATGCTAAACGTCAAAAATGACAAATTTCAAGATGGCAAATGTCAAAGATGTCAAATGACAAATGTCACAGTGCTTAATGTCAAAAATAAAAAGTGTCACCATGAAAAATGACAAAAATGACAAATTTCAAGATGGCAAATGTCAAAGATGTCAAATGACAAATGTCAAAGATGTCAAATGACAAATGTCACAATGCTAAATGTCAAAAATGAAAAGTGTCGCCATGAAAAATGTCAAAAATAACAAATTTCAAGATGGCAAATGTCAAAGATGTCAAATGACAAATGTCACAATGCTAAATGTCAAAAATGACAAATTTCAAGATGGCAAATGTCAAAGATGTCAAATGACAAATGTCACAGTGCTTAATGTCAAAAATAAAAAGTGTCACCATGAAAAATGACAAAAATGACAAATTTCAAGATGGCAAATGTCAAAGATGTCAAATGACAAATGTCAAAGATGTCAAATGACAAATGTCACAATGCTAAATGTCAAAAATGAAAAGTGTCCCCATGAAAAACGTCAATAATGACAAATTTCAAGATGGCAAATGTCAAAGATGTCAAATGACAAATGTCACAATGCTAAATGTCAAAAATGATAAGAGTCACCATGAAAAATGTCAAAAATGACAAATTTCAAGATGGCAAATGTCAAAACTGACAAATGTCACAATGCTAAATGTCAAAAATGAAAAGTGTCACCATGAAAAATGTCAAAAATGACAAATTTCAAGATGGCAAATGTCAAAGATGTCGAATATGACAAATGTCACAATGCTAAATGTCAAAAATGAAAAGTGTCACCATGAAAAATGTCAAAAATGACAAATTTCAAGATGGCAAATATCAAAGATGTCAAATGACAAATGTCACAATGCTAAACGTCAAAAATGACAAATTTCAAGATGGCAAATGTCAAAGATGTCAAATGACAAATGTCACAGTGCTTAATGTCAAAAATAAAAAGTGTCACCATGAAAAATGACAAAAATGACAAATTTCAAGATGGCAAATGTCAAAGATGTCAAATGACAAATGTCAAAGATGTCAAATGACAAATGTCACAATGCTAAATGTCAAAAATGAAAAGTGTCGCCATGAAAAATGTCAAAAATAACAAATTTCAAGATGGCAAATGTCAAAGATGTCAAATGACAAATGTCACAATGCTAAATGTCAAAAATGAAAAGTGTCACCATGAAAAATGTCAAAAATAACAAATTTCAAGATGGCAAATGTCAAAGATGTCAAATGACAAATGTCACAATGCTAAATGTCAAAAATGAAAAGTGTCACCATGAAAAATGTCAAAAATAACAAATTTCAAGATGGCAAATGTCAAAGATGTCAAATGACAAATGTCACAATGCTAAATGTCAAAAATGAAAAGTGTCACCATGAAAAATGTCAAAATTGACAAATTTCAAGATGGCAAATGTCAAAACTGACAAATGTCACAATGCTAAATGTCAAAAATAATAAGTGTCACCATGAAAAATGTCAAAAAGGACAAATTTCAAGATGGCAAATGTCCAAGATGTCAAATGACAAATGTCACAATGCTAAATGTCAAAAATGACAAATTTCAAGATGGCAAATGTCAAAGATGTCAAATGACAAATGTCACAATGCTAAATGTCAAAAATGAAAAGTGTCACCATGAAAAATGTCAAAAATGACAAATTTCAAGATGGCAAATGTCAAAGATGTCAAATGACAAATGTCACAATGCTAAATGTCAAAAATAAAAAGTGTCACCATGAAAAATGTCAAAAATAACAAATTTCAAGATGGCAAATGTCAAAGATGTCAAATGACAAATGTCAAAAATGAAAAGTGTCACCATGAAAAATGTCAAAAATGACAAATTTCAAGATGGCAAATGTCAAAACTGACAAATGTCACAATGCTAAATGTCAAAAATGACGGATTTCAAGATGGCAAATGTCCAAGATGTCAAATGACAAATGTCACAATGCTAAATGTCAAAAATGAAAAGTGTCACCATGAAAAATGTCAAAAATGACAAATTTCAAGATGGCAAATGTCAAAGATGTCAAATGACAAATGTCACAATGCTAAATGTCAAAAATGTGTCACCATGAAAAATGTCAAAAATGACAAATTTCAAGATGGCAAATGTCAAAGATGTCAAATGACAAATGTCACAATGCTAAATGTCAAAAATGAAAAGTGTCACCATGAAAAATGTCAAAAATGACAAATTTCAAGATGGCAAATATAGATAGATAGTTTATTGAAAATTGAAAATAGGAATTCCTAATATACATATCATATAAAAAAATACAAAAATTTATATATATAGATAACAATAGAATAGAATAGAATAGAATAATATCGTTCATCTAAAATTACACAATTTAAAATATAAAAAACATCATTATTATAATTAAAGGTAAAAATTTACACATAACTATTAAAATAAAAATAATTTTTTAAAAGTACCTATCGTACATTGAGTTTAATATGTTTCAACAAATTACTTTTAAACACATATATATTTTCTGACAATTTTACATTATTGGGTAGATTATTATATTGATCAAAACCTTTGTAAATTAAAATTTTCATTGTTCTGCTCAGATTCTGCCTTGGTATATATAAGTTGGCATTATTCCTAGTGTTATAATTGTGTATTTCATTTTGAAATCGAATCAATTCATTAAAATATAGAGGTCCTAAATTATGCAACATTTTATATATAAATACCATGGTCATGTAGAGAAGTCTGTTTTTCACAGAAAGCCATTCAAGAGCAGACAACATAAAATTTATTGGAGTGTAACGGTTGCATCTCAAAATTATCCGCATTGCCCTGTTTTGTAATTTCTGCAAAACATTCAATTTATTAAAATCATAGGAAAACAATATACTGGCACAATAATCAAAATGTGGCTTAATGATTGTATTAAAAACAGTAATTCTGGATTGCATAGAAAGATCTTGGGACACTCTAGAAAAGAAAAACATTTTTTTAGCTATTTTTTTCTAAATATACTCAAAATGAGCATTAAAATTTAAATGATTATCCACAATGAAGCCTAGATATTTTGCCTGCGAGACAATTTCAATTCTTTCCCCATCCACTGTTAAATTTATTTGATCTATATTTAGATTTTTATACTTATGAGGTGTTGAAATAATAAGGGCTTTAGTTTTTTCAACGTTTAACTTTAACTTATTTATCTTTAAGTACGAAGCAATATTATTTAGAGAGTCGTTCATTTTGTTCAATGCTATATTTAAGTCATTGTCACTAATAAACAGCAAAGTGTCGTCCGCAAATAAATGAATCTGTAATGAATCACAATGATGACAGTTATTGATATCATTTATATAAATTAAGAACAATAGAGGACCCAAGATACTTCCCTGCGGTACTCCATGTATAACAGTTTTACTTGATGAACTAGTGTTTCCAATTTTTGTTATTTGTGTTCTGTCTTTTAAATATTCTGTAAACCATTTTAATACATTTCCACAAATCCCATACTGTTCCAGTTTTTTTAGCAAAATAGATCTGTCAATAGTTTCAAAAGCTCTTTTCAAATCTAAAAGCACTACTACGGTGTACAGACCATTATCTAAATTCTGCTTCCAGTGTATTAAATTATATTGAAGTGCCGTTTCACAACTATGTTTTGTTCTAAATCCTGACTGTTTAACAAACAAAAGATTATTTAAATCGAAATAATTAAGCAACTGTTTGTATACTACACTCTCGAGTAATTTTTCCAAACTAGGTAAACTATTGACAG
This sequence comes from Altica lythri, assembly GCA_964028335.1. Lineage (NCBI taxonomy): Eukaryota > Metazoa > Arthropoda > Insecta > Coleoptera > Chrysomelidae > Altica > Altica lythri. The sequence goes on along the minus strand of OZ034800.1, from coordinate 42,992,793 downwards.
GTCTAAATTCCCAAGACTGAACTGTGTTTGCTACTTTTTCAATGGGTGTTATTACACTAGTCTTTAAAGAACTTGGAAAAGTGCCATATTCAAGAGATGAATTTATAAAATGCAACCAAACATTCCCTATCACTACAAAACATGATTTTATAATTTTAGCATTTAGTACATCAAGTTTAGAACCCTTATTTTCATCTAATTGCCGAATAAACTGCCTAAGTTCCTGTAAGCTAATCAAATCAAAGTTATCAAAAATAGCATCTGTATACCTTTCATGATTATTAATACTATTTTGATTATCAATATTATCAACAATATCGTTTATGCTTTCTAAGAAGTATTCATTAAAAGACTCAGAAATTTCGTGTTCATTTTTTATCATTTTTATAGAGCCATTTACATTAAATTTAATGCCATTTAGAAAATTAACATTCATATGTTTAGGATTTATTAACTTTTTTAAAGTTTTCCACATCAAATAAGGGTCGGCCTTATGTTTATCAATGTGGTCAATGAAATATTGCTGTTTTTTTAACTTTAAATTATTAACCACGTCATTTCTCAGTCGTTTGTAATTCTGCCAACTAACTTCATCCCTATTTATTTTAAATAATTTATATGCTTGGTCTCTTTCTTTACTTAGCTGTTTAATATAGTTATCATACCATGGAATATCATTTGATGTGCAATATATTGTCCGAATTGGTGCAAAATCATTTATAATGTTTTCGAATTTTTTAAACAAATCATCATATAACACATTTACATCTGAGCAGTTCAACAAAAAGTTTGTATTCAACAATTTTATATTTATTTTATGTAACTTATCTTCATCAAGAATTCTTATTGTTTTCTGGACAGAATATTTAAAACTATTATTAACATTTTTTAAATTAACGGAAACTACTGAATGATCTGTAAGTTTTGGAATATCATGAACCATAACGATTAAGTCGTCAAAATTTGATACAACATAATCTACCAACGTTTTACTAGTATCAGTAACTCGTGTATAAGACTGAACACATTGTGTGAGGCCAAATATTTCAAATAGTCTTTTTATTTTTAAAGAATAAAATTCATTTGATAAGTAATCTAAGTTAAAATCACCGATAAGTAAACATTTTGATCTACAAAATATATCATCAATAATATTCTCAAGATCATCCAAAAATGTAGCATCACTTGAACTGGGTGAATGATATAAGCATCTCATGAGTATTTTATTTTCGGAATATTCAATTTTTATTATTTTACACCAATAATTGGCTTCAAGCACAAATGTCTTATATACACTATATGAAACATTTTTTCTTACATATAACAAAACACCTCCCGTATGCCTTGATTTGGAGTCACATCTAATAATTGCGTAGTTGCTGATTTCTAGCTCGAAATTTTCTATATCCGAAGTGGTTCTTGATTCACTAAGCAATAACACTGCTGGATTATAACAAATTAAAGTGGCTATGATTTGAGATTTATGTGCTAAGAAACTTTGTGTATTTAAATAGAGAAAGTCAGTATCATATTGTATATTAGGAATCTTTTCTAGTTTAAAGGTTGAGTAGATCTTGTTACTATAGTAGGACGATTATTTATGTATCTTATTGTTTTTGTTTGATCTCCCTCCGCTTGCAATTCATCTAACTTTCCTTTAATGTATTTATAATATTCTTGTTGTTTTCTTGTTTGATCTGCAAATACAATTACACTTGGAACTGTTATATTTTTCTTGTTTTTTAATACTTTTATAACATCATCTTTATTTTTTAAAGTAACTTTTAACAGTCTATTTTTTGTCTCCGAATATCTACCAATTCTAGACACTTTCATTTCATTTAGATCAACATCAATTGCATTCAAAATGTTTGTTACTTTTTGCTTATCTTCAATCAACCTGTTTTCTCTTGTAGTTTGATTTGGTTCTTTAACATTTTTTATTATTATATTGGACAATCTTTTTTCTCTTTCCATTACTTCAGCAATAATATCTTCATAAACAATCGGCGAGATTTCTTGATTTCCAATCTTAATTGAATCTATGCTGGTCTTTAGGCTACTAATATCACTTTTTAAACTTTTTATGTCATTAACTAAAACAGACATTGGACTTTCTTCATTTTCACATTCATCACAATAATACTTAACTCTTCTTTTTCTTAGGAGGAAACATCTAAATTCTGTTTCAGAAACATCACTGCATTTCTTACAAAATTCATTTTTGCACGTATCACATGTTACATACTCTTTTAAATTTTCCAAAGGACATTAGAACATTTTACTGGCATTTTTATTAATTAATAATATTCAATATATTTATGAACGCCACTGGTATACTTAACACTAATAATGTTTGGATTTCTTGTTATCACCTTAATGAGTTCCAGTTTTTATTTTATTTTTTTTAATAGACCAGAAAATTTGCACTTAACTTTTAATTTAGCTACTTTCTTCTATTCATTATTCACTAAAAATCAAAATTCCTTGGAAAATAATGTTTCTGTAATGTTCAGCACTCTTTTAACTTTATGTAGGTACTAAATTTATATATTATTTCACTGTTTTTCCATCTAAAAATGGATCGTAATACAGAGAACACAAAGCACAGTAACAACACGAAACGTTCGACAAAGATGTCAAATGACAAATGTCACAATGCTAAATGTCAAAAATGACAAATTTCAAGATGGCAAATGTCAAAGATGTCAAATGACAAATGTCACAATGCTAAATGTCAAAAATGAAAAGTGTCACCATGAAAAATGTCAAAAATAACAAATTTCAAGATGGCAAATGTCAAAGATGTCAAATGACAAATGTCACAATGCTAAATGTCAAAAATGAAAAGTGTCACCATGAAAAATGTCAAAAATGACAAATTTTAAGATGGCAAATGTCAAAGATGTCAAATGACGAATGTCACAATGCTAAATGTCAAAAATGAAAAGTGTCACCATGAAAAATGTCAAAAATAACAAATTTCAAGATGGCAAATGTCAAAGATGTCAAATGACAAATGTCACAATGCTAAATGTTAAAAATGAAAAGTGTCACCATGAAAAATGTCAAAAATGACAAATTTCAAGATGGCAAATGTCAAAACTGACAAATGTCACAATGCTAAATGTCAAAAATGATAAGTGTCACCATGAAAAATGTCAAAAATGACAAATTTCAAGATGGCAAATGTCCAAGATGTCAAATGACAAATGTCACAATGCTAAATGTCAAAAATGACAAATTTCAAGATGGCAAATGTCAAAGATGTCAAATGACAAATGTCACAATGCTAAATGTCAAAAATGAAAAGTGTCACCATGAAAAATGTCAAAAATGACAAATTTCAAGATGGCAAATGTCAAAGATGTCAAATGACAAATGTCACAATGCTAAATGTCAAAAATGAAAAGTGTCACCCTGAAAAATGTCAAAAATAACAAATTTCAAGATGGCAAATGTCAAAGATGTCAAATGACAAATGTCACAATGCTAAATGTCAAAAATGAAAAGTGTCACCATGAAAAATGTCAAAAATGACAAATTTCAAGATGGCAAATGTCAAAGATGTCAAATGACAAATGTCAAAAATGAAAAGTGTCACCATGAAAAATGTCAAAAATGACAAATTTCAAGATGGCAAATGTCAAAACTGACAAATGTCACAATGCTAAATGTCAAAAATGATAAGTGTCACCATGAAAAATGTCAAAAATGACAAATTTCAAGATGGCAAATGTCCAAGATGTCAAATGACAAATGTCACAATGCTAAATGTCAAAAATGACAAATTTCAAGATGGCAAATGTCAAAGATGTCAAATGACAAATGTCACAATGCTAAATGTCAAAAATGAAAAGTGTCACCATGAAAAATGTCAAAAATGACAAATTTCAAGATGGCAAATGTCAAAACTCACAAATGTCACAATGCTAAATGTCAAAAATGATAAGTGTCACCATGAAAAATGTCAAAAATGACAAATTTCAAGATGGCAAATGTCAAAACTGACAAATGTCACAATGCTAAATGTCAAAAATGATAAGTGTCACCATGAAAAATGTCAAAAATGACAAGTTTCAAGATGGCAAATGTCAAAGATGTCAAATGACAAATGTCACAATGCTAAATGTCAAAAATGAAAAGTGTCAAAAATGACAAATTTCAAGATGGCAAATGTCTAAGATGTCAAATGACAAATGTCACAATGCTAAATGTCAAAAATGAAAAGTGTCACCGTAAAAAATGTCAAAAATGACAAATTTCAAAATGGCAAATGTCAAGATGTCAAATGACAAATGTCACAATGCTAAATGTCAAAAATGAAAAGTGTCACCATGAAAAATGTCAAAAATGACAAATTTCAAGATGGCAAATGTCAAAGATGTCAAATGACAAATGTCACAATGCTAAATGTCAAAAATGAAAAGTGTCCCCATGAAAAACGTCAATAATGACAAATTTCAAGATGGCAAATGTCAAAGATGTCAAATGACAAATGTCACAATGCTAAATGTCAAAAATGAAAAGTGTCACCATGAAAAATGTCAAAAATGACAAATTTCAAGATGGCAAATGTCAAAGATGTCGAATATGACAAATGTCACAATGCTAAATGTCAAAAATGAAAAGTGTCACCATGAAAAATGTTAAAAATGACAAATTTCAAGATGGCAAATGTCAAAGATGTCAAATGACAAATGTCACAATGCTAAATGTCAAAAATGAAAAGTGTCACCATGAAAAATGTCAAAAATGACAAATTTCAAGATGGCAAATATCAAAGATGTCAAATGACAAATGTCACAATGCTAAATGTCAAAAATGACAAATTTCAAGATGGCAAATGTTAAAGATGTCAAATGACAAATGTCACAGTGCTTAATGTCAAAAATGAAAAGTGTCACCATGAAAAATGACAAAAATGACAAATTTCAAGATGGCAAATGTCAAAGATGTCAAATGACAAATGTTAAAGATGTCAAATGACAAATGTCACAATGCTAAATGTCAAAAATGAAAAGTGTCACCATGAAAAATGTCAAAAATAACAAATTTCAAGATGGCAAATGTCAAAGATGTCAAATGACAAATGTCACAATGCTAAATGTCAAAAATGAAAAGTGTCACCATGAAAAATGTCAAAAATAACAAATTTCAAGATGGCAAATGTCAAAGATGTCAAATGACAAATGTCACAATACTAAATGTCAAAAATGAAAAGTGTCACCATGAAAAATGTCAAAAATAACAAATTTCAAGATGGCAAATGTCAAAGATGTCAAATGACAAATGTCACAATGCTAAATGTCAAAAATGAAAAGTGTCACCATGATAAATGTCAAAAATGACCAATTTCAAGATGGCAAATGTCAAAACTGACAAATGTCACAATGCTAAATGTCAAAAATAATAAGTGTCACCATGAAAAATGTCAAAAATGACAAATTTCAAGATGGCAAATGTCAAAGATGTCAAATGACAAATGTCACAATGCTAAATGTCAAAAATGAAAAGTGTTACCATGAAAAATGTCAAAAATGACAAATTTCAAGATGGCAAATGTCAAAGATGTCAAATGACAAATGTCACAATGCTAAATGTCAAAAATAAAAAGTGTCACCATGAAAAATGTCAAAAATAACAAATTTCAAGATGGCAAATGTCAAAGATGTCAAATGACAAATGTCACAATGCTAAATGTCAAAAATGAAAAGTGTCACCATGAAAAATGTCAAAAATGACAAATTTCAAGATGGCAAATGTCAAAACTGACAAATGTCACAATGCTAAATGTCAAAAATGATAAGTGTCACCATGAAAAATGTCAAAAATGACGGATTTCAAGATGGCAAATGTCCAAGATGTCAAATGACAAATGTCACAATGCTAAATGTCAAAAATGACAAATTTCAAGATGGCAAATGTCAAAGATGTCGAATATGACAAATGTCACAATGCTAAATGTCAAAAATAAAAAGTGTCACCATGAAAAATGTCAAAAATGACAAATTTCAAGATGGCAAATATCAAAGATGTCAAATGACAAATGTCACAATGCTAAATGTCAAAAATGACAAATTTCAAGATGGCAAATGACAAAGATGTCAAATGACAAATGTCACAATGCTAAATGTCAAAAATGAAAAGTGTCACCATGAAAAATGTCAAAAATAACAAATTTCAAGATGGCAAATGTCAAAGATGTCAAATGACAAATGTCACAATGCTAAATGTCAAAAATGAAAAGTGTCACCATGAAAAATGTCAAAAATGACAAATTTCAAGATGGCAAATGTCAAAGATGTCAAATGACAAATGTCACAATGCTAAATGTCAAAAATGAAAAGTGTCACCATGAAAAATGTCAAAAATAACAAATTTCAAGATGGCAAATGTCAAAGATGTCTAATGACAAATGTCACAATGCTAAATGTCAAAAATGAAAAGTGTCACCATGAAAAATGTCAAAAGTGACAAATTTCAAGATGGCAAATGTCAAAACTGACAAATGTCACAATGCTAAATGTCAAAAATGATAAGTGTCACCATGAAAAATTTCAAAAATGACAAATTTCAAGATGGCAAATGTCCAAGATGTCAAATGACAAATGTCACAATGCTAAATGTCAAAAATGACAAATTTCAAGATGGCAAATGTCAAAGATGTCAAATGACAAATGTCACAATGCTAAATGTCAAAAATGAAAAGTGTCACCATGAAAAATGTCAAAAATGACAAATTTCAAGATGGCAAATGTCAAAGATGTTAAATGACAAATGTCACAATGCTAAATATCACAAATGAAAAGTGTCACCATGAAAAATGTCAAAAATGACAAATTTCAAGATGGCAAATGTCAACGATGTCAAATGACAAATGTCACAATGCTAAATGTCAAAAATGAAAAGTGTCACCATAAAAAATGTCAAAAATAACAAATTTCAAGATGGCAAATGTCAAAGATGTCAAATGACAAATGTCAAAAATGAAAAGTGTCACCATGAAAAATGTCAAAAATGACAAATTTCAAGATGGCAAATGTCAAAACTGACAAATGTCACAATGCTAAATGTCAAAAATGATAAGTGTCACCATGAAAAAGGTCAAAAATGACAAATTTCAAGATGGCAAATGTCCAAGATGTCAAATGACAAATGTCACAATGCTAAATGTCAAAAAAGACAAATTTCAAGATGGCAAATGTCAAAGATGTCAAATGACAAATGTCACAATGCTAAATGTCAAAAATGAAAAGTGTCACCATGAAAAATGTCAAAAATGACAAATTTCAAGATGGCAAATGTCAAAGATGTCAAATGACAAATGTCACAATGCTAAATGTCAAAAATTAAAAGTGTCACCATGAAAAATGTCAAAAATGACAAATTTCAAGATGGCAAATGTCAAAACTGACAAATGTCACAATGCTAAATGTCAAAAATGATAAGTGTCACCATGAAAAATGTCAAAAATGACAAATTTCAAGATGGCAAATGTCCAAGATGTCAAATGACAAATGTCACAATGCTAAATGTCAAAAATGAAAAGTGTCACCATAAAAAATGTCAAAATGACAAATTTCAAGATGGCAAATGTCAAAGATGTCAAATGACAAATGTCACAATGCTAAATGTCAAAAATGAAAAGTGTCCCCATGAAAAACTTCAATAATGACAAATTTCAAGATGGCAAATGTCAAAGATGTCAAATGACAAATGTCACAATGCTAAATGTCAAAAATGAAAAGTGTCACCATGAAAAATGTTAAAAATGACAAATTTCAAGATGGCAAATGTCAAAGATGTCGAATATGACAAATGTCACAATGCTAAATGTCAAAAATGAAAAGTGTCACCATGAAAAATGTCAAAAATGACAAATTTCGAGATGGCAAATGTCAAAGATGTCAAATGACAAATGTCACAATGCTAAATGTTAAAAATGAAAAGTGTCACCATGAAAAATGTCAAAAATGACAAATTTCAAGATAGCAAATGTCAAAGATGTCAAATGACAAATGTCACAATGCTAAATGTCAAAAATAAAAAGTGTCACCATGAAAAATGTCAAAAATAACAAATTTCAAGATGCAAATGTCAAAGATGTCAAATGACAAATGTCACAATGCTAAATGTCAAAAATGAAAAGTGTCACCATGAAAAATGTCAAAAATGACAAATTTCAAGATGGCAAATGTCAAAGATGTCAAATGACAAATGTCACAATGCTAAATGTCAAAAATGAAAAGTGTCACCATGAAAAATGTCAAAAATAACAAATTTCAAGATTGCAAATGTCAAAGATGTCGAATGAGAAATGTCACAATGCTAAATGTCAAAAATGAAAAGTGTCACCATAAAAAATGTCAAAAATGACAAATTTCAAGATGGCAAATGTCAAAACTGACAAATGTCACAATGCTAAATGTCAAAAATGATAAGTGTCACCATGAAAAATGTCAAAAATGACAAATTTCAAGATGGCAAATGTCCAAGATGTCAAATGACAAATGTCACAATGCTAAATGTCAAAAATGACAAATGTCAAAGATGTCAAATGACAAATGTCACAATGCTAAATGTCAAAAATGACAAATGTCAAAGATGTCAAATGACAAATGTCACAATGCTAAATGTCAAAAATGAAAAGTGTCACCATGAAAAATGTCAAAAATGACAAATTTCAAGATGGCAAATGTCAAAGATATCAAATGACAAATGTCACAATGCTAAATGTCAAAAATGAGAAGTGTCACCATGAAAAATGTCAAAAATAACAAATTTTAAGATGGCAAATGTCAAATGACAAATGTCACAATGCTAAATGTCAAGAATGAAAAGTGTCACCATGAAAAATGTCAAAAATGACAAATTTCAAGATGGCAAATGTCAAAACTGACAAATGTCACAATGCTAAATGTCAAAAATGATAAGTGTCACCATGAAAAATGTCAAAAATGACAAATTTCAAGATGGTAAATGTCCAAGATGTCAAATGAGAAATGTCACAATGCTAAATGTCAAAAATGACAAATTTCAAAATGGCAAATGTCAAAGATGTCGAATATGACAAATGTCACTATGCTAAATGTCAAAAATGAAAAAAGTCACCATGAAAAATGTCAAAAATGACAAACTTCAAGATGGCAAATATCAAAGATGTCAAATGACAAATGTCACAATGCTTACTGTCAAAAATGACAAATTTCAAGATGGCAAATATCAAAGATGTCAAATGACAAATGTCACAATGCTTACTGTCAAAAATAACAAATTTCAAGATGGCAAATGTCAAAGATGTCAAATGACAAATGTCACAATGCTAAATGTCAAAAATGAAAAGTGTCACCATGAAAAATGTCAAAAATGACAAATTTCAAGATGGCAAATGTCAAAGATGTCAAATGACAAATGTCACAATGCTAAATGTCAAAAATGAAAAGTGTCATCATGAAAAATGTCAAAAATAACAAATTTCAAGATGCCAAATGTCAAAGATGTCAAATGACAAATGTCACAACGCTAAATGTCAAAAATGAAAAGTGTCACCATGAAAAAATTCAAAAATGACAAATTTTAAGATGGCAAATATCAAAGATGTCAAATGACAAATGTCACAATGCTAAATGTCAAAAATGAAAAGTGTCACCATGAAAAATGTCAAAAATAACAAATTTCAAGATGGCAAATGTCAAAGATGTCAAATGACAAATGTCACAATGCTAAATGTCAAAAATGAAAAGTGTCACCATGAAAAATGTCAAAAATGACAAATTTCAAGATGGCAAATGTCAAAACTGACAAATGTCACAATGCTAAATGTCAAAAATGATAAGTGTCACCATGAAAATCGTCAAAAATGACAAATTTCAAGATAACAAATGTCCAAGATGTCAAATGACAAATGTCACAATGCTAAATGTCAAAAATGACAAATTTCAAGATGGCAAATGTCAAAGATGTCAAATGATAAATGTTACAATGCTAAATGTCAAAAATGAAAAGTGTCACCATGAAAAATATCAAAAATGACAAATTTCAAGATGGCAAATGTCAAAGATGTCAAATGACAAATGTCACAATGCTAAATGTCAAAAATGAAAAGTGTCACCATGAAAAATGTCAAAAATAACAAATTTCAAGATGGCAAATGTCAAAGATGTCAAATGACAAATGTCACAATGCTAAATGTCAAAAATGAAAAGTGTCACCATGAAAAATGTCAAAAATGACAAATTTCAAGATGGCAAATGTCAAAGATGTCAAATGACAAATGTCACAATGCTAAATGTCAAAAATGAAAAGTGTCACCATGAAAAAAGTCAAAAATGACAAATTTCAAGATGGCAAATATCAAAGATGTCAAATGACAAATGTCACAATGCTAAATGTCAAAAATGAAAAGTGTCACCATGAAAAATGTCAAAAATGACAAATTTCAAGATGGCAAATGTCCAAGATGTCAAATGACAAATGTCACAATGCTAAATTTCAAAAATGAGAAATTTCAAGATGGCAAATGTCAAAGATGTCAAATGACAAATGTCACAATGCTAAATGTTATAAATGAAAAGTGTCACCATGAAAAATGTCAAAAATGACAAATTTCAAGATGGCAAATGTCAAAGATGTCAAATGACAAATGTCACAATGCTAAATGTCAAAAATGAAAAGTGTCACCATGAAAAATGTCAAAAATAACAAATTTCAAGATGGCAAATGTCAAAGATGTCACATGACAAATGTCACAATGCTAAATGTCAAAAATGAAAAGTGTCACCATGAAAAATGTCAAAAATGACAAATTTCAAGATGGCAAATGTCAAAGATGTCAAATGACAAATGTCACAATGCTAAATGTCAAAAATAAAAAGTCTCACCATGAAAAATGTCAAAAATGACAAATTTCAAGATGGCAAATGTCAAAGATGACAAATGTCACAATGCTAAATGTCAAAAATGAAAAGTGTCACCATGAAAAATGTCAAAAATGACAAATTTCAAGATGGCAAATGTCAAAACTGACAAATGTCACAATGCTAAATGTCAAAAATGATAAGTGTCACCATGAAAAATGTTAAAAATGACAAATTTCAAGATGGCAAATGTCCAAGATGTCAAATGACAAATGTCACAATGCTAAATGTCAAAAATGAAAAGTGTCACCATGAAAAATGTCAAAAATGACAAATTTTAAGATGGCAAATGTCAAAACTGACAAATGTCACAATGCTAAATGTCAAAAATGATAAGTGTCACCATGAAAAATGTCAAAAATGACAAATTTCAAGATGGCAAATGTCCAAGATGTCAAATGACAAATGTCACAATGCTAAATGTCAAAAATGACAAATTTCAATATGGCAAATGTCCAAGATGTCAAATGACAAATGTCACAATGCTAAATGTCAAAAATGAAAAGTGTCACAATGAAAAATGTCAAAAATGACAAATTTCAAGATGGCAAATGTCAAAGATGTCAAATGACAAATGTCACAATGCTAAATGTCAAAAATGAAAAGTGTCACCCTGAAAAATGTCAAAAATAACAAATTTCAAGATGGCAAATGTCAAAGATGTCAAATGACAAATGTCACAATGCTAAATGTCAAAAATGAAAAGTGTCACCATGAAAAATATCAAAAATGACAAATTTCAAGATGGCAAATGTCAAAGATGTCAAATGACAAATGTCACAATGCTAAATGTCAAAAATGACAAATTTTAAGATGGCAAATGTCAAAGATGTCAAATGACAAATGTCACAATGCTAAATGTCAAAAATGAAAAGTGTCACCATGAAAAATGTCAAAAATGACAAATTTCAAGATGGCAAATGTCCAAGATGTCAAATGACAAATGTCACAATGCTAAATGTCAAAAATGACAAATTTCAAGATGGCAAATGTCAAAGATGTCAAATGACAAATGTCACAATGCTAAATGTCAAAAATGAAAAGTATCACCATGAAAAATGTCAAAAATGACAAATTTCAAGATGGCAAATGTCAAAGATGTTAAATGACAAATGTCACAATGCTAAATATCACAAATGAAAAGTGTCACCATGAAAAATGTCAAAAATGACAAATTTCAAGATGGCAAATGTCAAAGATGTTAAATGACAAATGTCACAATGCTAAATATCACAAATGAAAAGTGTCACCATGAAAAATGTCAAAAATGACAAACTTCAAGATGGCAAATGTCAAAGATGTCAAATGACAAATGTCACAATGCTAAATGTCAAAAATGAAAAGTGTCACCATAAAAAATGTCAAAAATAACAAATTTCAAGATGGCAAATGTCAAAGATGTCAAATGACAAATGTCACAATGCTAAATGTCAAAAATGAAAAGTGTCACCATAAAAAATGTCAAAAATAACAAATTTCAAGATGGCAAATGTCAAAGATGTCAAATGACAAATGACAAATGTCAAAAATGAAAAGTGTCACCATAAAAAATGTCAAAAATGACAAATTTCAAGATGGCAAATGTCAAAACTGATAAATGTCACAATGCTAAATGTCAAAAATGATAAGTGTCACCATGAAAAATGTCAAAAATGACAAATTTCAAGATGGCAAATGTCCAAGATGTCAAATGACAAATGTCACAATGCAAAATGTCAAAAATGACAAATTTCAAGATGGCAAATGTCAAAGATGTCAAATGACAAATGTCACAATGCTAAATGTCAAAAATGAAAAGTGTCACCATGAAAAATGTCATAAATGACAAATTTTAAGATGGCAAATGTCAAAGATGTTAAATGACAAATGTCACAATGCTAAATATCACAAATGAAAAGTGTCACCATGAAAAATGTCAAAAATGACAAATTTCAAGATGGCAAATGTCAAAGATGTCAAATGACAAATGTCACAATGCTAAATGTCAAAAATCAAAAGTGTCACCATAAAAAATGTCAAAAATAACAAATTTCAAGATGGCAAATGTCAAAGATGTCAAATGACAAATGTCAAAAATGAAAAGTGTCACCATGAAAAATGTCAAAAATGACAAATTTCAAGATGGCAAATGTCAAAACTGACAAATGTCACAATGCTAAATGTCAAAAATGATAAGTGTCACCATGAAAAATGTTAAAAATGACAAATTTCAAGATGGCAAATGTCCAAGATGTCAAATGACAAATGTCACAATGCTAAATGTCAAAAATGACAAATTTCAAGATGGCAAATGTCAAAGATGTCAAATGACAAATGTCACAATGCTAAATGTCAAAAATGAAAAGTGTCACCATGAAAAATGTCAAAAATGACAAATTTCAAGATGGTAAATGTCAAAGATGTCAAATGTCACAATGCTAAATGTCAAAAATGAAAAGTGTCACCATGAAAAATGTCAAAAATGACAAATTTCAAGATGGCAAATGTCAAAACTGACAAATGTCACAATGCTAAATGTCAAAAATGATAAGTGTCACCATGAAAAATGTTAAAAATGACAAATTTCAAGATGGCAAATGTCCAAGATGTCAAATGACAAATGTCACAATGCTAAATGTCAAAAATGAAAAGTGTCACCATGAAAAATGTCAAAAATGACAAATTTTAAGATGGCAAATGTCAAAACTGACAAATGTCACAATGCTAAATGTCAAAAATGATAAGTGTCACCATGAAAAATGTCAAAAATGACAAATTTCAAGATGGCAAATGTCCAAGATGTCAAATGACAAATGTCACAATGCTAAATGTCAAAAATGACAAATTTCAATATGGCAAATGTCCAAGATGTCAAATGACAAATGTCACAATGCTAAATGTCAAAAATGAAAAGTGTCACAATGAAAAATGTCAAAAATGACAAATTTCAAGATGGCAAATGTCAAAGATGTCAAATGACAAATGTCACAATGCTAAATGTCAAAAATGAAAAGTGTCACCCTGAAAAATGTCAAAAATAACAAATTTCAAGATGGCAAATGTCAAAGATGTCAAATGACAAATGTCACAATGCTAAATGTCAAAAATGAAAAGTGTCACCATGAAAAATGTCAAAAATGACAAATTTCAAGATGGCAAATGTCAAAGATGTCAAATGACAAATGTCACAATGCTAAATGTCAAAAATGACAAATTTTAAGATGGCAAATGTCAAAGATGTCAAATGACAAATGTCACAATGCTAAATGTCAAAAATGAAAAGTGTCACCATGAAAAATGTCAAAAATGACAAATTTCAAGATGGCAAATGTCCAAGATGTCAAATGACAAATGTCACAATGCTAAATGTCAAAAATGACAAATTTCAAGATGGCAAATGTCAAAGATGTCAAATGACAAATGTCACAATGCTAAATGTCAAAAATGAAAAGGATCACCATGAAAAATGTCAAAAATGACAAATTTCAAGATGGCAAATGTCAAAGATGTTAAATGACAAATGTCACAATGCTAAATATCACAAATGAAAAGTGTCACCATGAAAAATGTCAAAAATGACAAATTTCAAGATGGCAAATGTCAAAGATGTTAAATGACAAATGTCACAATGCTAAATATCACAAATGAAAAGTGTCACCATGAAAAATGTCAAAAATGGCAAACTTCAAGATGGCAAATGTCAAAGATGTCAAATGACAAATGTCACAATGCTAAATGTCAAAAATGAAAAGTGTCACCATAAAAAATGTCAAAAATAACAAATTTCAAGATGGCAAATGTCAAAGATGTCAAATGACAAATGTCACAATGCTAAATGTCAAAAATGAAAAGTGTCACCATAAAAAATGTCAAAAATAACAAATTTCAAGATGGCAAATGTCAAAGATGTCAAATGACAAATGACAAATGTCAAAAATGAAAAGTGTCACCATGAAAAATGTCAAAAATGACAAATTTCAAGATGGCAAATGTCAAAACTGATAAATGTCACAATGCTAAATGTCAAAAATGATAAGTGTCACCATGAAAAATGTCAAAAATGACAAATTTCAAGATGGCAAATGTCCAAGATGTCAAATGACAAATGTCACAATGCTAAATGTCAAAAATGACAAATTTCAAGATGGCAAATGTCAAAGATGTCAAATGACAAATGTCACAATGCTAAATGTCAAAAATGAAAAGTGTCACCATGAAAAATGTCATAAATGACAAATTTTAAGATGTCAAATGTCAAAGATGTTAAATGACAAATGTCACAATGCTAAATATCACAAATGGAAAGTGTCACCATGAAAAATGTCAAAAATGACAAATTTCAAGATGGCAAATGTCAAAGATGTCAAATGACAAATGTCACAATGCTAAATGTCAAAAATCAAAAGTGTCACCATAAAAAATGTCAAAAATAACAAATTTCAAGATGGCAAATGTCAAAGATGTCAAATGACAAATGTCAAAAATGAAAAGTGTCACCATGAAAAATGTCAAAAATGACAAATTTCAAGATGGCAAATGTCAAAACTGACAAATGTCACAATGCTAAATGTCAAAAATGATAAGTGTCACCATGAAAAATGTCACAATGCTAAATGTCAAAAATGACAAATTTCAAGATGGCAAATGTCAAAGATGTCAAATGACAAATGTCACAATGCTAAATGTCAAAAATGAAAAGTGTCACCATGAAAAATGTCAAAAATGACAAATTTCAAGATGGTAAATGTCAAAGATGTCAAATGACAAATGTCACAATGCTAAATGTCAAAAATGAAAAGTGTCACCATGAAAAATGTCAAAAATGACAAATTTCAAGATGGCAAATGTCAAAACTGACAAATGTCACAATGCTAAATGTCAAAAATGATAAGTGTCACCATGAAAAATGTCAAAAATGACAAATTTCAAGATGGCAAATGTCCAAGATGTCAAATGACAAATGTCACAATGCTAAATGTCAAAAATGAAAAGTGTCACCATAAAAAATGTCAAAAATAACAAATTTTAAGATAGCAAATGTCAAAGATGTCAAATGACAAATGTCACAATGCTAAATGTCAAAAATGAAAAGTGTCAAAAATGACAAATTTCAAGATGGCAAATGTCTAAGATGTCAAATGACAAATGTCACAATGCTAAATGTCAAAAATGAAAAGTGTCACCGTGAAAAATGTCAAAAATGACAAATTTCAAGATGGCAAATGTCAAAGATGTCAAATGACAAATGTCACAATGCTAAATGTCAAAAATGAAAAGTGTCACCATAAAAAATGTCAAAATGACAAATTTCAAGATGGCAAATGTCAAAGATGTCAAATGACAAATGTCACAATGCTAAATGTCAAAAATGAAAAGTGTCACCATAAAAAATGTCAAAAATAACAAATTTCAAGATGGCAAATGTCAAAGATGTCAAATGACAAATGACAAATGTCAAAAATGAAAAGTGTCACCATGAAAAATGTCAAAAATGACAAATTTCAAGATGGCAAATGTCAAAACTGATAAATGTCACAATGCTAAATGTCAAAAATGATAAGTGTCACCATGAAAAATGTCAAAAATGACAAATTTCAAGATGGCAAATGTCCAAGATGTCAAATGACAAATGTCACAATGCTAAATGTCAAAAATGACAAATTTCAAGATGGCAAATGTCAAAGATGTCAAATGACAAATGTCACAATGCTAAATGTCAAAAATGAAAAGTGTCACCATGAAAAATGTCATAAATGACAAATTTTAAGATGTCAAATGTCAAAGATGTTAAATGACAAATGTCACAATGCTAAATATCACAAATGGAAAGTGTCACCATGAAAAATGTCAAAAATGACAAATTTCAAGATGGCAAATGTCAAAGATGTCAAATGACAAATGTCACAATGCTAAATGTCAAAAATCAAAAGTGTCACCATAAAAAATGTCAAAAATAACAAATTTCAAGATGGCAAATGTCAAAGATGTCAAATGACAAATGTCAAAAATGAAAAGTGTCACCATGAAAAATGTCAAAAATGACAAATTTCAAGATGGCAAATGTCAAAACTGACAAATGTCACAATGCTAAATGTCAAAAATGATAAGTGTCACCATGAAAAATGTCACAATGCTAAATGTCAAAAATGACAAATTTCAAGATGGCAAATGTCAAAGATGTCAAATGACAAATGTCACAATGCTAAATGTCAAAAATGAAAAGTGTCACCATGAAAAATGTCAAAAATGACAAATTTCAAGATGGTAAATGTCAAAGATGTCAAATGACAAATGTCACAATGCTAAATGTCAAAAATGAAAAGTGTCACCATGAAAAATGTCAAAAATGACAAATTTCAAGATGGCAAATGTCAAAACTGACAAATGTCACAATGCTAAATGTCAAAAATGATAAGTGTCACCATGAAAAATGTCAAAAATGACAAATTTCAAGATGGCAAATGTCCAAGATGTCAAATGACAAATGTCACAATGCTAAATGTCAAAAATGAAAAGTGTCACCATAAAAAATGTCAAAAATAACAAATTTTAAGATAGCAAATGTCAAAGATGTCAAATGACAAATGTCACAATGCTAAATGTCAAAAATGAAAAGTGTCAAAAATGACAAATTTCAAGATGGCAAATGTCTAAGATGTCAAATGACAAATGTCACAATGCTAAATGTCAAAAATGAAAAGTGTCACCGTGAAAAATGTCAAAAATGACAAATTTCAAGATGGCAAATGTCAAAGATGTCAAATGACAAATGTCACAATGCTAAATGTCAAAAATGAAAAGTGTCACCATAAAAAATGTCAAAATGACAAATTTCAAGATGGCAAATGTCAAAGATGTCAAATGACAAATGTCACAATGCTAAATGTCAAAAATGAAAAGTGTCCCCATGAAAAATGTCAATAATGACAAATTTCAAGATGGCAAATGTCAAAGATGTCAAATGACAAATGTCACAATGCTAAATGTCAAAAATAAAAAGTGTCACCATGAAAAATGTCAAAAATGACAAATTTCAAGATGGCAAATATCAAAGATGTCGAATATGACAAATGTCACAATGCTAAATGTCAAAAATGAAAAGTGTCACCATGAAAAATGTCAAAAATGACAAATTTCAAGATGGCAAATGTCAAAGATGTCAAATGACAAATGTCACAATGCTAAATCTCAAAAATGAAAAGTGTCACCATAAAAAATGTCAAAAATGACAAATTTCAAGATGGCAAATATCAAAGATGTCAAATGCCAAATGTCACAATGCTAAATGTCAAAAATGACAAATTTCAAGATGGCAAATGTCAAAGATGTCAAATGACAAATGTCAGAATGCTAAATGTCAAAAATGAAAAGTGTCACCATGAAGAATGTCAAAAATAACAAATTTCAAGATGGCAAAGGTCAAAACTGACAAATGTCACAATGCTAAATGTCAAAAATGATAAGTGTCACCATGAAAAATGTTAAAAATGACAAATTTCAAGATGGCAAATGTCCAAGATGTCAAATGACAAATGTCACAATGCTAAATGTCAAAAATGACAAATTTCAAAATGGCAAATGTCAAAGATGTCGAATATGACAAATGTCACTATGCTAAATGTCAAAAATGAAAAAAGTCACCATGAAAAATGTCAAAAATGACAAACTTCAAGATGGCAAATATCAAAGATGTCAAATGACAAATGTCACAATGCTTACTGTCAAAAATGACAAATTTCAAGATGGCAAATATCAAAGATGTCAAATGACAAATGTCACAATGCTTACTGTCAAAAATAACAAATTTCAAGATGGCAAATGTCAAAGATGTCAAATGACAAATGTCACAATGCTAAATGTCAAAAATGAAAAGTGTCACCATGAAAAATGTCAAAAATGACAAATTTCAAGATGGCAAATGTCAAAGATGTCAAATGACAAATGTCACAATGCTAAATGTCAAAAATGAAAAGTGTCATCATGAAAAATGTCAAAAATAACAAATTTCAAGATGCCAAATGTCAAAGATGTCAAATGACAAATGTCACAACGCTAAATGTCAAAAATGAAAAGTGTCACCATGAAAAAATTCAAAAATGACAAATTTTAAGATGGCAAATATCAAAGATGTCAAATGACAAATGTCACAATGCTAAATGTCAAAAATGAAAAGTGTCACCATGAAAAATGTCAAAAATAACAAATTTCAAGATGGCAAATGTCAAAGATGTCAAATGACAAATGTCACAATGCTAAATGTCAAAAATGAAAAGTGTCACCATGAAAAATGTCAAAAATGACAAATTTCAAGATGGCAAATGTCAAAACTGACAAATGTCACAATGCTAAATGTCAAAAATGATAAGTGTCACCATGAAAATCGTCAAAAATGACAAATTTCAAGATAACAAATGTCCAAGATGTCAAATGACAAATGTCACAATGCTAAATGTCAAAAATGACAAATTTCAAGATGGCAAATGTCAAAGATGTCAAATGATAAATGTTACAATGCTAAATGTCAAAAATGAAAAGTGTCACCATGAAAAATATCAAAAATGACAAATTTCAAGATGGCAAATGTCAAAGATGTCAAATGACAAATGTCACAATGCTAAATGTCAAAAATGAAAAGTGTCACCATGAAAAATGTCAAAAATAACAAATTTCAAGATGGCAAATGTCAAAGATGTCAAATGACAAATGTCACAATGCTAAATGTCAAAAATGAAAAGTGTCACCATGAAAAATGTCAAAAATGACAAATTTCAAGATGGCAAATGTCAAAGATGTCAAATGACAAATGTCACAATGCTAAATGTCAAAAATGAAAAGTGTCACCATGAAAAAAGTCAAAAATGACAAATTTCAAGATGGCAAATATCAAAGATGTCAAATGACAAATGTCACAATGCTAAATGTCAAAAATGAAAAGTGTCACCATGAAAAATGTCAAAAATGACAAATTTCAAGATGGCAAATGTCCAAGATGTCAAATGACAAATGTCACAATGCTAAATTTCAAAAATGAGAAATTTCAAGATGGCAAATGTCAAAGATGTCAAATGACAAATGTCACAATGCTAAATGTTATAAATGAAAAGTGTCACCATGAAAAATGTCAAAAATGACAAATTTCAAGATGGCAAATGTCAAAGATGTCAAATGACAAATGTCACAATGCTAAATGTCAAAAATGAAAAGTGTCACCATGAAAAATGTCAAAAATAACAAATTTCAAGATGGCAAATGTCAAAGATGTCACATGACAAATGTCACAATGCTAAATGTCAAAAATGAAAAGTGTCACCATGAAAAATGTCAAAAATGACAAATTTCAAGATGGCAAATGTCAAAGATGTCAAATGACAAATGTCACAATGCTAAATGTCAAAAATAAAAAGTCTCACCATGAAAAATGTCAAAAATGACAAATTTCAAGATGGCAAATGTCAAAGATGACAAATGTCACAATGCTAAATGTCAAAAATGAAAAGTGTCACCATGAAAAATGTCAAAAATGACAAATTTCAAGATGGCAAATGTCAAAACTGACAAATGTCACAATGCTAAATGTCAAAAATGATAAGTGTCACCATGAAAAATGTTAAAAATGACAAATTTCAAGATGGCAAATGTCCAAGATGTCAAATGACAAATGTCACAATGCTAAATGTCAAAAATGAAAAGTGTCACCATGAAAAATGTCAAAAATGACAAATTTTAAGATGGCAAATGTCAAAACTGACAAATGTCACAATGCTAAATGTCAAAAATGATAAGTGTCACCATGAAAAATGTCAAAAATGACAAATTTCAAGATGGCAAATGTCCAAGATGTCAAATGACAAATGTCACAATGCTAAATGTCAAAAATGACAAATTTCAATATGGCAAATGTCCAAGATGTCAAATGACAAATGTCACAATGCTAAATGTCAAAAATGAAAAGTGTCACAATGAAAAATGTCAAAAATGACAAATTTCAAGATGGCAAATGTCAAAGATGTCAAATGACAAATGTCACAATGCTAAATGTCAAAAATGAAAAGTGTCACCCTGAAAAATGTCAAAAATAACAAATTTCAAGATGGCAAATGTCAAAGATGTCAAATGACAAATGTCACAATGCTAAATGTCAAAAATGAAAAGTGTCACCATGAAAAATATCAAAAATGACAAATTTCAAGATGGCAAATGTCAAAGATGTCAAATGACAAATGTCACAATGCTAAATGTCAAAAATGACAAATTTTAAGATGGCAAATGTCAAAGATGTCAAATGACAAATGTCACAATGCTAAATGTCAAAAATGAAAAGTGTCACCATGAAAAATGTCAAAAATGACAAATTTCAAGATGGCAAATGTCCAAGATGTCAAATGACAAATGTCACAATGCTAAATGTCAAAAATGACAAATTTCAAGATGGCAAATGTCAAAGATGTCAAATGACAAATGTCACAATGCTAAATGTCAAAAATGAAAAGTATCACCATGAAAAATGTCAAAAATGACAAATTTCAAGATGGCAAATGTCAAAGATGTTAAATGACAAATGTCACAATGCTAAATATCACAAATGAAAAGTGTCACCATGAAAAATGTCAAAAATGACAAATTTCAAGATGGCAAATGTCAAAGATGTTAAATGACAAATGTCACAATGCTAAATATCACAAATGAAAAGTGTCACCATGAAAAATGTCAAAAATGACAAACTTCAAGATGGCAAATGTCAAAGATGTCAAATGACAAATGTCACAATGCTAAATGTCAAAAATGAAAAGTGTCACCATAAAAAATGTCAAAAATAACAAATTTCAAGATGGCAAATGTCAAAGATGTCAAATGACAAATGTCACAATGCTAAATGTCAAAAATGAAAAGTGTCACCATAAAAAATGTCAAAAATAACAAATTTCAAGATGGCAAATGTCAAAGATGTCAAATGACAAATGACAAATGTCAAAAATGAAAAGTGTCACCATAAAAAATGTCAAAAATGACAAATTTCAAGATGGCAAATGTCAAAACTGATAAATGTCACAATGCTAAATGTCAAAAATGATAAGTGTCACCATGAAAAATGTCAAAAATGACAAATTTCAAGATGGCAAATGTCCAAGATGTCAAATGACAAATGTCACAATGCAAAATGTCAAAAATGACAAATTTCAAGATGGCAAATGTCAAAGATGTCAAATGACAAATGTCACAATGCTAAATGTCAAAAATGAAAAGTGTCACCATGAAAAATGTCATAAATGACAAATTTTAAGATGGCAAATGTCAAAGATGTTAAATGACAAATGTCACAATGCTAAATATCACAAATGAAAAGTGTCACCATGAAAAATGTCAAAAATGACAAATTTCAAGATGGCAAATGTCAAAGATGTCAAATGACAAATGTCACAATGCTAAATGTCAAAAATCAAAAGTGTCACCATAAAAAATGTCAAAAATAACAAATTTCAAGATGGCAAATGTCAAAGATGTCAAATGACAAATGTCAAAAATGAAAAGTGTCACCATGAAAAATGTCAAAAATGACAAATTTCAAGATGGCAAATGTCAAAACTGACAAATGTCACAATGCTAAATGTCAAAAATGATAAGTGTCACCATGAAAAATGTTAAAAATGACAAATTTCAAGATGGCAAATGTCCAAGATGTCAAATGACAAATGTCACAATGCTAAATGTCAAAAATGACAAATTTCAAGATGGCAAATGTCAAAGATGTCAAATGACAAATGTCACAATGCTAAATGTCAAAAATGAAAAGTGTCACCATGAAAAATGTCAAAAATGACAAATTTCAAGATGGTAAATGTCAAAGATGTCAAATGTCACAATGCTAAATGTCAAAAATGAAAAGTGTCACCATGAAAAATGTCAAAAATGACAAATTTCAAGATGGCAAATGTCAAAACTGACAAATGTCACAATGCTAAATGTCAAAAATGATAAGTGTCACCATGAAAAATGTTAAAAATGACAAATTTCAAGATGGCAAATGTCCAAGATGTCAAATGACAAATGTCACAATGCTAAATGTCAAAAATGAAAAGTGTCACCATGAAAAATGTCAAAAATGACAAATTTTAAGATGGCAAATGTCAAAACTGACAAATGTCACAATGCTAAATGTCAAAAATGATAAGTGTCACCATGAAAAATGTCAAAAATGACAAATTTCAAGATGGCAAATGTCCAAGATGTCAAATGACAAATGTCACAATGCTAAATGTCAAAAATGACAAATTTCAATATGGCAAATGTCCAAGATGTCAAATGACAAATGTCACAATGCTAAATGTCAAAAATGAAAAGTGTCACAATGAAAAATGTCAAAAATGACAAATTTCAAGATGGCAAATGTCAAAGATGTCAAATGACAAATGTCACAATGCTAAATGTCAAAAATGAAAAGTGTCACCCTGAAAAATGTCAAAAATAACAAATTTCAAGATGGCAAATGTCAAAGATGTCAAATGACAAATGTCACAATGCTAAATGTCAAAAATGAAAAGTGTCACCATGAAAAATGTCAAAAATGACAAATTTCAAGATGGCAAATGTCAAAGATGTCAAATGACAAATGTCACAATGCTAAATGTCAAAAATGACAAATTTTAAGATGGCAAATGTCAAAGATGTCAAATGACAAATGTCACAATGCTAAATGTCAAAAATGAAAAGTGTCACCATGAAAAATGTCAAAAATGACAAATTTCAAGATGGCAAATGTCCAAGATGTCAAATGACAAATGTCACAATGCTAAATGTCAAAAATGACAAATTTCAAGATGGCAAATGTCAAAGATGTCAAATGACAAATGTCACAATGCTAAATGTCAAAAATGAAAAGTATCACCATGAAAAATGTCAAAAATGACAAATTTCAAGATGGCAAATGTCAAAGATGTTAAATGACAAATGTCACAATGCTAAATATCACAAATGAAAAGTGTCACCATGAAAAATGTCAAAAATGACAAATTTCAAGATGGCAAATGTCAAAGATGTCAAATGACAAATGTCACAATGCTAAATGTCAAAAATCAAAAGTGTCACCATAAAAAATGTCAAAAATAACAAATTTCAAGATGGCAAATGTCAAAGATGTCAAATGACAAATGTCAAAAATGAAAAGTGTCACCATGAAAAATGTCAAAAATGACAAATTTCAAGATGGCAAATGTCAAAACTGACAAATGTCACAATGCTAAATGTCAAAAATGATAAGTGTCACCATGAAAAATGTCACAATGCTAAATGTCAAAAATGACAAATTTCAAGATGGCAAATGTCAAAGATGTCAAATGACAAATGTCACAATGCTAAATGTCAAAAATGAAAAGTGTCACCATGAAAAATGTCAAAAATGACAAATTTCAAGATGGTAAATGTCAAAGATGTCAAATGACAAATGTCACAATGCTAAATGTCAAAAATGAAAAGTGTCACCATGAAAAATGTCAAAAATGACAAATTTCAAGATGGCAAATGTCAAAACTGACAAATGTCACAATGCTAAATGTCAAAAATGATAAGTGTCACCATGAAAAATGTCAAAAATGACAAATTTCAAGATGGCAAATGTCCAAGATGTCAAATGACAAATGTCACAATGCTAAATGTCAAAAATGAAAAGTGTCACCATAAAAAATGTCAAAAATAACAAATTTTAAGATAGCAAATGTCAAAGATGTCAAATGACAAATGTCACAATGCTAAATGTCAAAAATGAAAAGTGTCAAAAATGACAAATTTCAAGATGGCAAATGTCTAAGATGTCAAATGACAAATGTCACAATGCTAAATGTCAAAAATGAAAAGTGTCACCGTGAAAAATGTCAAAAATGACAAATTTCAAGATGGCAAATGTCAAAGATGTCAAATGACAAATGTCACAATGCTAAATGTCAAAAATGAAAAGTGTCACCATAAAAAATGTCAAAATGACAAATTTCAAGATGGCAAATGTCAAAGATGTCAAATGACAAATGTCACAATGCTAAATGTCAAAAATGAAAAGTGTCCCCATGAAAAATGTCAATAATGACAAATTTCAAGATGGCAAATGTCAAAGATGTCAAATGACAAATGTCACAATGCTAAATGTCAAAAATAAAAAGTGTCACCATGAAAAATGTCAAAAATGACAAATTTCAAGATGGCAAATATCAAAGATGTCGAATATGACAAATGTCACAATGCTAAATGTCAAAAATGAAAAGTGTCACCATGAAAAATGTCAAAAATGACAAATTTCAAGATGGCAAATGTCAAAGATGTCAAATGACAAATGTCACAATGCTAAATCTCAAAAATGAAAAGTGTCACCATGAAAAATGTCAAAAATGACAAATTTCAAGATGGCAAATATCAAAGATGTCAAATGCCAAATGTCACAATGCTAAATGTCAAAAATGACAAATTTCAAGATGGCAAATGTCAAAGATGTCAAATGACAAATGTCACAATGCTAAATGTCAAAAATGAAAAGTGTCACCATGAAAAATGTCAAAAATGACAAATTTCAAGATGGCAAATGTCCAAGATGTCAAATGACAAATGTCACAATGCTAAATGTCAAAAATGACAAATTTCAAGATGGCAAATGTCAAAGATGTCAAATGACAAATGTCACAATGCTAAATGTCAAAAATGAAAAGTGTCACCATGAAAAATGTCAAAAATGACAAATTTCAAGATGGCAAATGTCCAAGATGTCAAATGACAAATGTCACAATGCTAAATGTCAAAAATGACAAATTTCAAGATGGCAAATGTCAAAGATGTCAAATGACAAATGTCACAATGCTAAATGTCAAAAATGAAAAGTGTCACCATGAAAAATGTCAAAAATGACAAATTTCAAGATGGCAAATGTCAAAGATGTTAAATGACAAATGTCACAATGCTAAATATCACAAATGAAAAGTGTCACCATGAAAAATGTCAAAAATGACAAATTTCAAGATGGCAAATGTCAAAGATGTTAAATGACAAATGTCACAATGCTAAATATCACAAATGAAAAGTGTCACCATGAAAAATGTCAAAAATGACAAATTTCAAGATGGCAAGTGTCAAAGATGTCAAATGACAAATGTCACAATGCTAAATGTCAAAAATGAAAAGTGTCACCATAAAAAATGTCAAAAATAACAAATTTCAAGATGGCAAATGTCAAAGATGTCAAATGACAAATGTCACAATGCTAAATGTCAAAAATGAAAAGTGTCACCATGAAAAATGTCAAAAATGACAAATTTCAAGATGGCAAATGTCAAAGATGTCAAATGACAAATGTCACAATGCTAAATGTCAAAAATGAAAAGTGTCACCATGAAAAATGTCAAAAATGACAAATTTCAAGATGGTAAATGTCAAAGATGTCAAATGTCACAATGCTAAATGTCAAAAATGAAAAGTGTCACCATGAAAAATGTCAAAAATGACAAATTTCAAGATGGCAAATGTCAAAACTGACAAATGTCACAATGCTAAATGTCAAAAATGATAAGTGTCACCATGAAAAATGTTAAAAATGACAAATTTCAAGATGGCAAATGTCCAAGATGTCAAATGACAAATGTCACAATGCTAAATGTCAAAAATGAAAAGTGTCACCATGAAAAATGTCAAAAATGACAAATTTTAAGATGGCAAATGTCAAAACTGACAAATGTCACAATGCTAAATGTCAAAAATGATAAGTGTCACCATGAAAAATGTCAAAAATGACAAATTTCAAGATGGCAAATGTCCAAGATGTCAAATGACAAATGTCACAATGCTAAATGTCAAAAATGACAAATTTCAATATGGCAAATGTCCAAGATGTCAAATGACAAATGTCACAATGCTAAATGTCAAAAATGAAAAGTGTCACAATGAAAAATGTCAAAAATGACAAATTTCAAGATGGCAAATGTCAAAGATGTCAAATCACAAATGTCACAATGCTAAATGTCAAAAATGAAAAGTGTCACCCTGAAAAATGTCAAAAATAACAAATTTCAAGATGGCAAATGTCAAAGATGTCAAATGACAAATGTCACAATGCTAAATGTCAAAAATGAAAAGTGTCACCATGAAAAATGTCAAAAATGACAAATTTCAAGATGGCAAATGTCAAAGATGTCAAATGACAAATGTCACAATGCTAAATGTCAAAAATGACAAATTTTAAGATGGCAAATGTCAAAGATGTCAAATGACAAATGTCACAATGCTAAATGTCAAAAATGAAAAGTGTCACCATGAAAAATGTCACAAATGACAAATTTCAAGATGGCAAATGTCCAAGATGTCAAATGACAAATGTCACAATGCTAAATGTCAAAAATGACAAATTTCAAGATGGCAAATGTCAAAGATGTCAAATGACAAATGTCACAATGCTAAATGTCAAAAATGAAAAGTGTCCCCATGAAAAATATCAATAATGACAAATTTCAAGATGGCAAATGTCAAAGATGTCAAATGACAAATGTCACAATGCTAAATGTCAAAAATGAAAAGTGTCACCATGAAAAATGTCAAAAATGACAAATTTCAAGATGGCAAATGTCAAAGATGTTAAATGACAAATGTCACAATGCTAAATATCACAAATGAAAAGTGTCACCATGAAAAATGTCAAAAATGACAAACTTCAAGATGGCAAATGTCAAAGATGTCAAATGACAAATGTCACAATGCTAAATGTCAAAAATGAAAAGTGTCACCATAAAAAATGTCAAAAATAACAAATTTCAAGATGGCAAATGTCAAAGATGTCAAATGACAAATGTCACAATGCTAAATGTCAAAAATGAAAAGTGTCACCATAAAAAATGTCAAAAATAACAAATTTCAAGATGGCAAATGTCAAAGATGTCAAATGACAAATGACAAATGTCAAAAATGAAAAGTGTCACCATGAAAAATGTCAAAAATGACAAATTTCAAGATGGCAAATGTCAAAACTGATAAATGTCACAATGCTAAATGTCAAAAATGATAAGTGTCACCATGAAAAATGTCAAAAATGACAAATTTCAAGATGGCAAATGTCCAAGATGTCAAATGACAAATGTCACAATGCTAAATGTCAAAAATGACAAATTTCAAGATGGCAAATGTCAAAGATGTCAAACGACAAATGTCACAATGCTAAATGTCAAAAATGAAAAGTGTCACCATGAAAAATGTCATAAATGACAAATTTTAAGATGGCAAATGTCAAAGATGTTAAATGACAAATGTCACAATGCTAAATATCACAAATGAAAAGTGTCACCATGAAAAATGTCAAAAATGACAAATTTCAAGATGGCAAATGTCAAAGATGTCAAATGACAAATGTCACAATGCTAAATGTCAAAAATCAAAAGTGTCACCATAAAAAATGTCAAAAATAACAAATTTCAAGATGGCAAATGTCAAAGATGTCAAATGACAATTGTCAAAAATGAAAAGTGTCACCATGAAA
Organism: Altica lythri; assembly: GCA_964028335.1. NCBI lineage: Eukaryota > Metazoa > Arthropoda > Insecta > Coleoptera > Chrysomelidae > Altica > Altica lythri. Next base: position 42,964,401 of record OZ034800.1, on the reverse strand, counting down.
AATGTCAAAAATGACAAATTTCAAGATGGCAAATGTCAAAACTGACAAATGTTACAATGCTAAATGTCAAAAATGATAAGTGTCACCATGAAAAATGTCACAATGCTAAATGTCAAAAATGACAAATTTCAAGATGGCAAATGTCAAAGATGTCAAATGACAAATGTCACAATGCTAAATGTCAAAAATGAAAAGTGTCACCATGAAAAATGTCAAAAATGACAAATTTCAAGATGGTAAATGTCAAAGATGTCAAATGACAAATGTCACAATGCTAAATGTCAAAAATGAAAAGTGTCACCATGAAAAATGTCAAAAATGACAAATTTCAAGATGGCAAATGTCAAAACTGACAAATGTCACAATGCTAAATGTCAAAAATGATAAGTGTCACCATGAAAAATGTCAAAAATGACAAATTTCAAGATGGCAAATGTCCAAGATGTCAAATGACAAATGTCACAATGCTAAATGTCAAAAATGAAAAGTGTCACCATAAAAAATGTCAAAAATAACAAATTTTAAGATAGCAAATGTCAAAGATGTCAAATGACAAATGTCACAATGCTAAATGTCAAAAATGAAAAGTGTCAAAAATGACAAATTTCAAGATGGCAAATGTCTAAGATGTCAAATGACAAATGTCACAATGCTAAATGTCAAAAATGAAAAGTGTCACCGTGAAAAATGTCAAAAATGACAAATTTCAAGATGGCAAATGTCAAAGATGTCAAATGACAAATGTCACAATGCTAAATGTCAAAAATGAAAAGTGTCACCATAAAAAATGTCAAAATGACAAATTTCAAGATGGCAAATGTCAAAGATGTCAAATGACAAATGTCACAATGCTAAATGTCAAAAATGAAAAGTGTCTCCATGAAAAATGTCAATAATGACAAATTTCAAGATGGCAAATGTCAAAGATGTCAAATGACAAATGTCACAATGCTAAATGTCAAAAATAAAAAGTGTCACCATGAAAAATGTCAAAAATGACAAATTTCAAGATGGCAAATATCAAAGATGTCGAATATGACAAATGTCACAATGCTAAATGTCAAAAATGAAAAGTGTCACCATGAAAAATGTCAAAAATGACAAATTTCAAGATGGCAAATGTCAAAGATGTCAAATGACAAATGTCACAATGCTAAATCTCAAAAATGAAAAGTGTCACCATGAAAAATGTCAAAAATGACAAATTTCAAGATGGCAAATATCAAAGATGTCAAATGCCAAATGTCACAATGCTAAATGTCAAAAATGACAAATTTCAAGATGGCAAATGTCAAAGATGTCAAATGACAAATGTCACAATGCTAAATGTCAAAAATGAAAAGTGTCACCATGAAAAATGTCAAAAATGACAAATTTCAAGATGGCAAATGTCCAAGATGTCAAATGACAAATGTCACAATGCTAAATGTCAAAAATGACAAATTTCAAGATGGCAAATGTCAAAGATGTCAAATGACAAATGTCACAATGCTAAATGTCAAAAATGAAAAGTGTCACCATGAAAAATGTCAAAAATGACAAATTTCAAGATGGCAAATGTCCAAGATGTCAAATGACAAATGTCACAATGCTAAATGTCAAAAATGACAAATTTCAAGATGGCAAATGTCAAAGATGTCAAATGACAAATGTCACAATGCTAAATGTCAAAAATGAAAAGTGTCACCATGAAAAATGTCAAAAATGACAAATTTCAAGATGGCAAATGTCAAAGATGTTAAATGACAAATGTCACAATGCTAAATATCACAAATGAAAAGTGTCACCATGAAAAATGTCAAAAATGACAAATTTCAAGATGGCAAATGTCAAAGATGTTAAATGACAAATGTCACAATGCTAAATATCACAAATGAAAAGTGTCACCATGAAAAATGTCAAAAATGACAAATTTCAAGATGGCAAGTGTCAAAGATGTCAAATGACAAATGTCACAATGCTAAATGTCAAAAATGAAAAGTGTCACCATAAAAAATGTCAAAAATAACAAATTTCAAGATGGCAAATGTCAAAGATGTCAAATGACAAATGTCACAATGCTAAATGTCAAAAATGAAAAGTGTCACCATGAAAAATGTCAAAAATGACAAATTTCAAGATGGCAAATGTCAAAACTGACAAATGTCACAATGCTAAATGTCAAAAATGATAAGTGTCACCATGAAAAATGTCAAAAATGACAAATTTCAAGATGGCAAATGTCCAAGATGTCAAATGACAAATGTCACAATGCTAAATGTCAAAAATGACAAATTTCAAGATGGCAAATATCAAAGATGTCAAATGACAAATGTCACAATGCTAAATGTCAAAAATGAAAAGTGTCACCATGAAAAATGTCATAAATGACAAATTTCAAGATGGCAAATGTCAAAGATGTTAAATGACAAATGTCACAATGCTAAATATCACAAATGAAAAGTGTCACCATGAAAAATGTCAAAAATGACAAATTTCAAGATGGCAAATGTCAAAGATGTCAAATGACAAATGTCACAATGCTAAATGTCAAAAATCAAAAGTGTCACCATAAAAAATGTCAAAAATAACAAATTTCAAGATGGCAAATGTCAAAGATGTCAAATGACAAATGTCAAAAATGAAAAGTGTCACCATGAAAAATGTCAAAAATGACAAATTTCAAGATGGCAAATGTCAAAACTGACAAATGTCACAATGCTAAATGTCAAAAATGATAAGTGTCACCATGAAAAATGTCAAAAATGACAAATTTCAAGATGGCAAATGTCCAAGATGTCAAATGACAAATGTCACAATGCTAAATGTCAAAAATGACAAATTTCAAGATGGCAAATGTCAAAGATGTCAAATGACAAATGTCACAATGCTAAATGTCAAAAATGAAAAGTGTCACCATGAAAAATGTCAAAATTGACAAATTTCAAGATGGCAAATGTCAAAGATGTCAAATGACAAATGTCACAATGCTAAATGTCAAAAATGAAAAGTGTCACCATGAAAAATGTCAAAAATGACAAATTTCAAGATGGCAAATGTCAAAACTGACAAATGTCACAATGCTAAATGTCAAAAATGATAAGTGTCACCATGAAAAATGTCAAAAATGACAAATTTCAAGATGGCAAATGTCCAAGATGTCAAATGACAAATGTCACAATGCTAAATGTCAAAAATGAAAAGTGTCACCATAAAAAATGTCAAAAATGACAAATTTTAAGATAGCAAATGTCAAAGATGTCAAATGACAAATGTCACAATGCTAAATGTCAAAAATGAAAAGTGTCAAAAATGACAAATTTCAAGATGGCAAATGTCTAAGATGTCAAATGACAAATGTCACAATGCTAAATGCCAAAAATGAAAAGTGTCACCGTGAAAAATGTCAAAAATGACAAATTTCAAGATGGCAAATGTCAAAGATGTCAAATGACAAATGTCACAATGCTAAATGTCAAAAATGAAAAGTGTCACCATAAAAAATGTCAAAATGACAAATTTCAAGATGGCAAATGTCAAAGATGTCAAATGACAAATGTCACAATGCTAAATGTCAAAAATGAAAAGTGTCCCCATGAAAAATATCAATAATGACAAATTTCAAGATGGCAAATGTCAAAGATGTCAAATGACAAATGTCACAATGCTAAATGTCAAAAATGAAAAGTGTCACCATGAAAAATGTCAAAAATGACAAATTTCAAGATGGCAAATATCAAAGATGTCGAATATGACAAATGTCACAATGCTAAATGTCAAAAATGAAAAGTGTCACCATGAAAAATGTCAAAAATGACAAATTTCAAGATGGCAAATGTCAAAGATGTCAAATGACAAATGTCACAATGCTAAATGTCAAAAATAAAAAGTGTCACCATGAAAAATGTCAAAAATGACAAATTTCAAGATGGCAAATATCAAAGATGTCAAATGCCAAATGTCACAATGCGAAATGTCAAAAATGACAAATTTCAAGATGGCAAATGTCAAAGATGTCAAATGACAAATGTCACAATGCTAAATGTCAAAAATGAAAAGTGTCACCATGAAAAATGTCAAAAATGACAAATTTCAAGATGGCAAATGTCAAAGATGTCAAATGACAAATGTCACAATGCTAAATGTCAAAAATGAAAAGTGTCACCATGAAAAATGTCAAAAATGACAAATTTCAAGATGGCAAATGTCAAAACTGACAAATGTCACAATGCTAAATGTCAAAAATGATAAGTGTCACCATGAAAAATGTCAAAAATGACAAATTTCAAGATCCCAAATGTCCAAGATGTCAAATGACAAATGTCACAATGCTAAATGTCAAAAATGAAAAGTGTCACCATAAAAAATGTCAAAAATGACAAATTTTAAGATAGCAAATGTCAAAGATGTCAAATGACAAATGTCACAATGCTAAATGTCAAAAATGAAAAGTGTCAAAAATGACAAATTTCAAGATGGCAAATGTCTAAGATGTCAAATGACAAATGTCACAATGCTAAATGTCAAAAATGAAAAGTGTCACCGTGAAAAATGTCAAAAATGACAAATTTCAAGATGGCAAATGTCAAAGATGTCAAATGACAAATGTCACAATGCTAAATGTCAAAAATGAAAAGTGTCACCATAAAAAATGTCAAAATGACAAATTTCAAGATGGCAAATGTCAAAGATGTCAAATGACAAATGTCACAATGCTAAATGTCAAAAATGAAAAGTGTCCCCATGAAAAATGTCAATAATGACAAATTTCAAGATGGCAAATGTCAAAGATGTCAAATGACAAATGTCACAATGCTAAATGTCAAAAATGAAAAGTGTCACCATGAAAAATGTCAAAATGACAAATTTCAAGATGGCAAATATCAAAAATGTCGAATATGACAAATGTCACAATGCTAAATGTCAAAAATGACAAATTTCAAGATGGCAAATGTCAAAGATGTCAAATGACAAATGTCACAATGCTAAATGTCAAAAATAAAAAGTGTCACCATGAAAAATATCAAAAATAACAAATTTCAAGATGCAAATGTCGAAGATGTCAAATGACAAATGTCACAATGCTAAATGTCAAAAATGAAAAGTGTCACCATGAAAAATATCAAAAATGACAAATTTCAAGATGGCAAATGTCAAAGATGTCAAATGACAAATGTCACAATGCTAAATGTCAAAAATGAAAAGTGTCACCATGAAAAATGCCAAAAATAACAAATTTCAAGATTGCAAATGTCAAAGATGTCGAATGAGAAATGTCACAATGCTAAATGTCAAAAATGAAAAGTGTCACCATGAAAAATGTCAAAAATGACAAATTTCAAGATGGCAAATGTCAAAACTGACAAATGTCACAATGCTTAATGTCAAAAATGATAAGTGTCACCATGAAAAATGTCAAAAATGACAAATTTCAAGATGGCAAATGTCCAAGATGTCAAGTGACAAATGTCACAATGCTAAATGTCAAAAAGGACAAATGTCAAAGATGTCAAATGACAAATGTCACAATGCTAAATGTCAAAAATGAAAAGTGTCACCATGAAAAATGTCAAAAATGACAAATTTCAAGATGTCAAATGACAAATGTCACAATGCTAAATGTCAAAAATAACAAATTTTAAGATGGCAAATGTCAAATGACAAATGTCACAATGCTAAATGTCAAGAATAAAAAGTGTCACCATGAAAAATGTCAAAAATGACAAATTTCAAGATGGCAAATGTCAAAACTGACAAATGTCACAATGCTATATGTCAAAAATGATAAGTGTCACCATGAAAAATGTCAAAAATGACAAATTTCAAGATGGCAAATGTCCAAGATGTCAAATGACAAATGTCACAATGCTAAATGTCAAAAATGACAAATTTCAAAATGGCAAATGTCAAAGATGTCGAATATGACAAATGTCACTATGCTAAATGTCAAAAATGAAAAAAGTCACCATCAAAAATGTCAAAAATGACAAACTTCAAGATGGCAAATATCAAAGATGTCAAATGACAAATGTCACAATGCTTACTGTCAAAAATGACAAATTTCAAGATGGCAAATATCAAAGATGTCAAATGACAAATGTCACAATGCTTACTGTCAAAAATGACAAATTTCAAGATGGCAAATGTCAAAGATGTCAAATGACAAATGTCACAATGCTAAATGTCAAAAATGAAAAGTGTCAACATGAAAAATGTCAAAAATGACAAATTTCAAGATGGCAAATGTCAAAGATGTCAAATGACAAATGTCACAATGCTAAATGTCAAAAATGAAAAGTGTCACCATGAAAAATGTCAAAAATAACAAATTTTAAGATGGCAAATGTCAAAGATGTCAAATGACAAATGTGACAACGCTAAATGTCAAAAATGAAAAGTGTCACCATGAAAAAAGTCAAAAATGACAAATTTCAAGATGGCAAATATCAAAGATGTCAAATGACAAATGTCACAATGCTAAATGTCAAAAATGAAAAGTGTCACCATGAAAAATGTCAAAAATAACAAATTTCAAGATGGCAAATGTCAAAGATGTCAAATGACAAATGTCACAATGCTAAATGTCAAAAATGAAAAGTGTCACCATGAAAAATGTCAAAAATGACAAATTTCAAGATGGCAAATGTCAAAACTGACAAATGTCACAATGCTAAATGTCAAAAATGATAAGTGTCACCATGACAATCGTCAAAAATGACAAATTTCAAGAAAACAAATGTCCAAGATGTCATATGACAAATGTCACAATGCTAAATGTCAAAAATGACAAATTTCAAGATGGCAAATGTCAAAGATGTCAAATGACAAATGTCACAATGCTAAATGTCAAAAATGAAAAGTGTCACCATGAAAAATATCAAAAATGACAAATTTCAAGATGGCAAATGTCAAAGATGTCAAATGACAAATGTCACAATGCTAAATGTCAAAAATGAAAAGTGTCACCATGAAAAATGTCAAAAATAACAAATTTCAAGATGGCAAATGTCAAAGATGTCAAATGACAAATGTCACAATGCTAAATGTCAAAAATGAAAAGTGTCACCATGAAAAATGTCAAAAATGACAAATTTCAAGATGGCAAATGTCAAAGATGTCAAATGACAAATGTCACAATGCTAAATGTCAAAAATGAAAAGTGTCACCATGAAAAAAGTTAAAAATGACAAATTTCAAGATGGCAAATATCAAAGATGTCAAATGACAAATGTCACAATGCTAAACGTCAAAAATGAAAAGTGTCACTATGAAAAATGTCAAAAATGACAAATTTCAAGATGGCAAATGTCCAAGATGTCAAATGACAAATGTCACAATGCTAAATTTCAAAAATGAGAAATTTCAAGATGGCAAATGTCAAAGATGTCAAATGACAAATGTAACAATGCTAAATGTCATAAATGAAAAATGTCAAAAATGACAAATTTCAAGATGGCAAATGTCAAAGATGTCAAATGACAAATGTCACAATGCTAAATGTCAAAAATGAAAAGTGTCACCATGAAAAATGTCAAAAATAACAAATTTCAAGATGGCAAATGTCAAAGATGTCAAATGACAAATGTCACAATGCTAAATGTCAAAAATGAAAAGTGTCACCATGAAAAATGTCAAAAATGACAAATTTCAAGATGGCAAATGTCAAAGATGTCAAATGACAAATGTCACAATGCTAAATCTCAAAAATGAAAAGTGTCACCATGAAAAATGTCAAAAATGACAAATTTCAAGATGGCAAATGTCAAAGATGTCAAATGACAAATGTCACAATGCTAAATGTCGAAAATGAAAAGTGTCACCATGAAAAATGTCGAAAATAACAAATTTTAAGATGGCAAATGTCAAAGATGTCAAATCACAAATTTCACAATGCTAAATGTCAAAAATGAAAAGTGTCACCATGAAAAATGTAAAAATAACAAATTTCAAGATGGCAAATGTCAAAGATGTCAAATGACAAATGTCACAACGCTAAATGTCAAAAATGAAAAGTGTCACCATGAAAAAAGTCAAAAATGACAAATTTCAAGATGGCAGATATCAAAGATGTCAAATGACAAATGTCACAATGCTAAATGTCAAAAATGAAAAGTGTCACCATGAAAAATGTCAAAAATAACAAACTTCAAGATGGCAAATGTCAAAGATGTCAAATGACAAATGTCACAATGCTAAATGTCAAAAATGAAAAGTGTCACCATGAAAAATGTCAAAAATGACAAATTTCAAGATGGCAAATGTCATAACTGACAAATGTCACAATGCTAAATGTCAAAAATGATAAGTGTCACCATGAAAATCGTCAAAAATGACAAATTTCAAGATAACAAATGTCCAAGATGTCAAATGACAAATGTCACAATGCTAAATGTCAAAAATGACAAATTTCAAGATGGCAAATGTCAAAGATGTCAAATGACAAATGTCACAATGCTAAATGTCAAAAATGACAAATTTCAAGATGGCAAATGTCAAAGATGTCAAATGACAATTGTCACAATGCTAAATGTCAAAAATGAAAAGTGTCACCATGAAAAATGTCAAAAATGACAAATTTCAAGATGGCAAATGTCAAAACTGACAAATGTCACAATGCTAAATGTCAAAAATGATAAGTGTCACCATGAAAAATGTCAAAAATGACAAATTTCAAGATGGCAAATGTCCAAGATGTCAAATGACAAATGTCACAATGCTAAATGTCAAAAATGACAAATTTCAAGATGGCAAATGTCAAAGATGTCAAATGACAAATGTCACAATGCTAAATGTCAAAAATGAAAAGTGTCACCATGAAAAATGTCAAAAATGACAAATTTCAAGATGGCAAATGTCAAAGATGTCAATGACAAATGTCACAATGCTAAATGTCAAAAATAAAAAGTGTCACCATGAAAAATGTCAAAAATGACAAATTTCAAGATGGCAAATGTCAAAGATGTAAATGACAAATGTCACAATGCTAAATGTCAAAAATGAAAAGTGTCACCATGAAAAATGTCAAAAATTACAAATTTCAAGATGGCAAATATCAAAACTGACAAATGTCACAATGCTAAATGACAAAAATGATAAGTGTCACCATGAAAAATGTCAAAAATGACAAATTTCAAGATGGCAAATGTCCAAGATGTCAAATGACAAATGTCACAATGCTAAATGTCAAAAATGAAAAGTGTCACCATGAAAAATATCAAAAATGACAAATTTCAAGATGGCAAATGTCAAAGATGTCAAATGACAAATGTCACAATGCTAAATGTCAAAAAGAAAAAGTGTCAAAAATGACAAATTTCAAGATGGCAAATGTCTAAGATGTCAAATGACAAATGTCACAATGCTAAATGTCAAAAATGAAAAGTGTCACCGTGAAAAATGTCAAAAATGACAAATTTTAAGATGGCAAATGTCAAAGATGTCAAATGACAAATGTCACAATGCTAAATGTCAAAAATGAAAAGTGTCACCATGAAAAATGTCAAAAATGACAAATTTCAAGATGGCAAATGTCATAACTGACAAATGTCACAATGCTAAATGTCAAAAATGATAAGTGTCACCATGAAAATCGTCAAAAATGACAAATTTCAAGATAACAAATGTCCAAGATGTCAAATGACAAATGTCACAATGCTAAATGTCAAAAATGACAAATTTCAAGATGGCAAATGTCAAAGATGTCAAATGACAAATGTCACAATGCTAAATGTCAAAAATGAAAAGTGTCACCATGAAAAATATCAAAAATGACAAATTTCAAGATGGCAAATGTCAAAGATGTCAAATGACAAATGTCACAATGCTAAATGTCAAAAATGAAAAGTGTCACCATGAAAAATGTCAAAAATAACAAATTTCAAGATGGCAAATGTCAAAGATGTCAAATGACAAATGTCACAATGCTAAATGTCAAAAATGAAAAGTGTCACCATGAAAAATGTCAAAAATGACAAATTTCAAGATGGCAAATGTCAAAGATGTCAAATGACAAATGTCACAATGCTAAATGTCAAAAATGAAAAGTGTCACCATGAAAAAAGTCAAAAATGACAAATTTCAAGATGGCAAATATCAAAGATGTCAAATGACAAATGTCACAATGCTAAATGTCAAAAATGAAAAGTGTCACCATGAAAAATGTCAAAAATGACAAATTTCAAGATGGCAAATGTCCAAGATGTCAAATGACAAATGTCACAATGCTAAATTTTAAAAATGAGAAATTTTAAGATGGCAAATGTCAAAGATGTCAAATGACAAATGTCACAATGCTAAATGTCATAAATGAAAAGTGTCACCATGAAAAATGTCAAAAATGACAAATTTCAAGATGGCAAATGTCAAAGATGTCAAATGACAAATGTCACAATGCTAGATGTCAAAAATGAAAAGTGTCACCATGAAAAATGTCAAAAATAACAAATTTCAAGATGGCAAATGTCAAAGATGTCAAATGACAAATGTCACAATGCTAAATGTCAAAAATGAAAAGTGTCACCATGAAAAATGTCAAAAATGACAAATTTCAAGATGGCAAATGTCAAAGATGTCAAATGACAAATGTCACAATGCTAAATGTCAAAAATAAAAAGTCTCACCATAAAAAATGTCAAAAATGACAAATTTCAAGATGGCAAATGTCAAAGATGACAAATGTCAAAGATAACAAATGTCACAATGCTAAATGTCAAAAATGAAAAGTGTCACCATGAAAAATGTCAAAAATGACAAATTTCAACATGGCAAATGTCAAAACTGACAAATGTCACAATGCTAAATGTCAAAAATGATAAGTGTCACCATGAAAAATGTTAAAAATGACAAATTTCAAGATGGCAAATGTCCAAGATGTCAAATGACAAATGTCACAATGCTAAATGTCAAAAATGAAAAGTGTCACCATGAAAAATGTCAAAAATGACAAATTTTAAGATGGCAAATGTCAAAACTGACAAATGTCACAATGCTAAATGTCAAAAATGATAAGTGTCACCATGAAAAATGTCAAAAATGACAAATTTCAAGATGGCAAATGTCCAAGATGTCAAATGACAAATGTCACAATGCTAAATGTCAAAAATGACAAATTTCAATATGGCAAATGTCCAAGATGTCAAATGACAAATGTCACAATGCTAAATGTCAAAAATGAAAAGTGTCACCATGAAAAATGTCAAAAATGACAAATTTCAAGATGGCAAATGTCAAAGATGTCAAATGACAAATGTCACAATGCTAAATGTCAAAAATGAAAAGTGTCACCCTGAAAAATGTCAAAAATAACAAATTTCAAGATGGCAAATGTCAAAGATGTCAAATGACAAATGTCACAATGCTAAATGTCAAAAATGAAAAGTGTCACCATGAAAAATGTCAAAAATGACAAATTTCAAGATGGCAAATGTCAAAACTGACAAATGTCACAATGCTAAATGTCAAAAATGATGTGTCACCATGAAAAATGTCAAAAATGACAAATTCCAAGATGGCAAATGTCCAAGATGTCAAATGACAAATGTCACAATGCTAAATGTCAAAAATGACAAATTTCAAGATGGCAAATGTCAAAGATGTCAAATGACAAATGTGACAATGCTAAATGTCAACAATGAAAAGTATCACCATGAAAAATGTCAAAAATGACAAATTTCAAGATGGCAAATGTCAAAGATGTCAAATGACAAATGTCACAATGCTAAATGTCAAAAATGAAAAGTGTCACCATGAAAAATGTCAAAAATGACAAATTTCAAGATGGCAAATATCAAAGATGTCAAATGACAAATGTCACAATGCTAAATGTCAAAAATGACAAATTTCAAGATGGCAAATGTCAAAGATGTCAAATGACAAATGTCACAATGCTAAATGTCAAAAATGAAAAGTGTCACCATGAAAAATGTCAAAAATGACAAATTTCAAGATGGCAAATGTCAAAACTGACAAATGTCACAATAATAAATGTCAAAAATGATAAGTGTCACCATGAAAAATGTCAAAAATGACAAATTTCAAGATGGCAAATGTCCAAGATGTCAAATGACAAATGTCACAATGCTAAATGTCAAAAATGACAAATTTTAAGATGGCAAATGTCAAAGATGTCAAATGACAAATGTCACAATGCTAAATGTCAAAAATGAAAAGTGTCACCATGAAAAATGTCAAAAATGACAAATTTCAAGATGGCAAATGTCAAAGATGTCAATGACAAATGTCACAATGCTAAATGTCAAAAATAAAAAGTGTCACCATAAAAAATGTCAAAAATGACAAATTTCAAGATGGCAAATGTCAAAGATGTAAATGACAAATGTCACAATGCTAAATGTCAAAAATGAAAAGTGTCACCATGAAAAATGTCAAAAATGACAAATTTCAAGATGGCAAATGTCAAAACTGACAAATGTCACAATGCTAAATGACAAAAATGATAAGTGTCACCATGAAAAATGTCAAAAATGACAAATTTCAAGATGGCAAATGTCCAAGATGTCAAATGACAAATGTCACAATGCTAAATGTCAAAAATGAAAAGTGTCACCATGAAAAATGTCAAAAATGACAAATTTCAAGATGGCAAATGTCAAAGATGTCAAATGACAAATGTCACAATCCTAAATGTCAAAAACAAAAAGTGTCAAAAATGACAAATTTCAAGATGGCAAATGTCTAAGATGTCAAATGACAAATGTCACAATGCTAAATGTCAAAAATGAAAAGTGTCACCGTGAAAAATGTCAAAAATGACAAATTTTAAGATGGCAAATGACAAATGTCACAATGCTAAATGTCAAAAATGAAAAGTGTCACCATGAAAAATGTCAAAAATGACAAATTTCAAGATGGCAAATGTCAAAACTGACAAATGTCACAATGCTAAATGTCAAAAATGAAAAGTATCACCATAAAAAATGTCAAAAATGACAAATTTCAAGATGGCAAATGTCAAAGATGTCGAATATGACAAATGTCACAATGCTAAATGTCAAAAATGAAAAGTGTCACCATGAAAAATGTCAAAAATGACAAATTTCAAGATGGCAAATGTCAAAGATGTCAAATGACAAATGTCACAATGCTAAATGTCAAAAATGAAAAGTGTCACCATGAAAAATGTTAAAAATGACAAATTTCAAGATGGCAAATGTCCAAGATGTCAAATGACAAATGTCACAATGCTAAATGTCAAAAATGAAAAGTGTCACCATGAAAAATGTCAAAAATGACAAATTTTAAGATGGCAAATGTCAAAACTGACAAATGACACAATGCTAAATGTCAAAAATGAAAAGTGTCACCATGAAAAATGTTAAAAATGACAAATTTCAAGATGGCAAATGTCCAAGATGTCAAATGACAAATGTCACAATGCTAAATGTCAAAAATGAAAAGTGTCACCATGAAAAATGTCAAAAATGACAAATTTTAAGATGGCAAATGTCAAAACTGACAAATGTCACAATGCTAAATGTCAAAAATGATAAGTGTCACCATGAAAAATGTCAAAAATGACAAATTTCAAGATGGCAAATGTCCAAGATGTCAAATGACAAATGTCACAATGCTAAATGTCAAAAATGACAAATTTCAATATGGCAAATGTCCAAGATGTCAAATGACAAATGTCACAATGCTAAATGTCAAAAATGAAAAGTGTCACCATGAAAAATGTCAAAAATGACAAATTTCAAGATGGCAAATGTCAAAGATGTCAAATGACAAATGTCACAATGCTAAATGTCAAAAATGAAAAGTGTCACCCTGAAAAATGTCAAAAATAACAAATTTCAAGATGGCAAATGTCAAAGATGTCAAATGACAAATGTCACAATGCTAAATGTCAAAAATGAAAAGTGTCACCATGAAAAATGTCAAAAATGACAAATTTCAAGATGGCAAATGTCAAAACTGACAAATGTCACAATGCTAAATGTCAAAAATGATGTGTCACCATGAAAAATGTCAAAAATGACAAATTCCAAGATGGCAAATGTCCAAGATGTCAAATGACAAATGTCACAATGCTAAATGTCAAAAATGACAAATTTCAAGATGGCAAATGTCAAAGATGTCAAATGACAAATGTGACAATGCTAAATGTCAAAAATGAAAAGTATCACCATGAAAAATGTCAAAAATGACAAATTTCAAGATGGCAAATGTCAAAGATGTCAAATGACAAATGTCACAATGCTAAATGTCAAAAATGAAAAGTGTCACCATGAAAAATGTCAAAAATGACAAATTTCAAGATGGCAAATATCAAAGATGTCAAATGACAAATGTCACAATGCTAAATGTCAAAAATGACAAATTTCAAGATGGCAAATGTCAAAGATGTCAAATGACAAATGTCACAATGCTAAATGTCAAAAATGAAAAGTGTCACCATGAAAAATGTCAAAAATGACAAATTTCAAGATGGCAAATGTCAAAACTGACAAATGTCACAATAATAAATGTCAAAAATGATAAGTGTCACCATGAAAAATGTCAAAAATGACAAATTTCAAGATGGCAAATGTCCAAGATGTCAAATGACAAATGTCACAATGCTAAATGTCAAAAATGACAAATTTTAAGATGGCAAATGTCAAAGATGTCAAATGACAAATGTCACAATGCTAAATGTCAAAAATGAAAAGTGTCACCATGAAAAATGTCAAAAATGACAAATTTCAAGATGGCAAATGTCAAAGATGTCAATGACAAATGTCACAATGCTAAATGTCAAAAATAAAAAGTGTCACCATAAAAAATGTCAAAAATGACAAATTTCAAGATGGCAAATGTCAAAGATGTAAATGACAAATGTCACAATGCTAAATGTCAAAAATGAAAAGTGTCACCATGAAAAATGTCAAAAATGACAAATTTCAAGATGGCAAATGTCAAAACTGACAAATGTCACAATGCTAAATGACAAAAATGATAAGTGTCACCATGAAAAATGTCAAAAATGACAAATTTCAAGATGGCAAATGTCCAAGATGTCAAATGACAAATGTCACAATGCTAAATGTCAAAAATGAAAAGTGTCACCATGAAAAATGTCAAAAATGACAAATTTCAAGATGGCAAATGTCAAAGATGTCAAATGACAAATGTCACAATCCTAAATGTCAAAAACAAAAAGTGTCAAAAATGACAAATTTCAAGATGGCAAATGTCTAAGATGTCAAATGACAAATGTCACAATGCTAAATGTCAAAAATGAAAAGTGTCACCGTGAAAAATGTCAAAAATGACAAATTTTAAGATGGCAAATGACAAATGTCACAATGCTAAATGTCAAAAATGAAAAGTGTCACCATGAAAAATGTCAAAAATGACAAATTTCAAGATGGCAAATGTCAAAACTGACAAATGTCACAATGCTAAATGTCAAAAATGAAAAGTATCACCATAAAAAATGTCAAAAATGACAAATTTTAAGATGGCAAATGTCAAAGATGTCGAATATGACAAATGTCACAATGCTAAATGTCAAAAATGAAAAGTGTCACCATGAAAAATGTCAAAAATGACAAATTTCAAGATGGCAAATGTCAAAGATGTCAAATGACAAATGTCACAATGCTAAATGTCAAAAATGAAAAGTGTCACCATGAAAAATGTCAAAAATGACAAATTTCAAAATGGCAAATGTCAAAGATGTCAAATGACAAATGTCACAATGCTAAATGTCAAAAATGAAAAGTGTCACCATGAAAAATGTCAAAAATAACAAATTTCAAGATGGCAAATGTCAAAGATGTCAAATGACAAATGTCACAATGCTAAATGTCAAAAATGGAAAGTGTCACCATGAAAAATGTCAAAAATGACAAATTTCAAGATGGCAAATGTCAAAGATGTCAAATGACATATGTCACAATGCTAAATGTCAAAAATGAAAAGTGTCACCCTGAAAAATGTCAAAAATAACAAATTTCAAGATGGCAAATGTCAAAGATGTCAAATGTCACAATGCTAAATGTCAAAAATGAAAAGTGTCACCATGAAAAATGTCAAAAATGACAAATTTTAAGATGGCAAATGTCAAAACTGACAAATGTCACAATGCTAAATGTCAAAAATGATAAGTGTCACCATGAAAAATGTCAAAAATGACAAATTTCAAGATGGCAAATGTCCAAGATGTTAAATGACAAATGTCACAATGCTAAATGTCAAAAATGACAAATTTCAAGATGGCAAATGTCAAAGATGTCAAATGACAAATGTCACAATGCTAAATGTCAAAAATGAAAAGTGTCACCATGAAAAATGTCAAAAATGACAAATTTCAAGATGGCAAATGTCAAAGATATCAAATGACAAATGTCACAATGCTAAATGTCAAAAATGAAAAGTGTCACCATGAAAAATGTCAAAAATGACAAATTTCAAGATGGCAAATGTCAAATTTGTCAAATGACAAATGTCACAATGCTAAATGTCAAAAATGAAAAGTGTCACCATGAAAAATGTCAAAAATGACAAATTTCAAGATGACAAATGTCAAAGATGTCAAATGACAAATGTCACAATGCTAAATGTCAAAAATGAAAAGTGTCCCTATGAAAAATGTCAATAATGACAAATTTCAAAATGGCAAATGTCAAAGATGTCAAATGACAAATGTCACAATGCTAAATGTCAAAAATGAAAAGTGTCACCATGAAAAATGTCAAAAATGACAAATTTGAAGATGGCAAATGTCAAAGATGTCGAATATGACAAATGTCACAATCCTAGATGTCAAAAATGAAAAGTGTCACCATGAAAAATGTCAATAATGACAAATTTCAAAATGGCAAATGTCAAAGATGTCAAATGACAAATGTCACAATGCTAAATGTCAAAAATGAAAAGTGTCACCATGAAAAATGTCAAAAATGACAAATTTCAAGATGGCAAATATCAAAGATGTCAAATGACAAATGTCACAATGCTAAATGTCAAAAATGACAAATATCAAGATGGCAAATGTCAAAGATGTCAAATGACAAATGTCACAATGCTAAATGTCAAAAATGAAAATTGTCACCATG
The DNA here is from genome assembly GCA_964028335.1 of Altica lythri. Taxonomy (NCBI): domain Eukaryota; kingdom Metazoa; phylum Arthropoda; class Insecta; order Coleoptera; family Chrysomelidae; genus Altica; species Altica lythri. Next base: position 42,947,362 of record OZ034800.1, on the reverse strand, counting down.
AAAAATGTCAAAAATGACAAATTTCAAGATGGCAAATGTCAAAGATGTCAAATGACAAATGTCACAATGCTAAATGTCAAAAATAAAAAGTGTCACCATAAAAAATGTCAAAAATAACAAATTTCAAGATGGCAAATGTCAAAGATGTCAAATGACAAATCTCACAATGCTAAATGTCAAAAATGAAAAGTGTCACCATGAAAAATGTCAAAAATGACAAATTTCAAGATGGCAAATGTCAAAACTGACAAATGTCACAATGCTAAATGTCAAAAATGATAAGTGTCACCATGAAAAATGTCAAAAATGACAAATTTCAAGATGGCAAATGTCCAAGATGTCAAATGGCAAATGTCACAATGCTAAATGTCAAAAATGACAAATTTCAAGATGGCAAATGTCAAAGATGTCAAATGACAAATGTGACAATGCTAAATGTCAAAAATGAAATGTGTCACCATGAAAAATGTCAAAAATGACAAATTTCAAGATGGCAAATGTCAAAGATGTCAAATGACAAATGTCACAATGCTAAATGTCAAAAATGAAAAGTGTCACTGTAGCGGAGTGATGTAATAATTAAAAAGGGCTTTAAGATTTTAATGATTGGATAGGAAAGTTAGTTGTTACCTTGATTTGTAGGCGCTGGTTCCCTTCAATTGAGCTTTTCCAGGTTCTTAGGCCGCGTTCACCATAGGTTGCGTAACGCGGGCGGGAATACGATACACTAACCGCTAACCGGCCGGTTTTAAGCTTTAGTAACGTTTTAATGGTAATAATTTTGTAAATTATACCGGAACTAATATTGTAATCGCCTTCGGTATGTCCAGTAGATTTTACCTTTATCTATTTGTATTTTCGAAACAAAAGCCACCGCTTCGTCCGAGGATCTACGCCAAACTCGTTTCCTTCTTCTTATTGGAACAACTTAGGAAAAAGGGACAGAAGAAGGAGTGGGATAAATAAAATATAATTTAGGGGAGAGAGGAGCAGATTGTAATTAATATTATACTTATAATTATTAATTATAATTTTTAAACTATAAAATAAATAAGCCAAGACGGAACATTCCGCCCGCTTAAAATGAACCATCATTTTACAAACAAAAATGAATTTAAAGAAGTATATATTTAAGCTTCGCCAAATTATATGAGAGAGAAAAAAAAATTAAAAATTCTACCTTACTACCTAAGTAAAAACTTAAAGTTAAATTAATTGCGGGGTAAAGCGCACACTTTGCTTACAGGGCGCTGAATTAGACCTTTACTGGTCCGGAGGGTTACTACCCTTACGACGCCATCTTTACCGGGGTGTACTTGAGCAACTCGCGCAATGCTCCATTTTAAAGGGGGTAAATTTTTATCTTTAACTAAGACTAGAGTGTCCAAATTTTAATGTGAGCCAAGTCAGGCTCAGGAAAAGAATTTAAGGGTTGCAAAGTTAAAAAATGGCCAGGAGTTAACACATTGAGGTCGTTTGGGTCAGAACTTAGAGGGCATAAGGGCCGAGAATTAAGGACACCTTCTATTTGTACAAGAACAGTATTTAATTCCTCGTAAGTGAGAATTTGTAGACCAACTATTTTAGAAAGATGAGTTTTTACAGAGCGAACACCACTTTCCCATAAGCCACCAAAATTTGGCGCGCCAGCGGGGTTAAAGTGCCAAGTTATTTTTTCTCTTTCAACCGCTAAGTGCATATATTTGTTAATTTCATTCCAAGCACCACAAAAGTTAGTGCCTCGATCACTATAAATATCATTAACCTGTCCACGTCGCGAAATAAATCGACGCAAACAAGCAAGGAACGCTTCACTGGTTAAATCAGAGGCCAACTCGATATGTACTGCCTTAGTTGCCATACAGATAAACAGACATACATACGCCTTTAAAACTTTAGCACCACGAGTTCTATTTGTCGTGATAGAAAAGGGGCCGGCATAATCTACACCGACAGATCCAAAGGCCTTAGTAGTTGAAAGTCGAGCAAGAGGTAATTGACCCATTAAGGATTGAATAGAAAGAGGATTAATTCTAAAACAATTGTAGCACTTTGAGATAACTCTTCGAATAGTTCGTCTATAAGAGATGATCCAATATTTCTGAGACAGTAAATATTGTAGAGTTTGAGGACCTGGATGTAAATAAATTTTATGAGTATATTCTATGATTAAATTAGTTAAGCGATGGTTAGAGGGAAGCAATATTGGATGTTGCTTATCATACAGCAACTTAGCATTTTTTAAGCGACCTCCAACGCGCAAAACACCATTTTCCAGAAAGGGGGTGAGTTTTCTAAAAGGTTTAGGGAGGCGTTTTTCTGATTTTAAAGCTGAAATTTCTTCGGAAAAAACCTGATGTTGTACCAATTTTATAAGGAACAAAAGTGCATCTTCTAACTCAAAAACAGAAAAATTTGTGTTTTTTTTATTTGTGGGGTATCTACAATTATTAATAAATCTTAGTATATAGCACATAGATCTTTGTATATTATGTAAACTGGAAAATCGATTTAGAAATTTATCTACGTCAGAAACGTTAGTAAAGAGTGAGAAAGTTGTTTTGCGACGTTCTTCAGAGGGTTCATAAAGTTCAAAATTACTTTGTGGCCAAGTGTTAGAGGGTTTACTAAGCCAAAAGGGCCCCGCCCGCCAAAGGGTATTGTTCAGTAAATCTAGCGGTAAAAGACCGCGCGAGCCAAGGTCCGCGGGATTATCTTTAGAGACTATATGATGCCAGTTAGAGGGAGGTATTTTTTCTTGTATATAGGCAACTCTATTTGAAACAAAAGTATTCCAATTGCGCGAATTACCTTTTAACCAACATAAGACAATGGTACTATCTGTCCAGGCAAAAACATTAGAGATATAAATTTTATGATTATAAATTTGTTGAACAAAATAAAGTAAAGAGCTGAGCAAAACTGCACTGCATAACTCGAGGCGAGGGATAGATAATGTTTTTAAAGGAGCTATGCGTGATTTTGCAATAACAAAATGAGTTTTAATTGAATAATTCTTTTCTAAGACCCTAAGGTACACTACAGCACAATAAGCATTTTGACTAGAGTCACACATGCCATGTAATTCAGCAGATAAGAGATTTTTGACATTAATAATTTGACGTGGAAATTTTATGTCAGATAAAACATGAAGTTGGGAGCTTATTTTATTCCAAGAGTCAGAAATATTTGGGGGAACTTGAGAATCCCATTCAATTGCACTAACCCAACAATTTTGTATTAAAAGTTTTAGAGTAACAGTTAGAGGTACGAGAAAACCGAGTGGGTCATAAATGCGTGCGAGTTCTGACAACATATTTCTCTTAGTACAGGGCAAATTTCTAGGAGCTACTTTAAAAGTAAAATGATCGGATTTAAAATTCCATAAGAGACCTAAAACTTTAAGGGTAGATTGAGAGTCTAAATCAAGAGAACATGGATCAACTTGACAATCTGAGGGGGGTAAGTGAGACAAAAGAAGAGGGTGGTTGGACGCCCATTTACGCAAGACAAAATTACCTGTTTTGAGAACAGATATTAAATCATTTGGGAGTTTTAGAGCTTCGTCTAAAGAATTTTGACCTGAGAGTAAATCGTCTATGAAAATATCGTTTTGTAAAGTTTCACAAGCGAGAGGAAAATCTTTTTCTTGTTCTCGTGCTAGCTCTTTGATTGTTCTAAGTGCTAAATATGGACTAGAACTGACACCAAACGTAACCACTTGCAATTCAAAATCTTGAATAGGTTCTGAGGGTGAGAAACGGTACAAAATTCTTTGATAGGGTGTGTGTTTTGGATTAATTAAAATCTGACGATACATTTGTTTAATATCTGCGGAGAAAACTATTGAATGGAGTCGAAATTTTAACAAAATAGAGACAATGTCCTGCTGCAATTTGGGTCCCGTTAAGAGGCAATCATTTAAGCTCTTATTATTTAAATCCACTGCGCTTGCGTCAAATACCACTCTAAGTTTTGTGGTTGAACTCTCTGCTTTAATAACACAGTGGTGTGGAATATAATAAAAATTATTTGTTGACTCAGTAGGGGGAGATACATTTTTCATTTGGTTTAAGAGTAAATATTCTTTTAAACACTCGCTATATTCAGCGTAAAGAGAAGGGTTTTTTAATAATCTTTTTTCTAAAGAAATAAATCTTTTTAAGGCAATATCTCGAGATCCCGAGAAAGAGGGTTCGCCCCCCTTGAATGGTAATTCAACAACGTACCTTCCATCGGTATTCCTAAATGTTGAATTTTTAAAGCGTTCTTCGGCGTTTAAATCGTCTGCAGAGAGTTTTGAGGTACTGGGCACGTCTTCTAAAGCCCAAAATTTTTTAACAGAATTTTCAAGAGAGGATTCTTGAGTAGTTAAAAAAGTATCTATTGAGGGAGTACAATATTGAGTATAAATTTTTCCCATGATTATCCAACCAAATATAGTATCGAGGGCCACTGGTTTATCCAAAGTGGTGAATTTAGAGCTACCCTTAAGTAGAAAACCAAAAATATCGGCTCCTAAGAGAATGTCTATTGGACTAGATTTATAAAAGTTAGGATCCGCTAAATGCAAATTAGAAAACTCAGAGAAAAGTTTTCTTTGAGTAAAGAAGTAGAGGGTTGATTAGGACAAATTTTGGGTAAGATTATAAAATCTAAAGTATATTGAGGATCGGGTATACCTACAGGTTTTATGATACATTCACAAGTACCCGAAGACTGAGAGCGAGTTTGAGCTATCCCACAAATATTGGTGGAGTTCGGATAAGAGATTAAGCCCAATTTCTTAAAACACTTAGAAGTGATAAAATTGCTTTGAGAGGCAGAGTCAAGAAGAGCGCGCATAGGCCTGAAATTTCCAAAAATATCTTTTACTTCTATAATAGTTGTAGAAAGTAATTTGAAGCATTATTTTGAGTAACTGAGCTTTGTGTATTAGAGATACAACAAGTATTTTGCACATTTGAGAGAGAAGCTTCAGTTGAAGAATTATTATTTTGGGGGGTATAAATATTTTGAGGAGTACAATTATTCTGAGGAGTATTATTATTTTGAGGATCATTAATATTTCGAGTCTTAGCGTCCATATGTAAAAGAGTATGATGTTTACGAGAGCAAGTTTGACAAAATATCTTACTATTACAATGCCAAGCGGAATGTCTGGTGCCCAAACAGTTGGTGCACCAACGTTTTTCTTTAATGAGGCCAAATCGCTCGGATGGGGGTTTGGCCAAAAATACAGGACAATTATATATGTCATGTTCGTGCGTACACAATTGACAGCTTCTTTTATTTGGGGTTGAGAAATTATTGGAATTAGCGACTAAACTAGCAACAGGTCTTGCCTTAAAATTATTATTATTCTGAGAGTTAGATTTCTTATCATTAAATTTGAAATTATTTTTTTTGTTTTTCAAAGTCATTTGATTTACCCTTAAAATTAGTGAAATATGAAACTGTATCAAGAGCGGCGCATTGCTTATTTAAAAATGAAACTAAAATATCAAATGTTTTATTCTTATTGTTCACATCTTCCAAATCAGATCCACATTCTAATTCGAAGCGTGTAGCAGTGCTCTGGTCTAACCTATCAATAAGCATGTTAAACAAAATAAAATCCCAGGAGTTCGTGGGATAACCAAGATTTTTTAGCACTGAGAGATTTTCCAAAAACGTATCAATAAGAGTCCTTAAAGCAATGGCATTCTCGGGATTAGAGATTCTTTTGGTTGATTCTAAAGAAACCCAATGGCTATGAGCAATTAGGCGAGGGTTGTCATATCTTTTCTTTAACGCTTGATATGCTACTATATAATTATTAGCTGTCAATGGAGTACATTTTACGAGAGAAAGAGGAGCTCCTTTTAAGTACGTTAAAAGATAATTGAATTTTTCTATATTAGAAATGGACGCATTATTATGTATTAGAGAGTCAAACATATCTATAAACGTTTGCCACATTTGGAGGTTACCATCAAATACCGAAATTTGTATCTTTGGTAGTTTTGCATTCGGTTTGGCAGAGGGAGTGGTTTGAGCCTCAGGTTGCGCAAATTTAACTTGTGCTAGCATAACATCAAAAAGAGACGCATGAATTCCTTCAATTTACCATATTTCATTAAGTCAAAGTTAATCAAAACGTCTTTTTGCACTTCAAGATCCTCAGTATTATCGAGCCCGGCATAAATAATAATTATGGTATTGTGAATTTTCATGAAATTTTCACAAGTTGTTTCCAGGCTTTTAAAACGACACTGAAAGGTAGCATGTTTATCGGTATTATTTTCGGCAAGTTTAGCAAGTGAATGCAATTGTTGCATTTTAGTAATTTCAATATCGCGTTGAGCTAAATATTGCTTGATTTTCTTAGGATCAGCCATTTTAAAGAAATAAGGCTCAACAAAGAATATATATATATAAATTTCAAACGTAGCAAATTTCAAGATTTTTATTATTATTTCAAATGAAATAAAGGTTTTGAGTGTTTTATAGCATTAATAAGCGAGAGAGATAACGAAAGAATCAGTAAAATTATTTCTAAATAAAATAAAAATTTTAAGAGTTTTTTGGATAGTGCGTAAGCAAATTTATTTGCTTTAAGATTTTCTAAAGATTAAATACGTAGAGAGTTTGAGGAAAAAATGCGAACTAGAGAGAGAGAGAGAGAGAGAGAGAGAGAGACTATACAAAATATTCGCATTAAATCCTCAAAAAATATGTTTACTTACTGGACATAAATTTACCGAAAACATTTATAGTATTTCAAGTTCAAGGTTATAAGTACAGAGAATATTAATATTTAAAATATCAAAATTAAAAAGAATAAATGAACCTTGAAATACATATATAGCGTAAAAACTTGTAAAACTTATCACCGAAACTCAAATTTTAGCTAGGGGCGATTGACGTAGCAATTTTAGAAAGAGAATATAGCGAAACTTAAATATAAAATTTCACAAAAAAAATTGGAATTTCTTTAAAATTACAAAAGAAATTAATATTTTTCAACAAAAAAAAAATATTATTACAATGGGTAGGTATATAGGAACCAAAAAGGAAGGATCAAATTGAAGGAATCCAAGGTTTGAAGGACCAAAATGTAGCGGAGTGATGTAATAATTAAAAAGGGCTTAAAGATTTTAATGATTGGATAGGAAAGTTAGTTGTTACCTTGATTTGTAGGCGCTGGTTCCCTTCAATTGAGCTCTTCCAGGTTCTTAGGCCGCGTTCACCATAGGTTGCGTAACGCGGGCGGGAATACGATACACTAACCGCTAACCGGCCGGTTTTAAGCTTTAGTAATGTTTTAATGGTAATAATTTTGTAAATTATACCGGAACTAATATTGTAATCGCCTTCGGTATGTCCAGTAGATTTTACCTTTATCTATTTGTATTTTCGAAACAAAAGCCACCGCTTCGTCCGAGGATCTACGCCAAACTCGTTTCCTTCTTCTTATTGGAACAACTTAGGAAAAAGGGACAGAAGAAGGAGTGGGATAAATAAAATATAATTTAGGGGAGAGAGGAGCAGATTGTAATTAATATTATACTTATAATTATTAATTATAATTTTTAAACTATAAAATAAATAAGCCAAGACGGAACAGTCACCATGAAAAATGTCAAAAATGACAAATTTCAAGATGGCAAATATCAAAGATGTCAAATGACAAATGTCACAATGCTAAATGTCAAAAATGACAAATTTCAAGATGGCAAATGTCAAAGATGTCAAATGACAATTGTCACAATGCTAAATGTCAAAAATGAAAAGTGTCACCATGAAAAATGTCAAAAATGACAAATTTCAAGATGGCAAATGTCAAAACTGACAAATGTCACAATGCTAAATGTCAAAAATGATAAGTGTCACCATGAAAAATGTCAAAAATGACAAATTTCAAGATGGCAAATGTCCAAGATGTCAAATGACAAATGTCACAATGCTAAATGTCAAAAATGACAAATTTCAAGATGGCAAATGTCAAAGATGTCAAATGACAAATGTCACAATGCTAAATGTCAAAAATGAAAAGTGTCACCATGAAAAATGTCAAAAATGACAAATTTCAAGATGGCAAATGTCAAAGATGTCAATGACAAATGTCACAATGCTAAATGTCAAAAATAAAAAGTGTCACCATGAAAAATGTCAAAAATGACAAATTTCAAGATGGCAAATGTCAAAGATGTAAATGACAAATGTCACAATGCTAAATGTCAAAAATGAAAAGTGTCACCATGAAAAATGTCAAAAATTACAAATTTCAAGATGGCAAATATCAAAACTGACAAATGTCACAATGCTAAATGACAAAAATGATAAGTGTCACCATGAAAAATGTCAAAAATGACAAATTTCAAGATGGCAAATGTCCAAGATGTCAAATGACAAATGTCACAATGCTAAATGTCAAAAATAAAAAGTGTCACCATGAAAAATATCAAAAATGACAAATTTCAAGATGGCAAATGTCAAATATGTCAAATGACAAATGTCACAATGCTAAATGTCAAAAAGAAAAAGTGTCAAAAATGACAAATTTCAAGATGGCAAATGTCTAAGATGTCAAATGACAAATGTCACAATGCTAAATGTCAAAAATGAAAAGTGTCACCGTGAAAAATGTCAAAAATGACAAATTTTAAGATGGCAAATGTCAAAGATGTCAAATGACAAATGTCACAATGCTAAATGTCAAAAATGAAAAGTGTCACCATGAAAAATGTCAAAAATGACAAATTTCAAGATGGCAAATGTCATAACTGACAAATGTCACAATGCTAAATGTCAAAAATGAAAAGTATCACCATAAAAAATGTCAAAAATGACAAATTTCAAGATGGCAAATGTCAAAGATGTCGAATATGACAAATGTCACAATGCTAAATGTCAAAAATGAAAAGTGTCACCATGAAAAATGTCAAAAATGACAAATTTCAAGATGGCAAATGTCAAAGATGTCAAATGACAAATGTCACAATGCTAAATGTCAAAAATGAAAAGTGTCACCATGAAAAATGTCAAAAATAACAAATTTCAAGATGGCAAATGTCAAAGATGTCAAATGACAAATGTCACAATGCTAAATGTCAAAAATGAAAAGTGTCACCATGAAAAATGTTAAAAATGACAAATTTTAAGACGGCAAATGTCAAAACTGACAAATGTCACAATGCTAAATGTCAAAAATGATAAGTGTCACCATGAAAAATGTCAAAAATGACAAATTTCAAGATGGCAAATGTCCAAGATGTTAAATGACAAATGTCACAATGCTAAATGTCAAAAACGACAAATTTCAAGATGGCAAATGTCAAAGATGTCAAATGACAAATGTCACAATGCTAAATGTCAAAAATGAAAAGTGTCACCATGAAAAATGTCAAAAATGACAAATTTCAAGATGGCAAATGTCAAAGATATCAAATGACAAATGTCACAATGCTAAATGTCAAAAATGAAAAGTGTCACCATGAAAAATGTCAAAAATGACAAATTTCAAGATGGCAAATGTCAAAGTTGTCAAATGACAAATGTCACAATGCTAAATGTCAAAAATGAAAAGTGTCACCATGAAAAATGTCAAAAATGACAAATTTCAAGATGACAAATGTCAAAGATGTCAAATGACAAATGTCACAATGCTAAATGTCAAAAATGAAAAGTGTCCCTATGAAAAATGTCAATAATGACAAATTTCAAAATGGCAAATGTCAAAGATGTCAAATGACAAATGTCACAATGCTAAATGTCAAAAATGAAAAGTGTCACCATGAAAAATGTCAAAAATGACAAATTTGAAGATGGCAAATGTCAAAGATGTCGAATATGACAAATGTCACAATGCTAAATGTCAAAAATGAAAAGTGTCACCATAAAAAATGTCAAAAATGACAAATTTCAAGATGGCAAATATCAAAGATGTCAAATGACAAATGTCACAATGCTAAATGTCAAAAATGACAAATATCAAGATGGCAAATGTCAAAGATGTCAAATGACAAATGTCACAATGCTAAATGTCAAAAATGAAAAGTGTCACCATGAAAAATGTCAAAAATGACAAATTTCAAGATGGCAAATGTCAAAGATGTCAAATGACAAATGTCACAATGCTAAATGTCAAAAATGAAAAGTGTCACCATGAAAAATGTCAAAAATAACAAATTTCAAGATGGCAAATGTCAAAGATGTCAAATGACAAATCTCACAATGCTAAATGTCAAAAATGAAAAGTGTCACCATGAAAAATGTCAAAAATGACAAATTTCAAGATGGCAAATGTCAAAACTGACAAATGTCACAATGCTAAATGTCAAAAATGATAAGTGTCACCATGAAAAATGTCAAAAATGACAAATTTCAAGATGGCAAATGTCCAAGATGTCAAATGACAAATGTCACAATGCTAAATGTCAAAAATGACAAATTTCAAGATGGCAAATATCCAAGATGTCAAATGACAAATGTCACAATGCTAAATGTCAAAAATGAAAAGTGTCACCATGAAAAATGTCAAAAATGACAAATTTCAAGATGGCAAATGTCAAAGATGTCAAATGACAAATGTCACAATGCTAAATGTCAAAAATTAAAAGTGTCACCATGAAAAATGTCAAAAATGACAAATTTCAAGATGACAAACGTCAAAACTGACAAATGTCACAATGCTAAATGTCAAAAATGATAAGTGTCACCATGAAAAATGTCAAAAATGACAAATTTCAAGATGGCAAATGTCCAAGATGTCAAATGACAAATGTCACAATGCTAAATGTCAAAAATGACAAATTTCAAGATGGCAAATGTCCAAAATGAAAAGTGTCACCCTGAAAAATGTCAAAAATAACAAATTTCAAGATGGCAAATGTCAAAGATGTCAAATGACAAATGTCACAATGCTAAATGTCAAAAATTAAAAGTGTCACCATGAAAAATGTCAAAAATGACAAATTTCAAGATGGCAAATGTCAAAACTGACAAATCTCACAATGCTAAATGTCAAAAATGACAAATGTCACAATGCTAAATGTCAAAAATGACAAATTTCCAGATGGCAAATGTCCAAGATGTCAAATGACAAATGTCACAATGCTAAATGTCAAAAATGAAAAGTGTCACCATGAAAAATGTCAAAAATGACAAATTTCAAGATGGCAAATGTCAAAGATGTCAAATGACAAATGTCACAATGCTAAATGTCAAAAATGAAAAGTGTCACCCTGAAAAATGTCAAAAATAACAAATTTCAAGATGGCAAATGTCAAAGATGTCAAATGACAAATGTCACAATGCTAAATGTCAAAAATGAAAAGTGTCACCATGAAAAATGTCAAAAATGACAAATTTCAAGATGGCAAATGTCAAAACTGACAAATGTCACAATGCTAAATGTCACAAATAATAAGTGTCACCATGAAAAATGTCAAAAATGACAAATTTCAAGATGGCAAATGTCCAAGATGTCAAATGACAAATGTCACAATGCTAAATGTCAAAAATGACAAATTTCAATATGGCAAATGTCGAAGATGTCAAATGACAAATGTCACAATGCTAAATGTCAAAAATGAAAAGTGTCACCATGAAAAATGTCAAAAATGACAAATTTCAAGATGGCAAATGTCAAAGATGTCAAATGACAAATGTCACAATGCTAAATGTCAAAAATGAAAAGTGTCACCATGAAAAATGTCAAAAATGACAAATTTCAAGATGGCAAATGTCAAAACTGACAAATGTCACAATGCTTAATGTCAAAAATGATAAGTGTCACCATGAAAAATGTCAAAAATGACAAATTTCAAGATGGCAAATGTCCAAGATGTCAAATGACAAATGTCACAATGCCAAATGTCAAAAATGACAAATTTCAAGATGGCAAATGTCAAAGATGTCAAATGACAAATGTCACAATGCTAAATGTCAAAAATGAAAAGTGTCACCATGAAAAATGTCAAAAATGACAAATTTCAAGATGGCAAATGTCAAAGATGTCAATGACAAATGTCACAATGCTAAATGTCAAAAATAAAAAGTGTCACCATGAAAAATGTCAAAAATAACAAATTTCAAGATGGCAAATGTCAAAGATGTCAAATGTCAAATGTCACAATGCTAAATGTCAAAAATGAAAAGTGTCACCATGAAAAATGTCAAAAATGACAAATTTCAAGATGGCAAATGTCAAAACTGACAAATGTCACAATGCTTAATGTCAAAAATGATAAGTGTCACCATGAAAAATGTCAAAAATGACAAATTTCAAGATGGCAAATGTCCAAGATGTCAAATGACAAATGTCACAATGCCAAATGTCAAAAATGACAAATTTCAAGATGGCAAATGTCAAAGATGTCAAATAACAAATGTCACAATGCTAAATGTCAAAAATGAAAAGTGTCACCATGAAAAATGTCAAAAATGACAAATTTCAAGATGGCAAATGTCAAAGATGTCAATGACAAATGTCACAATGCTAAATGTCAAAAATAAAAAGTGTCACCAGGAAAAATGTCAAAAATGACAAATTTCAAGATGGCAAATGTCAAAGATGTAAATGACAAATGTCACAATGCTAAATGTCAAAAATGAAAAGTGTCACCATGAAAAATGTCAAAAATGACAAATTTCAAGATGGCAAATGTCAAAACTGACAAATGTCACAATGCTAAATGACAAAAATGATAAGTGTCACCATGAAAAATGTCAAAAATGACAAATTTCAAGATGGCAAATGTCCAAGATGTCAAATGACAAATGTCACAATGCTAAATGTCAAAAATGACAAATTTCAAGACGGCAAATGTCCAAGATGTCAAATGACAAATGTCACAATGCTAAATGTCAAAAATGAAAAGTGTCACCATGAAAAATGTCAAAAATGACAAATTTCAAGATGGCAAATGTCAAAGATGTCAAATGACAAATGTCACAATGCTAAATGTCAAAAATGAAAAGTGTCACCCTGAAAAATGTCAAAAATAACAAATTTCAAGATGGCAAATGTCAAAGATGTCAAATGACAAATGTCACAATGCTAAATGTCAAAAATTAAAAGTGTCACCATGAAAAATGTCAAAAATGACAAATTTCAAGATGGCAAATGTCAAAACTGACAAATCTCACAATGCTAAATGTCAAAAATGAAAAGTGTCACCATGAAAAATGTCAAAAATGACAAATTTCAAGATGGCAAACGTCAAAACTGACAAATATCACAATGCTAAATGTCAAAAATGATAAGTGTCACCATGAAAAATGTCAAAAATGACAAATTTCAAGATGGCAAATGTCCAAGATGTCAAATGACAAATCTCACAATGCTAAATGTCAAAAATGACAAATTTCAAGATGGCAAATGTCCAAGATGTCAAATGACAAATGTCACAATGCTAAATGTCAAAAATGAAAAGTGTCACCATGAAAAATGTCAAAAATGACAAATTTCAAGATGGCAAATGTCAAAGATGTCAAATGACAAATGTCACAATGCTAAATGTCAAAAATGAAAAGTGTCACCCTGAAAAATGTCAAAAATAACAAATTTCAAGATGGCAAAAGTCAAAGATGTCAAATGACAAATGTCACAATGCTAAATGTCAAAAATGAAAAGTGTCACCATGAAAAATGTCAAAAATGACAAATTTCAAGATGGCAAATGTCAAAACTGACAAATGTCACAATGCTAAATGTCAAAAATAATAAGTGTCACCATGAAAAATGTCAAAAATGACAAATTTCAAGATGGCAAATGTCCAAGATGTCAAATGACAAATGTCACAATGCTAAATGTCAAAAATGACAAATTTCAATATGGCAAATGTCCAAGATGTCAAATGACAAATGTCACAATGCTAAATGTCAAAAATGAAAAGTGTCACCATGAAAAATGTCAAAAATGACAAATTTCAAGATGGCAAATGTCAAAGATGTCAAATGACAAATGTCACAATGCTAAATGTCAAAAATGAAAAGTGTCACCCTGAAAAATGTCAAAAATAACAAATTTCAAGATGGCAAATGTCAAAGATGTCAAATGACAAATGTCACAATGCTAAATGTCAAAAATGAAAAGTGTCACCATGAAAAATGTCAAAAATGACAAATTTCAAGATGGCAAATGTCAAAACTGACAAATGTCACAATGCTTAATGTCAAAAATGATAAGTGTCACCATGAAAAATGTCAAAAATGACAAATTTCAAGATGGCAAATGTCCAAGATGTCAAATGACAAATGTCACAATGCTAAATGTCAAAAATGACAAATTTCAAGATGGCAAATGTCAAAGATGTCAAATGACAAATGTGACAATGCTAAATGTCAAAAATGAAAAGTGTCACCATGAAAAATGTCAAAAATGAAAAGTGTCACCATGAAAAATGTCAAAAATGACAAATTTCAAGATGGCAAATGTCAAAGATGTCAAATGACAAATGTCACAATGCTAAATGTCAAAAATGAAAAGTGTCACCATGAAAAATGTCAAAAATGACAAATTTCAAGATGGCAAATATCAAAGATGTCAAATGACAAATGTCACAATGCTAAATGTCAAAAATGACAAATTTCAAGATGGCAAATGTCAAAGATGTCAAATGACAAATGTGACAATGCTAAATGTCAAAAATGAAAAGTGTCACCATGAAAAATGTCAAAAATGACAAATTTCAAGATGGCAAATGTCCAAGATGTCAAATGACAAATGTCACAATGCTAAATGTCAAAAATGACAAATTTCAAGATGGCAAATGTCAAAGATGTCAAATGACAAATGTGACAATGCTAAATGTCAAAAATGAAAAGTGTCACCATGAAAAATGTCAAAAATGACAAATTTCAAGATGGCAAATGTCAAAGATGTCAAATGACAAATGTCACAATGCTAAATGTCAAAAATGAAAAGTGTCACCATGAAAAATGTCAAAAATAACAAATTTCAAGATGGCAAATGTCAAAGATGTCAAATGACAAATGTCACAATGCTAAATGTCAAAAATGAAAAGTGTCACCATGAAAAATGTCAAAAATGACAAATTTCAAGATGGCAAATGTCAAAACTGACAAATGTCACAATGCTTAATGTCAAAAATGATAAGTGTCACCATGAAAAATGTCAAAAATGACAAATTTCAAGATGGCAAATGTCCAAGATGTCAAATGACAAATGTCACAATGCTAAATGTCAAAAATGACAAATTTCAAGATGGCAAATGTCAAAGATGTCAAATGACAAATGTGACAATGCTAAATGTCAAAAATGAAAAGTGTCACCATGAAAAATGTCAAAAATGAAAAGTGTCACCATGAAAAATGTCAAAAATGACAAATTTCAAGATGGCAAATGTCAAAGATGTCAAATGACAAATGTCACAATGCTAAATGTCAAAAATGAAAAGTGTCACCATGAAAAATGTCAAAAATGACAAATTTCAAGATGGCAAATATCAAAGATGTCAAATGACAAATGTCACAATGCTAAATGTCAAAAATGACAAATTTCAAGATGGCAAATGTCAAAGATGTCAAATGACAAATGTCACAATGCTAAATGTCAAAAATGAAAAGTGTCACCATGAAAAATGTCAAAAATGACAAATTTCAAGATGGCAAATGTCAAAACTGACAAATGTCACAATGCTAAATGTCAAAAATGATAAGTGTCACCATGAAAAATGTCAAAAATGACAAATTTCAAGATGGCAAATGTCCAAGATGTCAAATGACAAATGTCACAATGCTAAATGTCAAAAATGACAAATTTCAAGATGGCAAATGTCAAAGATGTCAAATGACAAATGTCACAATGCTAAATGTCAAAAATGAAAAGTGTCACCATGAAAAATGTCAAAAATGACAAATTTCAAGATGGCAAATGTCAAAGATGTCAATGACAAATGTCACAATGCTAAATGTCAAAAATAAAAAGTGTCACCATGAAAAATGTCAAAAATGACAAATTTCAAGATGGCAAATGTCAAAGATGTAAATGACAAATGTCACAATGCTAAATGTCAAAAATGAAAAGTGTCACCATGAAAAATGTCAAAAATGACAAATTTCAAGATGGCAAATGTCAAAACTGACAAATGTCACAATTTTAAATGACAAAAATGATAAGTGTCACCATGAAAAATGTCAAAAATGACAAATTTCAAGATGGCAAATGTCCAAGATGTCAAATGACAAATGTCACAATGCTAAATGTCAAAAATGACAAATTTCAAGATGGCAAATGTCCAAGATGTCAAATGACAAATGTCACAATGCTAAATGTCAAAAATAAAAAGTGTCACCATGAAAAATGTCAAAAATGACAAATTTCAAGATGGCAAATGTCAAAGATGTCAAATGACAAATGTCACAATGCTAAATGTCAAAAATGAAAAGTGTCACCCTGAAAAATGTCAAAAATAACAAATTTCAAGATGGCAAATGTCAAAGATGTCAAATGACAAATGTCACAATGCTAAATGTCAAAAATTAAAAGTGTCACCATGAAAAATGTCAAAAATGACAAATTTCAAGATGGCAAATGTCAAAACTGACAAATGTCACAATGCTAAATGTCAAAAATGATAAGTGTCACCATGAAAAATGTCACAAATGACAAATTTCAAGATGGCAAATGTCTAAGATGTCAAATGACAAATGTCACAATGCTAAATGACAAAAATGAAAAGTGTCACCATGAAAAATGTCAAAAATGACAAATTTCAAGATGGCAAATGTCAAAGATGTCAAATGACAAATGTCACAATGCTAAATGTCAAAAATGAAAAGTGTCACCATGAAAAATGTCAAAAATGACAAATTTCAAGATGGCAAATGTCAAAACTGACAAATGTCACAATGCTAAATGTCAAAAATGATAAGTGTCACCATGAAAAATGTCAAAAATGACAAATTTCAAGATGGCAAATGTCCAAGATGTCAAATGACAAATGTCACAATGCTAAATGTCAAAAATGACAAATTTCAAGATGGCAAATGTCAAAGATGTCAAATGACAAATGTCACAATGCTAAATGTCAAAAATGAAAAGTGTCACCATGAAAAATGTCAAAAATGACAAATTTCAAGATGGCAAATGTCAAAGATGTCAATGACAAATGTCACAATGCTAAATGTCAAAAATAAAAAGTGTCACCATGAAAAATGTCAAAAATGACAAATTTCAAGATGGCAAATGTCAAAGATGTAAATGACAAATGTCACAATGCTAAATGTCAAAAATGAAAAGTGTCACCATGAAAAATGTCAAAAATTACAAATTTCAAGATGGCAAATATCAAAACTGACAAATGTCACAATGCTAAATGACAAAAATGATAAGTGTCACCATGAAAAATGTCAAAAATGACAAATTTCAAGATGGCAAATGTCCAAGATGTCAAATGACAAATGTCACAATGCTAAATGTCAAAAATGAAAAGTGTCACCATGAAAAATATCAAAAATGACAAATTTCAAGATGGCAAATGTCAAAGATGTCAAATGACAAATGTCACAATGCTAAATGTCAAAAAGAAAAAGTGTCAAAAATGACAAATTTCAAGATGGCAAATGTCTAAGATGTCAAATGACAAATGTCACAATGCTAAATGTCAAAAATGAAAAGTGTCACCGTGAAAAATGTCAAAAATGACAAATTTTAAGATGGCAAATGTCAAAGATGTCAAATGACAAATGTCACAATGCTAAATGTCAAAAATGAAAAGTGTCACCATGAAAAATGTCAAAAATGACAAATTTCAAGATGGCAAATGTCATAACTGACAAATGTCACAATGCTAAATGTCAAAAATGAAAAGTATCACCATAAAAAATGTCAAAAATGACAAATTTCAAGATGGCAAATGTCAAAGATGTCGAATATGACAAATGTCACAATGCTAAATGTCAAAAATGAAAAGTGTCACCATGAAAAATGTCAAAAATGACAAATTTCAAGATGGCAAATGTCAAAGATGTCAAATGACAAATGTCACAATGCTAAATGTCAAAAATGAAAAGTGTCACCATGAAAAATGTCAAAAATAACAAATTTCAAGATGGCAAATGTCAAAGATGTCAAATGACAAATGTCACAATGCTAAATGTCAAAAATGAAAAGTGTCACCATGAAAAATGTCAAAAATGACAAATTTTAAGACGGCAAATGTCAAAACTGACAAATGTCACAATGCTAAATGTCAAAAATGATAAGTGTCACCATGAAAAATGTCAAAAATGACAAATTTCAAGATGGCAAATGTCCAAGATGTTAAATGACAAATGTCACAATGCTAAATGTCAAAAACGACAAATTTCAAGATGGCAAATGTCAAAGATGTCAAATGACAAATGTCACAATGCTAAATGTTAAAAATGAAAAGTGTCACCATGAAAAATGTCAAAAATGACAAATTTCAAGATGGCAAATGTCAAAGATATCAAATGACAAATGTCACAATGCTAAATGTCAAAAATGAAAAGTGTCACCATGAAAAATGTCAAAAATGACAAATTTCAAGATGGCAAATGTCAAAGTTGTCAAATGACAAATGTCACAATGCTAAATGTCAAAAATGAAAAGTGTCACCATGAAAAATGTCAAAAATGACAAATTTCAAGATGACAAATGTCAAAGATGTCAAATGACAAATGTCACAATGCTAAATGTCAAAAATGAAAAGTGTCCCTATGAAAAATGTCAATAATGACAAATTTCAAAATGGCAAATGTCAAAGATGTCAAATGACAAATGTCACAATGCTAAATGTCAAAAATGAAAAGTGTCACCATGAAAAATGTCAAAAATGACAAATTTGAAGATGGCAAATGTCAAAGATGTCGAATATGACAAATGTCACAATGCTAAATGTCAAAAATGAAAAGTGTCACCATGAAAAATGTCAAAAATGACAAATTTCAAGATGGCAAATATCAAAGATGTCAAATGACAAATGTCACAATGCTAAATGTCAAAAATGACAAATATCAAGATGGCAAATGTCAAAGATGTCAAATGACAAATGTCACAATGCTAAATGTCAAAAATGAAAAGTGTCACCATAAAAAATGTCAAAAATGACAAATTTCAAGATGGCAAATGTCAAAGATGTCAAATGACAAATGTCACAATGCTAAATGTCAAAAATGAAAAGTGTCACCATGAAAAATGTCAAAAATAACAAATTTCAAGATGGCAAATGTCAAAGATGTCAAATGACAAATCTCACAATGCTAAATGTCAAAAATGAAAAGTGTCACCATGAAAAATGTCAAAAATGACAAATTTCAAGATGGCAAATGTCAAAACTGACAAATGTCACAATGCTAAATGTCAAAAATGATAAGTGTCACCATGAAAAATGTCAAAAATGACAAATTTCAAGATGGCAAATGTCCAAGATGTCAAATGACAAATGTCACAATGCTAAATGTCAAAAATGACAAATTTCAAGATGGCAAATGTCCAAGATGTCAAATGACAAATGTCACAATGCTAAATGTCAAAAATGAAAAGTGTCACCATGAAAAATGTCAAAAATGACAAATTTCAAGATGGCAAATGTCAAAGATGTCAAATGACAAATGTCACAATGCTAAATGTCAAAAATTAAAAGTGTCACCATGAAAAATGTCAAAAATGACAAATTTCAAGATGGCAAACGTCAAAACTGACAAATGTCACAATGCTAAATGTCAAAAATGATAAGTGTCACCATGAAAAATGTCAAAAATGACAAATTTCAAGATGGCAAATGTCCAAGATGTCAAATGACAAATGTCACAATGCTAAATGTCAAAAATGACAAATTTCAAGATGGCAAATGTCCAAAATGAAAAGTGTCACCCTGAAAAATGTCAAAAATAACAAATTTCAAGATGGCAAATGTCAAAGATGTCAAATGACAAATGTCACAATGCTAAATGTCAAAAATTAAAAGTGTCACCATGAAAAATGTCAAAAATGACAAATTTCAAGATGGCAAATGTCAAAACTGACAAATCTCACAATGCTAAATGTCAAAAATGACAAATGTCACAATGCTAAATGTCAAAAATGACAAATTTCAAGATGGCAAATGTCCAAGATGTCAAATGACAAATGTCACAATGCTAAATGTCAAAAATGAAAAGTGTCACCATGAAAAATGTCAAAAATGACAAATTTCAAGATGGCAAATGTCAAAGATGTCAAATGACAAATGTCACAATGCTAAATGTCAAAAATGAAAAGTGTCACCCTGAAAAATGTCAAAAATAACAAATTTCAAGATGGCAAATGTCAAAGATGTCAAATGACAAATGTCACAATGCTAAATGTCAAAAATGAAAAGTGTCACCATGAAAAATGACAAATTTCAAGATGGCAAATGTCAAAACTGACAAATGTCACAATGCTAAATGTCACAAATAATAAGTGTCACCATGAAAAATGTCAAAAATGACAAATTTCAAGATGGCAAATGTCCAAGATGTCAAATGACAAATGTCACAATGCTAAATGTCAAAAATGACAAATTTCAATATGGCAAATGTCCAAGATGTCAAATGACAAATGTCACAATGCTAAATGTCAAAAATGAAAAGTGTCACCATGAAAAATGTCAAAAATGACAAATTTCAAGATGGCAAATGTCAAAGATGTCAAATGACAAATGTCACAATGCTAAATGTCAAAAATGAAAAGTGTCACCCTGAAAAATGTCAAAAATAACAAATTTCAAGATGGCAAATGTCAAAGATGTCAAATGACAAATGTCACAATGCTAAATGTCAAAAATGAAAAGTGTCACCATGAAAAATGTCAAAAATGACAAATTTCAAGATGGCAAATGTCAAAACTGACAAATGTCACAATGCTTAATGTCAAAAATGATAAGTGTCACCATGAAAAATGTCAAAAATGACAAATTTCAAGATGGCAAATGTCCAAGATGTCAAATGACAAATGTCACAATGCTAAATGTCAAAAATGACAAATTTCAAGATGGCAAATGTCAAAGATGTCAAATGACAAATGTCACAATGCTAAATGTCAAAAATGAAAAGTGTCACCATGAAAAATGTCAAAAATGACAAATTTCAAGATGGCAAATGTCAAAGATGTCAATGACAAATGTCACAATGCTAAATGTCAAAAATAAAAAGTGTCACCATGAAAAATGTCAAAAATGACAAATTTCAAGATGGCAAATGTCAAAGATGTAAATGACAAATGTCACAATGCTAAATGTCAAAAATGAAAAGTGTCACCATGAAAAATGTCAAAAATGACAAATTTCAAGATGGAAAATGTCAAAACTGACAAATGTCACAATGCTAAATGACAAAAATGATAAGTGTCACCATGAAAAATGTCAAAAATGACAAATTTCAAGATGGCAAATGTCCAAGATGTCAAATGACAAATGTCACAATGCTAAATGTCAAAAATGACAAATTTCAAGATGGCAAATGTCCAAGATGTCAAATGACAAATGTCACAATGCTAAATGTCAAAAATGAAAAGTGTCACCATGAAAAATGTCAAAAATGACAAATTTCAAGATGGCAAATGTCAAAGATGTCAAATGACAAATGTCACAATGGTAAATGTCAAAAATGAAAAGTGTCACCCTGAAAAATGTCAAAAATAACAAATTTCAAGATGGCAAATGTCAAAGATGTCAAATGACAAATGTCACAATGCTAAATGTCAAAAATTAAAAGTGTCACCATGAAAAATGTCAAAAATGACAAATTTCAAGATGGCAAATGTCAAAACTGACAAATCTCACAATGCTAAATGTCAAAAATGAAAAGTGTCACCATGAAAAATGTCAAAAATGACAAATTTCAAGATGGCAAACGTCAAAACTGACAAATGTCACAATGCTAAATGTCAAAAATGATAAGTGTCACCATGAAAAATGTCAAAAATGACAAATTTCAAGATGGCAAATGTCCAAGATGTCAAATGACAAATGTCACAATGTTAAATGTCAAAAATGACAAATTTCAAGATGGCAAATGTCCAAGATGTCAAATGACAAATGTCACAATGCTAAATGTCAAAAATGAAAAGTGTCACCATGAAAAATGTCAAAAATGACAAATTTCAAGATGGCAACTGTCAAAGATGTCAAATGACAAATGTCACAATGCTAAATGTCAAAAATGAAAAGTGTCACCCTGAAAAATGTCAAAAATAACAAATTTCAAGATGGCAAATGTCAAAGATGTCAAATGACAAATGTCACAATGCTAAATGTCAAAAATGAAAAGTGTCACCATGAAAAATGTCAAAAATGACAAATTTCAAGATGGCAAATGTCAAAACTGACAAATGTCACAATGCTAAATGTCAAAAATAATAAGTGTCACCATGAAAAATGTCAAAAATGACAAATTTCAAGATGGCAAATGTCCAAGATGTCAAATGACAAATGTCACAATGCTAAATGTCAAAAATGACAAATTTCAATATGGCAAATGTCCAAGATGTCAAATGACAAATGTCACAATGCTAAATGTCAAAAATGAAAAGTGTCACCATGAAAAATGTCAAAAATGACAAATTTCAAGATGGCAAATGTCAAAGATGTCAAATGACAAATGTCACAATGCTAAATGTCAAAAATGAAAAGTGTCACCCTGAAAAATGTCAAAAATAACAAATTTCAAGATGGCAAATGTCAAAGATGTCAAATGACAAATGTCACAATGCTAAATGTCAAAAATGAAAAGTGTCACCATGAAAAATGTCAAAAATGACAAATTTCAAGATGGCAAATGTCAAAACTGACAAATGTCACAATGCTTAATGTCAAAAATGATAAGTGTCACCATGAAAAATGTCAAAAATGACAAATTTCAAGATGGCAAATGTCCAAGATGTCAAATGACAAATGTCACAATGCTAAATGTCAAAAATGACAAATTTCAAGATGGCAAATGTCAAAGATGTCAAATGACCAATGTCACAATGCTAAATGTCAAAAATTAAAAGTGTCACCATGAAAAATGTCAAAAATGACAAATTTCAAGATGACAAACGTCAAAACTGACAAATGTCACAATGCTAAATGTCAAAAATGATAAGTGTCACCATGAAAAATGTCAAAAATGACAAATTTCAAGATGGCAAATGTCCAAGATGTCAAATGACAAATGTCACAATGCTAAATGTCAAAAATGACAAGTTTCAAGATGGCAAATGTCCAAAATGAAAAGTGTCACCCTGAAAAATGTCAAAAATAACAAATTTCAAGATGGCAAATGTCAAAGATGTCAAATGACAAATGTCACAATGCTAAATGTCAAAAATTAAAAGTGTCACCATGAAAAATGTCAAAAATGACAAATTTCAAGATGGCAAATGTCAAAACTGACAAATCTCACAATGCTAAATGTCAAAAATGACAAATGTCACAATGCTAAATGTCAAAAATGACAAATTTCCAGATGGCAAATGTCCAAGATGTCAAATGACAAATGTCACAATGCGAAATGTCAAAAATGAAAAGTGTCACCATGAAAAATGTCAAAAATGACAAATTTCAAGATGGCAAATGTCAAAGATGTCAAATGACAAATGTCACAATGCTAAATGTCAAAAATGAAAAGTGTCACCCTGAAAAATGTCAAAAATAACAAATTTCAAGATGGCAAATGTCAAAGATGTCAAATGACGAATGTCACAATGCTAAATGTCAAAAATGAAAAGTGTCACCATGAAAAATGTCAAAAATGACAAATTTCAAGATGGCAAATGTCAAAACTGACAAATGTCACAATGCTAAATGTCACAAATAATAAGTGTCACCATGAAAAATGTCAAAAATGACAAATTTCAAGATGGCAAATGTCCAAGATGTCAAATGACAAATGTCACAATGCTAAATGTCAAAAATGACAAATTTCAATATGGCAAATGTCCAAGATGTCAAATGACAAATGTCACAATGCTAAATGTCAAAAATGAAAAGTGTCACCATGAAAAATGTCAAAAATGACAAATTTCAAGATGGCAAATGTCAAAGATGTCAAATGACAAATGTCACAATGCTAAATGTCAAAAATGAAAAGTGTCACCCTGAAAAATGTCAAAAATAACAAATTTCAAGATGGCAAATGTCAAAGATGTCAAATGACAAATGTCACAATGCTAAATGTCAAAAATGAAAAGTGTCACCATGAAAAATGTCAAAAATGACAAATTTCAAGATGGCAAATGTCAAAACTGACAAATGTCACAATGCTTATTGTCAAAAATGATAAGTGTCACCATGAAAAATGTCAAAAATGACAAATTTCAAGATGGCAAATGTCCAAGATGTCAAATGACAAATGTCACAATGCTAAATGTCAAAAATGACAAATTTCAAGATGGCAAATGTCAAAGATGTCAAATGACAAATGTCACAATGCTAAATGTCAAAAATGAAAAGTGTCACAATGAAAAATGTCAAAAATGACAAATTTCAAGATGGCAAATGTCAAAGATGTCAATGACAAATGTCACAATGCTAAATGTCAAAAATAAAAAGTGTCACCATGAAAAATGTCAAAAATGACAAATTTCAAGATGGCAAATGTCAAAGATGTAAATGACAAATGTCACAATGCTAAATGTCAAAAATGAAAAGTGTCACCATGAAAAATGTCAAAAATGACAAATTTCAAGATGGCAAATGTCAAAACTGACAAATGTCACAATGCTAAATGACAAAAATGATAAGTGTCACCATGAAAAATGTCAAAAATGACAAATTTCAAGATGGCAAATGTCCAAGATGTCAAATGACAAATGTCACAATGCTAAATGTCAAAAATGACAAATTTCAAGATGGCAAATGTCCAAGATGTCAAATGACAAATGTCACAATGCTAAATGTCAAAAATGAAAAGTGTCACCATGAAAAATGTCAAAAATGACAAATTTCAAGATGGCAAATGTCAAAGATGTCAAATGACAAATGTCACAATGCTAAATGTCAAAAATGAAAAGTGTCACCCTGAAAAATGTCAAAAATAACAAATTTCAAGATGGCAAATGTCAAAGATGTCAAATGACAAATGTCACAATGCTAAATGTCAAAAATTAAAAGTGTCACCATAAAAAATGTCAAAAATGACAAATTTCAAGATGGCAAATGTCAAAACTGACAAATCTCACAATGCTAAATGTCAAAAATGAAAAGTGTCACCATGAAAAATGTCAAAAATGACAAATTTCAAGATGGCAAACGTCAAAACTGACAAATGTCACAATGCTAAATGTCAAAAATGATAAGTGTCACCATGAAAAATGTCAAAAATGACAAATTTCAAGATGGCAAATGTCCAAGATGTCAAATGACAAATGTCACAATGCTAAATGTCAAAAATGACAAATTTCAAGATGGCAAATGTCCAAGATGTCAAATGACAAATGTCACAATGCTAAATGTCAAAAATGAAAAGTGTCACCATGAAAAATGTCAAAAATGACAAATTTCAAGATGGCAAATGTCAAAGATGTCAAATGACAAATGTCACAATGCTAAATGTCAAAAATGAAAAGTGTCACCCTGAAAAATGTCAAAAATAACAAATTTCAAGATGGCAAATGTCAAAGATGTCAAATGACAAATGTCACAATGCTAAATGTCAAAAATGAAAAGTGTCACCATGAAAAATGTCAAAAATGACAAATTTCAAGATGGCAAATGTCAAAACTGACAAATGTCACAATGCTAAATGTCAAAAATAATAAGTGTCACCATGAAAAATGTCAAAAATGACAAATTTCAAGATGGCAAATGTCCAAGATGTCAAATGACAAATGTCACAATGCTAAATGTCAAAAATGACAAATTTCAATATGGCAAATGTCCAAGATGTCAAATGACAAATGTCACAATGCTAAATGTCAAAAATGAAAAGTGTCACCATGAAAAATGTCAAAAATGACAAATTTCAAGATGGCAAATGTCAAAGATGTCAAATGACAAATGTCACAATGCTAAATGTCAAAAATGAAAAGTGTCACCCTGAAAAATGTCAAAAATAACAAATTTCAAGATGGCAAATGTCAAAGATGTCAAATGACAAATGTCACAATGCTAAATGTCAAAAATGAAAAGTGTCACCATGAAAAATGTCAAAAATGACAAATTTCAAGATGGCAAATGTCAAAACTGACAAATGTCACAATGCTTAATGTCAAAAATGATAAGTGTCACCATGAAAAATGTCAAAAATGACAAATTTCAAGATGGCAAATGTCCAAGATGTCAAATGACAAATGTCACAATGCTAAATGTCAAAAATGACAAATTTCAAGATGGCAAATGTCAAAGATGTCAAATGACAAATGTGACAATGCTAAATGTCAAAAATGAAAAGTGTCACCATGAAAAATGTCAAAAATGACAAATTTCAAGATGGCAAATGTCAAAGATGTCAAATGACAAATGTCACAATGCTAAATGTCAAAAATGAAAAGTGTCACCATGAAAAATGTCAAAAATGACAAATTTCAAGATGGCAAATATCAAAGATGTCAAATGACAAATGTCACAATGCTAAATGTCAAAAATGACAAATTTCAAGATGGCAAATGTCAAAGATGTCAAATGACAAATGTCACAATGCTAAATGTCAAAAATGAAAAGTGTCACCATGAAAAATGTCAAAAATGACAAATTTCAAGATGGCAAATGTCAAAACTGACAAATGTCACAATGCTAAATGTCAAAAATGATAAGTGTCACCATGAAAAATGTCAAAAATGACAAATTTCAAGATGGCAAATGTCCAAGATGTCAAATGACAAATGTCACAATGCTAAATGTCAAAAATGACAAATTTCAAGATGGCAAATGTCAAAGATGTCAAATGACAAATGTCACAATGCTAAATGTCAAAAATGAAAAGTGTCACCATGAAAAATGTCAAAAATGACAAATTTCAAGATGGCAAATGTCAAAGATGTCAATGACAAATGTCACAATGCTAAATGTCAAAAATAAAAAGTGTCACCATGAAAAATGTCAAAAATGACAAATTTCAAGATGGCAAATGTCAAAGATGTAAATGACAAATGTCACAATGCTAAATGTCAAAAATGAAAAGTGTCACCATGAAAAATGTCAAAAATGACAAATTTCAAGATGGCAAATGTCAAAACTGACAAATGTCACAATGCTAAATGACAAAAATGATAAGTGTCACCATAAAAAATGTCAAAAATGACAAATTTCAAGATGGCAAATGTCCAAGATGTCAAATGACAAATGTCACAATGCTAAATGTCAAAAATGACAAATTTCAAGATGGCAAATGTCCAAGATGTCAAATGACAAATGTCACAATGCTAAATGTCAAAAATGAAAAGTGTCACCATGAAAAATGTCAAAAATGACAAATTTCAAGATGGCAAATGTCAAAGATGTCAAATGACAAATGTCACAATGCTAAATGTCAAAAATGAAAAGTGTCACCCTGAAAAATGTCAAAAATAACAAATTTCAAGATGGCAAATGTCAAAGATGTCAAATGACAAATGTCGCAATGCTAAATGTCAAAAATTAAAAGTGTCACCATGAAAAATGTCAAAAATGACAAATTTCAAGATGGCAAATGTCAAAACTGACAAATGTCACAATGCTAAATGTCAAAAATGATAAGTGTCACCATGAAAAATGTCACAAATGACAAATTTCAAGATGGCAAATGTCTAAGATGTCAAATGACAAATGTCACAATGCTAAATGACAAAAATGAAAAGTGTCACCATGAAAAATGTCAAAAATGACAAATTTCAAGATGGCAAATGTCAAAGATGTCAAATGACAAATGTCACAATGCTAAATGTCAAAAATGAAAAGTGTCACCATGAAAAATGTCAAAAATGACAAATTTCAAGATGGCAAATGTCAAAACTGACAAATGTCACAATGCTAAATGTCAAAAATGATAAGTGTCACCATGAAAAATGTCAAAAATGACAAATTTCAAGATGGCAAATGTCCAAGATGTCAAATGACAAATGTCACAATGCTAAATGTCAAAAATGACAAATTTCAAGATGGCAAATGTCAAAGATGTCAAATGACAAATGTCACAATGCTAAATGTCAAAAATGAAAAGTGTCACCATGAAAAATGTCAAAAATGACAAATTTCAAGATGGCAAATGTCAAAGATGTCAATGACAAATGTCACAATGCTAAATGTCAAAAATAAAAAGTGTCACCATGAAAAATGTCAAAAATGACAAATTTCAAGATGGCAAATGTCAAAGATGTAAATGACAAATGTCACAATGCTAAATGTCAAAAATGAAAAGTGTCACCATGAAAAATGTCAAAAATTACAAATTTCAAGATGGCAAATATCAAAACTGACAAATGTCACAATGCTAAATGACAAAAATGATAAGTGTCACCATGAAAAATGTCAAAAATGACAAATTTCAAGATGGCAAATGTCCAAGATGTCAAATGACAAATGTCACAATGCTAAATGTCAAAAATGAAAAGTGTCACCATGAAAAATATCAAAAATGACAAATTTCAAGATGGCAAATGTCAAAGATGTCAAATGACAAATGTCACAATGCTAAATGTCAAAAAGAAAAAGTGTCAAAAATGACAAATTTCAAGATGGCAAATGTCTAAGATGTCAAATGACAAATGTCACAATGCTAAATGTCAAAAATGAAAAGTGTCACCGTGAAAAATGTCAAAAATGACAAATTTTAAGATGGCAAATGTCAAAGATGTCAAATGACAAATGTCACAATGCTAAATGTCAAAAATGAAAAGTGTCACCATGAAAAATGTCAAAAATGACAAATTTCAAGATGGCAAATGTCATAACTGACAAATGTCACAATGCTAAATGTCAAAAATGAAAAGTATCACCATAAAAAATGTCAAAAATGACAAATTTCAAGATGGCAAATGTCAAAGATGTCGAATATGACAAATGTCACAATGCTAAATGTCAAAAATGAAAAGTGTCACCATGAAAAATGTCAAAGATGTCAAATGACAAATGTCACAATGCTAAATGTCAAAAATGAAAAGTGTCACCATGAAAAATGTCAAAAATAACAAATTTCAAGATGGCAAATGTCAAAGATGTCAAATGACAAATGTCACAATGCTAAATGTCAAAAATGAAAAGTGTCACCATGAAAAATGTCAAAAATGACAAATTTTAAGACGGCAAATGTCAAAACTGACAAATGTCACAATGCTAAATGTCAAAAATGATAAGTGTCACCATGAAAAATGTCAAAAATGACAAATTTCAAGATGGCAAATGTCCAAGATGTTAAATGACAAATGTCACAATGCTAAATGTCAAAAACGACAAATTTTAAGATGGCAAATGTCAAAGATGTCAAATGACAAATGTCACAATGCTAAATGTCAAAAATGAAAAGTGTCACCATGAAAAATGTCAAAAATGACAAATTTCAAGATGGCAAATGTCAAAGATATCAAATGACAAATGTCACAATGCTAAATGTCAAAAATGAAAAGTGTCACCATGAAAAATGTCAAAAATGACAAATTTCAAGATGGCAAATGTCAAAGTTGTCAAATGACAAATGTCACAATGCTAAATGTCAAAAATGAAAAGTGTCACCATGAAAAATGTCAAAAATGACAAATTTCAAGATGACAAATGTCAAAGATGTCAAATGACAAATGTCACAATGCTAAATGTCAAAAATGAAAAGTGTCCCTATGAAAAATGTCAATAATGACAAATTTCAAAATGGCAAATGTCAAAGATGTCAAATGACAAATGTCACAATGCTAAATGTCAAAAATGAAAAGTGTCACCATGAAAAATGTCAAAAATGACAAATTTGAAGATGGCAAATGTCAAAGATGTCGAATATGACAAATGTCACAATGCTAAATGTCAAAAATGAAAAGTGTCACCATGAAAAATGTCAAAAATGACAAATTTCAAGATGGCAAATATCAAAGATGTCAAATGACAAATGTCACAATGCTAAATGTCAAAAATGACAAATATCAAGATGGCAAATGTCAAAGATGTCAAATGACAAATGTCACAATGCTAAATGTCAAAAATGAAAAGTGTCACCATAAAAAATGTCAAAAATGACAAATTTCAAGATGGCAAATGTCAAAGATGTCAAATGACAAATGTCACAATGCTAAATGTCAAAAATGAAAAGTGTCACCATGAAAAATGTCAAAAATAACAAATTTCAAGATGGCAAATGTCAAAGATGTCAAATGACAAATCTCACAATGCTAAATGTCAAAAATGAAAAGTGTCACCATGAAAAATGTCAAAAATGACAAATTTCAAGATGGCAAATGTCAAAACTGACAAATGTCACAATGCTAAATGTCAAAAATGATAAGTGTCACCATGAAAAATGTCAAAAATGACAAATTTCAAGATGGCAAATGTCCAAGATGTCAAATGACAAATGTCACAATGCTAAATGTCAAAAATGACAAATTTCAAGATGGCAAATGTCCAAGATGTCAAATGACAAATGTCACAATGCTAAATGTCAAAAATGAAAAGTGTCACCATGAAAAATATCAAAACTGACAAATTTCAAGATGGCAAATGTCAAAGATGTCAAATGACAAATGTCACAATGCTAAATGTCAAAAATTAAAAGTGTCACCATGAAAAATGTCAAAAATGACAAATTTCAAGATGGCAAACGTCAAAACTGACAAATGTCACAATGCTAAATGTCAAAAATGATAAGTGTCACCATGAAAAATGTCAAAAATGACAAATTTCAAGATGGCAAATGTCCAAGATGTCAAATGACAAATGTCACAATGCTAAATGTCAAAAATGACAAATTTCAAGATGGCAAATGTCCAAAATGAAAAGTGTCACCCTGAAAAATGTCAAAAATAACAAATTTCAAGATGGCAAATGTCAAAGATGTCAAATGACAAATGTCACAATGCTAAATGTCAAAAATTAAAAGTGTCACCATGAAAAATGTCAAAAATGACAAATTTCAAGATGGCAAATGTCAAAACTGACAAATCTCACAATGCTAAATGTCAAAAATGACAAATGTCACAATGCTAAATGTCAAAAATGACAAATTTCAAGATGGCAAATGTCCAAGATGTCAAATGACAAATGTCACAATGCTAAATGTCAAAAATGAAAAGTGTCACCATGAAAAATGTCAAAAATGACAAATTTCAAGATGGCAAATGTCAAAGATGTCAAATGACAAATGTCACAATGCTAAATGTCAAAAATGAAAAGTGTCACCCTGAAAAATGTCAAAAATAACAAATTTCAAGATGGCAAATGTCAAAGATGTCAAATGACAAATGTCACAATGCTAAATGTCAAAAATGAAAAGTGTCACCATGAAAAATGACAAATTTCAAGATGGCAAATGTCAAAACTGACAAATGTCACAATGCTAAATGTCACAAATAATAAGTGTCACCATGAAAAATGTCAAAAATGACAAATTTCAAGATGGCAAATGTCCAAGATGTCAAATGACAAATGTCACAATGCTAAATGTCAAAAATGACAAATTTCAATATGGCAAATGTCCAAGATGTCAAATGACAAATGTCACAATGCTAAATGTCAAAAATGAAAAGTGTCACCATGAAAAATGTCAAAAATGACAAATTTCAAGATGGCAAATGTCAAAGATGTCAAATGACAAATGTCACAATGCTAAATGTCAAAAATGAAAAGTGTCACCCTGAAAAATGTCAAAAATAACAAATTTCAAGATGGCAAATGTCAAAGATGTCAAATGACAAATGTCACAATGCTAAATGTCAAAAATGAAAAGTGTCACCATGAAAAATGTCAAAAATGACAAATTTCAAGATGGCAAATGTCAAAACTGACAAATGTCACAATGCTTAATGTCAAAAATGATAAGTGTCACCATGAAAAATGTCAAAAATGACAAATTTCAAGATGGCAAATGTCCAAGATGTCAAATGACAAATGTCACAATGCTAAATGTCAAAAATGACAAATTTCAAGATGGCAAATGTCAAAGATGTCAAATGACAAATGTCACAATGCTAAATGTCAAAAATGAAAAGTGTCACCATGAAAAATGTCAAAAATGACAAATTTCAAGATGGCAAATGTCAAAGATGTCAATGACAAATGTCACAATGCTAAATGTCAAAAATAAAAAGTGTCACCATGAAAAATGTCAAAAATGACAAATTTCAAGATGGCAAATGTCAAAGATGTAAATGACAAATGTCACAATGCTAAATGTCAAAAATGAAAAGTGTCACCATGAAAAATGTCAAAAATGACAAATTTCAAGATGGCAAATGTCAAAACTGACAAATGTCACAATGCTAAATGACAAAAATGATAAGTGTCACCATGAAAAATGTCAAAAATGACAAATTTCAAGATGGCAAATGTCCAAGATGTCAAATGACAAATGTCACAATGCTAAATGTCAAAAATGACAAATTTCAAGATGGCAAATGTCCAAGATGTCAAATGACAAATGTCACAATGCTAAATGTCAAAAATGAAAAGTGTCACCATGAAAAATGTCAAAAATGACAAATTTCAAGATGGCAAATGTCAAAGATGTCAAATGACAAATGTCACAATGCTAAATGTCAAAAATGAAAAGTGTCACCCTGAAAAATGTCAAAAATAACAAATTTCAAGATGGCAAATGTCAAAGATGTCAAATGACAAATGTCACAATGCTAAATGTCAAAAATTAAAAGTGTCACCATGAAAAATGTCAAAAATGACAAATTTCAAGATGGCAAATGTCAAAACTGACAAATCTCACAATGCTAAATGTCAAAAATGAAAAGTGTCACCATGAAAAATGTCAAAAATGACAAATTTCAAGATGGCAAACGTCAAAACTGAAAAATGTCACAATGCTAAATGTCAAAAATGATAAGTGTCACCATGAAAAATGTCAAAAATGACAAATTTCAAGATGGCAAATGTCCAAGATGTCAAATGACAAATGTCACAATGTTAAATGTCAAAAATGACAAATTTCAAGATGGCAAATGTCCAAGATGTCAAATGACAAATGTCACAATGCTAAATGTCAAAAATGAAAAGTGTCACCATGAAAAATGTCAAAAATGACAAATTTCAAGATGGCAAATGTCAAAGATGTCAAATGACAAATGTCACAATGCTAAATGTCAAAAATGAAAAGTGTCACCCTGAAAAATGTCAAAAATAACAAATTTCAAGATGGCAAATGTCAAAGATGTCAAATGACAAATGTCACAATGCTAAATGTCAAAAATGAAAAGTGTCACCATGAAAAATGTCAAAAATGACAAATTTCAAGATGGCAAATGTCAAAACTGACAAATGTCACAATGCTAAATGTCAAAAATAATAAGTGTCACCATGAAAAATGTCAAAAATGACAAATTTCAAGATGGCAAATGTCCAAGATGTCAAATGACAAATGTCACAATGCTAAATGTCAAAAATGAAAAGTGTCACCATGAAAAATGTCAAAAATGACAAATTTCAAGATGGCAAATGTCAAAGATATCAAATGACAAATGTCACAATGCTAAATGTCAAAAATGAAAAGTGTCACCATGAAAAATGTCAAAAATGACAAATTTCAAGATGGCAAATGTCAAAGTTGTCAAATGACAAATGTCACAATGCTAAATGTCAAAAATGAAAAGTGTCACCATGAAAAATGTCAAAAATGACAAATTTCAAGATGACAAATGTCAAAGATGTCAAATGACAAATGTCACAATGCTAAATGTCAAAAATGAAAAGTGTCCCTATGAAAAATGTCAATAATGACAAATTTCAAAATGGCAAATGTCAAAGATGTCAAATGACAAATGTCACAATGCTAAATGTCAAAAATGAAAAGTGTCACAATGAAAAATGTCAAAAATGACAAATTTGAAGATGGCAAATGTCAAAGATGTCGAATATGACAAATGTCACAATGCTAAATGTCAAAAATGAAAAGTGTCACCATGAAAAATGTCAAAAATGACAAATTTCAAGATGGCAAATATCAAAGATGTCAAATGACAAATGTCACAATGCTAAATGTCAAAAATGACAAATATCAAGATGGCAAATGTCAAAGATGTCAAATGACAAATGTCACAATGCTAAATGTCAAAAATAAAAAGTGTCACCATAAAAAATGTCAAAAATGACAAATTTCAAGATGGCAAATGTCAAAGATGTCAAATGACAAATGTCACAATGCTAAATGTCAAAAATGAAAAGTGTCACCATGAAAAATGTCAAAAATAACAAATTTCAAGATGGCAAATGTCAAAGATGTCAAATGACAAATCTCACAATGCTAAATGTCAAAAATGAAAAGTGTCACCATGAAAAATGTCAAAAATGACAAATTTCAAGATGGCAAATGTCAAAACTGACAAATGTCACAATGCTAAATGTAAAAAATGATAAGTGTCACCATGAAAAATGTCAAAAATGACAAATTTCAAGATGGCAAATGTCCAAGATGTCAAATGACAAATGTCACAATGCTAAATGTCAAAAATGACAAATTTCAAGATGGCAAATGTCCAAGATGTCAAATGACAAATGTCACAATGCTAAATGTCAAAAATGAAAAGTGTCACCATGAAAAATGTCAAAAATGACAAATTTCAAGATGGCAAATGTCAAAGATGTCAAATGACAAATGTCACAATGCTAAATGTCAAAAATTAAAAGTGTCACCATGAAAAATGTCAAAAATGACAAATTTCAAGATGGCAAACGTCAAAACTGACAAATGTCACAATGCTAAATGTCAAAAATGATAAGTGTCACCATGAAAAATGTCAAAAATGACAAATTTCAAGATGGCAAATGTCCAAGATGTCAAATGACAAATGTCACAATGCTAAATGTCAAAAATGACAAATTTCAAGATGGCAAATGTCCAAAATGAAAAGTGTCACCCTGAAAAATGTCAAAAATAACAAATTTCAAGATGGCAAATGTCAAAGATGTCAAATGACAAATGTCACAATGCTAAATGTCAAAAATTAAAAGTGTCACCATGAAAAATGTCAAAAATGACAAATTTCAAGATGGCAAATGTCAAAACTGACAAATCTCACAATGCTAAATGTCAAAAATGACAAATGTCACAATGCTAAATGTCAAAAATGACAAATTTCAAGATGGCAAATGTCCAAGATGTCAAATGACAAATGTCACAATGCTAAATGTCAAAAATGAAAAGTGTCACCATGAAAAATGTCAAAAATGACAAATTTCAAGATGGCAAATGTCAAAGATGTCAAATGACAGATGTCACAATGCTAAATGTCAAAAATGAAAAGTGTCACCCTGAAAAATGTCAAAAATAACAAATTTCAAGATGGCAAATGTCAAAGATGTCAAATGACAAATGTCACAATGCTAAATGTCAAAAATGAAAAGTGTCACCATGAAAAATGACAAATTTCAAGATGGCAAATGTCAAAACTGACAAATGTCACAATGCTAAATGTCACAAATAATAAGTGTCACCATGAAAAATGTCAAAAATGACAAATTTCAAGATGGCAAATGTCCAAGATGTCAAATGACAAATGTCACAATGCTAAATGTCAAAAATGACAAATTTCAATATGGCAAATGTCCAAGATGTCAAATGACAAATGTCACAATGCTAAATGTCAAAAATGAAAAGTGTCACCATGAAAAATGTCAAAAATGACAAATTTCAAGATGGCAAATGTCAAAGATGTCAAATGACAAATGTCACAATGCTAAATGTCAAAAATGAAAAGTGTCACCCTGAAAAATGTCAAAAATAACAAATTTCAAGATGGCAAATGTCAAAGATGTCAAATGACAAATGTCACAATGCTAAATGTCAAAAATGAAAAGTGTCACCATGAAAAATGTCAAAAATGACAAATTTCAAGATGGCAAATGTCAAAACTGACAAATGTCACAATGCTTAATGTCAAAAATGATAAGTGTCACCATGAAAAATGTCAAAAATGACAAATTTCAAGATGGCAAATGTCCAAGATGTCAAATGACAAATGTCACAATGCTAAATGTCAAAAATGACAAATTTCAAGATGGCAAATGTCAAAGATGTCAAATGACAAATGTCACAATGCTAAATGTCAAAAATGAAAAGTGTCACCATGAAAAATGTCAAAAATGACAAATTTCAAGATGGCAAATGTCAAAGATGTCAATGACAAATGTCACAATGCTAATTGTCAAAAATAAAAAGTGTCACCATGAAAAATGTCAAAAATGACAAATTTCAAGATGGCAAATGTCAAAGATGTAAATGACAAATGTCACAATGCTAAATGTCAAAAATGAAAAGTGTCACCATGAAAAATGTCAAAAATGACAAATTTCAAGATGGCAAATGTCAAAACTGACAAATGTCACAATGCTAAATGACAAAAATGATAAGTGTCACCATGAAAAATGTCAAAAATGACAAATTTCAAGATGGCAAATGTCCAAGATGTCAAATGACAAATGTCACAATGCTAAATGTCAAAAATGACAAATTTCAAGATGGCAAATGTCCAAGATGTCAAATGACAAATGTCACAATGCTAAATGTCAAAAATGAAAAGTGTCACCATGAAAAATGTCAAAAATGACAAATTTCAAGATGGCAAATGTCAAAGATGTCAAATGACAAATGTCACAATGCTAAATGTCAAAAATGAAAAGTGTCACCCTGAAAAATGTCAAAAATAACAAATTTCAAGATGGCAAATGTCAAAGATGTCAAATGACAAATGTCACAATGCTAAATGTCAAAAATTAAAAGTGTCACCATGAAAAATGTCAAAAATGACAAATTTCAAGATGGCAAATGTCAAAACTGACAAATTTCACAATGCTAAATGTCAAAAATGAAAAGTGTCACCATAAAAAATGTCAAAGATGACAAATTTCAAGATGGCAAACGTCAAAACTGACAAATGTCACAATGCTAAATGTCAAAAATGATAAGTGTCACCATGAAAAATGTCAAAAATGACAAATTTCAAGATGGCAAATGTCCAAGATGTCAAATGACAAATGTCACAATGTTAAATGTCAAAAATGACAAATTTCAAGATGGCAAATGTCCAAGATGTCAAATGACAAATGTCACAATGCTAAATGTCAAAAATGAAAAGTGTCACCATGAAAAATGTCAAAAATGACAAATTTCAAGATGGCAAATGTCAAAGATGTCAAATGACAAATGTCACAATGCTAAATGTCAAAAATGAAAAGTGTCACCCTGAAAAATGTCAAAAATAACAAATTTCAAGATGGCAAATGTCAAAGATGTCAAATGACAAATGTCACAATGCTAAATGTCAAAAATGAAAAGTGTCACCATGAAAAATGTCAAAAATGACAAATTTCAAGATGGCAAATGTCAAAACTGACAAATGTCACAATGCTAAATGTCAAAAATAATAAGTGTCATCATGAAAAATGTCAAAAATGACAAATTTCAAGATGGCAAATGTCCAAGATGTCAAATGACAAATGTCACAATGCTAAATGTCAAAAATGACAAATTTCAATATGGCAAATGTCCAAGATGTCAAATGACAAATGTCACAATGCTAAATGTCAAAAATGAAAAGTGTCACCATGAAAAATGTCAAAAATGACAAATTTCAAGATGGCAAATGTCAAAGATGTCAAATGACAAATGTCACAATGCTAAATGTCAAAAATGAAAAGTGTCACCCTGAAAAATGTCAAAAATAACAAATTTCAAGATGGCAAATGTCAAAGATGTCAAATGACAAATGTCACAATGCTAAATGTCAAAAATGAAAAGTGTCACCATGAAAAATGTCAAAAATGACAAATTTCAAGATGGCAAATGTCAAAACTGACAAATGTCACAATGCTTAATGTCAAAAATGATAAGTGTCACCATGAAAAATGTCAAAAATGACAAATTTCAAGATGGCAAATGTCCAAGATGTCAAATGACAAATGTCACAATGCTAAATGTCAAAAATGACAAATTTCAAGATGGCAAATGTCAAAGATGTCAAATGACAAATGTGACAATGCTAAATGTCAAAAATGAAAAGTGTCACCATGAAAAATGTCAAAAATGACAAATTTCAAGATGGCAAATGTCAAAGATGTCAAATGACAAATGTCACAATGCTAAATGTCAAAAATGAAAAGTGTCACCATGAAAAATGTCAAAAATGACAAATTTCAAGATGGCAAATATCAAAGATGTCAAATGACAAATGTCACAAT
Organism: Altica lythri; assembly: GCA_964028335.1. Lineage (NCBI taxonomy): Eukaryota > Metazoa > Arthropoda > Insecta > Coleoptera > Chrysomelidae > Altica > Altica lythri. Next base: position 42,909,089 of record OZ034800.1, on the reverse strand, counting down.
GCTAAATGTCAAAAATGACAAATTTCAAGATGGCAAATGTCAAAGATGTCAAATGACAAATGTCACAATGCTAAATGTCAAAAATGAAAAGTGTCACCATAAAATATGTCAAAAATGACAAATTTCAAGATGGCAAATGTCAAAACTGACAAATGTCACAATGCTAAATGTCAAAAATGATAAGTGTCACCATGAAAAATGTCAAAAATGACAAATTTCAAGATGGCAAATGTCCAAGATGTCAAATGACAAATGTCACAATGCTAAATGTCAAAAATGACAAATTTCAAGATGGCAAATGTCAAAGATGTCAAATGACAAATGTCACAATGCTAAATGTCAAAAATGAAAAGTGTCACCATGAAAAATGTCAAAAATGACAAATTTCAAGATGGCAAATGTCAAAGATGTCAATGACAAATGTCACAATGCTAAATGTCAAAAATAAAAAGTGTCACCATGAAAAATGTCAAAAATGACAAATTTCAAGATGGCAAATGTCAAAGATGTAAATGACAAATGTCACAATGCTAAATGTCAAAAATGAAAAGTGTCACCATGAAAAATCTCAAAAATGACAAATTTCAAGATGGCAAATGTCAAAACTGACAAATGTCACAATGCTAAATGACAAAAATGATAAGTGTCACCATGAAAAATGTCAAAAATGACAAATTTCAAGATGGCAAATGTCCAAGATGTCAAATGACAAATGTCACAATGCTAAATGTCAAAAATGACAAATTTCAAGATGGCAAATGTCCAAGATGTCAAATGACAAATGTCACAATGCTAAATGTCAAAAATGAAAAGTGTCACCATGAAAAATGTCAAAAATGACAAATTTCAAGATGGCAAATGTCAAAGATGTCAAATGACAAATGTCACAATGCTAAATGTCAAAAATGAAAAGTGTCACCCTGAAAAATGTCAAAAATAACAAATTTCAAGATGGCAAATGTCAAAGATGTCAAATGACATATGTCACAATGCTAAATGTCAAAAATTAAAAGTGTCACCATGAAAAATGTCAAAAATGACAAATTTCAAGATGGCAAATGTCAAAACTGACAAATGTCACAATGCTAAATGTCAAAAATGATAAGTGTCACCATGAAAAATGTCACAAATGACAAATTTCAAGATGGCAAATGTCTAAGATGTCAAATGACAAATGTCACAATGCTAAATGACAAAAATGAAAAGTGTCACCATGAAAAATGTCAAAAATGACAAATTTCAAGATGGCAAATGTCAAAGATGTCAAATGTCACAATGCTAAATGTCAAAAATGAAAAGTGTCACCCTGAAAAATGTCAAAAATAACAAATTTCAAGATGGCAAATGTCAAAGATGTCAAATGACAAATGTCACAATGCTAGATGTCAAAAATGAAAAGTGTCACCATGAAAAATGTCAAAAATGGCAAATTTCAAGATGGCAAATGTCAAAACTGACAAATGTCACAATGCTTAATGTCAAAAATGATAAGTGTCACCATGAAAAATGTCAAAAATGACAAATTTCAAGATGGCAAATGTCCAAGATGTCAAATGACAAATGTCACAATGCTAAATGTCAAAAATGACAAATTTCAAGATGGCAAATATCAAAGATGTCAAATGACAAATGTGACAATGCTAAATGTCAAAAATGAAAAGTGTCACCATGAAAAATGTCAAAAATGACAAATTTCAAGATGGCAAATGTCAAAGATGTCAAATGACAAATGTCACAATGCTAAATGTCAAAAATGAAAAGTGTCACCATGAAAAATGTCGAAAATGACAAATTTCAAGATGGCAAATATCAAAGATGTCAAATGACAAATGTCACAATGCTAAATGTTAAAAATAACAAATTTCAAGATGGCAAATGTCAAAGATGTCAAATGACAAATGTCACAATGCTAAATGTCAAAAATTAAAAGTGTCACCATGAAAAATGTCAAAAATGACAAATTTCAAGATGGCAAATGTCAAAACTGACAAATGTCACAATGCTAAATGTCAAAAATGATAAGTGTCACCATGAAAAATGTCACAAATGACAAATTTCAAGATGGCAAATGTCTAAGATGTCAAATGACAAATGTCACAATGCTAAATGACAAAAATGAAAAGTGTCACCATGAAAAATGTCAAAAATGACAAATTTCAAGATGGCAAATGTCAAAGATGTCAAATGACAAATGTCACAATGCTAAATGTCAAAAATGAAAAGTGTCACCCTGAAAAATGTCAAAAATAACAAATTTCAAGATGGCAAATGTCAAAGATGTCAAATGACAAATGTCACAATGCTAAATGTCAAAAATGAAAAGTGTCACCATGAAAAATGTCAAAAATGGCAAATTTCAAGATGGCAAATGTCAAAACTGACAAATGTCACAATGCTTAATGTCAATAATGATAAGTGTCACCATGAAAAATGTCAAAAATAACAAATTTCAAGATGGCAAATGTCCAAGATGTCAAATGACAAATGTCACAATGCTAAATGTCAAAAATGACAAATTTCAAGATGGCAAATATCAAAGATGTCAAATGACAAATGTGACAATGCTAAATGTCAAAAATGAAAAGTGTCACCATGAAAAATGTCAAAAATGACAAATTTCAAGATGGCAAATGTCAAAGATGTCAAATGACAAATGTCACAATGCTAAATGTCAAAAATGAAAAGTGTCACCATGAAAAATGTCAAAAATGACAAATTTCAAGATGGCAAATATCAAAGATGTCAAATGACAAATGTCACAATGCTAAATGTTAAAAATGACAAATTTCAAGATGGCAAATGTCAAAGATGTCAAATGACAAATGTCACAATGCTAAATGTCAAAAATGAAACGTGCCACCATGAAAAATGTCAAAAATGACAAATTTCAAGATGGCAAATGTCAAAGATGTCGAATATGACAAATGTCACAATGCTAAATGTCAAAAATGAAAAGTGTCACCATGAAAAATGTCAAAAATGACAAATTTCAAAATGGCAAATGTCAAAGATGTCAAATGACAAATGTCACAATGCTAAATGTCAAAAATGAAAAGTGTCACCATGAAAAATGTCAAAAATAACAAATTTCAAGATGGCAAATGTCAAAGATGTCAAATGACAAATGTCACAATGCTAAATGTCAAAAATGGAAAGTGTCACCATGAAAAATGTCAAAAATGACAAATTTCAAGATGGCAAATGTCAAAGATGTCAAATGACAATTGTTACAATGCTAAATGTCAAAAATGAAAAGTGTCACCCTGAAAAATGTCAAAAATAACAAATTTCAAGATGGCAAATGTCAAAGATGTCAAATGTCACAATGCTAAATGTCAAAAATGAAAAGTGTCACCATGAAAAATGTCAAAAATGACAAATTTTAAGATGGCAAATGTCAAAACTGACAAATGTCACAATGCTAAATGTCAAAAATGATAAGTGTCACCATGAAAAATGTCAAAAATGACAAATTTCAAGATGGCAAATGTCCAAGATGTTAAATGACAAATGTCACAATGCTAAATGTCAAAAACGACAAATTTCAAGATGGCAAATGTCAAAGATGTCAAATGACAAATGTCACAATGCTAAATGTCAAAAATGAAAAGTGTCACCATGAAAAATGTCAAAAATGACAAATTTCAAGATGGCAAATGTCAAAGATATCAAATGACAAATGTCACAATGCTAAATGTCAAAAATGAAAAGTGTCACCATGAAAAATGTCAAAAATGACAAATTTCAAGATGGCAAATGTCAAAGTTGTCAAATGACAAATGTCACAATGCTAAATGTCAAAAATGAAAAGTGTCACCATGAAAAATGTCAAAAATGACAAATTTCAAGATGACAAATGTCAAAGATGTCAAATGACAAATGTCACAATGCTAAATGTCAAAAATGAAAAGTGTCCCTATGAAAAATGTCAATAATGACAAATTTCAAAATGGCAAATGTCAAAGATGTCAAATGACAAATGTCACAATGCTAAATGTCAAAAATGAAAAGTGTCACCATGAAAAATGTCAAAAATGACAAATTTGAAGATGGCAAATGTCAAAGATGTCGAATATGACAAATGTCACAATGCTAAATGTCAAAAATGAAGTGTCACCATGAAAAATGTCAAAAATGACAAATTTCAAGATGGCAAATATCAAAGATGTCAAATGACAAATGTCACAATGCTAAATGTCAAAAATGACAAATATCAAGATGGCAAATGTCAAAGATGTCAAATGACAAATGTCACAATGCTAAATGTCAAAAATGAAAAGTGTCACCATGAAAAATGTCAAAACTGACAAATTTCAAGATGGCAAATGTCAAAGATGTCAAATGACAAATGTCACAATGCTAAATGTCAAAAATGAAAAGTGTCACCATAAAAAATGTCAAAAATAACAAATTTCAAGATGGCAAATGTCAAAGATGTCAAATGACAAATCTCACAATGCTAAATGTCAAAAATGAAAAGTGTCACCATGAAAAATGTCAAAAATGACAAATTTCAAGATGGCAAACGTCAAAACTGACAAATGTCACAATGCTAAATGTCAAAAATGATAAGTGTCACCATGAAAATTGTCAAAAATGACAAATTTCAAAATGGCAAATGTCCAAGATGTCAAATGACAAATGTCACAATGCTAAATGTCAAAAATGACAAATTTCAAGATGGCAAATGTCCAAGATGTCAAATGACAAATGTCACAATGCTAAATGTCAAAAATGAAAAGTGTCACCATGAAAAATGTCAAAAATGACAAATTTCAAGATGGCAAATGTCAAAGATGTCAGATGACAAATGTCACAATGCTAAATGTCAAAAATGAAAAGTGTCACCCTGAAAAATGTCAAAAATAACAAATTTCAAGATGGCAAATGTCAAAGATGTCAAATGACAAATGTCACAATGCTAAATGTCAAAAATGAAAAGTGTCACCATGAAAAATGTCAAAAATGACAAATTTCAAGATGGCAAATGTCAAAACTGACAAATGTCACAATGCTAATTGTCAAAAATGATAAGTGTCACCATGAAAAATGTCAAAAATGACAAATTTCAAGATGGCAAATGTCCAAGATGTGAAATGACAAATGTCACAATGCTAAATGTCAAAAATGACAAATTTCAATATGGCAAATGTCCAAGATGTCAAATGACAAATGTCACAATGCTAAATGTCAAAAATGAAAAGTGTCACCATGAAAAATGTCAAAAATGACAAATTTCAAGATGGCAAATGTCAAAGATGTCAAATGACAAATGTCACAATGCTAAATGTCAAAAATGAAAAGTGTCACCCTGAAAAATGTCAAAAATAACAAATTTCAAGATGGCAAATGTTAAAACTGACAAATGTCACAATGCTTAATGTCAAAAATGATAAGTGTCACCATGAAAAATGTCAAAAATGACAAATTTCAAGATGGCAAATGTCCAAGATGTCAAATGACAAATGTCACAATGCTAAATGTCAAAAATGACAAATTTCAAGATGGCAAATGTCAAAGATGTCAAATGACAAATGTGACAATGCTAAATGTCAAAAATAAAAAGTGTCACCATGAAAAATGTCAAAAATGACAAATTTCAAGATGGCAAATGTCAAAGATGTCAAATGACAAATGTCACAATGCTAAATGTCAAAAATGAAAAGTGTCACCATGAAAAATGTCAAAAATGACAAATTTCAAGATGGCAAATATCAAAGATGTCAAATGACAAATGTCACAATGCTAAATGTCAAAAATGACAAATTTCAAGATGGCAAATGACAAATGTCACAATGCTAAATGTCACAAAATGAAAAGTGTCACCATGAAAAATGTCAAAAATGACAAATTTCAAGATGGCAAATGTCAAAACTGACAAATGTCACAATGCTAAATGTCAAAAATGATAAGTGTCACCATGAAAAATGTCAAAAATGACAAATTTCAAGATGGCAAATGTCCAAGATGTCAAATGACAAATGTCACAATGCTAAATGTCAAAAATGACAAATTTCAAGATGGCAAATGTCAAAGATGTCAAATGACAAATGTCACAATGCTAAATGTCAAAAATGAAAAGTGTCACCATGAAAAATGTCAAAAATGACAAATTTCAAGATGGCAAATGTCAAAGATGTCAATGACAAATGTCACAATGCTAAATGTCAAAAATAAAAAGTGTAACCATGAAAAATGTCAAAAATGACAAATTTCAAGATGGCAAATGTCAAAGATGTAAATGACAAATGTCACAATGCTAAATGTCAAAAATGAAAAGTGTCACCATGAAAAATGTCAAAAATGACAAATTTCAAGATGGCAAATGTCAAAACTGAAAAATGTCACAATGCTAAATGACAAAAATGATAAGTGTCACCATGAAAAATGTCAAAAATGACAAATTTCAAGATGGCAAATGTCCAAGATGTCAAATGACAAATGTCACAATGCTAAATGTCAAAAATGAAAAGTGTCACCATGAAAAATGTCAAAAATGACAAATTTCAAGATGGCAAATGTCAAAGATGTCAAATGACAAATGTCACAATGCTAAATGTAAAAAAGAAAAAGTGTCAAAAATGACAAATTTCAAGATGGCAAATGTCTAAGATGTCAAATGACAAATGTCACAATGCTAAATGTCAAAAATGAAAAGTGTCACCGTGAAAAATGTCAAAAATGACAAATTTTAAGATGGCAAATATCAAAGATGTCAAATGACAAATGTCACAATGCTAAATGTCAAAAATGAAAAGTGTCACCATGAAAAATGTCAAAAATGACAAATTTCAAGATGGCAAATGTCAAAACTGACAAATGTCACAATGCTTAATGTCAAAAATGAAAAGTATCACCATAAAAAATGTCAAAAATGACAAATTTCAAGATGGCAAATGTCAAAGATGTCGAATATGACAAATGTCACAATGCTAAATGTCAAAAATGAAAAGTGTCACCATGAAAAATGTCAAAAATGACAAATTTCAAGATGGCAAATGTCAAAGATGTCAAATGACAAATGTCACAATGCTAAATGTCAAAAATGAAAAGTGTCACCATGAAAAATGTCAAAAATGACAAATTTCAAAATGGCAAATGTCAAAGATGTCAAATGACAAATGTCACAATGCTAAATGTCAAAAATAAAAAGTGTCACCATGAAAAATGTCAAAAATAACAAATTTCAAGATGGCAAATGTCAAAGATGTCAAATGACAAATGTCACAATGCTAAATGTCAAAAATGGAAAGTGTCACCATGAAAAATGTCAAAAATGACAAATTTCAAGATGGCAAATATCAAAGATGTCAAATGACAAATGTCACAATGCTAAATGTCAAAAATGAAAAGTGTCACCCTGAAAAATGTCAAAAATAACAAATTTCAAGATGGCAAATGTCAAAGATGTCAAATGTCACAATGCTAAATGTCAAAAATAAAAAGTGTCACCATGAAAAATGTCAAAAATGACAAATTTTAAGATGGCAAATGTCAAAACTGACAAATGTCACAATGCTAAATGTCAAAAATGATAAGTGTCACCATGAAAAATGTCAAAAATGACAAATTTCAAGATGGCAAATGTCCAAGATGTTAAATGACAAATGTCACAATGCTAAATGTCAAAAATGACAAATTTCAAGATGGCAAATGTCAAAGATGTCAAATGACAAATGTCACGATGCTAAATGTCAAAAATGAAAAGTGTCACCATGAAAAATGTCAAAAATGACAAATTTCAAGATGGCAAATGTCAAAGATATCAAATGACAAATGTCACAATGCTAAATGTCAAAAATGAAAAGTGTCACCATGAAAAATGTCAAAAATGACAAATTTTAAGATGGCAAATGTCCAAGATGTCAAATGACAAATGTCACAATGCTAAATGTCAAAAATGACAAATTTCAAGATGGCAAATGTCCAAGATGTCAAATGACAAATGTCACAATTCTAAATGTCAAAAATGAAAAGTGTCACCATGAAAAATGTCAAAAATGACAAATTTCAAGATGGCAAATGTCAAAGATGTCAAATGACAAATGTCACAATGCTAAATGTCAAAAATGACAAATATCAAGATGGCAAATGTCAAAGATGTCAAATGACAAATGTCACAATGCTAAATGTCAAAAATGAAAAGTGTCACCATGAAAAATGTCAAAAATGACAAATTTCAAGATGGAAAATGTCAAAGATGTCAAATGACAAATGTCACAATGCTAAATGTCAAAAATGAAAAGTGTCACCATAAAAAATGTCAAAAATAACAAATGTCAAGATGGCAAATGTCAAAGATGTCAAATGACAAATGTCACAATGCTAAATGTCAAAAATGAAAAGTGTCACCATGAAAAATGTCAAAAATGGAAAGTGTCACCATGAAAAATGTCAAAAATGACAAATTTGAAGATGGCAAATGTCAAAGATGTCGAATATGACAAATGTCACAATCCTAAATGTCAAAAATGAAAAGTGTCACCATGAAAAATGTCAATAATGACAAATTTCAAAATGGCAAATGTCAAAGATGTCAAATGACAAATGTCACAATGCTAAATGTCAAAAATGAAAAGTGTCACCATGAAAAATGTCAAAAATGACAAATTTCAAGATGGCAAATATCAAAGATGTCAAATGACAAATGTCACAATGCTAAATGTCAAAAATGACAAATATCAAGATGGCAAATGTCAAAGATGTCAAATGACAAATGTCACAATGCTAAATGTCAAAAATGAAAAGTGTCACCATGAAAAATGTCAAAAATGACAAATTTCAAGATGGCAAATGTCAAAGATGTCAAATGACAAATGTCACAATGCTAAATGTCAAAAATGAAAAGTGTCACCATAAAAAATGTCAAAAATAACAAATTTCAAGATGGCAAATGTCAAAGATATCAAATGACAAATCTCACAATGCTAAATGTCAAAAATGAAAAGTGTCACCATGAAAAATGTCAAAAATGACAAATTTCAAGATGGCAAATGTCAAAACTGACAAATGTCACAATGCTAAATGTCAAAAATGATACGTGTCACCATGAAAAATGTCAAAAATGACAAATTTCAAGATGGCAAATGTCCAAGATGTCAAATGACAAATGTCACAATGCTAAATGTCAAAAATGACAAATTTCAAGATGGCAAATGTCCAAGATGTCAAATGACAAATGTCACAATGCTAAATGTCAAAAATGACAAATTTCAAGATGGCAAATGTCCAAGATGTCAAATGACAAATGTCACAATGCTAAATGTCAAAAATGAAAAGTGTCACCATGAAAAATGTCAAAAATGACAAATTTCAAGATGGCAAATGTCAAAGATGTCAAATGACAAATGTCACAATGCTAAATGTCAAAAATGAAAAGTGTCACCCTGAAAAATGTCAAAAATAACAAATTTCAAGATGGCAAATGTCAAAGATGTCAAATGACAAATGTCACAATGCTAAATGTCAAAAATGAAAAGTGTCACCATGAAAAATGTCAAAAATGACAAATTTTAAGATGGCAAATGTCAAAACTGACAAATGTCACAATGCTAAATGTCAAAAATGATAAGTGTCACCATGAAAAATGTCAAAAATGACAAATTTCAAAATGGCAAATGTCCAAGATGTCAAATGACAAATGTCACAATGCTAAATTTCAAAAATGAGAAATTTCAAGATGGCAAATGTCAAAGATGTCAAATGACAAATGTCACAATGCTAAATGTCATAAATGAAAAGTGTCACCATGAAAAATGTCAAAAATGACAAATTTCAAGATGGCAAATGTCAAAGATGTCAAATGACAAATGTCACAATGCTAAATGTCAAAAATGAAAAGTGTCACCATGAAAAATGTCAAAAATAACAAATTTCAAGATGGCAAATGTCAAAGATGTCAAATGACAAATATCACAATGCTAAATGTCAAAAATGAAAAGTGTCACCATGAAAAATGTCAAAAATGACAATTCTCAAGATGGCAAATGTCAAAGATGTCAAATGACAAATGTCGCAATGCTAAATGTCAAAAATAAAAAGTCTCACCATGAAAAATGTCAAAAATGACAAATTTCAAGATGGCAAATGTCAAAGATGACAAATGTCACAATGCTAAATGTCAAAAATGAAAAGTGTCACCATGAAAAATGTCAAAAATGACAAATTTCAAGATGGCAAATGTCAAAACTGACAAATGTCACAATGCTAAATGTCAAAAATGATAACTGTCACCATGAAAAATGTTAAAAATGACAAATTTCAAGATGGCAAATGTCCAAGATGTCAAATGACAAATGTCACAATGCTAAATGTCAAAAATGAAAAGTGTCACCATGAAAAATGTCAAAAATGACAAATTTTAAGATGGCAAATGTCAAAACTGACAAATGTCACAATGCTAAATGTCAAAAATGATAAGTGTCACCATGAAAAATGTCAAAAATGACAAATTTCAAGATGGCAAATGTCCAAGATGTCAAATGACAAATGTCACAATGCTAAATGTCAAAAATGACAAATTTCAATATGGCAAATGTCCAAGATGTCAAATGACAAATGTCACAATGCTAAATGTCAAAAATGAAAAGAGTCACCATAAAAAATGTCAAAAATGACAAATTTCAAGATGGCAAATGTCAAAGATGTCAAATGACAAATGTCACAATGCTAAATGTCAAAAATGAAAAGTGTCACCCTGAAAAATGTCAAAAATAACAAATTTCAAGATGGCAAATGTCAAAGATGTCAAATGACAAATGTCACAATGCTAAATGTCAAAAATGAAGAGTGTCACCATGAAAAATGTCAAAAATGACAAATTTCAAGATGGCAAATGTCAAAACTGACAAATGTCACAATGCTAAATGTCAAAAATGATAAGTGTCACCATGAAAAATGTCAAAAATGACAAATTTCAAGATGGCAAATGTCCAAGATGTCAAATGACAAATGTCACAATGCTAAATGTCAAAAATGACAAATTTCAAGATGGCAAATGTCAAAGATGTCAAATGACAAATGTGACAATGCTAAATGTCAAAAATGAAAAGTGTCACCATGAAAAATGTCAAAAATGACAAATTTCAAGATGGCAAATGTCAAAGATGTCAAATGACAAATGTCACAATGCTAAATGTCAAAAATGAAAAGTGTCACCATGAAAAATGTCAAAAATGACAAATTTCAAGATGGCAAATATCAAAGATGTCAAATGACAAATGTCACAATGCTAAATGTCAAAAATGAAAAGTGTCACCATGAAAAATGTCAAAAATGACAAATTTCAAGATGGCAAATGTCAAAACTGACAAATGTCACAATGCTAAATGTCAAAAATGATAAGTGTCACCATGAAAAATGTCAAAAATGACAAATTTCAAGATGGCAAATGTCCAAGATGTCAAATGACAAATGTCACAATGCTAAATGTCAAAAATGACAAATTTCAAGATGGCAAATGTCAAAGATGTCAAATGACAAATGTCACAATGCTAAATGTCAAAAATGAAAAGCGTCACCATGAAAAATGTCAAAAATGACAAATTTCAAGATGGCAAATGTCAAAGATGTCAAATGACAAATGTCACAATGCTAAATGTCAAAAATGAAAAGTGTCACCATGAAAAATGTCAAAAATGACAAATTTCAAGATGGCAAATGTCAAAGATGTCAATGACAAATGTCACAATGCTAAATGTCAAAAATAAAAAGTGTCACCATGAAAAATGTCAAAAATGACAAATTTTAAGATGGCAAATGTCAAAGATGTAAATGACAAATGTCACAATGCTAAATGTCAAAAATGAAAAGTGTCACCATGAAAAATGTCAAAAATGACAAATTTCAAGATGGCAAATGTCAAAACTGACAAATGTCACAATGCTAAATGACAAAAATGATAAGTGTCACCATGAAAAATGTCAAAAATGACAAATTTCAAGATGGCAAATGTCCAAGATGTCAAATGACAAATGTCACAATGCTAAATGTCAAAAATGAAAAGTGTCACCATGAAAAATGTCAAAAATGACAAATTTCAAGATGGCAAATGTCAAAGATGTCAAATGACAAATGTCACAATGCTAAATGTCAAAAAGAAAAAGTGTCAAAAATGACAAATTTCAAGATGGCAAATGTCTAAGATGTCAAATGACAAATGTCACAATGCTAAATGTCAAAAATGAAAAGTGTCACCGTGAAAAATGTCAAAAATGACAAATTTTAAGATGGCAAATGTCAAAGATGTCAAATGACAAATGTCACAATGCTAAATGTCAAAAATGAAAAGTGTCACCATGAAAAATGTCAAAAATGACAAATTTCAAGATGGCAAATGTCAAACCTGACAAATGTCACAATGGTAAATGTCAAAAATGAAAAGTATCACCATAAAAAATGTCAAAAATGACAAATTTCAAGATGGCAAATGTCAAAGATGTCGAATATGACAAATGTCACAATGCTAAATGTCAAAAATGAAAAGTGTCACCATGAAAAATGTCAAAAATGACAAATTTCAAGATGGCAAATGTCAAAGATGTCAAATGACAAATGTCACAATGCTAAATGTCAAAAATGAAAAGTGTCACCATGAAAAATGTCAAAAATGACAAATTTCAAAATGGCAAATGTCAAAGATGTCAAATGACAAATGTCACAATGCTAAATGTCAAAAATGAAAAGTGTCACCATGAAAAATGTCAAAAATAACAAATTTCAAGATGGCAAATGTCAAAGATGTCAAATGACAAATGTCACAATGCTAAATGTCAAAAATGGAAAGTGTCACCATCAAAAATGTCAAAAATGACAAATTTCAAGATGGCAAATGTCAAAGATGTCAAATGACAAATGTCACAATGCTAAATGTCAAAAATGAAAAGTGTCACCCTGAAAAATGTCAAAAATAACAAATTTCAAGATGGGAAATGTCAAAGATGTCAAATGTCACAATGCTAAATGTCAAAAATGAAAAGTGTCACCATGAAAAATGTCAAAAATGACAAATTTTAAGATGGCAAATGTCAAAACTGACAAATGTCACAATGCCAAATGTCAAAAATGATAAGTGTCACCATGAAAAATGTCAAAAATGACAAATTTCAAGATGGCAAATGTCCAAGATGTTAAATGACAAATGTCACAATGCTAAATGTCAAAAATGACAAATTTCAAGATGGCAAATGTCAAAGATGTCAAATGACAAATGTCACAATGCTAAATGTCAAAAATGAAAAGTGTCACCATGAAAAATGTCAAAAATGACAAATTTCAAGATGGCAAATGTCAAAGATATCAAATGACAAATGTCACAATGCTAAATGTCAAAAATGAAAAGTGTCACCATGAAAAATGTCAAAAATGACAAATTTCAAAATGGCAAATGTCAAAGTTGTCAACTGACAAATGTCACAATGCTAAATGTCAAAAATGAAAAGTGTCCCTATGAAAAATGTCAATAACGACAAATTTCAAAATGGCAAATGTCAAAGATGTCAAATGACAAATGTCACAATGCTAAATGTCAAAAATGAAAAGTGTCACCATGAAAAATGTCAAAAATGACAAATTTGAAGTTGGCAAATGTCAAAGATGTCGAATATGACAAATGTCACAATCCTAAATGTCAAAAATGAAAAGTGTCACCATGAAAAATGTCAAAAATGACAAATTTCAAGATGGCAAATATCAAAGATGTCAAATGACAAATGCCACAATGCTAAATATCAAAAATGACAAATATCAAGATGGCAAATGTCAAAGATGTCAAATGACAAATGTCACAATGCTAAATGTCAAAAATGAAAAGTGTCACCATGAAAAATGTCAAAAATGACAAATTTCAAGATGGCAAATGTCAAAGATGTCAAATGACAAATGTCACAATGCTAAATGTCAAAAATGAAAAGTGTCACCATAAAAAATGTCAAAAATAACAAATTTCAAGATGGCAAATGTCAAAGATGTCAAATGACAAATCTCACAATGCTAAATGTCAAAAATGAAAAGTGTCACCATGAAAAATGTCAAAAATGACAAATTTCAAGATGGCAAATGTCAAAACTGACAAATGTCACAATGCTAAATGTCAAAAATGATAAGTGTCACCATGAAAAATGTCAAAAATGACAAATTTCAAGATGGCAAATGTCCAAGATGTCAAATGACAAATGTCACAATGCTAAATGTCAAAAATGACAAATTTCAAGATGGCAAATGTCCAAGATGTCAAATGACAAATGTCACAATGCTAAATGTCAAAAATGAAAAGTGTCACCATGAAAAATGTCAAAAATGACAAATTTCAAGATGGCAAATGTCAAATGACAAATGTCACAATGCTAAATGTCAAAAATGAAAAGTGTCACCCTGAAAAATGTCAAAAATAACAAATTTCAAGATGGCAAATGTCAAAGATGTCAAATGACAAATGTCACAATGCTAAATGTCAAAAATGAAAAGTGTCACCATGAAAAATGTCAAAAATGACAAATTTCAAGATGGCAAATGTCAAAACTGACAAATGTCACAATGCTAAATGTCAAAAATGATAAGTGTCACCATGAAAAATGTCAAAAATGACAAATTTCAAAATGGCAAATGTCCAAGATGTCAAATGACAAATGTCACAATGCTAAATGTCAAAAATGACAAATTTCAAGATGGCAAATGTCAAAGATGTCAAATGACAAATGTCACAATGCTAAATGTCAAAAATGAAAAGTGTCACCATGAAAAATGTCAAAAATGACAAATTTCAAGATGGCAAATGTCAAAGATGTCAAATGACAAATGTCACAATGCTAAATGTCAAAAATGAAAAGTGTCACCATGAAAAATGTCAAAAATGACAAATTTCAAGATGGCAAATATCAAAGATGTCAAATGACAAATGTCACAATGCTAAATGTCAAAAATGACAAATTTCAAGATGGCAAATGTCAAAGATGTCAAATGACAAATGTCACAATGCTAAATGTCAAAAATGAAAAGTGTCACCCTGAAAAATGTCAAAAATAACAAATTTCAAGATGGCAAATGTCAAAGATGTCAAATGACAAATGTCACAATGCTAAATGTCAAAAATGAAAAGTGTCACCATGAAAAATGTCAAAAATGACAAATTTCAAGATGGCAAATGTCAAAACTGACAAATGTCACAATGCTAAATGTCAAAAATGATAAGTGTCACCATGAAAAATGTCAAAAATGACAAACTTCAAGATGGCAAATGTCAAAGATGTCAAATGACAAATGTCACAATGCTAAATGTCAAAAATGAAAAGTGTCACCATGAAAAATGTCAAAAATAACAAATTTCAAGTTGGCAAATGTCAAAGATGTCAAATGACAAATGTCACAATGCTAAATGTCAAAAATGAAAATTGTCACCATGAAAAATGTCAAAAATGACAAATTTCAAGATAACAAATGTCAAAACTGACAAATGTAACAATGCTAAATGTGAAAAATGATAAGTGTCACCATGAAAAATGTCAAAAATGACAAATTTCAAGATGGCAAATGTCCAAGATGTCAAATGACAAATGTCACAATGCTAAATGTCAAAAATGACAAATTTCAAGATGGCAAATGTCAAAGATGTCAAATGACAAATGTCACAATGCTAAATGTCAAAAATGAAAAGTGTCACCATAAAAAATGTCAAAAATGACAAATTTCAAGATGGCAAATGTCAAAGATGTCAATGACAAATGTCACAATGCTAAATGTCAAAAATGAAAAGTGTCACCATGAAAAATGTCAAAACTGACCAATTTCAAGATGGCAAATGTCAAAGATGTAAATGACAAATGTCACAATGCTAAATGTCAAAAATGAAAAGTGTCACCATGAAAAATGTCAAAAATGACAAATTTCAAGATGGCAAATGTCAAAACTGACAAATGTCACAATGCTAAATGTCAAAAATGATAAGTGTCACCATGAAAAATGTCAAAAATGACAAATTTCAAGATGGCAAATGTCCAAGATGTCAAATGACAAATGTCACAATGCTAAATGTCAAAAATGAAGAGTGTCACCATGAAAAATGTCAAAAATGACAAATTTCAAGATGGCAAATGTCAAAGATGTCAAATGACAAATGTCACAATGCTAAATGTCAAAAAGAAAAAGTGTCAAAAATGACAAATTTCAAGATGGCAAATGTCTAAGATGTCAAATGACAAATGTCACAATGCTAAATGTCAAAAATGAAAAGTGTCACCGTGAAAAATGTCAAAAATGACAAATTTTAAAATGGCAAATGTCAAAGATGTCAAATGACAAATGTCACAATGCTAAATGTCAAAAATGAAAAGTGTCACCATGAAAAATGTTAAAAATGACAAATTTTAAGATGGCAAATGTCAAAACTGACAAATGTCACAATGCTAAATGTCAAAAATGAAAATTGTCACCATAAAAAATGTCAAAAATGATAAATTTCAAGATGGCAAATGTCAAAGATGTCGAATATGACAAATGTCACAATGCTAAATGTCAAAAATGAAAAGTGTCACCATGAAAAATGTCAAAAATGACAAATTTCAAGATGGCAAATATCAAAGATGTCAAATGACAAATGTCACAATGCTAAATGTCAAAAATGACAAATTTCAAGATGGCAAATATCAAAGATGTCAAATGACAAATGTCACAATGCTAAATGTCAAAAATGAGAAGTGTCACCATGAAAAATGTCAAAAATGACAAATTTCAAGATGGCAAATGTCAAAGATGTCAAATGACAAATGTCACAATGCTAAATGTCAAAAATGAAAAGTGTCACCATGAAAAATGTCAAAAATGACAAATTTCAAGATGGCAAATGTCAAAGATGTCAAATGACAAATGTCACAATGCTAAATGTCAAAAATGAAAAGTGTCACCATGAAAAATGTCAAAAATGACAAATTTCAAGATGGCAAATGTCAAAACTGACAAATGTCACAATGCTAAATGTCAAAAATGATAAGTGTCACCATGAAAAATGTCAAAAATGACAAATTTCAAGATGGCAAATGTCCAAGATGTCAAATGACAAATGTCACAATGCTAAATGTCAAAAATGAAAAGTGTCACCATAAAAAATGTCAAAAATGACAAATTTTAAGATAGCAAATGTCAAAGATGTCAAATGACAAATGTCACAATGCTAAATGTCAAAAATGAAAAGTGTCAAAAATGACAAATTTCAAGATGGCAAATGTCTAAGATGTCAAATGACAAATGTCACAATGCTAAATGTCAAAAATGAAAAGTGTCACCGTGAAAAATGACAAATTTCAAGATGGCAAATGTCAAAGATGTCAAATGACAAATGTCACAATGCTAAATGTCAAAAATGAAAAGTGTCACCATAAAAAATGTCAAAATGACAAATTTCAAGATGGCAAATGTCAAAGATGTCAAATGACAAATGTCACAATGCTAAATGTCAAAAATGAAAAGTGTCCCCATGAAAAATGTCAATAATGACAAATTTCAAGATGGCAAATGTCAAAGATGTCAAATGACAAATGTCACAATGCTAAATGTCAAAAATGAAAAGTGTCACCATGAAAAATGTCAAAAATGACAAATTTCAAGATGGCAAATATCAAAGATGTCGAATATGACAAATGTCACAATGCTAAATGTCAAAAATGAAAAGTGTCACCATGAAAAATGTCAAAAATGACAAATTTCAAGATGGCAAATATCAAAGATGTCAAATGACAAATGTCACAATGCTAAATGTCAAAAATGACAAATTTCAAGATGGCAAATATCAAAGATGTCAGATGACAAATGTCACAATGCTAAATGTCAAAAATGAGAAGTGTCACCATGAAAAATGTCAAAAATGACAAATTTCAAGATGGCAAATGTCAAAGATGTCAAATGACAAATGTCACAATGCTAAATGTCAAAAATGAAAAGTGTCACCATGAAAAATGTCAAAAATGACAAATTTCAAGATGGCAAATGTCAAAACTGACAAATGTCACAGTGCTAAATGTCAAAAATGATAAGTGTCACCTTGAAAAATGTCAAAAATGACAAATTTCAAGATGGCAAATGTCAAAACTGACAAATGTCACAATGCTAAATGTCAAAAATGATAAGTGTCACCATGAAAAATGTCAAAAATGACAAATTTCAAGATGGCAAATGTCAAAGATGTCAAATGACAAATGTCACAATGCTAAATGTCAAAAATGAAAAGTGTCAAAAATGACAAATTTTAAGATGGCAAATGTCTAAGATGTCAAATGACAAATGTCACAATGCTAAATGTCAAAAATGAAAAGTGTCACCGTAAAAAATGTCAAAAATGACAAATTTCAAAATGGCAAATGTCAAAGATGACAAATGTCACAATGCTAAATGTCAAAAATAAAAAGTGTCACCATGAAAAATGTCAAAAATGACAAATTTCAAGATGGCAAATGTCAAAGATGTCAAATGACAAATGTCGCAATGCTAAGTGTCAAAAATGAAAAGTGTCCCCATGAAAAACGTCAATAATGACAAATTTCAAGATGGCAAATGTCAAAGATGTCAAATGACAAATGTCACAATGCTAAATGTCAAAAATGAAAAGTGTCACCATGAAAAATGTCAAAAATGACAAATTTCAAGATGGCAAATGTCAAAGATGTCGAATATGACAAATGTCACAATGCTAAATGTCAAAAATGAAAAGTGTCACCATGAAAAATGTCAAAAATAACAAATTTCCAGATGGCAAATGTCAAAGATGTCAAATGACAAATGTCACAATGCTAAATGTCAAAAATGAAAAGTGTCACCATGAAAAATGTCAAAAATGACAAATTTCAAGATGGCAAATATCAAAGATGTCAAATGACAAATCGTACAATGCTAAATGTCAAAAATGACAAATTTCAAGATGGCAAATATCAAAGATGTCAAATGACAAATGTCACAGTGCTAAATGTCAAAAATGAAAAGTGTCACCATGAAAAATGACAAAAATGACAAATTTCAAGATGGCAAATGTCAAAGATGTCAAATGACAAATGTCAAAGATGTCAAATGACAAATGTCACAATGCTAAATGTCAAAAATGAAAAGTGTCACCATGAAAAATGTCAAAAATAACAAATTTCAAGATGGCAAATGTCAAAGATGTCAAATGACAAATGTCACAATGCTAAATGTCAAAAATGAAAAGTGTCACCATGAAAAATGTCAAAAATAACAAATTTCAAGATGGCAAATGTCAAAGATGTCAAATGACAAATGTCACAATGCTAAATGTCAAAAATGAAAAGTGTCACCATGAAAAATGTCAAAAATGACAAATTTCAAGATGGCAAATGTCAAAACTGACAAATGTCACAATGCTAAATGTCAAAAATAATAAGTGTCACCATGAAAAATGTCAAAAATGACAAATTTCAAGATGGCAAATGCCCAAGATGTCAAATGACAAATGTCACAATGCTAAATGTCAAAAATGACAAATTTCAAGATGGCAAATGTCAAAGATGTCAAATGACAAATGTCACAATGCTAAATGTCAAAAATAAAAAGTGTCACCATGAAAAATGTCAAAAATGACAAATTTCAAGATGGCAAATGTCAAAGATGTCAAATGACAAATGTCACAATGCTACATGTCAAAAATAAAAAGTGTCACCATGAAAAATGTCAAAAATAACAAATTTCAAGATGGCAAATGTCTAAGATGTCAAATGACAAATGTCACAATGCTAAATGTCAAAAATGAAAAGTGTCACCATAAAAAATGTCAAAAATGACAAATTTCAAGATGGCAAATGTCAAAACTGACAAATGTCACAATGCTAAATGTCAAAACTGATAAGTGTCACCATGAAAAATGTCAAAAATGACAGATTTCAAGATGGCAAATGTCCAAGATGTCAAATGACAAATGTCACAATGCTAAATGTCAAAAATGACAAATTTCAAGATGGCAAATGTCAAAGATGTCGAATATGACAAATGTCACAATGCTAAATGTCAGAAATAAAAAGTGTCACAATGAAAAATGTCAAAAATGACAAATTTCAAGATGGCAAATATCAAAGATGTCAAATGACAAATGTCACAATGCTAAATGTCAAAAATGACAAATTTCAAGATGGCAAATGTCAAAGATGTCAAATGACAAATGTCACAATGCTAAATGTCAAAAATGAAAAGTGTTACCATGAAAAATGTCAAAAACAACAAATTTCAAGATGGCAAATGTCAAAGATGTCAAATGACAAATGTCACAATGCTAAATGTCAAAAATGAAAAGTGTCACCATGAAAAATGTCAAAAATGACAAATTTCAAGATGGCAAATGTCAAAGATGTCAAATGACAAATGTCACAATGCTAAATGTCAAAAATGAAAAGTGTCACCGTGAAAAATGTCAAAAATAACAAATTTCAAGATGGCAAATGTCAAAGATGTCAAATGACAAATGTCACAATGCTAAATGTCAAAAATGAAAAGTGTCACCATGAAAAATGTCAAAAATGACAAATTTCAAGATGGCAAATGTCAAAACTGACAAATGTGACAATGCCAAATGTCAAAAATGATAAGTGTCACCATGAAAAATGTCAAAAATGACAAATTTCAAGATGGCAAATGTCAAAGATGTCAAATGACAAATGTCACAATGCTAAATGTCAAAAATGAAAAGTGTCACCATGAAAAATGTCAAAAATGACAAATTTCAAGATGGCAAATGTCAAAACTGACAAATGTCACAATGCTAAATGTCAAAAATGATAAGTGTCACCATGAAAAATGTCAAAAATGACAGATTTCAAGATGGCAAATGTCCAAGATGTCAAATGACAAATGTCACAATGCTAAATGTCAAAAATGACAAATTTCAAGATGGCAAATGTCAAAGATGTCGAATATGACAAATGTCACAATGCTAAATGTCAGAAATAAAAAGTGTCACAATGAAAAATGTCAAAAATGACAAATTTCAAGATGGCAAATATCAAAGATGTCAAATGACAAATGTCACAATGCTAAATGTCAAAAATGACAAATTTCAAGATGGCAAATGTCAAAGATGTCAAATGACAAATGTCACAATGCTAAATGTCAAAAATGAAAAGTGTTACCATGAAAAATGTCAAAAATAACAAATTTCAAGATGGCAAATGTCAAAGATGTCAAATGGCAAATGTCACAATGCTAAATGTCAAAAATGAAAAGTGTCACCATGAAAAATGTCAAAAATGACAAATTTCAAGATGGCAAATGTCAAAGATGTCAAATGACAAATGTCACAATGCTAAATGTCAAAAATGAAAAGTTTCACCATGAAAAATGTTAAAAATAACAAATTTCAAGATGGCAAATGTCAAAGATGTCAAATGACAAATGTCACAATGCTAAATGTCAAAAATGAAAAGTGTTACCATGAAAAATGTCAAAAATGACAAATTTCAAGATGGCAAATGTCAAAACTGACAAATGTCACAATGCCAAATGTCAAAAATGATAAGTGTCACCATGAAAAATGTCAAAAATGACAAATATCAAGATGGCAAATGTCCAAGATGTCAAATGACAAATGTCACAATGCTAAATGTCAAAAATGACAAATTTCAAGATGGCAAATGTCAAAGATGTCAAATGACAAATGTCACAATGCCAAATGTCAAAAATGAAAAGTGTCACCATGAAAAATGTCAAAAATGACAAATTTTAAGATGGCAAATGTCAAAGATGTTAAATGACAAATGTCACAATGCTAAATATCACAAATAAAAAGTGTCACCATGAAAAATGTCAAAAATGACAAATTTCAAGATGGCAAATGTCAAAGATGTCAAATGACAAATGTCACAATGCTAAATGTCAAAAATGAAAAGTGTCACCATAAAAAATGTCAAAAATAACAAATTTCAAGATGGCAAATGTCAAAGATGTCAAATGACAAATGTCAAAAATGAAAAGTGTCACCATGAAAAATGTCAAAAATGACAAATTTCAAGATGGCAAATGTCAAAACTGACAAATGTCACAATGCTAAATGTCAAAAATGATAAGTGTCATCATGAAAAATGTCAAAAATGACAAATTTCAAGATGGCAAATGTCCAAGATGTCAAATGACAAATGTCACAATGCCAAATGTCAAAAATGACAAATTTCAAGATGGCAAATGTCAAAGATGTCAAATGACAAATGTCACAATGCTAAATGTCAAAAATGAAAAGTGTCACCATGAAAAATGTCAAAAATGACAAATTTCAAGATGGCAAATGTCAAAACTGACAAATCTCACAATGCTAAATGTCAAAAATGATAAGTGTCACCATGAAAAATGTCAAAAATGACAAATTTCAAGATGGCAAATGTCAAAACTGACAAATGTCACAATGCTAAATGTCAAAAATGATAAGTGTCACCCTGAAAAATGTCAAAAATGACAAATTTCAAGATGGAAAATGTCAAAGATGTCAAATGTCACAATGCTAAATGTCAAAAATGAAAAGTGTCAAAAATGACAAATTTCAAGATGGCAAATGTCTAAGATGTCAAATGACAAATGTCACAATGCTAAATGTCAAAAATGAAAAGTGTCACCATGAAAAATGTCAAAAATGACAAATTTCAAGATGGCAAATGTCAAAGATGTCAAATGACAAATGTCACAATGCTAAATGTCAAAAATGAAAAGTGTCACCATGAAAAATGTCAAAAATGACAAATTTCAAGATGGCAAATGTCAAAGATGTCGAATATGACAAATGTCACAATGCTAAATGTCAAAAATGAAAAGTGTCACCATGAAAAATGTCAAAAATAACAAATTTCCAGATGGCAAATGTCAAAGATGTCAAATGACAAATGTCACAATGGTAAATGTCAAAAATGAAAAGTGTCACCATGAAAAATGTCAAAAATGACAAATTTCAAGATGGCAAATATCAAAGATGTCAAATGACAAATGGTACAATGCTAAATGTCAAAAATGACAAATTTCAAGATGGCAAATATCAAAGATGTCAAATGACAAATGTCACAGTGCTAAATGTCAAAAATGAAAAGTGTCACCATGAAAAATGACAAAAATGACAAATTT
Source organism: Altica lythri (assembly GCA_964028335.1). Taxonomy (NCBI): domain Eukaryota; kingdom Metazoa; phylum Arthropoda; class Insecta; order Coleoptera; family Chrysomelidae; genus Altica; species Altica lythri. The sequence goes on along the minus strand of OZ034800.1, from coordinate 42,886,004 downwards.
CAAGAAGGCAAATGTCAAAGATGTCAAATGACAAATGTCAAAGATGTCAAATGACAAATGTCACAATGCTAAATGTCAAAAATGAAAAGTGTCACCATGAAAAATGTCAAAAATAACAAATTTCAAGATGGCAAATGTCAAAGATGTCAAATGACAAATGTCACAATGCTAAATGTCAAAAATGAAAAGTGTCACCATGAAAAATGTCAAAAATAACAAATTTCAAGATGGCAAATGTCAAAGATGTCAAATGACAAATGTCACAATGCTAAATGTCAAAAATGAAAAGTGTCACCATGAAAAATGTCAAAAATGACAAATTTCAAGATGGCAAATGTCAAAACTGACAAATGTCACAATGCTAAATGTCAAAAATAATAAGTGTCACCATGAAAAATGTCAAAAATGACAAATTTCAAGATGGCAAATGCCCAAGATGTCAAATGACAAATGTCACAATGCTAAATGTCAAAAATAACAAATTTCCAGATGGCAAATGTCAAAGATGTCAAATGACAAATGTCACAATGCTAAATGTCAAAAATGAAAAGTGTCACCATGAAAAATGTCAAAAATGACAAATTTCAAGATGGCAAATATCAAAGATGTCAAATGACAAATGGTACAATGCTAAATGTCAAAAATGACAAATTTCAAGATGGCAAATATCAAAGATGACAAATGTCACAGTGCTAAATGTCAAAAATGAAAAGTGTCACCATGAAAAATGACAAAAATGACAAATTTCAAGATGGCAAATGTCAAAGATGTCAAATGACAAATGTCAAAGATGTCAAATGACAAATGTCACAATGCTAAATGTCAAAAATGAAAAGTGTCACCATGAAAAATGTCAAAAATAACAAATTTCAAGATGGCAAATGTCAAAGATGTCAAATGACAAATGTCACAATGCTAAATGTCAAAAATGAAAAGTGTCACCATGAAAAATGTCAAAAATAACAAATTTCAAGATGGCAAATGTCAAAGATGTCAAATGACAAATGTCACAATGCTAAATGTCAAAAATGAAAAGTGTCACCATGAAAAATGTCAAAAATGACAAATTTCAAGATGGCAAATGTCAAAACTGACAAATGTCACAATGCTAAATGTCAAAAATAATAAGTGTCACCATGAAAAATGTCAAAAATGACAAATTTCAAGATGGCAAATGCCCAAGATGTCAAATGACAAATGTCACAATGCTAAATGTCAAAAATGACAAATTTCAAGATGGCAAATGTCAAAGATGTCAAATGACAAATGTCACAATGCTAAATGTCAAAAATGAAAAGTGTCACCATGAAAAATGTCAAAAATGACAAATTTCAAGATGGCAAATGTCAAAGATGTCAAATGACAAATGTCACAATGCTAAATGTCAAAAATAAAAAGTGTCACCATGAAAAATGTCAAAAATAACAAATTTCAAGATGGCAAATGTCTAAGATGTCAAATGACAAATGTCACAATGCTAAATGTCAAAAATGAAAAGTGTCACCATAAAAAATGTCAAAAATGACAAATTTCAAGATGGCAAATGTCAAAACTGACAAATGTCACAATGCTAAATGTCAAAAATGATAAGTGTCACCATGAAAAATGTCAAAAATGACAGATTTCAAGATGGCAAATGTCCAAGATGTCAAATGACAAATGTCACAATGCTAAATGTCAAAAATGACAAATTTCAAGATGGCAAATGTCAAAGATGTCGAATATGACAAATGTCACAATGCTAAATGTCAGAAATAAAAAGTGTCACAATGAAAAATGTCAAAAATGACAAATTTCAAGATGGCAAATATCAAAGATGTCAAATGACAAATGTCACAATGCTAAATGTCAAAAATGACAAATTTCAAGATGGCAAATGTCAAAGATGTCAAATGACAAATGTCACAATGCTAAATGTCAAAAATGAAAAGTGTTACCATGAAAAATGTCAAAAATAACAAATTTCAAGATGGCAAATGTCAAAGATGTCAAATGACAAATGTCACAATGCTAAATGTCAAAAATGAAAAGTGTCACCATGAAAAATGTCAAAAATGACAAATTTCAAGATGGCAAATGTCAAAGATGTCAAATGACAAATATCACAATGCTAAATGTCAAAAATGAAAAGTGTCACCGTGAAAAATGTCAAAAATAACAAATTTCAAGATGGCAAATGTCAAAGATGTCAAATGACAAATGTCACAATGCTAAATGTCAAAAATGAAAAGTGTCACCATGAAAAATGTCAAAAATGACAAATTTCAAGATGGCAAATGTCAAAACTGACAAATGTCACAATGCCAAATGTCAAAAATGATAAGTGTCACCATGAAAAATGTCAAAAATGACAAATTTCAAGATGGCAAATGTCAAAGATGTCAAATGACAAATGTCACAATGCTAAATGTCAAAAATGAAAAGTGTCACCATGAAAAATGTCAAAAATGACAAATTTCAAGATGGCAAATGTCAAAACTGACAAATGTCACAATGCTAAATGTCAAAAATGATAAGTGTCACCATGAAAAATGTCAAAAATGACAGATTTCAAGATGGCAAATGTCCAAGATGTCAAATGACAAATGTCACAATGCTAAATGTCAAAAATGACAAATTTCAAGATGGCAAATGTCAAAGATGTCGAATATGACAAATGTCACAATGCTAAATGTCAGAAATAAAAAGTGTCACAATGAAAAATGTCAAAAATGACAAATTTCAAGATGGCAAATATCAAAGATGTCAAATGACAAATGTCACAATGCTAAATGTCAAAAATGAAAAATTTCAAGATGGCAAATGTCAAAGATGTCAAATGACAAATGTCACAATGCTAAATGTCAAAAATGAAAAGTGTTACCATGAAAAATGTCAAAAATAACAAATTTCAAGATGGCAAATGTCAAAGATGTCAAATGGCAAATGTCACAATGCTAAATGTCAAAAATGAAAAGTGTCACCATGAAAAATGTCAAAAATGACAAATTTCAAGATGGCAAATGTCAAAGATGTCAAATGACAAATGTCACAATGCTAAATGTCAAAAATGAAAAGTTTCACCATGAAAAATGTCAAAAATAACAAATTTCAAGATGGCAAATGTCAAAGATGTCAAATGACAAATGTCACAATGCTAAATGTCAAAAATGAAAAGTGTCACCATGAAAAATGTCAAAAATGACAAATTTCAAGATGGCAAATGTCAAAACTGACAAATGTCACAATGCCAAATGTCAAAAATGATAAGTGTCACCATGAAAAATGTCAAAAATGACAAATATCAAGATGGCAAATGTCCAAGATGTCAAATGACAAATGTCACAATGCTAAATGTCAAAAATGACAAATTTCAAGATGGCAAATGTCAAAGATGTCAAATGACAAATGTCACAATGCCAAATGTCAAAAATGAAAAGTGTCACCATGAAAAATGTCAAAAATGACAAATTTCAAGATGGCAAATGTCAAAGATGTTAAATGACAAATGTCACAATGCTAAATATCACAAATGAAAAGTGTCACCATGAAAAATGACAAATTTCAAGATGGCAAATGTCAAAGATGTCAAATGACAAATGTCACAATGCTAAATGTCAAAAATGAAAAGTGTCACCATGAAAAATGTCAAAAATAACAAATATCAAGATGGCAAATGTCAAAGATGTCAAATGACAAATGTCAAAAATGAAAAGTGTCACCATGAAAAATGTCAAAAATGACAAATTTTAAGATGGCAAATGTCAAAACTGACAAATGTCACAATGCTAAATGTCAAAAATGATAAGTGTCACCATGAAAAATGTCAAAAATGACAAATTTCAAGATGGCAAATGTCCAAGATGTCAAATGACAAATGTCACAATGCCAAATGTCAAAAATGACAAATTTCAAGATGGCAAATGTCAAAGATGTCAAATGACAAATGTCACAATGCTAAATGTCAAAAATGAAAAGTGTCACCATGAAAAATGTCAAAAATGACAAATTTCAAGATGGCAAATGTCAAAACTGACAAATGTCACAATGCTAAATGTCAAAAATGATAAGTGTCACCATGAAAAATGTCAAAAATGACAAATTTCAAGATGGCAAATGTCAAAACTGACAAATGTCACAATGCTAAATGTCAAAAATGATAAGTGTCACCCTGAAAAATGTCAAAAATGACAAATTTCAAGATGGAAAATGTCAAAGATGTCAAATGTCACAATGCTAAATGTCAAAAATGAAAAGTGTCAAAAATGACAAATTTCAAGATGGCAAATGTCTAAGATGTCAAATGACAAATGTCACAATGCTAAATGTCAAAAATGAAAAGTGTCAGCGTAAAAAATGTCAAAAATGACAAATTTCAAAATGGCAAATGTCAAGATGTCAAATGACAAATGTCACAATGCTAAATGTCAAAAATGAAAAGTGTCACCATGAAAAATGTCAAAAATGACAAATTTCAAGATGGCAAATGTCAAAGATGTCAAATGACAAATGTCACAATGCTAAATGTCAAAAATGAAAAGTGTCCCCATGAAAAACGTCAATAATGACAAATTTCAAGATGGCAAATGTCAAAGATGTCAAATGACAAATGTCACAATGCTAAATGTCAAAAATGAAAAGTGTCACCATGAAAAATGTCAAAAATGACAAATTTCAAGATGGCAAATGTCAAAGATGTCGAATATGACAAATGTCACAATGCTAAATGTCAAAAATGAAAAGTGTCACCATGAAAAATGTCAAAAATGACAAATTTCAAGATGGCAAATGTCAAAGATGTCAAATGACAAATGTCACAATGCTAAATGTCAAAAATGAAAAGTGTCACCATGAAAAATGTCAAAAATGACAAATTTCAAGATGGCAAATATCAAAGATGTCAAATGACAAATGTCACAATGCTAAATGTCAAAAATGACAAATTTCAAGATGGCAAATGTCAAAGATGTCAAATGACAAATGTCACAGTGCTTAATGTCAAAAATGAAAAGTGTCACCATGAAAAATGACAAAAATGACAAATTTCAAGATGGCAAATGTCAAAGATGTCAAATGACAAATGTCAAAGATGTCAAATGACAAATGTCACAATGATAAATGTCAAAAATGAAAAGTGTCACCATGAAAAATGTCAAAAATAACAAATTTCAAGATGGCAAATGTCAAAGATGTCAAATGACAAATGTCACAATGCTAAATGTCAAAAATGAAAAGTGTCACCATGAAAAATGTCAAAAATAACAAATTTCAAGATGGCAAATGTCAAAGATGTCAAATGACAAATGTCACAATGCTAAATGTCAAAAATGAAAAGTGTCACCATGAAAAATGTCAAAAATAAAAAATTTCAAGATGGCAAATGTCAAAGATGTCAAATGACAAATGTCACAATGCTAAATGTCAAAAATGAAAAGTGTCACCATGAAAAATGTCAAAAATGACAAATTTCAAGATGGCAAATGTCAAAACTGACAAATGTCACAATGCTAAATGTCAAAAATAATAAGTGTCACCATGAAAAATGTCAAAAATGACAAATTTCAAGATGGCAAATGTCAAAGATGTTAAATGACAAATGTCACAATGCTAAATATCACAAATGAAAAGTGTCACCATGAAAAATGACAAATTTCAAGATGGCAAATGTCAAAGATGTGAAATGACAAATGTCACAATGCTAAATGTCAAAAATGAAAAGTGTCACCATGAAAAATGTCAAAAATAACAAATTTCAAGATGGCAAATGTCAAAGATGTCAAATGACAAATGTCAAAAATGAAAAGTGTCACCATGAAAAATGTCAAAAATGACAAATTTCAAGATGGCAAATGTCAAAACTGACAAATGTCACAATGCTAAATGTCAAAAATGATAAGTGTCACCATAAAAAATGTCAAAAATGACAAATTTCAAGATGGCAAATGTCCAAGATGTCAAATGACAAATGTCACAATGCCAAATGTCAAAAATGACAAATTTCAAGATGGCAAATGTCAAAGATGTCAAATGACAAATGTCACAATGCTAAATGTCAAAAATGAAAAGTGTCACCATGAAAAATGTCAAAAATGACAAATTTTAAGATGGCAAATGTCAAAACTGACAAATGTCACAATGCTAAATGTCAAAAATGATAAGTGTCACCATGAAAAATGTCAAAAATGACAAATTTCAAGATGGCAAATGTCAAAACTGACAAATGTCACAATGCTAAATGTCAAAAATGATAAGTGTCACCCTGAAAAATGTCAAAAATGACAAATTTCAAGATGGAAAATGTCAAAGATGTCAAATGTCACAATGCTAAATGTCAAAAATGAAAAGTGTCAAAAATGACAAATTTCAAGATGGCAAATGTCTAAGATGTCAAATGACAAATGTCACAATGCTAAATGTCAAAAATGAAAAGTGTCAGCGTAAAAAATGTCAAAAATGACAAATTTCAAAATGGCAAATGTCAAGATGTCAAATGACAAATGTCACAATGCTAAATGTCAAAAATGAAAAGTGTCACCATGAAAAATGTCAAAAATGACAAATTTCAAGATGGCAAATGTCAAAGATGTCAAATGACAAATGTCACAATGCTAAATGTCAAAAATGAAAAGTGTCCCCATGAAAAACGTCAATAATGACAAATTTCAAGATGGCAAATGTCAAAGATGTCAAATGACAAATGTCACAATGCTAAATGTCAAAAATGAAAAGTGTCACCATGAAAAATGTCAAAAATGACAAATTTCAAGATGGCAAATGTCAAAGATGTCGAATATGACAAATGTCACAATGCTAAATGTCAAAAATGAAAAGTGTCACCATGAAAAATGTCAAAAATGACAAATTTCAAGATGGCAAATGTCAAAGATGTCAAATGACAAATGTCACAATGCTAAATGTCAAAAATGAAAAGTGTCACCATTAAAAATGTCAAAAATGACAAATTTCAAGATGGCAAATATCAAAGATGTCAAATGACAAATGTCACAATGCTAAATGTCAAAAATGACAAATTTCAAGATGGCAAATGTCAAAGATGTCAAATGACAAATGTCACAGTGCTTAATGTCAAAAATGAAAAGTGTCACCATTAAAAATGACAAAAATGACAAATTTCAAGATGGCAAATGTCAAAGATGTCAAATGACAAATGTCAAAGATGTCAAATGACAAATGTCACAATGCTAAATGTCAAAAATGAAAAGTGTCACCATGAAAAATGTCAAAAATAACAAATTTCAAGATGGCAAATGTCAAAGATGTCAAATGACAAATGTCACAATGCTAAATGTCAAAAATGAAAAGTGTCACCATGAAAAATGTCAAAAATAACAAATTTCAAGATGGCAAATGTCAAAGATGTCAAATGACAAATGTCACAATGCTAAATGTCAAAAATGAAAAGTGTCACCATGAAAAATGTCAAAAATAAAAAATTTCAAGATGGCAAATGTCAAAGATGTCAAATGACAAATGTCACAATGCTAAATGTCAAAAATGAAAAGTGTCACCATGAAAAATGTCAAAAATGACAAATTTCAAGATGGCAAATGTCAAAACTGACAAATGTCACAATGCTAAATGTCAAAAATAATAAGTGTCACCATGAAAAATGTCAAAAATGACAAATTTCAAGATGGCAAATGTCCAAGATGTCAAATGACAAATGTCACAATGCTAAATGTCAAAAATGACAAATTTCAAGATGGCAAATGTCAAAGATGTCAAATGACAAATGTCACAATGCTAAATGTCAAAAATGAAAAGTGTCACCATGAAAAATGTCAAAATTGACAAATTTCAAGATGGCAAATTTTAAAGATGTCAAATGACAAATGTCACAATGCTAAATGTCAAAAATAAAAAGTGTCACCATGAAAAATGTCAAAAATAACAAATTTCAAGATGGCAAATGTCAAAGATGTCAAATGACAAATGTCACAATGCTAAATGTCAAAAATGAAAAGTGTCACCATGAAAAATGTCAAAAATGACAAATTTCAAGATGGCAAATGTCAAAACTGACAAATGTCACAATGCTAAATGTCAAAAATGATAAGTGTCACCATGAAAAATGTCAAAAATGACAAATTTCAAGATGGCAAATGTCCAAGATGTCAAATGACAAATGTCACAATGCTAAATGTCAAAAATGACAAATTTCAAGATGGCAAATGTCAAAGATGTCGAATATGACAAATGTGACAATGCTAAATGTCAAAAATAAAAAGTGTCACCATGAAAAATGTCAAAGATGACAAATTTCAAGATGGCAAATATCAAAGATGTCAAATGACAAATGTCACAATGCTAAATGTCAAAAATGACAAATTTCAAGATGGCAAATGTCAAAGATGTCAAATGACAAATGTCACAATGCTAAATGTCAAAAATGAAAAGTGTCACCATGAAAAATGTCAAAAATAACAAATTTCAAGATGGCAAATGTCAAAGATGTCAAATGACAAATGTCACAATGCTAAATGTCAAAAATGAAAAGTGTCACCATGAAAAATGTCAAAAATGACAAATTTCAAGATGGCAAATGTCAAAGATGTCAAATGACAAATGTCACAATGCTAAATGTCAAAAATGAAAAGTGTCACAATGAAAAATGTCAAAAATAACAAATTTCAAGATGGCAAATGTCAAAGATGTCAAATGACAAATGTCACAATGCTAAATGTCAAAAATGAAAAGTGTCACCATGAAAAATGTCAAAAATGACAAATTTCAAGATGGCAAATGTCAAAACTGACAAATGTCACAATGCTAAATGTCAAAAATGATAAGTGTCACCATGAAAAATGTCAAAAATGACAAATTTCAAGATGGCAAATGTCCAAGATGTCAAATGACAAATGTCACAATGCTAAATGTCAAAAATGACAAATTTCAAGATGGCAAATGTCAAAGATGTCAAATGACAAATGTCACAATGCTAAATGTCAAAAATGAAAAGTGTCACCATGAAAAATGTCAAAAATGACAAATTTCAAGATGGCAAATGTCAAAGATGTTAAATGACAAATGTCACAATGCTAAATATCACAAATGAAAAGTGTCACTATGAAAAATGTCAAAAATGACAAATTTCAACATGGCAAATGTCAAAGATGTCAAATGACAAATGTCACAATGCTAAATGTCAAAAATGAAAAGTGTCACCATAAAAAATGTCAAAGATAACAAATTTCAAGATGGCAAATGTCAAAGATGTCAAATGACAAATGTCAAAAATGAAAAGTGTCACCATGAAAAATGTCAAAAATGACAAATTTCAAGATGGCAAATGTCAAAACTGACAAATGTCACAATGCTAAATGTCAAAAATGATAAGTGTCACCATGAAAAATGTCAAAAATGACAAATTTCAAGATGGCAAATGTCCAAGATGTCAAATGACAAATGTCACAATGCTAAATGTCAAAAATGACAAATTTCAAGATGGCAAATGTCAAAGATGTCAAATGACAAATGTCACAATGCTAAATGTTAAAAATGAAAAGTGTCACCATGAAAAATGTCAAAAATGACAAATTTTAAGATAGCAAATATCAAAGATGTCAAATGACAAATGTCACAATGCTAAATGTCAAAAACGAAAAGTGTCAAAAATGACAAATTTCAAGATGGCAAATGTCTAAGATGTCAAATGACAAATGTCACAATGCTAAATGTCAAAAATGAAAAGTGTCACCGTGAAAAATGTCAAAAATGACAAATTTCAAGATGGCAAATGTCAAAGATGTCAAATGACAAATGTCACAATGCTAAATGTCAAAAACGAAAAGTGTCAAAAATGACAAATTTCAAGATGGCAAATGTCAAAGATGTCAAATGACAAATGTCACAATGCTAAATGTCAAAAATGAAAAGTGTCACCATGAAAAATGTCAAAAATGACAAATTTCAAGATGGCAAATGTCAAAACTGACAAATGTCACAATGCTAAATGTCAAAAATGATAAGTGTCACCATGAAAAATCGCAAAAATGACAAATTTCAAGATGGCAAATGTCCAAGATGTCAAATGACAAATGTCACAATGCTAAATGTCAAAAATGAAAAGTGTCACCATAAAAAATGTCAAAAATGACAAATTTTAAGATAGCAAATGTCAAAGATGTCAAATGACAAATGTCACAATGCTAAATGTCAAAAACGAAAAGTGTCAAAAATGACAAATTTCAAGATGGCAAATGTCTAAGATGTCAAATGACAAATGTCACAATGCTAAATGTCAAAAATGAAAAGTGTCACCGTGAAAAATGTCAAAAATGACAAATTTCAAGATGGCAAATGTCAAAGATGTCAAATGACAAATGTCACCATGCTAAATGTCAAAAATGAAAAGTGTCACCATAAAAAATGTCAAAATGACAAATTTCAAGATGGCAAATGTCAAAGATGTCAAATGACAAATGTCACAATGCTAAATGTCAAAAATGAAAAGTGTCCCCATGAAAAATGTCAATAATGACAAATTTCAAGATGGCAAATGTCAAAGATGTCAAATGACAAATGTCACAATGCTAAATGTCAAAAATGAAAAGTGTCACCATGAAAAATGTCAAAAATGACAAATTTCAAGATGGCAAATGTCAAAGATGTCAAATGACAAATGTCACAATGCTAAATGTCAAAAATGAAAAGTGTCACCATGAAAAATGTCAAAAATAACAAATTTCAAGATGGCAAATATCAAAGATGTCAAATGACAAATGGTACAATGCTAAATGTCAAAAATGACAAATTTCAAGATGGCAAATATCAAAGATGTCAAATGACAAATGTCACAGTGCTAAATGTCAAAAATGAAAAGTGTCACCATGAAAAATGACAAAAATGACAAATTTCAAGATGGCAAATGTTAAAGATGTCAAATGACAAATGTCAAAGATGTCAAATGACAAATGTCACAATGCTAAATGTCAAAAATGAAAAGTGTCACCATGAAAAATGTCAAAAATAACAAATTTCAAGATGGCAAATGTCAAAGATGTCAAATGACAAATGTCACAATGCTAAATGTCAAAAATGAAAAGTGTCACCATGAAAAATGTCAAAAATAACAAATTTCAAGATGGCAAATGTCAAAGATGTCAAATGACAAATGTCACAATGCTAAATGTCAAAAATGAAAAGTGTCACCATGAAAAATGTCAAAAATGACAAATTTCAAGATGGCAAATGTCAAAACTGACAAATGTCACAATGCTAAATGTCAAAAATAATAAGTGTCACCATGAAAAATGTCAAAAATGACAAATTTCAAGATGGCAAATGCCCAAGATGTCAAATGACAAATGTCACAATGCTAAATGTCAAAAATGACAAATTTCAAGATGGCAAATGTCAAAGATGTCAAATGACAAATGTCACAATGCTAAATGTCAAAAATGAAAAGTGTCACCATGAAAAATGACAAAAATGACAAATTTCAAGATGGCAAATGTCAAAGATGTCAAATGACAAATGTCACAATGCTAAATGTCAAAAATAAAAAGTGTCACCATGAAAAATGTCAAAAATAACAAATTTCAAGATGGCAAATGTCAAAGATGTCAAATGACAAATGTCACAATGCTAAATGTCAAAAATGAAAAGTGTCACCATGAAAAATGTCAAAAATGACAAATTTCAAGATGGCAAATGTCAAAACTGACAAATGTCACAATGCTAAATGTCAAAAATGATAAGTGTCACCATGAAAAATGTCAAAAATGACAGATTTCAAGATAGCAAATGTCCAAGATGTCAAATGACAAATGTCACAATGCTAAATGTCAAAAATGACAAATTTCAAGATGGCAAATGTCAAAGATGTCGAATATGACAAATGTCACAATGCTAAATGTCAGAAATAAAAAGTGTCACAATGAAAAATGTCAAAAATGACAAATTTCAAGATGGCAAATATCAAAGATGTCAAATGACAAATGTCACAATGCTAAATGTCAAAAATGACAAATTTCAAGATGGCAAATGTCAAAGATGTCAAATGACAAATGTCACAATGCTAAATGTCAAAAATGAAAAGTGTTACCATGAAAAATGTCAAAAATAACAAATTTCAAGATGGCAAATGTCAAAGATGTCAAATGACAAATGTCACAATGCTAAATGTCAAAAATGAAAAGTGTCACCATGAAAAATGTCAAAAATGACAAATTTCAAGATGGCAAATGTCAAAGATGTCAAATGACAAATGTCACAATGCTAAATGTCAAAAATGAAAAGTGTCACCCTGAAAAATGTCAAAAATAACAAATTTCAAGATGGCAAATGTCAAAGATGTCAAATGACAAATGTCACAATGCTAAATGTCAAAAATGAAAAGTGTCACCATGAAAAATGTCAAAAATGACAAATTTCAAGATGGCAAATGTCAAAACTGACAAATGTCTCAATGCCAAATGTCAAAAATGATAAGTGTCACCATGAAAAATGTCAAAAATGACAAATTTCAAGATGGCAAATGTCAAAGATGTCAAATGACAAATGTCACAATGCTAAATGTCAAAAATGAAAAGTGTCACCATGAAAAATGTCAAAAATGACAAATTTCAAGATGGCAAATGTCAAAACTGACAAATGTCACAATGCTAAATGTCAAAAATGATAAGTGTCACCATGAAAAATGTCAAAAATGACAGATTTCAAGATGGCAAATGTCCAAGATGTCAAATGACAAATGTCACAATGCTAAATGTCAAAAATGACAAATTTCAAGATGGCAAATGTCAAAGATGTCGAATATGACAAATGTCACAATGCTAAATGTCAGAAATAAAAAGTGTCACAATGAAAAATGTCAAAAATGACAAATTTCAAGATGGCAAATATCAAAGATGTCAAATGACAAATGTCACAATGCTAAATGTCAAAAATGACAAATTTCAAGATGGCAAATGTCAAAGATGTCAAATGACAAATATCACAATGCTAAATGTCAAAAATGAAAAGTGTTACCATGAAAAATGTCAAAAATAACAAATTTCAAAATGGCAAATGTCAAAGATGTCAAATGGCAAATGTCACAATGCTAAATGTCAAAAATGAAAAGTGTCACCATGAAAAATGTCAAAAATGACAAATTTCAAGATGGCAAATGTCAAAGATGTCAAATGACAAATGTCACAATGCTAAATGTCAAAAATGAAAAGTTTCACCATGAAAAATGTCAAAAATAACAAATTTCAAGATGGCAAATGTCAAAGATGTCAAATGACAAATGTCACAATGCTAAATGTCAAAAATGAAAAGTGTCACCATGAAAAATGTCAAAAATGACAAATTTCAAGATGGCAAATGTCAAAACTGACAAATGTCACAATGCCAAATGTCAAAAATGATAAGTGTCACCATGAAAAATGTCAAAAATGACAAATATCAAGATGGCAAATGTCCAAGATGTCAAATGACAAATGTCACAATGCTAAATGTCAAAAATGACAAATTTCAAGATGGCAAATGTCAAAGATGTCAAATGACAAATGTCACAATGCCAAATGTCAAAAATGAAAAGTGTCACCATGAAAAATGTCAAAAATGACAAATTTCAAGATGGCAAATGTCAAAGATGTTAAATGACAAATGTCACAATGCTAAATATCACAAATGAAAAGTGTCACCATGAAAAATGTCAAAAATGACAAATTTCAAGATGGCAAATGTCAAAGATGTCAAATGACAAATGTCACAATGCTAAATGTCAAAAATGAAAAGTGTCACCATGAAAAATGTCAAAAATAACAAATTTCAAGATGGCAAATGTCAAAGATGTCAAATGACAAATGTCAAAAATGAAAAGTGTCACCATGAAAAATGTCAAAAATGACAAATTTCAAGATGGCAAATGTCAAAACTGACAAATGTCACAATGCTAAATGTCAAAAATGATAAGTGTCACCATGAAAAATGTCAAAAATGACAAATTTCAAGATGGCAAATGTCCAAGATGTCAAATGACAAATGTCACAATGCCAAATGTCAAAAATGACAAATTTCAAGATGGCAAATGTCAAAGATGTCAAATGACAAATGTCACAATGCTAAATGTCAAAAATGAAAAGTGTCACCATGAAAAATGTCAAAAATGACAAATTTCAAGATGGCAAATGTCAAAACTGACAAATGTCACAATGCTAAATGTCAAAAATGATAAGTGTCACCATGAAAAATGTCAAAAATGACAAATTTCAAGATGGCAAATGTCAAAACTGACAAATGTCACAATGCTAAATGTCAAAAATGATAAGTGTCACCCTGAAAAATGTCAAAAATGACAAATTTCAAGATGGAAAATGTCAAAGATGTCAAATGTCACAATGCTAAATGTCAAAAATGACAAATTTCAAGATGGCAAATGTCTAAGATGTCAAATGACAAATGTCACAATGCTAAATGTCAAAAATGAAAAGTGTCAGCGTAAAAAATGTCAAAAATGACAAATTTCAAAATGGCAAATGTCAAGATGTCAAATGACAAATGTCACAATGCTAAATGTCAAAAATGAAAAGTGTCACCATGAAAAATGTCAAAAATGACAAATTTCAAGATGGCAAATGTCAAAGGTGTCAAATGACAAATGTCACAATGCTAAATGTCAAAAATGAAAAGTGTCCCCATGAAAAACGTCAATAATGACAAATTTCAAGATGGCAAATGTCAAAGATGTCAAATGACAAATGTCACAATGCTAAATGTCAAAAATGAAAAGTGTCACCATGAAAAATGTCAAAAATGACAAATTTCAAGATGGCAAATGTCAAAGATGTCGAATATGACAAATGTCACAATGCTAAATGTCAAAAATGAAAAGTGTCACCATGAAAAATGTCAAAAATGACAAATTTCAAGATGGCAAATGTCAAAGATGTCAAATGACAAATGTCACAATGCTAAATGTCAAAAATGAAAAGTGTCACCATGAAAAATGTCAAAAATGACAAATTTCAAGATGGCAAATATCAAAGATGTCAAATGACAAATGTCACAATGCTAAATGTCAAAAATGACAAATTTCAAGATGGCAAATGTCAAAGATGTCAAATGACAAATGTCACAGTGCTTAATGTCAAAAATAAAAAGTGTCACCATGAAAAATGACAAAAATGACAAATTTCAAGATGGCAAATG
Organism: Altica lythri; assembly: GCA_964028335.1. NCBI lineage: Eukaryota > Metazoa > Arthropoda > Insecta > Coleoptera > Chrysomelidae > Altica > Altica lythri. The sequence continues at coordinate 42,870,863 of OZ034800.1, read as the reverse complement.
TCAAAGATGTCAAATGACAAATGTCAAAGATGTCAAATGACAAATGTCACAATGCTAAATGTCAAAAATGAAAAGTGTCACCATGAAAAATGTGAAAAATAACAAATTTCAAGATGGCAAATGTCAAAGATGTCAAATGACAAATGTCACAATGCTAAATGTCAAAAATGAAAAGTGTCACCATGAAAAATGTCAAAAATAACAAATTTCAAGATGGCAAATGTCAAAGATGTCAAATGACAAATGTCACAATGCTAAATGTCAAAAATGAAAAGTGTCACCATGAAAAATGTCAAAAATAAAAAATTTCAAGATAGCAAATGTCAAAACTGTCAAATGACAAATGTCACAATGCTAAATGTCAAAAATGAAAAGTGTCACCATGAAAAATGTCAAAAATGACAAATTTCAAGATGGCAAATGTCAAAACTGACAAATGTCACAATGCTAAATGTCAAAAATAATAAGTGTCACCATGAAAAATGTCAAAAATGACAAATTTCAAGATGGCAAATGTCCAAGATGTCAAATGACAAATGTCACAATGCTAAATGTCAAAAATGACAAATTTCAAGATGGCAAATGTCAAAGATGTCAAATGACAAATGTCACAATGCTAAATGTCAAAAATGAAAAGTGTCACCATGAAAAATGTCAAAATTGACAAATTTCAAGATGGCAAATGTCAAAGATGTCAAATGACAAATGTCACAATGCTAAATGTCAAAAATAAAAAGTGTCACCATGAAAAATGTCAAAAATAACAAATTTCAAGATGGCAAATGTCAAAGATGTCAAATGACAAATGTCACAATGCTAAATGTCAAAAATGAAAAGTGTCACCATGAAAAATGTCAAAAATGACAAATTTCAAGATGGCAAATGTCAAAACTGACAAATGTCACAATGCTAAATGTCAAAAATGATAAGTGTCACCATGAAAAATGTCAAAAATGACAAATTTCAAGATGGCAAATGTCCAAGATGTCAAATGACAAATGTCACAATGCTAAATGTCAAAAATGACAAATTTCAAGATGGCAAATGTCAAAGATGTCGAATATGACAAATGTCACAATGCTAAATGTCAAAAATAAAAAGTGTCACCATGAAAAATGTCAAAAATGACAAATTTCAAGATGGCAAATATCAAAGATGTCAAATGACAAATGTCACAATGCTAAATGTCAAAAATGACAAATTTCAAGATGGCAAATGTCAAAGATGTCAAATGACAAATGTCACAATGCTAAATGTCAAAAATGAAAAGTGTCACCATGAAAAATGTCAAAAATAACAAATTTCAAGATGGCAAATGTCAAAGATGTCAAATGACAAATGTCACAATGCTAAATGTCAAAAATGAAAAGTGTCACCATGAAAAATGTCAAAAATGACAAATTTCAAGATGGCAAATGTCAAAGATGTCAAATGACAAATGTCACAATGCTAAATGTCAAAAATGAAAAGTGTCACAATGAAAAATGTCAAAAATAACAAATTTCAAGATGGCAAATGTCAAAGATGTCAAATGACAAATGTCACAATGCTAAATGTCAAAAATGAAAAGTGTCACCATGAAAAATGTCAAAAATGACAAATTTCAAGATGGCAAATGTCAAAACTGACAAATGTCACAATGCTAAATGTCAAAAATGATAAGTGTCACCATGAAAAATGTCAAAAATGACAAATTTCAAGATGGCAAATGTCCAAGATGTCAAATGACAAATGTCACAATGCTAAATGTCAAAAATGACAAATTTCAAGATGGCAAATGTCAAAGATGTCAAATGACAAATGTCACAATGCTAAATGTCAAAAATGAAAAGTGTCACCATGAAAAATGTCAAAAATGACAAATTTCAAGATGGCAAATGTCAAAGATGTTAAATGACAAATGTCACAATGCTAAATATCACAAATGAAAAGTGTCACTATGAAAAATGTCAAAAATGACAAATTTCAACATGGCAAATGTCAAAGATGTCAAATGACAAATGTCACAATGCTAAATGTCAAAAATGAAAAGTGTCACCATAAAAAATGTCAAAAATAACAAATTTCAAGATGGCAAATGTCAAAGATGTCAAATGACAAATGTCAAAAATGAAAAGTGTCACCATGAAAAATGTCAAAAATGACAAATTTCAAGATGGCAAATGTCAAAACTGACAAATGTCACAATGCTAAATGTCAAAAATGATAAGTGTCACCATGAAAAATGTCAAAAATGACAAATTTCAAGATGGCAAATGTCCAAGATGTCAAATGACAAATGTCACAATGCTAAATGTCAAAAATGACAAATTTCAAGATGGCAAATGTCAAAGATGTCAAATGACAAATGTCACAATGCTAAATGTTAAAAATGAAAAGTGTCACCATGAAAAATGTCAAAAATGACAAATTTTAAGATAGCAAATGTCAAAGATGTCAAATGACAAATGTCACAATGCTAAATGTCAAAAACGAAAAGTGTCAAAAATGACAAATTTCAAGATGGCAAATGTCTAAGATGTCAAATGACAAATGTCACAATGCTAAATGTCAAAAATGAAAAGTGTCACCGTGAAAAATGTCAAAAATGACAAATTTCAAGATGGCAAATGTCAAAGATGTCAAATGACAAATGTCACAATGCTAAATGTCAAAAACGAAAAGTGTCAAAAATGACAAATTTCAAGATGGCAAATGTCAAAGATGTCAAATGACAAATGTCACAATGCTAAATGTCAAAAATGAAAAGTGTCACCATGAAAAATGTCAAAAATGACAAATTTCAAGATGGCAAATGTCAAAACTGACAAATGTCACAATGCTAAATGTCAAAAATGATAAGTGTCACCATGAAAAATCGCAAAAATGACAAATTTCAAGATGGCAAATGTCCAAGATGTCAAATGACAAATGTCACAATGCTAAATGTCAAAAATGAAAAGTGTCACCATAAAAAATGTCAAAAATGACAAATTTTAAGATAGCAAATGACAAAGATGTCAAATGACAAATGTCACAATGCTAAATGTCAAAAACGAAAAGTGTCAAAAATGACAAATTTCAAGATGGCAAATGTCTAAGATGTCAAATGACAAATGTCACAATGCTAAATGTCAAAAATGAAAAGTGTCACCGTGAAAAATGTCAAAAATGACAAATTTCAAGATGGCAAATGTCAAAGATGTCAAATGACAAATGTCACCATGCTAAATGTCAAAAATGAAAAGTGTCACCATAAAAAATGTCAAAATGACAAATTTCAAGATGGCAAATGTCAAAGATGTCAAATGACAAATGTCACAATGCTAAATGTCAAAAATGAAAAGTGTCCCCATGAAAAATGTCAATAATGACAAATTTCAAGATGGCAAATGTCAAAGATGTCAAATGACAAATGTCACAATGCTAAATGTCAAAAATGAAAAGTGTCACCATGAAAAATGTCAAAAATGACAAATTTCAAGATGGCAAATATCAAAGATGTCAAATGACAAATGCCACAATGCTAAATATCAAAAATGACAAATATCAAGATGGCAAATGTCAAAGATGTCAAATGACAAATGTCACAATGCTAAATGTCAAAAATGAAAAGTGTCACCATGAAAAATGTCAAAAATGACAAATTTCAAGATGGCAAATGTCAAAGATGTCAAATGACAAATGTCACAATGCTAAATGTCAAAAATGAAAAGTGTCACCATAAAAAATGTAAAAAATAACAAATTTTAAGATGGCAAATGTCAAAGATGTCAAATGACAAATCTCACAATGCTAAATGTCAAAAATGAAAAGTGTCACCATGAAAAATGTCAAAAATGACAAATTTCAAGATGGCAAATGTCAAAACTGACAAATGTCACAATGCTAAATGTCAAAAATGATAAGTGTCACCATGAAAAATGTCAAAAATGACAAATTTCAAGATGGCAAATGTCCAAGATGTCAAATGACAAATGTCACAATGCTAAATGTCAAAAATGACAAATTTCAAGATGGCAAATGTCCAAGATGTCAAATGACAAATGTCACAATGCTAAATGTCAAAAATGAAAAGTGTCACCATGAAAAATGTCAAAAATGACAAATTTCAAGATGGCAAATATCAAAGATGTCAAATGACAAATCGTACAATGCTAAATGTCAAAAATGACAAATTTCAAGATGGCAAATATCAAAGATGTCAAATGACAAATGTCACAGTGCTAAATGTCAAAAATGAAAAGTGTCACCATGAAAAATGACAAAAATGACAAATTTCAAGATGGCAAATGTCAAAGATGTCAAATGACAAATGTCAAAGATGTCAAATGACAAATGTCACAATGCTAAATGTCAAAAATGAAAAGTGTCACCATGAAAAATGTCAAAAATAACAAATTTCAAGATGGCAAATGTCAAAGATGTCAAATGACAAATGTCACAATGCTAAATGTCAAAAATGAAAAGTGTCACCATGAAAAATGTCAAAAATAACAAATTTCAAGATGGCAAATGTCAAAGATGTCAAATGACAAATGTCACAATGCTAAATGTCAAAAATGAAAAGTGTCACCATGAAAAATGTCAAAAATGACAAATTTCAAGATGGCAAATGTCAAAACTGACAAATGTCACAATGCTAAATGTCAAAAATAATAAGTGTCACCATGAAAAATGTCAAAAATGACAAATTTCAAGATGGCAAATGCCCAAGATGTCAAATGACAAATGTCACAATGCTAAATGTCAAAAATGACAAATTTCAAGATGAAAAATGTCAAAGATGTCAAATGACAAATGTCACAATGCTAAATGTCAAAAATGAAAAGTGTCACCATGAAAAATGTCAAAAATGACAAATTTCAAGATGGCAAATGTCAAAGATGTCAAATGACAAATGTCACAATGCTAAATGTCAAAAATAAAAAGTGTCACCATGAAAAATGTCAAAAATAACAAATTTCAAGATGGCAAATGTCTAAGATGTCAAATGACAAATGTCACAATGCTAAATGTCAAAAATGAAAAGTGTCACCATAAAAAATGTCAAAAATGACAAATTTCAAGATGGCAAATGTCAAAACTGACAAATGTCACAATGCTAAATGTCAAAACTGATAAGTGTCACCATGAAAAATGTCAAAAATGACAGATTTCAAGATGGCAAATGTCCAAGATGTCAAATGACAAATGTCACAATGCTAAATGTCAAAAATGACAAATTTCAAGATGGCAAATGTCAAAGATGTCGAATATGACAAATGTCACAATGCTAAATGTCAGAAATAAAAAGTGTCACAATGAAAAATGTCAAAAATGACAAATTTCAAGATGGCAAATATCAAAGATGTCAAATGACAAATGTCACAATGCTAAATGTCAAAAATGACAAATTTCAAGATGGCAAATGTCAAAGATGTCAAATGACAAATGTCACAATGCTAAATGTCAAAAATGAAAAGTGTTACCATGAAAAATGTCAAAAACAACAAATTTCAAGATGGCAAATGTCAAAGATGTCAAATGACAAATGTCACAATGCTAAATGTCAAAAATGAAAAGTGTCACCATGAAAAATGTCAAAAATGACAAATTTCAAGATGGCAAATGTCAAAGATGTCAAATGACAAATGTCACAATGCTAAATGTCAAAAATGAAAAGTGTCACCGTAAAAAATGTCAAAAATAACAAATTTCAAGATGGCAAATGTCAAAGATGTCAAATGACAAATGTCACAATGCTAAATGTCAAAAATGAAAAGTGTCACCATGAAAAATGTCAAAAATGACAAATTTCAAGATGGCAAATGTCAAAACTGACAAATGTGACAATGCCAAATGTCAAAAATGATAAGTGTCACCATGAAAAATGTCAAAAATGACAAATTTCAAGATGGCAAATGTCAAAGATGTCAAATGACAAATGTCACAATGCTAAATGTCAAAAATGAAAAGTGTCACCATGAAAAATGTCAAAAATGACAAATTTCAAGATGGCAAATGTCAAAACTGACAAATGTCACAATGCTAAATGTCAAAAATGATAAGTGTCACCATGAAAAATGTCAAAAATGACAGATTTCAAGATGGCAAATGTCCAAGATGTCAAATGACAAATGTCACAATGCTAAATGTCAAAAATGACAAATTTCAAGATGGCAAATGTCAAAGATGTCGAATATGACAAATGTCACAATGCTAAATGTCAGAAATAAAAAGTGTCACAATGAAAAATGTCAAAAATGACAAATTTCAAGATGGCAAATATCAAAGATGTCAAATGACAAATGTCACAATGCTAAATGTCAAAAATGACAAATTTCAAGATGGCAAATGTCAAAGATGTCAAATGACAAATGTCACAATGCTAAATGTCAAAAATGAAAAGTGTTACCATGAAAAATGTCAAAAATAACAAATTTCAAGATGGCAAATGTCAAAGATGTCAAATAGCAAATGTCACAATGCTAAATGTCAAAAATAAAAAGTGTCACCATGAAAAATGTCAAAAATGACAAATTTCAAGATGGCAAATGTCAAAGATGTCAAATGACAAATGTCACAATGCTAAATGTCAAAAATGAAAAGTTTCACCATGAAAAATGTCAAAAATAACAAATTTCAAGATGGCAAATGTCAAAGAAGTCAAATGACAAATGTCACAATGCTAAATGTCAAAAATGAAAAGTGTTACCATGAAAAATGTCAAAAATGACAAATTTCAAGATGGCAAATGTCAAAACTGACAAATGTCACAATGCCAAATGTCAAAAATGATAAGTGTCACCATGAAAAATGTCAAAAATGACAAATATCAAGATGGCAAATGTCCAAGATGTCAAATGACAAATGTCACAATGCTAAATGTCAAAAATGACAAATTTCAAGATGGCAAATGTCAAAGATGTCAAATGACAAATGTCACAATGCCAAATGTCAAAAATGAAAAGTGTCACCATGAAAAATGTCAAAAATGACAAATTTCAAGATGGCAAATGTCAAAGATGTTAAATGACAAATGTCACAATGCTAAATATCACAAATAAAAAGTGTCACCATGAAAAATGTCAAAAATGACAAATTTCAAGATGGCAAATGTCAAAGATGTCAAATGACAAATGTCACAATGCTAAATGTCAAAAATGAAAAGTGTCACCATAAAAAATGTCAAAAATAACAAATTTCAAGATGGCAAATGTCAAAGATGTCAAATGACAAATGTCAAAAATGAAAAGTGTCACCATGAAAAATGTCAAAAATGACAAATTTCAAGATGGCAAATGTCAAAACTGACAAATGTCACAATGCTAAATGTCAAAAATGATAAGTGTCACCATGAAAAATGTCAAAAATGACAAATTTCAAGATGGCAAATGTCCAAGATGTCAAATGACAAATGTCACAATGCCAAATGTCAAAAATGACAAATTTCAAGATGGCAAATGTCAAAGATGTCAAATGACAAATGTCACAATGCTAAATGTCAAAAATGAAAAGTGTCACCATGAAAAATGTCAAAAATGACAAATTTCAAGATGGCAAATGTCAAAACTGACAAATGTCACAATGCTAAATGTCAAAAATGATAAGTGTCACCATGAAAAATGTCAAAAATGACAAATTTCAAGATGGCAAATGTCAAAACTGACAAATGTCACAATGCTAAATGTCAAAAATGATAAGTGTCACCCTGAAAAATGTCAAAAATGACAAATTTCAAGATGGAAAATGTCAAAGATGTCAAATGTCACAATGCTAAATGTCAAAAATGAAAAGTGTCAAAAATGACAAATTTCAAGATGGCAAATGTCTAAGATGTCAAATGACAAATGTCACAATGCTAAATGTCAAAAATGAAAAGTGTCACCATGAAAAATGTCAAAAATGACAAATTTCAAGATGGCAAATGTCAAAGATGTCAAATGACAAATGTCACAATGCTAAATGTCAAAAATGAAAAGTGTCACCATGAAAAATGTCAAAAATGACAAATTTCAAGATGGCAAATGTCAAAGATGTCGAATATGACAAATGTCACAATGCTAAATGTCAAAAATGAAAAGTGTCACCATGAAAAATGTCAAAAATAACAAATTTCCAGATGGCAAATGTCAAAGATGTCAAATGACAAATGTCACAATGCTAAATGTCAAAAATGAAAAGTGTCACCATGAAAAATGTCAAAAATGACAAATTTCAAGATGGCAAATATCAAAGATGTCAAATGACAAATGGTACAATGCTAAATGTCAAAAATGACAAATTTCAAGATGGCAAATATCAAAGATGTCAAATGACAAATGTCACAGTGCTAAATGTCAAAAATGAAAAGTGTCACCATGAAAAATGACAAAAATGACAAATTTCAAGATGGCAAATGTCAAAGATGTCAAATGACAAATGTCACAATGCTAAATGTCAAAAATGAAAAGTGTCACCATGAAAAATGTCAAAAATAACAAATTTCAAGATGGCAAATGTCAAAGATGTCAAATGACAAATGTCACAATGCTAAATGTCAAAAATGAAAAGTGTCACCATGAAAAATGTCAAAAATAACAAATTTCAAGATGGCAAATGTCAAAGATGTCAAATGACAAATGTCACAATGCTAAATGTCAAAAATGAAAAGTGTCACCATGAAAAATGTCAAAAATGACAAATTTCAAGATGGCAAATGTCAAAACTGACAAATGTCACAATGCTAAATGTCAAAAATAATAAGTGTCACCATGAAAAATGTCAAAAATGACAAATTTCAAGATGGCAAATGCCCAAGATGTCAAATGACAAATGTCACAATGCTAAATGTCAAAAATAACAAATTTCCAGATGGCAAATGTCAAAGATGTCAAATGACAAATGTCACAATGCTAAATGTCAAAAATGAAAAGTGTCACCATGAAAAATGTCAAAAATGACAAATTTCAAGATGGCAAATATCAAAGATGTCAAATGACAAATGGTACAATGCTAAATGTCAAAAATGACAAATTTCAAGATGGCAAATATCAAAGATGTCAAATGACAAATGTCACAGTGCTAAATGTCAAAAATGAAAAGTGTCACCATGAAAAATGACAAAAATGACAAATTTCAAGATGGCAAATGTCAAAGATGTCAAATGACAAATGTCCAAGATGTCAAATGACAAATGTCACAATGCTAAATGTCAAAAATGAAAAGTGTCACCATGAAAAATGTCAAAAATAACAAATTTCAAGATGGCAAATGTCAAAGATGTCAAATGACAAATGTCACAATGCTAAATGTCAAAAATGAAAAGTGTCACCATGAAAAATGTCAAAAATAACAAATTTCAAGATGGCAAATGTCAAAGATGTCAAATGACAAATGTCACAATGCTAAATGTCAAAAATGAAAAGTGTCACCATGAAAAATGTCAAAAATGACAAATTTCAAGATGGCAAATGTCAAAACTGACAAATGTCACAATGCTAAATGTCAAAAATAATAAGTGTCACCATGAAAAATGTCAAAAATGACAAATTTCAAGATGGCAAATGCCCAAGATGTCAAATGACAAATGTCACAATGCTAAATGTCAAAAATGACAAATTTCAAGATGGCAAATGTCAAAGATGTCAAATGACAAATGTCACAATGCTAAATGTCAAAAATGAAAAGTGTCACCATGAAAAATGTCAAAAATGACAAATTTCAAGATGGCAAATGTCAAAGATGTCAAATGACAAATGTCACAATGCTAAATGTCAAAAATAAAAAGTGTCACCATAAAAAATGTCAAAAATAACAAATTTCAAGATGGCAAATGTCTAAGATGTCAAATGACAAATGTCACAATGCTAAATGTCAAAAATGAAAAGTGTCACCATAAAAAATGTCAAAAATGACAAATTTCAAGATGGCAAATGTCAAAACTGACAAATGTCACAATGCTAAATGTCAAAAATGATAAGTGTCACCATGAAAAATGTCAAAAATGACAGATTTCAAGATGGCAAATGTCCAAGATGTCAAATGACAAATGTCACAATGCTAAATGTCAAAAATGACAAATTTCAAGATGGCAAATGTCAAAGATGTCGAATATGACAAATGTCACAATGCTAAATGTCAGAAATAAAAAGTGTCACAATGAAAAATGTCAAAAATGACAAATTTCAAGATGGCAAATATCAAAGATGTCAAATGACAAATGTCACAATGCTAAATGTCAAAAATGACAAATTTCAAGATGGCAAATGTCAAAGATGTCAAATGACAAATGTCACAATGCTAAATGTCAAAAATGAAAAGTGTTACCATGAAAAATGTCAAAAATAACAAATTTCAAGATGGCAAATGTCAAAGATGTCAAATGACAAATGTCACAATGCTAAATGTCAAAAATGAAAAGTGTCACCATGAAAAATGTCAAAAATGACAAATTTCAAGATGGCAAATGTCAAAGATGTCAAATGACAAATGTCAAAGATGTCAAATGACAAATGTCACAATGCTAAATGTCAAAAATGAAAAGTGTCACCATGAAAAATGTCAAAAATAACAAATTTCAAGATGGCAAATGTCAAAGATGTCAAATGACAAATGTCACAATGCTAAATGTCAAAAATGAAAAGTGTCACCATGAAAAATGTCAAAAATAACAAATTTCAAGATGGCAAATGTCAAAGATGTCAAATGACAAATGTCACAATGCTAAATGTCAAAAATGAAAAGTGTCACCATGAAAAATGTCAAAAATGACAAATTTCAAGATGGCAAATGTCAAAACTGACAAATGTCACAATGCTAAATGTCAAAAATAATAAGTGTCACCATGAAAAATGTCAAAAATGACAAATTTCAAGATGGCAAATGCCCAAGATGTCAAATGACAAATGTCACAATGCTAAATGTCAAAAATAACAAATTTCCAGATGGCAAATGTCAAAGATGTCAAATGACAAATGTCACAATGCTAAATGTCAAAAATGAAAAGTGTCACCATGAAAAATGTCAAAAATGACAAATTTCAAGATGGCAAATATCAAAGATGTCAAATGACAAATGGTACAATGCTAAATGTCAAAAATGACAAATTTCAAGATGGCAAATATCAAAGATGTCAAATGACAAATGTCACAGTGCTAAATGTCAAAAATGAAAAGTGTCACCATGAAAAATGACAAAAATGACAAATTTCAAGATGGCAAATGTCAAAGATGTCAAATGACAAATGTCCAAGATGTCAAATGACAAATGTCACAATACTAAATGTCAAAAATGAAAAGTGTCACCATGAAAAATGTCAAAAATAACAAATTTCAAGATGGCAAATGTCAAAGATGTCAAATGACAAATGTCACAATGCTAAATGTCAAAAATGAAAAGTGTCACCATGAAAAATGTCAAAAATAACAAATTTCAAGATGGCAAATGTCAAAGATGTCAAATGACAAATGTCACAATGCTAAATGTCAAAAATGAAAAGTGTCACCATGAAAAATGTCAAAAATGACAAATTTCAAGATGGCAAATGTCAAAACTGACAAATGTCACAATGCTAAATGTCAAAAATAATAAGTGTCACCATGAAAAATGTCAAAAATGACAAATTTCAAGATGGCAAATGCCCAAGATGTCAAATGACAAATGTCACAATGCTAAATGTCAAAAATGACAAATTTCAAGATGGCAAATGTCAAAGATGTCAAATGACAAATGTCACAATGCTAAATGTCAAAAATGAAAAGTGTCACCATGAAAAATGTCAAAAATGACAAATTTCAAGATGGCAAATGTCAAAGATGTCAAATGACAAATGTCACAATGCTAAATGTCAAAAATAAAAAGTGTCACCATAAAAAATGTCAAAAATAACAAATTTCAAGATGGCAAATGTCTAAGATGTCAAATGACAAATGTCACAATGCTAAATGTCAAAAATGAAAAGTGTCACCATAAAAAATGTCAAAAATGACAAATTTCAAGATGGCAAATGTCAAAACTGACAAATGTCACAATGCTAAATGTCAAAAATGATAAGTGTCACCATGAAAAATGTCAAAAATGACAGATTTCAAGATGGCAAATGTCCAAGATGTCAAATGACAAATGTCACAATGCTAAATGTCAAAAATGACAAATTTCAAGATGGCAAATGTCAAAGATGTCGAATATGACAAATGTCACAATGCTAAATGTCAGAAATAAAAAGTGTCACAATGAAAAATGTCAAAAATGACAAATTTCAAGATGGCAAATATCAAAGATGTCAAATGACAAATGTCACAATGCTAAATGTCAAAAATGACAAATTTCAAGATGGCAAATGTCAAAGATGTCAAATGACAAATGTCACAATGCTAAATGTCAAAAATGAAAAGTGTTACCATGAAAAATGTCAAAAATAACAAATTTCAAGATGGCAAATGTCAAAGATGTCAAATGACAAATGTCACAATGCTAAATGTCAAAAATGAAAAGTGTCACCATGAAAAATGTCAAAAATGACAAATTTCAAGATGGCAAATGTCAAAGATGTCAAATGACAAATGTCACAATGCTAAATGTCAAAAATGAAAAGTGTCACCGTGAAAAATGTCAAAAATAACAAATTTCAAGATGGCAAATGTCAAAGATGTCAAATGACAAATGTCACAATGCTAAATGTCAAAAATGAAAAGTGTCACCATGAAAAATGTCAAAAATGACAAATTTCAAGATGGCAAATGTCAAAACTGACAAATGTCACAATGCCAAATGTCAAAAATGATAAGTGTCACCATGAAAAATGTCAAAAATGACAAATTTCAAGATGGCAAATGTCAAAGATGTCAAATGACAAATGTCACAATGCTAAATGTCAAAAATGAAAAGTGTCACCATGAAAAATGTCAAAAATGACAAATTTCAAGATGGCAAATGTCAAAACTGACAAATGTCACAATGCTAAATGTCAAAAATGATAAGTGTCACCATGAAAAATGTCAAAAATGACAGATTTCAAGATGGCAAATGTCCAAGATGTCAAATGACAAATGTCACAATGCTAAATGTCAAAAATGACAAATTTCAAGATGGCAAATGTCAAAGATGTCGAATATGACAAATGTCACAATGCTAAATGTCAGAAATAAAAAGTGTCACAATGAAAAATGTCAAAAATGACAAATTTCAAGATGGCAAATATCAAAGATGTCAAATGACAAATGTCACAATGCTAAATGTCAAAAATGACAAATTTCAAGATGGCAAATGTCAAAGATGTCAAATGACAAATGTCACAATGCTAAATGTCAAAAATGAAAAGTGTTACCATGAAAAATGTCAAAAATAACAAATTTCAAGATGGCAAATGTCAAAGATGTCAAATGGCAAATGTCACAATGCTAAATGTCAAAAATGAAAAGTGTCACCATGAAAAATGTCAAAAATGACAAATTTCAAGATGGCAAATGTCAAAGATGTCAAATGACAAATGTCACAATGCTAAATGTCAAAAATGAAAAGTTTCACCATGAAAAATGTCAAAAATAACAAATTTCAAGATGGCAAATGTCAAAGATGTCAAATGACAAATGTCACAATGCTAAATGTCAAAAATGAAAAGTGTCACCATGAAAAATGTCAAAAATGACAAATTTCAAGATGGCAAATGTCAAAACTGACAAATGTCACAATGCCAAATGTCAAAAATGATAAGTGTCACCATGAAAAATGTCAAAAATGACAAATATCAAGATGGCAAATGTCCAAGATGTCAAATGACAAATGTCACAATGCTAAATGTCAAAAATGACAAATTTCAAGATGGCAAATGTCAAAGATGTCAAATGACAAATGTCACAATGCCAAATGTCAAAAATGAAAAGTGTCACCATGAAAAATGTCAAAAATGACAAATTTCAAGATGGCAAATGTCAAAGATGTTAAATGATAAATGTCACAATGCTAAATATCACAAATGAAAAGTGTCACCATGAAAAATGACAAATTTCAAGATGGCAAATGTCAAAGATGTCAAATGACAAATGTCACAATGCTAAATGTCAAAAATGAAAAGTGTCACCATGAAAAATGTCAAAAATAACAAATATCAAGATGGCAAATGTCAAAGATGTCAAATGACAAATGTCAAAAATGAAAAGTGTCACCATGAAAAATGTCAAAAATGACAAATTTCAAGATGGCAAATGTCAAAACTGACAAATGTCACAATGCTAAATGTCAAAAATGATAAGTGTCACCATGAAAAATGTCAAAAATGACAAATTTCAAGATGGCAAATGTCCAAGATGTCAAATGACAAATGTCACAATGCCAAATGTCAAAAATGACAAATTTCAAGATGGCAAATGTCAAAGATGTCAAATGACAAATGTCACAATGCTAAATGTCAAAAATGAAAAGTGTCACCATAAAATGTCAAAAATGACAAATTTCAAGATGGCAAATGTCAAAACTGACAAATGTCACAATGCTAAATGTCAAAAATGATAAGTGTCACCATGAAAAATGTCAAAAATGACAAATTTCAAGATGGCAAATGTCAAAACTGACAAATGTCACAATGCTAAATGTCAAAAATGATAAGTGTCACCCTGAAAAATGTCAAAAATGACAAATTTCAAGATGGAAAATGTCAAAGATGTCAAATGTCACAATGCTAAATGTCAAAAATGAAAAGTGTCAAAAATGTCAAATTTCAAGATGGCAAATGTCTAAGATGTCAAATGACAAATGTCACAATGCTAAATGTCAAAAATGAAAAGTGTCAGCGTAAAAAATGTCAAAAATGACAAATTTCAAAATGGCAAATGTCAAGATGTCAAATGACAAATGTCACAATGCTAAATGTCAAAAATGAAAAGTGTCACCATGAAAAATGTCAAAAATGACAAATTTCAAGATGGCAAATGTCAAAGATGTCAAATGACAAATGTCACAATGCTAAATGTCAAAAATGAAAAGTGTCCCCATGAAAAACGTCAATAATGACAAATTTCAAGATGGCAAATGTCAAAGATGTCAAATGACAAATGTCACAATGCTAAATGTCAAAAATGAAAAGTGTCACCATGAAAAATGTCAAAAATGACAAATTTCAAGATGGCAAATGTCAAAGATGTCGAATATGACAAATGTCACAATGCTAAATGTCAAAAATGAAAAGTGTCACCATGAAAAATGTCAAAAATGACAAATTTCAAGATGGCAAATGTCAAAGATGTCAAATGACAAATGTCACAATGCTAAATGTCAAAAATGAAAAGTGTCACCATGAAAAATGTCAAAAATGACAAATTTCAAGATGGCAAATATCAAAGATGTCAAATGACAAATGTCACAATGCTAAATGTCAAAAATGACAAATTTCAAGATGGCAAATGTCAAAGATGTCAAATGACAAATGTCACAGTGCTTAATGTCAAAAATGAAAAGTGTCACCATGAAAAATGACAAAAATGACAAATTTCAAGATGGCAAATGTCAAAGATGTCAAATGACAAATGTCAAAGATGTCAAATGACAAATGTCACAATGCCAAATGTCAAAAATGAAAAGTGTCACCATGAAAAATGTCAAAAATAACAAATTTCAAGATGGCAAATGTCAAAGATGTCAAATGACAAATGTCACAATGCTAAATGTCAAAAATGAAAAGTGTCACCATGAAAAATGTCAAAAATAACAAATTTCAAGATGGCAAATGTCAAAGATGTCAAATGACAAATGTCACAATGCTAAATGTCAAAAATGAAAAGTGTCACCATGAAAAATGTCAAAAATAAAAAATTTCAAGATGGCAAATGTCAAAGATGTCAAATGACAAATGTCACAATGCTAAATGTCAAAAATGAAAAGTGTCACCATGAAAAATGTCAAAAATGACAAATTTCAAGATGGCAAATGTCAAAACTGACAAATGTCACAATGCTAAATGTCAAAAATAATAAGTGTCACCATGAAAAATGTCAAAAATGACAAATTTCAAGATGGCAAATGTCAAAGATGTTAAATGACAAATGTCACAATGCTAAATATCACAAATGAAAAGTGTCACCATGAAAAATGACAAATTTCAAGATGGCAAATGTCAAAGATGTCAAATGACAAATGTCACAATGCTAAATGTCAAAAATGAAAAGTGTCACCATGAAAAATGTCAAAAATAACAAATTTCAAGATGGCAAATGTCAAAGATGTCAAATGACAAATGTCAAAAATGAAAAGTGTCACCATGAAAAATGTCAAAAATGACAAATTTCAAGATGGCAAATGTCAAAACTGACAAATGTCACAATGCTAAATGTCAAAAATGATAAGTGTCACCATAAAAAATGTCAAAAATGACAAATTTCAAGATGGCAAATGTCCAAGATGTCAAATGACAAATGTCACAATGCCAAATGTCAAAAATGACAAATTTCAAGATGGCAAATGTCAAAGATGTCAAATGACAAATGTCACAATGCTAAATGTCAAAAATGAAAAGTGTCACCATGAAAAATGTCAAAAATGACAAATTTCAAGATGGAAAATGTCAAAACTGACAAATGTCACAATGCTAAATGTCAAAAATGATAAGTGTCACCATGAAAAATGTCAAAAATGACAAATTTCAAGATGGCAAATGTCAAAACTGACAAATGTCACAATGCTAAATGTCAAAAATGATAAGTGTCACCCTGAAAAATGTCAAAAATGACAAATTTCAAGATGGAAAATGTCAAAGATGTCAAATGTCACAATGCTAAATGTCAAAAATGAAAAGTGTCAAAAATGACAAATTTCAAGATGGCAAATGTCTAAGATGTCAAATGACAAATGTCACAATGCTAAATGTCAAAAATGAAAAGTGTCAGCGTAAAAAATGTCAAAAATGACAAATTTCAAAATGGCAAATGTCAAGATGTCAAATGACAAATGTCACAATGCTAAATGTCAAAAATGAAAAGTGTCACCATGAAAAATGTCAAAAATGACAAATTTCAAGATGGCAAATGTCAAAGATGTCAAATGACAAATGTCACAATGCTAAATGTCAAAAATGAAAAGTGTCCCCATGAAAAACGTCAATAATGACAAATTTCAAGATGGCAAATGTCAAAGATGTCAAATGACAAATGTCACAATGCTAAATGTCAAAAATGAAAAGTGTCACCATGAAAAATGTCAAAAATGACAAATTTCAAGATGGCAAATGTCAAAGATGTCGAATATGACAAATGTCACAATGCTAAATGTCAAAAATGAAAAGTGTCACCATGAAAAATGTCAAAAATGACAAATTTCAAGATGGCAAATGTCAAAGATGTCAAATGACAAATGTCACAATGCTAAATGTCAAAAATGAAAAGTGTCACCATTAAAAATGTCAAAAATGACAAATTTCAAGATGGCAAATATCAAAGATGTCAAATGACAAATGTCACAATGCTAAATGTCAAAAATGACAAATTTCAAGATGGCAAATGTCAAAGATGTCAAATGACAAATGTCACAGTGCTTAATGTCAAAAATGAAAAGTGTCACCATTAAAAATGACAAAAATGACAAATTTCAAGATGGCAAATGTCAAAGATGTCAAATGACAAATGTCAAAGATGTCAAATGACAAATGTCACAATGCTAAATGTCAAAAATGAAAAGTGTCACCATGAAAAATGTCAAAAATAACAAATTTCAAGATGGCAAATGTCAAAGATGTCAAATGACAAATGTCACAATGCTAAATGTCAAAAATGAAAAGTGTCACCATGAAAAATGTCAAAAATAACAAATTTCAAGATGGCAAATGTCAAAGATGTCAAATGACAAATGTCACAATGCTAAATGTCAAAAATGAAAAGTGTCACCATGAAAAATGTCAAAAATAAAAAATTTCAAGATGGCAAATGTCAAAGATGTCAAATGACAAATGTCACAATGCTAAATGTCAAAAATGAAAAGTGTCACCATGAAAAATGTCAAAAATGACAAATTTCAAGATGGCAAATGTCAAAACTGACAAATGTCACAATGCTAAATGTCAAAAATAATAAGTGTCACCATCAAAAATGTCAAAAATGACAAATTTCAAGATGGCAAATGTCCAAGATGTCAAATGACAAATGTCACAATGCTAAATGTCAAAAATGACAAATTTCAAGATGGCAAATGTCAAAGATGTCAAATGACAAATGTCACAATGCTAAATGTCAAAAATGAAAAGTGTCACCATGAAAAATGTCAAAATTGACAAATTTCAAGATGGCAAATTTTAAAGATGTCAAATGACAAATGTCACAATGCTAAATGTCAAAAATAAAAAGTGTCACCATGAAAAATGTCAAAAATAACAAATTTCAAGATGGCAAATGTCAAAGATGTCAAATGACAAATGTCACAATGCTAAATGTCAAAAATGAAAAGTGTCACCATGAAAAATGTCAAAAATGACAAATTTCAAGATGGCAAATGTCAAAACTGACAAATGTCACAATGCTAAATGTCAAAAATGATAAGTGTCACCATGAAAAATGTCAAAAATGACAAATTTCAAGATGGCAAATGTCCAAGATGTCAAATGACAAATGTCACAATGCTAAATGTCAAAAATGACAAATTTCAAGATGGCAAATGTCAAAGATGTCGAATATGACAAATGTGACAATGCTAAATGTCAAAAATAAAAAGTGTCACCATGAAAAATGTCAAAGATGACAAATTTCAAGATGGCAAATATCAAAGATGTCAAATGACAAATGTCACAATGCTAAATGTCAAAAATGACAAATTTCAAGATGGCAAATGTCAAAGATGTCAAATGACAAATGTCACAATGCTAAATGTCAAAAATGAAAAGTGTCACCATGAAAAATGTCAAAAATAACAAATTTCAAGATGGCAAATGTCAAAGATGTCAAATGACAAATGTCACAATGCTAAATGTCAAAAATGAAAAGTGTCACCATGAAAAATGTCAAAAATGACAAATTTCAAGATGGCAAATGTCAAAGATGTCAAATGACAAATGTCACAATGCTAAATGTCAAAAATGAAAAGTGTCACAATGAAAAATGTCAAAAATAACAAATTTCAAGATGGCAAATGTCAAAGATGTCAAATGACAAATGTCACAATGCTAAATGTCAAAAATGAAAAGTGTCACCATAAAAAATGTCAAAAATGACAAATTTCAAGATGGCAAATGTCAAAACTGACAAATGTCACAATGCTAAATGTCAAAAATGATAAGTGTCACCATGAAAAATGTCAAAAATGACAAATTTCAAGATGGCAAATGTCCAAGATGTCAAATGACAAATGTCACAATGCTAAATGTCAAAAATGACAAATTTCAAGATGGCAAATGTCAAAGATGTCAAATGACAAATGTCACAATGCTAAATGTCAAAAATGAAAAGTGTCACCATGAAAAATGTCAAAAATGACAAATTTCAAGATGGCAAATGTCAAAGATGTTAAATGACAAATGTCACAATGCTAAATATCACAAATGAAAAGTGTCACTATGAAAAATGTCAAAAATGACAAATTTCAACATGGCAAATGTCAAAGATGTCAAATGACAAATGTCACAATGCTAAATGTCAAAAATGAAAAGTGTCACCATAAAAAATGTCAAAAATAACAAATTTCAAGATGGCAAATGTCAAAGATGTCAAATGACAAATGTCAAAAATGAAAAGTGTCACCATGAAAAATGTCAAAAATGACAAATTTCAAGATGGCAAATGTCAAAACTGACAAATGTTACAATGCTAAATGTCAAAAATGATAAGTGTCACCATGAAAAATGTCAAAAATGACAAATTTCAAGATGGCAAATGTCCAAGATGTCAAATGACAAATGTCACAATGCTAAATGTCAAAAATGACAAATTTCAAGATGGCAAATGTCAAAGATGTCAAATGACAAATGTCACAATGCTAAATGTTAAAAATGAAAAGTGTCACCATGAAAAATGTCAAAAATGACAAATTTTAAGATAGCAAATATCAAAGATGTCAAATGACAAATGTCACAATGCTAAATGTCAAAAACGAAAAGTGTCAAAAATGACAAATTTCAAGATGGCAAATGTCTAAGATGTCAAATGACAAATGTCACAATGCTAAATGTCAAAAATGAAAAGTGTCACCGTGAAAAATGTCAAAAATGACAAATTTCAAGATGGCAAATGTCAAAGATGTCAAATGACAAATGTCACAATGCTAAATGTCAAAAACGAAAAGTGTCAAAAATGACAAATTTCAAGATGGCAAATGTCAAAGATGTCAAATGACAAATGTCACAATGCTAAATGTCAAAAATGAAAAGTGTCACCATGAAAAATGTCAAAAATGACAAATTTCAAGATGGCAAATGTCAAAACTGACAAATGTCACAATGCTAAATGTCAAAAATGATAAGTGTCACCATGAAAAATCGCAAAAATGACAAATTTCAAGATGGCAAATGTCCAAGATGTCAAATGACAAATGTCACAATGCTAAATGTCAAAAATGAAAAGTGTCACCATAAAAAATGTCAAAAATGACAAATTTTAAGATAGCAAATGTCAAAGATGTCAAATGACAAATGTCACAATGCTAAATGTCAAAAACGAAAAGTGTCAAAAATGACAAATTTCAAGATGGCAAATGTCTAAGATGTCAAATGACAAATGTCACAATGCTAAATGTCAAAAATGAAAAGTGTCACCGTGAAAAATGTCAAAAATGACAAATTTCAAGATGGCAAATGTCAAAGATGTCAAATGACAAATGTCACCATGCTAAATGTCAAAAATGAAAAGTGTCACCATAAAAAATGTCAAAATGACAAATTTCAAGATTGCAAATGTCAAAGATGTCAAATGACAAATGTCACAATGCTAAATGTCAAAAATGAAAAGTGTCCCCATGAAAAATGTCAATAATGACAAATTTCAAGATGGCAAATGTCAAAGATGTCAAATGACAAATGTCACAATGCTAAATGTCAAAAATGAAAAGTGTCACCATGAAAAATGTCAAAAATGACAAATTTCAAGATGGCAAATGTCAAAGATGTCAAATGACAAATGTCACAATGCTAAATGTCAAAAATGAAAAGTGTCACCATGAAAAATGTCAAAAATAACAAATTTCAAGATGGCAAATATCAAAGATGTCAAATGACAAATGGTACAATGCTAAATGTCAAAAATGACAAATTTCAAGATGGCAAATATCAAAGATGTCAAATGACAAATGTCACAGTGCTAAATGTCAAAAATGAAAAGTGTCACCATGAAAAATGACAAAAATGACAAATTTCAAGATGGCAAATGTCAAAGATGTCAAATGACAAATGTCAAAGATGTCAAATGACAAATGTTACAATGCTAAATGTCAAAAATGAAAAGTGTCACCATGAAAAATGTCAAAAATAACAAATTTCAAGATGGCAAATGTCAAAGATGTCAAATGACAAATGTCACAATGCTAAATGTCAAAAATGAAAAGTGTCACCATGAAAAATGTCAAAAATAACAAATTTCAAGATGGCAAATGTCAAAGATGTCAAATGACAAATGTCACAATGCTAAATGTCAAAAATGAAAAGTGTCACCATGAAAAATGTCAAAAATGACAAATTTCAAGATGGCAAATGTCAAAACTGACAAATGTCACAATGCTAAATGTCAAAAATAATAAGTGTCACCATGAAAAATGTCAAAAATGACAAATTTCAAGATGGCAAATGCCCAAGATGTCAAATGACAAATGTCACAATGCTAAATGTCAAAAATGACAAATTTCAAGATGGCAAATGTCAAAGATGTCAAATGACAAATGTCACAATGCTAAATGTCAAAAATGAAAAGTGTCACCATGAAAAATGTCAAAAATGACAAATTTCAAGATGGCAAATGTCAAAGATGTCAAATGACAAATGTCACAATGCTAAATGTCAAAAATAAAAAGTGTCACCATGAAAAATGTCACAAATAACAAATTTCAAGATGGCAAATGTCAAAGATGTCAAATGACAAATGTCACAATGCTAAATGTCAAAAATGAAAAGTGTCACCATGAAAAATGTCAAAAATGACAAATTTCAAGATGGCAAATGTCAAAACTGACAAATGTCACAATGCTAAATGTCAAAAATGATAAGTGTCACCATGAAAAATGTCAAAAATGACAGATTTCAAGATGGCAAATGTCCAAGATGTCAAATGACAAATGTCACAATGCTAAATGTCAAAAATGACAAATTTCAAGATGGCAAATGTCAAAGATGTCGAATATGACAAATGTCACAATGCTAAATGTCAGAAATAAAAAGTGTCACAATGAAAAATGTAAAAAATGACAAATTTCAAGATGGCAAATATCAAAGATGTCAAATGACAAATGTCACAATGCTAAATGTCAAAAATGACAAATTTCAAGATGGCAAATGTCAAAGATGTCAAATGACAAATGTCACAATGCTAAATGTCAAAAATGAAAAGTGTTACCATGAAAAATGTCAAAAATAACAAATTTCAAGATGGCAAATGTCAAAGATGTCAAATGACAAATGTCACAATGCTAAATGTCAAAAATGAAAAGTGTCACCATGAAAAATGTCAAAAATGACAAATTTCAAGATGGCAAATGTCAAAGATGTCAAATGACAAATGTCACAATGCTAAATGTCAAAAATGAAAAGTGTCACCGTGAAAAATGTCAAAAATAACAAATTTCAAGATGGCAAATGTCAAAGATGTCAAATGACAAATGTCACAATGCTAAATGTCAAAAATGAAAAGTGTCACCATGAAAAATGTCAAAAATGACAAATTTCAAGATGGCAAATGTCAAAACTGACAAATGTCTCAATGCCAAATGTCAAAAATGATAAGTGTCACCATGAAAAATGTCAAAAATGACAAATTTCAAAATGGCAAATGTCAAAGATGTCAAATGACAAATGTCACAATGCTAAATGTCAAAAATGAAAAGTGTCACCATGAAAAATGTCAAAAATGACAAATTTCAAGATGGCAAATGTCAAAACTGACAAATGTCACAATGCTAAATGTCAAAAATGATAAGTGTCACCATGAAAAATGTCAAAAATGACAGATTTCAAGATGGCAAATGTCCAAGATGTCAAATGACAAATGTCACAATGCTAAATGTCAAAAATGACAAATTTCAAGATGGCAAATGTCAAAGATGTCGAATATGACAAATGTCACAATGCTAAATGTCAGAAATAAAAAGTGTCACAATGAAAAATGTCAAAAATGACAAATTTCAAGATGGCAAATATCAAAGATGTCAAATGACAAATGTCACAATGCTAAATGTCAAAAATGACAAATTTCAAGATGGCAAATGTCAAAGATGTCAAATGACAAATGTCACAATGCTAAATGTCAAAAATGAAAAGTGTTACCATGAAAAATGTCAAAAATAACAAATTTCAAGATGGCAAATGTCAAAGATGTCAAATGGCAAATGTCACAATGCTAAATGTCAAAAATGAAAAGTGTCACCATGAAAAATGTCAAAAATGACAAATTTCAAGATGGCAAATGTCAAAGATGTCAAATGACAAATGTCACAATGCTAAATGTCAAAAATGAAAAGTTTCACCATGAAAAATGTCAAAAATAACAAATTTCAAGATGGCAAATGTCAAAGATGTCAAATGACAAATGTCACAATGCTAAATGTCAAAAATGAAAAGTGTCACCATGAAAAATGTCAAAAATGACAAATTTCAAGATGGCAAATGTCAAAACTGACAAATGTCACAATGCCAAATGTCAAAAATGATAAGTGTCACCATGAAAAATGTCAAAAATGACAAATATCAAGATGGCAAATGTCCAAGATGTCAAATGACAAATGTCACAATGCTAAATGTCAAAAATGACAAATTTCAAGATGGCAAATGTCAAAGATGTCAAATGACAAATGTCACAATGCCAAATGTCAAAAATGAAAAGTGTCACCATGAAAAATGTCAAAAATGACAAATTTCAAGATGGCAAATGTCAAAGATGTTAAATGACAAATGTCACAATGCTAAATATCACAAATGAAAAGTGTCACCATGAAAAATGTCAAAAATGACAAATTTCAAGATGGCAAATGTCAAAGATGTCAAATGACAAATGTCACAATGCTAAATGTCAAAAATGAAAAATGTCACCATGAAAAATGTCAAAAATAACAAATTTCAAGATGGCAAATGTCAAAGATGTCAAATGACAAATGTCAAAAATGAAAAGTGTCACCATGAAAAATGTCAAAAATGACAAATTTCAAGATGGCAAATGTCAAAACTGACAAATGTCACAATGCTAAATGTCAAAAATGATAAGTGTCACCATGAAAAATGTCAAAAATGACAAATTTCAAGATGGCAAATGTCCAAGATGTCAAATGACAAATGTCACAATGCCAAATGTCAAAAATGACAAATTTCAAGATGGCAAATGTCAAAGATGTCAAATGACAAATGTCACAATGCTAAATGTCAAAAATGAAAAGTGTCACCATGAAAAATGTCAAAAATGACAAATTTCAAGATGGCAAATGTCAAAACTGACAAATGTCACAATGCTAAATGTCAAAAATGATAAGTGTCACCATGAAAAATGTCAAAAATGACAAATTTCAAGATGGCAAATGTCAAAACTGACAAATGTCACAATGCTAAATGTCAAAAATGATAAGTGTCACCCTGAAAAATGTCAAAAATGACAAATTTCAAGATGGAAAATGTCAAAGATGTCAAATGTCACAATGCTAAATGTCAAAAATGACAAATTTCAAGATGGCAAATGTCTAAGATGTCAAATGACAAATGTCACAATGCTAAATGTCAAAAATGAAAAGTGTCAGCGTAAAAAATGTCAAAAATGACAAATTTCAAAATGGCAAATGTCAAGATGTCAAATGACAAATGTCACAATGCTAAATGTCAAAAATGAAAAGTGTCACCATGAAAAATGTCAAAAATGACAAATTTCAAGATGGCAAATGTCAAAGGTGTCAAATGACAAATGTCACAATGCTAAATGTCAAAAATGAAAAGTGTCCCCATGAAAAACGTCAATAATGACAAATTTCAAGATGGCAAATGTCAAAGATGTCAAATGACAAATGTCACAATGCTAAATGTCAAAAATGAAAAGTGTCACCATGAAAAATGTCAAAAATGACAAATTTCAAGATGGCAAATGTCAAAGATGTCGAATATGACAAATGTCACAATGCTAAATGTCAAAAATGAAAAGTGTCACCATGAAAAATGTCAAAAATGACAAATTTCAAGATGGCAAATGTCAAAGATGTCAAATGACAAATGTCACAATGCTAAAAGTCAAAAATGAAAAGTGTCACCATGAAAAATGTCAAAAATGACAAATTTCAAGATGGCAAATATCAAAGATGTCAAATGACAAATGTCACAATGCTAAATGTCAAAAATGACAAATTTCAAGATGGCAAATGTCAAAGATGTCAAATGACAAATGTCACAGTGCTTAATGTCAAAAATAAAAAGTGTCACCATGAAAAATGACAAAAATGACAAATTTCAAGATGGCAAATGTCAAAGATGTCAAATGACAAATGTCAAAGATGTCAAATGACAAATGTCACAATGCTAAATGTCAAAAATGAAAAGTGTCACCATGAAAAATGTGAAAAATAACAAATTTCAAGATGGCAAATGTCAAAGATGTCAAATGACAAATGTCACAATGCTAAATGTCAAAAATGAAAAGTGTCACCATGAAAAATGTCAAAAATAACAAATTTCAAGATGGCAAATGTCAAAGATGTCAAATGACAAATGTCACAATGCTAAATGTCAAAAATGAAAAGTGTCACCATGAAAAATGTCAAAAATAAAAAATTTCAAGATAGCAAATGTCAAAACTGTCAAATGACAAATGTCACAATGCTAAATGTCAAAAATGAAAAGTGTCACCATGAAAAATGTCAAAAATGACAAATTTCAAGATGGCAAATGTCAAAACTGACAAATGTCACAATGCTAAATGTCAAAAATAATAAGTGTCACCATGAAAAATGTCAAAAATGACAAATTTCAAGATGGCAAATGTCCAAGATGTCAAATGACAAATGTCACAATGCTAAATGTCAAAAATGACAAATTTCAAGATGGCAAATGTCAAAGATGTCAAATGACAAATGTCACAATGCTAAATGTCAAAAATGAAAAGTGTCACCATGAAAAATGTCAAAATTGACAAATTTCAAGATGGCAAATGTCAAAGATGTCAAATGACAAATGTCACAATGCTAAATGTCAAAAATAAAAAGTGTCACCATGAAAAATGTCAAAAATAACAAATTTCAAGATGGCAAATGTCAAAGATGTCAAATGACAAATGTCACAATGCTAAATGTCAAAAATGAAAAGTGTCACCATGAAAAATGTCAAAAATGACAAATTTCAAGATGGCAAATGTCAAAACTGACAAATGTCACAATGCTAAATGTCAAAAATGATAAGTGTCACCATGAAAAATGTCAAAAATGACAAATTTCAAGATGGCAAATGTCCAAGATGTCAAATGACAAATGTCACAATGCTAAATGTCAAAAATGACAAATTTCAAGATGGCAAATGTCAAAGATGTCGAATATGACAAATGTCACAATGCTAAATGTCAAAAATAAAAAGTGTCACCATGAAAAATGTCAAAAATGACAAATTTCAAGATGGCAAATATCAAAGATGTCAAATGACAAATGTCACAATGCTAAATGTCAAAAATGACAAATTTCAAGATGGCAAATGTCAAAGATGTCAAATGACAAATGTCACAATGCTAAATGTCAAAAATGAAAAGTGTCACCATGAAAAATGTCAAAAATAACAAATTTCAAGATGGCAAATGTCAAAGATGTCAAATGACAAATGTCACAATGCTAAATGTCAAAAATGAAAAGTGTCACCATGAAAAATGTCAAAAATGACAAATTTCAAGATGGCAAATGTCAAAGATGTCAAATGACAAATGTCACAATGCTAAATGTCAAAAATGAAAAGTGTCACAATGAAAAATGTCAAAAATAACAAATTTCAAGATGGCAAATGTCAAAGATGTCAAATGACAAATGTCACAATGCTAAATGTCAAAAATGAAAAGTGTCACCATGAAAAATGTCAAAAATGACAAATTTCAAGATGGCAAATGTCAAAACTGACAAATGTCACAATGCTAAATGTCAAAAATGATAAGTGTCACCATGAAAAATGTCAAAAATGACAAATTTCAAGATGGCAAATGTCCAAGATGTCAAATGACAAATGTCACAATGCTAAATGTCAAAAATGACAAATTTCAAGATGGCAAATGTCAAAGATGTCAAATGACAAATGTCACAATGCTAAATGTCAAAAATGAAAAGTGTCACCATGAAAAATGTCAAAAATGACAAATTTCAAGATGGCAAATGTCAAAGATGTTAAATGACAAATGTCACAATGCTAAATATCACAAATGAAAAGTGTCACTATGAAAAATGTCAAAAATGACAAATTTCAACATGGCAAATGTCAAAGATGTCAAATGACAAATGTCACAATGCTAAATGTCAAAAATGAAAAGTGTCACCATAAAAAATGTCAAAAATAACAAATTTCAAGATGGCAAATGTCAAAGATGTCAAATGACAAATGTCAAAAATGAAAAGTGTCACCATGAAAAATGTCAAAAATGACAAATTTCAAGATGGCAAATGTCAAAACTGACAAATGTCACAATGCTAAATGTCAAAAATGATAAGTGTCACCATGAAAAATGTCAAAAATGACAAATTTCAAGATGGCAAATGTCCAAGATGTCAAATGACAAATGTCACAATGCTAAATGTCAAAAATGACAAATTTCAAGATGGCAAATGTCAAAGATGTCAAATGACAAATGTCACAATGCTAAATGTTAAAAATGAAAAGTGTCACCATGAAAAATGTCAAAAATGACAAATTTTAAGATAGCAAATGTCAAAGATGTCAAATGACAAATGTCACAATGCTAAATGTCAAAAACGAAAAGTGTCAAAAATGACAAATTTCAAGATGGCAAATGTCTAAGATGTCAAATGACAAATGTCACAATGCTAAATGTCAAAAATGAAAAGTGTCACCGTGAAAAATGTCAAAAATGACAAATTTCAAGATGGCAAATGTCAAAGATGTCAAATGACAAATGTCACAATGCTAAATGTCAAAAACGAAAAGTGTCAAAAATGACAAATTTCAAGATGGCAAATGTCAAAGATGTCAAATGACAAATGTCACAATGCTAAATGTCAAAAATGAAAAGTGTCACCATGAAAAATGTCAAAAATGACAAATTTCAAGATGGCAAATGTCAAAACTGACAAATGTCACAATGCTAAATGTCAAAAATGATAAGTGTCACCATGAAAAATCGCAAAAATGACAAATTTCAAGATGGCAAATGTCCAAGATGTCAAATGACAAATGTCACAATGCTAAATGTCAAAAATGAAAAGTGTCACCATAAAAAATGTCAAAAATGACAAATTTTAAGATAGCAAATGACAAAGATGTCAAATGACAAATGTCACAATGCTAAATGTCAAAAACGAAAAGTGTCAAAAATGACAAATTTCAAGATGGCAAATGTCTAAGATGTCAAATGACAAATGTCACAATGCTAAATGTCAAAAATGAAAAGTGTCACCGTGAAAAATGTCAAAAATGACAAATTTCAAGATGGCAAATGTCAAAGATGTCAAATGACAAATGTCACCATGCTAAATGTCAAAAATGAAAAGTGTCACCATAAAAAATGTCAAAATGACAAATTTCAAGATGGCAAATGTCAAAGATGTCAAATGACAAATGTCACAATGCTAAATGTCAAAAATGAAAAGTGTCCCCATGAAAAATGTCAATAATGACAAATTTCAAGATGGCAAATGTCAAAGATGTCAAATGACAAATGTCACAATGCTAAATGTCAAAAATGAAAAGTGTCACCATGAAAAATGTCAAAAATGACAAATTTCAAGATGGCAAATATCAAAGATGTCAAATGACAAATGCCACAATGCTAAATATCAAAAATGACAAATATCAAGATGGCAAATGTCAAAGATGTCAAATGACAAATGTCACAATGCTAAATGTCAAAAATGAAAAGTGTCACCATGAAAAATGTCAAAAATGACAAATTTCAAGATGGCAAATGTCAAAGATGTCAAATGACAAATGTCACAATGCTAAATGTCAAAAATGAAAAGTGTCACCATAAAAAATGTCAAAAATAACAAATTTCAAGATGGCAAATGTCAAAGATGTCAAATGACAAATCTCACAATGCTAAATGTCAAAAATGAAAAGTGTCACCATGAAAAATGTCAAAAATGACAAATTTCAAGATGGCAAATGTCAAAACTGACAAATGTCACAATGCTAAATGTCAAAAATGATAAGTGTCACCATGAAAAATGTCAAAAATGACAAATTTCAAGATGGCAAATGTCCAAGATGTCAAATGACAAATGTCACAATGCTAAATGTCAAAAATGAAAAGTGTCACCATGAAAAATGTCAAAAATGACAAATTTCAAGATGGCAAATGTCAAAGATGTCGAATATGACAAATGTCACAATGCTAAATGTCAAAAATGAAAAGTGTCACCATGAAAAATGTCAAAAATGACAAATTTCAAGATGGCAAATGTCAAAGATGTCAAATGACAAATGTCACAATGCTAAATGTCAAAAATGAAAAGTGTCACCATGAAAAATGTCAAAAATGACAAATTTCAAGATGGCAAATATCAAAGATGTCAAATGACAAATGTCACAATGCTAAATGTCAAAAATGACAAATTTCAAGATGGCAAATGTCAAAGATGTCAAATGACAAATGTCACAGTGCTTAATGTCAAAAATAAAAAGTGTCACCATGAAAAATGACAAAAATGACAAATTTCAAGATGGCAAATGTCAAAGATGTCAAATGACAAATGTCAAATGACAAATGTCAAAGATGTCAAATGACAATTGTCACAATGCTAAATGTCAAAAATGAAAAGTGTCACCATGAAAAATGTCAAAAATAACAAATTTCAAGATGGCAAATGTCAAAGATGTCAAATGACAAATGTCACAATGCTAAATGTCAAAAATGAAAAGTGTCACCATGAAAAATGTCAAAAATGACAAATTTCAAGATGGCAAATGTCAAAGATGTCAAATGACAAATGTCACAATGCTAAATGTCAAAAATGAAAAGTGTCACCGTGAAAAATGTCAAAAATAACAAATTTCAAGATGGCAAATGTCAAAGATGTCAAATGACAAATGTCACAATGCTAAATGTCAAAAATGAAAAGTGTCACCATGAAAAATGTCAAAAATGACAAATTTCAAGATGGCAAATGTCAAAGATGTCAAATGACAAATGTCACAATGCTAAATGTCAAAAATGAAAAGTGTCACCGTGAAAAATGTCAAAAATAACAAATTTCAAGATGGCAAATGTCAAAGATGTCAAATGACAAATGTCACAATGCTAAATGTCAAAAATGAAAAGTGTCACCATGAAAAATGTCAAAAATGACAAATTTCAAGATGGCAAATGTCAAAACTGACAAATGTCTCAATGCCAAATGTCAAAAATGATAAGTGTCACCATGAAAAATGTCAAAAATGACAAATTTCAAAATGGCAAATGTCAAAGATGTCAAATGACAAATGTCACAATGCTAAATGTCAAAAATGAAAAGTGTCACCATGAAAAATGTCAAAAATGACAAATTTCAAGATGGCAAATGTCAAAACTGACAAATGTCACAATGCTAATTGTCAAAAATGATAAGTGTCACCATGAAAAATGTCAAAAATGACAGATTTCAAGATGGCAAATGTCCAAGATGTCAAATGACAAATGTCACAATGCTAAATGTCAAAAATGACAAATTTCAAGATGGCAAATGTCAAAGATGTCGAATATGACAAATGTCACAATGCTAAATGTCAGAAATAAAAAGTGTCACAATGAAAAATGTCAAAAATGACAAATTTCAAGATGGCAAATATCAAAGATGTCAAATGACAAATGTCACAATGCTAAATGTCAAAAATGACAAATTTCAAGATGGCAAATGTCAAAGATGTCAAATGACAAATGTCACAATGCTAAATGTCAAAAATGAAAAGTGTTACCATGAAAAATGTCAAAAATAACAAATTTCAAGATGGCAAATGTCAAAGATGTCAAATGGCAAATGTCACAATGCTAAATGTCAAAAATGAAAAGTGTCACCATGAAAAATGTCAAAAATGACAAATTTCAAGATGGCAAATGTCAAAGATGTCAAATGACAAATGTCACAATGCTAAATGTCAAAAATGAAAAGTTTCACCATGAAAAATGTCAAAAATAACAAATTTCAAGATGGCAAATGTCAAAGATGTCAAATGACAAATGTCACAATGCTAAATGTCAAAAATGAAAAGTGTAACCATGAAAAATGTCAAAAATGACAAATTTCAAGATGGCAAATGTCAAAACTGACAAATGTCACAATGCCAAATGTCAAAAATGATAAGTGTCACCATGAAAAATGTCAAAAATGACAAATATCAAGATGGCAAATGTCCAAGATGTCAAATGACAAATGTCACAATGCTAAATGTCAAAAATGACAAATTTCAAGATGGCAAATGTCAAAGATGTCAAATGACAAATGTCACAATGCCAAATGTCAAAAATGAAAAGTGTCACCATGAAAAATGTCAAAAATGACAAATTTCAAGATGGCAAATGTCAAAGATGTTAAATGACAAATGTCACAATGCTAAATATCACAAATGAAAAGTGTCACCATGAAAAATGTCAAAAATGACAAATTTCAAGATGGCAAATGTCAAAGATGTCAAATGACAAATGTCACAATGCTAAATGTCAAAAATGAAAAATGTCACCATGAAAAATGTCAAAAATAACAAATTTCAAGATGGCAAATGTCAACGATGTCAAATGACAAATGTCAAAAATGAAAAGTGTCACCATGAAAAATGTCAAAAATGACAAATTTCAAGATGGCAAATGTCAAAACTGACAAATGTCACAATGCTAAATGTCAAAAATGATAAGTGTCACCATGAAAAATGTCAAAAATGACAAATTTCAAGATGGCAAATGTCCAAGATGTCAAATGACAAATGTCACAATGCCAAATGTCAAAAATGACAAATTTCAAGATGGCAAATGTCAAAGATGTCAAATGACAAATGTCACAATGCTAAATGTCAAAAATGAAAAGTGTCACCATGAAAAATGTCAAAAATGACAAATTTCAAGATGGCAAATGTCAAAACTGACAAATGTCACAATGCTAAATGTCAAAAATGATAAGTGTCACCATGAAAAATGTCAAAAATGACAAATTTCAAGATGGCAAATGTCAAAACTGACAAATGTCACAATGCTAAATGTCAAAAATGATAAGTGTCACCCTGAAAAATGTCAAAAATGACAAATTTCAAAATGGAAAATGTCAAAGATGTCAAATGTCACAATGCTAAATGTCAAAAATGACAAATTTCAAGATGGCAAATGTCTAAGATGTCAAATGACAAATGTCACAATGCTAAATGTCAAAAATGAAAAGTGTCAGCGTAAAAAATGTCAAAAATGACAAATTTCAAAATGGCAAATGTCAAGATGTCAAATGACAAATGTCACAATGCTAAATGTCAAAAATGAAAAGTGTCACCATGAAAAATGTCAAAAATGACAAATTTCAAGATGGCAAATGTCAAAGGTGTCAAATGACAAATGTCACAATGCTAAATGTCAAAAATGAAAAGTGTCCCCATGAAAAACGTCAATAATGACAAATTTCAAGATGGCAAATGTCAAAGATGTCAAATGACAAATGTCACAATGCTAAATGTCAAAAATGAAAAGTGTCACCATGAAAAATGTCAAAAATGACAAATTTCAAGATGGCAAATGTCAAAGATGTCGAATATGACAAATGTCACAATGCTAAATGTCAAAAATGAAAAGTGTCACCATGAAAAATGTCAAAAATGACAAATTTCAAGATGGCAAATGTCAAAGATGTCAAATGACAAATGTCACAATGCTAAATGTCAAAAATGAAAAGTGTCACCATGAAAAATGTCAAAAATGACAAATTTCAAGATGGCAAATATCAAAGATGTCAAATAACAAATGTCACAATGCTAAATGTCAAAAATGACAAATTTCAAGATGGCAAATGTCAAAGATGTCAAATGACAAATGTCACAGTGCTTAATGTCAAAAATAAAAAGTGTCACCATGAAAAATGACAAAAATGACAAATTTCAAGATGGCAAATGTCAAAGATGTCAAATGACAAATGTCAAAGATGTCAAATGACAAATGTCACAATGCTAAATGTCAAAAATGAAAAGTGTCACCATGAAAAATGTGAAAAATAACAAATTTCAAGATGGCAAATGTCAAAGATGTCAAATGACAAATGTCACAATGCTAAATGTCAAAAATGAAAAGTGTCACCATGAAAAATGTCAAAAATAACAAATTTCAAGATGGCAAATGTCAAAGATGTCAAATGACAAATGTCACAATGCTAAATGTCAAAAATGAAAAGTGTCACCATGAAAAATGTCAAAAATGACAAATTTCAAGATGGCAAATGTCAAAACTGACAAATGTCACAATGCTAAATGTCAAAAATAATAAGTGTCACCATGAAAAATGTCAAAAATGACAAATTTCAAGATGGCAAATGTCCAAGATGTCAAATGACAAATGTCACAATGCTAAATGTCAAAAATGACAAATTTCAAGATGGCAAATGTCAAAGATGTCAAATGACAAATGTCACAATGCTAAATGTCAAAAATGAAAAGTGTCACCATGAAAAATGTCAAAATTGACAAATTTCAAGATGGCAAATGTCAAAGATGTCAAATGACAAATGTCACAATGCTAAATGTCAAAAATAAAAAGTGTCACCATGAAAAATGTCAAAAATAACAAATTTCAAGATGGCAAATGTCAAAGATGTCAAATGACAAATGTCACAATGCTAAATGTCAAAAATGAAAAGTGTCACCATGAAAAATGTCAAAAATGACAAATTTCAAGATGGCAAATGTCAAAGATGTCAAATGACAAATGTCACAATGCTAAATGTCAAAAATGAAAAGTGTCACCATGAAAAATGTCAAAAATGACAAATTTCAAGATGGCAAATGTCAAAACTGACAAATGTCACAATGCTAAATGTCAAAAATGATAAGTGTCACCATGAAAAATGTCAAAAATGACAAATTTCAAGATGGCAAATGTCCAAGATGTCAAATGACAAATGTCACAATGCTAAATGTCAAAAATGACAAATTTCAAGATGGCAAATGTCAAAGATGTCGAATATGACAAATGTCACAATGCTAAATGTCAAAAATAAAAAGTGTCACCATGAAAAATGTCAAAAATGACAAATTTCAAGATGGCAAATATCAAAGATGTCAAATGACAAATGTCACAATGCTAAATGTCAAAAATGACAAATTTCAAGATGGCAAATGTCAAAGATGTCAAATGACAAATGTCACAATGCTAAATGTCAAAAATGAAAAGTGTCACCATGAAAAATGTCAAAAATAACAAATTTCAAGATGGCAAATGTCAAAGATGTCAAATGACAAATGTCACAATGCTAAATGTCAAAAATGAAAAGTGTCACCATGAAAAATGTCAAAAATGACAAATTTCAAGATGGCAAATGTCAAAGATGTCAAATAACAAATGTCACAATGCTAAATGTCAAAAATGAAAAGTGTCACAATGAAAAATGTCAAAAATAACAAATTTCAAGATGGCAAATGTCAAAGATGTCAAATGACAAATGTCACAATGCTAAATGTCAAAAATGAAAAGTGTCACCATGAAAAATGTCAAAAATGACAAATTTCAAGATGGCAAATGTCAAAACTGACAAATGTCACAATGCTAAATGTCAAAAATGATAAGTGTCACCATGAAAAATGTCAAAAATGACAAATTTCAAGATGGCAAATGTCCAAGATGTCAAATGACAAATGTCACAATGCTAATGTCAAAAATGACAAATTTCAAGATGGCAAATGTCAAAGATGTCAAATGACAAATGTCACAATGCTAAATGTCAAAAATGAAAAGTGTCACCATGAAAAATGTCAAAAATGACAAATTTCAAGATGGCAAATGTCAAAGATGTTAAATGACAAATGTCACAATGCTAAATATCACAAATGAAAAGTGTCACTATGAAAAATGTCAAAAATGACAAATTTCAACATGGCAAATGTCAAAGATGTCAAATGACAAATGTCACAATGCTAAATGTCAAAAATGAAAAGTGTCACCATAAAAAATGTCAAAAATAACAAATTTCAAGATGGCAAATGTCAAAGATGTCAAATGACAAATGTCAAAAATGAAAAGTGTCACCATGAAAAATGTCAAAAATGACAAATTTCAAGATGGCAAATGTCAAAACTGACAAATGTCACAATGCTAAATGTCAAAAATGATAAGTGTCACCATGAAAAATGTCAAAAATGACAAATTTCAAGATGGCAAATGTCCAAGATGTCAAATGACAAATGTCACAATGCTAAATGTCAAAAATGACAAATTTCAAGATGGCAAATGTCAAAGATGTCAAATGACAAATGTCACAATGCTAAATGTTAAAAATGAAAAGTGTCACCATGAAAAATGTCAAAAATGACAAATTTTAAGATAGCAAATGTCAAAGATGTCAAATGACAAATGTCACAATGCTAAATGTCAAAAACGAAAAGTGTCAAAAATGACAAATTTCAAGATGGCAAATGTCTAAGATGTCAAATGACAAATGTCACAATGCTAAATGTCAAAAATGAAAAGTGTCACCGTGAAAAATGTCAAAAATGACAAATTTCAAGATGGCAAATGTCAAAGATGTCAAATGACAAATGTCACAATGCTAAATGTCAAAAACGAAAAGTGTCAAAAATGACAAATTTCAAGATGGCAAATGTCAAAGATGTCAAATGACAAATGTCACAATGCTAAATGTCAAAAATGAAAAGTGTCACCATGAAAAATGTCAAAAATGACAAATTTCAAGATGGCAAATGTCAAAACTGACAAATGTCACAATGCTAAATGTCAAAAATGATAAGTGTCACCATGAAAAATCGCAAAAATGACAAATTTCAAGATGGCAAATGTCCAAGATGTCAAATGACAAATGTCACAATGCTAAATGTCAAAAATGAAAAGTGTCACCATAAAAAATGTCAAAAATGACAAATTTTAAGATAGCAAATGACAAAGATGTCAAATGACAAATGTCACAATGCTAAATGTCAAAAACGAAAAGTGTCAAAAATGACAAATTTCAAGATGGCAAATGTCTAAGATGTCAAATGACAAATGTCACAATGCTAAATGTCAAAAATGAAAAGTGTCACCGTGAAAAATGTCAAAAATGACAAATTTCAAGATGGCAAATGTCAAAGATGTCAAATGACAAATGTCACCATGCTAAATGTCAAAAATGAAAAGTGTCACCATAAAAAATGTCAAAATGACAAATTTCAAGATGGCAAATGTCAAAGATGTCAAATGACAAATGTCACAATGCTAAATGTCAAAAATGAAAAGTGTCCCCATGAAAAATGTCAATAATGACAAATTTCAAGATGGCAAATGTCAAAGATGTCAAATGACAAATGTCACAATGCTAAATGTCAAAAATGAAAAGTGTCACCATGAAAAATGTCAAAAATGACAAATTTCAAGATGGCAAATATCAAAGATGTCAAATGACAAATGCCACAATGCTAAATATCAAAAATGACAAATATCAAGATGGCAAATGTCAAAGATGTCAAATGACAAATGTCAAAAATGAAAAGTGTCACCATGAAAAATGTCAAAAATGACAAATTTCAAGATGGCAAATGTCAAAGATGTCAAATGACAAATGTCACAATGCTAAATGTCAAAAATGAAAAGTGTCACCATAAAAAATGTCAAAAATAACAAATTTCAAGATGGCAAATGTCAAAGATGTCAAATGACAAATCTCACAATGCTAAATGTCAAAAATGAAAAGTGTCACCATGAAAAATGTCAAAAATGACAAATTTCAAGATGGCAAATGTCAAAACTGACAAATGTCACAATGCTAAATGTCAAAAATGATAAGTGTCACCATGAAAAATGTCAAAAATGACAAATTTCAAGATGGCAAATGTCCAAGATGTCAAATGACAAATGTCACAATGCTAAATGTCAAAAATGACAAATTTCAAGATGGCAAATGTCCAAGATGTCAAATGACAAATGTCACAATGCTAAATGTCAAAAATGAAAAGTGTCACCATGAAAAATGTCAAAAATGACAAATTTCAAGATGGCAAATGTCAAATGACAAATGTCACAATGCTAAATGTCAAAAATGAAAAGTGTCACCCTGAAAAATGTCAAAAATAACAAATTTCAAGATGGCAAATGTCAAAGATGTCAAATGACAAATGTCACAATGCTAAATGTCAAAAATGAAAAGTGTCACCATGAAAAATGTCAAAAATGACAAATTTCAAGATGGCAAATGTCAAAACTGACAAATGTCACAATGCTAAATGTCAAAAATGATAAGTGTCACCATGAAAAATGTCAAAAATGACAAATTTCAAAATGGCAAATGTCCAAGATGTCAAATGACAAATGTCACAATGCTAAATGTCAAAAATGACAAATTTCAAGATGGCAAATGTCAAAGATGTCAAATGACAAATGTCACAATGCTAAATGTCAAAAATGAAAAGTGTCACCATGAAAAATGTCAAAAATGACAAATTTCAAGATGGCAAATGTCAAAGATGTCAAATGACAAATGTCACAATGCTAAATGTCAAAAATGAAAAGTGTCACCATGAAAAATGTCAAAAATGACAAATTTCAAGATGGCAAATATCAAAGATGTCAAATGACAAATGTCACAATGCTAAATGTCAAAAATGACAAATTTCAAGATGGCAAATGTCAAAGATGTCAAATGACAAATGTCACAATGCTAAATGTCAAAAATGAAAAGTGTCACCCTGAAAAATGTCAAAAATAACAAATTTCAAGATGGCAAATGTCATAGATGTCAAATGACAAATGTCACAATGCTAAATGTCAAAAATGAAAAGTGTCACCATGAAAAATGTCAAAAATGACAAATTTCAAGATGGCAAATGTCAAAACTGACAAATGTCACAATGCTAAATGTCAAAAATGATAAGTGTCACCATGAAAAATGTCAAAAATGACAAACTTCAAGATGGCAAATGTCAAAGATGTCAAATGACAAATGTCACAATGCTAAATGTCAAAAATGAAAAGTGTCACCATGAAAAATGTCAAAAATAACAAATTTCAAGTTGGCAAATGTCAAAGATGTCAAATGACAAATGTCACAATGCTAAATGTCAAAAATGAAAATTGTCACCATGAAAAATGTCAAAAATGACAAATTTCAAGATAACAAATGTCAAAACTGACAAATGTAACAATGCTAAATGTGAAAAATGATAAGTGTCACCATGAAAAATGTCAAAAATGACAAATTTCAAGATGGCAAATGTCCAAGATGTCAAATGACAAATGTCACAATGCTAAATGTCAAAAATGACAAATTTCAAG
This sequence comes from Altica lythri, assembly GCA_964028335.1. Lineage (NCBI taxonomy): Eukaryota > Metazoa > Arthropoda > Insecta > Coleoptera > Chrysomelidae > Altica > Altica lythri. Next base: position 42,832,167 of record OZ034800.1, on the reverse strand, counting down.
ATGGCAAATGTCAAAGATGTCAAATGACAAATGTCACAATGCTAAATGTCAAAAATGAAAAGTGTCACCATGAAAAATGTCAAAAATGACAAATTTCAAGATGGCAAATGTCAAAGATGTCAATGACAAATGTCACAATGCTAAATGTCAAAAATGAAAAGTGTCACCATGAAAAATGTCAAAACTGACAAATTTCAAGATGGCAAATGTCAAAGATGTAAATGACAAATGTCACAATGCTAAATGTCAAAAATGAAAAGTGTCACCATGAAAAATGTCAAAAATGACAAATTTCAAGATGGCAAATGTCAAAACTGACAAATGTCACAATGCTAAATGTCAACAATGATAAGTGTCACCATGAAAAATGTCAAAAATGACAAATTTCAAGATGGCAAATGTCCAAGATGTCAAATGACAAATGTCACAATGCTAAATGTCAAAAATGAAAAGTGTCACCATGAAAAATGTCAAAAATGACAAATTTCAAGATGGCAAATGTCAAAGATGTCAAATGACAAATGTCACAATGCTAAATGTCAAAAAGAAAAAGTGTCAAAAATGACAAATTTCAACATGGCAAATGTCTAAGATGTCAAATGACAAATGTCACAATGCTAAATGTCAAAAATGAAAAGTGTCACCGTGAAAAATGTCAAAAATGACAAATTTTAAAATGGCAAATGTCAAAGATGTCAAATGACAAATGTCACAATGCTAAATGTCAAAAATGAAAAGTGTCACCATGAAAAATGTTAAAAATGACAAATTTTAAGATGGCAAATGTCAAAACTGACAAATGTCACAATGCTAAATGTCAAAAATGAAAAGTGTCACCATGAAAAATGTCAAAAATGACAAATTTCAAGATGGCAAATATCAAAGATGTCAAATGACAAATGTCACAATGCTAAATGTCAAAAATGACAAATTTCAAGATGGCAAATATCAAAGATGTCAAATGACAAATGTCACAATGCTAAATGTCAAAAATGAGAAGTGTCACCATGAAAAATGTCAAAAATGACAAATTTCAAGATGGCAAATGTAAAAGATGTCAAATGACAAATGTCACAATGCTAAATGTCAAAAATGAAAAGTGTCACCATGAAAAATGTCAAAAATGACAAATTTCAAGATGGCAAATGTCAAAGATGTCAAATGACAAATGTCACAATGCTAAATGTCAAAAATGAAAAGTGTCACCATGAAAAATGTCAAAAATGACAAATTTCAAGATGGCAAATGTCAAAACTGACAAATGTCACAATGCTAAATGTCAAAAATGATAAGTGTCACCATGAAAAATGTCAAAAATGACAAATTTCAAGATGGCAAATGTCCAAGATGTCAAATGACAAATGTCACAATGCTAAATGTCAAAAATGAAAAGTGTCACCATAAAAAATGTCAAAAATGACAAATTTTAAGATAGCAAATGTCAAAGATGTCAAATGACAAATGTCACAATGCTAAATGTCAAAAATGAAAAGTGTCAAAAATGACAAATTTCAAGATGGCAAATGTCTAAGATGTCAAATGACAAATGTCACAATGCTAAATGTCAAAAATGAAAAGTGTCACCGTGAAAAATGACAAATTTCAAGATGGCAAATGTCAAAGATGTCAAATGACAAATGACACAATGCTAAATGTCAAAAATGAAAAGTGTCACCATAAAAAATGTCAAAATGACAAATTTCAAGATGGCAAATGTCAAAGATGTCAAATGACAAATGTCACAATGCTAAATGTCAAAAATGAAAAGTGTCCCCATGAAAAATGTCAATAATGACAAATTTCAAGATGGCAAATGTCAAAGATGTCAAATGACAAATGTCACAATGCTAAATGTCAAAAATGAAAAGTGTCACCATGAAAAATGTCAAAAATGACAAATTTCAAGATGGCAAATATCAAAGATGTCGAATATGACAAATGTCACAATGCTAAATGTCAAAAATGAAAAGTGTCACCATGAAAAATGTCAAAAATGACAAATTTCAAGATGGCAAATATCAAAGATGTCAAATGACAAATGTCACAATGCTAAATGTCAAAAATGACAAATTTCAAGATGGCAAATATCAAAGATGTCAGATGACAAATGTCACAATGCTAAATGTCAAAAATGAGAAGTGTCACCATGAAAAATGTCAAAAATGACAAATTTCAAGATGGCAAATGTCAAAGATGTCAAATGACAAATGTCACAATGCTAAATGTCAAAAATGAAAAGTGTCACCATGAAAAATGTCAAAAATGACAAATTTCAAGATGGCAAATGTCAAAACTGACAAATGTCACAGTGCTAAATGTCAAAAATGATAAGTGTCACCATGAAAAATGTCAAAAATGACAAATTTCAAGATGGCAAATGTCAAAACTGACAAATGTCACAATGCTAAATGTCAAAAATGATAAGTGTCACCATGAAAAATGTCAAAAATGACAAATTTCAAGATGGCAAATGTCAAAGATGTCAAATGACAAATGTCACAATGCTAAATGTCAAAAATGAAAAGTGTCAAAAATGACAAATTTTAAGATGGCAAATGTCTAAGATGTCAAATGACAAATGTCACAATGCTAAATGTCAAAAATGAAAAGTGTCACCGTAAAAAATGTCAAAAATGACAAATTTCAAAATGGCAAATGTCAAAGATGACAAATGTCACAATGCTAAATGTCAAAAATAAAAAGTGTCACCATGAAAAATGTCAAAAATGACAAATTTCAAGATGGCAAATGTCAAAGATGTCAAATGACAAATGTCGCAATGCTAAGTGTCAAAAATGAAAAGTGTCCCCATGAAAAACGTCAATAATGACAAATTTCAAGATGGCAAATGTCAAAGATGTCAAATGACAAATGTCACAATGCTAAATGTCAAAAATGAAAAGTGTCACCATGAAAAATGTCAAAAATGACAAATTTCAAGATGGCAAATGTCAAAGATGTCGAATATGACAAATGTCACAATGCTAAATGTCAAAAATGAAAAGTGTCACCATGAAAAATGTCAAAAATAACAAATTTCCAGATGGCAAATGTCAAAGATGTCAAATGACAAATGTCACAATGCTAAATGTCAAAAATGAAAAGTGTCACCATGAAAAATGTCAAAAATGACAAATTTCAAGATGGCAAATATCAAAGATGTCAAATGACAAATGGTACAATGCTAAATGTCAAAAATGACAAATTTCAAGATGGCAAATATCAAAGATGTCAAATGACAAATGTCACAGTGCTAAATGTCAAAAATGAAAAGTGTCACCATGAAAAATGACAAAAATGACAAATTTCAAGATGGCAAATGTCAAAGATGTCAAATGACAAATGTCAAAGATGTCAAATGACAAATGTCACAATGCTAAATGTCAAAAATGAAAAGTGTCACCATGAAAAATGTCAAAAATAACAAATTTCAAGATGGCAAATGTCAAAGATGTCAAATGACAAATGTCACAATGCTAAATGTCAAAAATGAAAAGTGTCACCATGAAAAATGTCAAAAATAACAAATTTCAAGATGGCAAATGTCAAAGATGTCAAATGACAAATGTCACAATGCTAAATGTCAAAAATGAAAAGTGTCACCATGAAAAATGTCAAAAATGACAAATTTCAAGATGGCAAATGTCAAAACTGACAAATGTCACAATGCTAAATGTCAAAAATAATAAGTGTCACCATGAAAAATGTCAAAAATGACAAATTTCAAGATGGCAAATGCCCAAGATGTCAAATGACAAATGTCACAATGCTAAATGTCAAAAATGACAAATTTCAAGATGGCAAATGTCAAAGATGTCAAATGACAAATGTCACAATGCTAAATGTCAAAAATGAAAAGTGTCACCATGAAAAATGTCAAAAATGACAAATTTCAAGATGGCAAATGTCAAAGATGTCAAATGACAAATGTCACAATGCTAAATGTCAAAAATAAAAAGTGTCACCATGAAAAATGTCAAAAATAACAAATTTCAAGATGGCAAATGTCAAAGATGTCAAATGACAAATGTCACAATGCTAAATGTCAAAAATGAAAAGTGTCACCATAAAAAATGTCAAAAATGACAAATTTCAAGATGGCAAATGTCAAAACTGACAAATGTCACAATGCTAAATGTCAAAAATGATAAGTGTCACCATGAAAAATGTCAAAAATGACAGATTTCAAGATGGCAAATGTCCAAGATGTCAAATGACAAATGTCACAATGCTAAATGTCAAAAATGACAAATTTCAAGATGGCAAATGTCAAAGATGTCGAATATGACAAATGTCACAATGCTAAATGTCAGAAATAAAAAGTGTCACAATGAAAAATGTCAAAAATGACAAATTTCAAGATGGCAAATATCAAAGATGTCAAATGACAAATGTCACAATGCTAAATGTCAAAAATGACAAATTTCAAGATGGCAAATGTCAAAGATGTCAAATGACAAATGTCACAATGCTAAATGTCAAAAATGAAAAGTGTTACCATGAAAAATGTCAAAAATAACAAATTTCAAGATGGCAAATGTCAAAGATGTCAAATGACAAATGTCACAATGCTAAATGTCAAAAATGAAAAGTGTCACCGTGAAAAATGACAAAAATAACAAATTTCAAGATGGCAAATGTCAAAGATGTCAAATGACAAATGTCACAATGCTAAATGTCAAAAATGAAAAGTGTCACCATGAAAAATGTCAAAAATGACAAACTTCAAGATGGCAAATGTCAAAGATGTCAAATGACAAATGTCACAATGCTAAATGTCAAAAATGAAAAGTGTCACCATGAAAAATGTCAAAAATAACAAATTTCAAGTTGGCAAATGTCAAAGATGTCAAATGACAAATGTCACAATGCTAAATGTCAAAAATGAAAATTGTCACCATGAAAAATGTCAAAAATGACAAATTTCAAGATAACAAATGTCAAAACTGACAAATGTAACAATGCTAAATGTGAAAAATGATAAGTGTCACCATGAAAAATGTCAAAAATGACAAATTTCAAGATGGCAAATGTCCAAGATGTCAAATGACAAATGTCACAATGCTAAATGTCAAAAATGACAAATTTCAAGATGGCAAATGTCAAAGATGTCAAATGACAAATGTCACAATGCTAAATGTCAAAAATGAAAAGTGTCACCATGAAAAATGTCAAAAATGACAAATTTCAAGATGGCAAATGTCAAAGATGTCAATGACAAATGTCACAATGCTAAATGTCAAAAATGAAAAGTGTCACCATGAAAAATGTCAAAACTGACAAATTTCAAGATGGCAAATGTCAAAGATGTAAATGACAAATGTCACAATGCTAAATGTCAAAAATGAAAAGTGTCACCATGAAAAATGTCAAAAATGACAAATTTCAAGATGGCAAATGTCAAAACTGACAAATGTCACAATGCTAAATGTCAACAATGATAAGTGTCACCATGAAAAATGTCAAAAATGACAAATTTCAAGATGGCAAATGTCCAAGATGTCAAATGACAAATGTCACAATGCTAAATGTCAAAAATGAAAAGTGTCACCATGAAAAATGTCAAAAATGACAAATTTCAAGATGGCAAATGTCAAAGATGTCAAATGACAAATGTCACAATGCTAAATGTCAAAAAGAAAAAGTGTCAAAAATGACAAATTTCAACATGGCAAATGTCTAAGATGTCAAATGACAAATGTCACAATGCTAAATGTCAAAAATGAAAAGTGTCACCGTGAAAAATGTCAAAAATGACAAATTTTAAAATGGCAAATGTCAAAGATGTCAAATGACAAATGTCACAATGCTAAATGTCAAAAATGAAAAGTGTCACCATGAAAAATGTTAAAAATGACAAATTTTAAGATGGCAAATGTCAAAACTGACAAATGTCACAATGCTAAATGTCAAAAATGAAAAGTGTCACCATGAAAAATGTCAAAAATGACAAATTTCAAGATGGCAAATATCAAAGATGTCAAATGACAAATGTCACAATGCTAAATGTCAAAAATGACAAATTTCAAGATGGCAAATATCAAAGATGTCAAATGACAAATGTCACAATGCTAAATGTCAAAAATGAGAAGTGTCACCATGAAAAATGTCAAAAATGACAAATTTCAAGATGGCAAATGTAAAAGATGTCAAATGACAAATGTCACAATGCTAAATGTCAAAAATGAAAAGTGTCACCATGAAAAATGTCAAAAATGACAAATTTCAAGATGGCAAATGTCAAAGATGTCAAATGACAAATGTCACAATGCTAAATGTCAAAAATGAAAAGTGTCACCATGAAAAATGTCAAAAATGACAAATTTCAAGATGGCAAATGTCAAAACTGACAAATGTCACAATGCTAAATGTCAAAAATGATAAGTGTCACCATGAAAAATGTCAAAAATGACAAATTTCAAGATGGCAAATGTCCAAGATGTCAAATGACAAATGTCACAATGCTAAATGTCAAAAATGAAAAGTGTCACCATAAAAAATGTCAAAAATGACAAATTTTAAGATAGCAAATGTCAAAGATGTCAAATGACAAATGTCACAATGCTAAATGTCAAAAATGAAAAGTGTCAAAAATGACAAATTTCAAGATGGCAAATGTCTAAGATGTCAAATGACAAATGTCACAATGCTAAATGTCAAAAATGAAAAGTGTCACCGTGAAAAATGACAAATTTCAAGATGGCAAATGTCAAAGATGTCAAATGACAAATGACACAATGCTAAATGTCAAAAATGAAAAGTGTCACCATAAAAAATGTCAAAATGACAAATTTCAAGATGGCAAATGTCAAAGATGTCAAATGACAAATGTCACAATGCTAAATGTCAAAAATGAAAAGTGTCCCCATGAAAAATGTCAATAATGACAAATTTCAAGATGGCAAATGTCAAAGATGTCAAATGACAAATGTCACAATGCTAAATGTCAAAAATGAAAAGTGTCACCATGAAAAATGTCAAAAATGACAAATTTCAAGATGGCAAATATCAAAGATGTCGAATATGACAAATGTCACAATGCTAAATGTCAAAAATGAAAAGTGTCACCATGAAAAATGTCAAAAATGACAAATTTCAAGATGGCAAATATCAAAGATGTCAAATGACAAATGTCACAATGCTAAATGTCAAAAATGACAAATTTCAAGATGGCAAATATCAAAGATGTCAGATGACAAATGTCACAATGCTAAATGTCAAAAATGAGAAGTGTCACCATGAAAAATGTCAAAAATGACAAATTTCAAGATGGCAAATGTCAAAGATGTCAAATGACAAATGTCACAATGCTAAATGTCAAAAATGAAAAGTGTCACCATGAAAAATGTCAAAAATGACAAATTTCAAGATGGCAAATGTCAAAACTGACAAATGTCACAGTGCTAAATGTCAAAAATGATAAGTGTCACCATGAAAAATGTCAAAAATGACAAATTTCAAGATGGCAAATGTCAAAACTGACAAATGTCACAATGCTAAATGTCAAAAATGATAAGTGTCACCATGAAAAATGTCAAAAATGACAAATTTCAAGATGGCAAATGTCAAAGATGTCAAATGACAAATGTCACAATGCTAAATGTCAAAAATGAAAAGTGTCAAAAATGACAAATTTTAAGATGGCAAATGTCTAAGATGTCAAATGACAAATGTCACAATGCTAAATGTCAAAAATGAAAAGTGTCACCGTAAAAAATGTCAAAAATGACAAATTTCAAAATGGCAAATGTCAAAGATGACAAATGTCACAATGCTAAATGTCAAAAATAAAAAGTGTCACCATGAAAAATGTCAAAAATGACAAATTTCAAGATGGCAAATGTCAAAGATGTCAAATGACAAATGTCGCAATGCTAAGTGTCAAAAATGAAAAGTGTCCCCATGAAAAACGTCAATAATGACAAATTTCAAGATGGCAAATGTCAAAGATGTCAAATGACAAATGTCACAATGCTAAATGTCAAAAATGAAAAGTGTCACCATGAAAAATGTCAAAAATGACAAATTTCAAGATGGCAAATGTCAAAGATGTCGAATATGACAAATGTCACAATGCTAAATGTCAAAAATGAAAAGTGTCACCATGAAAAATGTCAAAAATAACAAATTTCCAGATGGCAAATGTCAAAGATGTCAAATGACAAATGTCACAATGCTAAATGTCAAAAATGAAAAGTGTCACCATGAAAAATGTCAAAAATGACAAATTTCAAGATGGCAAATATCAAAGATGTCAAATGACAAATGGTACAATGCTAAATGTCAAAAATGACAAATTTCAAGATGGCAAATATCAAAGATGTCAAATGACAAATGTCACAGTGCTAAATGTCAAAAATGAAAAGTGTCACCATGAAAAATGACAAAAATGACAAATTTCAAGATGGCAAATGTCAAAGATGTCAAATGACAAATGTCAAAGATGTCAAATGACAAATGTCACAATGCTAAATGTCAAAAATGAAAAGTGTCACCATGAAAAATGTCAAAAATAACAAATTTCAAGATGGCAAATGTCAAAGATGTCAAATGACAAATGTCACAATGCTAAATGTCAAAAATGAAAAGTGTCACCATGAAAAATGTCAAAAATAACAAATTTCAAGATGGCAAATGTCAAAGATGTCAAATGACAAATGTCACAATGCTAAATGTCAAAAATGAAAAGTGTCACCATGAAAAATGTCAAAAATGACAAATTTCAAGATGGCAAATGTCAAAACTGACAAATGTCACAATGCTAAATGTCAAAAATAATAAGTGTCACCATGAAAAATGTCAAAAATGACAAATTTCAAGATGGCAAATGCCCAAGATGTCAAATGACAAATGTCACAATGCTAAATGTCAAAAATGACAAATTTCAAGATGGCAAATGTCAAAGATGTCAAATGACAAATGTCACAATGCTAAATGTCAAAAATGAAAAGTGTCACCATGAAAAATGTCAAAAATGACAAATTTCAAGATGGCAAATGTCAAAGATGTCAAATGACAAATGTCACAATGCTAAATGTCAAAAATAAAAAGTGTCACCATGAAAAATGTCAAAAATAACAAATTTCAAGATGGCAAATGTCAAAGATGTCAAATGACAAATGTCACAATGCTAAATGTCAAAAATGAAAAGTGTCACCATAAAAAATGTCAAAAATGACAAATTTCAAGATGGCAAATGTCAAAACTGACAAATGTCACAATGCTAAATGTCAAAAATGATAAGTGTCACCATGAAAAATGTCAAAAATGACAGATTTCAAGATGGCAAATGTCCAAGATGTCAAATGACAAATGTCACAATGCTAAATGTCAAAAATGACAAATTTCAAGATGGCAAATGTCAAAGATGTCGAATATGACAAATGTCACAATGCTAAATGTCAGAAATAAAAAGTGTCACAATGAAAAATGTCAAAAATGACAAATTTCAAGATGGCAAATATCAAAGATGTCAAATGACAAATGTCACAATGCTAAATGTCAAAAATGACAAATTTCAAGATGGCAAATGTCAAAGATGTCAAATGACAAATGTCACAATGCTAAATGTCAAAAATGAAAAGTGTTACCATGAAAAATGTCAAAAATAACAAATTTCAAGATGGCAAATGTCAAAGATGTCAAATGACAAATGTCACAATGCTAAATGTCAAAAATGAAAAGTGTCACCATGAAAAATGTCAAAAATGACAAATTTCAAGATGGCAAATGTCAAAGATGTCAAATGACAAATGTCACAATGCTAAATGTCAAAAATGAAAAGTGTCACCGTGAAAAATGACAAAAATAACAAATTTCAAGATGGCAAATGTCAAAGATGTCAAATGACAAATGTCACAATGCTAAATGTCAAAAATGAAAAGTGTCACCATGAAAAATGTCAAAAATGACAAATTTCAAGATGGCAAATGTCAAAACTGACAAATGTCACAATGCCAAATGTCAAAAATGATAAGTGTCACCATAAAATGTCAAAAATGACAAATTTCAAGATGGCAAATGTCAAAGATGTCAAATGACAAATGTCACAATGCTAAATGTCAAAAATGAAAAGTGTCACCATGAAAAATGTCAAAAATGACAAATTTCGAGATGGCAAATGTCAAAACTGACAAATGTCACAATGCTAAATGTCAAAAATGATAAGTGTCACCATGAAAAATGTCAAAAATGACAGATTTCAAGATGGCAAATGTCCAAGATGTCAAATGACAAATGTCACAATGCTAAATGTCAAAAATGACAAATTTCAAGATGGCAAATGTCAAAGATGTCGAATATGACAAATGTCACAATGCTAAATGTCAGAAATAAAAAGTGTCACAATGAAAAATGTCAAAAATGACAAATTTCAAGATGGCAAATATCAAAGATGTCAAATGACAAATGTCACAATGCTAAATGTCAAAAATGACAAATTTCAAGATCGCAAATGTCAAAGATGTCAAATGACAAATGTCACAATGCTAAATGTCAAAAATGAAAAGTGTTACCATGAAAAATGTCAAAAATAACAAATTTCAAGATGGCAAATGTCAAAGATGTCAAATGGCAAATGTCACAATGCTAAATGTCAAAAATGAAAAGTGTCACCATGAAAAATGTCAAAAATGACAAATTTCAAGATGGCAAATGTCAAAGATGTCAAATGACAAATGTCACAATGCTAAATGTCAAAAATGAAAAGTTTCACCATGAAAAATGTCAAAAATAACAAATTTCAAGATGGCAAATGTCAAAGATGTCAAATGACAAATGTCACAATGCTAAATGTCAAAAATGAAAAGTGTCACCATGAAAAATGTCAAAAATGACAAATTTCAAGATGGCAAATGTCAAAACTGACAAATGTCACAATGCCAAATGTCAAAAATGATAAGTGTCACCATGAAAAATGTCAAAAATGACAAATATCAAGATGGCAAATGTCCAAGATGTCAAATGACAAATGTCACAATGCTAAATGTCAAAAATGACAAATTTCAAGATGGCAAATGTCAAAGATGTCAAATGACAAATGTCACAATGCCAAATGTCAAAAATGAAAAGTGTCACCATGAAAAATGTCAAAAATGACAAATTTCAAGATGGCAAATGTCAAAGATGTTAAATGACAAATGTCACAATGCTAAATATCACAAATGAAAAGTGTCACCATGAAAAATGTCAAAAATGACAAATTTCAAGATGGCAAATGTCAAAGATGTCAAATGACAAATGTCACAATGCTAAATGTCAAAAATGAAAAGTGTCACCATGAAAAATGTCAAAAATAACAAATTTCAAGATGGCAAATGTCAAAGATGTCAAATGACAAATGTCAAAAATGAAAAGTGTCACCATGAAAAATGTCAAAAATGACAAATTTCAAGATGGCAAATGTCAAAACTGACAAATATCACAATGCTAAATGTCAAAAATGATAAGTGTCACCATGAAAAATGTCAAAAATGACAAATTTCAAGATGGCAAATGTCCAAGATGTCAAATGACAAATGTCACAATGCCAAATGTCAAAAATGACAAATTTCAAGATGGCAAATGTCAAAGATGTCAAATGACAAATGTCACAATGCTAAATGTCAAAAATGAAAAGTGTCACCATGAAAAATGTCAAAAATGACAAATTTCAAGATGGCAAATGTCAAAACTGACAAATGTCACAATGCTAAATGTCAAAAATGATAAGTGTCACCATGAAAAATGTCAAAAATGACAAATTTCAAGATGGCAAATGTCAAAACTGACAAATGTCACAATGCTAAATGTCAAAAATGATAAGTGTCACCCTGAAAAATGTCAAAAATGACAAATTTCAAGATGGAAAATGTCAAAGATGTCAAATGTCACAATGCTAAATGTCAAAAATGAAAAGTGTCAAAAATGACAAATTTCAAGATGGCAAATGTCTAAGATGTCAAATGACAAATGTCACAATGCTAAATGTCAAAAATGAAAAGTGTCCCCATGAAAAACGTCAATAATGACAAATTTCAAGATGGCAAATGTCAAAGATGTCAAATGACAAATGTCACAATGCTAAATGTCAAAAATGAAAAGTGTCACCATGAAAAATGTCAAAAATGACAAATTTCAAGATGGCAAATGTCAAAGATGTCGAATATGACAAATGTCACAATGCTAAATGTCAAAAATGAAAAGTGTCACCATGAAAAATGTCAAAAATGACAAATTTCAAGATGGCAAATGTCAAAGATGTCAAATGACAAATGTCACAATGCTAAATGTCAAAAATGAAAAGTGTCACCATGAAAAATGTCAAAAATGACAAATTTCAAGATGGCAAATATCAAAGATGTCAAATGACAAATGTCACAATGCTAAATGTCAAAAATGACAAATTTCAAGATGGCAAATGTCAAAGATGTCAAATGACAAATGTCACAGTGCTTAATGTCAAAAATGAAAAGTGTCACCATGAAAAATGACAAAAATGACAAATTTCAAGATGGCAAATGTCAAAGATGTCAAATGACAAATGTCAAAGATGTCAAATGACAAATGTCACAATGCTAAATGTCAAAAATGAAAAGTGTCACCATGAAAAATGTCAAAAATAACAAATTTCAAGATGGCAAATGTCAAAGATGTCAAATGACAAATGTCACAATGCTAAATGTCAAAAATGAAAAGTGTCACCATGAAAAATGTCAAAAATAACAAATTTCAAGATGGCAAATGTCAAAGATGTCAAATGACAAATGTCACAATGCTAAATGTCAAAAATGAAAAGTGTCACCATGAAAAATGTCAAAAATAAAAAATTTCAAGATGGCAAATGTCAAAGATGTCAAATGACAAATGTCACAATGCTAAATGTCAAAAATGAAAAGTGTCACCATGAAAAATGTCAAAAATGACAAATTTCAAGATGGCAAATGTCAAAACTGACAAATGTCACAATGCTAAATGTCAAAAATAATAAGTGTCACCATGAAAAATGTCAAAAATGACAAATTTCAAGATGGCAAATGTCCAAGATGTCAAATGACAAATGTCACAATGCTAAATGTCAAAAATGACAAATTTCAAGATGGCAAATGTCAAAGATGTCAAATGACAAATGTCACAATGCTAAATGTCAAAAATGAAAAGTGTCACCATGAAAAATGTCAAAATTGACAAATTTCAAGATGGCAAATGTCAAAGATGTCAAATGACAAATGTCACAATGCTAAATGTCAAAAATAAAAAGTGTCACCATGAAAAATGTCAAAAATAACAAATTTCAAGATGGCAAATGTCAAAGATGTCAAATGACAAATGTCACAATGCTAAATGTCAAAAATGAAAAGTGTCACCATGAAAAATGTCAAAAATGACAAATTTCAAGATGGCAAATGTCAAAACTGACAAATGTCACAATGCTAAATGTCAAAAATGATAAGTGTCACCATGAAAAATGTCAAAAATGACAAATTTCAAGATGGCAAATGTCCAAGATGTCAAATGACAAATGTCACAATGCTAAATGTCAAAAATGACAAATTTCAAGATGGCAAATGTCAAAGATGTCGAATATGAGAAATGTCACAATGCTAAATGTCAAAAATAAAAAGTGTCACCATGAAAAATGTCAAAAATGACAAATTTCAAGATGGCAAATATCAAAGATGTCAAATGACAAATGTCACAATGCTAAATGTCAAAAATGAAAAGTGTCACCATGAAAAATGTCAAAAATAACAAATTTCAAGATGGCAAATGTCAAAGATGTCAAATGACAAATGTCACAATGCTAAATGTCAAAAATGAAAAGTGTCACCATGAAAAATGTCAAAAATGACAAATTTCAAGATGGCAAATGTCAAAGATGTCAAATGACAAATGTCACAATGCTAAATGTCAAAAATGAAAAGTGTCACAATGAAAAATGTCAAAAATAACAAATTTCAAGATGGCAAATGTCAAAGATGTCAAATGACAAATGTCACAATGCTAAATGTCAAAAATGAAAAGTGTCACCATGAAAAATGTCAAAAATGACCAATTTCAAGATGGCAAATGTCAAAACTGACAAATGTCACAATGCTAAATGTCAAAAATGATAAGTGTCACCATGAAAAATGTCAAAAATGACAAATTTCAAGATGGCAAATGTCCAAGATGTCAAATGACAAATGTCACAATGCTAAATGTCAAAAATGACAAATTTCAAGATGGCAAATGTCAAAGATGTCAAATGACAAATGTCACAATGCTAAATGTCAAAAATGAAAAGTGTCACCATGAAAAATGTCAAAAATGACAAATTTCAAGATGGCAAATGTCAAAGATGTTAAATGACAAATGTCAGAATGCTAAATATCACAAATGAAAAGTGTCACTATGAAAAATGTCAAAAATGACAAATTTCAACATGGCAAATGTCAAAGATGTCAAATGACAAATGTCACAATGCTAAATGTCAAAAATGAAAAGTGTCACCATAAAAAATGTCAAAAATAACAAATTTCAAGATGGCAAATGTCAAAGATGTCAAATGACAAATGTCAAAAATGAAAAGTGTCACCATGAAAAATGTCAAAAATGACAAATTTCAAGATGACAAATGTCAAAACTGACAAATGTCACAATGCTAAATGTCAAAAATGATAAGTGTCACCATGAAAAATGTCAAAAATGACAAATTTCAAGATGGCAAATGTCCAAGATGTCAAATGACAAATGTCACAATGCTAAATGTCAAAAATGACAAATTTCAAGATGGCAAATGTCAAAGATGTCAAATGACAAATGTCACAATGCTAAATGTTAAAAATGAAAAGTGTCACCATGAAAAATGTCAAAAATGACAAATTTTAAGATAGCAAATGTCAAAGATGTCAAATGACAAATGTCACAATGCTAAATGTCAAAAACGAAAAGTGTCAAAAATGACAAATTTCAAGATGGCAAATGTCTAAGATGTCAAATGACAAATGTCACAATGCTAAATGTCAAAAATGAAAAGTGTCACCGTGAAAAATGTCAAAAATGACAAATTTCAAGATGGCAAATGTCAAAGATGTCAAATGACAAATGTCACAATGCTAAATGTCAAAAACGAAAAGTGTCAAAAATGACAAATTTCAAGATGGCAAATGTCAAAGATGTCAAATGACAAATGTCACAATGCTAAATGTCAAAAATGAAAAGTGTCACCATGAAAAATGTCAAAAATGACAAATTTCAAGATGGCAAATGTCAAAACTGACAAATGTCACAATGCTAAATGTCAAAAATGATAAGTGTCACCATGAAAAATCGCAAAAATGACAAATTTCAAGATGGCAAATGTCCAAGATGTCAAATGACAAATGTCACAATGCTAAATGTCAAAAATGAAAAGTGTCACCATAAAAAATGTCAAAAATGACAAATTTTAAGATAGCAAATGTCAAAGATGTCAAATGACAAATGTCACAATGCTAAATGTCAAAAACGAAAAGTGTCAAAAATGACAAATTTCAAGATGGCAAATGTCTAAGATGTCAAATGACAAATGTCACAATGCTAAATGTCAAAAATGAAAAGTGTCACCGTGAAAAATGTCAAAAATGACAAATTTCAAGATGGCAAATGTCAAAGATGTCAAATGACAAATGTCACCATGCTAAATGTCAAAAATGAAAAGTGTCACCATAAAAAATGTCAAAATGACAAATTTCAAGATGGCAAATGTCAAAGATGTCAAATGACAAATGTCACAATGCTAAATGTCAAAAATGAAAAGTGTCCCCATGAAAAATGTCAATAATGACAAATTTCAAGATGGCAAATGTCAAAGATGTCAAATGACAAATGTCACAATGCTAAATGTCAAAAATGAAAAGTGTCACCATGAAAAATGTCAAAAATGACAAATTTCAAGATGGCAAATGTCAAAGATGTCGAATATGACAAATGTCACAATGCTAAATGTCAAAAATGAAAAGTGTCACCATGAAAAATGTCAAAAATGACAAATTTCAAGATGGCAAATGTCAAAGATGTCAAATGACAAATGTCACAATGCTAAATGTCAAAAATGAAAAGTGTCACCATGAAAAATGTCAAAAATAACAAATTTCAAGATGGCAAATGTCAAAGATGTCAAATGACAAATGTCACAATGCTAAATGTCAAAAATGAAAAGTGTCACCATGAAAAATGTCAAAAATGACAAATTTCAAGATGGCAAATGTCAAAACTGACAAATGTCACGATGCTAAATGTCAAAAATAATAAGTGTCACCATGAAAAATGTCAAAAATGACAAATTTCAAGATGGCAAATGCCCAAGATGTCAAATGACAAATGTCACAATGCTAAATGTCAAAAATGACAAATTTCAAGATGGCAAATGTCAAAGATGTCAAATGACAAATGTCACAATGCTAAATGTCAAAAATGAAAAGTGTCACCATGAAAAATGTCAAAAATGACAAATTTCAAGATGACAAATGTCAAAGATGTCAAATGACAAATGTCACAATGCTAAATGTCAAAAATAAAAAGTGTCACCATGAAAAATGTCAAAAATGACAAATTTCAAGATGGCAAATGTCAAACATGTCAAATGACAAATGTCACAATGCTAAATGTCAAAAATGAAAAGTGTCACCCTGAAAAATGTCAAAAATAACAAATTTCAAGATGGCAAATGTCAAAGATGTCAAATGACAAATGTCACAATGCTAAATGTCAAAAATGAAAAGTGTCACCATGAAAAATGTCAAAAATGACAAATTTCAAGATGGCAAATGTCAAAACTGACAAATGTCACAATGCTAAATGTCAAAAATGATAAGTGTCACCATGAAAAATGTCAAAAATGACAAACTTCAAGATGGCAAATGTCAAAGATGTCAAATGACAAATGTCACAATGCTAAATGTCAAAAATGAAAAGTGTCACCATGAAAAATGTCAAAAATAACAAATTTCAAGTTGGCAAATGTCAAAGATGTCAAATGACAAATGTCACAATGCTAAATGTCAAAAATGAAAATTGTCACCATGAAAAATGTCAAAAATGACAAATTTCAAGATAACAAATGTCAAAACTGACAAATGTAACAATGCTAAATGTGAAAAATGATAAGTGTCACTATAAAAAATGTCAAAAATGACAAATTTCAAGATGGCAAATGTCCAAGATGTCAAATGACAAATGTCACAATGCTAAATGTCAAAAATGACAAATTTCAAGATGGCAAATGTCAAAGATGTCAAATGACAAATGTCACAATGCTAAATGTCAAAAATGAAAAGTGTCACCATGAAAAATGTCAAAAATGACAAATTTCAAGATGGCAAATGTCAAAGATGTCAATGACAAATGTCACAATGCTAAATGTCAAAAATGAAAAGTGTCACCATGAAAAATGTCAAAAATGACAAATTTCAAGATGGCAAATGTCAAAGATGTAAATGACAAATGTCACAATGCTAAATGTCAAAAATGAAAAGTGTCACCATGAAAAATGTCAAAAATGACAAATTTCAAGATGGCAAATGTCAAAACTGACAAATGTCACAATGCTAAATGTCAAAAATGATAAGTGTCACCATGAAAAATGTCAAAAATGACAAATTTCAAGATGGCAAATGTCCAAGATGTCAAATGACAAATGTCACAATGCTAAATGTCAAAAATGAAAAGTGTCACCATGAAAAATGTCAAAAATGACAAATTTCAAGATGGCAAATGTCAAAGATGTCAAATGACAAATGTCACAATGCTAAATGTCAAAAAGAAAAAGTGTCAAAAATGACAAATTTCAAGATGGCAAATGTCTAAGATGTCAAATGACAAATGTCACAATGCTAAATGTCAAAAATGAAAAGTGTCACCGTGAAAAATGTCAAAAATGACAAATTTTAAAATGGCAAATGTCAAAGATGTCAAATGACAAATGTCACAATGCTAAATGTCAAAAATGAAAAGTGTCACCATGAAAAATGTTAAAAATGACAAATTTCAAGATGGCAAATGTCAAAACTGACAAATGTCACAATGCTAAATGTCAAAAATGAAAAGTGTCACCATAAAAAACGTCAAAAATGATAAATTTCAAGATGGCAAATATCAAAGATCTCAAATGACAAATGTCACAATGCTAAATGTCAAAAATGAGAAGTGTCACCATGAAAAATGTCAAAAATGACAAATTTCAAGATGGCAAATGTCAAAGATGTCAAATGACAAATGTCACAATGCTAAATGTCAAAAATGAAAAGTGTCACCATGAAAAATGTCAAAAATGACAAATTTCAAGATGGCAAATGTCAAAGATGTCAAATGACAAATGTCACAATGCTAAATGTCAAAAATGAAAAGTGTCACCATGAAAAATGTCAAAAATGACAAATTTCAAGATGGCAAATGTCAAAACTGACAAATGTCACAATGCTAAATGTCAAAAATGATAAGTGTCACCATGAAAAATGTCAAAAATGACAAATTTCAAGATGGCAAATGTCCAAGATGTCAAATGACAAATGTCACAATGCTAAATGTCAAAAATGAAAAGTGTCACCATAAAAAATGTCAAAATGACAAATTTCAAGATGGCAAATGTCAAAGATGTCAAATGACAAATGTCACAATGCTAAATGTCAAAAATGAAAAGTGTCCCCATGAAAAATGTCAATAATGACAAATTTCAAGATGGCAAATGTCAAAGATGTCAAATGACAAATGTCACAATGCTAAATGTCAAAAATGAAAAGTGTCACCATGAAAAATGTCAAAAATGACAAATTTCAAGATGGCAAATATCAAAGATGTCGAATATGACAAATGTCACAATGCTAAATGTCAAAAATGAAAAGTGTCACCATGAAAAATGTCAAAAATGACAAATTTCAAGATGGCAAATATCAAAGATGTCAAATGACAAATGTCACAATGCTAAATGTCAAAAATGACAAATTTCAAGATGGCAAATATCAAAGATGTCAAATGACAAATGTCACAATGCTAAATGTCAAAAATGAGAAGTGTCACCATGAAAAATGTCAAAAATGACAAATTTCAAGATGGCAAATGTCAAAGATGTCAAATGACAAATGTCACAATGCTAAATGTCAAAAATGAAAAGTGTCACCATGAAAAATGTCAAAAATGACAAATTTCAAGATGGCAAATGTCAAAACTGACAAATGTCACAGTGCTAAATGTCAAAAATGATAAGTGTCACCATGAAAAATGTCAAAAATGACAAATTTCAAGATGGCAAATGTCAAAACTGACAAATGTCACAATGCTAAATGTCAAAAATGATAAGTGTCACCATGAAAAATGTCAAAAATGACAAATTTCAAGATGGCAAATGTCAAAGATGTCAAATGACAAATGTCACAATGCTAAATGTCAAAAATGAAAAGTGTCAAAAATGACAAATTTTAAGATGGCAAATGTCTAAGATGTCAAATGACAAATGTCACAATGCTAAATGTCAAAAATGAAAAGTGTCACCGTAAAAAATGTCAAAAATGACAAATTTCAAAATGGCAAATGTCAAAGATGACAAATGTCACAATGCTAAATGTCAAAAATAAAAAGTGTCACCATGAAAAATGTCAAAAATGACAAATTTCAAGATGGCAAATGTCAAAGATGTCAAATGACAAATGTCGCAATGCTAAGTGTCAAAAATGAAAAGTGTCCCCATGAAAAACGTCAATAATGACAAATTTCAAGATGGCAAATGTCAAAGATGTCAAATGACAAATGTCACAATGCTAAATGTCAAAAATGAAAAGTGTCACCATGAAAAATGTCAAAAATGACAAATTTCAAGATGGCAAATGTCAAAGATGTCGAATATGACAAATGTCACAATGCTAAATGTCAAAAATGAAAAGTGTCACCATGAAAAATGTCAAAAATAACAAATTTCCAGATGGCAAATGTCAAAGATGTCAAATGACAAATGTCACAATGCTAAATGTCAAAAATGAAAAGTGTCACCATGAAAAATGTCAAAAATGACAAATTTCAAGATGGCAAATATCAAAGATGTCAAATGACAAATGGTACAATGCTAAATGTCAAAAATGACAAATTTCAAGATGGCAAATATCAAAGATGTCAAATGACAAATGTCACAGTGCTAAATGTCAAAAATGAAAAGTGTCACCATGAAAAATGACAAAAATGACAAATTTCAAGATGGCAAATGTCAAAGATGTCAAATGACAAATGTCAAAGATGTCAAATGACAAATGTCACAATGCTAAATGTCAAAAATGAAAAGTGTCACCATGAAAAATGTCAAAAATAACAAATTTCAAGATGGCAAATGTCAAAGATGTCAAATGACAAATGTCACAATGCTAAATGTCAAAAATGAAAAGTGTCACCATGAAAAATGTCAAAAATAACAAATTTCAAGATGGCAAATGTCAAAGATGTCAAATGACAAATGTCACAATGCTAAATGTCAAAAATGAAAAGTGTCACCATGAAAAATGTCAAAAATGACAAATTTCAAGATGGCAAATGTCAAAACTGACAAATGTCACAATGCTAAATGTCAAAAATAATAAGTGTCACCATGAAAAATGTCAAAAATGACAAATTTCAAGATGGCAAATGCCCAAGATGTCAAATGACAAATGTCACAATGCTAAATGTCAAAAATGACAAATTTCAAGATGGCAAATGTCAAAGATGTCAAATGACAAATGTCACAATGCTAAATGTCAAAAATGAAAAGTGTCACCATGAAAAATGTCAAAAATGACAAATTTCAAGATGGCAAATGTCAAAGATGTCAAATGACAAATGTCACAATGCTAAATGTCAAAAATAAAAAGTGTCACCATGAAAAATGTCAAAAATAACAAATTTCAAGATGGCAAATGTCAAAGATCTCAAATGACAAATGTCACAATGCTAAATGTCAAAAATGAAAAGTGTCACCATGAAAAATGTCAAAAATGACAAATTTCAAGATGGCAAATGTCAAAACTGACAAATGTCACAATGCTAAATGTCAAAAATGATAAGTGTCACCATGAAAAATGTCAAAAATGACAGATTTCAAGATGGCAAATGTCCAAGATGTCAAATGACAAATGTCACAATGCTAAATGTCAAAAATGACAAATTTCAAGATGGCAAATGTCAAAGATGTCGAATATGACAAATGTCACAATGCTAAATGTCAGAAATAAAAAGTGTCACAATGAAAAATGTCAAAAATGACAAATTTCAAGATGGCAAATATCAAAGATGTCAAATGACAAATGTCACAATGCTAAATGTCAAAAATGACAAATTTCAAGATGGCAAATGTCAAAGATGTCAAATGACAAATGTCACAATGCTAAATGTCAAAAATGAAAAGTGTTACCATGAAAAATGTCAAAAATAACAAATTTCAAGATGGCAAATGTCAAAGATGTCAAATGACAAATGTCACAATGCTAAATGTCAAAAATGAAAAGTGTCACCATGAAAAATGTCAAAAATGACAAATTTCAAGATGGCAAATGTCAAAGATGTCAAATGACAAATGTCACAATGCTAAATGTCAAAAATGAAAAGTGTCACCGTGAAAAATGTCAAAAATAACAAATTTCAAGATGGCAAATGTCAAAGATGTCAAATGACAAATGTCACAATGCTAAATGTCAAAAATGAAAAGTGTCACCATGAAAAATGTCAAAAATGACAAATTTCAAGATGGCAAATGTCAAAACTGACAAATGTCACAATGCTAAATGTCAAAAATGATAAGTGTCACCATGAAAAATGTCAAAAATGACAGATTTCAAGATGGCAAATGTCCAAGATGTCAAATGACAAATGTCACAATGCTAAATGTCAAAAATGACAAATTTCAAGATGGCAAATGTCAAAGATGTCGAATATGACAAATGTCACAATGCTAAATGTCAGAAATAAAAAGTGTCACAATGAAAAATGTCAAAAATGACAAATTTCAAGATGGCAAATATCAAAGATGTCAAATGACAAATGTCACAATGCTAAATGTCAAAAATGACAAATTTCAAGATGGCAAATGTCAAAGATGTCAAATGACAAATGTCACAATGCTAAATGTCAAAAATGAAAAGTGTTACCATGAAAAATGTCAAAAATAACAAATTTCAAGATGGCAAATGTCAAAGATGTCAAATGGCAAATGTCACAATGCTAAATGTCAAAAATGAAAAGTGTCACCATGAAAAATGTCAAAAATGACAAATTTCAAGATGGCAAATGTCAAAGATGTCAAATGACAAATGTCACAATGCTAAATGTCAAAAATGAAAAGTTTCACCATGAAAAATGTCAAAAATAACAAATTTCAAGATGGCAAATGTCAAAGATGTCAAATGACAAATGTCACAATGCTAAATGTCAAAAATGAAAAGTGTCACCATGAAAAATGTCAAAAATGACAAATTTCAAGATGGCAAATGTCAAAACTGACAAATGTCACAATGCCAAATGTCAAAAATGATAAGTGTCACCATGAAAAATGTCAAAAATGACAAATATCAAGATGGCAAATGTCCAAGATGTCAAATGACAAATGTCACAATGCTAAATGTCAAAAATGACAAATTTCAAGATGGCAAATGTCAAAGATGTCAAATGACAAATGTCACAATGCCAAATGTCAAAAATGAAAAGTGTCACCATGAAAAATGTCAAAAATGACAAATTTCAAGATGGCAAATGTCAAAGATGTTAAATGACAAATGTCACAATGCTAAATATCACAAATGAAAAGTGTCACCATGAAAAATGTCAAAAATGACAAATTTCAAGATGGCAAATGTCAAAGATGTCAAATGACAAATGTCACAATGCTAAATGTCAAAAATGAAAAGTGTCACCATGAAAAATGTCAAAAATAACAAATTTCAAGATGGCAAATGTCAAAGATGTCAAATGACAAATGTCAAAAATGAAAAGTGTCACCATGAAAAATGTCAAAAATGACAAATTTTAAGATGGCAAATGTCAAAACTGACAAATGTCACAATGCTAAATGTCAAAAATGATAAGTGTCACCATGAAAAATGTCAAAAATGACAAATTTCAAGATGGCAAATGTCCAAGATGTCAAATGACAAATGTCACAATGCCAAATGTCAAAAATGACAAATTTCAAGATGGCAAATGTCAAAGATGTCAAATGACAAATGTCACAATGCTAAATGTCAAAAATGAAAAGTGTCACCATGAAAAATGTCAAAAATGACAAATTTCAAGATGGCAAATGTCAAAACTGACAAATGTCACAATGCTAAATGTCAAAAATGATAAGTGTCACCATGAAAAATGTCAAAAATGACAAATTTCAAGATGGCAAATGTCAAAACTGACAAATGTCACAATGCTAAATGTCAAAAATGATAAGTGTCACCCTGAAAAATGTCAAAAATGACAAATTTCAAGATGGAAAATGTCAAAGATGTCAAATGTCACAATGCTAAATGTCAAAAATGAAAAGTGTCAAAAATGACAAATTTCAAGATGGCAAATGTCTAAGATGTCAAATGACAAATGTCACAATGCTAAATGTCAAAAATGAAAAGTGTCAGCGTAAAAAATGTCAAAAATGACAAATTTCAAAATGGCAAATGTCAAGATGTCAAATGACAAATGTCACAATGCTAAATGTCAAAAATGAAAAGTGTCACCATGAAAAATGTCAAAAATGACAAATTTCAAGATGGCAAATGTCAAAACTGACAAATGTCACAATGCTAAATGTCAAAAATGATAAGTGTCACCATGAAAAATGTCAAAAATGACAGATTTCAAGATGGCAAATGTCCAAGATGTCAAATGACAAATGTCACAATGCTAAATGTCAAAAATGACAAATTTCAAGATGGCAAATGTCAAAGATGTCGAATATGACAAATGTCACAATGCTAAATGTCAGAAATAAAAAGTGTCACAATGAAAAATGTCAAAAATGACAAATTTCAAGATGGCAAATATCAAAGATGTCAAATGACAAATGTCACAATGCTAAATGTCAAAAATGAAAAGTGTCACCGTGAAAAATGTCAAAAATAACAAATTTCAAGATGGCAAATGTCAAAGATGTCAAATGACAAATGTCACAATGCTAAATGTCAAAAATGAAAAGTGTCACCATGAAAAATGTCAAAAATGACAAATTTCAAGATGGCAAATGTCAAAACTGACAAATGTCACAATGCTAAATGTCAAAAATGATAAGTGTCACCATGAAAAATGTCAAAAATGACAGATTTCAAGATGGCAAATGTCCAAGATGTCAAATGACAAATGTCACAATGCTAAATGTCAAAAATGACAAATTTCAAGATGGCAAATGTCAAAGATGTCGAATATGACAAATGTCACAATGCTAAATGTCAGAAATAAAAAGTGTCACAATGAAAAATGTCAAAAATGACAAATTTCAAGATGGCAAATATCAAAGATGTCAAATGACAAATGTCACAATGCTAAATGTCAAAAATGACAAATTTCAAGATGGCAAATGTCAAAGATGTCAAATGACAAATGTCACAATGCTAAATGTCAAAAATGAAAAGTGTTACCATGAAAAATGTCAAAAATAACAAATTTCAAGATGGCAAATGTCAAAGATGTCAAATGGCAAATGTCACAATGCTAAATGTCAAAAATGAAAAGTGTCACCATGAAAAATGTCAAAAATGACAAATTTCAAGATGGCAAATGTCAAAGATGTCAAATGACAAATGTCACAATGCTAAATGTCAAAAATGAAAAGTTTCACCATGAAAAATGTCAAAAATAACAAATTTCAAGATGGCAAATGTCAAAGATGTCAAATGACAAATGTCACAATGCTAAATGTCAAAAATGAAAAGTGTCACCATGAAAAATGTCAAAAATGACAAATTTCAAGATGGCAAATGTCAAAACTGACAAATGTCACAATGCCAAATGTCAAAAATGATAAGTGTCACCATGAAAAATGTCAAAAATGACAAATATCAAGATGGCAAATGTCCAAGATGTCAAATGACAAATGTCACAATGCTAAATGTCAAAAATGACAAATTTCAAGATGGCAAATGTCAAAGATGTCAAATGACAAATGTCACAATGCCAAATGTCAAAAATGAAAAGTGTCACCATGAAAAATGTCAAAAATGACAAATTTCAAGATGGCAAATGTCAAAGATGTTAAATGACAAATGTCACAATGCTAAATATCACAAATGAAAAGTGTCACCATGAAAAATGTCAAAAATGACAAATTTCAAGATGGCAAATGTCAAAGATGTCAAATGACAAATGTCACAATGCTAAATGTCAAAAATGAAAAGTGTCACCATGAAAAATGTCAAAAATAACAAATTTCAAGATGGCAAATGTCAAAGATGTCAAATGACAAATGTCAAAAATGAAAAGTGTCACCATGAAAAATGTCAAAAATGACAAATTTTAAGATGGCAAATGTCAAAACTGACAAATGTCACAATGCTAAATGTCAAAAATGATAAGTGTCACCATGAAAAATGTCAAAAATGACAAATTTCAAGATGGCAAATGTCCAAGATGTCAAATGACAAATGTCACAATGCCAAATGTCAAAAATGACAAATTTCAAGATGGCAAATGTCAAAGATGTCAAATGACAAATGTCACAATGCTAAATGTCAAAAATGAAAAGTGTCACCATGAAAAATGTCAAAAATGACAAATTTCAAGATGGCAAATGTCAAAACTGACAAATGTCACAATGCTAAATGTCAAAAATGATAAGTGTCACCATGAAAAATGTCAAAAATGACAAATTTCAAGATGGCAAATGTCAAAACTGACAAATGTCACAATGCTAAATGTCAAAAATGATAAGTGTCACCCTGAAAAATGTCAAAAATGACAAATTTCAAGATGGAAAATGTCAAAGATGTCAAATGTCACAATGCTAAATGTCAAAAATGAAAAGTGTCAAAAATGACAAATTTCAAGATGGCAAATGTCTAAGATGTCAAATGACAAATGTCACAATGCTAAATGTCAAAAATGAAAAGTGTCAGCGTAAAAAATGTC
The DNA here is from genome assembly GCA_964028335.1 of Altica lythri. Classification (NCBI taxonomy): domain Eukaryota; kingdom Metazoa; phylum Arthropoda; class Insecta; order Coleoptera; family Chrysomelidae; genus Altica; species Altica lythri. The sequence continues at coordinate 42,806,112 of OZ034800.1, read as the reverse complement.
AAAAATGACAAATTTCAAAATGGCAAATGTCAAGATGTCAAATGACAAATGTCACAATGCTAAATGTCAAAAATGAAAAGTGTCACCATGAAAAATGTCAAAAATGACAAATTTCAAGATGGCAAATGTCAAAGATGTCAAATGACAAATGTCACAATGCTAAATGTCAAAAATGAAAAGTGTCCCCATGAAAAACGTCAATAATGACAAATTTCAAGATGGCAAATGTCAAAGATGTCAAATGACAAATGTCACAATGCTAAATGTCAAAAATGAAAAGTGTCACCATGAAAAATGTCAAAAATGACAAATTTCGAGATGGCAAATGTCAAAGATGTCGAATATGACAAATGTCACAATGCTAAATGTCAAAAATGAAAAGTGTCACCATGAAAAATGTCAAAAATGACAAATTTCAAGATGGCAAATGTCAAAGATGTCAAATGACAAATGTCACAATGCTAAATGTCAAAAATGAAAAGTGTCACCATGAAAAATGTCAAAAATGACAAATTTCAAGATGGCAAATATCAAAGATGTCAAATGACAAATGTCACAATGCTAAATGTCAAAAATGACAAATTTCAAGATGGCAAATGTCAAAGATGTCAAATGACAAATGTCACAGTGCTTAATGTCAAAAATGAAAAGTGTCACCATGAAAAATGACAAAAATGACAAATTTCAAGATGGCAAATGTCAAAGATGTCAAATGACAAATGTCAAAGATGTCAAATGACAAATGTCACAATGCTAAATGTCAAAAATGAAAAGTGTCACCATGAAAAATGTCAAAAATAACAAATTTCAAGATGGCAAATGTCAAAGATGTCAAATGACAAATGTCACAATGCTAAATGTCAAAAATGAAAAGTGTCACCATGAAAAATGTCAAAAATAACAAATTTCAAGATGGCAAATGTCAAAGATGTCAAATGACAAATGTCACAATGCTAAATGTCAAAAATGAAAAGTGTCACCATGAAAAATGTCAAAAATAAAAAATTTCAAGATAGCAAATGTCAAAGATGTCAAATGACAAATGTCACAATGCTAAATGTCAAAAATGAAAAGTGTCACCATGAAAAATGTCAAAAATGACAAATTTCAAGATGGCAAATGTCAAAACTGACAAATGTCACAATGCTAAATGTCAAAAATAATAAGTGTCACCATGAAAAATGTCAAAAATGACAAATTTCAAGATGGCAAATGTCCAAGATGTCAAATGACAAATGTCACAATGCTAAATGTCAAAAATGACAAATTTCAAGATGGCAAATGTCAAAGATGTCAAATGACAAATGTCACAATGCTAAATGTCAAAAATGAAAAGTGTCACCATGAAAAATGTCAAAATTGACAAATTTCAAGATGGCAAATGTCAAAGATGTCAAATGACAAATGTCACAATGCTAAATGTCAAAAATAAAAAGTGTCACTATGAAAAATGTCAAAAATAACAAATTTCAAGATGGCAAATGTCAAAGATGTCAAATGACAAATGTCACAATGCTAAATGTCAAAAATAAAAAGTGTCACCATGAAAAATGTCAAAAATGACAAATTTCAAGATGGCAAATGTCAAAACTGACAAATGTCACAATGCTAAATGTCAAAAATGATAAGTGTCACCATGAAAAATGTCAAAAATGACAAATTTCAAGATGGCAAATGTCCAAGATGTCAAATGAAAAATGTCACAATGCTAAATGTCAAAAATGACAAATTTCAAGATGGCAAATGTCAAAGATGTCGAATATGACAAATGTCACAATGCTAAATGTCAAAAATAAAAAGTGTCACCATGAAAAATGTCAAAAATGACAAATTTCAAGATGGCAAATATCAAAGATGTCAAATGACAAAGGTCACAATGCTAAATGTCAAAAATGACAAATATCAAGATGGCAAATGTCAAAGATGTCAAATGACAAATGTCACAATGCTAAATGTCAAAAATGAAAAGTGTCACCATGAAAAATGTCAAAAATAACAAATTTCAAGATGGCAAATGTCAAAGATGTCAAATGACAAATGTCACAATGCTAAATGTCAAAAATGAAAAGTGTCACCATGAAAAATGTCAAAAATGACAAATTTCAAGATGGCAAATGTCAAAGATGTCAAATGACAAATGTCACAATGCTAAATGTCAAAAATGAAAAGTGTCACAATGAAAAATGTCAAAAATAACAAATTTCAAGATGGCAAATGTCAAAGATGTCAAATGACAAATGTCACAATGCTAAATGTCAAAAATGAAAAGTGTCACCATGAAAAATGTCAAAAATGACAAATTTCAAGATGGCAAATGTCAAAACTGACAAATGTCACAATGCTAAATGTCAAAAATGATAAGTGTCACCATGAAAAATGTCAAAAATGACAAATTTCAAGATGGCAAATGTCCAAGATGTCAAATGACAAATGTCACAATGCTAAATGTCAAAAATGACAAATTTCAAGATGGCAAATGTCAAAGATGTCAAATGACAAATGTCACAATTCTAAATGTCAAAAATGAAAAGTGTCACCATGAAAAATGTCAAAAATGACAAATTTCAAGATGGCAAATGTCAAAGATGTTAAATGACAAATGTCACAATGCTAAATATCACAAATGAAAAGTGTCACTATGAAAAATGTCAAAAATGACAAATTTCAACATGGCAAATGTCAAAGATGTCAAATGACAAATGTCACAATGCTAAATGTCAAAAATGAAAAGTGTCACCATAAAAAATGTCAAAAATAACAAATTTCAAGATGGCAAATGTCAAAGATGTCAAATGACAAATGTCAAAAATGAAAAGTGTCACCATGAAAAATGTCAAAAATGACAAATTTCAAGATGGCAAATGTCAAAACTGACAAATGTCACAATGCTAAATGTCAAAAATGATAAGTGTCACCATGAAAAATGTCAAAAATGACAAATTTCAAGATGGCAAATGTCCAAGATGTCAAATGACAAATGTCACAATGCTAAATGTCAAAAATGACAAATTTCAAGATGGCAAATGTCAAAGATGTCAAATGACAAATGTCACAATGCTAAATGTTAAAAATGAAAAGTGTCACCATGAAAAATGTCAAAAATGACAAATTTTAAGATAGCAAATGTCAAAGATGTCAAATGACAAATGTCACAATGCTAAATGTCAAAAACGAAAAGTGTCAAAAATGACAAATTTCAAGATGGCAAATGTCTAAGATGTCAAATGACAAATGTCACAATGCTAAATGTCAAAAATGAAAAGTGTCACCGTGAAAAATGTCAAAAATGACAAATTTCAAGATGGCAAATGGCAAAGATGTCAAATGACAAATGTCACAATGCTAAATGTCAAAAACGAAAAGTATCAAAAATGACAAATTTCAAGGTGGCAAATGTCAAAGATGTCAAATGACAAATGTCACAATGCTAAATGTCAAAAATGATAAGTGTCACCATGAAAAATCGCATAAATGACAAATTTCAAGATGGCAAATGTCCAAGATGTCAAATGACAAATGTCACAATGCTAAATGTCAAAAATGAAAAGTGTCACCATAAAAAATGTCAAAAATGACAAATTTTAAGATAGCAAATGTCAAAGATGTCAAATGACAAATGTCACAATGCTAAATGTCAAAAACGAAAAGTGTCAAAAATGACAAATTTCAAGATGGCAAATGTCTAAGATGTCAAATGACAAATGTCACAATGCTAAATGTCAAAAATGAAAAGTGTCACCGTGAAAAATGTCAAAAATGACAAATTTCAAGATGGCAAATGTCAAAGATGTCAAATGACAAATGTCACCATGCTAAATGTCAAAAATGAAAAGTGTCACCATAAAAAATGTCAAAATGACAAATTTCAAGATGGCAAATGTCAAAGATGTCAAATGACAAATGTCACAATGCTAAATGTCAAAAATGAAAAGTGTCCCCATGAAAAATGTCAATAATGACAAATTTCAAGATGGCAAATGTCAAAGATGTCAAATGACAAATGTCACAATGCTAAATGTCAAAAATGAAAAGTGTCACCATGAAAAATGTCAAAAATGACAAATTTCAAGATGGCAAATGTCAAAGATGTCGAATATGACAAATGTCACAATGGTAAATGTCAAAAATGAAAAGTGTCACCATGAAAAATGTCAAAAATGACAAATTTCAAGATGGCAAATGTCAAAGATGTCAAATGACAAATGTCACAATGCTAAATGTCAAAAATGAAAAGTGTCACCATGAAAAATGTCAAAAATAACAAATTTCAAGATGGCAAATGTCAAAGATGTCAAATGACAAATGTCACAATGCTAAATGTCAAAAATGAAAAGTGTCACCATGAAAAATGTCAAAAATGACAAATTTCAAGATGGCAAATGTCAAAACTGACAAATGTCACGATGCTAAATGTCAAAAATAATAAGTGTCACCATGAAAAATGTCAAAAATGACAAATTTCAAGATGGCAAATGCCCAAGATGTCAAATGACAAATGTCACAATGCTAAATGTCAAAAATGACAAATTTCAAGATGGCAAATGTCAAAGATGTCAAATGACAAATGTCACAATGCTAAATGTCAAAAATGAAAAGTGTCACCATGAAAAATGTCAAAAATGACAAATTTCAAGATGGCAAATGTCAAAGATGTCAAATGACAAATGTCACAATGCTAAATGTCAAAAATAAAAAGTGTCACCATGAAAAATGTCAAAAATAACAAATTTCAAGATGGCAAATGTCAAAGATGTCAAATGACACATGTCACAATGCTAAATGTCAAAAATGAAAAGTGTCACCATGAAAAATGTCAAAAATGACAAATTTCAAGATGGCAAATGTAAAAACTGACAAATGTCACAATGCTAAATGTCAAAAATGATAAGTGTCACCATGAAAAATGTCAAAAATGACAGATTTCAAGATGGCAAATGTCCAAGATGTCAAATGACAAATGTCACAATGCTAAATGTCAAAAATGACAAATTTCAAGATGGCAAATGTCAAAGATGTCGAATATGACAAATGTCACAATGCTAAATGTCAGAAATAAAAAGTGTCACAATGAAAAATGTCAAAAATGACAAATTTCAAGATGGCAAATATCAAAGATGTCAAATGACAAATGTCACAATGCTAAATGTCAAAAATGACAAATTTCAAGATGGCAAATGTCAAAGATGTCAAATGACAAATGTCACAATGCTAAATGTCAAAAATGAAAAGTGTTACCATGAAAAATGTCAAAAATAACAAATTTCAAGATGGCAAATGTCAAAGATGTCAAATGACAAATGTCACAATGCTAAATGTCAAAAATGAAAAGTGTCACCATGAAAAATGTCAAAAATGACAAATTTCAAGATGGCAAATGTCAAAGATGTCAAATGACAAATGTCACAATGCTAAATGTCAAAAATGAAAAGTGTCACCATGAAAAATGTCAAAAATAACAAATGTCAAGATGGCAAATGTCAAAGATGTCAAATGACAAATGTCACAATGCTAAATGTCAAAAATGAAAAGTGTCACCATGAAAAATGTCAAAAATGACAAATTTCAAGATGGCAAATGTCAAAACTGACAAATGTCACAATGCCAAATGTCAAAAATGATAAGTGTCACCATGAAAAATGTCAAAAATGACAAATTTCAAGATGGCAAATGTCAAAGATGTCAAATGACAAATGTCACAATGCTAAATGTCAAAAATGAAAGGTGTCACCATGAAAAATGTCAAAAATGACAAATTTCAAGATGGCAAATATCAAAACTGACAAATGTCACAATGCTAAATGTCAAAAATGATAAGTGTCACCATGAAAAATGTCAAAAATGACAGATTTCAAGATGGCAAATGTCCAAGATGTCAAATGACAAATGTCACAATGCTAAATGTCAAAAATGACAAATTTCAAGATGGCAAATGTCAAAGATGTCGAATATGACAAATGTCACAATGCTAAATGTCAGAAATAAAAAGTGTCACAATGAAAAATGTCAAAAATGACAAATTTCAAGATGGCAAATATCAAAGATGTCAAATGACAAATGTCACAATGCTAAATGTCAAAAATGACAAATTTCAAGATGGCAAATGTCAAAGATGTCAAATGACAAATGTCACAATGCTAAATGTCAAAAATGAAAAGTGTTACCATGAAAAATGTCAAAAATAACAAATTTCAAGATGGCAAATGTCAAAGATGTCAAATGACAAATGTCACAATGCTAAATGTCAAAAATGAAAAGTGTCACCATGAAAAATGTCAAAAATGACAAATTTCAAGATGGCAAATGTCAAAGATGTCAAATGACAAATGTCACAATGCTAAATGTCAAAAATGACAAATTTCAAGATGGCAAATGTCAAAGATGTCGAATATGACAAATGTCACAATGCTAAATGTCAGAAATAAAAAGTGTCACAATGAAAAATGTCAAAAATGACAAATTTCAAGATGGCAAATAGCAAAGATGTCAAATGACAAATGTCACAATGCTAAATGTCAAAAATGACAAATTTTAAGATGGCAAATGTCAAAGATGTCAAATGACAAATGTCACAATGCTAAATGTCAAAAATGAAAAGTGTTACCATGAAAAATGTCAAAAATAACAAATTTCAAGATGGCAAATGTCAAAGATGTCAAATGACAAATGTCACAATGCTAAATGTCAAAAATGAAAAGTGTCACCATGAAAAATGTCAAAAATGACAAATTTCAAGATGGCAAATGTCAAAGATGTCAAATGACAAATGTCACAATGCTAAATGTCAAAAATGAAAAGTGTCACCATGAAAAATGTCAAAAATAACAAATTTCAAGATGGCAAATGTCAAAGATGTCAAATGACAAATGTCACAATGCTAAATGTCAAAAATGAAAAGTGTCACCATGAAAAATGTCAAAAATGACAAATTTCAAGATGGCAAATGTCAAAACTGACAAATGTCACAATGCCAAATGTCAAAAATGATAAGTGTCACACTGAAAAATGTCAAAAATGACAAATTTCAAGATGGCAAATGTCAAAGATGTCAAATGACAAATGTCACAATGCTAAATGTCAAAAATGAAAGGTGTCACCGTGAAAAATGTCAAAAATGACAAATTTCAAGATGGCAAATATCAAAACTGACAAATGTCACAATGCTAAATGTCAAAAATGATAAGTGTCACCATGAAAAATGTCAAAAATGACAGATTTCAAGATGGCAAATGTCCAAGATGTCAAATGACAAATGTCACAATGCTAAATGTCAAAAATGACAAATTTCAAGATGGCAAATGTCAAAGATGTCGAATATGACAAATGTCACAATGCTAAATGTCAGAAATAAAAAGTGTCACAATGAAAAATGTCAAAAATGACAAATTTCAAGATGGCAAATATCAAAGATGTCAAATGACAAATGTCACAATGCTAAATGTCAAAAATGACAAATTTCAAGATGGCAAATGTCAAAGATGTCAAATGACAAATGTCACAATGCTAAATGTCAAAAATGAAAAGTGTTACCATTAAAAATGTCAAAAATAACAAATTTCAAGATGGCAAATGTCAAAGATGTCAAATGACAAATGTCACAATGCTAAATGTCAAAAATGAAAAGTGTCACCATGAAAAATGTCAAAAATGACAAATTTCAAGATGGCAAATGTCAAAGATGTCAAATGACAAATGTCACAATGCTAAATGTCAAAAATGAAAAGTGTCACCATGAAAAATGTCAAAAATAACAAATTTCAAGATGGCAAATGTCAAAGATGTCAAATGACAAATGTCACAATGCTAAATGTCAAAAATGATAAGAGTCACCATGAAAAATGTCAAAAATGACAAATTTCAAGATGGCAAATGTCAAAACTGACAAATGTCACAATGCTAAATGTCAAAAATGATAAGTGTCACCATGAAAAATGTCAAAAATGACAAATTTCAAGATGGAAAATGTCAAATATGTCAAATGACAAATGTCACAATGCTAAATGTCAAAAATGAAAAGTGTCAAAAATGACAAATTTCAAGATGGCAAATGTCTAAGATGTCAAATGACAAATGTTACAATGCTAAATGTCAAAAATGAAAAGTGTCACCGTAAAAAATGTCAAAAATGACAAATTTCAAAATGGCAAATGTCAAGATGTCAAATGACAAATGTCACAATGCTAAATGTCAAAAATGAAAAGTGTCACCATGAAAAATGTCAAAAATGACAAATTTCAAGATGGCAAATGTCAAAGATGTCAAATGACAAATGTCACAATGCTAAATGTCAAAAATGAAAAGTGTTACCATGAAAAATGTCAAAAATAACAAATTTCAAGATGGCAAATGTCAAAGATGTCAAATGACAAATGTCACAATGCTAAATGTCAAAAATGAAAAGTGTCACCATGAAAAATGTCAAAAATGACAAATTTCAAGATGGCAAATGTCAAAGATGTCAAATGACAAATGTCACAATGCTAAATGTCAAAAATGAAAAGTGTCACCATGAAAAATGTCAAAAATAACAAATTTCAAGATGGCAAATGTCAAAGATGTCAAATGACAAATGTCACAATGCTAAATGTCAAAAATGAAAAGTGTCACCATGAAAAATGTCAAAAATGACAAATTTCAAGATGGCAAATGTCAAAACTGACAAATGTCACAATGCCAAATGTCAAAAATGATAAGTGTCACCATAAAAAATGTCAAAAATGACAAATTTTAAGATGGCAAATGTCCAAGATGTCAAATGACAAATGTCACAATGCTAAATGTCAAAAATGACAAATTTCAAGATGGCAAATGTCAAAGATGTCAAATGACAAATGTCACAATGCCAAATGTCAAAAATGAAAAGTGTCACCATGAAAAATGTCAAAAATGACAAATTTCAAGATGGCAAATCTCAAAGATGTTAAATGACAAATGTCACAATGCTAAATATCACAAATGAAAAGTGTCACCATGAAAAATGTCAAAAATGACAAATTTCAAGATGGCAAATATCAAAGATGTCAAATGACAAATGTCACAATGCTAAATGTCAAAAATGAAAAGTGTCACCATGAAAAATGTCAAAAATAACAAATTTCAAGATGGCAAATGTCAAAGATGTCAAATGACAAATGTCAAAAATGAAAAGTGTCACCATGAAAAATGTCAAAAATGACAAATTTCAAGATGGCAAATGTCAAAACTGACAAATGTCACAATGCTAAATGTCAAAAATGATAAGTGTCACCATGAAAAATGTCAAAAATGACAAATTTCAAGATGGCAAATGTCCAAGATGTCAAATGACAAATGTCACAATGCCAAATGTCAAAAATGACAAATTTCAAGATGGCAAATGTCAAAGATGTCAAATGACAAATGTCACAATGCTAAATGTCAAAAATGAAAAGTGTCACCATGAAAAATGTCAAAAATGACAAATTTCAAGATGGCAAATGTCAAAACTGACAAATGTTACAATGCTAAATGTCAAAAATGATAAGTGTCACCATGAAAAATGTCAAAAATGACAAATTTCAAGATGGCAAATGTCAAAACTGACAAATGTCACAATGCTAAATGTCAAAAATGATAAGTGTCACCATGAAAAATGTCAAAAATGACAAATTTCAAGATGGAAAATGTCAAATATGTCAAATGACAAATGTCACAATGCTAAATGTCAAAAATGAAAAGTGTCAAAAATGACAAATTTCAAGATGGCAAATGTCTAAGATGTCAAATGACAAATGTCACAATGCTAAATGTCAAAAATGAAAAGTGTCCCCATGAAAAACGTCAATAATGACAAATTTCAAGATGGCAAATGTCAAAGATGTCAAATGACAAATGTCACAATGCTAAATGTCAAAAATGAAAAGTGTCACCATGAAAAATGTCAAAAATGACAAATTTCAAGATGGCAAATGTCAAAGATGTCGAATATGACAAATGTCACAATGCTAAATGTCAAAAATGAAAAGTGTCACCATGAAAAATGTCAAAAATGACAAATTTCAAGATGGCAAATATCAAAGATGTCAAATGACAAATGTCACAATGCTAAATGTCAAAAATGAAAAGTGTCACCATGAAAAATGTCAAAAATGACAAATTTCAAGATGGCAAATATCAAAGATGTCAAATGACAAATGTCACAATGCTAAATGTCAAAAATGACAAATTTCAAGATGGCAAATGTCAAAGATGTCAAATGACAAATGTCACAGTGCTTAATGTCAAAAATGAAAAGTGTCACCATGAAAAATGACAAAAATGACAAATTTCAAGATGGCAAATGTCAAAGATGTCAAATGACAAATGTCACAATGCTAAATGTCAAAAATGAAAAGTGTCACCATGAAAAATGTCAAAAATGACAAATTTCAAGATGGCAAATGTCAAAGATGTCGAATATGACAAATGTCACAATGCTAAATGTCAAAAATGAAAAGTGTCACCATGAAAAATGTCAAAAATGACAAATTTCAAGATGGCAAATATCAAAGATGTCAGATGACAAATGTCACAATGCTAAATGTCAAAAATGAAAAGTGTCACCGTAAAAAATGTCAAAAATGACAAATTTCAAAATGGCAAATGTCAAGATGTCAAATGACAAATGTCACAATGCTAAATGTCAAAAATGAAAAGTGTCACCATGAAAAATGTCAAAAATGACAAATTTCAAGATGGCAAATGTCAAAGATGTCAAATGACAAATGTCACAATGCTAAATGTCAAAAATGAAAAGTGTCCCCATGAAAAACGTCAATAATGACAAATTTCAAGATGGCAAATGTCAAAGATGTCAAATGACAAATGTCACAATGCTAAATGTCAAAAATGAAAAGTGTCACCATGAAAAATGTCAAAAATGACAAATTTCAAGATGGCAAATGTCAAAGATGTCGAATATGACAAATGTCACAATGCTAAATGTCAAAAATGAAAAGTGTCACCATGAAAAATGTCAAAAATGACAAATTTCAAGATGGCAAATATCAAAGATGTCAAATGACAAATGTCACAATGCTAAATGTCAAAAATGAAAAGTGTCACCATGAAAAATGTCAAAAATGACAAATTTCAAGATGGCAAATATCAAAGATGTCAAATGACAAATGTCACAATGCTAAATGTCAAAAATGACAAATTTCAAGATGGCAAATGTCAAAGATGTCAAATGACAAATGTCACAGTGCTTAATGTCAAAAATGAAAAGTGTCACCATGAAAAATGACAAAAATGACAAATTTCAAGATGGCAAATGTCAAAGATGTCAAATGACAAATGTCAAAGATGTCAAATGACAAATGTCACAATGCTAAATGTCAAAAATGAAAAGTGTCACCATGAAAAATGTCAAAAATAACAAATTTCAAGATGGCAAATGTCAAAGATGTCAAATGACAAATGTCACAATGCTAAATGTCAAAAATGAAAAGTGTCACCATGAAAAATGTCAAAAATAACAAATTTCAAGATGGCAAATGTCAAAGATGTCAAATGACAAATGTCACAATGCTAAATGTCAAAAATGAAAAGTGTCACAATGAAAAATGTCAAAAATAACAAATTTTAAGATGGCAAATGTCAAAGATGTCAAATGACAAATGTCACAATGCTAAATGTCAAAAATGAAAAGTGTCACCATGAAAAATGTCAAAAATGACAAATTTCAAGATGGCAAATGTCCAAGATGTCAAATGACAAATGTCACAATGCTAAATGTCAAAAATGACAAATTTCAAGATGGCAAATGTCAAAGATGTCGAATATGACAAATGTCACAATGCTAAATGTCAGAAATAAAAAGTGTCACAATGAAAAATGTCAAAAATGACAAATTTTAAGATGGCAAATATCAAAGATGTCAAATGACAAATGTCACAATGCTAAATGTCAAAAATGACAAATTTCAAGATGGCAAATGTCAAAGATGTCAAATGACAAATGTCACAATGCTAAATGTCAAAAATGAAAAGTGTTACCATGAAAAATGTCAAAAATAACAAATTTCAAGATGGCAAATGTCAAAGATGTCAAATGACAAATGTCACAATGCTAAATGTCAAAAATGAAAAGTGTCACCATGAAAAATGTCAAAAATGACAAATTTCAAGATGGCAAATGTCAAAGATGTCAAATGACAAATGTCACAATGCTAAATGTCAAAAATGAAAAGTGTCACCATGAAAAATGTCAAAAATAACAAATTTCAAGATGGCAAATGTCAAAGATGTCAAATGACAAATGTCACAATGCTAAATGTCAAAAATGATAAGAGTCACCATGAAAAATGTCAAAAATGACAAATTTCAAGATGGCAAATGTCAAAACTGACAAATGTCACAATGCTAAATGTCAAAAATGATAAGTGTCACCATGAAAAATGTCAAAAATGACAAATTTCAAGATGGAAAATGTCAAATATGTCAAATGACAAATGTCACAATGCTAAATGTCAAAAATGAAAAGTGTCAAAAATGACAAATTTCAAGATGGCAAATGTCTAAGATGTCAAATGACAAATGTCACAATGCTAAATGTCAAAAATGAAAAGTGTCACCGTAAAAAATGTCAAAAATGACAAATTTCAAAATGGCAAATGTCAAGATGTCAAATGACAAATGTCACAATGCTAAATGTCAAAAATGAAAAGTGTCACCATGAAAAATGTCAAAAATGACAAATTTCAAGATGGCAAATGTCAAAGATGTCAAATGACAAATGTCACAATGCTAAATGTCAAAAATGAAAAGTGTTACCATGAAAAATGTCAAAAATAACAAATTTCAAGATGGCAAATGTCAAAGATGTCAAATGACAAATGTCACAATGCTAAATGTCAAAAATGAAAAGTGTCACCATGAAAAATGTCAAAAATGACAAATTTCAAGATGGCAAATGTCAAAGATGTCAAATGACAAATGTCACAATGCTAAATGTCAAAAATGAAAAGTGTCACCATGAAAAATGTCAAAAATAACAAATTTCAAGATGGCAAATGTCAAAGATGTCAAATGACAAATGTCACAATGCTAAATGTCAAAAATGAAAAGTGTCACCATGAAAAATGTCAAAAATGACAAATTTCAAGATGGCAAATGTCAAAGATGTCAAATGACAAATGTCACAATGCTAAATGTCAAAAATGAAAAGTGTCACCATGAAAAATGTCAAAAATAACAAATTTCAAGATGGCAAATGTCAAAGATGTCAAATGACAAATGTCACAATGCTAAATGTCAAAAATGATAAGAGTCACCATGAAAAATGTCAAAAATGACCAATTTCAAGATGGCAAATGTCAAAACTGACAAATGTCACAATGCTAAATGTCAAAAATGATAAGTGTCACCATGAAAAATGTCAAAAATGACAAATTTCAAGATGGAAAATGTCAAAGATGTCAAATGACAAATGTCACAATGCTAAATGTCAAAAATGAAAAGTGTCACCATGAAAAATGTCAAAAATGACAAATTTCAAGATGGCAAATGTCAAAGATGTCAAATGACAAATGTCACAATGCTAAATGTCAAAAATGAAAAGTGTCACCATGAAAAATGTCAAAAATAACAAATTTCAAGATGGCAAATGTCAAAGATGTCAAATGACAAATGTCACAATGCTAAATGTCAAAAATGATAAGAGTCACCATGAAAAATGTCAAAAATGACCAATTTCAAGATGGCAAATGTCAAAACTGACAAATGTCACAATGCTAAATGTCAAAAATGATAAGTGTCACCATGAAAAATGTCAAAAATGACAAATTTCAAGATGGAAAATGTCAAAGATGTCAAATGACAAATGTCACAATGCTAAATGTCAAAAATGAAAAGTGTCACCATGAAAAATGTCAAAAATAACAAATTTCAAGATGGCAAATGTCAAAGATGTCAAATGACAAATGTCACAAGGCTAAATGTCAAAAATGATAAGAGTCACCATGAAAAATGTCAAAAATGACCAATTTCAAGATGGCAAATGTCAAAACTGACAAATGTCACAATGCTAAATGTCAAAAATGAAAAGTGTTACCATGAAAAATGTCAAAAATAACAAATTTCAAGATGGCAAATGTCAAAGATGTCAAATGACAAATGTCACAATGCTAAATGTCAAAAATGAAAAGTGTCACCATGAAAAATGTCAAAAATAACAAATTTCAAGATGGCAAATGTCTAAGATGTCAAATGACAAATGTCACAATGCTAAATGTCAAAAATGAAAAGTGTCACCGTAAAAAATGTCAAAAATGACAAATTTCAAAATGGCAAATGTCAAGATGTCAAATGACAAATGTCACAATGCTAAATGTCAAAAATGAAAAGTGTCACCATGAAAAATGTCAAAAATGACAAATTTCAAGATGGCAAATGTCAAAGATGTCAAATGACAAATGTCACAATGCTAAATGTCAAAAATGAAAAGTGTTACCATGAAAAATGTCAAAAATAACAAATTTCAAGATGGCAAATGTCAAAGATGTCAAATGACAAATGTCACAATGCTAAATGTCAAAAATGAAAAGTGTCACCATGAAAAATGTCAAAAATGACAAATTTCAAGATGGCAAATGTCAAAGATGTCAAATGACAAATGTCACAATGCTAAATGTCAAAAATGAAAAGTGTCACCATGAAAAATGTCAAAAATAACAAATTTCAAGATGGCAAATGTCAAAGATGTCAAATGACAAATGTCACAATGCTAAATGTCAAAAATGAAAAGTGTCACCATGAAAAATGTCAAAAATGACAAATTTCAAGATGGCAAATGTCAAAACTGACAAATGTCACAATGCCAAATGTCAAAAATGATAAGTGTCACCATAAAAAATGTCAAAAATGACAAATTTTAAGATGGCAAATGTCCAAGATGTCAAATGACAAATGTCACAATGCTAAATGTCAAAAATGACAAATTTCAAGATGGCAAATGTCAAAGATGTCAAATGACAAATGTCACAATGCCAAATGTCAAAAATGAAAAGTGTCACCATGAAAAATGTCAAAAATGACAAATTTCAAGATGGCAAATATCAAAGATGTTAAATGACAAATGTCACAATGCTAAATATCACAAATGAAAAGTGTCACCATGAAAAATGTCAAAAATGACAAATTTCAAGATGGCAAATATCAAAGATGTCAAATGACAAATGTCACAATGCTAAATGTCAAAAATGAAAAGTGTCACCATGAAAAATGTCAAAAATAACAAATTTCAAGATGGCAAATGTCAAAGATGTCAAATGACAAATGTCAAAAATGAAAAGTGTCACCATGAAAAATGTCAAAAATGACAAATTTCAAGATGGCAAATGTCAAAACTGACAAATGTCACAATGCTAAATGTCAAAAATGATAAGTGTCACCATGAAAAATGTCAAAAATGACAAATTTCAAGATGGCAAATGTCCAAGATGTCAAATGACAAATGTCACAATGCCAAATGTCAAAAATGACAAATTTCAAGATGGCAAATGTCAAAGATGTCAAATGACAAATGTCACAATGCTAAATGTCAAAAATGAAAAGTGTCACCATGAAAAATGTCAAAAATGACAAATTTCAAGATGGCAAATGTCAAAACTGACAAATGTTACAATGCTAAATGTCAAAAATGATAAGTGTCACCATGAAAAATGTCAAAAATGACAAATTTCAAGATGGCAAATGTCAAAACTGACAAATGTCACAATGCTAAATGTCAAAAATGATAAGTGTCACCATGAAAAATGTCAAAAATGACAAATTTCAAAATGGAAAATGTCAAATATGTCAAATGACAAATGTCACAATGCTAAATGTCAAAAATGAAAAGTGTCAAAAATGACAAATTTCAAGATGGCAAATGTCTAAGATGTCAAATGACAAATGTCACAATGCTAAATGTCAAAAATGAAAAGTGTCACCGTAAAAAATGTCAAAAATGACAAATTTCAAAATGGCAAATGTCAAGATGTCAAATGACAAATGTCACAATGCTAAATGTCAAAAATGAAAAGTGTCCCCATGAAAAACGTCAATAATGACAAATTTCAAGATGGCAAATGTCAAAGATGTCAAATGACAAATGTCACAATGCTAAATGTCAAAAATGAAAAGTGTCACCATGAAAAATGTCAAAAATGACAAATTTCAAGATGGCAAATGTCAAAGATGTCGAATATGACAAATGTCACAATGCTAAATGTCAAAAATGAAAAGTGTCACCATGAAAAATGTCAAAAATAACAAATTTCAAGATGGCAAATGTCAAAGATGTCAAATGACAAATGTCACAATGCTAAATGTCAAAAATGAAAAGTGTCACCATGAAAAATGTCAAAAATAAAAAATTTCAAGATGGCAAATGTCAAAGATGTCAAATGACAAATGTCACAATGCTAAATGTCAAAAATGAAAAGTGTCACAATGAAAAATGTCAAAAATAACAAATTTTAAGATGGCAAATGTCAAAGATGTCAAATGACAAATGTCACAATGCTAAATGTCAAAAATGAAAAGTGTCACCATGAAAAATGTCAAAAATGACAAATTTCAAGATGGCAAATATCCAAGATGTCAAATGACAAATGTCACAATGCTAGATGTCAAAAATGACAAATTTCAAGATGGCAAATGTCAAAGATGTCAAATGACAAATGTCACAATGCTAAATGTCAAAAATGAAACGTGTCACCATGAAAAATGTCAAAAATGACAAATTTCAAGATGGCAAATGTCAAAGATGTTAAATGACAAATGTCACAATGCTAAATATCACAAATGAAAAGTGTCACTATGAAAAATGTCAAAAATGACAAATTTCAAGATGGCAAATGTCAAAGATGTCAAATGACAAATGTCACAATGCTAAATGTCAAAAATGAAAAGTGTCACCATAAAAAATGTCAAAAATAACAAATTTCAAGTTGGCAAATTTCAAAGATGTCAAATGACAAATGTCAAAAATGAAAAGTGTCACCATGAAAAATGTCAAAAATGACAAATTTCAAGATGGCAAATGTCAAAACTGACAAATGTCACAATGCTAAATGTCAAAAATGATAAGTGTCACTATGAAAAATGTCAAAAATGACAAATTTCAAGATGGAAAATGTCCAAGATGTCAAATGACAAATGTCACAATGCTAAATGTCAAAAATGACAAATTTCAAGATGGCAAATGTCACAGATGTCAAATGACAAATGTCACAATGCTAAATGTTAAAAATGAAAAGTGTCACCATGAAAAATGTCAAAAATGACAAATTTCAAGATGGCAAATGTCAAAGATGTCAAATGACAAATGTCACAATGCTAAATGTCAAAAATGAAAAGTGTCACCATGAAAAATGTCAAAAATGACAAATTTCAAGATGGCAAATGTCAAAACTGACAAATGTCACAATGCTAAATGTCAAAAATGATAAGTGTCACCATGAAAAATGTCAAAAATGACAAATTTCAAGATGGCAAATGTCCAAGATGTCAAATGACAAATGTCACAATGCTAAATGTCAAAAATGAAAAGTGTCACCATAAAAAATGTCAAAAATGACAAATTTTAAGATAGCAAATGTCAAAGATGTCAAATGACAAATGTCACAATGCTAAATGTCAAAAACGAAAAGTGTCAAAAATGACAAATTTCAAGATGGCAAATGTCTAAGATGTCAAATGACAAATGTCACAATGCTAAATGTCAAAAATGAAAAGTGTCACCGTGAAAAATGTCAAAAATGACAAATTTCAAGATGGCAAATGTCAAAGACGTCAAATGACAAATGTCACCATGCTAAATGTCAAAAATGAAAAGTGTCACCATAAAAAATGTCAAAATGACAAATTTCAAGATGGCAAATGTCAAAGATGTCAAATGACAAATGTCACAATGCTAAATGTCAAAAATGAAAAGTGTTCCCATGAAAAATGTCAATAATGACAAATTTCAAGATGGCAAATGTCAAAGATGTCAAATGATAAATGTCACAATGCTAAATGTCAAAAATGAAAAGTGTCACCATGAAAAATGTCAAAAATGACAAATTTCAAGATGGCAAATGTCAAAGATGTCGAATATGACAAATGTCACAATGCTAAATGTCAAAAATGAAAAGTGTCACCATGAAAAATGTCAAAAATGACAAATTTCAAGATGGCAAATGTCAAAGATGTCAAATGACAAATGTCACAATGCTAAATGTCAAAAATGAAAAGTGTCACCATGAAAAATGTCAAAAATGACAAATTTCAAGATGGCAAATATCAAAGATGTCAAATACCAAATGTCACAATGCTAAATGTCAAAAATGACAAATTTCAAGATGGCAAATGTCAAAGATGTCAAATGACAAATGTCACAATGCTAAATGTCAAAAATGAAAAGTGTCACCATGAAAAATGTCAAAAATGACAAATTTCAAGATGGCAAATGTCAAAGATGTCAAATGACAAATGTCACAATGCTAAATGTCAAAAATAAAAAGTGTCACCATGAAAAATGTCAAAAATGACAAATTTCAAGATGGCAAATGTCCAAGATGTCAAATGACAAATGTCATAATGCTAAATGTCAAAAATGACAAATGTCAAAGATGTCAAATGACAAATGTCACAATGCTAAATGTCAAAAATGAAAAGTGTCACCATGAAAAATGTCAAAAATGACAAATTTCAAGATGGCAAATGTCAAAGATGTCAAATGACAAATGTCACAATGCTAAATGTCAAAAATGAGAAGTGTCACCATGAAAAATTTCAAAAATGACAAATTTCAAGATGGCAAATGTCCAAGAGGTCAAATGACAAATGTCACAATGCTAAATGTCAAAAATGACAAATTTCAAGACGGCAAATGTCAAAGATGTCGAATATGACAAATGTCACTATGCTAAATGTCAAAAATGAAAAAAGTCACCATGAAAAATGTCAAAAATGACAAATTTCAAGATGGCAAATATCAAAGATGTCAAATGACAAATGTCACAATGCTTACTGTCAAAAATGACAAATTTCAAGATGGCAAATATCAAAGATGTCAAATGACAAATGTCACAATGCTTACTGTCAAAAATGACAAATTTCAAGATGGCAAATGTCAAAGATGTCAAATGACAAATGTCACAATGCTAAATGTCAAAAATAAAAAGTGTCACCATGAAAAATGTCAAAAATGACAAATTTCAAGATGGCAAATGTCAAAGATGTCAAATGACAAATGTCACAATGCTAAATGTCAAAAATGAAAAGTGTCACCATGAAAAATGTCAAAAATAACAAATTTCAAGATGGCAAATGTCAAAGATGTCAAATGACAAATGTCACAACGCTAAATGTCAAAAATGAAAAGTGTCACCATGAAAAAAGTCAAAAATGACAAATTTCAAGATGGCAAATATTAAAGATGTCAAATGACAAATGTCACAATGCTAAATGTCAAAAATGAAAAGTGTCACCATGAAAAATGTCAAAAATAACAAATTTCAAGATGGCAAATGTCAAAGATGTCAAATGACAAATGTCACAATGCTAAATGTCAAAAATGAAAAGTGTCACCATGAAAAATGTCAAAAATAACAAATTTCAAGATGGCAAATGTCAAAGATGTCAAATGACAAATGTCACAACGCTAAATGTCAAAAATGAAAAGTGTCACCATGAAAAAAGTCAAAAATGACAAATTTCAAGATGGCAAATATTAAAGATGTCAAATGACAAATGTCACAATGCTAAATGTCAAAAATGAAAAGTGTCACCATGAAAAATGTCAAAAATAACAAATTTCAAGATGGCAAATGTCAAAGATGTCAAATGACAAATGTCACAACGCTAAATGTCAAAAATGAAAAGTGTCACCATGAAAAAAGTCAAAAATGACAAATTTCAAGATGGCAAATATCAAAGATGTCAAATGACAAATGTCACAATGCTAAATGTCAAAAATGAAAAGTGTCACCATGAAAAATGTCAAAAATAACAAATTTCAAGATGGCAAATGTCAAAGATGTCAAATGACAAATGTCACAATGCTAAATGTCAAAAATGAAAAGTGTCACCATGAAAAATGTCAAAAATGACAAATTTCAAGATGGCAAATGTCAAAACTGACAAATATCACAATGCTAAATGTCAAAAATGATAAGTGTCACCATGAAAATCGTCAAAAATGACAAATTTCAAGATAACAAATGTCCAAGATGTCAAATGACAAATGTCACAATGCTAAATGTCAAAAATGACAAATTTCAAGATGGCAAATGTCAAAGATGTCAAATGACAAATGTCACAATGCTAAATGTCAAAAATGAAAAGTGTCACCATGAAAAATGTCAAAAATAACAAATTTCAAGATGGCAAATGTCAAAGATGTCAAATGACAAATGTCACAATGCTAAATGTCAAAAATGAAAAGTGTCACCATGAAAAATGTCAAAAATGACAAATTTCAAGATGGCAAATGTCAAAGATGTCGAATAAGACAAATGTCACAATGCTAAATGTCAAAAATGAAAAGTGTCACCATGAAAAATGTCAAAAATGACAAATTTCAAGATGGCAAATGTCAAAGATGTCAAATGACAAATGTCACAATGCTAAATGTCAAAAATGAAATGTGTCACCATGAAAAATGTCAAAAATGACAAACTTCAAGATGGCAAATATCAAAGATGTCAAATGCCAAATGTCACAATGCTAAATGTCAAAAATGACAAATTTCAAGATGGCAAATGTCAAAGATGTCAAATGACAAATGTCACAATGCTAAATGTCAAAAATGAAAAGTGTCATCATGAAAAATGTCAAAAATGACAAATTTCAAGATGGCAAATGTCAAAGATGTCAAATGACAAATGTCACAATGCTAAATGTCAAAAATAAAAAGTGTCACCATGAAAAATGTCAAAAATAACAAATTTCAAGATGGCAAATGTCAAAGATGTCAAATGACAAATGTCACAATGCTAAATGTCAAAAATGAAAAGTGTCACCATGAAAAATGTCAAAAATGACAAATTTCAAGATGGCAAATGTCAAAGATGTCAAATGACCAATGTCACAATGCTAAATGTCAAAAATGAAAAGTGTCACCATGAAAAATGTCAAAAATAACAAATTTCAAGATTGCAAATGTCAAAGATGTCGAATGACAAATGTCACAATGCTAAATGTCAAAAATGAAAAGTGTCACCATGCAAAATGTCAAAAATGACAAATTTCAAGATGGCAAATGTCAAAACTGACAAATGTCACAATGCTAAATGTCAAAAATGATAAGTGTCACCATGAAAAATGTCAAAAATGACAAATTTCAAGATGGCAAATGTCCAAGATGTCAAATGACAAATGTCACAATGCTAAATGTCAAAAATGACAAATGTCAAAGATGTCAAATGACAAATTTCACAATGCTAAATGTCAAAAATGAAAAGTGTCACCATGAAAAATGTCAAAAATGACAAATTTCAAGATGGCAAATGTCAAAGATGTCAAATGACAAATGTCACAATGCTAAATGTCAAAAATGAGAAGTGTCACCATGAAAAATGTCAAAAATAACAAATTTTAAGATGGCAAATTTCAAAGATGTCAAATGACAAATGTCACAATGCTAAATGTCAAGAATGAAAAGTGTCACCATGAAAAATGTCAAAAATGACAAATTTCAAGATGGCAAATGTCAAAACTGACAAATGTCACAATGCTAAATGTCAAAAATGATAAGTGTCACCATGAAAAATTTCAAAAATGACAAATTTCAAGATGGCAAATGTCCAAGATGTCAAATGACAAATGTCACAATGCTAAATGTCAAAAATGACAAATTTCAAGATGGCAAATGTCAAAGATGTCGAATATGACAAATGTCACTATGCTAAATGTCAAAAATGAAAAAAGTCACCATGAAAAATGTCAAAAATGACAAATTTCAAGATGGCAAATATCAAAGATGTCAAATGACAAATGTCACAATGCTTACTGTCAAAAATGACAAATTTCAAGATGGCAAATATCAAAGATGTCAAATGACAAATGTCACAATGCTTACTGTCAAAAATGACAAATTTCAAGATGGCAAATGTCAAAGATGTCAAATGACTTATGTCACAATGCTAAATGTCAAAAATAAAAAGTGTCACCATGAAAAATGTCAAAAATGACAAATTTCACGATGGCAAATGTCAAAGATGTCAAATGACAAATGTCACAATGCTAAATGTCAAAAATGAAAAGTGTCACCATGAAAAATGTCAAAAATAACAAATTTCAAGATGGCAAATGTCAAAGATGTCAAATGACAAATGTCACAACGCTAAATGTCAAAAATGAAAAGTGTCACCATGAAAAAAGTCAAAAATGACAAATTTCAAGATGGCAAATATTAAAGATGTCAAATGACAAATGTCACAATGCTAAATGTCAAAAATGAAAAGTGTCACCATGAAAAATGTCAAAAATAACAAATTTCAAGATGGCAAATGTCAAAGATGTCAAATGACAAATGTCACAATGCTAAATGTCAAAAATGAAAAGTGTCACCATGAAAAATGTCAAAAATAACAAATTTCAAGATGGCAAATGTCAAAGATGTCAAATGACAAATGTCACAACGCTAAATGTCAAAAATGAAAAGTGTCACCATGAAAAAAGTCAAAAATGACAAATTTCAAGATGGCAAATATTAAAGATGTCAAATGACAAATGTCACAATGCTAAATGTCAAAAATGAAAAGTGTCACCATGAAAAATGTCAAAAATAACAAATTTCAAGATGGCAAATGTCAAAGATGTCAAATGACAAATGTCACAATGCTAAATGTCAAAAATGAAAAGTGTCACCATGAAAAATGTCAAAAATGACAAATTTCAAGATGGCAAATGTCAAAACTGACAAATGTCACAATGCTAAATGTCAAAAATGATAAGTGTCACCATGAAAATCGTCAAAAATGACAAATTTCAAGATACCAAATGTCCAAGATGTCAAATGACAAATGTCACAATGCTAAATGTCAAAAATGAAAAGTGTCACCATGAAAAATGTCAAAAATGACAAATTTCAAGATGGCAAATGTCAAAGATGTCAAATGACAAATGTCACAATGCTAAATGTCAAAAATCAAAAGTGTCACCATGAAAAAAGTCAAAAATGACAAATTTCAAGATGGCAAATATCAAAGATGTCAAATGACAAATGTCACAATGCTAAATGTCAAAAATGAAAAGTGTCACCATGAAAAATGTCAAAAATGACAAATTTCAAGATGGCAAATGTCCAAGATGTCAAATGACAAATGTCACAATGCTAAATTTCAAAAATGAGAAATTTCAAGATGGCAAATGTCAAAGATGTCAAATAACAAATGTCACAATGCTAAATGTCATAATTGAAAAGTGTCACCATGAAAAATGTCAAAAATGTCAAATTTCAAGATGGCAAATGTCAAAGATGTCAAATGACTAATGTCACAATGCTAAATGTCAAAAATGAAAAGTGTCACCATGAAAAATGTCAAAAATAACAAATTTCAAGATGGCAAATGTCAAAGATGTCAAATGACAAATGTCACAATGCTAAATGTCAAAAATAAAAAGTCTCACCATGAAAAATGTCAAAAATGACAAATTTCAAGATGGCAAATGTCAAAGATGTCAAATGACAAATATCATAATGCTAAATGTCAAAAATAATAAGTGTCACCATGAAAAATGTCAAAAATGACAAATTTCAAGATAGCAAATGTCAAAGATGTCAAATGACAAATGTCACAATGCTAAATATCAAAAATGACAAATTTCAAGATGGTAAATGTCTAAGATGTCAAATGACAAATGTCACAATGCTAAATGTCAAAAATGAAAAGTGTCACCATGAAAAATGACAAAAATGACAAATTTCAAGATGGCAAATGTCCAAGATATTAAATGACAAATGTCACAATGCTAAATGTCAAAAATGAAAAGTGTCACCATGAAAAATGTCAAAAATAACAAATTTCAAGATGGCAAATGTCAAAGATGTCAAATGACAAATGTCACAATGCTAAATGTCAAAAATGAAAAGTGTCACCATGAAAAATGTCAAAAATGACAAATTTTAAGATGGCAAATGTCAAAGATGTCAAATGACAAATGTCACAATGCTAAATGTCAAAAATGACAAATTTCAAGATGGTAAATGTCTAAGATGTCAAATGACAAATGTCACAATGCTAAATGTCAAAAATGAAAAGTGTCACCATGAAAAATGACAAAAATGACAAATTTCAAGATGGCAAATGTCCAAGATATTAAATGACAAATGTCACAATGCTAAATGTCAAAAATGATAGGTGTCACCATGAAAAATGTCAAAAATGACAAATTTCAAGATGGCAAATGTCCAAGATGTCAAATGACAAATGTCACAATGCTAAATGTCAAAAATGACAAATGTCAAAGATGTCAAATGACAAATGTCACAATGCTAAATGTCAAAAATGAAAAGTGTCACCATAAAATGTCAAAAATGACAAATTTCAAGATGGCAAATGTCAAAGATGTCAAATGACAAATGTCACAATGCTAAATGTCAAAAATGAGAAGTGTCACCATGAAAAATGTCAAAAATAACAAATTTTAAGATGGCAAATTTCAAAGATGTCAAATGACAAATGTCACAATGCTAAATGTCAAGAATGAAAAGTGTCACCATGAAAAATGTCAAAAATGACAAATTTCAAGATGGCAAATGTCAAAACTGACAAATGTCACAATGCTAAATGTCAAAAATGATAAGTGTCACAATGAAAAATTTCAAAAATGACAAATTTCAAGATGGCAAATGTCCAAGATGTCAAATGACAAATGTCACAATGCTAAATGTCAAAAATGACAAATTTCAAGATGGCAAATGTCAAAGATGTCGAATATGACAAATGTCACTATGCTAAATGTCAAAAATGAAAAAAGTCACCATGAAAAATGTCAAAAATGACAAATTTCAAGATGGCAAATATCAAAGATGTCAAATGACAAATGTCACAATGCTTACTGTCAAAAATGACAAATTTCAAGATGGCAAATATCAAAGATGTCAAATGACAAATGTCACAATGCTTACTGTCAAAAATGACAAATTTCAAGATGGCAAATGTCAAAGATGTCAAATGACTTATGTCACAATGCTAAATGTCAAAAATAAAAAGTGTCACCATGAAAAATGTCAAAAATGACAAATTTCAAGATGGCAAATGTCAAAGATGTCAAATGACAAATGTCACAATGCTAAATGTCAAAAATGAAAAGTGTCACCATGAAAAATGTCAAAAATAACAAATTTCAAGATGGCAAATGTCAAAGATGTCAAATGACAAATGTCACAACGCTAAATGTCAAAAATAAAAAGTGTCACCATGAAAAAAGTCAAAAATGACAAATTTCAAGATGGCAAATATCAAAGATGTCAAATGACAAATGTCACAATGCTAAATGTCAAAAATGAAAAGTGTCACCATGAAAAATGTCAAAAATAACAAATTTCAAGATGGCAAATGTCAAAACTGACAAATGTCACAATGCTAAATGTCAAAAATGATAAGTGTCACCATGAAAAATTTCAAAAATGACAAATTTCAAGATGGCAAATGTCCAAGATGTCAAATGACAAATGTCACAATGCTAAATGTCAAAAATGACAAATTTCAAGATGGCAAATGTCAAAGATGTCGAATATGACAAATGTCACTATGCTAAATGTCAAAAATGAAAAAAGTCACCATGAAAAATGTCAAAAATGACAAATTTCAAGATGGCAAATATCAAAGATGTCAAATGACAAATGTCACAATGCTTACTGTCAAAAATGACAAATTTTAAGATGGCAAATATCAAAGATGTCAAATGACAAATGTCACAATGCTTACTGTCAAAAATGACAAATTTCAAGATGGCAAATGTCAAAGATGTCAAATGACTTATGTCACAATGCTAAATGTCAAAAATAAAAAGTGTCACCATGAAAAATGTCAAAAATGACAAATTTCAAGATGGCAAATGTCAAAGATGTCAAATGACAAATGTCACAATGCTAAATGTCAAAAATGAAAAGTGTCACCATGAAAAATGTCAAAAATAACAAATTTCAAGATGGCAAATGTCAAAGATGTCAAATGACAAATGTCACAACGCTAAATGTCAAAAATGAAAAGTGTCACCATGAAAAAAGTCAAAAATGACAAATTTCAAGATGGCAAATATTAAAGATGTCAAATGACAAATGTCACAATGCTAAATGTCAAAAATGAAAAGTGTCACCATGAAAAATGTCAAAAATAACAAATTTCAAGATGGCAAATGTCAAAGATGTCAAATGACAAATGTCACAATGCTAAATGTCAAAAATGAAAAGTGTCACCATGAAAAATGTCAAAAATGACAAATTTCAAGATGGCAAATGTCAAAACTGACA
Organism: Altica lythri; assembly: GCA_964028335.1. Classification (NCBI taxonomy): domain Eukaryota; kingdom Metazoa; phylum Arthropoda; class Insecta; order Coleoptera; family Chrysomelidae; genus Altica; species Altica lythri. Next base: position 42,779,667 of record OZ034800.1, on the reverse strand, counting down.
ACTGTCACAATGCTAAATGTCAAAAATGATAAGTGTCACCATGAAAATCGTCAAAAATGACAAATTTCAAGATACCAAATGTCCAAGATGTCAAATGACAAATGTCACAATGCTAAATGTCAAAAATGAAAAGTGTCACCATGAAAAATGTCAAAAATAACAAATTTCAAGATGGCAAATGTCAAAGATGTCAAATGACAAATGTCACAATGCTAAATGTCAAAAATGAAAAGTGTCACCATGAAAAATGTCAAAAATGACAAATTTCAAGATGGCAAATGTCAAAGATGTCAAATGACAAATGTCACAATGCTAAATGTCAAAAATCAAAAGTGTCACCATGAAAAAAGTCAAAAATGACAAATTTCAAGATGGCAAATATCAAAGATGTCAAATGACAAATGTCACAATGCTAAATGTCAAAAATGAAAAGTGTCACCATGAAAAATGTCAAAAATGACAAATTTCAAGATGGCAAATGTCCAAGATGTCAAATGACAAATGTCACAATGCTAAATTTCAAAAATGAGAAATTTCAAGATGGCAAATGTCAAAGATGTCAAATAACAAATGTCACAATGCTAAATGTCATAATTGAAAAGTGTCACCATGAAAAATGTCAAAAATGTCAAATTTCAAGATGGCAAATGTCAAAGATGTCAAATGACTAATGTCACAATGCTAAATGTCAAAAATGAAAAGTGTCACCATGAAAAATGTCAAAAATAACAAATTTCAAGATGGCAAATGTCAAAGATGTCAAATGACAAATGTCACAATGCTAAATGTCAAAAATGAAAAGTGTCACCATGAAAAATGTCAAAAATGACAAATTTCAAGATGGCAAATGTCAAAGATGTCAAATGACAAATGTCACAATGCTAAATGTCAAAAATAAAAAGTCTCACCATGAAAAATGTCAAAAATGACAAATTTCAAGATGGCAAATGTCAAAGATGTCAAATGACAAATATCATAATGCTAAATGTCAAAAATAATAAGTGTCACCATGAAAAATGTCAAAAATGACAAATTTCAAGATAGCAAATGTCAAAGATGTCAAATGACAAATGTCACAATGCTAAATATCAAAAATGACAAATTTCAAGATGGTAAATGTCTAAGATGTCAAATGACAAATGTCACAATGCTAAATGTCAAAAATGAAAAGTGTCACCATGAAAAATGACAAAAATGACAAATTTCAAGATGGCAAATGTCCAAGATATTAAATGACAAATGTCACAATGCTAAATGTCAAAAATGAAAAGTGTCACCATGAAAAATGTCAAAAATAACAAATTTCAAGATGGCAAATGTCAAAGATGTCAAATGACAAATGTCACAATGCTAAATGTCAAAAATGAAAAGTGTCACCATGAAAAATGTCAAAAATGACAAATTTTAAGATGGCAAATGTCAAAGATGTCAAATGACAAATGTCACAATGCTAAATGTCAAAAATGACAAATTTCAAGATGGTAAATGTCTAAGATGTCAAATGACAAATGTCACAATGCGAAATGTCAAAAATGAAAAGTGTCACCATGAAAAATGACAAAAATGACAAATTTCAAGATGGCAAATGTCCAAGATATTAAATGACAAATGTCACAATGCTAAATGTCAAAAATGATAAGTGTCACCATGAAAAATGTCAAAAATGACAAATTTCAAGATGGCAAATGTCCAAGATGTCAAATGACAAATGTCACAATGCTAAATGTCAAAAATGACAAATGTCAAAGATGTCAAATGACAAATGTCACAATGCTAAATGTCAAAAATGAAAAGTGTCACCATGAAAAATGTCAAAAATGACAAATTTCAAGATGGCAAATGTCAAAGATGTCAAATGACAAATGTCACAATGCTAAATGTCAAAAATGAGAAGTGTCACCATGAAAAATGTCAAAAATAACAAATTTTAAGATGGCAAATTTCAAAGATGTCCAATGACAAATGTCACAATGCTAAATGTCAAGAATGAAAAGTGTCACCATGAAAAATGTCAAAAATGACAAATTTCAAGATGGCAAATGTCAAAACTGACAAATGTCACAATGCTAAATGTCAAAAATGATAAGTGTCACCATGAAAAATTTCAAAAATGACAAATTTCAAGATGGCAAATGTCCAAGATGTCAAATGACAAATGTCACAATGCTAAATGTCAAAAATGACAAATTTCAAGATGGCAAATGTCAAAGATGTCGAATATGACAAATATCACTATGCTAAATGTCAAAAATGAAAAAAGTCACCATGAAAAATGTCAAAAATGACAAATTTCAAGATGGCAAATATCAAAGATGTCAAATGACAAATGTCACAATGCTTACTGTCAAAAATGACAAATTTCAAGATGGCAAATATCAAAGATGTCAAATGACAAATGTCACAATGCTTACTGTCAAAAATGACAAATTTCAAGATGGCAAATGTCAAAGATGTCAAATGACTTATGTCACAATGCTAAATGTCAAAAATAAAAAGTGTCACCATGAAAAATGTCAAAAATGACAAATTTCAAGATGGCAAATGTCAAAGATGTCAAATGACAAATGTCACAATGCTAAATGTCAAAAATGAAAAGTGTCACCATGAAAAATGTCAAAAATAACAAATTTCAAGATGGCAAATGTCAAAGATGTCAAATGACAAATGTCACAACGCTAAATGTCAAAAATAAAAAGTGTCACCATGAAAAAAGTCAAAAATAACAAATTTCAAGATGGCTAATATCAAAGATGTCAAATGACAAATGTCACAATGCTAAATGTCAAAAATGAAAAGTGTCACCATGAAAAATGTCAAAAATAACAAATTTCAAGATGGCAAATGTCAAAGATGTCAAATGACAAATGTCACAATGCTAAATGTCAAAAATGAAAAGTGTCACCATAAAAAATGTCAAAAATGACAAATTTCAAGATGGCAAATGTCAAAACTGACAAATGTCACAATGCTAAATGTCAAAAATGATAAGTGTCACCATGAAAATCGTCAAAAATGACAAATTTCAAGATAACAAATGTCCAAGATGTCAAATGACAAATGTCACAATGCTAAATGTCAAAAATGACAAATTTCAAGATGGCAAATGTCAAAGATGTCAAATGACAAATGTCACAATGCTAAATGTCAAAAATGAAAAGTGTCACCATGAAAAATGTCAAAAATAACAAATTTCAAGATGGCAAATGTCAAAGATGTCAAATGACAAATGTCACAATGCTAAATGTCAAAAATGAAAAGTGTCACCATGAAAAATGTCAAAAATGACAAATTTCAAGATGGCAAATGTCAAAGATGTCGAATAAGACAAATGTCACAATGCTAAATGTCAAAAATGAAAAGTGTCACCATGAAAAATGTCAAAAATGACAAATTTCAAGATGGCAAATGTCAAAGATGTCAAATGACAAATGTCACAATGCTAAATGTCAAAAATGAAATGTGTCACCATGAAAAATGTCAAAAATGACAAATTTCAAGATGGCAAATATCAAAGATGTCAAATGCCAAATGTCACAATGCTAAATGTCAAAAATGACAAATTTCAAGATGGCAAATGTCAAAGATGTCAAATGACAAATGTCACAATGCTAAATGTCAAAAATGAAAAGTGTCATCATGAAAAATGTCAAAAATGACAAATTTCAAGATCGCAAATGTCAAAGATGTCAAATGACAAATGTCACAATGCTAAATGTCAAAAATAAAAAGTGTCACCATGAAAAATGTTAAAAATAACAAATTTCAAGATGGCAAATGTCAAAGATGTCAAATGACAAATGCCACAATGCTAAATGTCAAAAATGAAAAGTGTCACCATGAAAAATGTCAAAAATGACAAATTTCAAGATGGCAAATGTCAAAGATGTCAAATGACCAATGTCACAATGCTAAATGTCAAAAATGAAAAGTGTCACCATGAAAAATGTCAAAAATAACAAATTTCAAGATTGCAAATGTCAAAGATGTCGAATGAAAAATGTCACAATGCTAAATGTCAAAAATGAAAAGTGTCACCATGCAAAATGTCAAAAATGACAAATTTCAAGATGGCAAATGTCAAAACTGACAAATGTCACAAAGCTAAATGTCAAAAATGATAAGTGTCACCATGAAAAATGTCAAAAATGACAAATTTCAAGATGGCAAATGTCCAAGATGTCAAATGACAAATGTCACAATGCTAAATGTCAAAAATGACAAATGTCAAAGATGTCAAATGACAAATTTCACAATGCTAAATGTCAAAAATGAAAAGTGTCACCATGAAAAATGTCAAAAATGACAAATTTCAAGATGGCAAATGTCAAAGATGTCAAATGACAAATGTCACAATGCTAAATGTCAAAAATGAGAAGTGTCACCATGAAAAATGTCCAAAATAACAAATTTTAAGATGGCAAATTTCAAAGATGTCAAATGACAAATGTCACAATGCTAAATGTCAAGAATGAAAAGTGTCACCATGAAAAATGTCAAAAATGACAAATTTCAAGATGGCAAATGTCAAAACTGACAAATGTCACAATGCTAAATGTCAAAAATGATAAGTGTCACCATGAAAAATTTCAAAAATGACAAATTTCAAGATGGCAAATGTCCAAGATGTCAAATGACAAATGTCACAATGCTAAATGTCAAAAATGACAAATTTCAAGATGGCAAATGTCAAAGATGTCGAATATGACAAACGTCACTATGCTAAATGTCAAAAATGAAAAAAGTCACCATGAAAAATGTCAAAAATGACAAATTTCAAGATGGCAAATATCAAAGATGTCAAATGACAAATGTCACAATGCTTACTGTCAAAAATGACAAATTTTAAGATGGCAAATATCAAAGATGTCAAATGACAAATGTCACAATGCTTACTGTCAAAAATGACAAATTTCAAGATGGCAAATGTCAAAGATGTCAAATGACTTATGTCACAATGCTAAATGTCAAAAATAAAAAGTGTCACCATGAAAAATGTCAAAAATGACAAATTTCAAGATGGCAAATGTCAAAGATGTCAAATGACAAATGTCACAATGCTAAATGTCAAAAATGAAAAGTGTCACCATGAAAAATGTCAAAAATAACAAATTTCAAGATGGCAAATGTCAAAGATGTCAAATGACAAATGTCACAACGCTAAATGTCAAAAATGAAAAGTGTCACCATGAAAAAAGTCAAAAATGACAAATTTCAAGATGGCAAATATTAAAGATGTCAAATGACAAATGTCACAATGCTAAATGTCAAAAATGAAAAGTGTCACCATGAAAAATGTCAAAAATAACAAATTTCAAGATGGCAAATGTCAAAGATGTCAAATGACAAATGTCACAATGCTAAATGTCAAAAATGAAAAGTGTCACCATGAAAAATGTCAAAAATGACAAATTTCAAGATGGCAAATGTCAAAACTGACAACTGTCACAATGCTAAATGTCAAAAATGATAAGTGTCACCATGAAAATCGTCAAAAATGACAAATTTCAAGATACCAAATGTCCAAGATGTCAAATGACAAATGTCACAATGCTAAATGTCAAAAATGAAAAGTGTCACCATGAAAAATGTCAAAAATAACAAATTTCAAGATGGCAAATGTCAAAGATGTCAAATGACAAATGTCACAATGCTAAATGTCAAAAATGAAAAGTGTCACCATGAAAAATGTCAAAAATGACAAATTTCAAGATGGCAAATGTCAAAGATGTCAAATGACAAATGTCACAATGCTAAATGTCAAAAATCAAAAGTGTCACCATGAAAAAAGTCAAAAATGACAAATTTCAAGATGGCAAATATCAAAGATGTCAAATGACAAATGTCACAATGCTAAATGTCAAAAATGAAAAGTGTCACCATGAAAAATGTCAAAAATGACAAATTTCAAGATGGCAAATGTCCAAGATGTCAAATGACAAATGTCACAATGCTAAATTTCAAAAATGAGAAATTTCAAGATGGCAAATGTCAAAGATGTCAAATGACAAATGTCACAATGCTAAATGTCATAATTGAAAAGTGTCACCATGAAAAATGTCAAAAATGTCAAATTTCAAGATGGCAAATGTCAAAGATGTCAAATGACTAATGTCACAATGCTAAATGTCAAAAATGAAAAGTGTCACCATGAAAAATGTCAAAAATAACAAATTTCAAGATGGCAAATGTCAAAGATGTCAAATGACAAATGTCACAATGCTAAATGTCAAAAATGAAAAGTGTCACCATGAAAAATGTCAAAAATGACAAATTTCAAGATGGCAAATGTCAAAGATGTCAAATGACAAATGTCACAATGCTAAATGTCAAAAATAAAAAGTCTCACCATGAAAAATGTCAAAAATGACAAATTTCAAGATGGCAAATGTCAAAGATGTCAAATGACAAATATCATAATGCTAAATGTCAAAAATAATAAGTGTCACCATGAAAAATGTCAAAAATGACAAATTTCAAGATAGCAAATGTCAAAGATGTCAAATGACAAATGTCACAATGCTAAATGTCAAAAATGACAAATTTCAAGATGGTAAATGTCTAAGATGTCAAATGACAAATGTCACAATGCTAAATGTCAAAAATGAAAAGTGTCACCATGAAAAATGACAAAAATGACAAATTTCAAGATGGCAAATGTCCAAGATATTAAATGACAAATGTCACAATGCTAAATGTCAAAAATGAAAAGTGTCACCATGAAAAATGTCAAAAATAACAAATTTCAAGATGGCAAATGTCAAAGATGTCAAATGACAAATGTCACAATGCTAAATGTCAAAAATGAAAAGTGTCACCATGAAAAATGTCAAAAATGACAAATTTTAAGATGGCAAATGTCAAAGATGTCAAATGACAAATGTCACAATGCTAAATGTCAAAAATGACAAATTTCAAGATGGTAAATGTCTAAGATGTCAAATGACAAATGTCACAATGCTAAATGTCAAAAATGAAAAGTGTCACCATGAAAAATGACAAAAATGACAAATTTCAAGATGGCAAATGTCCAAGATATTAAATGACAAATGTCACAATGCTAAATGTCAAAAATGATAAGTGTCACCATGAAAAATGTCAAAAATGACAAATTTCAAGATGGCAAATGTCCAAGATGTCAAATGACAAATGTCACAATGCTAAATGTCAAAAATGACAAATGTCAAAGATGTCAAATGACAAATGTCACAATGCTAAATGTCAAAAATGAAAAGTGTCACCATGAAAAATGTCAAAAATGACAAATTTCAAGATGGCAAATGTCAAAGATGTCAAATGACAAATGTCACAATGCTAAATGTCAAAAATGAGAAGTGTCACCATGAAAAATGTCAAAAATAACAAATTTTAAGATGGCAAATTTCAAAGATGTCAAATGACAAATGTCACAATGCTAAATGTCAAGAATGAAAAGTGTCACCATGAAAAATGTCAAAAATGACAAATTTCAAGATGGCAAATGTCAAAACTGACAAATGTCACAATGCTAAATGTCAAAAATGATAAGTGTCACCACGAAAAATTTCAAAAATGACAAATTTCAAGATGGCAAATGTCCAAGATGTCAAATGACAAATGTCACAATGCTAAATGTCAAAAATGACAAATTTCAAGATGGCAAATGTCAAAGATGTCGAATATGACAAATGTCACTATGCTAAATGTCAAAAATGAAAAAAGTCACCATGAAAAATGTCAAAAATGACAAATTTGAAGATGGCAAATATCAAAGATGTCAAATGACAAATGTCACAATGCTTACTGTCAAAAATGACAAATTTCAAGATGGCAAATATCAAAGATGTCAAATGACAAATGTCACAATGCTTACTGTCAAAAATGACAAATTTCAAGATGGCAAATGTCAAAGATGTCAAATGACTTATGTCACAATGCTAAATGTCAAAAATAAAAAGTGTCACCATGAAAAATGTCAAAAATGACAAATTTCAAGATGGCAAATGTCAAAGATGTCAAATGACAAATGTCACAATGCTAAATGTCAAAAATGAAAAGTGTCACCATGAAAAATGTCAAAAATAACAAATTTCAAGATGGCAAATGTCAAAGATGTCAAATGACAAATGTCACAACGCTAAATGTCAAAAATAAAAAGTGTCACCATGAAAAAGTCAAAAATGACAAATTTCAAGATGGCAAATATCAAAGATGTCAAATGACAAATGTCACAATGCTAAATGTCAAAAATGAAAAGTGTCACCATGAAAAATGTCAAAAATAACAAATTTCAAGATGGCAAATGTCAAAGATGTCAAATGACAAATGTCACAATGCTAAATGTCAAAAATGAAAAGTGTCACCATGAAAAATGTCAAAAATGACAAATTTTAAGATGGCAAATGTCAAAACTGACAAATGTCACAATGCTAAATGTCAAAAATGATAAGTGTCACCATGAAAATCGTCAAAAATGACAAATTTCAAGATACCAAATGTCCAAGATGTCAAATGACAAATGTCACAATGCTAAATGTCAAAAATGAAAAGTGTCACCATGAAAAATGTCAAAAATAACAAATTTCAAGATGGCAAATGTCAAAGATGTCAAATGACAAATGTCACAATGCTAAATGTCAAAAATGAAAAGTGTCACCATGAAAAATGTCAAAAATGACAAATTTCAAGATGGCAAATGTCAAAGATGTCAAATGACAAATGTCACAATGCTAAATGTCAAAAATCAAAAGTGTCACCATGAAAAAAGTCAAAAATGACAAATTTCAAGATGGCAAATATCAAAGATGTCAAATGACAAATGTCACAATGCTAAATGTCAAAAATGAAAAGTGTCACCATGAAAAATGTCAAAAATGACAAATTTCAAGATGGCAAATGTCCAAGATGTCAAATGACAAATGTCACAATGCTAAATTTCAAAAATGAGAAATTTCAAGATGGCAAATGTCAAAGATGTCAAATGACAAATGTCACAATGCTAAATGTCATAATTGAAAAGTGTCACCATGAAAAATGTCAAAAATGTCAAATTTCAAGATGGCAAATGTCAAAGATGTCAAATGACAAATGTCACAATGCTAAATGTCAAAAATGAAAAGTGTCACCATGAAAAATGTCAAAAATAACAAATTTCAAGATGGCAAATGTCAAAGATGTCAAATGACAAATGTCACAATGCTAAATGTCAAAAATGAAAAGTGTCACCATGAAAAATGTCAAAAATGACAAATTTCAAGATGGCAAATGTCAAAGATGTCAAATGACAAATGTCACAATGCTAAATGTCAAAAATAAAAAGTCTCACCATGAAAAATGTCAAAAATGACAAATTTCAAGATGGCAAATGTCAAAGATGTCAAATGACAAATATCATAATGCTAAATGTCAAAAATAATAAGTGTCACCATGAAAAATGTCAAAAATGACAAATTTCAAGATAGCAAATGTCAAAGATGTCAAATGACAAATGTCACAATGCTAAATGTCAAAAATGACAAATTTCAAGATGGTAAATGTCTAAGATGTCAAATGACAAATGTCACAATGCTAAATGTCAAAAATGAAAAGTGTCACCATGAAAAATGACAAAAATGACAAATTTTAAGATGGCAAATGTCCAAGATATTAAATGACAAATGTCACAATGCTAAATGTCAAAAATGAAAAGTGTCACCATGAAAAATGTCAAAAATAACAAATTTCAAGATGGCAAATGTCAAAGATGTCAAATGACAAATGTCACAATGCTAAATGTCAAAAATGAAAAGTGTCACCATGAAAAATGTCAAAAATGACAAATTTTAAGATGGCAAATGTCAAAGATGTCAAATGACAAATGTCACAATGCTAAATGTCAAAAATCAAAAGTGTAACCATGAAAAAAGTCAAAAATGACAAATTTCAAGATGGCAAATATCAAAGATGTCAAATGACAAATGTCACAATGCTAAATGTCAAAAATGAAAAAGTGTCACCATGAAAAATGTCAAAAATGACAAATTTCAAGATGGCAAATGTCCAAGATGTCAAATGACAAATGTCACAATGCTAAATTTCAAAAATGAGAAATTTCAAGATGGCAAATGTCAAAGATGTCAAATGACAAATGTCACAATGCTAAATGTCATAATTGAAAAGTGTCACCATGAAAAATGTCCAAAATGTCAAATTTCAAGATGGCAAATGTCAAAGATGTCAAATGACAAATGTCACAATGCTAAATGTCAAAAATGAAAAGTGTCACCATAAAAAATGTCAAAAATAACAAATTTCAAGATGGCAAATGTCAAAGATGTCAAATGACAAATGTCACAATGCTAAATGTCAAAAATGAAAAGTGTCACCATGAAAAATGTCAAAAATGACAAATTTCAAGATGGCAAATGTCAAAGATGTCAAATGACAAATGTCACAATGCTAAATGTCAAAAATAAAAAGTCTCACCATGAAAAATGTCAAAAATGACAAATTTCAAGATGGCAAATGTCAAAGATGACAAATGTCACAATGCTAAATGTCAAAAATGAAAAGTGTCACCATGAAAAATGTCAAAAATGACAAATTTCAAGATGGCAAATGTCAAAACTGACAAATGTCACAATTCTAAATGTCAAAAATGATAAGTGTCACCATGAAAAATGTTAAAAATGACAAATTTCAAGATGGCAAATCTCCAAGATGTCAAATGACAAATGTCACAATGCTAAATGTCAAAAATGAAAAGTGTCACCATGAAAAATGTCAAAAATGACAAATTTCAAGATGGCAAATGTCAAAGATGTCAAATGACAAATGTCACAATGCTAAATGTCAAAAATAAAAAGTGTCAAAAATGACAAATTTCAAGATGGCAAATGTCTAAGATGTCAAATGACAAATGTCACAATGCTAAATGTCAAAAATGGAAAGTGTCACCATGAAAAATGTCAAAAATGGCAAATGTCAAAACTGACAAATGTCACAATGCTAAATGTCAAAAATGAAAAGTGTCACCATGAAAAATGTCAAAAATAACAAATTTCAAGATGGCAAATGTCAAAGATGTCAAATGACAAATGTCACAATGCTAAATGTCAAAAATGACAAATTTCAAGATGGCAGATGTCAAAGATGTCAAATGACAAATGTCACAATGCTAAATGTCAAAAATGAAAAGTGTCACCATGAAAAATGTCAAAAATGACAAATTTCAAGATGGCAAATGTCAAAGATGTCAAATGACAAATATCATAATGCTAAATGTCAAAAATGATAAGTGTCACCATGAAAAATGTCAAAAAAGACAAATTTCAAGATAGCAAATGTCAAAGATGTCAAATGACAAATGTCACAATGCTAAATGTCAAAAATGACAAATTTCAAGATGGTAAATGTCTAAGATGTCAAATGACAAATGTCACAATGCTAAATGTCAAAAATGAAAAGTGTCACCATGAAAAATGACAAAAATGACAAATTTCAAGATGGCAAATATCAAAGATGTCAAATGACAAATGTCACAATGCTAAATGTCAAAAATGAAAAGTGTCACCATGAAAAATGTCAAAAATAACAAATTTCAAGATGGCAAATGTCAAAGATGTCAAATGACAAATGTCACAATGCTAAATGTCAAAAATGAAAAGTGTCACCATGAAAAATGTCAAAAATGACAAATGTCACAATGCTAAATGTCAAAAATGAAAAGTGTCACCATGAAAAATGTCAAAAATGACAAATTTCAAGATGGCAAATGTCAAAGATGTCGAATAAGACAAATGTCACAATGCTAAATGTCAAAAATGAAAAGTGTCACCATGAAAAATGTCAAAAATGACAAATTTCAAGATGGCAAATGTCAAAGATGTCAAATGACAAATGTCACAATGCTAAATGTCAAAAATGAAAAGTGTCACCATGAAAAATGTCAAAAATGACAAATTTCAAGATGGCAAATATCAAAGATGTCAAATGCCAAATGTCACAATGCTAAATGTCAAAAATGACAAATTTCAAGATGGCAAATGACAAATGTCACAATGCTAAATGTCAAAAATGAAAAGTGTCATCATGAAAAATGTCAAAAATGACAAATTTCAAGATGGCAAATGTCAAAGATGTCAAATGACAAATGTCACAATGCTAAATGTCAAAAATAAAAAGTGTCACCATGAAAAATGTCAAAAATAACAAATTTCAAGATGGCAAATGTCAAAGATGTCAAATGACAAATGTCACAATGCTAAATGTCAAAAATGAAAAGTGTCACCATGAAAAATGTCAAAAATGACAAATTTCAAGATGGCAAATGTCAAAGATGTCAAATGACAAATGTCACAATGCTAAATGTCAAAAATGAAAAGTGTCACCATGAAAAATGTCAAAAATAACAAATTTCAAGATTGCAAATGTCAAAGATGTCGAATGACAAATGTCACAATGCTAAATGTCAAAAATGAAAAGTGTCACCATGCAAAATGTCAAAAATGACAAATTTCAAGATGGCAAATGTCAAAACTGACAAATGTCACAATGCTAAATGTCAAAAATGATAAGTGTCACCATGAAAAATGTCAAAAATGACAAATTTCAAGATGGCAAATGTCCAAAATGTCAAATGACAAATGTCACAATGCTAAATGTCAAAAATGACAAATGTCAAAGATGTCAAATGACAAATGTCACAATGCTAAATGTCAAAAATGAAAAGTGTCACCATGAAAAATGTCAAAAATGACAAATTTCAAGATGGCAAATGTCAAGGATGTCAAATGACAAATGTCACAATGCTAAATGTCAAAAATGAGAAGTGTCACCATAAAAAATGTCAAAAATAACAAATTTTAAGATAACAAATTTCAAAGATGTCAAATGACAAATGTCACAATGCTAAATGTCAAGAATGAAAAGTGTCACCATGAAAAATGTCAAAAATGACAAATTTCAAGATGGCAAATGTCAAAACTGACAAATGTCACAATGCTAAATGTCAAAAATGATAAGTGTCACCATGAAAAATTTCAAAAATGACAAATTTCAAGATGGCAAATGTCCAAGATGTCAAATGACAAATGTCACAATGCTAAATGTCAAAAATGACAAATTTCAAAATGGCAAATGTCAAAGATGTCGAATATGACAAATGTCACTATGCTAAATGTCAAAAATGAAAAAAGTCACCATGAAAAATGTCAAAAATGACAAATTTCAAGATGGCAAATATCAAAGATGTCAAATGACAAATGTCACAATGCTTACTGTCAAAAATGACAAATTTCAAGATGGCAAATATCAAAGATGTCAAATGACAAATGTCACAATGCTTACTGTCAAAAATGACAAATTTCAAGATGGCAAATGTCAAAGATGTCAAATGACAAATGTCACAATGCTAAATGTCAAAAATAAAAAGTGTCACCATGAAAAATGTCAAAAATGACAAATTTCAAGATGGCAAATGTCAAAGATGTCAAATGACAAATGTCACAATGCTAAATGTCAAAAATGAAAAGTGTCACCATGAAAAATGTCAAAAATAACAAATTTCAAGATGGCAAATGTCAAAGATGTCAAATGACAAATGTCACAACGCTAAATGTCAAAAATGAAAAGTGTCACCATGAAAAAAGTCAAAAATGACAAATTTCAAGATGGCAAATATCAAAGATGTCAAATGACAAATGTCACAATGCTAAATGTCAAAAATGAAAAGTGTCACCATGAAAAATGTCAAAAATAACAAATTTCAAGATGGCAAATGTCAAAGATGTCAAATGACAAATGTCACAATGCTAAATGTCAAAAATGAAAAGTGTCACCATGAAAAATGTCAAAAATGACAAATTTCAAGATGGCAAATGTCAAAACTGACAAATGTCACAATGCTAAATGTCAAAAATGATAAGTGTCACCATGAAAATCGTCAAAAATGACAAATTTCAAGATACCAAATGTCCAAGATGTCAAATGACAAATGTCACAATGCTAAATGTCAAAAATGAAAAGTGTCACCATGAAAAATGTCAAAAATAACAAATTTCAAGATGGCAAATGTCAAAGATGTCAAATGACAAATGTCACAATGCTAAATGTCAAAAATGAAAAGTGTCACCATGAAAAATGTCAAAAATGACAAATTTCAAGATGGCAAATGTCAAAGATGTCAAATGACAAATGTCACAATGCTAAATGTCAAAAATCAAAAGTGTCACCATGAAAAAAGTCAAAAATGACAAATTTCAAGATGGCAAATATCAAAGATGTCAAATGACAAATGTCACAATGCTAAATGTCAAAAATGAAAAGTGTCACCATGAAAAATGTCAAAAATGACAAATTTCAAGATGGCAAATGTCCAAGATGTCAAATGACAAATGTCACAATGCTAAATTTCAAAAATGAGAAATTTCAAGATGGCAAATGTCAAAGATGTCAAATGACAAATGTCACAATGCTAAATGTCATAATTGAAAAGTGTCACCATGGAAAATGTCAAAAATGTCAAATTTCAAGATGGCAAATGTCAAAGATGTCAAATGACAAATGTCACAATGCTAAATGTCAAAAATGAAAAGTGTCACCATGAAAAATGTTAAAAATAACAAATTTCAAGATGGAAAATGTCAAAGATGTCAAATGACAAATGTCACAATGCTAAATGTCAAAAATGAAAAGTGTCACCATGAAAAATGTCAAAAATGACAAATTTCAAGATTGCAAATGTCAAAGATGTCAAATGACAAATGTCACAATGCTAAATGTCAAAAATAAAAAGTCTCACCATGAAAAATGTCAAAAATGACAAATTTCAAGATGGCAAATGTCAAAGATGTCAAATGACAAATATCATAATGCTAAATGTCAAAAATAATAAGTGTCACCATGAAAAATGTCAAAAATGACAAATTTCAAGATAGCAAATGTCAAAGATGTCAAATGACAAATGTCACAATGCTAAATGTCAAAAATGACAAATTTCAAGATGGTAAATGTCTAAGATGTCAAATGACAAATGTCACAATGCTAAATGTCAAAAATGAAAAGTGTCACCATGAAAAATGACAAAAATGACAAATTTCAAGATGGCAAATGTCCAAGATATTAAATGACAAATGTCACAATGCTAAATGTCAGAAATGAAAAGTGTCACCATGAAAAATGTCAAAAATAACAAATTTCAAGATGGCAAATGTCAAAGATGTCAAATGACAAATGTCACAATGCTAAATGTCAAAAATGAAAAGTGTCACCATGAAAAATGTCAAAAATGACAAATTTCAAGATGGCAAATGTCAAAGATGTCAAATGACAAATGTCACAATGCTAAATGTCAAAAATCAAAAGTGTCACCATGAAAAAAGTCAAAAATGACAAATTTCAAGATGGCAAATATCAAAGATGTCAAATGACAAATGTCACAATGCTAAATGTCAAAAATGAAAAGTGTCACCATGAAAAATGTCAAAAATGACAAATTTCAAGATGGCAAATGTCCAAGATGTCAAATGACAAATGTCACAATGCTAAATTTCAAAAATGAGAAATTTCAAGATGGCAAATGTCAAAGATGTCAAATGACAAATGTCACAATGCTAAATGTCATAATTGAAAAGTGTCACCATGAAAAATGTCCAAAATGTCAAATTTCAAGATGGCAAATGTCAAAGATGTCAAATGACAAATGTCACAATGCTAAATGTCAAAAATGAAAAGTGTCACCATAAAATGTCAAAAATAACAAATTTCAAGATGGCAAATGTCAAAGATGTCAAATGACAAATGTAACAATGCTAAATGTCAAAAATGAAAAGTGTCACCATGAAAAATGTCAAAAATGACAAATTTCAAGATGGCAAATGTCAAAGATGTCAAATGACAAATGTCACAATGCTAAATGTCAAAAATAAAAAGTCTCACCATGAAAAATGTCAAAAATGACAAATTTCAAGATGGCAAATGTCAAAGATGACAAATGTCACAATGCTAAATGTCAAAAATGAAAAGTGTCACCATGAAAAATGTCAAAAATGACAAATTTCAAGATGGCAAATGTCAAAACTGACAAATGTCACAATTCTAAATGTCAAAAATGATAAGTGTCACCATAAAAAATGTTAAAAATGACAAATTTCAAGATGGCAAATGTCCAAGATGTCAAATGACAAATGTCACAATGCTAAATGTCAAAAATGAAAAGTGTCACCATGAAAAATGTCAAAAATGACAAATTTCAAAACGGCAAATGTCAAAGATGTCAAATGACAAATGTCACAATGCTAAATGTCAAAAATAAAAAGTGTCAAAAATGACAAATTTCAAGATGGCAAATGTCTAAGATGTCAAATGACAAATGTCACAATGCTAAATGTCAAAAATGGAAAGTGTCACCATGAAAAATGTCAAAAATGGCAAATGTCAAAACTGACAAATGTCACAATGCTAAATGTCAAAAATAAAAAGTGTCACCATGAAAAATGTCAAAAATGACAAATTTCAAGATAGCAAATGTCAAAGATGTCAAATGACAAATGTCACAATGCTAAATGTCAAAAATGACAAATTTCAAGATGGTAAATGTCTAAGATGTCAAATGACAAATGTCACAATGCTAAATGTCAAAAATGAAAAGTGTCACCATGAAAAATGACAAAAATGACAAATTTCAAGATGGCAAATGTCCAAGATATTAAATGACAAATGTCACAATGCTAAATGTCAAAAATGAAAAGTGTCACCATGAAAAATGTCAAAAATGACCAATTTCAAGATGGCAAATGTCAAAGATGTCAAATGACAAATGTCACAATGCTACAGGTCAAAAATGAAAAGTGTCAAAAATGACAAATTTCAAAATGGCAAATATCTAAGATGTCAAATGACAAATGTCACAATGCTAAATGTCAAAAATGAAAAGTGTCACCGTGAAAAATGTCAAAAATGACAAATTTCAAGATGGCAAATGTCAAAGATGTCAAATGACAAATGTCACAATGCTAAATGTCAAAAATGAAAAGTGTCACCATAAAAAATGTCAAAAATGACAAATTTTAAGATGGCAAATGTCAAAGATGTCAAATGACAAATGTCACAATGCTAAATGTCAAAAATGAAAAGTGTCACCATGAAAAATGTCAAAAATGATAAATTTCAAGATGGCAAATGTCAAAACTGACAAATGTCACAATGCTAAATGTCAAAAATGATAAGTGTCACCATGAAAAATGTCAAAAATGATAAATTTCAAGATGGCAAATGTCAAAACTGACAAATGTCACAATGCTAAATGTCAAAAATGATAAGTGTCACCATGAAATATGTCAAAAATGACAAATTTCAAGATGGCAAATATCAAAGATGTCAAATGACAAATGTCACAATGCTAAATGTCAAAAATGACAAATTTCAAAATGGCAAATGTCAAAGATGTCAAATGACAAATGTCACAATGCTAAATGTCAAAAATGAAAAGTGTCACCATGAAAAATGTCAAAAATGATAAATTTCAAGATAGCAAATGTCAAAACTGACAAATGTCACAATGCTAAATGTCAAAAATGATAAGTGTCACCATGAAAAATGTCAAAAATGACAAATTTCAAGATGGCAAATATCAAAGATGTCAAATGACAAATGTCACAATGCTAAATGTCAAAAATGACAAATTTCAAAATGGCAAATGTCAAAGATGTCAAATGACAAATGTCACAATGCTAAATGTCAAAAATGAAAAGTGTCACCATGAAAAATGTCAAAATTAACAAATTTCAAGATGGTAAATGTCAAAGATGTCAAATGACAAATGTCACAATGCTAAATGTCAAAAATGAAAAGTGTCACCATGAAAAATGTCAAAAATGACAAATTTCAAGATGGCAAATGTCAAAGATGTCAACTGACAAATGTCACAATGCTAAATGTCAAAAATGAAAAGTGTCACCATGAAAAATGTCAAAAATAACAAATTTCAAGATGGCAAATGTCAAAGATGTCAACTGATAAATGTCACAATGCTAAATGTCAAAAATCAAAAGTGTCACCATGAAAAATGTCAATAATGACAAATTTTAAGATGGCAAATGTCAAAGATGTCAAATGACAAATGTCACAATGCTAAATGTCAAAATGACAAATTTCAAGATGGCAAATGTCAAAGATGTCAAATGACAAATGTCACAATGCTAAATGTCAAAAATGAAAAGTGTCACCATGAAAAATGTCAAAAATGACAAATTTCAGGATGGCAAATGTCAAAGATGTCAACTGACAAATGTCACAATGCTAAATGTCAAAAATGAAAAGTGTCACCATGAAAAATGTCAAAAATAACAAATTTCAAGATGGCAAATGTCAAAGATGTCAAATGACAAATGTCAAAAATGAAAAGTGTCACCATGAAAAATGTTAAAAATGACAAATTTCAAGATGGCAAATATCAAAGATGTCAAATGACAAATGTCACAATGCTAAATGTCAAAAATGACAAATTTCAAAATGGCAAATGTCAAAGATGTCAAATGACAAATGTCACAATGCTAAATGTCAAAAATGAAAAATGTCACCATGAAAAATATCAAAAATAACAAATAACAAGATGGCAAATGTCAAAGATGTCAAATGACAAATGTCACAATGCTAAATGTCAAAAATGAAAAGTGTCACCATGAAAAATGTCAAAAATGACAAATTTCAAGATGGCAAATGTCAAAGATGTCAAGTGACAAATGTCACAATGCTAAATGTCAAAAATGAAAAGTGTCTTTATGAAAAATGTCAATAATGACAAATTTCAAGATGGCAAATGTCAAAGATGTCAAATGACAAATGTCACAATGCTAAATGTCAAAAATGAAAAGTGTCACCATGAAAAATGTCAAAAATGACAAATTTCAAGATGGCAAATGTCAAAGATGTCAAATGACAAATGTCACAATGCTAAATGTCTAAAAAAGGAGAAGTGTCACAATGAAAAATGTCAAAAATAACAAATTTCAAGATGGCAAATGTCAAAGATGTCAAATGACAAATGTCACAATGCTAAATGTCAAAAATGAAAAGTGTCACTATGAAAAATGTCAAAAATGACAAATTTTAAGATGGCAAATGTCAAAACTGACAAATGTCACAATGCTAAATGTCAAAAATGATAAGTGTCACCATGAAAAATGTCAAAAATGACAAATTTCAAGATGGCAAATGTCCAAGATGTCAAATGACAAATGTCACAATGCTAAATGTTAAAAATGACAAATTTCAAGATGGCAAATGTCAAAACTGACAAATTTCACAATGCTAAATGTCAAAAATGAAAAGTGTCACCATAAAAAATGTCAAAAATAACAAATTTCAAGATGGCAAATGTCAAAGATGTCAAATGACAAATGTCACAATGCTAAATGTCAAAAATGATAAGTGTCACCATGAAAAATGTCAAAAATGACAAATTTCAAGATGGCAAATGTCTAAGATGTCAAATGACAAATGCCACAATGCTAAATGTCAAAAATGAAAAGTGTAACAATGAAAAATGTTAAAAATGACAAATTTCAAGATGGCAAATGTCAAAGATGTCAAATGACAAATGTCACAATGCTAAATGTCAAAAATAAAAAGTGTCACCATGAAAAATGTCAAAAATAACAAATTTCAAGATGGCAAATGTCAAAGATGTCATATGACAAATGTCACAATGCTAAATGTCAAAAATGAAAAGTGTCCCCATGAAAAATGTCAATAATGACAAATTTCAAGATGGCAAATGTCAAAGATGTCAAATGACAAATGTCACAATGCTAAATGTCAAAAATGAAAAGTGTCACCATGAAAAATGTCAAAAATGACAAATTTCAAGATGGCAAATGTCAAAGATGTCAAATGACAAATGTCACAATGCTAAATGTCAAAAATGAAAAGTGTCACAATGAAAAATGTCAAAAATAACAAATTTCAAGATGGCAAATGTCAAAGATGTCAAATGACAAATGTCACAATGCTAAATGTCAAAAATGAAAAGTGTCACCATGAAAAATGTCAAAAATGACAAATTTCAAGATGGCAAATGTCAAAACTGACAAATGTCACAATGCTAAATGTCAAAAATGATAAGTGTCACCATAAAAAATGTCAAAAATGACAAACTTCAAGATGGCAAATGTCAAAGATGTCAAATGACAAATGTCACAATGCTAAATGTCAAAAATGAAAAGTGTCACCATGAAAAATGTCAAAAATAACAAATTTCAAGTTGGCAAATGTCAAAGATGTCAAATGACAAATGTCACAATGCTAAATGTCAAAAATGAAAATTGTCACCATGAAAAATGTCAAAAATGACAAATTTCAAGATAACAAATGTCAAAACTGACAAATGTCACAATGCTAAATGTCAAAAATGATAAGTGTCACCATGAAAAATGTCAAAATTAACAAATTTCAAGATGGTAAATGTCAAAGATGTCAAATGACAAATGTCACAATGCTAAATGTCAAAAATGAAAAGTGTCACCATGAAAAATGTCAAAAATGACAAATTTCAAGATGGCAAATGTCAAAGATGTCAACTGACAAATGTCACAATGCTAAATGTCAAAAATGAAAAGTGTCACCATGAAAAATGTCAAAAATAACAAATTTCAAGATGGCAAATGTCAAAGATGTCAACTGACAAATGTCACAATGCTAAATGTCAAAAATCAAAAGTGTCACCATGAAAAATGTCAATAATGACAAATTTTAAGATGGCAAATGTCAAAGATGTCAAATGACAAATGTCACAATGCTAAATGTCAAAATGACAAATTTCAAGATGGCAAATGTCAAAGATGTCAAATGACAAATGTCACAATGCTAAATGTCAAAAATGAAAAGTGTCACCATGAAAAATGTCAAAAATGACAAATTTCAGGATGGCAAATGTCAAAGATGTCAACTGACAAATGTCACAATGCTAAATGTCAAAAATGAAAAGTGTCACCATGAAAAATGTCAAAAATAACAAATTTCAAGATGGCAAATGTCAAAGATGTCAAATGACAAATGTCAAAAATGAAAAGTGTCACCATGAAAAATGTTAAAAATGACAAATTTCAAGATGGCAAATATCAAAGATGTCAAATGACAAATGTCACAATGCTAAATGTCAAAAATGACAAATTTCAAAATGGCAAATGTCAAAGATGTCAAATGACAAATATCACAATGCTAAATGTCAAAAATGAAAAATGTCACCATGAAAAATGTCAAAAATAACAAATAACAAGATGGCAAATGTCAAAGATGTCAAATGACAAATGTCACAATGCTAAATGTCAAAAATGAAAAGTGTCACCATGAAAAATGTCAAAAATGACAAATTTCAAGATGGCAAATGTCAAAGATGTCAAGTGACAAATGTCACAATGCTTAATGTCAAAAATGAAAAGTGTCCCCATGAAAAATGTCAATAATGACAAATTTCAAGATGGCAAATGTCAAAGATGTCAAATGACAAATGTCACAATGCTAAATGTCAAAAATGAAAAGTGTCACCATGAAAAATGTCAAAAATGACAAATTTCAAGATGGCAAATGTCAAAGATGTCAAATGTCACAATGCTAAATGTCTAAAAAAGGAAAAGTGTCACAATGAAAAATGTCAAAAATAACAAATTTCAAGATGGCAAATGTCAAAGATGTCAAATGACAAATGTCACAATGCTAAATGTCAAAAATGAAAAGTGTCACTATGAAAAATGTCAAAAATGACAAATTTCAAGATGGCAAATGTCAAAACTGACAAATGTCACAATGCTAAATGTCAAAAATGATAAGTGTCACCATGAAAAATGTCAAAAATGACAAATTTCAAGATGGCAAATGTCCAAGATGTCAAATGACAAATGTCACAATGCTAAATGTTAAAAATGACAAATTTCAAGATGGCAAATGTCAAAACTGACAAATGTCACAATGCTAAATGTCAAAAATGAAAAGTGTCACCATGAAAAATGTCAAAAATAACAAATTTCAAGATGGCAAATGTCAAAGATGTCAAATGACAAATGTCACAATGCTAAATGTCAAAAATGAAAAGTGTCACCATGAAAAATGTCAAAAATGACAAATTTCAAGATGGCAAATGTCCAAGATGTCAAATGACAAATGTCACAATGCTAAATGTCAAAAATGATAAGTGTCACCATGAAAAATGTCAAAAATGACAAATTTCAAGATGGCAAATGTCTAAGATGTCAAATGACAAATGTCACAATGCTAAATGTCAAAAATAAAAAGTGTAACAATGAAAAATGTTAAAAATGACAAATTTCAAGATGGCAAATGTCAAAAATAAAAAGTGTCACCATGAAAAATGTCAAAAATAACAAATTTCAAGATGGCAAATGTCAAAGATGTCAAATGACAAATGTCACAATGCTAAATGTCAAAAATGAAAAGTGACCCCATGAAAAATGTCAATAATGACAAATTTCAAGATGGCAAATGTCAAAGATGTCAAATGACAAATGTCACAATGCTAAATGTCAAAAATGAAAAGTGTCACCATGAAAAATGTCAAAAATGACAAATTTCAAGATGGCAAATGTCAAAGATGTCAAATGACAAATGTCACAATGCTAAATGTCAAAAATGAAAAGTGTCACAATGAAAAATGTCAAAAATAACCAATTTCAAGATGGCAAATGTCAAAGATGTCAAATGACAAATGTCACAATGCTAAATGTCAGAAATGAAAAGTGTCACCATGAAAAATGTCAAAAATGACAAATTTCAAGATGGCAAATGTCAAAACTGACAAATGTCACAATGCTAAATGTCAAAAATGAAAAGTGTCACCATGAAAAATGTCAAAAATAACAAATTTTAAGATGGCAAATGTCAAAGATGTCAAATGACAAATGTCACAATGCTAAATGTCAAAAATGAAAAGTGTCACCATGAAAAATGTCAAAAATGACAAATTTCAAGATGGCAAATGTCAAAGATGTCAAATGACAAATGTCACAATGCTAAATGTCAAAAATCAAAAGTGTCACCATGAAAAAAGTCAAAAATGACAAATTTCAAGATGGCAAATATCAAAGATGTCAAATGACAAATGTCACAATGCTAAATGTCAAAAATGAAAAGTGTCACCATGAAAAGTGTCAAAAATGACAAATTTCAAGATGGCAAATGTCCAAGATGTCAAATGACAAATGTCACAATGCTAAATTTCAAAAATGAGAAATTTCAAGATGGCAAATGTCAAAGATGTCAAATGACAAATGTCACAATGCTAAATGTCATAATTGAAAAGTGTCACCATGAAAAATGTCAAAAATGTCAAATTTCAAGATGGCAAATGTCAAAGATGTCAAATGACAAATGTCACAATGCTAAATGTCAAAAATGAAAAGTGTCACCATGAAAAATGTCAAAAATAACAAATTTCAAGATGGCAAATGTCAAAGATGTCAAATGACAAATGTCACAATGCTAAATGTCAAAAATGAAAAGTGTCACCATGAAAAATGTCAAAAATGACAAATTTCAAGATGGCAAATGTCAAAGATGTCAAATGACAAATGTCACAATGCTAAATGTCAAAAATAAAAAGTCTCACCATGAAAAATGTCAAAAATGACAAATTTCAAGATGGCAAATGTCAAAGATGACAAATGTCACAATGCTAAATGTCAAAAATGAAAAGTGTCACCATGAAAAATGTCAAAAATGACAAATTTCAAGATGGCAAATGTCAAAACTGACAAATGTCACAATTCTAAATGTCAAAAATGATAAGTGTCACCATGAAAAATGTTAAAAATGACAAATTTCAAGATGACAAATGTCCAAGATGTCAAATGACAAATGTCACAATGCTAAATGTCAAAAATGAAAAGTGTCACCATGAAAAATGTCAAAAATGACAAATTTCAAGATGGCAAATGTCAAAGATGTCAAATGACAAATGTCACAATGCTAAATGTCAAAAATAAAAAGTGTCAAAAATGACAAATTTCAAGATGGCAAATGTCTAAGATGTCAAATGACAAATGTCACAATGCTAAATGTCAAAAATGGAAAGTGTCACCATGAAAAATGTCAAAAATGGCAAATGTCAAAACTGACAAATGTCACAATGCTAAATGTCAAAAATGAAAAGTGTCACCATGAAAAATGTCAAAAATAACAAATTTCAAGATGGCAAATGTCAAAGATGTCAAATGACAAATGTCACAATGCTAAATGTCAAAAATGACAAATTTCAAGATGGCAAATGTCAAAGATGTCAAATGACAAATGTCACAATGCTAAATGTCAAAAATGAAAAGTGTCACCATGAAAAATGTCAAAAATGACAAATTTCAAGATGGCAAATGTCAAAGATGTCAAATGACAAATATCATAATGCTAAATGTCAAAAATGATAAGTGTCACCATGAAAAATGTCAAAAATGACAAATTTCAAGATAGCAAATGTCAAAGATGTCAAATGACAAATGTCACAATGCTAAATGTCAAAAATGACAAATTTCAAGATGGTAAATGTCTAAGATGTCAAATGACAAATGTCACAATGCTAAATGTCAAAAATGAAAAGTGTCACCATGAAAAATGACAAAAATGACAAATTTCAAGATGGCAAATTTCCAAGATATTAAATGACAAATGTCACAATGCTAAATGTCAAAAATGAAAAGTGTCACCATGAAAAATGTCAAAAATGACAAAATTCAAGATGGCAAATGTCAAAGATGTCAAATGACAAATGTCACAATGCTAAAGGTCAAAAATGAAAAGTTTCAAAAATGACAAATTTCAAAATGGCAAATATCTAAGATGTCAAATGACAAATGTCACAATGCTAAATGTCAAAAATGAAAAGTGTCACCGTGAAAAATGTCAAAAATGACAAATTTCAAGATGGAAAATGTCAAAGATGTCAAATGACAAATGTCACAATGCTAAATGTCAAAAATGAAAAGTGTCACCATAAAAAATGTCAAAAATGACAAATTTTAAGATGGCAAATGTCAAAGATGTCAAATGACAAATGTCACAATGCTAAATGTCAAAAATGAAAAGTGTCCTCATGAAAAATGTCAATAATGACAAATTTCAAGATGGCAAATGTCAAAGAAGTCAAATGACAAATGTCACAATGCTAAATGTCAAAAATGAAAAGTGTCACCATGAAAAATGTCAAAAATGATAAATTTCAAGATGGCAAATGTCAAAACTGACAAATGTCACAATGCTAAATGTCAAAAATGATAAGTGTCACCATGAAAAATGTCAAAAATGACAAATTTCAAGATAGCAAATGTCCAAGATGTCAAATGACAAATGTCACAATGCTAAATGTCAAAATGACAAATTTCAAGATGGCAAATGTCAAAGATGTCAAATGACAAATGTCACAATGCTAGATGTCAAAAATGAAAAGTGTCACCATGAAAAATGTCAAAAATGACAAATTTCAAGATGGCAAATGTCAAAGATGTCAACTGACAAATGTCACAATGCTAAATGTCAAAAATGAAAAGTGTCACCATGAAAAATGTCAAAATTAACAAATTTCAAGATGGCAAATGTCAAAGATGTCAAATGACAAATGTCACAATGCTAAATGTCAAAAATAAAAAGTGTCACCATGAAAAATGTCAAAAATGACAAATTTCAAGATGGCAAATATCAAAGATGTCAAATGGCAAATGTCACAATGCTAAATGTCAAAAATGACAAATTTCAAAATGGCAAATGTCAAAGATGTCAAATGACAAATGTCACAATGCTAAATGTCAAAAATGAAAAGTGTCACCATGAAAAATGTCAAAATTAACAAATTTCAAGATGGTAAATGTCAAAGATGTCAAATGACAAATGTCACAATGCTAAATGTCAAAAATGAAAAGTGTCACCATGAAAAATGTCAAAAATGACAAATTTCAAGATGGCAAATGTCAAAGATGTCAACTGACAAATGTCACAATGCTAAATGTCAAAAATGAAATGTGTCACCATGAAAAATGTCAAAAATAACAAATTTCAAGATGGCAAATGTCAAAGATGTCAACTGACAAATGTCACAATGCTAAATGTCAAAAATCAAAAGTGTCACCATGAAAAATGTCAATAATGACAAATTTTAAGATGGCAAATGTCAAAGATGTCAAATGACAAATGTCACAATGCTAAATGTCAAAATGACAAATTTCAAGATGGCAAATGTCAAAGATGTCAAATGACAAATGTCACAATGCTAAATGTCAAAAATGAAAAGTGTCACCATGAAAAATGTCAAAAATGACAAATTTCAAGATGGCAAATGTCAAAGATGTCAACTGACAAATGTCACAATGCTAAATGTCAAAAATGAAAAGTGTCACCATGAAAAATGTCAAAAATAACAAATTTCAAGATGGCAAATGTCAAAGATGTCAAATGACAAATGTCAAAAATGAAAAGTGTCACCATGAAAAATGTCAAAAATGACAAATTTCAAGATGGCAAATATCAAAGATGTCAAATGACAAATGTCACAATGCTAAATGTCAAAAATGACAAATTTCAAAATGGCAAATGTCAAAGATGTCAAATGACAAATGTCACAATGCTAAATGTCAAAAATGAAAAATGTCACCATGAAAAATGTCAAAAATAACAAATAACAAGATGGCAAATGTCAAAGATGTCAAATGACAAATGTCACAATGCTAAATGTCAAAAATGAAAAGTGTCACCATGAAAAATGTCAAAAATGACAAATTTCAAGATGGCAAATGTCAAAGATGTCAAGTGACAAATGTCACAATGCTAAATGTCAAAAATGAAAAGTGTCCCCATGAAAAATGTCAATAATGACAAATTTCAAGATGGCAAATGTCAAAGATGTCAAATGACAAATGTCACAATGCTAAATGTCAAAAATGAAAAGTGTCACCATGAAAAATGTCAAAAATGACAAATTTCAAGATGGCAAATGTCAAAGATGTCAAATGACAAATGTCACAATGCTAAATGTCTAAAAAAGGAAAAGTGTCACAATGAAAAATGTCAAAAATAACAAATTTCAAGATGGCAAATGTCAAAGATGTCAAATGACAAATGTCACAATGCTAAATGTCAAAAATGAAAAGTGTCACTATGAAAAATGTCAAAAATGACAAATTTCAAGATGGCAAATGTCAAAACTGACAAATGTCACAATGCTAAATGTCAAAAATGATAAGTGTCACCATAAAAAATGTCAAAAATGACAAATTTTAAGATGGCAAATGTCAAAGATGTCAAATGACAAATGTCACAATGCTAAATGTCAAAAATGAAAAGTGTCCTCATGAAAAATGTCAATAATGACTAATTTCAAGATGGCAAATGTCAAAGATGTCAAATGACAAATGTCACAATGCTAAATGTCAAAAATGAAAAGTGTCACCATGAAAAATGTCAAAAATGATATATTTCAAGATGGCAAATGTCAAAACTGACAAATGTCACAATGCTAAATGTCAAAAATAATAAGTGTCACCATGAAAAATGTCAAAAATGACAAATTTCAAGATAGCAAATGTCCAAGATGTCAAATGACAAATGTCACAATGCTAAATGTCAAAATGACAAATTTCAAGATGGCAAATGTCAAAGATGTCAAATGACAAATGTCACAATGCTAGATGTCAAAAATGAAAAGTGTCACCATGAAAAATGTCAAAAATGACAAATTTCAAGATGGCAAATGTCAAAGATGTCAACTGACAAATGTCACAATGCTAAATGTCAAAAATAAAAAGTGTCACCATGAAAAATGTCAAAAATAACAAATTTCAAGATGGCAAATGTCAAAGATGTCAAATGACAAATGTCACAATGCTAAATGTCAAAAATAAAAAGTGTCACCATGAAAAATGTCAAAAATGACAAATTTCAAGATGGCAAATATCAAAGATGTCAAATGACAAATGTCACAATGCTAAATGTCAAAAATGACAAATTTCAAAATGGCAAATGTCAAAGATGTCAAATGACAAATGTCACAATGCTAAATGTCAAAAATGAAAAGTGTCACCATGAAAAATGTCAAAATTAACAAATTTCAAGATGGTAAATGTCAAAGATGTCAAATGACAAATGTCACAATGCTAAATGTCAAAAATGAAAAGTGTCACCATGAAAAATGTCAAAAATGACAAATTTCAAGATGACAAATGTCAAAGATGTCAACTGACAAATGTCACAATGCTAAATGTCAAAAATGAAAAGTGTCACCATGAAAAATGTCAAAAATAACAAATTTCAAGATGGCAAATGTCAAAGATGTCAACTGACAAATGTCACAATGCTAAATGTCAAAAATCAAAAGTGTCACCATGAAAAATGTCAATAATGACAAATTTTAAGATGGCAAATGTCAAAGATGTCAAATGACAAATGTCACAATGCTAAATGTCAAAATGACAAATTTCAAGATGGCAAATGTCAAAGATGTCAAATGACAAATGTCACAATGCTAAATGTCAAAAATGAAAAGTGTCACCATGAAAAATGTCAAAAATGACAAATTTCAAAATGGCAAATGTCAAAGATGTCAACTGACAAATGTCACAATGCTAAATGTCAAAAATGAAAAGTGTCACCATGAAAAATGTCAAAAATAACAAATTTCAAGATGGCAAATGTCAAAGATGTCAAATGACAAATGTCAAAAATGAAAAGTGTCACCATGAAAAATGTCAAAAATGACAAATTTCAAGATGGCAAATATCAAAGATGTCAAATGACAAATGTCACAATGCTAAATGTCAAAAATGACAAATTTCAAAATGGCAAATGTCAAAGATGTCAAATGACAAATGTCACAATGCTAAATGTCAAAAATGAAAAATGTCACCATGAAAAATGTCAAAAATAACAAATAACAAGATGGCAAATGTCAAAGATGTCAAATGACAAATGTCACAATGCTAAATGTCAAAAATGAAAAGTGTCACCATGAAAAATGTCAAAAATGACAAATTTCAAGATGGCAAATGTCAAAGATGTCAAGTGACAAATGTCACAATGCTAAATGTCAAAATGACAAATTTCAAGATGGCAAATGTCAAAGATGTCAAATGACAAATGTCACAATGCTAAATGTCAAAAATGAAAAGTGTCACCATGAAAAATGTCAAAAATGACAAATTTCAAGATGGCAAATGTCAAAGATGTCAACTGACAAATGTCACAATGCTAAATGTCAAAAATGAAATGTGTCACCATGAAAAATGTCAAAAATAACAAATTTCAAGATGGCAAATGTCAAAGATGTCAAATGACAAATGTCAAAAATGAAAAGTGTCACCATGAAAAATGTCAAAAATGACAAATTTCAAAATGGCAAATGTCAAAGATGTCAAATGACAAATGTCACAATGCTAAATGTCTAAAAAAGGAAAAGTGTCACAATGAAAAATGTCAAAAATAACAAATTTCAAGATGGCAAATGTCAAAGATGTCAAATGACAAATGTCACAATGCTAAATGTCAAAAATGAAAAGTGTCACTATGAAAAATGTCAAAAATGACAAATTTCAAGATGGCAAATGTCAAAACTGACAAATGTCACAATGCTAAATGTCAAAAATGATAAGTGTCACCATGAAAAATGTCAAAAATGACAAATTTCAAGATGGCAAATGTCCAAGATGTCAAATGACAAATGTCACAATGCTAAATGTTAAAAATGACAAATTTCAAGATGCCAAATGTCAAAGATGTCAAATGACAAATGTCACAATGCTAAATGTCAAAAATGAAAAGTGTCACCATGAAAAATGTCAAAAATGACAAATTTCAAGATGGCAAATGTCAAAGATGTCAAATGACAAATGTCACAATGCTAAATGTAAAAAATGAAAAGTGTCACCATGAAAAATATCAAAAATGACAAATTTCAAGATGGCAAATGTCAAAACTGACAAATGTCACAATGCTAAATGTCAAAAATGATAAGTGTCACCATGAAAAATGTCAAAAATGACAAATTTCAAGATGGCAAATGTCTAAGATGTCAAATGACAAATGTCACAATGCTAAATGTCAAAAATGAAAAGTGTAACCATGAAAAATGTTAAAAATGACAAATTTCAAGATGGCAAATGTCAAAGATGTCAAATGACAAATGTCACAATGCTAAATGTCAAAAATAAAAAGTGTCACCATGAAAAATGTCAAAAATAACAAATTTCAAGATGGCAAATGTCAAAGAAGTCAAATGACAAATGTCACTATGCTAAATGTCAAAAATGAAAAGTGTCCCCATGAAAAATGTCAATAATGACAAATTTCAAGATGGCAAATGTCAAAGATGTCAAATGACAAATGTCACAATGCTAAATGTCAAAAATGAAAAGTGTCACCATGAAAAATGTCAAAAATGACAAATTTCAAGATGGCAAATGTCAAAGATGTCAAATGACAAATGTCACAATGCTAAATGTCAAAAATAAAAAGTGTCACAATGAAAAATGTCAAAAATAACAAATTTCAAGATGGCAAATGTCAAAGATGTCAAATGACAAATGTCACAATGCTAAATGTCAAAAATGAAAAGTGTCACCATGAAAAATGTCAAAAATGACAAATTTCAAGATGGCAAATGTCAAAGATGTCAAATGACAAATGTCACAATGCTAAATGTCAAAAATGAAAAGTGTCACCATGAAAAATGTCAAAAATGATATATTTCAAGATGGCAAATGTCAAAACTGACAAATGTCACAATGCTAAATGTCAAAAATGATAAGTGTCACCATGAAAAATGTCAAAAATGACAAATTTCAAGATAGCAAATGTCCAAGATGTCAAATGACAAATGTCACAATGCTAAATGTCAAAATGACAAATTTCAAGATGGCAAATGTCAAAGATGTCAAATGACAAATGTCACAATGCTAGATGTCAAAAATGAAAAGTGTCACCATGATAAATGTCAAAAATGACAAATTTCAAGATGGCAAATGTCAAAGATGTCAACTGACAAATGTCACAATGCTAAATGTCAAAAATGAAAAGTGTCACCATGAAAAATGTCAAAAATAACAAATTTCAAGATGGCAAATGTCAAAGATGTCAAATGACAAATGTCACAATGCTAAATGTCAAAAATAAAAAGTGTCACCATGAAAAATGTCAAAAATGACAAATTTCAAGATGGCAAATATCAAAGATGTCAAATGACAAATGTCACCATGAAAAATGTCAAAAATGACAAATTTCAAGATGGCAAATGTCAAAGATGTCAAATGACAAATGTCACAATGCTAAATGTCAAAAATGAAAAGTGTCACCATGAAAAATGTCAAAAATGATATATTTCAAGATGGCAAATGTCAAAACTGACAAATGTCACAATGCTAAATGTCAAAAATGATAAGTGTCACCATGAAAAATGTCAAAAATGACAAATTTCAAGATAGCAAATGTCCAAGATGTCAAATGACAAATGTCACAATGCTAAATGTCAAAATGACAAATTTCAAGATGGCAAATGTCAAAGATGTCAAATGACAAATGTCACAATGCTAGATGTCAAAAATGAAAAGTGTCACCATGAAAAATGTCAAAAATGACAAATTTCAAGATGGCAAATGTCAAAGATGTCAACTGACAAATGTCACAATGCTAAATGTCAAAAATGAAAAGTGTCACCATGAAAAATGTCAAAAATAACAAATTTCAAGATGGCAAATGTCAAAGATGTCAAATGACAAATGTCACAATGCTAAATGTCAAAAATAAAAAGTGTCACCATGAAAAATGTCAAAAATGACAAATTTCAAGATGGCAAATATCAAAGATGTCAAATGACAAATGTCACAATGCTAAATGTCAAAAATGACAAATTTCAAAATAGCAAATGTCAAAGATGTCAAATGACAAATGTCACAATGCTAAATGTCAAAAATGAAAAGTGTCACCATGAAAAATGTCAAAATTAACAAATTTCAAGATGGTAAATGTCAAAGATGTCAAATGACAAATGTCACAATGCTAAATGTCAAAAATGAAAAGTGTCACCATGAAAAATGTCAAAAATGACAAATTTCAAGATGACAAATGTCAAAGATGTCAACTGACAAATGTCACAATGCTAAATGTCAAAAATGAAAAGTGTCACCATGAAAAATGTCAAAAATAACAAATTTCAAGATGGCAAATGTCAAAGATGTCAACTGACAAATGTCACAATGCTAAATGTCAAAAATCAAAAGTGTCACCATGAAAAATGTCAATAATGACAAATTTTAAGATGGCAAATGTCAAAGATGTCAAATGACAAATGTCACAATGCTAAATGTCAAAATGACAAATTTCAAGATGGCAAATGTCAAAGATGTCAAATGACAAATGTCACAATGCTAAATGTCAAAAATGAAAAGTGTCACCATGAAAAATGTCAAAAATGACAAATTTCAAGATGGCAAATGTCAAAGATGTCAACTGACAAATGTCACAATGCTAAATGTCAAAAATGAAAAGTGTCACCATGAAAAATGTCAAAAATAACAAATTTCAAGATGGCAAATGTCAAAGATGTCAAATGACAAATGTCAAAAATGAAAAGTGTCACCATGAAAAATGTCAAAAATGACAAATTTCAAGATGGCAAATATCAAAGATGTCAAATGACAAATGTCACAATGCTAAATGTAAAAAATGACAAATTTCAAAATGGCAAATGTCAAAGATGTCAAATGACAAATGTCACAATGCTAAATGTCAAAAATGAAAAATGTCACCATGAAAAATGTCAAAAATAACAAATAACAAGATGGCAAATGTCAAAGATGTCAAATGACAAATGTCACAATGCTAAATGTCAAAAATGAAAAGTGTCACCATGAAAAATGTCAAAAATGACAAATTTCAAGATGGCAAATGTCAAAGATGTCAAGTGACAAATGTCACAATGCTAAATGTCAAAATGACAAATTTCAAGATGGCAAATGTCAAAGATGTCAAATGACAAATGTCACAATGCTAAATGTCAAAAATGAAAAGTGTCACCATGAAAAATGTCAAAAATGACAAATTTCAAGATGGCAAATGTCAAAGATGTCAACTGACAAATGTCACAATGCTAAATGTCAAAAATGAAATGTGTCACCATGAAAAATGTCAAAAATAACAAATTTCAAGATGGCAAATGTCAAAGATGTCAAATGACAAATGTCAAAAATGAAAAGTGTCACCATGAAAAATGTCAAAAATGACAAATTTCAAGATGGCAAATGTCAAAGATGTCAAATGACAAATGTCACAATGCTAAATGTCTAAAAAAGGAAAAGTGTCACAATGAAAAATGTCAAAAATAACAAATTTCAAGATGGCAAATGTCAAAGATGTCAAATGACAAATGTCACAATGCTAAATGTCAAAAATGAAAAGTGTCACTATGAAAAATGTCAAAAATGACAAATTTCAAGATGGCAAATGTCAAAACTGACAAATGTCACAATGCTAAATGTCAAAAATGATAAGTGTCACCATGAAAAATGTCAAAAATGACAAATTTCAAGATGGCAAATGTCCAAGATGTCAAATGACAAATGTCACAATGCTAAATGTTAAAAATGACAAATTTCAAGATGCCAAATGTCAAAGATGTCAAATGACAAATGTCACAATGCTAAATGTCAAAAATGAAAAGTGTCACCATGAAAAATGTCAAAAATGACAAATTTCAAGATGGCAAATGTCAAAGATGTCAAATGACAAATGTCACAATGCTAAATGTAAAAAATGAAAAGTGTCACCATGAAAAATATCAAAAATGACAAATTTCAAGATGGCAAATGTCAAAACTGACAAATGTCACAATGCTAAATGTCAAAAATGATAAGTGTCACCATGAAAAATGTCAAAAATGACAAATTTCAAGATGGCAAATGTCTAAGATGTCAAATGACAAATGTCACAATGCTAAATGTCAAAAATGAAAAGTGTAACCATGAAAAATGTTAAAAATGACAAATTTCAAGATGGCAAATGTCAAAGATGTCAAATGACAAATGTCACAATGCTAAATGTCAAAAATAAAAAGTGTCACCATGAAAAATGTCAAAAATAACAAATTGTAAGATGGCAAATGTCAAAGATGTCAAATGACAAATGTCACTATGCTAAATGTCAAAAATGAAAAGTGTCCCCATGAAAAATGTCAATAATGACAAATTTCAAGATGGCAAATGTCAAAGATGTCAAATGACAAATGTCACAATGCTAAATGTCAAAAATAAAAAGTGTCACAATGAAAAATGTCAAAAATAACAAATTTCAAGATGGCAAATGTCAAAGATGTCAAATGACAAATGTCACAATGCTAAATGTCAAAAATGAAAAGTGTCACCATGAAAAATGTCAAAAATGACAAATTTCAAGATGGCAAATGTCAAAACTGACAAATGTCACAATGCTAAATGTCAAAAATGATAAGTGTCACCATAAAAAATGTCAAAAATGACAAATTTCAAGATGGCAAATGTCCAAGATGTCAAATGACAAATGTCACAATGCTAAATGTCAAAAATGACAAATTTCAAGATGGCAAATGTCAAAGATGTCAAATGACAAATGTCACAATGCCAAATGTCAAAAATGAAAAGTGTCACCATGAAAAATGTCAAAAATGACAAATTTCAAGATGGCAAATGTCTAAGATGTCAAATGACAAATGTCACAATGCTAAATGTCAAAAATAAAAAGTGTCACCATGAAAAATGTCAAAAATGACAAATTTCAAGATGGCAAATGTCAAAACTGACAAATGTCACAATGCTAAATGTCAAAAATGATAAGTGTCACCATGAAAAATGTCAAAAATGACAAATTTCAAGATGGCAAATGTCCAAGATGTCAAATGACAAATGTCACAATGCTAAATGTCAAAAATAAAAAGTGTCATCATGAAAAATGTCAAAAATGACAAATTTCAAGATGGCAAATGTCAAAGATGTCAAAGATGTCAAATGACAAATGTCACAATGCTAAATGTCAAAAATGAAAAGTGTCACCATGAAAAATGTCAAAAATGACAAATTTCAAGATGGCAAATGTCAAAGATGTCAACTGACAAATGTCACAATGCTAAATGTCAAAAATGAAAAGTGTCCCCATGAAAAATGTCAATAATGACAAATTTCAAGATGGCAAATGTCAAAGATGTCAAATGACAAATGTCACAATGCTAAATGTCAAAAATGAAAAGTGTCACCATGAAAAATGTCAAAAATGACAAATTTCAAGATGGCAAATGTCAAAGATGTCAAATGTCACAATGCTAAATGTCTAAAAAAGGAAAAGTGTCACAATGAAAAATGTCAAAAATAACAAATTTCAAGATGGCAAATGT
This sequence comes from Altica lythri, assembly GCA_964028335.1. Classification (NCBI taxonomy): domain Eukaryota; kingdom Metazoa; phylum Arthropoda; class Insecta; order Coleoptera; family Chrysomelidae; genus Altica; species Altica lythri. The sequence continues at coordinate 42,744,320 of OZ034800.1, read as the reverse complement.
CAAAGATGTCAAATGACAAATGTCACAATGCTAAATGTCAAAAATGAAAAGTGTCACTATGAAAAATGTCAAAAATGACAAATTTCAAGATGGCAAATGTCAAAACTGACAAATGTCACAATGCTAAATGTCAAAAATGATAAGTGTCACCATGAAAAATGTCAAAAATGACAAATTTCAAGATGGCAAATGTCCAAGATGTCAAATGACAAATGTCACAATGCTAAATGTTAAAAATGACAAATTTCAAGATGGCAAATGTCAAAACTGACAAATGTCACAATGCTAAATGTCAAAAATGAAAAGTGTCACCATGAAAAATGTCAAAAATAACAAATTTCAAGATGGCAAATGTCAAAGATGTCAAATGACAAATGTCACAATGCTAAATGTCAAAAATGAAAAGTGTCACCATGAAAAATGTCAAAAATGACAAATTTCAAGATGGCAAATGTCCAAGATGTCAAATGACAAATGTCACAATGCTAAATGTCAAAAATGATAAGTGTCACCATGAAAAATGTCAAAAATGACAAATTTCAAGATGGCAAATGTCTAAGATGTCAAATGACAAATGTCACAATGCTAAATGTCAAAAATGAAAAGTGTAACAATGAAAAATGTTAAAAATGACAAATTTCAAGATGGCAAATGTCAAAGATGTCAAATGACAAATGTCACAATGCTAAATGTCAAAAATAAAAAGTGTCACCATGAAAAATGTCAAAAATAACAAATTTCAAGATGGCAACTGTCAAAGATGTCAAATGACAAATGTCACAATGCTAAATGTCAAAAATGAAAAGTGTCCCCATGAAAAATGTCAATAATGACAAATTTCAAGATGGCAAATGTCAAAGATGTCAAATGACAAATGTCACAATGCTAAATGTCAAAAATGAAAAGTGTCACCATGAAAAATGTCAAAAATGACAAATTTCAAGATGGCAAATGTCAAAGATGTCAAATGACAAATGTCACAATGCTAAATGTCAAAAATGAAAAGTGTCACAATGAAAAATGTCAAAAATAACCAATTTCAAGATGGCAAATGTCAAAGATGTCAAATGACAAATGTCACAATGCTAAATGTCAAAAATGAAAAGTGTCACCATGAAAAATGTCAAAAATGACAAATTTCAAGATGGCAAATGTCAAAACTGACAAATGTCACAATGCTAAATGTCAAAAATGAAAAGTGTCACCATGAAAAATGTCAAAAATAACAAATTTCAAGATGGCAAATGTCAAAGATGTCAAATGACAAATGTCACAATGCTAAATGTCAAAAATGAAAAGTGTCACCATGAAAAATGTCAAAAATGACAAATTTCAAGATGGCAAATGTCAAAGATGTCAAATGACAAATGTCACAATGCTAAATGTCAAAAATCAAAAGTGTCACCATGAAAAAAGTCAAAAATGACAAATTTCAAGATGGCAAATATCAAAGATGTCAAATGACAAATGTCACAATGCTAAATGTCAAAAATGAAAAGTGTCACCATGAAAAGTGTCAAAAATGACAAATTTCAAGATGGCAAATGTCCAAGATGTCAAATGACAAATGTCACAATGCTAAATTTCAAAAATGAGAAATTTCAAGATGGCAAATGTCAAAGATGTCAAATGACAAATGTCACAATGCTAAATGTCATAATTGAAAAGTGTCACCATGAAAAATGTCAAAAATGTCAAATTTCAAGATGGCAAATGTCAAAGATGTCAAATGACAAATGTCACAATGCTAAATGTCAAAAATGAAAAGTGTCACCATGAAAAATGTCAAAAATAACAAATTTCAAGATGGCAAATGTCAAAGATGTCAAATGACAAATGTCACAATGCTAAATGTCAAAAATGAAAAGTGTCACCATGAAAAATGTCAAAAATGACAAATTTCAAGATGGCAAATGTCAAAGATGTCAAATGACAAATGTCACAATGCTAAATGTCAAAAATAAAAAGTCTCACCATGAAAAATGTCAAAAATGACAAATTTCAAGATGGCAAATGTCAAAGATGACAAATGTCACAATGCTAAATGTCAAAAATGAAAAGTGTCACCATGAAAAATGTCAAAAATGACAAATTTCAAGATGGCAAATGTCAAAACTGACAAATGTCACAATTCTAAATGTCAAAAATGATAAGTGTCACCATGAAAAATGTTAAAAATGACAAATTTCAAGATGGCAAATGTCCAAGATGTCAAATGACAAATGTCACAATGCTAAATGTCAAAAATGAAAAGTGTCACCATGAAAAATGTCAAAAATGACAAATTTCAAGATGGCAAATGTCAAAGATGTCAAATGACAAATGTCACAATGCTAAATGTCAAAAATAAAAAGTGTCAAAAATGACAAATTTCAAGATGGCAAATGTCTAAGATGTCAAATGACAAATGTCACAATGCTAAATGTCAAAAATGGAAAGTGTCACCATGAAAAATGTCAAAAATGGCAAATGTCAAAACTGACAAATGTCACAATGCTAAATGTCAAAAATGAAAAGTGTCACCATGAAAAATGTCAAAAATAACAAATTTCAAGATGGCAAATGTCAAAGATGTCAAATGACAAATGTCACAATGCTAAATGTCAAAAATGACAAATTTCAAGATGGCAAATGTCAAAGATGTCAAATGACAAATGTCACAATGCTAAATGTCAAAAATGAAAAGTGTCACCATGAAAAATGTCAAAAATGACAAATTTCAAGATGGCAAATGTCAAAGATGTCAAATGACAAATATCATAATGCTAAATGTCAAAAATGATAAGTGTCACCATGAAAAATGTCAAAAATGACAAATTTCAAGATAGCAAATGTCAAAGATGTCAAATGACAAATGTCACAATGCTAAATGTCAAAAATGACAAATTTCAAGATGGTAAATGTCTAAGATGTCAAATGACAAATGTCACAATGCTAAATGTCAAAAATGAAAAGTGTCACCATGAAAAATGACAAAAATGACAAATTTCAAGATGGCAAATTTCCAAGATATTAAATGACAAATGTCACAATGCTAAATGTCAAAAATGAAAAGTGTCACCATGAAAAATGTCAAAAATGACAAATTTCAAGATGGCAAATGTCAAAGATGTCAAATGACAAATATCATAATGCTAAATGTCAAAAATGATAAGTGTCACCATGAAAAATGTCAAAAATGACAAATTTCAAGATAGCAAATGTCAAAGATGTCAAATGACAAATGTCACAATGCTAAATGTCAAAAATGACAAATTTCAAGATGGTAAATGTCTAAGATGTCAAATGACAAATGTCACAATGCTAAATGTCAAAAATGAAAAGTGTCACCATGAAAAATGACAAAAATGACAAATTTCAAGATGGCAAATTTCCAAGATATTAAATGACAAATGTCACAATGCTAAATGTCAAAAATGAAAAGTGTCACCATGAAAAATGTCAAAAATGACAAATTTCAAGATGGCAAATGTCAAAGATGTCAAATGACAAATGTCACAATGCTAAAGGTCAAAAATGAAAAGTGTCAAAAATGACAAATTTCAAAATGGCAAATATCTAAGATGTCAAATGACAAATGTCACAATGCTAAATGTCAAAAATGAAAAGTGTCACCGTGAAAAATGTTAAAAATGACAAATTTCAAGATGGAAAATGTCAAAGATGTCAAATGACAAATGTCACAATGCTAAATGTCAAAAATGAAAAGTGTCACCATAAAAAATGTCAAAAATGACAAATTTTAAGATGGCAAATGTCAAAGATGTCAAATGACAAATGTCACAATGCTAAATGTCAAAAATGAAAAGTGTCCTCATGAAAAATGTCAATAATGACAAATTTCAAGATGACAAATGTCAAAGAAGTCAAATGACAAATGTCACAATGCTAAATGTCAAAAATGAAAAGTGTCACCATGAAAAATGTCAAAAATGATAAATTTCAAGATGGCAAATGTCAAAACTGACAAATGTCACAATGCTAAATGTCAAAAATGATAAGTGTCACCATGAAAAATGTCAAAAATGACAAATTTCAAGATAGCAAATGTCCAAGATGTCAAATGACAAATGTCACAATGCTAAATGTCAAAATGACAAATTTCAAGATGGCAAATGTCAAAGATGTCAAATGACAAATGTCACAATGCTAGATGTCAAAAATGAAAAGTGTCACCATGAAAAATGTCAAAAATGACAAATTTCAAGATGGCAAATGTCAAAGATGTCAACTGACAAATGTCACAATGCTAAATGTCAAAAATGAAAAGTGTCACCATGAAAAATGTCAAAATTAACAAATTTCAAGATGGCAAATGTCAAAGATGTCAAATGACAAATGTCACAATGCTAAATGTCAAAAATAAAAAGTGTCACCATAAAAAATGTCAAAAATGACAAATTTCAAGATGGCAAATATCAAAGATGTCAAATGGCAAATGTCACAATGCTAAATGTCAAAAATGACAAATTTCAAAATGGCAAATGTCAAAGATGTCAAATGACAAATGTCACAATGCTAAATGTCAAAAATGAAAAGTGTCACCATGAAAAATGTCAAAATTAACAAATTTCAAGATGGTAAATGTCAAAGATGTCAAATGACAAATGTCACAATGCTAAATGTCAAAAATGAAAAGTGTCACCATGAAAAATGTCAAAAATGACAAATTTCAAGATGGCAAATGTCAAAGATGTCAACTGACAAATGTCACAATGCTAAATGTCAAAAATGAAATGTGTCACCATGAAAAATGTCAAAAATAACAAATTTCAAGATGGCAAATGTCAAAGATGTCAACTGACAAATGTCACAATGCTAAATGTCAAAAATCAAAAGTGTCACCATGAAAAATGTCAATAATGACAAATTTTAAGATGGCAAATGTCAAAGATGTCAAATGACAAATGTCACAATGCTAAATGTCAAAATGACAAATTTCAAGATGGCAAATGTCAAAGATGTCAAATGACAAATGTCACAATGCTAAATGTCAAAAATGAAAAGTGTCACCATGAAAAATGTCAAAAATGACAAATTTCAAGATGGCAAATGTCAAAGATGTCAACTGACAAATGTCACAATGCTAAATGTCAAAAATGAAAAGTGTCACCATGAAAAATGTCAAAAATAACAAATTTCAAGATGGCAAATGTCAAAGATGTCAAATGACAAATGTCAAAAATGAAAAGTGTCACCATGAAAAATGTCAAAAATGACAAATTTCAAGATGGCAAATATCAAAGAAGTCAAATGACAAATGTCACAATGCTAAATGTCAAAAATGAAAAGTGTCCTCATGAAAAATGTCAATAATGACAAATTTCAAGATGGCAAATGTCAAAGAAGTCAAATGACAAATGTCACAATGCTAAATGTCAAAAATGAAAAGTGTCACCATGAAAAATGTCAAAAATGATAAATTTCAAGATGGCAAATGTCAAAACTGACAAATGTCACAATGCTAAATGTCAAAAATGATAAGTGTCACCATGAAAAATGTCAAAAATGACAAATTTCAAGATAGCAAATGTCCAAGATGTCAAATGACAAATGTCACAATGCTAAATGTCAAAATGACAAATTTCAAGATGGCAAATGTCAAAGATGTCAAATGACAAATGTCACAATGCTAGATGTCAAAAATGAAAAGTGTCACCATGAAAAATGTCAAAAATGACAAATTTCAAGATGGCAAATGTCAAAGATGTCAACTGACAAATGTCACAATGCTAAATGTCAAAAATGAAAAGTGTCACCATGAAAAATGTCAAAATTAACAAATTTCAAGATGGCAAATGTCAAAGATGTCAAATGACAAATGTCACAATGCTAAATGTCAAAAATAAAAAGTGTCACCATAAAAAATGTCAAAAATGACAAATTTCAAGATGGCAAATATCAAAGATGTCAAATGGCAAATGTCACAATGCTAAATGTCAAAAATGACAAATTTCAAAATGGCAAATGTCAAAGATGTCAAATGACAAATGTCACAATGCTAAATGTCAAAAATGAAAAGTGTCACCATGAAAAATGTCAAAATTAACAAATTTCAAGATGGTAAATGTCAAAGATGTCAAATGACAAATGTCACAATGCTAAATGTCAAAAATGAAAAGTGTCACCATGAAAAATGTCAAAAATGACAAATTTCAAGATGGCAAATGTCAAAGATGTCAACTGACAAATGTCACAATGCTAAATGTCAAAAATGAAATGTGTCACCATGAAAAATGTCAAAAATAACAAATTTCAAGATGGCAAATGTCAAAGATGTCAACTGACAAATGTCACAATGCTAAATGTCAAAAATCAAAAGTGTCACCATGAAAAATGTCAATAATGACAAATTTTAAGATGGCAAATGTCAAAGATGTCAAATGACAAATGTCACAATGCTAAATGTCAAAATGACAAATTTCAAGATGGCAAATGTCAAATGACAAATGTCACAATGCTAAATGTCAAAAATGAAAAGTGTCACCATGAAAAATGTCAAAAATGACAAATTTCAAGATGGCAAATGTCAAAGATGTCAACTGACAAATGTCACAATGCTAAATGTCAAAAATGAAAAGTGTCACCATGAAAAATGTCAAAAATAACAAATTTCAAGATGGCAAATGTCAAAGATGTCAAATGACAAATGTCAAAAATGAAAAGTGTCACCATGAAAAATGTCAAAAATGACAAATTTCAAGATGGCAAATATCAAAGATGTCAAATGACAAATGTCACAATGCTAAATGTCAAAAATGACAAATTTCAAAATGGCAAATGTCAAAGATGTCAAATGACAAATGTCACAATGCTAAATGTCAAAAATGAAAAATGTCACCATGAAAAATGTCAAAAATAACAAATAACAAGATGGCAAATGTCAAAGATGTCAAATGACAAATGTCACAATGCTAAATGTCAAAAATGAAAAGTGTCACCATGAAAAATGTCAAAAATGACAAATTTCAAGATGGCAAATGTCAAAGATGTCAAGTGACAAATGTCACAATCCTAAATGTCAAAAATGAAAAGTGTCCCCATAAAAAATGTCAATAATGACAAATTTCAAGATGGCAAATGTCAAAGATGTCAAATGACAAATGTCACAATGCTAAATGTCAAAAATGAAAAGTGTCACCATGAAAAATGTCAAAAATGACAAATTTCAAGATGGCAAATGTCAAAGATGTCAAATGACAAATGTCACAATGCTAAATGTCTAAAAAAGGAAAAGTGTCACAATGAAAAATGTCAAAAATAACAAATTTCAAGATGGCAAATGTCAAAGATGTCAAATGACAAATGTCACAATGCTAAATGTCAAAAATGAAAAGTGTCACTATGAAAAATGTCAAAAATGACAAATTTCAAGATGGCAAATGTCAAAACTGACAAATGTCACAATGCTAAATGTCAAAAATGATAAGTGTCACCATAAAAAATGTCAAAAATGACAAATTTTAAGATGGCAAATGTCAAAGATGTCAAATGACAAATGTCACAATGCTAAATGTCAAAAATGAAAAGTGTCCTCATGAAAAATGTCAATAATGACAAATTTCAAGATGGCAAATGTCAAAGATGTCAAATGACAAATGTCACAATGCTAAATGTCAAAAATGAAAAGTGTCACCATGAAAAATGTCAAAAATGATATATTTCAAGATGGCAAATGTCAAAACTGACAAATGTCACAATGCTAAATGTCAAAAATGATAAGTGTCACCATGAAAAATGTCAAAAATGACAAATTTCAAGATAGCAAATGTCCAAGATGTCAAATGACAAATGTCACAATGCTAAATGTCAAAATGACAAATTTCAAGATGGCAAATGTCAAAGATGTCAAATGACAAATGTCACAATGCTAGATGTCAAAAATGAAAAGTGTCACCATGAAAAATGTCAAAAATGACAAATTTCAAGATGGCAAATGTCAAAGATGTCAACTGACAAATGTCACAATGCTAAATGTCAAAAATGAAAAGTGTCACCATGAAAAATGTCAAAAATAACAAATTTCAAGATGGCAAATGTCAAAGATGTCAAATGACAAATGTCACAATGCTAAATGTCAAAAATAAAAAGTGTCACCATGAAAAATGTCAAAAATGACAAATTTCAAGATGGCAAATATCAAAGATGTCAAATGACAAATGTCACAATGCTAAATGTCAAAAATGACAAATTTCAAAATGGCAAATGTCAAAGATGTCAAATGACAAATGTCACAATGCTAAATGTCAAAAATGAAAAGTGTCACCATGAAAAATGTCAAAATTAACAAATTTCAAGATGGTAAATGTCAAAGATGTCAAATGACAAATGTCACAATGCTAAATGTCAAAAATGAAAAGTGTCACCATGAAAAATGTCAAAAATGACAAATTTCAAGATGACAAATGTCAAAGATGTCAACTGACAAATGTCACAATGCTAAATGTCAAAAATGAAAAGTGTCACCATGAAAAATGTCAAAAATAACAAATTTCAAGATGGCAAATGTCAAAGATGTCATCTGACAAATGTCACAATGCTAAATGTCAAAAATCAAAAGTGTCACCATGAAAAATGTCAATAATGACAAATTTTAAGATGGCAAATGTCAAAGATGTCAAATGACAAATGTCACAATGCTAAATGTCAAAATGACAAATTTCAAGATGGCAAATGTCAAAGATGTCAAATGACAAATGTCACAATGCTAAATGTCAAAAATGAAAAGTGTCACCATGAAAAATGTCAAAAATGACAAATTTCAAGATGGCAAATGTCAAAGATGTCAACTGACAAATGTCACAATGCTAAATGTCAAAAATGAAAAGTGTCACCATGAAAAATGTCAAAAATAACAAATTTCACGATGGCAAATGTCAAAGATGTCAAATGACAAATGTCAAAAATGAAAAGTGTCACCATGAAAAATGTCAAAAATGACAAATTTCAAGATGGCAAATATCAAAGATGTCAAATGACAAATGTCACAATGCTAAATGTCAAAAATGACAAATTTCAAAATGGCAAATGTCAAAGATGTCAAATGACAAATGTCACAATGCTAAATGTCAAAAATGAAAAATGTCACCATGAAAAATGTCAAAAATAACAAATAACAAGATGGCAAATGTCAAAGATGTCAAATGACAAATGTCACAATGCTAAATGTCAAAAATGAAAAGTGTCACCATGAAAAATGTCAAAAATGACAAATTTCAAGATGGCAAATGTCAAAGATGTCAAGTTACAAATGTCACAATGCTAAATGTCAAAATGACAAATTTCAAGATGGCAAATGTCAAAGATGTCAAATGACAAATGTCACAATGCTAAATGTCAAAAATGAAAAGTGTCACCATGAAAAATGTCAAAAATGACAAATTTCAAGATGGCAAATGTCAAAGATGTCAACTGACAAATGTCACAATGCTAAATGTCAAAAATGAAATGTGTCACCATGAAAAATGTCAAAAATAACAAATTTCAAGATGGCAAATGTCAAAGATGTCAAATGACAAATGTCAAAAATGAAAAGTGTCACCATGAAAAATGTCAAAAATGACAAATTTCAAGATGGCAAATGTCAAAGATGTCAAATGACAAATGTCACAATGCTAAATGTCTAAAAAAGGAAAAGTGTCACAATGAAAAATGTCAAAAATAACAAATTTCAAGATGGCAAATGTCAAAGATGTCAAATGACAAATGTCACAATGCTAAATGTCAAAAATGAAAAGTGTCACTATGAAAAATGTCAAAAATGACAAATTTCAAGATGGCAAATGTCAAAACTGACAAATGTCACAATGCTAAATGTCAAAAATGATAAGTGTCACCATGAAAAATGTCAAAAATGACAAATTTCAAGATGGCAAATGTCCAAGATGTCAAATGACAAATGTCACAATGCTAAATGTTAAAAATGACAAATTTCAAGATGCCAAATGTCAAAGATGTCAAATGACAAATGTCACAATGCTAAATGTCAAAAATGAAAAGTGTCACCATGAAAAATGTCAAAAATGACAAATTTCAAGATGGCAAATGTCAAAGATGTCAAATGACAAATGTCACAATGCTAAATGTAAAAAATGAAAAGTGTCACCATGAAAAATATCAAAAATGACAAATTTCAAGATGGCAAATGTCAAAACTGACAAATGTCACAATGCTAAATGTCAAAAATGATAAGTGTCACCATGAAAAATGTCAAAAATGACAAATTTCAAGATGGCAAATGTCTAAGATGTCAAATGACAAATGTCACAATGCTAAATGTCAAAAATGAAAAGTGTAACCATGAAAAATGTTAAAAATGACAAATTTCAAGATGGCAAATGTCAAACATGTCAAATGACAAATGTCACAATGCTAAATGTCAAAAATAAAAAGTGTCACCATGAAAAATGTCAAAAATAACAAATTTCAAGATGGCAAATGTCAAAGATGTCAAATGACAAATGTCACTATGCTAAATGTCAAAAATGAAAAGTGTCCCCATGAAAAATGTCAATAATGACAAATTTCAAGATGGCAAATGTCAAAGATGTCAAATGACAAATGTCACAATGCTAAATGTCAAAAATGAAAAGTGTCACCATGAAAAATGTCAAAAATGACAAATTTCAAGATGGCAAATGTCAAAGATGTCAAATGACAAATGTCACAATGCTAAATGTCAAAAATAAAAAGTGTCACAATGAAAAATGTCAAAAATAACAAATTTCAAGATGGCAAATGTCAAAGATGTCAAATGACAAATGTCACAATGCTAAATGTCAAAAATGAAAAGTGTCACCATGAAAAATGTCAAAAATGACAAATTTCAAGATGGCAAATGTCAAAGATGTCAAATGACAAATGTCACAATGCTAAATGTCAAAAATGAAAAGTGTCACCATGAAAAATGTCAAAAATGATATATTTCAAGATGGCAAATGTCAAAACTGACAAATGTCACAATGCTAAATGTCAAAAATGATAAGTGTCACCATGAAAAATGTCAAAAATGACAAATTTCAAGATAGCAAATGTCCAAGATGTCAAATGACAAATGTCACAATGCTAAATGTCAAAATGACAAATTTCAAGATGGCAAATGTCAAAGATGTCAAATGACAAATGTCACAATGCTAGATGTCAAAAATAAAAAGTGTCACCATGAAAAATGTCAAAAATGACAAATTTCAAGATGGCAAATGTCAAAGATGTCAACTGACAAATGTCACAATGCTAAATGTCAAAAATGAAAAGTGTCACCATGAAAAATGTCAAAAATAACAAATTTCAAGATGGCAAATGTCAAAGATGTCAAATGACAAATGTCACAATGCTAAATGTCAAAAATAAAAAGTGTCACCATGAAAAATGTCAAAAATGACAAATTTCAAGATGGCAAATATCAAAGATGTCAAATGACAAATGTCACAATGCTAAATGTCAAAAATGACAAATTTCAAAATGGCAAATGTCAAAGATGTCAAATGACAAATGTCACAATGCTAAATGTCAAAAATGAAAAGTGTCACCATGAAAAATGTCAAAATTAACAAATTTCAAGATGGTAAATGTCAAAGATGTCAAATGACAAATGTCACAATGCTAAATGTCAAAAATGAAAAGTGTCACCATGAAAAATGTCAAAAATGACAAATTTCAAGATGACAAATGTCAAAGATGTCAACTGACAAATGTCACAATGCTAAATGTCAAAAATGAAAACTGTCACCATGAAAAATGTCAAAAATAACAAATTTCAAGATGGCAAATGTCAAAGATGTCAACTGACAAATGTCACAATGCTAAATGTCAAAAATCAAAAGTGTCACCATGAAAAATGTCAATAATGACAAATTTTAAGATGGCAAATGTCAAAGATGTCAAATGACAAATGTCACAATGCTAAATGTCAAAATGACAAATTTCAAGATGGCAAATGTCAAAGATGTCAAATGACAAATGTCACAATGCTAAATGTCAAAAATGAAAAGTGTCACCATGAAAAATGTCAAAAATGACAAATTTCAAGATGGCAAATGTCAAAGATGTCAACTGACAAATGTCACAATGCTAAATTTTAAAAATGAAAAGTGTCACCATGAAAAATGTCAAAAATAACAAATTTCAAGATGGCAAATGTCAAAGATGTCAAATGACAAATGTCAAAAATGAAAAGTGTCACCATGAAAAATGTCAAAAATGACAAATTTCAAGATGGCAAATATCAAAGATGTCAAATGACAAATGTCACAATGCTAAATGTCAAAAATGACAAATTTCAAAATGGCAAATGTCAAAGATGTCAAATGACAAATGTCACAATGCTAAATGTCAAAAATGAAAAATGTCACCATGAAAAATGTCAAAAATAACAAATAACAAGATGGCAAATGTCAAAGATGTCAAATGACAAATGTCACAATGCTAAATGTCAAAAATGAAAAGTGTCACCATGAAAAATGTCAAAAATGACAAATTTCAAGATGGCAAATGTCAAAGATGTCAAGTGACAAATGTCACAATGCTAAATGTCAAAATGACAAATTTCAAGATGGCAAATGTCAAAGATGTCAAATGACAAATGTCACAATGCTAAATGTCAAAAATGAAAAGTGTCACCATGAAAAATGTCAAAAATGACAAATTTCAAGATGGCAAATGTCAAAGATGTCAACTGACAAATGTCACAATGCTAAATGTCAAAAATGAAATGTGTCACCATGAAAAATGTCAAAAATAACAAATTTCAAGATGGCAAATGTCAAAGATGTCAAATGACAAATGTCAAAAATGAAAAGTGTCACCATGAAAAATGTCAAAAATGACAAATTTCAAGATGGCAAATGTCAAAGATGTCAAATGACAAATGTCACAATGCTAAATGTCTAAAAAAGGAAAAGTGTCACAATGAAAAATGTCAAAAATAACAAATTTCAAGATGGCAAATGTCAAAGATGTCAAATGACAAATGTCACAATGCTAAATGTCAAAAATGAAAAGTGTCACTATGAAAAATGTCAAAAATGACAAATTTCAAGATGGCAAATGTCAAAACTGACAAATGTCACAATGCTAAATGTCAAAAATGATAAGTGTCACCATGAAAAATGTCAAAAATGACAAATTTCAAGATGGCAAATGTCCAAGATGTCAAATGACAAATGTCACAATGCTAAATGTTAAAAATGACAAATTTCAAGATGCCAAATGTCAAAGATGTCAAATGACAAATGTCACAATGCTAAATGTCAAAAATGAAAAGTGTCACCATGAAAAATGTCAAAAATGACAAATTTCAAGATGGCAAATGTCAAAGATGTCAAATGACAAATGTCACAATGCTAAATGTAAAAAATGAAAAGTGTCACCATGAAAAATATCAAAAATGACAAATTTCAAGATGGCAAATGTCAAAACTGACAAATGTCACAATGCTAAATGTCAAAAATGATAAGTGTCACCATGAAAAATGTCAAAAATGACAAATTTCAAGATGGCAAATGTCTAAGATGTCAAATGACAAATGTCACAATGCTAAATGTCAAAAATGAAAAGTGTAACCATGAAAAATGTTAAAAATGACAAATTTCAAGATGGCAAATGTCAAAGATGTCAAATGACAAATGTCACAATGCTAAATGTCAAAAATAAAAAGTGTCACCATGAAAAATGTCAAAAATAACAAATTTCAAGATGGCAAATGTCAAAGATGTCAAATGACAAATGTCACTATGCTAAATGTCAAAAATGAAAAGTGTCCCCATGAAAAATGTCAATAATGACAAATTTCAAGATGGCAAATGTCAAAGATGTCAAATGACAAATGTCACAATGCTAAATGTCAAAAATGAAAAGTGTCACCATGAAAAATGTCAAAAATGACAAATTTCAAGATGGCAAATGTCAAAGATGTCAAATGACAAATGTCACAATGCTAAATGTCAAAAATAAAAAGTGTCACAATGAAAAATGTCAAAAATAACAAATTTCAAGATGGCAAATGTCAAAGATGTCAAATGACAAATGTCACAATGCTAAATGTCAAAAATGAAAAGTGTCACCATGAAAAATGTCAAAAATGACAAATTTCTCAATGGCAAATGTCAAAACTGACAAATGTCACAATGCTAAATGTCAAAAATGATAAGTGTCACCATAAAAAATGTCAAAAATGACAAATTTCAAGATGGCAAATGTCCAAGATGTCAAATGACAAATGTCACAATGCTAAATGTCAAAAATGACAAATTTCAAGATGGCAAATGTCAAAGATGTCAAATGACAAATGTCACAATGCCAAATGTCAAAAATGAAAAGTGTCACCATGAAAAATGTCAAAAATGACAAATTTCAAGTTGGCAAATGTCTAAGATGTCAAATGACAAATGTCACAATGCTAAATGTCAAAAATAAAAAGTGTCACCATGAAAAATGTCAAAAATGACAAATTTCAAGATGGCAAATGTCAAAACTGACAAATGTCACAATGCTAAATGTCAAAAATGATAAGTGTCACCATAAAATGGCAAAAATGACAAATTTCAAGATGGCAAATGTCCAAGATGTCAAATGACAAATGTCACAATGCTAAATGTCAAAAATAAAAAGTGTCATCATGAAAAATGTCAAAAATGACAAATTTCAAGATGGCAAATGTCAAAGATGTCAAAGATGTCAAATGACAAATGTCACAATGCTAAATGTCAAAAATGAAAAGTGTCACCATGAAAAATGTCAATAATGACAAATTTCAAGATGGCAAACGTCAAAGATGTCAAATGACAAATGTCACAATGCTCAATCTCAAAAATGAAAAGTGTCACCATGAAAAATGTCAAAAATGACAAATTTCAAGATGGCAAATGTCAAAGATGTCGAATATGACAAATGTCACAATTTTAAATGTCAAAAATGAAAAGTGTCACCATGAAAAATGTCAAAAATGACAAATTTCAAGATGGCAAATGTGAAAGATGACAAATGTCACAATGCTAAATGTCAAAAATGAAAAGTGTCACCATGAAAAATGTCAAAAATGACAAATTTCAAGATGGCAAATATCAAAGATGTCAAATGACAAATGTCACAATGCTAAATGTCAAAAATGACAAATTTCAAGATGGCAAATGTCAAAGATGTCAAATGACAAATGTCACAATGCTAAATGTCAAAAATGAAAAGTGTCACCATGAAAAATGTCAAAAATGACAAATTTCAAGATGGCAAATGTCAAATGACAAATGTCACAATGCTAAATGTCAAAAATGAAAAGTGTCACCATGAAAAATGTCAAAAATAACAAATTTCAAGATGGCAAATGTCAAAGATGTCAAATGACAAATGTCACAATGCTAAATGTTAAAAATGAAAAGTGTCACCATGAAAAATGTCAAAAACGACAAATTTCAAAATGGCAAATGTTAAAACTGACAAATGTCACAATTCTAAATGTCAAAAATGATAAGTGTCACCATAAAATGTCAAAAATGACAAATTTCAAGATAGCAAATGTCCAAGATGTCAAATGACAAATGTCACAATGCTAAATGTTAAAAATGACAAATTCCAAGATGGCAAATGTCATAGATGTCAAATGACAAATGTCACAATGCTAAATGTCAAAAATGAAAATTGTCACCATGAAAAATGTCAAAAATGACAAATTTCAAGATGGCAAATGTCAAAGATGTCAAATGACAAATGTTACAATGCTAAATGTCAAAAATGAAAAGTGTCACCATGAAAAATGTCAAAAATAACAAAGTTCAAGATGGCAAATGTCAAAGATGTCAATTGACAAATGTCACAATGCTAAATGTCAAAAATGAAAAGTGTCACCATGAAAAATGTCAAAAATGACAAATTTCAAGATGGCAAATGTCAAAACTGACAAATGTCACAATGCTAAATGTCAAAAATGATAAGTGTCACCATGAAAAATGTCAAAAATGATAAGTGTCACCATGAAAAATGTCAAAAATGACAAATTTCAAGATGGCAAATGTCCAAGATATCAAATGACAAATGTCACAATGCTAAATGTCAAAAATGACAAATTTCAAGATGGCAAATATCAAAGATGTCGAATATGACAAATGTCACAATGCTAAATGTCAAAAAGAAAAAGTGTCACCATGAAAAATGTCAAAAATGACAAATTTCAAGATGGCAAATGTCAAAGATGTCAAATGACAAATGTCACAATGCTAAATGTCAAAAATAAAAAGTGTCACCATGAAAAATGTCAAAAATAACAAATTTCAAGATGGCAAATGTCAAAGATGTCAAATGACAAATGTCACAATGCTAAATGTTAAAAATGAAAAGTGTCACCATGAAAAATGTTAAAAATGACAAATTTCAAGATAGCAAATGTCAAAACTGACAAATGTCACAATGCTAAATGTCAAAAATGATAAGTGTCACCATGAAAAATGTCAAAAATGACAAATTTCAAGATGGCAAATGTCCAAGATGTCAAATGACAAATGTCCAAGATGTCAAATGACAAATGTCACAATGCTAAATGTCAAAAATGACAAATTTCAAGATGGCAAATGTCAAAGATGTCAAATGACAAATGTCACAATGCTAAATGTCAAAAATGAAAAGTGTCACCATGAAAAATGTCAAAAATGACAAATTTCAAGATGGCAAATGTCAAAGATGTCAAATGACAAATGTCACAATGCTAAATGTCAAAAATGAAAAGTGTCACCATGAAAAATGTCAAAAATGACAAATTTTAAGATGGCAAATGTCAAAACTGACAAATGTCACAATGCTAAATGTCAAAAATGATAAGTGTCACCATGAAAAATGTCAAAAATGACAAATTTCAAGATGGCAAATGTCCAAGATGTCAAATGACAAATGTCACAATGCTAAATGTCAAAAATGAAAAGTGTCACCATGAAAAATGTCAAAAATGACAAATTTCAAGATGGCAAATGTCAAAAATGTCAAATGACAAATGTCACAATGCTAAATGTCAAAAATGAAAAGTGTCAAAAATGACAAATTTCAAGATGGCAAATGTCAAAACTGACAAATGTCACAATGCTAAATGTCAAAAATAATAAGTGTCACCATAAAATGTCAAAAATGACAAATTTCAAGATAGCAAATGTCCAAGATGTCAAATGACAAATGTCACAATGCTAAATGTTAAAAATGACAAATTTCAAGATGGCAAATGTCATAGATGTCAAATGACAAATGTCACAATGCTAAATGTCAAAAATGAAAATTGTCACCATGAAAAATGTCAAAAATAACAAATTTCAAGATGGCAAATGTCAAAGATGTCAAATGACAAATGCCACAAAGCTAAATGTTAAAAATGAAAAGTGTCACCATGAAAAATGTCAAAAATGACAAATTTCAAAATGGCAAATGTTAAAACTGACAAATGTCACAATGCTAAATGTCAAAAATGATAAGTGTCACCATAAAATGTCAAAAATGACAAATTTCAAGATAGCAAATGTCCAAGATGTCAAATGACAAATGTCACAATGCTAAATGTTAAAAATGACAAATTTCAAGATGGCAAATGTCATAGATGTCAAATGACAAATGTCACAATGCTAAATGTCAAAAATGAAAATTGTCACCATGAAAAATGTCAAAAATGACAAATTTCAAGATGGCAAATGTCAAAGATGTCAAATGACAAATGTTACAATGCTAAATGTCAAAAATGAAAAGTGTCACCATGAAAAATGTCAAAAATAACAAATTTCAAGATGGCAAATGTCAAAGATGTCAATTGACAAATGTCACAATGCTAAATGTCAAAAATGAAAAGTGTCACCATGAAAAATGTCAAATATGACAAATTTCAAGATGGCAAATGTCAAAACTGACAAATGTCACAATGCTAAATGTCAAAAATGATAAGTGTCACCATGAAAAATGTCAAAAATGACAAATTTCAAGATGGCAAATGTCCAAGATATCAAATGACAAATGTCACAATGCTAAATGTCAAAAATGACAAATTTCAAGATGGCAAATGTCAAAGATGTCGAATATGACAAATGTCACAATGCTAAATGTCAAAAAGAAAAAGTGTCACCATGAAAAATGTCAAAAATGACAAATTTCAAGATGGCAAATGTCAAAGATGTCAAATGACAAATGTCACAATGCTAAATGTCAAAAATGAAAAGTGTCACCATGAAAAATGTCAAAAATGACAAATTTCAAGATGGCAAATGTCAAAGATGTCAAATGACAAATGTCACAATGCTAAATGTCAAAAATGAAAAGTGTCACCATGAAAAATGTCAAAAATGACAAATTTTAAGATGGCAAATGTCAAAACTGACAAATGTCACAATGCTAAATGTCAAAAATGATAAGTGTCACCATGAAAAATGTCAAAAATGACAAATTTCAAGATGGCAAATGTCCAAGATGTCAAATGACAAATGTCACAATGCTAAATGTCAAAAATGAAAAGTGTCACCATAAAAAATGTCAAAAATGACAAATTTCAAGATGGCAAATGTCAAAAATGTCAAATGACAAATGTCACAATGCTAAATGTCAAAAATGAAAAGTGTCAAAAATGACAAATTTCAAGATGGCAAATGTCAAAACTGACAAATGTCACAATGCTAAATGTCAAAAATAATAAGTGTCACCATAAAATGTCAAAAATGACAAATTTCAAGATAGCAAATGTCCAAGATGTCAAATGACAAATGTCACAATGCTAAATGTTAAAAATGACAAATTTCAAGATGGCAAATGTCATAGATGTCAAATGACAAATGTCACAATGCTAAATGTCAAAAATGAAAATTGTCACCATGAAAAATGTCAAAAATAACAAATTTCAAGATGGCAAATGTCAAAGATGTCAAATGACAAATGCCACAATGCTAAATGTTAAAAATGAAAAGTGTCACCATGAAAAATGTCAAAAATAACAAATTTCAAGATGGCAAATGTCAAAGATGTCAATTGACAAATGTCACAATGCTAAATGTCAAAAATGAAAAGTGTCACCATGAAAAATGTCAAAAATGACAAATTTCAAGATGGCAAATGTCACAATGCTAAATGTCAAAAATGATAAGTGTCACCATGAAAAATGTCAAAAATGACAAATTTCAAGATGGCAAATGTCCAAGATATCAAATGACAAATGTCACAATGCTAAATGTCAAAAATGACAAATTTCAAGATGGCAAATGTCAAAGATGTCGAATATGACAAATGTCACAATGCTAAATGTCAAAAATGAAAATTGTCACCATGAAAAATGTCAAAAATGACAAATTTCAAGATGGCAAATGTCAAAGATGTCAAATGACAAATGTTACAATGCTAAATGTCAAAAATGAAAAGTGTCACCATGAAAAATGTCAAAAATAACAAATTTCAAGATGGCAAATGTCAAAGATGTCAATTGACAAATGTCACAATGCTAAATGTCAAAAATGAAAAGTGTCACCATGAAAAATGTCAAAAATGACAAATTTCAAGATGGCAAATGTCAAAACTGACAAATGTCACAATGCTAAATGTCAAAAAGGATAAGTGTCACCATGAAAAATGTCAAAAATGACAAATTTCAAGATGGCAAATGTCCAAGATATCAAATGACAAATGTCACAATGCTAAATGTCAAAAATGACAAATTTCAAGATGGCAAATGTCAAAGATGTCGAATATGACAAATGTCACAATGCTAAATGTCAAAAAGAAAAAGTGTCACCATGAAAAATGTCAAAAATGACAAATTTCAAGATGGCAAATGTCAAAGATGTCAAATGACAAATGTCACAATGCTAAATGTCAAAAATAAAAAGTGTCACCATGAAAAATGTCAAAAATAACAAATTTCAAGATGGCAAATGTCAAAGATGTCAAATGACAAATGTCACAATGCTAAATGTTAAAAATGAAAACTGTCACCATGAAAAATGTTAAAAATGACAAATTTCAAGATAGCAAATGTCAAAACTGACAAATGTCACAATGCTAAATGTCAAAAATGATAAGTGTCACCATGAAAAATGTCAAAAATGACAAATTTTAAGATGGCAAATGTTAAAACTGACAAATGTCACAATGCTAAATGTCAAAAATGATAAGTGTCACCATAAAATGTCAAAAATGACAAATTTCAAGATAGCAAATGTCCAAGATGTCAAATGACAAATGTCACAATGCTAAATGTTAAAAATGACAAATTTCAAGATGGCAAATGTCATAGATGTCAAATGACAAATGTCACAATGCTAAATGTCAAAAATGAAAATTGTCACCATGAAAAATGTCAAAAATGACAAATTTCAAGATGGCAAATGTCAAAGATGTCAAATGACAAATGTTACAATGCTAAATGTCAAAAATGAAAAGTGTCACCATGAAAAATGTCAAAAATAACAAATTTCAAGATGGCAAATGTCAAAGATGTCAATTGACAAATGTCACAATGCTAAATGTCAAAAATGAAAAGTGTCACCATGAAAAATGTCAAAAATGACAAATTTCAAGATGGCAAATGTCAAAACTGACAAATGTCACAATGCTAAATGTCAAAAATGATAAGTGTCACCATGAAAAATGTCAAAAATGACAAATTTCAAGATGGCAAATGTCCAAGATATCAAATGACAAATGTCACAATGCTAAATGTCAAAAATGACAAATTTCAAGATGGCAAATGTCAAAGATGTCGAATATGACAAATGTCACAATGCTAAATGTCAAAAAGAAAAAGTGTCACCATGAAAAATGTCAAAAATGACAAATTTCAAGATGGCAAATGTCAAAGATGTCAAATGACAAATGTCACAATGCTAAATGTCAAAAATAAAAAGTGTCACCATGAAAAATGTCAAAAATAACAAATTTCAAGATGGCAAATGTCAAAGATGTCAAATGACAAATGTCACAATGCTAAATGTTAAAAATGAAAACTGTCACCATGAAAAATGTTAAAAATGACAAATTTCAAGATAGCAAATGTCAAAACTGACAAATGTCACAATGCTAAATGTCAAAAATGATAAGTGTCACCATGAAAAATGTCAAAAATGACAAATTTCAAGATGGCAAATGTCCAAGATGTCAAATGACAAATGTCCAAGATGTCAAATGACAAATGTCACAATGCTAAATGTCAAAAATGACAAATTTCAAGATGGCAAATGTCAAAGATGTCAAATGACAAATGTCACAATGCTAAATGTCAAAAATGAAAAGTGTCACCATGAAAAATGTCAAAAATGACAAATTTCAAGATGGCAAATGTCAAAGATGTCAAATGACAAATGTCACAATGCTAAATGTCAAAAATGAAAAGTGTCACCATGAAAAATGTCAAAAATGACAAATGTCAAAACTGACAAATGTCACAATGCTAAATGTCAAAAATGATAAGTGTCACCATGAAAAATGTCAAAAATGACAAATTTCAAGATGGCAAATGTCCAAGATGTCAAATGACAAATGTCACAATGCTAAATGTCAAAAATGAAAAGTGTCACCATGAAAAATGTCAAAAATGACAAATTTCAAGATGGCAAATGTCAAAAATGTCAAATGACAAATGTCACAATGCTAAATGTCAAAAATGAAAAGTGTCAAAAATGACAAATTTCAAGATGGCAAATGTCAAAACTGACAAATGTCACAATGCTAAATGTCAAAAATAATAAGTGTCACCATAAAATGTCAAAAATGACAAATTTCAAGATAGCAAATGTCCAAGATGTCAAATGACAAATGTCACAATGCTAAATGTTAAAAATGACAAATTTCAAGATGGCAAATGTAATAGATGTCAAATGACAAATGTCACAATGCTAAATGTCAAAAATGAAAATTGTCACCATGAAAAATGTCAAAAATAACAAATTTCAAGATGGCAAATGTCAAAGATGTCAAATGACAAATGCCACAATGCTAAATGTTAAAAATGAAAAGTGTCACCATGAAAAATGTCAAAAATGACAAATTTCAAAATGGCAAATGTTAAAACTGACAAATGTCACAATGCTAAATGTCAAAAATGATAAGTGTCACCATAAAATGTCAAAAATGACAAATTTCAAGATGGCAAATGTCCAAGATGTCAAATGACAAATGTCACAATGCTAAATGTTAAAAATGACAAATTTCAAGATGGCAAATGTCATAGATGTCAAATGACAAATGTCACAATGCTAAATGTCAAAAATGAAAATTGTCACCATGAAAAATGTCAAAAATGACAAATTTCAAGATGGCAAATGTCAAAGATGTCAAATGACAAATGTTACAATGCTAAATGTCAAAAATGAAAAGTGTCACCATGAAAAATGTCAAAAATAACAAATTTCAAGATGGCAAATGTCAAAGATGTCAATTGACAAATGTCACAATGCTAAATGTCAAAAATGAAAAGTGTCACCATGAAAAATGTCAAAAATGACAAATTTCAAGATGGCAAATGTCAAAACTGACAAATGTCACAATGCTAAATGTCAAAAATGATAAGTGTCACCATAAAAAATATCAAAAATGACAAATTTCAAGATGGCAAATGTCCAAGATATCAAATGACAAATGTCACAATGCTAAATGTCAAAAATGACAAATTTCAAGATGGCAAATGTCAAAGATGTCGAATATGACAAATGTCACAATGCTAAATGTCAAAAAGAAAAAGTGTCACCATGAAAAATGTCAAAAATGACAAATTTCAAGATGGCAAATGTCAAAGATGTCAAATGACAAATGTCACAATGCTAAATGTCAAAAATAAAAAGTGTCACCATGAAAAATGTCAAAAATAACAAATTTCAAGATGGCAAATGTTAAAGATGTCAAATGACAAATGTCACAATGCTAAATGTTAAAAATGAAAAGTGTCACCATGAAAAATGTTAAAAATGACAAATTTCAAGATAGCAAATGTCAAAACTGACAAATGTCACAATGCTAAATGTCAAAAATGATAAGTGTCACCATGAAAAATGTCAAAAATGACAAATTTCAAGACGGCAAATGTCCAAGATGTCAAATGACAAATGTCCAAGATGTCAAATGACAAATGTCACAATGCTAAATGTCAAAAATGACAAATTTCAAGATGGCAAATGTCAAAGATAGCAAATGACAAATGTCACAATGCTAAATGTCAAAAATGAAAAGTGTCACCATGAAAAATGTCAAAAATGACAAATTTCAAGATGGCAAATGTCAAAGATGTCAAATGACAAATGTCACAATGCTAAATGTCAAAAATGAAAAGTGTCAAAAATGACAAATTTCAAGATGGCAAATGTCAAAACTGACAAATGTCACAATGCTAAATGTCAAAAATAATAAGTGTCACTATAAAATGTCAAAAATGACAAATTTCAAGATAGCAAATGTCCAAGATGTCAAATGACAAATGTCACAATGCTAAATGTCAAAAATGACAAATTTCAAAATGGCAAATGTCAAAGATGTCAAATGACAAATGTCACAATGGTAAATGTCAAAAATGAAAAGTGTCACCATGAAAAATGTCAAAAATGACAAATTTCAAGATGGCAAATATCAAAGATGTTAAATGACAAATGTCACAATGCTAAATGTCAAAAATGAAAAGTGTCACCATGAAAAATGTCAAAAATAACAAATTTCAAAATGGCAAATGGCAAAGATGTCAAATGACAAATGTCACAATGCTAAATGTCAAAAATGAAAAGTGTCACCATGAAAAATGTCAAAAATGACAAATTTTAAGATGGCAAATGTCAAAACTGACAAATGTCACAATGCTAAATGTCAAAAATGAAAAGTGTCACCATGGAAAATGTCAAAAATAACAAATTTCAAGATGGCAAATGTCAAAGATGTCAAATGACAAATGTCACAATGCTAAATGTCAAAAATGAAAAGTGTCACCATGAAAAATTTCAAAAATGACAAATTTCAAGATGGCAAATGTCAAAGATGTCAAATGACAAATGTCACAATGCTAAATGTCAAAAATGAAAAGTGTCACCATGAAAAATGTCAAAAATAACAAATTTCAAGATGGCAAATGTCAAAGATGTCAAATGACAAATGTCACCATGCTAAATGTCAAAAATGAAAAGTGTCACCATGAAAAATGTCAAAAATGACAAATTTCAAGATGGCAAATGTCAAAACTGAAAAATGTCACAATGCTAAATGTCAAAAATGACAAATTTCAAGATGGCAAATGTCAAAGATGTCAAATGACAAATGTCACAATGCTAAATGTCAAAAATGAAAAGTGTCACCATGAAAAATGTCAAAAATGACAAATTTCAAGATGGCAAATGTCAAAGATGTCAAACGACAAATTTCACAATGCTAAATGTCAAAAATGAAAAGTGTCACCATGAAAAATGTCAAAAATGACAAATTTCAAGATGGCAAATGTCAAAGATGTCAAATGACAAATGTCACAATGCTAAATGTCAAAAATGAAAAGTGTCACCATGAAAAATGTCAAAAATGACAAATTTCAAGATAGCAAATATCAAAGATGTCAAATGACAAATGTCACAATGCTAAATGTCAAAAATGACAAATTTCAAGATGGCAAATGTCAAAGATGTCAAATGACAAATGTCACAATGCTAAATGTCAAAAATGAAAAGTGTCACCATGAAAAATGTCAAAAATGACAAATTTCAAGATGGCAAATGTCAAAGATGTCAAATGACAAATGTCACAATGCTAAATGTCAAAAATAAAAAGTGTCACCATGAAAAATGTCAAAAATAACAAATTTCAAGATGGCAAATGTCAAAGATGTCAAATAACAAATGTCACAATGCTAAATGTCAAAAATGAAAAGTGTCACCATGAAAAATGTCAAAAATGACAAATTTCAAGATGGCAAATGTCAAAGATGTCAAATGACAAATGTCACAATGCTAAATGTCAAAAATGAAAAGTGTCACCATGAAAAATGTCAAAAATAACAAATTTCAAGATGGCAAATGTCAAAGATGTCAAATGACAAATGTCACAATTCTAAATGTCAAAAATGAAAAGTGTCACCATGAAAAATGTCAAAAATGACAAATTTCAAGATGGCAAATGTCAAAACTGACAAATGTCACAATGCTAAATGTCAAAAATGATAAGTGTCACCATGAAAAATGTCAAAAATGTTAAATTTCAAGATGGCAAATGTCCAAGATGTCAAATGACAAATGTCACAATGCTAAATGTCAAAAATGACAAATTTCAAGATGGCAAATGTCAAAGATGTCAAATGACAAATGTCACATTGCTAAATGTCAAAAATGAAAAGTGTCACCATGAAAAAGTCAAAAATGACAAATTTCAAGATGGCAAATGTCAAAGATGTCAAATGACAAATGTCACAATGCTAAATGTCAAAAATAAAAAGTGTCACCATGAAAAATGTCAAAAATAACAAATTTCAAGATGGCAAATGTCAAAGATGTCAAATGACAAATGTCACAATGCTAAATGTCAAAAATGAAAAGTGTCACCATGAAAAATGCCAAAAATGACAAATTTCAAGATGGCAAATGTCAAAGATGTCAAATGACAAATGTCACAATGCTAAATGTCAAAAATGAAAAGTGTCACCATAAAAAATGACAAATTTCAAGATGGCAAATGTCAAAGATGTCAAATGACAAATGTCACAATGCTAAATGTCAAAAATGAAAAGTGTCACCATAAAAAATGTCAAAAATAACAAATTTCAAGATGGCAAATGTCAAAGATGTCAAATGACAAATGTCACAATGCTAAATGTCAAAAATAAAAAGTGTCACCATGAAAAATATCAAACATGACAAATTTCAAATGGCAAATGTCAAAGATGTCAAATGACAAATGTCACAATGCTAAATATCAGAAATGAAAAGTGTCACCATGAAAAATGTCAAAAATGACAAATTTCAAGATGGCAACTGTCAAAGATGTCAAATGACAAATGTCACAATGCTAAATGTCAAAAGTAAAAAGTGTCACCATGAAAAATGTCAAAAATAACAAATTTCAAGATGGCAAATGTCAAAGATGTCAAATGACAAATGTCACAATGCTAAATGTCAAAAATAAAAAGTGTCACCATGAAAAATGTCAAAAATGACAAATTTCAAGATGGCAAATGTCAAAACTGACAAATGTCACAATGCTAAATGTCAAAAATGATAAGTGTCACCATGAAAAATGTCAAAAATGACAAATTTCAAGATGGCAAATGTCCAAGAAGTCAAATGACAAATGTCACAATGCTAAATGTCAAAAATCAAAAGTGTCACCATAAAAAATGTCAAAAATGACAAATTTCAAGATGGCAAATGTCAAAGATGTCAAATGACAAATGTCACAATGCTAAATGTCAAAAATGAAAAGTGTCAAAAATGACAAATTTCAAGATGGCAAATGTCTAAGATGTCAAATGACAAATGTCACAATGCTAAATGTCAAAAATGAAAAGTGTCACCGTGAAAAATGTCAAAAATGACAAATTTCAAGATGGCAAATGTCAAAGATGTCAAATGACAAATGTCACACAGCTAAATGTCAAAAATGAAAAGTGTCTCCATAAAAAATGTCAATAATGACAAATTTCAAGATGGCAAATGTCAAAGATGTCAAATGACAAATGTCACAATGCTAAATGTCAAAAATAAAAAGTGTCACCATGAAAAATGTCAAAAATGACAAATTTCAAGATGGCAAATGTCAAAGATGTTAAATGACAAATGTCACAATGCTAAATGTCAAAAATGAAAAGTGTCACCATGAAAAATGTCAAAAATGACAAATGTCAAGATGGCAAATGTCAAAGATGTCAAATGACAAATGTCACAATGCTAAATGTCAAAAATGAAAAGTGTCACAATGAAAAATGTCAAAAATAACAAATTTCAAGATGGCAAATGTCAAAGATGTCAAATGACAAATGTCACAATGCTAAATGTCAAAAATGAAAAGTGTCACCATGAAAAATGTCACAAATGACAAATTTCAAGATGGCAAATGTCAAAACTGACAAATGTCACAATGCTAAATGTCAAAAATGAAAAGTGTCACCATGAAAAATGTCAAAAATAACAAATTTCAAGATGGCAAATGTCAAAGATGTCAAATGACAAATGTCACAATGCTAAATGTCAAAAATGACAAATTTCAAGATGGCAAATGTCAAAGATGTCAAATGACAAATGTCACAATGCTAAATGTCAAAAATGAAAAGTGTCACCATGAAAAATGTCAAAAATGACAAATTTCAAGATGGCAAATGTCAAAGATGTCAAATGACAAATGTCACAATGCTAAATGTCAAAAATGAAAAGTGTCACCATAAAAAATGTCAAAAATAACAAATTTCAAGATGGCAAATGTCAAAGATGTCAAATGACAAATGTCACAATGCTAAATGTCAAAAATGAAAAGTGTCCCCATGAAAAATGTCAATAATGACAAATTTCAAGATGGCAAATGTCAAAGATGTCAAATGACAAATGTCACAATGCTAAATGTCAAAAATGAAAAGTGTCACCATGAAAAATGTCAAAAATGACAAATTTCAAGATGGCAAATGTCAAAGATGTCAAATGACAAATGTCACAATGCTAAATGTCAAAAATGAAAAGTGTCACAATGAAAAATGTCAAAAATAACAAATTTCAAGATGGCAAATGTTAAAGATGTCAAATGACAAATGTCACAATGCTAAATGTCAAAAATGAAAAGTGTTATCATGAAAAATGTCAAAAATGACAAATTTCAAGATGGCAAATGTCAAAACTGACAAATGTCACAATGCTAAATGTCAAAAATGATAAGTGTCACCATGAAAAATGTCAAAAATGACAAATTTCAAGATGGCAAATATCAAAGATGTCAAATGACAAATGTTACAATGCTAAATGTCAAAAATGACAAATTTCAAGATGGCAAATGTCAAAGATGTCAAATGACAAATGTCACAATGCTAAATGTCAAAAATGGAAAGTGTCACCATGAAAAATGTCAAAAATAACAAATTTCAAGATGGCAAATGTCAAAGATGTCAAGTGACAAATGTCACAATGCTAAATGTCAAAAATGAAAAGTGTCCCCATGAAAAATGTCAATAATGACAAATTTCAAGATGGCAAATGTCAAAGATGTCAAATGACAAATGTCACAATGCTAAATGTCAAAAATGAAAAGTGTCACCATGAAAAATGTCAAAAATGACAAATTTCAAGATGGCAAATGTCAAAGATGTCAAATGACAAATGTCACAATGCTAAATGTCTAAAAAAGGAAAAGTGTCACAATGAAAAATGTCAAAAATAACAAATTTTAAGATGGCAAATGTCAAAGATGTCAAATGACAAATGTCACAATGCTAAATGTCAAAAATGAAAAGTGTCCCCATGAAAAATGTCAATAATGACAAATTTCAAGATGGCATATGTCAAAGATGTCAAATGACAAATGTCACAATGCTAAATGTCAAAAATGAAAAGTGTCACCATGAAAAATGTCAAAAATGACAAATTTCAAGATGGCAAATGTCAAAGATGTCAAATGACAAATGTCACAATGCTAAATGTCAAAAATGAAAAGTGTCACAATGAAAAATGTCAAAAATAACAAATTTCAAGATGGCAAATGTCAAAGATGTCAAATGACAAATGTCACAATGCTAAATGTCAAAAATGAAAAGTGTCACCATAAAATGTCAAAAATGACAAATTTCAAGATGGCAAATGTCAAAACTGACAAATGTCACAATGCTAAATGTCAAAAATGATAAGTGTCACCATGAAAAATGTCAAAAATGACAAATTTCAAGATAGCAAATGTCCAAGATGTCAAATGACAAATGTCACAATGCTAAATGTAAAAATGACAAATTTCAAGATGGCAAATGTCAAAGATGTCAAATGACAAATGTCACAATGCTAAATGTCAAAAATGAAAAGTGTCACCATGAAACATGTCAAAAATGACAAATTTCAAGATGGCAAATGTCAAAGATGTCAAATGACAAATGTCACAATGCTAAATGTCAAAAATGAAAAGTGTCACCATGAAAAATGTCAAAAATAACAAATTTCAAAATGGCAAATGTCAAAGATGTCAAATGACAAATGTCACAATGCTAAATGTCAAAAATGAAAAGTGTCACCATGAAAAATGTCAAAAATGACAAATTTCAAGATGGCAAATGTCAAAGATGTCAAATGACAAATGTCACAATGCTAAATGTCAAAAATGAAAAGTGTCACCATAAAAAATGTCAAAAATAACAAATTTCAAGATGGCAAATGTCAAAGATGTCAAATGACAAATGTCACAATGCTAAATGTCAAAAATGAAAAGTGTCACCATGAAAAATGTCAAAAATGACAAATTTCAAGATGGCAAATATCAAAGATGTCAAATGACAAATGTTACAATGCTAAATGTCAAAAATGACAAATTTCAAGATGGCAAATGTCAAAGATGTCAAATGACAAATGTCACAATGCTAAATGTCAAAAATGGAAAGTGTCACCATGAAAAATGTCAAAAATAACAAATTTCAAGATGGCAAATGTCAAAGATGTCAAATGACAAATGTCACAATGCTAAATGTCAAAAATGAAAAGTGTCACCATGAAAAATGTCAAAAATAACAAATTTCAAGATGGCAAATGTCAAAGATGTCAAGTGACAAATGTCACAATGCTAAATGTCAAAAATGAAAAGTGTCCCCATGAAAAATGTCAATAATGACAAATTTCAAGATGGCAAATGTCAAAGATGTCAAATGACAAATGTCACAATGCTAAATGTCAAAAATAAAAAGTGTCACCATGAAAAATGTCAAAAATGACAAATTTCAAGATGGCAAATGTCAAAGATGTCAAATGACAAATGTCACAATGCTAAATGTCTAAAAAAGGAAAAGTGTCACAATGAAAAATGTCAAAAATAACAAATTTTAAGATGGCAAATGTCAAAGATGTCAAATGACAAATGTCACAATGCT
Source organism: Altica lythri (assembly GCA_964028335.1). Classification (NCBI taxonomy): domain Eukaryota; kingdom Metazoa; phylum Arthropoda; class Insecta; order Coleoptera; family Chrysomelidae; genus Altica; species Altica lythri. Next base: position 42,714,328 of record OZ034800.1, on the reverse strand, counting down.
AAATGTCAAAAATGAAAAGTGTCCCCATGAAAAATGTCAATAATGACAAATTTCAAGATGGCATATGTCAAAGATGTCAAATGACAAATGTCACAATGCTAAATGTCAAAAATGAAAAGTGTCACCATGAAAAATGTCAAAAATGACAAATTTCAAGATGGCAAATGTCAAAGATGTCAAATGACAAATGTCACAATGCTAAATGTCAAAAATGAAAAGTGTCACAATGAAAAATGTCAAAAATAACAAATTTCAAGATGGCAAATGTCAAAGATGTCAAATGACAAATGTCACAATGCTAAATGTCAAAAATGAAAAGAGTCACCATAAAATGTCAAAAATGACAAATTTCAAGATGGCAAATGTCAAAACTGACAAATGTCACAATGCTAAATGTCAAAAATGATAAGTGTCACCATGAAAAATGTCAAAAATGACAAATTTCAAGATAGCAAATGTCCAAGATGTCAAATAACAAATGTCACAATGCTAAATGTAAAAATGACAAATTTCAAGATGGCAAATGACAAAGATGTCAAATGACAAATGTCACAATGCTAAATGTCAAAAATGAAAAGTGTCACCATGAAAAATGTCAAAAATGACAAATTTCAAGATGGCAAATGTCAAAGATGTCAAATGACAAATGTCACAATGCTAAATGTCAAAAATGAAAAGTGTCACCATGAAAAATGTCAAAAATAACAAATTTCAAAATGGCAAATGTCAAAGATGTCAAATGACAAATGTCACAATGCTAAATGTCAAAAATGACAAATTTCAAGATGGCAAATGTCAAAGATGTCAAATGACAAATGACACAATGCTAAATGTCAAAAATGGAAAGTGTCACCATGAAAAATGTCAAAAATAACAAATTTCAAGATGGCAAATGTCAAAGATGTCAAATGACAAATGTCACAATGCTAAATGTAAAAAATGAAAAGTGTCACCATGAAAAATGTCAAAAATGACAAATTTCAAGATGGCAAATGTCAAAGATGTCAAATGACAAATGTCACAATGCTAAATGTCAAAAATGAAAAGTGTCACCATGAAAAATGTCAAAAATAACAAATTTCAAGATGGCAAATGTCAAAGATGTCAGGTGACAAATGTCACAATGCTAAATGTCAAAAATAAAAAGTGTCCCCATGAAAAATGTCAATAATGACAAATTTCAAGATGGCAAATGTCAAAGATGTCAAATGACAAATGTCACAATGCTAAATGTCAAAAATGAAAAGTGTCACCATGAAAAATGTCAAAAATGACAAATTTCAAGATGTCAAATGTCAAAGATGTCAAATGACAAATGTCACAATGCTAAATGTCTAAAAAAGGAAAAGTGTCACAATAAAAAATGTCAAACATAACAAATTTTAAGATGGCAAATGTCAAAGATGTCAAATGACAAATGTCAAAAATGAAAAGTGTCACTATGAAAAATGTCAAAAATGACAAATTTCAAGATGGCAAATGTCAAAACTGACAAAGGTCAGAATGCTAAATGTCAAAAATGAAAAGTGTCACCATGAAAAATGTCAAAAATGACAAATTTCAAGATGGCAAATGTCAAAGATGTCAAATGACAAATGTCACAATGCTAAATGTCAAAAATGAAAAGTGTCACAATGAAAAATGTCAAAAATAACAAATTTCAAGATGGCAAATGTCAAAGATGTCAAATGACAAATGTCACAATGCTAAATGTCAAAAATGAAAAGTGTCACCATGAAAAATGTCAAAAATGACAAATTTCAAGATAGCAAATGTCCAAGATGTCAAATGACAAATGTCACAATGCTAAATGTAAAAATGACAAATTTCAAGATGGCAAATGTCAAAGATGTCAAATGACAAATGTCACAATGCTAAATGTCAAAAATGAAAGTGTCACCATAAAAAATGTCAAAAATAACAAATTTCAAGATGGCAAATGTCAAAGATGTCAAATGACAAATGTCACAATGCTAAATGTCAAAAATGACAAATTTCAAGATGGCAAATGTCAAAGATGTCAAATGACAAATGTCACAATGCTAAATGTCAAAAATGGAAAGTGTCACCATGAAAAATGTCAAAAATAACAAATTTCAAGATGGCAAATGTCAAAGATGTCAAATGACAAATGTCACAATGCTAAATGTAAAAAATGAAAAGTGTCACCATGAAAGATGTCAAAAATGACAAATTTCAAGATGGCAAATGTCAAAGATGTCAAATGACAAATGTCACAATGCTAAATGTCAAAAATGAAAAGTGTCACCATGAAAAATGTCAAAAATAACAAATTTCAAGATGGCAAATGTCAAAGATGTCAGGTGACAAATGTCACAATGCTAAATGTCAAAAATAAAAAGTGTCCCCATGAAAAATGTCAATAATGACAAATTTCAAGATGGCAAATGTCAAAGATGTCAAATGACAAATGTCACAATGCTAAATGTCAAAAATGAAAAGTGTCACCATGAAAAATGTCAAAAATGACAAATTTCAAGATGTCAAATGTCAAAGATGTCAAATGACAAATGTCACAATGCGAAATGTCTAAAAAAGGAAAAGTGTCACAATAAAAAATGTCAAAAATAACAAATTTTAAGATGGCAAATGTCAAAGATGTCAAATGACAAATGTCACAATGCTAAATGTCAAAAATGAAAAGTGTCACTATGAAAAATGTCAAAAATGACAAATTTCAAGATGGCAAATGTCAAAACTGACAAATGTCAGAATGCTAAATGTCAAAAATGATAAGTGTCACCATGAAAAATTTCAAAAATGACAAATTTCAAGATGGCAAATGTCCAAGATGTCAAATGACAAATGTCACAATGCTAAATGTCAAAAATGACAAATTTCAAGATGGCAAATGTCAAAGATGTCAAATGACAAATGTCACAATGCTAAATGTCAAAAATGAAAAGTGTCACCATGAAAAATGTCAAAAATGACAAATTTCAAGATGGCAAATGTCAAAGATGTCAAATGACAAATGTCACAATGCTAAATGTCAAAAATGAAAAGTGTCACCATGAAAAATATCAAAAATGACAAATTTCAAGAGGGCAAATGTCAAAACTGACAAATGTCACAATGCTAAATGTCAAAAATGAAAAGTGTCACCATGAAAAATGTCATAAATGACAAATTTCAAGATGGCAAATGTCAAAGATGTCAAATGACAAATGTCACAATGCTAAATGTCAAAAATGAAAAGTGTCACAATGAAAAATGTCAAAAATAACAAATTTCAAGATGGCAAATGTCAAAGATGTCAAATGACAAATGTCACAATGCTAAATGTCAAAAATGAAAAGTGTCACCATGAAAAATGTCAAAAATGACAAATTTCAAGATGGCAAATGTCAAAACTGACAAATGTCACAATGCTAAATGTCAAAAATGATAAGTGTCACCATAAAAAATGTCAAAAATGACAAATTTCAAGATGGCAAATGTCCAAGATGTCAAATGACAAATGTCACAATGCTAAATGTCAAAAATGACAAATTTCAAGATGGCAAATGTCAAAGATGTCAAATGACAAATGTCACAATGCTAAATGTCAAAAATGAAAGGTGTCACCATAAAAAATGTCAAAAATGACAAATTTCAAGATGGCAAATGTCAAAGATGTCAAATGACAAATGTCACAATGCTAAATGTCAAAAATGAAAAGTGTCACCATGAAAAATGTCAAAAATGACAAATTTCATGATGGCAAATGTCAAAGATGTCAAATGACAAATGTCACAATGCTAAATGTCAAAAATGAAAAGTGTCACCATGAAAAATGTCAAATATAACAAATTTCAAGATGGCAAATGACAAATGTCACAATGCTAAATGTCAAAAATGAAAAGTGTCACCATGAAAAATGTCAAAAATGACAAATTTCAGGATGGCAAATGTCAAAGATGTCAAATGACAAATGTCACAATGCTAAATGTCAAAAATGAAAAGTGTCACAATGAAAAATGTCAAAAATAACAAATTTCAAGATGGCAAATATCAAAGATGTCAAATGACAAATGTCACAATTCTAAATGTCAAAAATGAAAAGTGTCACTATGAAAAATGTCAAAAATGACAAATTTCAAGATGGCAAATGTCAAAACTGACAAATGTCACAATGTTAAATGTCAAAAATGATAAGTGTCACCATAAAAAATGTCAAAAATGACAAATTTCAAGATGGCAAATGTCCAAGATGTCAAATGACAAATGTCACAATGCTAAATGTCAAAAATGACAAATTTCAAGATGGCAAATGTCAAAGATGTCAAATGACAAATGTAACAATGCTAAATGTCAAAAATGAAAAGTGTCACCAGAAAAAATGTCAAAAATGACAAATTTCAAGATGGCAAATTTCAAAGATGTCAAATGACAAATGTCACAATGCTAAATGTCAAAAATAAAAAGTGTCACCATGAAAAATGTCAAAAATGACAAATTTCAAGATGGCAAATGTCCAAGACGTCAAATGACAAATGTCACAATGCTAAATGTCAAAAATAAAAAGTGTCACCATGAAAAATGTCAAAAATGACATTTCAAGATGGCAAATGTCAAAGATGTCAAATGACAAATGTCACAATGCTGAATGTCAAAAATAAAAAGTGTCACCATGAAAAATGTCAAAAATGACAAATTTCAAGATGGCAAATGTCAAAGATGTCAAATGACAAATGTCACAATGCTAAATGTCAAAAATAAAAAGTGTCCCCATGAAAAATGTCAATAATGACAAATTTCAAGATGGTAAATGTCAAAGATGTCAAATGACAAATGTCACAATGCTAAATGTCAAAAATGAAAAGTGTCACCATGAAAAATGTCAAAAATGACAAATTTCAAGATGGCAAATGTCAAAGATGTCGAATATGACAAATGTCACAATGCTAAATGTCAAAAATGAAAAGTGTCACCATAAAACATGTCAAAAATGACAAATTTCAAGATTGCAAATGTCAAAGATGTTAAATGACAAATGTCACAATGCTAAATGTCAAAAATGAAAAGTGTCACCATGAAAAATGTCAAAAATGACAAATTTCAAGATGGCAAATATCAAAGATGTCAAATGACAAATGTCACAATGCTAAATGTCAAAAATGACAAATTTCAAGATGCCAAATGTCAAAGATGTCAAATGACAAATGTCACAATGCTAAATGTCAAAAATGAAAAGTGTCACCATGAAAAATGTCAAAAATGACAAATTTCAAGATGGCAAATGTCAAAGATGTCAAATGACAAATGTCAGAATGCTAAATGTCAAAAATGAAATGTGTCACCATGAAAAATGTCAAAAATAACAAGTTTCAAGATGGCAAATGTCAAAGATGTCAAATGACAAATGTCACAATGCTAAATGTCAAAAATGAAAAGTGTCACCATGAAAAATGTCAAAAATGACAAATTTCAAGATGGCAAATGTCACAATGCTAAATGTCAAAAATGATAAGTTTCACCATAAAAAATGTCAAAAATAACAAATTTTAAGATAGCAAATGTCAAAGATGTCAAATGACAAATGTCACAATGCTAAATGTCAAAAATAAAAAGTGTCACCATGAAAAATGTCAAAAATGACAAATTATAAGATGGCAAATGTCAAATGACAAATGTCACAATGCTAAATGTTAAAAATGAAAAGTGTCACCATGAAAAATGTCAAAAATGACAAATTTCAAAATGGCAAATATCAAAACTGACAAATGTCACAATGCTAAATGTCAAAAATGATAAGTGTCACCATAAAATGTCAAAAATGACAAATTTCAAGATAGCAAATGTCCAAGATGTCAAATGACAAATGTCACAATGCTAAATGTCAAAAATGACAAATTTTAAGATGGCAAATGTCAAATGACAAATGTCACAATGTTAAATGTCAAAAATGAAAAGTGTCACCATGAAAAATGTCAAAAATGACAAATTTCAAGATGGCAAATGTCAAAGATGTCAAATGACAAATGTTACAATGCTAAATGTCAAAAATGAAAAGTGTCACCATGAAAAATGTCAAAAATAACAAATTTCAAGATGACAAATGTCAAAGATGTCAAATGACAAATGTCACAATGCTAAATGTCAAAAATGAAAGGTGTCACCATGAAAAATGTCAAAAATGACAAATTTCAAGATGGCAAATGTCAAAACTGACAAATGTCACAATGCTAAATGTCAAAAATGATAAGTGTCACCATGAAAAATGTCAAAAATAACAAATTTCAAGATGACAAATGTCAAAGATGTCAAATGACAAATGTCACAATGCTAAATGTCAAAAATGACAAATTTCAAGATGGCAAATGTCAAAGATGTCAAATGACAAATGTCACAATGCTAAATGTCAAAAATGAAAAGTGTCACCATGAAAAATGTCAAAAATGACAAATTTCAAGATGGCAAATGTCAAAGATGTCAAATGACAAATGTCACAATGCTAAATGTCAAAAATAAAAAGTGTCACCATGAAAAATGTCAAAAATAACAAATTTCAAGATGGCAAATGTCAAAGATGTCAAATGACAAATGTCACAATGCTAAATGTTAAAAATGAAAAGTGTCACCATGAAAAATGTCAAAAATGACAAATTTCAAGATGGCAAATGTCAAAACTGACAAATGTCACAATGCTAAATGTCAAAAATGACAAATTTCAAGATGGCAAATGTCAAAGATGTCAAATGACAAATGTCACAATGCTAAATGTCAAAAATGAAAAGTGTCACCATGAAAAATGTCAAAAATGACAAATTTCAAGATGGCAAATGTCAAAGATGTCAAACGTCAAATATCACAATGCTAAATGTCAAAAATGAAAAGTGTCACCATGAAAAATGTCAAAAATGACAAATTTCAAGATGGCAAATGTCAAAGATGTCAAATGACAAATGTCACAATGCTAAATGTCAAAAATGAAAAGTGTCACCATGAAAAATGTCAAAAATGACAAATTTCAATATAGCAAATATCAAAGATGTCAAATGACAAATGTCACAATGCTAAATGTCAAAAATGACAAATTTCAAGATGGCAAATGTCAAAGATGTCAAATGACAAATGTCACAATGCTAAATGTTAAAAATGAAAAGTGTCACCATGAAAAATGTCAAAAATGACAAATTTCAAGATGGTAAATGTCAAAGATGTCAAATGACAAATGTCACAATGCTAAATGTCAAAAATGAAAAGTGTCACCATGAAAAATGTCAAAAATAACAAATTTCAAGATGGCAAATGTCAAAGATGTCAAATGACAAATGTCACAATGCTAAATGTCAAAAATGAAAAGTGTCACCATGAAAAATGTCAAAAATGACAAATTTCAAGATGGCAAATGTCAAAGATGTCAAATGACAAATGTCACAATGCTAAATGTCAAAAATGAAAAGTGTCACCATGAAAAATGTCAAAAATAACAAATTTCAAGATGGCAAATGTCAAAGATGTCAAATGACAAATGTCACAATGCTAAATGTCAAAAATGAAAAGTGTCACCATGAAAAATGTCAAAAAAGACAAATTTCAAGATGGCAAATGTCAAAACTGACAAATGTCACAATGCTAAATGTCAAAAATGATAAGTGTCACCATGAAAAATGTCAAAAATGTTAAATTTCAAGATGGCAAATGTCCAAGATGTCAAATGACAAATGTCACAATGCTAAATGTCAAAAATGACAAATTTCAAGATGGCAAATGTCAAAGATGTCAAATGACAAATGTCACAATGCTAAATGTCAAAAATGAAAAGTGTCACCATGAAAAATGTCAAAAATGACAAATTTCAAGATGGCAAATGTCACAATGCTAAATGTCAAAAATGATAAGTTTCACCATAAAAAATGTCAAAAATAACAAATTTTAAGATAGCAAATGTCAAAGATGTCAAATGACAAATGTCACAATGCTAAATGTCAAAAATAAAAAGTGTCACCATGAAAAATGTCAAAAATGACAAATTATAAGATGGCAAATGTCAAATGACAAATGTCACAATGCTAAATGTTAAAAATGAAAAGTGTCACCATGAAAAATGTCAAAAATGACAAATTTCAAAATGGCAAATATCAAAACTGACAAATGTCACAATGCTAAATGTCAAAAATGATAAGTGTCACCATAAAATGTCAAAAATGACAAATTTCAAGATAGCAAATGTCCAAGATGTCAAATGACAAATGTCACAATGCTAAATGTCAAAAATGACAAATTTCAAGATGGCAAATGTCAAATGACAAATGTCACAATGTTAAATGTCAAAAATGAAAAGTGTCACCATGAAAAATGTCAAAAATGACAAATTTCAAGATGGCAAATGTCAAAGATGTCAAATGACAAATGTTACAATGCTAAATGTCAAAAATGAAAAGTGTCACCATGAAAAATGTCAAAAATAACAAATTTCAAGATGACAAATGTCAAAGATGTCAAATGACAAATGTCACAATGCTAAATGTCAAAAATGAAAGGTGTCACCATGAAAAATGTCAAAAATGACAAATTTCAAGATGGCAAATGTCAAAACTGACAAATGTCACAATGCTAAATGTCAAAAATGATAAGTGTCACCATGAAAAATGTCAAAAATAACAAATTTCAAGATGACAAATGTCAAAGATGTCAAATGACAAATGTCACAATGCTAAATGTCAAAAATGACAAATTTCAAGATGGCAAATGTCAAAGATGTCAAATGACAAATGTCACAATGCTAAATGTCAAAAATGAAAAGTGTCACCATGAAAAATGTCAAAAATGACAAATTTCAAGATGGCAAATGTCAAAGATGTCAAATGACAAATGTCACAATGCTAAATGTCAAAAATAAAAAGTGTCACCATGAAAAATGTCAAAAATAACAAATTTCAAGATGGCAAATGTCAAAGATGTCAAATGACAAATGTCACAATGCTAAATGTTAAAAATGAAAAGTGTCACCATGAAAAATGTCAAAAATGACAAATTTCAAGATGGCAAATGTCAAAACTGACAAATGTCACAATGCTAAATGTCAAAAATGACAAATTTCAAGATGGCAAATGTCAAAGATGTCAAATGACAAATGTCACAATGCTAAATGTCAAAAATGAAAAGTGTCACCATGAAAAATGTCAAAAATGACAAATTTCAAGATGGCAAATGTCAAAGATGTCAAACGTCAAATATCACAATGCTAAATGTCAAAAATGAAAAGTGTCACCATGAAAAATGTCAAAAATGACAAATTTCAAGATGGCAAATGTCAAAGATGTCAAATGACAAATGTCACAATGCTAAATGTCAAAAATGAAAAGTGTCACCATGAAAAATGTCAAAAATGACAAATTTCAATATAGCAAATATCAAAGATGTCAAATGACAAATGTCACAATGCTAAATGTCAAAAATGACAAATTTCAAGATGGCAAATGTCAAAGATGTCAAATGACAAATGTCACAATGCTAAATGTTAAAAATGAAAAGTGTCACCATGAAAAATGTCAAAAATGACAAATTTCAAGATGGTAAATGTCAAAGATGTCAAATGACAAATGTCACAATGCTAAATGTCAAAAATGAAAAGTGTCACCATGAAAAATGTCAAAAATAACAAATTTCAAGATGGCAAATGTCAAAGATGTCAAATGACAAATGTCACAATGCTAAATGTCAAAAATGAAAAGTGTCACCATGAAAAATGTCAAAAATGACAAATTTCAAGATGGCAAATGTCAAAGATGTCAAATGACAAATGTCACAATGCTAAATGTCAAAAATGAAAAGTGTCACCATGAAAAATGTCAAAAATAACAAATTTCAAGATGGCAAATGTCAAAGATGTCAAATGACAAATGTCACAATGCTAAATGTCAAAAATGAAAAGTGTCACCATGAAAAATGTCAAAAAAGACAAATTTCAAGATGGCAAATGTCAAAACTGACAAATGTCACAATGCTAAATGTCAAAAATGATAAGTGTCACCATGAAAAATGTCAAAAATGTTAAATTTCAAGATGGCAAATGTCCAAGATGTCAAATGACAAATGTCACAATGCTAAATGTCAAAAATGACAAATTTCAAGATGGCAAATGTCAAAGATGTTAAATGACAAATGTCACAATGCTAAATGTCAAAAATGAAAAGTGTCACCATGAAAAAGTCAAAAATGACAAATTTCAAGATGGCAAATGTCAAAGATGTCAAATGACAAATGTCACAATGCTAAATGTCAAAAATGAAAAGTGTCACTATGAAAAATGTCAAAAATGACAAAATTTCAAGATGGCAAATGTCAAAACTGACAAATGTCACAATGCTAAATGTCAAAAATGATAAGTGTCACCATGAAAAATGTCAAAAATGACAAATTTCAAGATGGCAAATGTCCAAGATGTCAAATGACAAATGTCACAATGCTAAATGTCAAAAATGAAAAGTGTCACCATAAAAAATGTCAAAAATGTCAAATTTCAAGATGGCAAATGTCAAAGATGTCAAATGACAAATGTCACAATGCTAAATGTCAAAAATGAAAAGTGTCAAAAATGACAAATTTCAAGATGGCAAATGTCTAAGATGTCAAATGACAAATGTCACAATGCTAAATGTAAAAAATGAAAAGTGTCACCGTGAAAAATGTCAAAAATGACAAATTTCAAGATGGCAAATGTCAAAGATGTCAAATGACAAATGTCACAATGCTAAATGTCAAAAATGAAAAGTGTCACCATGAAAAATGTCACAAATGACAAATTTCAAGATGGCAAATGTCAAAGATGTCAAATGACAAATGTCACAATGCTAAATGTCAAAAATAAATAGTGTCCCTATAAAAAATGTCAATACTGACAAATTTCAAGATGGCAAATATCAAAAATGTCAAATGACAAATGTCACAATGCTAAATGTCAAAAATGAAAAGTGTCACCATGAAAAATGTCAAAAATGACAAATTTCAAGATGGCAAATGTCAAAGATGTTAAATGACAAATGTCACAATGCTAAATGTCAAAAATGAAAAGTGTCACCATGAAAAATGTCAAAAATAACAAATTTCAAGATGGCAAATGTCAAAGATGTCTAATGACAAATGTCACAATGCTAAATGTCAAAAATAAATAGTGTCCCTATAAAAAATGTCAATACTGACAAATTTCAAGATGGCAAATATCAAAAATGTCAAATGACAAATGTCACAATGCTAAATGTCAAAAATGAAAAGTGTCACCATGAAAAATGTCAAAAATGACAAATTTCAAGATGGCAAATGTCAAAGATGTCAAATGACAAATGTCACAATGCTAAATGTCAAAAATGAAAAGTGTCACCATGAAAAATGTCAAAAATAACAAATTTCAAGATGGCAAATGTCAAAGATGTCTAATGACAAATGTCACAATGCTAAATGTCAAAAATGAAAAGTGTCACCATGAAAAATGTCAAAAATGACAAATTTCAAGATGGCAAATGTCAAAACTGACAAATGTCACAATGCTAAATGTCAAAAATGACAAATTTCAAGATGGCAAATGTCAAAGATGTCAAATGACAAATGTCACAATGCTAAATGTCAAAAATGAAAAGTGTCACCATGAAAAATGTCAAAAATGACAAATTTCAAGATGGCAAATGTCAAAGATGTCAAACGTCAAATGTCACAATGCTAAATGTCAAAAATGAAAAGTGTCACCATGAAAAATGTCAAAAATGACAAATTTCAAGATGGCAAATGTCAAAGATGTCAAATGACAAATGTCACAATGCTAAATGTCAAAAATGAAAAGTGTCACCATGAAAAATGCCAAAAGTAACAAATTTCAAGATGGCAAATGTCAAAGATGTCAAATGACAAATGTCACAATGCTAAATGTCAAAAATGAAAAGTGTCACAATGAAAAATGTCAAAAATGACAAATTTCAAGATGGCAAATGTCAAATGACAAATGTCACAATGCTAAATGTAAAAAATGAAAAGTGTCACAATGAAAAATGTCAAAAATGACAAATTTCAAGATGGCAAATGTCAAAGAGGTCAAATGACATATGTCACAATGCTAAATGTCAAAAATGAAAAGTGTCACCATGAAAAATGTCAAAAATAACAAATTTCAAGATGGCAAATGTCAAAGATGTCAAATGACAAATGTCACAATGCTAAATGTCAAAAATGAAAAGTGTCACCATGAAAAATGTTAAAAATAACAAATTTCAAGATGGCAAATGTCAAATGACAAATGTCACAATGCTAAATGTCAAAAATGAAAAGTGTCACCATGAAAAATGTCAAAAATGACAAATTTCAAGATGGCAAATGTCAAAACTGACAAATGTCACAATGCTAAATGTCAAAAATGACAAATTTCAAGATGGCAAATGTCAAAGATGTCAAATGACAAATGTCACAATGCTAAATGTCAAAAATGAAAAGTGTCACCATGAAAAATGTCAAAAATGACAAATTTCAAGATGGCAAATGTCAAAGATGTCAAATGACAAATGTCACAATGCTAAATGTCAAAAATGAAAAGTGTCACCATGAAAAATGTCAAAAATAACAAATTTCAAGATGGCAAATGTCAAAGATGTCAAATGACAAATGTCACAATGCTAAATGTCAAAAATGAAAAGTGTCACCATGAAAAATGTCAAAAATGACAAATTTCAAGATGGCAAATGTCAAAGATGTCAAATGACAAATGTCACAATGCTAAATGTCAAAAATGAAAAGTGTCACCATAAAAAATGTCAAAAATGACAAATTTCAAGATGGCAAATGTCAAAACTGACAAATGTCACAATGCTAAATGTCAAAAATGACAAATTTCAAGATGGCAAATGTCAAAGATGTCAAATGACAAATGTCACAATGCTAAATGTCAAAAATGAAAAGTGTCACCATGAAAAATGTCAAAAATGACAAATTTCAAGATGGCAAATGTCAAAGATGTCAAACGTCAAATGTCACAATGCTAAATGTCAAAAATGAAAAGTGTCACCATGAAAAATGTCAAAAATGACAAATTTCAAGATGGCAAATGTCAAAGATGTCAAATGAAAAATGTCACAATGCTAAATGTCAAAAATGAAAAGTGTCACCATGAAAAATGCCAAAAGTAACAAATTTCAAGATGGCAAATGTCAAAGATGTCAAATGACAAATGTCACAATGCTAAATGTCAAAAATGAAAAGTGTCACAATGAAAAATGTCAAAAATGACAAATTTCAAGATGGCAAATGTCAAATGACAAATGTCACAATGCTAAATGTAAAAAATGAAAAGTGTCACCATGAAAAATGTCAAAAATGACAAATTTCAAGATGGCAAATGTCAAAGAGGTCAAATGACAAATGTCACAATGCTAAATGTCAAAAATGAAAAGTGTCACCATGAAAAATGTCAAAAATAACAAATTTCAAGATGGCAAATGACAAAGATGTCAAATGACAAATGTCACAATGCTAAATGTCAAAAATGAAAAGTGTCACCATGAAAAATGTCAAAAATGACAAATTTCAAGATGGCAAATCTCAAAACTGACAAATGTCACAATGCTAAATGTCAAAAATGAAAAGTGTCACCATGAAAAATGTCAAAAATAACAAATTTCAAGATGGCAAATGTCAAAGATGTCAAATGACAAATGTCAAAATGCTAAATGTCAAAAATGACAAATTTCAAGATGGCAAATGTCAAAGATGTCAAATGACAAGTGTCACAATGCTAAATGTCAAAAATGAAAAGTGTCACCATGAAAAATGTCAAAAATGACAAGTTTCAAGATGTCAAATGTCAAAGATGTTAAATGACAAATGTCACAATGCTAAATGTCAAAAATGAAAAGTGTCACCATGAAAAATGTCAAAAATAACAAATTTCAAGATGGCAAATGTCAAAGATGTCAAATGACAAATGTCACAATGCTAAATGTCAAAAATGAAAAGTGTCACCATGAAAAATGTCAAAAATGACAAATTTCAAGATGGCAAATGTCAAAGATGTCAAATAACAAATGTCACAATGCTAAATGTCAAAAATGAAAAGTGTCACCATGAAAAATGTCAAAAATAACAAATTTCAAGATGGCAAATGTCAAAGATGTCAAATGACAAATGTCACAATGCTAAATGTCAAAAATGAAAAGTGTCACCATGAAAAATGTCAAAAATGACAAATTTCAAGATGGCAAATGTCAAAACTGACAAATGTCACAATGCTAAATGTCAAAAATGACAAATTTCAAGATGGCAAATGTCAAGGATGTCAAATGACAAATGTCACAATGCTAAATGTCAAAAATGAAAAGTGTCACCATGAAAAATGTCAAAAATGACAAATTTCAAGATGGCAAATGTCAAAGATGTCAAACGTCAAATGTCACAATGCTAAATGTCAAAAATGAAAAGTGTCACCATGAAAAATGTCAAAAATGACAAATTTCAAGATGGCAAATGTCAAAGATGTCAAATGACAAATGTCACAATGCTAAATGTCAAAAATGAAAAGTGTCACCATGAAAAATGCCAAAAGTAACAAATTTCAAGATGGCAAATGTCAAAGATGTCAAATGACAAATGTCACAATGCTAAATGTCAAAAATGAAAAGTGTCACAATGAAAAATGTCAAAAATGACAAATTTCAAGATGGCAAATGTCAAATGACAAATGTCACAATGCTAAATGTAAAAAATGAAAAGTGTCACCATGAAAAATGTCAAAAATGACAAATTTCAAGATGGCAAATGACAAATGTCACAATGCTAAATGTCAAAAATGAAAAGTGTCACCATGAAAAATGTCAAAAATAACAAATTTCAAGATGGCAAATGTCAAAGATGTCAAATGACAAATGTCACAATGCTAAATGTCAAAAATGAAAAGTGTCACCATGAAAAATGTCAAAAATGACAAATTTCAAGATGGCAAATCTCAAAACTGACAAATGTCACAATGCTAAATGTCAAAAATGAAAAGTGTCACCATGAAAAATGTCAAAAATAACAAATTTCAAGATGGCAAATGTCAAAGATGTCAAATGACAAATGTCAAAATGCTAAATGTCAAAAATGACAAATTTCAAGATGGCAAATGTCAAAGATGTCAAATGACAAATGTCTCAATGCTAAATGTCAAAAATGAAAAGTGTCACCATGAAAAATGTCAAAAATGACAAATTTCAAGATGGCAAATGTCAAAGATGTCAAATGACAAATGTCACAATGATAAATGTCAAAAATAAAAAGTGTCACCATGAAAAATGTCAAAAATGACAAATTTCAAGATGGCAAATGTCAAAGATGTCAAATGACAAATGTCACAATGCTAAATGTCAAAAATGAAAAGTGTCACCATGAAAAATGTCAAAAATAACAAATTTCAAGATGGCAAATGTCAAAGATGTCAAATGACAAATGTCACAATGCTAAATGTAAAAATGAAAAGTGTCACCATGAAAAATGTCAAAAATAACAAACTTCAAGATGGCAAATGTCAAAACTGACAAATGTCACAATGCTAAATGTCAAAAATGATAAGTGTCACCATAAAAAATGTCAAAAATGACAAATTTCAAGA
Source organism: Altica lythri (assembly GCA_964028335.1). NCBI lineage: Eukaryota > Metazoa > Arthropoda > Insecta > Coleoptera > Chrysomelidae > Altica > Altica lythri. The sequence continues at coordinate 42,698,754 of OZ034800.1, read as the reverse complement.
TGGCAAATGTCCAAGATGTCAAATGACAAATGTCAAAAATGACAAATTTCAAGATGGCAAATGCCAAAGATGTCAAATGACAAAGATGTCAAATGACAAATGTCACAATGCTAAATGTCAAAAATGAAAAGTGTCACCATGAAAAATGTCAAAAATGACAAATTTCAAGATGGCAAATGTCAAAGATGTCAAATGACAAATGTCACAATGCTAAATGTCAAAAATGAAAAGTGTCACCATGAAAAATGTCAAAAATAACAAATTTCAAGATGGCAAATGTCAAAGATGTCAAATGACAAATGTCACAATGCTAAATGTCAAAAATGGAAAGTGTCACCATAAAAAATGTCAAAAATGACAAATTTTAAGATGGCAAATGTCAAAGATGTCAAATGACAAATGTCACAATGCTAAATGTCAAAAATGAAAAGTGTCACCATGAAAAATGTCAAAAATGACAAATTTCACGATGGCAAATGTCAAAGACGTCAAATGACAAATGTCACAATGCTAAATGTCAAAAATGAAAAGTGTCAAAAATGACAAATTTCAAGATGGCAAATGTCTAAGATGTCAAATGACAAATGTCACAATGCTAAATGTCAAAAATGAAAAATGTCACAATGCTAAATGTCAAAAATGACAAATTTCAAGATGGAAAATGTTAAAACTGACAAATGTCACAATGCTGAATGTCAAAAATGACAAATTTCAAGATGGCAAATGTCAAAGATGTCAAATGACAAATGTCACAATGCTAAATGTCAAAAATGAAAAGTGTCACCATGAAAAATGTCAAAAATGACAAATTTCAAGATGGCAAATGTCAAAGATGTCAAACGTCAAATGTCACAATGCTAAATGTCAAAAATGAAAAGTGTCACCATGAAAAATGTCAAAAATGACAAATTTCAAGATGGCAAATGTCAAAGATGTCAAATGACAAATGTCACAATGCTAAATGTCAAAAATGAAAAGTGTCACCATGAAAAATGCCAAAAGTAACAAATTTCAAGATGGCAAATGTCAAAGATGTCAAATGACAAATGTCACAATGCTAAATGTCAAAAATGAAAAGTGTCACAATGAAAAATGTCAAAAATGACAAATTTCAAGATGGCAAATGTCAAATGACAAATGTCACAATGCTAAATGTAAAAAATGAAAAGTGTCACTATGAAAAATGTCAAAAATGACAAATTTCAAGATGGCAAATGTCAAAGAGGTCAAATGACAAATGTCACAATGCTAAATGTCAAAAATGAAAAGTGTCACCATGAAAAATGTCAAAAATAACAAATTTCAAGATGGCAAATGTCAAAGATGTCAAATGACAAATGTCACAATGCTAAATGTCAAAAATGAAAAGTGTCACCATGAAAAATGTCAAAAATGACAAATTTCAAGATGGCAAATCTCAAAACTGACAAATGTCACAATGCTAAATGTCAAAAATGAAAAGTGTCACCATGAAAAATGTCAAAAATAACAAATTTCAAGATGGCAAATGTCAAAGATGTCAAATGACAAATGTCAAAATGCTAAATGTCAAAAATGACAAATTTCAAGATGGCAAATGTCAAAGATGTCAAATGACAAATGTCTCAATGCTAAATGTCAAAAATGAAAAGTGTCACCATGAAAAATGTCAAAAATGACAAATTTCAAGATGGCAAATGTCAAAGATGTCAAATGACAAATGTCACAATGATAAATGTCAAAAATGAAAAGTGTCACCATGAAAAATGTCAAAAATGACAAATTTCAAGATGGCAAATGTCAAAGATGTCAAATGACAAATGTCACAATGCTAAATGTCAAAAATGAAAAGTGTCACCATGAAAAATGTCAAAAATAACAAATTTCAAGATAGCAAATGTCAAAGATGTCAAATGACAAATGTCACAATGCTAAATGTAAAAATGAAAAGTGTCACCATGAAAAATGTCAAAAATAACAAACTTCAAGATGGCAAATGTCAAAACTGACAAATGTCACAATGCTAAATGTCAAAAATGATAAGTGTCACCATAAAAAATGTCAAAAATGACAAATTTCAAGATGGCAAATGTCCAAGATGTCAAATGACAAATGTCAAAAATGACAAATTTCAAGATGGCAAATGCCAAAGATGTCAAATGACAAAGATGTCAAATGACAAATGTCACAATGCTAAATGTCAAAAATGAAAAGTGTCACCATGAAAAATGTCAAAAATGACAAATTTCAAGATGGCAAATGTCAAAGATGTCAAATGACAAATGTCACAATGCTAAATGTCAAAAATGAAAAGTGTCACCATGAAAAATGTCAAAAATAACAAATTTCAAGATGGCAAATGTCAAAGATGTCAAATGACAAATGTCACAATGCTAAATGTCAAAAATGGAAAGTGTCACCATAAAAAATGTCAAAAATGACAAATTTCAAGATGGCAAATGTCAAAGATGTCAAATGACAAATGTCACAATGCTAAATGTCAAAAATGAAAAGTGTCACAATGAAAAATGTCAAAAATGACAAATTTCAAGATGGCAAATGTCAAATGACAAATGTCACAATGCTAAATGTAAAAAATGAAAAGTGTCACCATGAAAAATGTCAAAAATGACAAATTTCAAGATGGCAAATGTCAAAGAGGTCAAATGACAAATGTCACAATGCTAAATGTCAAAAATGAAAAGTGTCACCATGAAAAATGTCAAAAATAACAAATTTCAAGATGGCAAATGTCAAAGATGTCAAATGACAAATGTCACAATGCTAAATGTCAAAAATGAAAAGTGTCACCATGAAAAATGTCAAAAATGACAAATTTCAAGATGGCAAATCTCAAAACTGGCAAATGTCACAATGCTAAATGTCAAAAATGAAAAGTGTCACCATGAAAAATGTCAAAAATAACAAATTTCAAGATGGCAAATGTCAAAGATGTCAAATGACAAATGTCAAAATGCTAAATGTCAAAAATGACAAATTTCAAGATGGCAAATGTCAAAGATGTCAAATGACAAATGTCTCAATGCTAAATGTCAAAAATGAAAAGTGTCACCATGAAAAATGTCAAAAATGACAAATTTCAAGATGGCAAATGTCAAAGATGTCAAATGACAAATGTCACAATGATAAATGTCAAAAATGAAAAGTGTCACCATGAAAAATGTCAAAAATGACAAATTTCAAGATGGCAAATGTCAAAGATGTCAAATGACAAATGTCACAATGCTAAATGTCAAAAATGAAAAGTGTCACCATGAAAAATGTCAAAAATAACAAATTTCAAGATAGCAAATGTCAAAGATGTCAAATGACAAATGTCACAATGCTAAATGTAAAAATGAAAAGTGTCACCATGAAAAATGTCAAAAATAACAAACTTCAAGATGGCAAATGTCAAAACTGACAAATGTCACAATGCTAAATGTCAAAAATGATAAGTGTCACCATAAAAAATGTCAAAAATGACAAATTTCAAGATGGCAAATGTCCAAGATGTCAAATGACAAATGTCAAAAATGACAAATTTCAAGATGGCAAATGCCAAAGATGTCAAATGACAAAGATGTCAAATGACAAATGTCACAATGCTAAATGTCAAAAATGAAAAGTGTCACCATGAAAAATGTCAAAAATGACAAATTTCAAGATGGCAAATGTCAAAGATGTCAAATGACAAATGTCACAATGCTAAATGTCAAAAATGAAAAGTGTCACCATGAAAAATGTCAAAAATAACAAATTTCAAGATGGCAAATGTCAAAGATGTCAAATGACAAATGTCACAATGCTAAATGTCAAAAATGGAAAGTGTCACCATAAAAAATGTCAAAAATGACAAATTTCAAGATGGCAAATGTCAAAGATGTCAAATGACAAATGTCACAATGCTAAATGTCAAAAATGAAAAGTGTCACCATAAAAAATGTCAAAAATGACAAATTTCACGATGGCAAATGTCAAAGACGTCAAATGACAAATGTCACAATGCTAAATGTCAAAAATGAAAAGTGTCAAAAATGACAAATTTCAAGATGGCAAATGTCTAAGATGTCAAATGACAAATGTCACAATGCTAAATGTCAAAAATGAAAAATGTCACAATGCTAAATGTCAAAAATGACAAATTTCAAGATGGCAAATGTTAAAACTGACAAATGTCACAATGCTGAATGTCAAAAATGACAAATTTCAAGATGGCAAATGTCAAAGATGTCAAATGACAAATGTCACAATGCTAAATGTCAAAAATGAAAAGTGTCACCATGAAAAATGTCAAAAATGACAAATTTCAAGATGGCAAATTTCAAAGATGTCATATGACAAATGTCACAATGCTAAATGTCAAAAATGAAAAGTGTCACTATGAAAAATGTCAAAAATGACAAATTTCAAGATGGCAAATGTCAAAACTGACAAATGTCACAATGCTAAATGTCAAAAATGATAAGTGTCACCATGAAAAATGTCAAAAATGACAAATTTCAAGATGGCAAATGTCAAAGATGTCAAATGACAAATGTCACAATGCTAAATGTTAAAAATGAAAAGTGTCACCATGAAAAATGTCAAAAATGACAAATTTCAAGATGGCAAATGTCAAAGATGTCAAATGACAAATATCACAATGCTAAATGTCAAAAATGAAAAGTGTCACCATGAAAAATGTCAAAAATGACAAATTTCAAGATGGCAAATGTCAAAGATGTCAACTGACAAATGTCACAATGCTAAATGTCAAAAATGAAAAGTGTCACCATGAAAAATGTCAAAAATGACAAATTTCAAGATGGCAAATGTCAAAGATGTCAAATGACAAATGTTACAATGCTAAATGTCAAAAATGAAAAGTGTCACCATGAAAAATGTCAAAAATGACAAATTTCAAGATGGCAAATGTCAAAGATGTCAAATGACAAATGTCACAATGCTTAATGTCAAAAATGAAAAGTGTCACCATGAAAAATGTCAAAAATGACAAATTTCAAGATGGCAAATGTCAAAGATGTCAAATGACAAATGTCACAATGCTAAATGTCAAAAATGAAAAGTGTCACCATGAAAAATGTCAAAAATGACAAATTTCAAGATGGCAAATGTCAAAGATGTCAAATGACATATGTCACAATGCTAATTGTCAAAAATGAAAAGTGTCACCATGAAAAATGTCAAAAATGACAAATTTCAGGATGGCAAATGTCAAAGACGTCAAATGACAAATGTCACAATGCTAAATGTCAAAAATGAAAAGTGTCACCATGAAAAATGCCAAAAGTAACAAATTTCAAGATGGCAAATGTCAAAGATGTCAAATGACAAATGTCACAATGCTAAATGTCAAAAATGAAAAGTGTCACAATGAAAAATGTCAAATGAAAAGTGTCACCATAAAAAATGTCAAAAATGACAAATTTCAAGATGGCAAATGTCAAAGATGTCAAATGACAAATGTCACAATGCTAAATGTAGAAATGAAAAGTGTCACCATGAAAAATGTCAAAAATAACAAATTTCAAGATGGCAAATGTCAAAGATGTCAAATGACAAATGTCACAATGCTAAATGTAAAAATGAAAAGTATCACCATGAAAAATGTCAAAAATAACAAACTTCAAGATGGCAAATGTCAAAACTGACAAATGTCACAATGCTAAATGTCAAAAATGATAAGTGTCACCATAAAAAATGTCAAAAATGACAAATTTCAAGATGGCAAATGTCCAAGATGTCAAATGACAAATGTCAAAAATGACAAATTTCAAGATGGCAAATGCCAAAGATGTCAAATGACAAAGATGTCAAATGACAAATGTCACAATGCTAAATGTCAAAAATGAAAAGTGTCACCATGAAAAATGTCAAAAATGACAAATTTCAAGATGGCAAATGTCAAAGATGTCAAATGACAAATGTCACAATGCTAAATGTCAAAAATGAAAAGTGTCACCATGAAAAATGTAAAAAATAACAAATTTCAAGATGACAAATGTCAAAGATGTCAAATGACAAATGTCACAATGCTAAATGTCAAAAATGGAAAGTGTCACCATAAAAAATGTCAAAAATGACAAATTTCAAGATGGCAAATGTCAAAGATGTCAAATGACAAATGTCACAATGCTAAATGTCAAAAATGATAAGTGTCACCATGAAAAATGTCAAAAATGACAAATTTCAAGATGGCAAATGTCAAAGATGTCAAATGACAAATGTCACAATGCTAAATGTCAAAAATGAAAAGTGTCACCATGAAAAATGTCAAAAATAACAAATTTCAAGATAGCAAATGTCAAAGATGTCAAATGACAAATGTCACAATGCTAAATGTAAAAATGAAAAGTGTCACCATGAAAAATGTCAAAAATAACAAACTTCAAGATGGCAAATGTCAAAACTGACAAATGTCACAATGCTAAATGTCAAAAATGATAAGTGTCACCATAAAAAATGTCAAAAATGACAAATTTCAAGATGGCAAATGTCCAAGATGTCAAATGACAAATGTCAAAAATGACAAATTTCAAGATGGCAAATGCCAAAGATGTCAAATGACAAAGATGTCAAATGACAAATGTCACAATGCTAAATGTCAAAAATGAAAAGTGTCACCATGAAAAATGTCAAAAATGACAAATTTCAAGATGGCAAATGTCAAAGATGTCAAATGACAAATGTCACAATGCTAAATGTCAAAAATGAAAAGTGTCACCATGAAAAATGTCAAAAATAACAAATTTCAAGATGGCAAATGTCAAAGATGTCAAATGACAAATGTCACAATGCTAAATGTCAAAAATGGAAAGTGTCACCATAAAAAATGTCAAAAATGACAAATTTCAAGATGGCAAATGTCAAAGATGTCAAATGACAAATGTCACAATGCTAAATGTCAAAAATGAAAAGTGTCACCATAAAAAATGTCAAAAATGACAAATTTCACGATGGCAAATGTCAAAGACGTCAAATGACAAATGTCACAATGCTAAATGTCAAAAATGAAAAGTGTCAAAAATGACAAATTTCAAGATGGCAAATGTCTAAGATGTCAAATGACAAATGTCACAATGCTAAATGTCAAAAATGAAAAATGTCACAATGCTAAATGTCAAAAATGACAAATTTCAAGATGGCAAATGTTAAAACTGACAAATGTCACAATGCTGAATGTCAAAAATGACAAATTTCAAGATGGCAAATGTCAAAGATGTCAAATGACAAATGTCACAATGCTAAATGTCAAAAATGAAAAGTGTCACCATGAAAAATGTCAAAAATGACAAATTTCAAGATGGCAAATTTCAAAGATGTCATATGACAAATGTCACAATGCTAAATGTCAAAAATGAAAAGTGTCACCATGAAAAATGTCAAAAATGACAAATTTCAAGATGGCAAATGTCAAAACTGACAAATGTCACAATGCTAAATGTCAAAAATGATAAGTGTCACCATGAAAAATGTCAAAAATGACAAATTTCAAGATGGCAAATGTCAAAGATGTCAAATGACAAATGTCACAATGCTAAATGTTAAAAATGAAAAGTGTCACCATGAAAAATGTCAAAAATGACAAATTTCAAGATGGCAAATGTCAAAGATGTCAAATGACAAATATCACAATGCTAAATGTCAAAAATGAAAAGTGTCACCATGAAAAATGTCAAAAATGACAAATTTCAAGATGGCAAATGTCAAAGATGTCAACTGACAAATGTCACAATGCTAAATGTCAAAAATGAAAAGTGTCACCATGAAAAATGTCAAAAATGACAAATTTCAAGATGGCAAATGTCAAAGATGTCAAATGACAAATGTTACAATGCTAAATGTCAAAAATGAAAAGTGTCACCATGAAAAATGTCAAAAATGACAAATTTCAAGATGGCAAATGTCAAAGATGTCAAATGACAAATGTCACAATGCTTAATGTCAAAAATGAAAAGTGTCACCATGAAAAATGTCAAAAATGACAAATTTCAAGATGGCAAATGTCAAAGATGTCAAATGACAAATGTCACAATGCTAAATGTCAAAAATGAAAAGTGTCACCATGAAAAATGTCAAAAATGACAAATTTCAAGATGGCAAATGTCAAAGATGTCAAATGACATATGTCACAATGCTAATTGTCAAAAATGAAAAGTGTCACCATGAAAAATGTCAAAAATGACAAATTTCAGGATGGCAAATGTCAAAGACGTCAAATGACAAATGTCACAATGCTAAATGTCAAAAATGAAAAGTGTCACCATGAAAAATGCCAAAAGTAACAAATTTCAAGATGGCAAATGTCAAAGATGTCAAATGACAAATGTCACAATGCTAAATGTCAAAAATGAAAAGTGTCACAATGAAAAATGTCAAATGAAAAGTGTCACCATAAAAAATGTCAAAAATGACAAATTTCAAGATGGCAAATGTCAAAGATGTCAAATGACAAATGTCACAATGCTAAATGTAGAAATGAAAAGTGTCACCATGAAAAATGTCAAAAATAACAAATTTCAAGATGGCAAATGTCAAAGATGTCAAATGACAAATGTCACAATGCTAAATGTAAAAATGAAAAGTATCACCATGAAAAATGTCAAAAATAACAAACTTCAAGATGGCAAATGTCAAAACTGACAAATGTCACAATGCTAAATGTCAAAAATGATAAGTGTCACCATAAAAAATGTCAAAAATGACAAATTTCAAGATGGCAAATGTCCAAGATGTCAAATGACAAATGTCAAAAATGACAAATTTCAAGATGGCAAATGCCAAAGATGTCAAATGACAAAGATGTCAAATGACAAATGTCACAATGCTAAATGTCAAAAATGAAAAGTGTCACCATGAAAAATGTCAAAAATGACAAATTTCAAGATGGCAAATGTCAAAGATGTCAAATGACAAATGTCACAATGCTAAATGTCAAAAATGAAAAGTGTCACCATGAAAAATGTCAAAAATAACAAATTTCAAGATGACAAATGTCAAAGATGTCAAATGACAAATGTCACAATGCTAAATGTCAAAAATGGAAAGTGTCACCATAAAAAATGTCAAAAATGACAAATTTCAAGATGGCAAATGTCAAAGATGTCAAATGACAAATGTCACAATGCTAAATGTCAAAAATGAAAAGTGTCACCATGAAAAATGTCAAAAATGACAAATTTCAAGATGGCAAATGTCAAAGATGTCAAATGACATATGTCACAATGCTAATTGTCAAAAATGAAAAGTGTCACCATGAAAAATGTCAAAAATGACAAATTTCAAGATGGCAAATGTCAAAGATGTCAAATGACAAATGTCACAATGCTAAATGTCAAAAATGAAAAGTGTCACCATGAAAAATGTCAAAAATGACAAATTTCAAGATGGCAAATGTCAAAACTGACAAATGTCACAATGCTAAATGTCAAAAATGATAAGTGTCACCATGAAAAATTCCAAAAGTAACAAATTTCAAGATGGCAAATGTCCAAGATGTCAAATGACAAATGTCACAATGCTAAATGTCAAAAATGACAAATTTCAAGATGGCAAATGTCAAAGATGTCAAAGATGTCAAATGACAAATGTCACAATGCTAAATGTCAAAAACGAAAAGTGTCACCATGAAAAATGTCAAAAATAACAAATTTCAAGATGGCAAATGTCAAAGATGTCAAATGACAAATGTCACAATGCTAAATGTCAAAAATGAAAAGTGTCACCATAAAATGTCAAAAATGACAAATTTCAAGATGGCAAATGTCACAATGCTAAATGTCAAAAATGATAAGTGTCACCATGAAAAATGTCCAAAATGACAAATTTCAAGATGGCAAATGTCAAAGATATCAAATGACAAATGTCACAATGCTAAATGTCAAAAATGAAAAGTGTCACCATAAAATGTCAAAAATGACAAATTTCAAGATGGCAAATGTCAAAGATGTCAAATGACAAATGTCACAATGCTAAATGTCAAAAATGAAAAGTGTCACCATGAAAAATGTCAAAAATGACAAATTTCAAGATGGCAAATGTCAAAGATGTCAAATGACAAATGTCACAATGCTAAATGTCAAAAATGAAAAGTGTCACCATGAAAAATGTCAAAAATGTCAAAGATGTCAAATAACAAATGTCACAATGCTAAATGTCAAAAATGAAAAGTGTCACCATGAAAAATGTCAAAAATGACAAATTTCAAGATGGCAAATGTCAAAACTGACAAATGTCACAATGCTAAATGTCAAAAATGATAAGTGTCACCATGAAAAATGTCAAAAATGATAAATTTCAAGATGGCAAATGTCCAAGATGTCAAATGACAAATGTCACAATGCTAAATGTCAAAAATGAAAAGTATCACCATGAAAAATGTCAAAAATGACAAATTTCAAGATGGCAAATGTCCAAGATGTCAAATGACAAATGTCACAATGCTAAATGTCAAAAATGACAAATTTCAAGATGGCAAATGTCAAAGATGTCAAATGACAAATGTCACAATGCTAAATGTCAAAAATGAAAAGTGTCACCCTAAAAAATGTCAAAAATGACAATTTCAAGATGGCAAATGTCAAAGATGTCAAATGACAAATGTCACAATGCTAAATGTCAAAAATGACAAATTTCAAGATGGCAAATGTCAAAGATGTCAAATGACAAATGTCACAATGCTAAATGTCAAAAATGAAAAGTGTCACCATGAAAAATGTCAAAACTGACAAATTTCAAGATGGCAAATGTCAAAACTGACAAATGTCACAATGCTAAATGTCAAAAATGATAAGTGTCACCATGAAAAATTCCAAAAGTAACAAATTTCAAGATGGCAAATGTCCAAGATGTCAAATGACAAATGTCACAATGCTAAATGTCAAAAATGACAAATTTCAAGATGGCAAATGTCAAAGATGTCAAAGATGTCAAATGACAAATGTCACAATGCTAAATGTCAAAAACGAAAAGTGTCACCATGAAAAATGTCAAAAATAACAAATTTCAAGATGGCAAATGTCAAAGATGTCAAATGACAAATGTCACAATGCTAAATGTCAAAAATGAAAAGTGTCACCATAAAATGTCAAAAATGACAAATTTCAAGATGGCAAATGTCAAAACTGACAAATGTCACAATGCTAAATGTCAAAAATGATAAGTGTCACCATGAAAAATGTCCAAAATGACAAATTTCAAGATGGCAAATGTCAAAGATATCAAATGACAAATGTCACAATGCTAAATGTCAAAAATGAAAAGTGTCACCATAAAATGTCAAAAATGACAAATTTCAAGATGGCAAATGTCAAAGATGTCAAATGACAAATGTCACAATGCTAAATGTCAAAAATGAAAAGTGTCACCATGAAAAATGTCAAAAATGACAAATTTCAAGATGGCAAATGTCAAAGATGTCAAATGACAAATGTCACAATGCTAAATGTCAAAAATGAAAAGTGTCACCATGAAAAATGTCAAAAATGTCAAAGATGTCAAATAACAAATGTCACAATGCTAAATGTCAAAAATGAAAAGTGTCACCATGAAAAATGTCAAAAATGACAAATTTCAAGATGGCAAATGTCAAAACTGACAAATGTCACAATGCTAAATGTCAAAAATGATAAGTGTCACCATGAAAAATGTCAAAAATGATAAATTTCAAGATGGCAAATGTCCAAGATGTCAAATGACAAATGTCACAATGCTAAATGTCAAAAATGAAAAGTATCACCATGAAAAATGTCAAAAATGACAAATTTCAAGATGGCAAATGTCCAAGATGTCAAATGACAAATGTCACAATGCTAAATGTCAAAAATGACAAATTTCAAGATGGCAAATGTCAAAGATGTCAAATGACAAATGTCACAATGCTAAATGTCAAAAATGAAAAGTGTCACCCTAAAAAATGTCAAAAATGACAATTTCAAGATGGCAAATGTCAAAGATGTCAAATGACAAATGTCACAATGCTAAATGTCAAAAATGAAAAGTGTCACCATGAAAAATGTCAAAAATAACAAATTTCAAGATGGCAAATGTCAAAGATATCAAATGACAAATGTCACAATGCTAAATGTCAAAAATGAAAAGTGTCACCATGAAAAATGTCAAAAATGACAAATTTCAAGATGGCAAATGTCAAAGATGTCAAATGACAAATGTCACAATGCTAAATGTCAAAAATGAAAAGTGTCACCATGAAAAATGTCAAAAATGACAAATTTCAAGATGGCAAATGTCAAAGATGTCAAATGACAAATGTCACAATGCTAAATGTTAAAAATAAAAGTGTCACCATTAAAAATGTCAAAAATGTCAAAGATGTCAAATGACAAATGTCACAATGCTAAATCTCAAAAATGAAAAGTGTCACCATGAAAAATGTCAAAAATGACAAATTTCAAGATGGCAAATGTCAAAACTGACAAATGTCACAATGCTAAATGTCAAAAATGATAAGTGTCACCATGAAAAATGTCAAAAATGATAAATTTCAAGATGGCAAATGTCCAAGATGTCAAATGACAAATGTCAAAAATAACAAATTTCAATATGGCAAATGTCTAAGATGTCAAATGACAAATGTCACAATGCTAAATGTCAAAAATGAAAAGTGTCACCGTGAAAAATGTCAAAAATGACAAATTTCAAGATGGCAAATGTCAAAGATGTCAAATGACAAATGTCACAATGCTAAATGTCACAAATGACAAATTTCAAGATGGCAAATGTCAAAGAGGTCAAATGACAAATGTCACAATGCTAAATGTCAAAAATGAAAAGTGTCACCATGAAAAATGTCAAAAATGACAAATTTCAAGATGGCAAATGTCAAAGATGTCGAATATGACAAATGTCACAATGCTAAATCTCAAAAATGAAAAGTGTCACCATGAAAAATGTCAAAAATGACAAATTTTAAGATGGCAAATGTCAAAGATGTCAAATGACAAATGTCACAATGCTAAATGTCAAAAATGAAAAGTGTCACCATGAAAAATGTCAAAAATGACAAATTTCAAGATGGCAAATGTCAAAGATGTCAAATGACAAATGTCACAATGCTAAATGTCAAAAATGAAAAGTGTCACCATGAAAAATGTCAAAAATGTCAAAGATGTCAAATGACAAATGTCACAATGCTAAATGTCAAAAATGAAAAGTGTCACCATGAAAAATGTCAAAAATGACAAATTTCAAGATGGAAAATATCAAAACTGACAAATGTCACAATGCTAAATGTCAAAAATGATAAGTGTCACCATGAAAAATGTCAAAAATGATAAATTTTAAAATGGCAAATGTCCAAGATGTCAAATGACAAATGTCACAATGCTAAATGTTAAAAATGAAAAGTATCACCATGAAAAATGTCAAAAATGACAAATTTCAAGATGGCAAATGTCCAAGATGTCAAATGACAAATGTCACAATGCTAAATGTCAAAAATGACAAATTTTAAGATGGCAAATGTCAAAGATGTCAAATGACAAATGTCACAATGCTAAATGTCAAAAATGAAAAGTGTCACCATGAAAAATGTCAAAAATGACAAATTTCAAGATGGCAAATGTCAAAACTGACAAATGTCACGATGCTAAATGTCAAAAATGATAAGTGTCACATGAAAAATGTCAATAATGACAAATTTCAAGATGGCAAATGTCAAAGATGTCAAATGACAAATGTCACAATGCTAAATGTCAAAAATAAAAAGTGTCACCATAAAAAATGTCAAAAATGACAAATTTCAAGATGGCAAATGTCAAAACTGACAAATGTCACAATGCTAAATGTCAAAAATGATAAGTGTCACCGTGAGAAATGTCAAAAATGACAAATTTTAAGATGGCAAATGTCAAAGATGACAAATGTCACAATGCTAAATGTCAAAAATGAAAAGTGTCACCATGAACAATGTCAAAAATGACAAATTTCAAGATGGCAAATGTCAAAGATGTCAAATGACAAATGTCACAATGCTAAATGTCAAAAATGAAAAGTGTCCCCATGAAAAATGTCAATAATGACAAATTTCAAGATGGCAAATGTCAAAGATGTCAAATGACAAATGTCACAATGCTAAATGTCAAAAATGAAAAGTGTTACCATGAAAAATGTTAAAAATGACAAATTTCAAGATGGCAAATGTCGAAGATGTCGAATATGACAAATGTCACAATGCTAAATGTCAAAAATGAAAAGTGTCACCATGAAAAATGTCAAAAATGACAAATTTTAAGATGGCAAATGTCAAAGATGTCAAATGACAAATGTCACAATGCTAAATGTCAAAAATGAAAAGTGTCACCATGAAAAATGTAAAAAATGACAAATTTTAAGATGGCAAATATCAAAGATGTCAAATGACAAATGTCACAATGCTAAATGTCAAAAATGACAAATTTCAAGATGGCAAATGTCAAAGATATCAAATGACAAATGTCACAATGCTAAATGTCAAAAATGAAAAGTGTGACCATGAAAAATGTCAAAAATGACAAATTTCAAGATGGCAAATGTCAAAGATGTCAAATGTCACAATGCTAAATGTCAAAAATGAAAAGTGTCACCATGAAAAATGTCAAAAATAACAAATTTCAAGATGGTAAATGTCAATGATGTCAAATGACAAATGTCACAATGCTAAATGTCAAAAATGAAAAGTGTCACCATGAAAAATGTCAAAAATGACAAATTTCAAGATGGCAAATGTCAAAGATGTCAAATGACAAATGTCACAATGCTAAATGTCAAAAATGAAAAGTGTCACCATGAAAAATGTCAAAAATAACAAATTTCAAGATGGCAAATGTCAAAGATGTCAAATGACAAATGTCACAATGCTAAATGTCAAAAATGAAAAGTGTCACCATAAAATGTCAAAAATGACAAATTTCAAGATGGCAAATGTCAAAGATGTCAAATGACAAATGTCACAATGCTAAATGTCAAAAATGAAAAGTGTCACCATGAAAAATGTCAAAAATGACAAATTTCAAGATGGCAAATGTCAAAGATGTCAAATGACAAATGTCACAATGCCAAATGTCAAAAATGAAAAGTGTCACCATGAAAAATGTCAAAAATGTCAAAGATGTCAAATAACAAATGTCACAATGCTAAATGTCAAAAATGAAAAGTGTCACCATGAAAAATGTCAAAAATGACAAATTTCAAGATGGCAAATGTCAAAACTGACAAATGTCACAATGCTAAATGTCAAAAATGATAAGTGTCACCATGAAAAATGTCAAAAATGATAAATTTCAAGATGGCAAATGTCCAAGATGTCAAATGACAAATGTCACAATGCTAAATGTCAAAAATGAAAAGTATCACCATGAAAAATGTCAAAAATGACAAATTTCAAGATGGCAAATGTCCAAGATGTCAAATGACAAATGTCACAATGCTAAATGTCAAAAATGACAAATTTCAAGATGGCAAATGTCAAAGATGTCAAATGACAAATGTCACAATGCTAAATGTCAAAAATGAAAAGTGTCACCCTAAAAAATGTCAAAAATGACAATTTCAAGATGGCAAATGTCAAAGATGTCAAATGACAAATGTCACAATGCTAAATGTCAAAAATGACAAATTTCAAGATGGCAAATGTCAAAGATGTCAAATGACAAATGTCACAATGCTAAATGTCAAAAATGAAAAGTGTCACCATGAAAAATGTCAAAACTGACAAATTTCAAGATGGCAAATGTCAAAACTGACAAATGTCACAATGCTAAATGTCAAAAATGATAAGTGTCACCATGAAAAATTCCAAAAGTAACAAATTTCAAGATGGCAAATGTCCAAGATGTCAAATGACAAATGTCACAATGCTAAATGTCCAAAATGACAAATTTCAAGATGGCAAATGTCAAAGATGTCAAAGATGTCAAATGACAAATGTCACAATGCTAAATGTCAAAAACGAAAAGTGTCACCATGAAAAATGTCAAAAATAACAAATTTCAAGATGGCAAATGTCAAAGATGTCAAATGACAAATGTCACAATGCTAAATGTCAAAAATGAAAAGTGTCACCATAAAATGTCAAAAATGACAAATTTCAAGATGGCAAATGTCAAAACTGACAAATGTCACAATGCTAAATGTCAAAAATGATAAGTGTCACCATGAAAAATGTCCAAAATGACAAATTTCAAGATGGCAAATGTCAAAGATATCAAATGACAAATGTCACAATGCTAAATGTCAAAAATGAAAAGTGTCACCATAAAATGTCAAAAATGACAAATTTCAAGATGGCAAATGTCAAAGATGTCAAATGACAAATGTCACAATGCTAAATGTCAAAAATGAAAAGTGTCACCATGAAAAATGTCAAAAATGACAAATTTCAAGATGGCAAATGTCAAAGATGTCAAATGACAAATGTCACAATGCTAAATGTCAAAAATGAAAAGTGTCACCATGAAAAATGTCAAAAATGTCAAAGATGTCAAATAACAAATGTCACAATGCTAAATGTCAAAAATGAAAAGTGTCACCATGAAAAATGTCAAAAATGACAAATTTCAAGATGGCAAATGTCAAAACTGACAAATGTCACAATGCTAAATGTCAAAAATGATAAGTGTCACCATGAAAAATGTCAAAAATGATAAATTTCAAGATGGCAAATGTCCAAGATGTCAAATGACAAATGTCACAATGCTAAATGTCAAAAATGAAAAGTATCACCATGAAAAATGTCAAAAATGACAAATTTCAAGATGGCAAATGTCCAAGATGTCAAATGACAAATGTCACAATGCTAAATGTCAAAAATGACAAATTTCAAGATGGCAAATGTCAAAGATGTCAAATGACAAATGTCACAATGCTAAATGTCAAAAATGAAAAGTGTCACCCTAAAAAATGTCAAAAATGACAATTTCAAGATGGCAAATGTCAAAGATGTCAAATGACAAATGTCACAATGCTAAATGTCAAAAATGAAAAGTGTCACCATGAAAAATGTCAAAAATAACAAATTTCAAGATGGCAAATGTCAAAGATATCAAATGACAAATGTCACAATGCTAAATGTCAAAAATGAAAAGTGTCACCATGAAAAATGTCAAAAATGACAAATTTCAAGATGGCAAATGTCAAAGATGTCAAATGACAAATGTCACAATGCTAAATGTCAAAAATGAAAAGTGTCACCATGAAAAATGTCAAAAATGACAAATTTCAAGATGGCAAATGTCAAAGATGTCAAATGACAAATGTCACAATGCTAAATGTTAAAAATAAAAGTGTCACCATTAAAAATGTCAAAAATGTCAAAGATGTCAAATGACAAATGTCACAATGCTAAATCTCAAAAATGAAAAGTGTCACCATGAAAAATGTCAAAAATGACAAATTTCAAGATGGCAAATGTCAAAACTGACAAATGTCACAATGCTAAATGTCAAAAATGATAAGTGTCACCATGAAAAATGTCAAAAATGATAAATTTCAAGATGGCAAATGTCCAAGATGTCAAATGACAAATGTCAAAAATAACAAATTTCAATATGGCAAATGTCTAAGATGTCAAATGACAAATGTCACAATGCTAAATGTCAAAAATGAAAAGTGTCACCGTGAAAAATGTCAAAAATGACAAATTTCAAGATGGCAAATGTCAAAGATGTCAAATGACAAATGTCACAATGCTAAATGTCACAAATGACAAATTTCAAGATGGCAAATGTCAAAGAGGTCAAATGACAAATGTCACAATGCTAAATGTCAAAAATGAAAAGTGTCACCATGAAAAATGTCAAAAATGACAAATTTCAAGATGGCAAATGTCAAAGATGTCGAATATGACAAATGTCACAATGCTAAATCTCAAAAATGAAAAGTGTCACCATGAAAAATGTCAAAAATGACAAATTTTAAGATGGCAAATGTCAAAGATGTCAAATGACAAATGTCACAATGCTAAATGTCAAAAATGAAAAGTGTCACCATGAAAAATGTCAAAAATGACAAATTTCAAGATGGCAAATGTCAAAGATGTCAAATGACAAATGTCACAATGCTAAATGTCAAAAATGAAAAGTGTCACCATGAAAAATGTCAAAAATGTCAAAGATGTCAAATGACAAATGTCACAATGCTAAATGTCAAAAATGAAAAGTGTCACCATGAAAAATGTCAAAAATGACAAATTTCAAGATGGAAAATATCAAAACTGACAAATGTCACAATGCTAAATGTCAAAAATGATAAGTGTCACCATGAAAAATGTCAAAAATGATAAATTTTAAGATGGCAAATGTCCAAGATGTCAAATGACAAATGTCACAATGCTAAATGTTAAAAATGAAAAGTATCACCATGAAAAATGTCAAAAATGACAAATTTCAAGATGGCAAATGTCCAAGATGTCAAATGACAAATGTCACAATGCTAAATGTCAAAAATGACAAATTTTAAGATGGCAAATGTCAAAGATGTCAAATGACAAATGTCACAATGCTAAATGTCAAAAATGAAAAGTGTCACCATGAAAAATGTCAAAAATGACAAATTTCAAGATGGCAAATGTCAAAACTGACAAATGTCACGATGCTAAATGTCAAAAATGATAAGTGTCACATGAAAAATGTCAATAATGACAAATTTCAAGATGGCAAATGTCAAAGATGTCAAATGACAAATGTCACAATGCTAAATGTCAAAAATAAAAAGTGTCACCATAAAAAATGTCAAAAATGACAAATTTCAAGATGGCAAATGTCAAAACTGACAAATGTCACAATGCTAAATGTCAAAAATGATAAGTGTCACCGTGAGAAATGTCAAAAATGACAAATTTTAAGATGGCAAATGTCAAAGATGACAAATGTCACAATGCTAAATGTCAAAAATGAAAAGTGTCACCATGAACAATGTCAAAAATGACAAATTTCAAGATGGCAAATGTCAAAGATGTCAAATGACAAATGTCACAATGCTAAATGTCAAAAATGAAAAGTGTCCCCATGAAAAATGTCAATAATGACAAATTTCAAGATGGCAAATGTCAAAGATGTCAAATGACAAATGTCACAATGCTAAATGTCAAAAATGAAAAGTGTTACCATGAAAAATGTTAAAAATGACAAATTTCAAGATGGCAAATGTCGAAGATGTCGAATATGACAAATGTCACAATGCTAAATGTCAAAAATGAAAAGTGTCACCATGAAAAATGTCAAAAATGACAAATTTTAAGATGGCAAATGTCAAAGATGTCAAATGACAAATGTCACAATGCTAAATGTCAAAAATGAAAAGTGTCACCATGAAAAATGTAAAAAATGACAAATTTTAAGATGGCAAATATCAAAGATGTCAAATGACAAATGTCACAATGCTAAATGTCAAAAATGACAAATTTCAAGATGGCAAATGTCAAAGATATCAAATGACAAATGTCACAATGCTAAATGTCAAAAATGAAAAGTGTGACCATGAAAAATGTCAAAAATGACAAATTTCAAGATGGCAAATGTCAAAGATGTCAAATGTCACAATGCTAAATGTCAAAAATGAAAAGTGTCACCATGAAAAATGTCAAAAATAACAAATTTCAAGATGGTAAATGTCAATGATGTCAAATGACAAATGTCACAATGCTAAATGTCAAAAATGAAAAGTGTCACCATGAAAAATGTCAAAAATGACAAATTTCAAGATGGCAAATGTCAAAGATGTCAAATGACAAATGTCACAATGCTAAATGTCAAAAATGAAAAGTGTCACCATGAAAAATGTCAAAAATAACAAATTTCAAGATGGCAAATGTCAAAGATGTCAAATGACAAATGTCACAATGCTAAATGTTAAAAATGAAAAGTGTCACCATGAAAAATGTCAAAAATGACAAATTTCAAGATGGCAATTGTCAAAACTGACAAATGTCACAATGCTAAATGTCAAAAATGATAAGTGTCACCATGAAAAATATCAAAAATGACAAATTTCAAGATGGCAAATGTCCAAGATGTCAAATGACAAATGTCACAATGCTAAATGTCAAAAATGACAAATTTCAAGATGGCAAATGTCAAAGATGTCAAATGACAAATGTCACAATGCTAAATGTCAAAAATAAAAAGTGTCACCATGAAAAATGTCAAAAATGACAAATTTCAAGATGGCAAATGTCAAAGATGTCAAATGACAAATGTCACAATGCTAAATGTCAAAAATGAAAAGTGTCACTATGAAAAATGTCAAAAATAACAAATTTCAAGATGGCAAATGTCAAAGATGTCAAAACTGACAAATGTCACAATGCTAAATGTCAAAAATGATAAGTGTCACCATGAAAAATGTCAAAAATGACAAATTTCAAGATGGCAAATGTCCAAGATGTCAAATGACAAATGTCACAATGCTAAATGTCAAAAATGACAAATTTCAAGATGGCAAATGTCAAATATATCAAATGACAAATGTCACAATGCTAAATGTCAAAAATAAAAAGTGTCACCATGAAAAATGTTAAAAATGACAAATTTCAAGATGGCAAATGTCAAAGATGTCAAATGACAAATGTCACAATGCTAAATGTCAAAAATGAAAAGTGTCACCATGAAAAATGTCAAAAATAACAAATTTCAAGATGGCAAATGTCAAAGATGTCAAATTACAAATGTCACAATGCTAAATGTCAAAAATGAAAAGTGTCACCATGAAAAATGTCAAAAATAACAAATTTCAAGATGGCAAATGTCAAAGATGTCAAATGACAAATGTCACAATGCTAAATGTCAAAAATGAAAAGTGTCACCATGAAAAATGTCAAAAATAACAAATTTCAAGATGGCAAATGTCAAAGATATCAAATGACAAATGTCACAATGCTAAATGTCAAAAATGAAAAGTGTCACCATGAAAAATGTCAAAAATGACAAATTTTAAGATGGCAAATGTCAAAGATGTTAAATGACAAATGTCACAATGCTAAATGTCAAAAATGAAAAGTGTCACCATGAAAAATGTCAAAAATGACAAATTTCAAGATGGCAAATGTCAAAACTGACAAATGTCACAATGCTAAATGTCAAAAATGATAAGTGTCACCATGAAAAATGTCAAAAATGATAAATTTCAAGATGGCAAATGTCCAAGATGTCAAATGACAAATGTCAAAAATGACAAAGATGTCAAATGACAACTGTCACAATGCTAAATGTTAAAAATAAAAAGTGTCACCATGAAAAATGTCAAAAATGTCAAAGATGTCAAATGACAAATGTCACAATGCTAAATGTCAAAAATGAAAAGTGTCACCATGAAAAATGTCAAAAATGACAAATTTCAAGATGGCAAATGTCAAAACTGACAAATGTCACAATGCTAAATGTCAAAAATGATAAGTGTCACCATGAAAAATGTCAAAAATGATAAATTTCAAGATGGCAAATGTCCAAGATGTCAAATGACAAATGTCAAAAATGACAAATTTCAAGATGGCAAATGTCTAAGATGTCAAATGACAAATGTCACAATGCTAAATGTCAAAAATGAAAAGTGTCACCGTGAAAAATGTCAAAAATGACAAATTTCAAGATGGCAAATGTCAAAGATGTCAAATGACAAATGTCACAATGCTAAATGTCACAAATGACAAATTTCAAGATGGCAAATGTCAAAGAGGTCAAATGACAAATGTCACAATGCTAAATGTCAAAAATGAAAAGTGTCACCATGAAAAATGTCAAAAATGACAAATTTCAAGATGGCAAATGTCAAAGATGTCGAATATGACAAATGTCACAATGCTAAATGTCAAAAATGAAAAGTGTCACCATGAAAAATGTCAAAAATGACAAATTTTAAGATGGCAAATGTCAAAGATGTCAAATGACAAATGTCACAATGCTAAATGTCAAAAATGAAAAGTGTCACCATGAAAAATGTCAAAAATGACAAATTTCAAGATGGCAAATGTCAAAGATGTCAAAGGACAAATGTCACAATGCTAAATGTCAAAAATGAAAAGTGTCACCATGAAAAATGTCAAAAATGTCAAATATGTCAAATGACAAATGTCACAATGCTAAATGTCAAAAATGAAAAGTGTCACCATGAAAAATGTCAAAAATGACAAATTTCAAGATGGCAAATATCAAAACTGACAAATGTCACAATGCTAAATGTCAAAAATGATAAGTGTCACCATGAAAAATGTCAAAAATGATAAATTTCAAGATGGCAAATGTCCAAGATGTCAAATGACAAATGTCACAATGCTAAATGTCAAAAATGAAAAGTATCACCATGAAAAATGTCAAAAATGACAAATTTCAAGATGGCAAATGTCCAAGATGTCAAATGACAAATGTCACAATGCTAAATGTCAAAAATGACAAATTTCAAGATGGCAAATGTCAAAGATGTCAAATGACAAATGTCACAATGCTAAATGTCAAAAATGAAAAGTGTCACCATGAAAAATGTCAAAAATGACAAATTTCAAGATGTAAAAACTGACAAATGTCACAATGCTGAATGTCAAAAATGATAAGTGTCACCATGAAAAATGTCAAAAATGATAAATTTCAAGATGGCAAATGTCCAAGATGTCAAATGACAAATGTCACAATGCTAAATGTCAAAAATGAAAAGTGTCACCATGAAAAATGTCAAAAATGACAAATTTCAAGATGGCAAATGTCAAAGATGTCAAATGACAAATGTCACAATGCTAAATGTCAAAAATAAAAAGTGTCAAAAATGACAAATATCAAGATGGCAAATGTCTAAGATGTCAAATGACAAATGTCACAATGCTAAATGTCAAAAATGAAAAGTGTCACCGTGAAAAATGTCAAAAATGACAAATTTCAAGATGGCAAATGTCAAAGATGACAAATGTCACAATGCTAAATGTCAAAAATGAAAAGTGTCACCATGAAAAATGTCAAAAATGACAAATTTCAAGATGGCAAATGTCAAAGATGTCAAATGACAAATGTCACAATGCTAAATGTCAAAAATGAAAAGTGTCCCCATGAAAAATGTCAATAATGACAAATTTCAAGATGGCAAATGTCAAAGATGTCAAATGACAAATGTCACAATGCTAAATGTCAAAAATGAAAAGTGTTACCATGAAAAATGTTAAAAATGACAAATTTCAAGATGGCAAATGTCAAAGATGTCGAATATGACAAATGTCACAATGCTAAATGTCAAAAATGAAAAGTGTCACCATGAAAAATGTCAAAAATGACAAATTTTAAGATAGCAAATGTCAAAGATGTCAAATGACAAATGTCACAATGCTAAATGTCAAAAATGAAAAGTGTCACCATGAAAAATGTAAAAAATGACAAATTTCAAGATGGCAAATATCAAAGATGTCAAATGACAAATGTCACAATGCTAAATGTCAAAAATGACAAATTTCAAGATGGCAAATGTCAAAGATGTCAAATGACAAATGTCACAATGCTAAATGTCAAAAATGAAAAGTGTGACCATGAAAAATGTCAAAAATGACAAATTTCAAGATGGCAAATGTCAAAGATGTCAAATGACAAATGTCACAATGCTAAATGTCAAAAATGAAAAGTGTCACCATGAAAAATGTCAAAAATAACAAATTTCAAGATGGCAAATGTCAATGATGTCAAATGACAAATGTCACAATGCTAAATGTCAAAAATGAAAAGTGTCACAATGAAAAATGTCAAGAATGACAAATTTCAAGATGGCAAATGTCAAAGATGTCAAATGACAAATGTCACAATGCTAAATGTCAAAAATGAAAAGTGTCACCATGAAAAATGTCAAAAATAACAAATTTCAAGATGGCAAATGTCAAAGATGTCAAATGACAAATGTCACAATGCTAAATGTTAAAAATGAAAAGTGTCACCATGAAAAATGTCAAAAATGACAAATTTCAAGATGGCAATTGTCAAAACTGACAAATGTCACAATGCTAAATGTCAAAAATGATAAGTGTCACCATGAAAAATGTCAAAAATAACAAATTTCAAGATGGCAAATGTCCAAGATGTCAAATGACAAATGTCACAATGCTAAATGTCAAAAATGACAAATTTCAAGATGGCAAATGTCAAAGATGTCAAATGACAAATGTCACAATGCTAAATGTCAAAAATAAAAAGTGTCACCATGAAAAATGTCAAAAATGACAAATTTCAAGATGGCAAATGTCAAAGATGTCAAATGGCAAATGTCACAATGCTAAATGTCAAAAATGAAAAGTGTCACCATGAAAAATGTCAAAAATAACAAATTTCAAGATGGCAAATGTCAAAGATGTCAAAACTGACAAATGTCACAATGCTAAATGTCAAAAATGATAAGTGTCACCATGAAAAATGTCAAAAATGACAAATTTCAAGATGGCAAATGTCCAAGATGTCAAATGACAAATGTCACAATGCTAAATGTCAAAAATGACAAATTTCAAGATGGCAAATGTCAAAGATATCAAATGACAAATGTCACAATGCTAAATGTCAAAAATAAAAAGTGTCACCATGAAAAATGTTAAAAATGACAAATTTCAAGATGGCAAATGTCAAAGATGTCAAATGACAAATGTCACAATGCTAAATGTCAAAAATGATAAGTGTCACCATGAAAAATGTCAAAAATGACAAATTTCAAGATGGCAAATGTCCAAGATGTCAAATGACAAATGTCACAATGCTAAATGTCAAAAATGGCAAATTTCAAGATGGCAAATGTCAAAGATGTCAAATGACAAATGTCACAATGCTAAATGTCAAAAATGAAAAGTGTCACTATGAAAAATGTTAAAAATGACAAATTTCAAGATGGCAAATGTCAAAGATGTCAAATGACAAATGTCACAATGCTAAATGTCAAAAATGAAAAGTGTCACCATGAAAACTGTCAAAAATAACAAATTTCAAGATGGCAAATGTCAAAGATGTCAAATGACAAATGTCACAATGCTAAATGTCAAAAATGAAAAGTGTCGCCATGAAAAATGTCAAAAATGACAAATTTCAAGATGGCAAATGTCAAAGATGTCAAATGACAAATGTCACAATGCTAAATGTCAAAAATGAAAAGTGTCACCATAAAATGTCAAAAATAACAAATTTCAAGATGGCAAATGTCAAAGATGTCAAATGACAAATGTCACAATGCTAAATGTCAAAAATGAAAAGTGTCACTATGAAAAATGTCAAAAATGACAAATTTCAAGATGGCAAATGTCAAAACTGACAAATGTCACAATGCTAAATGTCAAAAATGATAAGTGTCACCATGAAAAATGTCAAAAATGACAAATTTCAAGATGTTAAATGTCCAAGATGTCAAATGACAAATGTCACAATGCTAAATGGCAAATTTCAAGATGGCAAAAGTCAAAGATGTCAAATGACAAATGTCACAATGCTAAATGTCAAAAATGAAAAGTGTCACTATGAAAAATGTTAAAAATGACAAATTTCAAGATGGCAAATGTCAAAGATGTCAAATGACAAATGTCACAATGCTAAATGTCAAAAATGAAAAGTGTCACCATGAAAACTGTCAAAAATAACAAATTTCAAGATGGCAAATGTCAAAGATGTCAAATGACAAATGTCACAATGCTAAATGTCAAAAATGAAAAGTGTCGCCATGAAAAATGTCAAAAATGACAAATTTCAAGATGGCAAATGTCAAAGATGTCAAATGGCAAATGTCACAATGCTAAATGTCAAAAATGAAAAGTGTCACCATGAAAAATGTCAAAAATAACAAATTTCAAGATGGCAAATGTCAAAGATGTCAAAACTGACAAATGTCACAATGCTAAATGTCAAAAATGATAAGTGTCACCATGAAAAATGTCAAAAATGACAAATTTCAAGATGGCAAATGTCCAAGATGTCAAATGACAAATGTCACAATGCTAAATGTCAAAAATGACAAATTTCAAGATGGCAAATGTCAAAGATATCAAATGACAAATGTCACAATGCTAAATGTCAAAAATAAAAAGTGTCACCATGAAAAATGTTAAAAATGAGAAATTTCAAGATGGCAAATGTCAAAGATGTCAAATGACAAATGTCACAATGCTAAATGTCAAAAATGATAAGTGTCACCATGAAAAATGTCAAAAATGACAAATTTCAAGATGGCAAATGTCCAAGATGTCAAGTGACAAATGTCACAATGCTAAATGTCAAAAATGGCAAATTTCAAGATGGCAAATGTCAAAGATGTCAAATGACAAATGTCACAATGCTAAATGTCAAAAATAAAAAGTGTCACCATGAAAAATGTCAAAAATGACAAATTTCAAGATGGCAAATGTCAAAGATGTCAAATGACAAATGTCACAATGCTAAATGTCAAAAATGAAAAGTGTCACCATGAAAACTGTCAAAAATAACAAATTTCAAGATGGCAAATGTCAAAGATGTCAAATGACAAATGTCACAATGCTAAATGTCAAAAATGAAAAGTGTCGCCATGAAAAATGTCAAAAATGACAAATTTCAAGATGGCAAATGTCAAAGATGTCAAATGACAAATGTCACAATGCTAAATGTCAAAAATGAAAAGTGTCACCATAAAATGTCAAAAATAACAAATTTCAAGATGGCAAATGTCAAAGATGTCAAATGACAAATGTCACAATGCTAAATGTCAAAAATGAAAAGTGTCACTATGAAAAATGTCAAAAATGACAAATTTCAAGATGGCAAATGTCAAAACTGACAAATGTCACAATGCTAAATGTCAAAAATGATAAGTGTCACCATGAAAAATGTCAAAAATGACAAATTTCAAGATGGCAAATGTCCAAGATGTCAAATGACAAATGTCACAATGCTAAATGGCAAATTTCAAGATGGCAAATGTCAAAGATGTCAAATGACAAATGTCACAATGCTAAATGTCAAAAATGAAAAGTGTCACTATGAAAAATGTTAAAAATGACAAATTTCAAGATGGCAAATGTCAAAGATGTCAAATGACAAATGTCACAATGCTAAATGTCAAAAATGAAAAGTGTCACCATGAAAACTGTCAAAAATAACAAATTTCAAGATGGCAAATGTCAAAGATGTCAAATGACAAATGTCACAATGCTAAATGTCAAAAATGAAAAGTGTCGCCATGAAAAATGTCAAAAATGACAAATTTCAAGATGGCAAATGTCAAAGATGTCAAATGACAAATGTCACAATGCTAAATGTCAAAAATGAAAAGTGTCACCATGAAAAATGTCAAAAATGACAAATTTCAAGATGGCAAATGTCAAAGATGTCAAATGACAAATGTCACAATGCTAAATGTCAAAAATAAAAAGTGTCACCATGAAAAATGTATAAAAATGACAAATTTCAAGATGGCAAATGTCAAAGATGTCAAATGACAAATGTCACAATGCTAAATGTCAAAAATGAAAAGTGTCACCATGAAAAATGTCAAAAATGACAAATTTCAAGATGGCAAATGTCAAAACTGACAAATGTCACAATGCTAAATGTCAAAAATGATAAGTGTCACTATGAAAAATGTCAAAAATGATAAATTTCAAGATGGCAAATGTCCAAGATGTCAAATAACAAATGTCACAATGCTAAATGTCAAAAATGAAAAGTGTCACCATGAAAAATGTCAAAAATGAAAAAATTTCAAGATGGCAAATGTCAAAGATGTCAAATGACAAATGTCACAATGCTAAATGTCAAAAATGAAAAGTGTCACCATGAAAAATGTCAAAAATGACAAATTTCAAGATGGCAAATGTCAAAGATGTCAAATGACAAATGTCACAATTCTCAATGTCAAAAATGAAAAGTGTCCCCATGAAAAATGTCAATAATGACAAATTTCAAGATGGCAAATGTCTAAGATGTCAAATGACAAATGTCACAATGCTAAATGTCAAAAATGAAAAGTGTCACCATGAAAAATGTCAAAAATAACAAATTTCAAGATGGCAAATGTCAAAGATGTCAAATGACAAATGTCACAATGCTAAATGTCAAAAATGAAAAGTGTCGCCATGAAAAATGTCAAAAATGACAAATTTCAAGATAGCAAATGTCAAAGATGTCAAATGACAAATGTCACAATGCTAAATGTCAAAAATGAAAAGTGTCACCATGAAAAATGTCAAAAATGACAAATTTCAAGATGGCAAATGTCAAAGATGTCAAATGACAAATGTCACAATGCTAAATGTCAAAAATGAAAAGTGTCACCATGAAAAATGTCAAAAATGACAAATTTCAAGATGGCAAATGTCAAAGATGTCAAATGCTAAATGTCAAAAATGAAAAGTGTCACCATGAAAAATGTCAAAAATGACAAATTTCAAGATGGCAAATGTCCAAGATGTCAAGTGACAAATGTCACAATGCTAAATGTCAAAAATGACAAATTTCAAGATGGCAAATGTCAAAGATGTCAAATGACAAATGTCACAATGCTAAATGTCAAAAATGAAAAGTGTCACCATGAAAAATGTCAAAAATGACAAATTTTAAGATGGCAAATGTCAAAGATGTCAAATGACAAATGTCACAATGCTAAATGTCAAAAATGAAAAGTGTCACCATGAAAAATGTCAAAAATAACAAATTTCAAGATGGCAAATGTCAAAGATGTCAAATGACAAATGTCACAATGCTAAATGTCAAAAATGAAAAGTGTCACCATGAAAAATGTCAAAAATGACAAATTTCAAGATGGCAAATGTCAAAACTGACAAATATCACAATGCTAAATGTCAAAAATGATAAGTGTCACCATGAAAAATGTCAAAAATGACAAATTTCAAGATAGCAAATGTCCAAGATGTCAAATGACAAATGTTACAATGCTAAATGTCAAAAATGAAAAGTGTCACCATGAAAAATGTCAAAAATGACAAATTTCAAGATGGTAAATGTCAAAGATGTCAAATGACAAATGTCACAATGCTAAATGTCAAAAATGAAAAGTGTCACCATGAAAAATGTCAAAAATAACAAATTTCAAGATGGCAAATGTCAAAGATGTCAAATGACAAATGTCACAATGCTAAATGTCAAAAATGACAAATTTCAAGATGGCAAATGTCAAAGATGTCAAATGACAAATGTCACAATGCTAAATGTCAAAAATGAAAAGTGTCACCATGAAAAATGTCAAAAATGACAATTTCAAGATGGCAAATGTCAAAGATGTCAAATGACAAATGTCACAATGCTAAATGTCAAAAATGAAAAGTGTCACCATGAAAAATGTCAAAAATAACAAATTTCAAGATGGCAAATGTCAAAGATGTCAAATGACAAATGTCACAATGCTAAATGTCAAAAATGACAAATTTCAAGATGGCAAATGTCAAAGATGTCAAATGACAAATGTCACAATGCTAAATGTCAAAAATGAAAAGTGTCACCATGAAAAATGTCAAAAATGACAAATTTCAAGATGGCAAATGTCAAAGATGTCAAATGACAAATGTCACAATGCTAAATGTCAAAAATGACAAATTTCAAGATGGCAAATGTCAAAGATGTCAAATGACAAATGTCACAATGCTAAATGTCAAAAATGAAAAGTGTCACCATGAAAAATGTCAAAAATGACAAATTTCAAGATGGCAAATGTCAAAGATGTCAAATGACAAATGTCACAATACTAAATGTCAAAAATGAAAAGTGTTACCATAAAATATGTCAAAAATGACAAATTTCAAGATGGCAAATATCAAAGATGTCAAATGACAAATGTCACAATGCTAAATGTCAAAAATGATAAGTGTCACCATGAAAAATGTCACAAATGACAAATTTCAAGATGGCAAATGTCCAAGATGTCAAATGACAAATGTCACAATGCTAAATGTCCAAAATGACAAATTTCAAGATGGCAAATGTCAAAGATGTCAAATGACAAATGTCACAATGCTAAATGTCAAAAATGAAAAGTGTCACCATGAAAAATGTCAAAAATGACAAATTTCAAGATGGCAAATGTCAAAGATGTCAAATGACAAATGTCACAATGCTAAATGTCAAAAATGAAAAGTGTCACCATGAAAAATGTCAAAAATGACAAATGTCAAGATGGCAAATATCAAAGATGTCAAATGACAAATGTCACAATGCTAAATGTCAAAAATGACAAATTTCAAGATGGCAAATGTCAAAAATGTCAAATGACTAATGTCACAATGCTAAATGTCAAAAATGAAAAGTGTCACCATGAAAAATGTCAAAAATGACAAATTTCAAGATGGCAAATGTCAAAGATCTCAAATGACAAATGTCACAATGCTAAATGTCAAAAATGAAAAGTGTCACCATGAAAAATGTCAAAAATAACAAATTTCAAGATGGCAAATGTCAAAGATGTCAAATGACAAATGTCACAATGCTAAATGTCAAAAATGAAAAGTGTCACCATGAAAAATGTCAAAAATGACAAATTTCAAGATGGCAAATGTCAAAGATGTCAAATGACAAATGTCACAATGCTAAATGTCAAAAATGAAAAGTGTCACCATGAAAAATGTCAAAAATAATAAATTTCAAGATGGCAAATGTCACAGATGTCAAATGACAAATGTCACAATGCTAAATGTCAAAAATGAAAAGTGTCACCATGAAAAATGTCAAAAATGACAAATTTCAAGATGGCAAATGTCAAAACTGACAAATGTCACAATGCTAAATGTCAAAAATGATAAGTGTCACCATGAAAAATGTCAAAAATGACAAATTTCAAGATGGCAAATGTCCAAGATGTCAAATGACAAATGTCACAATGCTAAATGTCAAAAATGACAAATTTCAAGATGGCAAATGTCAAAGATGTCAAATGACAAATGTCACAATGCTAAATGTCAAAAATGAAAAATGTCACCATAAAAAATGTCAAAAATGACAAATTTCAAGATGGCAAATGTCAAAGATGTCAAATGACAAATGTCACAATGCTAAATGTCAAAAATGGAAAGTGTCACCATGAAAAATGTCAAAAATGACAAATTTCAAGATGGCAAATGTCAAAGATGTCAAATGACAAATGTCACAATGCTAAATGTCAAAAATGAAAAGTGTCACCATGAAAAATGTCAAAAATGTCAAAGATGTCAAATGACAAATGTCACAATGCTAAATGTCAAAAATGAAAAGTGTCACCATGAAAAATGTCAAAAATGACAAATTTCAAGATGGCAAATGTCAAAACTGACAAACGTCACAATGCTAAATGTCAAAAATGATAAGTGTCACCATGAAAAATGTCAAAAATGATAAATTTCAAGATGGCAAATGTCCAAGATGTCAAATGACAAATGTCACAATGCTAAATGTTAAAAATAAAAAGTGTCACCATGAAAAATGTCAAAAATGACAAATTTCAAGATGGCAAATGTCAAAGATGTCAATTGACAAATGTCACAATGCTAAATGTCAAAAATAAAAAGTGTCAAAAATGACAAATTTCAAGATGGCAAATGTCTAAGATGTCAAATGACAAATGTCACAATGCTTAATGTCAAAAATGAAAAGTGTTACCATGAAAAATGTTAAAAATGACAAATTCCAAGATGGCAAATGTCAAAGATGTCAAATATGACCAATGTCACAATGCTAAATGTCAAAAATGAAAAGTGTCACCATGAAAAATGTCAAAAATGACTAATTTCAAGATGGCAAATGTCAAAGATGTCAAATGACAAATGTCACAATGCTAAATGTCAAAAATGAAAAGTGTCACCATGAAAAATGTCAAAAATGACAAATTTCAAGATGGCAAATATCAAAGATGTCAAATGACAAATGTCACAATGCTAAATGTCAAAAATGACAAATTTCAAGATGGCAAATGTCAAAGATGTCAAATGACAAATGTCACAATGCTAAATGTCAAAAATGAAAAGTGTCACCATGAAAAATGTCAAAAATGACAAATTTCAAGATGGCAAATGTCAAAGATGTCAAATGACAAATGTCACAATGCTAAATGTCAAAAATGAAAAGTGTCACCATGAAAATGTCAAAAATAACAAATTTCAAAATGGCAAATGTCAAAGATGTCAAATGACAAATGTCACAATGCTAAATGTCAAAAATGAAAAGTGTCACCATAAAAAATGTCAAAAATGACAAATTTCAAGATGGCAAATGTCAAAGATGTCAAATGACAAATGTCACAATGCTAAATGTCAAAAATGAAAAGTGTCACCATGAAAAATGTCAAAAATAACAAATTTCAAGATGGCAAATGTCAAAGATGTCAAATGTCACAATGCTAAATGTCAAAAATAAAAAGTGTCACCATGAAAAATGTCAAAAATGACAAATTTCAAGATGGCAAATGTCAAAACTGACAAATGTCACAATGCTAAATGTCAAAAATGATAAGTGTCACCATGAAAAATGTCAAAAATGACAAATTTCAAGATGGCAAATGTCCAAGATGTCAAATGACAAATGTCACAATGCTAAATGTCAAAAATGACAAATTTCAAGATGGCAAATGTCAAAGATGTCAAATGACAAATGTCACAATGCTAAATGTCAAAAATGAAAAGTGTCACCGTGAAAAATGTCAAAAATGACAAATTTTAAGATGGCAAATGACAAATGTCACAATGCTAAATGTCAAAAATAAAAAGTGTCACCATGAAAAATGTCAAAAATAACAAATTTCAAGATGGCAAATGTCAAAGATGTCAAAACTGACAAATGTCACAATGCTAAATGTCAAAAATGATAAGTGTCACCATGAAAAATGTCAAAAATGACAAATTTCAAGATGGTAAATGTTCAAGATGTCAAATGACAAATGTCACAATGCAAAATGTCAAAAATGACAAATTTCAAGATGGCAAATGTCAAAGATGTCAAATGACAAATGTCGCAATGCTAAATGTCAAAAATGAAAAGTGTCACCATGAAAAATGTTAAAAATGACAAATTTAAAGATGGCAAATGTCAAAGAAAAAAAGGTGGTAGATGGTGTGAACTGTGGCATATGCAAGGAAACCTACTACCATGATAGTTGTGCTAAGAAATCTGGTGCAATGAAAGGCAGCACAGTAAAATGTGGACGATGTAGTAAAAGTGAGGTTAAGTTGAGTGAAACTGAAAACTTAAATTTAAACGAAATTGCTGAATTTAAAAAGTTAATGCAGAAAATTGAGGAGTCTGTGAGTTTCTTAAGCAACAAGTTTGATTCTCTTACGATGGAAAACCAAAATGCATTAAAAGAACTGCGTGAAATGAAGAAGGAAAATATTCAATTAAAATCAAAAGTTCAAGAGCTAGAAAAAAGAGTCTTTGAGCTAGAAATTAAGGAATATGCATGCAACTTAGAGATACACGGAACGCAAATTAAAAATGAGGATCCGAAAGAAGTCCTAATGGAAATTGCTAATGATCTTCTGTCATGTAACCTCAATGATCATGATGTTTCTGAGTGTTACAAACAAGAAACAAAAAAAGGTGCAATTCTTATTGCAAAGTTTAAATCTAGTGAGCATAAAATCAAGTTTGCTAAATCAAGAAAGGGTCGTAAAATTGAATCGAATATGTTGAGTTTCAACAAGAATAAAACGAATAACTCAAAAATATACATAAATGAACAGCTTACATTTTCCAACAGAAACTTATTCAACATGGCATATAAAGTTAAAAAGGAAAAAAACTACAAATATTGTTGGACAAAAAATGGTCGAGTATATTTACGAAAAACAGATGGCTCGGATCCAATTTGTATTCATACTGAGGATGCAATAAAAAATCTTTAAAATTATCTTAAAAAATGTAAAATAATTGTGTAATAAAATAAAACCTTACAATGGAGAATAAATATAACCTACAGATTAAATATAAATTAGATAACATACAGTGCAATAATAGTTCTGAGCTTAGTATACTCTATCTAAATGCTCAATCGTTAAGAAATAAAATCTTGGAATTTGAAACATTAGTGATTAATTTGAATATGCCTGATATAGTTGTAGTGACTGAAACTTGGTTAAGAAAAGGTGAAGAGCAGTATTTTAATATTAATGGTTATAATTCAGTTTTTGTGTGCAGAGACAAGGAAGGCGGAGGTGTGGGACTATTTATAAAAAACTGTTATAGTTATTCTGAAGTTTACAGATATAATACAAAGTGTTCAATGCTGTTTCTACAGATTGATGGTAGAATAATAGTGGGTGGTGTATACAGACCTCAGGACTTTCATTATAATGACCTCCTTGAAGCATTGGATATGACCCTGAACAGATTTATATCCATAAAAAAACCAGTATGGATTTTAGGTGATTTTAACTTAGACCTGATCCAAGACAGTTTGCCACAAAAATTGTTATGTCAGACAATAGCTTCTAATAGTTTTAATATACTAAATAAGTCTGTGCCAACAAAAATAACAAATCACTCAGCTACTTGTATTGACTACATACTAACAAATAAAATAAGTTTTACTGCAGAGTTGTTCATAGGTGATGAGAACCTAGGTGATCATCAAGTGCAATTATTGAAAATAAAAAATACGCAGCACACACCCAGAGACAGATATTATACAGTGACTACCTTAAATAAAGTGCGGTTCAAAAATCAGATTTGTGGTTTGCAAAATAAAAACTGGACTGAACCTAATTCTTTGTGTGATGAAATCATAAGAATTTATCTAAAAAATCTTAGTACAGAAACAAAAAAAAATCGCTTTCGACCAAATAGTGCACCATGGTTTAATATAAATCTACATAGACTTGTTTCTGTGCGAGACTATCACTATAAACGGCATAAACAGTTTCCAAATAGCAAATATTTACAAGATAACTATCATTATGCTCAAACTGAACTAAAAAATGCACTGGATAATGCAAAAAAAGATTATTTTTCAGACAAGTTATTATCAGCTCAAGGAAACAGTAAAAAACTATGGTCAACACTGAATCATCTCGTACATAACACAGAACATAAGAAAAATGTTGTTACAATAACTGAATTGCAATATCAAAACTCTACATACAGTAAGGCTGAAGACATATCAAACCAGTTAAACCTGTATTTTTCACAAGTAGGAAAGTCTTTATCAAGGAATATACAAGCACCATTGAATACTCCTGTTAATATCAAGCCAAAAAAATACTTATTTGAATGGCAGCCTGTCTCGGAAAGAAATGTTCAAGAAATCATACGTAAATTAAAAAAAGGAAAAAGTTCAGGGAATGACGGTTTTAGTATTGACATTATCAAGGAATTTGAAGAAGACCTGCTACCAATCTTGACCAAGCTAATTAATTTGTCTTTTGTGACAGGTTCCTTTCCAAGCTCCATGAAGGTGGCGAAAGTTGTACCACTGTATAAAGGAGGCGACCCAAAACAACCTGGTAGTTATCGACCAATATCCCTTTTAACTGCAATGTCAAAAATATTGGAAGCATGTGTAAACAACCAAATGGTTCAGTTCTTTGATTCTGCAGGGTCCTGGTTTAATAGGCAGTATGGTTTTCGACGTAATTCAAACACAGTGTCAGCTGCTACAGACTTAGTTACAGATATCTACAGTAAAATGGATTAAGGTCTAAGTTGTGTCTTTGTATCATTGGACTTGCAGAAAGCCTTTGATACGGTAGACCATGATATTCTTATCTCAGTGCTTGAACAATATGGTATAACAGGAATGGCCTTAGTTTGGCTTAGAGACTATTTGAGTGGTAGAACACAAAGAGTATTATATATGAATCTGCTAAGTACCATACAAGACATATCATGCGGGGTTCCGCAAGGGTCGATCTTGGGACCTACGTTGTTCCTCATTTATGTAAACTCTATTTCCAACCTACCATTGAGATCCATTCTATTTCTATATGCTGATGACACTGGCTTATTATATGATGCAAAAGATCCCAGAACATTACAAAAAATTATTGAACAAGATTTAAATAATATAGATGAGTGGCTTAGATACCATAAACTTTCACTAAATATGACTAAATGCAGTTATATGATAATATCAAACGTTGATGCATACAGAGAGCTAACACTGAATTTTGGTAAATTTAAATTTAAGAAAGAAAACCTAATAAAGTACCTTGGATTATATATAGATAATCGTCTTACTTGGGAACAACATATATTAACAATATGCCATAAGATAGCTCCTGTAATTGGAATGCTTGGTAGAATTGCTAAGTATATAAATACACATCAACGTAAACTGATATACTACTCTTTAATAAACTCCCACTTATCTTATCTTACCATCATCTGGGGCAACACAAATCAAAAGCAACTTAATGCGCTTAAGATACTGCAAAATAGATCAGTGAAGTATGTGTTCCAATTACCTCGACTATATAAAACTGAGGACCTTTATTGTACAAGAGGAATACTTAATATTGAGTCAATGTACATTCTCCAGGTCTGTATGTTCATTCATAAATATCAATATGGACAAGCTCACACAAATATTATCTTAACCCATACAGAAGATGTGCATGATTACCAGACTAGACAGAGAGGTACATTTCGCACCGAAAGAATGCGAACCACAGGCGCACAAAGAAGCATATATTCAAAGGGTCTGATCCTGTATAACAAACTACCTAGAGAAGCCAAAAACTATCAACCAAAAAAGTTTAAGAGTGAAATTAAAAGATTACTTTTAAATAATTTTTTTAAGAATATAATTTAATTTAAATTAGTTATTTTTAATAGTTAATAAGGGCGTGTAGCACATACATACATTATTTACTTTACGTTATATCTGTTACCTTACTCTTTAAGAATAGTTAACTTTATTTAGTTGTGTTATTATAAAACCAACATAGCTTCGGCTTATGGTTTATAAAAATGTAATGTGTAAGAACGATTTTGTTAATTATGACAATTGTTTATTGGAATAAAAAAAAAAAAAAAAAAAGATGTCAAATGACAAATGTCACAATGCTAAATGTCAAAAATGAAAAGTGTCACCATGAAAAATGTCAAAAATGACAAATTTCAAGATGGCAAATATCAAAGATGTCAAATGACAAATGTCACAATGCTAAATGTCAAAAATGACAAATTTCAAGATGGCAAATGTCAAAGATGTCAAATGACAAATGTCACAATGCTAAATGTCAAAAATGAAAAGTGTCACCATGAAAAATGTCAAAAATGACAAATTTCAAGATGGCAAATGTCAAAGATGTCAAATTACAAATGTCACAATGCTAAATGTCAAAAATGAAAAGTATCACCATGAAAAATGTCAAAAATAACAAATTTCAAGATGGCAAATGTCAAAGATGTCAAATGTCACAATGCTAAATGTCAAAAATGAAAAGTGTCACCATGAAAAATGTCAAAAATGACAAATTTTAAGATGGCAAATGTCAAAGATGTCAAATGACAAATGTCACAATGCTAAATGTCAAAAATGAAAAGTGTCACCATAAAATGTCAAAAATAACAAATTTTAAGATGGCAAATGTCAAAGATGTCAAATGACAAATGTCACAATGCTAAATGTCAAAAGTGAAAAGTGTCACTATGAAAAATGTCAAAAATGACAAATGTCACAATGCTAAATGTCAAAAATGATAAGTGTCACCATGAAAAAATGTCAAAAATGACAAATTTCAAGATGGCAAATGTCCAAGATGTCAAATGACAAATGTCACAATGCTAAATGTCAAAAATGACAAATTTCAAGATGGCAAATGTCAAAGATGTCAAATGACAAATGTCACAATGCTAAATGTCAAAAATGAAAAGTGTCACCATGAAAAATGTCAAAAATGACAAATTTCAAAATGGCAAATGTCAAAGATGTCAAATGACAAATGTCACAATGCTAAATGTCAAAAATGAAAAGTGTCACCATGAAAAATGTCAAAAATGACAAATTTCAAGATGGCAAATGTCAAAGATGTCAAATGACAAATGTCACAATCCTAAATGTCAAAAATGAAAAGTGTCACCATGAAAAATGTCAAAAATGACAAATTTCAAGATGGCAAATGTCAAAACTGACAAATGTCACAATGCTAAATGTCAAAAATGAAAAGTGTCACCATGAAAAATGTCAAAAATAACAAATTTCAAGATGGCAAATGTCAAAGATGTCAAATGACAAATGTCACAATGCTAAATGTCAAAAATGAAAAGTGTCACCATGAAAAATGTCAAAAATGACAAATTTCAAGATGGCAAATGTCAAAGATGTCAAATGACAAATGTCACAATGCTAAATGTCAAAAATGAAAAGTGTCACCATGAAAAATGTCAAAAATAATAAATTTCAAGATGGCAAATGTCACAGATGTCAAATGACAAATATCACAATGCTAAATGTCAAAAATGAAAAGTGTCACCATGAAAAATGTCAAAAATGACAAATTTCAAGATGGCAAATGTCAAAACTGACCAATGTCACAATGCTAAATGTCAAAAATGATAAGTGTCACCATGAAAAATGTCAAAAATGATAAATTTCAAGATGGCAAATGTCCAAGATGTCAAATGACAAATGTCAAAAATGACAAATTTCAAGATGGCAAATGTCTAAGATGTCAAATGACAAATGTCACAATGCTAAATGTCAAAAATGAAAAGTGTCACCGTGAAAAATGTCAAAAATGACAAATTTCAAGATGGCAAATGTCAAAGATGTCAAATGACAAATGTCACAATGCTAAATGTCACAAATGACAAATTTCAAGATGGCAAATGTCAAAGAGGTCAAATGACAAATGTCACAATGCTAAATGTCAAAAATGAAAAGTGTCACCATGAAAAATGTCAAAAATGACAAATTTTAAGATGGCAAATGTCAAAGATGTCGAATATGACAAATGTCACAATGCTAAATGTCAAAAATGAAAAGTGTCACCATGAAAAATGTCAAAAATGACAAATTTTAAGATGGCAAATGTCAAAGATGTCAAATGACAAATGTCACAATGCTAAATGTCAAAAATGAAAAGTGTCACCATGAAAAATGTCAAAAATGACAAATTTCAAGATGGCAAATGTCAAAGATGTCAAATGACAAATGTCACAATGCTAAATGTCAAAAATGAAAAGTGTCACCATGAAAAATGTCAAAAATGTCAAAGATGTCAAATGACAAATGTCACAATGCTAAATGTCAAAAATGAAAAGTGTCACCATAAAAAATGTCAAAAATGACAAATTTCAAGATGGCAAATATCAAAACTGACAAATGTCACAATGCTAAATGTCAAAAATGATAAAAGTCACCATGAAAAATGTCAAAAATGATAAATTTCAAGATGGCAAATGTCCAAGATGTCAAATGTCCAAGATGTCAAATGACAAATGTCACAATGCTAAATGTCAAAAATGACAAATTTCAAGATGGCAAATGTCAAAGATGTCAAATGACAAATGTCACAATGCTAAATGTCAAAAATGAAAAGTGTCACCATGAAAAATGTCAAAAATGACAAATTTCAAGATGTCAAAACTGACAAATGTCACAATGCTGAATGTCAAAAATGATAAGTGTCACTAAGAAAAATGTCAAAAATGATAAATTTCAAGATGGCAAATGTCCAAGATGTCAAATGACAAATGTCACAATGCTAAATGTCAAAAATGAAAAGTGTCACCATGAAAAATGTCAAAAATGACAAATTTCAAGATGGCAAATGTCAAAGATGTCAAATGACAAATGTCACAATGCTAAATGTCAAAAATAAAAAGTGTCAAAAATGACAAATTTCAAGATGGCAAATGTCTAAGATGTCAAATGACAAATGTCACAATGCTAAATGTCAAAAATGAAAAGCGTCACCGTGAAAAATGTCAAAAATGACAAATTTCAAGATGGCAAATGTCAAAGATGACAAATGTCACAATGCTAAATGTCAAAAATGAAAAGTGTCACCATGAAAAATGTCAAAAATGACAAATTTCAAGATGGCAAATGTCAAAGATGTCAAATGACAAATGTCACAATGCTAAATGTCAAAAATAAAAAGTGTCCCCATGAAAAATGTCAATAATGACAAATTTCAAGATGGCAAATGTCAAAGATGTCAAATGACAAATGTCACAATGCTAAATGTCAAAAATGAAAAGTGTCACCATGAAAAATGTCAAAAATGACAAATTTCAAGATGGCAAATATCAAAGATGTCAAATGACAAATGTCACAATGCTAAATGTCAAAAATGACAAATTTCAAGATGGCAAATGTCAAAGATGTCAAATGACAAATGTCACAATGCTAAATGTCAAAAATGAAAAGTGTCACCATGAAAAATGTCAAAAATGACAAATTTCAAGATGGCAAATGTCAAAGATGTCAAATTACAAATGTCACAATGCTAAATGTCAAAAATGAAAAGTATCACCATGAAAAATGTCAAAAATAACAAATTTCAAGATGGCAAATGTCAAAGATGTCAAATGTCACAATGCTAAATGTCAAAAATGAAAAGTGTCACCATGAAAAATGTCAAAAATGACAAATTTTAAGATGGCAAATGTCAAAGATGTCAAATGACAAATGTCACAATGCTAAATGTCAAAAATGAAAAGTGTCACCATAAAATGTCAAAAATAACAAATTTTAAGATGGCAAATGTCAAAGATGTCAAATGACAAATGTTACAATGCTAAATGTCAAAAGTGAAAAGTGTCACTATGAAAAATGTCAAAAATGACAAATGTCACAATGCTAAATGTCAAAAATGATAAGTGTCACCATGAAAAAATGTCAAAAATGACAAATTTCAAGATGGCAAATGTCCAAGATGTCAAATGACAAATGTCACAATGCTAAATGTCAAAAATGACAAATTTCAAGATGGCAAATGTCAAAGATGTCAAATGACAAATGTCACAATGCTAAATGTCAAAAATGAAAAGTGTCACCATGAAAAATGTCAAAAATGACAAATTTCAAAATGGCAAATGTCAAAGATGTCAAATGACAAATGTCACAATGCTAAATGTCAAAAATGAAAAGTGTCACCATGAAAAATGTCAAAAATGACAAATTTCAAGATGGCAAATGTCAAAGATGTCAAATGACAAATGTCGCAATCCTAAATGTCAAAAATGAAAAGTGTCACCATGAAAAATGTCAAAAATGACAAATTTCAAGATGGCAAATGTCAAAACTGACAAATGTCACAATGCTAAATGTCAAAAATGAAAAGTGTCACCATGAAAAATGTCAAAAATAACAAATTTCAAGATGGCAAATGTCAAAGATGTCAAATGACAAATGTCACAATGCTAAATGTCAAAAATGAAAAGTGTCACCATGAAAAATGTCAAAAATGACAAATTTCAAGATGGCAAATGTCAAAGATGTCAAATGACAAATGTCACAATGCTAAATGTCAAAAATGAAAAGTGTCACCATGAAAAATGTCAAAAATAATAAATTTCAAGATGGCAAATGTCACAGATGTCAAATGACAAATGTCACAATGCTAAATGTCAAAAATGAAAAGTGTCACCATGAAAAATGTCAAAAATGACAAATTTCAAGATGGCAAATGTCAAAACTGACCAATGTCACAATGCTAAATGTCAAAAATGATAAGTGTCACCATGAAAAATGTCAAAAATGATAAATTTCAAGATGGCAAATGTCCAAGATGTCAAATGACAAATGTCAAAAATGACAAATTTCAAGATGGCAAATGTCTAAGATGTCAAATGACAAATGTCACAATGCTAAATGTCAAAAATGAAAAGTGTCACCGTGAAAAATGTCAAAAATGACAAATTTCAAGATGGCAAATGTCAAAGATGTCAAATGACAAATGTCACAATGCTAAATGTCACAAATGACAAATTTCAAGATGGCAAATGTCAAAGAGGTCAAATGACAAATGTCACAATGCTAAATGTCAAAAATGAAAAGTGTCACCATGAAAAATGTCAAAAATGACAAATTTTAAGATGGCAAATGTCAAAGATGTCGAATATGACAAATGTCACAATGCTAAATGTCAAAAATGAAAAGTGTCACCATGAAAAATGTCAAAAATGACAAATTTTAAGATAGCAAATGTCAAAGATGTCAAATGACAAATGTCACAATGCTAAATGTCAAAAATGAAAAGTGTCACCATGAAAAATGTCAAAAATGACAAATTTCAAGATGGCAAATGTCAAAGATGTCAAATGACAAATGTCACAATGCTAAATGTCAAAAATGAAAAGTGTCACCATGAAAAATGTCAAAAATGTCAAAGATGTCAAATGACAAATGTCACAATGCTAAATGTCAAAAATGAAAAGTGTCACCATAAAAAATGTCAAAAATGACAAATTTCAAGATGGCAAATATCAAAACTGACAAATGTCACAATGCTAAATGTCAAAAATGATAAAAGTCACCATGAAAAATGTCAAAAATGATAAATTTCAAGATGGCAAATGTCCAAGATGTCAAATGACAAATGTCACAATGCTAAATGTCAAAAATGAAAAGTATCACCATGAAAAATGTCAAAAATGACAAATTTCAAGATGGCAAATGTCCAAGATGTCAAATGACAAATGTCACAATGCTAAATGTCAAAAATGACAAATTTCAAGATGGCAAATGTCAAAGATGTCAAATGACAAATGTCACAATGCTAAATGTCAAAAATGAAAAGTGTCACCATGAAAAATGTCAAAAATGACAAATTTCAAGATGTCAAAACTGACAAATGTCACAATGCTGAATGTCAAAAATGATAAGTGTCACTATGAAAAATGTCAAAAATGATAAATTTCAAGATGGCAAATGTCCAAGATGTCAAATGACAAATGTCACAATGCTAAATGTCAAAAATGAAAAGTGTCACCATGAAAAATGTCAAAAATGACAAATTTCAAGATGGCAAATGTCAAAGATGTCAAATGACAAATGTCACAATGCTAAATGTCAAAAACAAAAAGTGTCAAAAATGACAAATTTCAAGATGGCAAATGTCTAAGATGTCAAATGACAAATGTCACAATGCTAAATGTCAAAAATGAAAAGCGTCACCGTGAAAAATGTCAAAAATGACAAATTTCAAGATGGCAAATGTCAACGATGACAAATGTCACAATGCTAAATGTCAAAAATGAAAAGTGTCACCATGAAAAATGTCAAAAATGACAAATTTCAAGATGGCAAATGTCAAAGATGTCAAATGACAAATGTCACAATGCTAAATGTCAAAAATGAAAAGTGTCCCCATGAAAAATGTCAATAATGACAAATTTCAAGATGGCAAATGTCAAAGATGTCAAATGACAAATGTCACAATGCTAAATGTCAAAAATGAAAAGTGTTACCATGAAAAATGTTAAAAATGACAAATTTCAAGATGGCAAATGTCAAAGATGTCGAATATGACAAATGTCACAATGCTAAATGTCAAAAATGAAAAGTGTCACCATGAAAAATGTCAAAAATGACAAATTTTAAGATAGCAAATGTCAAAGATGTCAAATGACAAATGTCACAATGCTAAATGTCAAAAATGAAAAGTGTCACCATGAAAAATGTAAAAAATGACAAATTTCAA
The DNA here is from genome assembly GCA_964028335.1 of Altica lythri. NCBI lineage: Eukaryota > Metazoa > Arthropoda > Insecta > Coleoptera > Chrysomelidae > Altica > Altica lythri. The sequence continues at coordinate 42,655,247 of OZ034800.1, read as the reverse complement.
GATGGCAAATATCAAAGATGTCAAATGACAAATGTCACAATGCTAAATGTCAAAAATGACAAATTTCAAGATGGCAAATTTCAAAGATGTCAAATGACAAATGTCACAATGCTAAATGTCAAAAATGAAAAGTGTGACCATGAAAAATGTCAAAAATGACAAATTTCAAGATGGCAAATGTCAAAGATGTCAAATGACAAATGTCACAATGCTAAATGTCAAAAATGAAAAGTGTCACCATGAAAAATGTCAAAAATGACAAATTTCAAGATGGCAAATGTCTAAGATGTCAAATGACAAATGTCACAATGCTAAATGTCAAAAATGAAAAGTGTCACCGTGAAAAATGTCAAAAATGACAAATTTCAAGATGGCAAATGTCAAAGATGTCAAATGACAAATGTCACAATGCTAAATGTCACAAATGACAAATTTCAAGATGGCAAATGTCAAAGAGGTCAAATGACAAATGTCACAATGCTAAATGTCAAAAATGAAAAGTGTCACCATGAAAAATGTCAAAAATGACAAATTTCAAGATGGCAAATGTCAAAGATGTCAAAGATGTCAAATGACAAATGTCACAATGCTAAATGTCAAAAATGAAATGTGTCACCATGAAAAATGTCAAAAATGACAAATTTCAAGATGGCAAATGTCAAAGATGCCAAATGACAAATGTCACAATGCTAAATGTCAAAAATGAAAAGTGTCACAATGCTAAATGTCAAAAATGACAAATTTCAAGATGGCAAATGTCAAAACTGACAAATGTCACAATGCTAAATGTCAAAAATGACAAATTTCAAGATGGCAAATGTCAAAGATGTCAAATGACAAATGTCACAATGCTAAATGTCAAAACTGAAAAGTGTCACCATGAAAAATGTCAAAAATGACAAATTTCAAGATGGCAAATGTCAAAGATGTCAAATGACAAATGTCACAATGCTAAATGTCAAAAATGAAAAGTGTCACCATGAAAAATGTCAAAAATGACAAATTTCAAGATGGCAAATGTCAAATGACAAATTAATGTCACAATGCTAAATGTCAAAAATGAAAAGTGTCACAATGCTAAATGTCAAAAATGACAAATTTCAAGATGGCAAATGTCAAAGATGTCAAATGACAAATGTCACAATGCTAAATGTCCAAAATGCAAAGTGTCAAAAATGACAAATTTCAAGATGGCAAATGTCTAAGATGTCAAATGACAAATGTCACAATGCTAAATGTCAAAAATGAAAAGTGTCACCATGAAAAATGTCAAAAATGACAAATTTTAAGATGGCAAATGTCAAAACTGACAAATGTCACAATGCTAAATGTCAAAAATGAAAAGTGTCACCATGAAAAATGTCAAAAATAACAAATTTCAAGATGGCAAATGTCAAAGATGTCAAATGACAAATGTCACAATGCTAAATGTCAAAAATGACAAATTTCAAGATGGTAAATGTCAAAGATGTCAAATGACAAATGTCACAATGCTAAATGTCAAAAATGAAAAGTGTTACCATGAAAAATGTCAAAAATGACAAATTTCAAGATGGCAAATGTCAAAACTGACAAATGTCACAATGCTAAATGTCAAAAATGAAAAGTGTCACCATGAAAAATGTCAAAAATAACAAATTTCAAGATGGCAAATGTCAAAGATGTCAAATTACAAATGTCACAATGCTCAATGTCAAAAATGAAAAGTGTTACCATGAAAAATGTCAAAAATAACAAATTTCAAGATGGCAAATGTCAAAGATGTCAAATGTTACAATGCTAAATGTTAAAAATGAAAAGTGTCACCATGAAAAATGTCAAAAATGACAAATTTCAAGATGGCAAATGACAAAGATGTCAAATGACAAATGTCACAATGCTAAATGTCAAAAATGAAAAGTGTCACCATGAAAAATGTCAAAAATGACAAATTTCAAGATGGCAAATGTCAAAGATGTCAAATGACAAATGTCACAATGCTAAATGTCAAAAATGAAAAGTGTCACCATGAAAAATGTCAAAAATGACAAATTTCAATATGGCAAATGTCAAAACTGACAAATGTCACAATGCTAAATGTCAAAAATGAAAAGTGTTACCATGAAAAATGTTAAAAATGACAAATTTCAAGATGGCAAATGTCAAAGATGTCAAATGAGAAATGTCACAATGCTAAATGTCAAAAATGAAAAGTGTCAAAAATGACAAATTTCAAGATGGCAAATGTCTAAAATGTCAAATGACAAATGTCACAATGCTAAATGTCAACAATGAAAAGTGTCACCATGAAAAAAGTCAAAAATGACAAATTTCAAGATGGCAAATGTCAAAACTGACAAATGTCACAATGCTAAATGTAAAAATGAAAAGTGTCACCATGAAAAATGTCAAAAATGACAAATTTCAAGATGGCAAATGTCAAAGATGTCAAATGACAAATGTCACAATGCTAAATGTCAAAAATGAAAAGTGTCAAAAATGACAAATTTCAAGATGGCAAATGTGTAAGATGACAAATGTCACAATGCTAAATCTCAAAAATGAAAAGTGTCACAATGCTTAATGTCAAAAATGACAAATTTCAAGATGGCAAATGTCAAAACTGACAAATGTCACAATGCTAAATGTCAAAAATGAAAAGTGTCACCATGAAGAATGTCAAAAATAACAAATTTCAAGATGGCAAATGTCAAAGATGTCAAATGACAAATGTCACAATGCTAAATGTCAAAAATGACAAATTTCAAGATGGCAAATGTCAAAGATGTCAAATGACAAATGTCACAATGCTAAATGTCAAAAATGAAAAGTGTCACCATGAAAAATGTTAAAAATGACAAATGTTAAGATGGCAAATGTCAAAGATGTCAAATGACAAATGTCACAATGCTAAATGTCAAAAATGAAAAGTGTGACCATGAAAAATGTCAAAAATGACAAATTTTAAGATGGCAAATGTCAAAGATGTCATATGACAAATGTCACAATGCTAAATGTCAAAAATGAAAAGTGTCACCATGAAAAATGTCAAAAATGACAAATTTCAAGATGGCAAATGTCAAATGACAAATTAATGTCACAATGCCAAATGTCAAAAATGAAAAGTGTCACAATGCTAAATGTCAAAAATGACAAATTTGAAGATGGCAAATGTCAAAACTGACAAATGTCACAATGCTAAATGTCAAAAATAAAAAGTGTCACCATGAAAAATGTCAAAAATAACAAATTTCAAGATAGCAAATGTCAAAGATGTCAAATGACAAATGTTACAATGCTAAATGTCAAAAATGACAAATTTCAAGATGACAAATGTCAAATGACAAATGTCACAATGCTAAATGTCAAAAATGAAAAGTGTCACCATGAAAAATGTCAAAAATGACAAATTTCAAGATGGCAAATGTCAAAGATGTCAAATGACAAATGTCACAATGCTAAATGTCAAAAATGAAAAGTGTCACCATGAAAAATGTCAAAAATAACAAATTTCAAGATGGCAAATGTCAAAGATGTCAAATTACAAATGTCACAATGCTCAATGTCAAAAATGAAAAGTGTTACCATGAAAAATGTCAAAAATAACAAATTTCAAGATGGCAAATGTCAAAGATGTCAAATGTTACAATGCTAAATGTTAAAAATGAAAAGTGTCACCATGAAAAATGTCAAAAATGACAAATTTCAAGATGGCAAATGACAAAGATGTCAAATGACAAATGTCACAATGCTAAATGTCAAAAATGAAAAGTGTCACAATGAAAAATGTCAAAAATGACAAATTTCAAGATGGCAAATGTCAAAGATGTCAAATGACAAATGTCACAATGCTAAATGTCAAAAATGAAAAGTGTCAAAAATGACAAATTTCAAGATGGCAAATGTCTAAGATGTTAAATGACAAATGTCACAATGCTAAATGTCAAAAATGAAAAGTGTCACCATGAAAAATGTCAAAAATGACAAATTTCAAGATGGCAAATGTCCAAGATGTCAAATGACAAATGTCACAATGCTAAATGTCAAAAATGAAAAGTGTCACCATTAAAAATGTCAAAAATGACAAATTTTAAGATGGCAAATTTCAAAACTGACAAATGTCACAATGCTAAATGTCAAAAATGAAAAGTGTCACCATGAAAAATGTCAAAAATAACAAATTTCAAGATGGCAAATGTCAAAACTGACAAATGTCACAATGCTAAATGTCAAAAATGAAAAGTGTCACCATGAAAAATTTCAAAAATAACAAATTTCAAGATGGCAAATGTCAAAGATGTCAAATGACAAATGTCACAATGCTAAATGTCAAAAATGACAAATTTCAAGATGGCAAATGTCAAATGACAAATGTCACAATGCTAAATGTCAAAAATGAAAAGTGTCACCATGAAAAATGTCAAAAATGACAAATTTTAAGATGGCAAATGTCAAAGATGTCAAATGACAAATGTCACAATGCTAAATGTCAAAAATGAAAAGTGTCACCATGAAAAATGACAAAAATGACAAATTTCAAGATGGCAAATGTCAAAACTGACAAATGTCACAATGCTAAATGTCAAAAATGAAAAGTGTCACCATGAAAAATGTCAAAAATGACAAATTTCAAGATGGCAAATGTCAAAGATGTCAAATGACAAATGTCACAATGCTAAATGTCAAAAATGAAAAGTGTCAAAAATAACAAATTTCAAGATGGCAAATGTCTAAGATGTCAAATGACAAATGTCACAATGCTAAATGTCAAAAATGAAAAGTGTCACCATGAAAAATGTCAAAAATGACAAATTTCAAGATGGCAAATGTCCAAGATGTCAAATGACAAATGTCACAATGCTAAATGTCAAAAATGAAAAGTGTCACCATGAAAAATGTCAAAAATGACAAATTTCAATATGGCAAATGTCAAAGATGTCAAATGACAAATGTCACAATGCTAAATGTCAAAAATGAAAAGTGTCACCATGAAAAATGTCAAAAATGACAAATTTCAAGATGGCAAATATCAAAGATGTTAAATGACAAATGTCACAATGCTAAATGTCAAAAATGAAAAGTGTCACCATGAAAAATGTCAAAAATAACAAATTTCAAGATGGCAAATGTCAAAGATGTCAAATGACAAATGTCACAATGCTAAATGTCAAAAATGAAAAATGTCACCATGAAAAATGTCAAAAATGACAAATTTCAAGATGGCAAATGTCAAAGATGTCAAATGACAAATGTCACAATGCTAAATGTCAAAAATGAAAAGTGTCACCATGAAAAATGTCAAAAATGACAAATTTCAAGATGGCAAATGTCAAAGATGTCAAATGACAAATGTCACAATGGTAAATGTCAAAAATGAAAAGTGTCACCATGAAAAATGTCAAAAATAAAAAATTTCAAGATGGCAAATGTCAAAGATGTCAAATGACAAATGTCACAATGCTAAATGTCAAAAATGACAAATTTCAAGATGGCAAATGTCAAAGATGTCAAATGACAAATGTCACAATGCTAAATGTCAAAAATGAAAAGTGTCACCATGAAAAATGTCAAAAATGACAAATTTCAAGATGGCAAATGTCAAAACTGACAAATGTCACAATGCTAAATGTCAAAAATGAAAAGTGTCATCATGAAAAATGTCAAAAATAACAAATTTCAAGATGGCAAATGTCAAAGATGTCAAATGACAAATGTCTAAATGCTAAATGTCAAAAATGAAAAGTGTCACCATGAAAAATGTCAAAAATAACAAATTTTAAGATGGCAAATGTCAAAGATGTCAAATGACAAATGTCACAATGCTAAATATCAAAAATGAAAAGTGTCACGATGAAAAATGTCAAAAATGACAAATTTCAAGATGGCAAATGTCAAATTTGACAAATGTCACAATGCTAAATGTCAAAAATGAAAAGTGTCATTATGAAAAATGTCAAAAATAACAAATTTCAAGATGGCAAATGTCAAAGATGTCAAATGACAAATGTCACAATGCTAAATGTCAAAAATGAAAAGTGTCACCATGAAAAATGTCAAAAATGACAAATTTCAAGATGGCAAATATCAAAGATGTTAAGTGACAAATTTCACAATGCTAAATGTCAAAAATGACAAATTTCAAGATGGCAAATGTCAAAGATGTCAAATGACAAATGTCACAATGCTAAATGTCAAAAATGAAAAGTGTCACCATGAAAAATGTCAAAAATGACAAATTTCAAGATGGCAAATGTCAAAGATGTCAAATGACAAATGTCACAATGCTAAATGTCAAAAATGAAAAGTGTCATCATGAAAAATGTCAAAAATAACAAATTTCAAGATGGAAAATGTCAAAGATGTCAAATGACAAATGTCACAATGCTAAATGTCAAAAATGAAAAGTGTCACCATGAAAAATGTCAAAAATGACAAATTTCAAGATGGCAACAAATTTCAAGATGGCAAATGTCCAAGATGTCAAATGACAAATGTCACAATGCTAAATGTCAAAAATGACAAATTTCAAGATGGCAAATGTCAAAGATGTCAAATGACAAATGTCACAATGCTAAATGTCAAAAATGAAAAGTGTCACCATGAAAAATGTCAAAAATGACAAATTTCAAGATGGCAAATGTCAAAGATGTCAAATGACAAATGTCACAATGCTAAATGTCAAAAATGAAAAGTGTCACCATGAAAAATGTCAAAAATAACAAATTTCAAGATGGCAAATGTCAAAGATGTCAAATGACAAATGTCACAATGCTAAATGTCAAAAATGAAAAGTGCCACCCTGAAAAATGTCAAAAATGACAAATTTCAAGATGGCAAATATCAAAGATGTCAAATGACAAATGTCACAATGCTAAATGTTAAAAATGAAAAGTGTCACCATGAAAAATGTCAAAAATAACAAATTTCAAGATGGCAAATGTCAAAGATGTCAAATGACAAATGTCACAATGCTAAATGTCAAAAATGAAAAGTGTCACCATGAAAAATGTCAAAAATGACAAATTTCAAGATGGCAAATGTCAAAACTGACAAATGTCACAATGCCAAATGTCAAAAATGAAAAGTGTCACCATGAAAAATGTCAAAAATGACAAATTTCAAGATGGCAAATGTCAAAGATGTCAAATGACAAATGTCACAATGCTAAATGTCAAAAATGAAAAGTGTCACCATGAAAAATGTCAAAAATAACAAATTTTAAGATGGCAAATGTCAAAGATGTCAAATGACAAATGTCACAATGCTAAATGTCAAAAATGAAAAGTGTCACCATGAAAAATGTCAAAAATGACAAATTTCAAGATGGCAGATGTCAAAGATGTCAAATGACAAATGTCACAAAGCTAAATGTCAAAAATGAAAAGTGTCACCATGCAAAATGTCAAAAATGACAAATTTCAAGATGGCAAATGTCAAAGATGTCAAATGACAAATGTCACAATGCTAAATGTCAAAAATGAAAAGTGTCACCATGAAAAATGTCAAAAATGACAAATTTCAAGATGGCAAATGTCAAAACTGACAAATGTCACAATGCTAAATGTCAAAAATGATAATTGTCACCATGAAAAATGTCAAAAATGACAAATTTCAAGATGGCAAATGTCCAAGATGTCAAATGTCCAAGATGTCAAATGACAAATGTCACATTGCTAAATGTCAAAAATGACAAATTTCAAGATGGCAAATGTCAAAGATGTCAAATGACAAATGTCACAATGCAAAATGTCAAAAATAAAAAGTGTCACCATGAAAAATGTCAAAAATGACAAATTTCAAGATGGCAAATGTCAAAGATGTCAAATGACAAATGTCACAATGCTAAATGTCAAAAATAAAAAGTGTCACCATAAAAAATGTCAAAAATGACAAATTTCAAGATGGCAAATGTCAAAGATGTCAAATGACAAATGTCACAATGCTAAATGTCAAAAATGAAAAGTGTCACCATGAAAAATGTCAAAAATGACAAATTTCAAGATGGCAAATGTCAAAACTGACATATGTCGCAATGCTAAATGTCAAAAATAAAAAGTGTCACCATGATAAATGTCAAAAATGACAAATTTCAAGATGGCAAATGTCAAAGATGTCAAATGACAAATGTCACAATGCTAAATGTCAAAAATGACAAATTTCAAGATAGCAAATGTCTAAAATGTCAAATGACAAATGTCACAATGCTAAATGTCAAAAATGAAAAGTCTCACCATGAAAACTGTCAAAAATGACAAATTTCAAGATGGCAAATGTCAAAACTGACAAATGTCACAATGCTAAATGTCAAAAATGAAAAGTGTCACCATGAAAAATGTAAAAAATGACAAATTTTAAGATGTCAAATGTCAAAGATGTCAAATGTCAAAGATGTCAAATGACAAATGTCACAATGCTAAATGTCAATAATGACAAATTTCAAGATCGCAAATGTCAAAACTGACAAATGTCACAATGCTAAATGTCAAAAATGAAAAGTGTCACCATAAAAAATGTCAAAAATAACAAATTTCAAGATGGCAAATGTCAAAGATGTCAAATGACAAATGTCACAATGCTAAATGTTAAAAATGACAAATTTCAAGATGGCAAATGTCAAAGATGTCAAATGACAAATGTCACAATGCTAAATGTCAAAAATGAAAAGTGTCACCATGAAAAATGTTAAAAATGACAAATTTCAAGATGGCAAATGTCAACGATGTCAAATGACAAATGTCACAATGCTAAATGTCAAAAATGAAAAGTGTCACCATGAAAAATGTCAAAAATGACAAATTTCAAGATGGCAAATGTCAAAGATGTCAAATGACAAATGTCACAATGCTAAATGTCAAAAATGAAAAGTGTCACCATGAAAAATGTCAAAAATGACAAATTTCAAGATGGCAAATGTCAAAGATGTCAAATGACAAATGTCACAATGCTAAATGTCAAAAATGAAAAGTGTCACCATGAAAAATGTCAAAAATAACAAATTTCAAGATGGCAAATGTCAAAGATGTCAAATGACAAATGTCACAATGCTAAATGTCAAAAATGACAAATTTCAAGATAGAAAATGTCAAAGATGTCAAATGACAAATGTCACAATGCTAAATGTCAAAAATGAAAGTGTCACCATGAAAAATGTCAAAAATAACAAATTTCAAGATGGCAAATGTCAAAGATGTCAAATGTCACAATGCTAAATGTCAAAAATGAAAAGTGTCACCATGAAAAATGTCAAAAATAACAAATTTCAAGATGGCAAATGTCAAAGATGTCAAATGACAAATGTCGCAATGCTAAATATCAAAAATGAAAAGTGTCACGATGAAAAATGTCAAAAATGACAAATTTCAAGATGGTAAATGTCAAATTTGACAAATGTCACAATGCTAAATGTCAAAAATGAAAAGTGTCATTATGAAAAATGTCAAAAATAACAAATTTCAAGATGGCAAATGTCAAAGATGTCAAATCACAAATGTCACAATGCTAAATGTCAAAAATGAAAAGTGTCACCATGAAAAATGTCAAAAATAACAAATTTCAAGATGGCAAATGTCAAAGATGTCAAATGACAAATGTCACAATGCTAAATGAAAAAAATGAAAAGTGTCACCAAGAAAAATGTCAAAAATAACAAATTTTAAGATGGCAAATATCAAAGATGTCAAATGACAAATGTCACAATGCTAAATATCAAAAATGAAAAGTGTCACGATGAAAAATGTCAAAAATGACAAATTTCAAGATGGCAAATGTCAAATTTGACAAATGTCACAATGCTAAATGTCAAAAATGAAAAGTGTCATTATGAAAAATGTCAAAAATAACAAATTTCAAGATGGCAAATGTCAAAGATGTCAAATGACAAATGTCACAATGCTAAGTGTCAAAAATGAAAAGTGTCACCATGAAAAGTGTCAAAAATGACAAATTTCAAGATGGCAAATATCAAAGATGTCAAATGACAAATTTCACAATGCTAAATGTCAAAAATGACAAATTTCAAGATGGCAAATGTCAAAGATGTCAAATGACAAATGTCACAATGCTAAATGTCAAAAATGATAAGTGTTACCATGAAAAATGTCAAAAATAACAAATTTCAAGATGGCAAATGTCAAAGATGTCAAATGACAAATCTCACAATGCTAAATGTCAAAAATGAAAAGTGTCACCATGAAAAATGTCAAAAATGACAAATTTCAAGATGGCAAATGTCAAAGATGTCAAATGACAAATGTCACAATGCTAAATGTCAAAAATGAAAAGTGTCATCATGAAAAATGTCAAAAATAACAAATTTCAAGATGGCAAATGTCAAAGATGTCAAATGACAAATGTCACAATGCTAAATGTCAAAAATGAAAAGTGTTACCATGAAAAATGTCAAAAATGACAAATTTCAAGATGGCAACAAATTTCAAGATGGCAACAAATTTCAAGATGGCAAATGTCCAAGATGTCAAATGACAAATGTCACAATGCTAAATGTCAAAAATGACAAATTTCAAGATGGCAAATGTCAAAGATGTCAAATGACAAATGTCACAATGCTAAATGTCAAAAATGAAAAGTGTCACCATGAAAAATGTCAAAAATGACAAATTTCAAGATGGCAAATGTCAAAGATGTCAAATGACAAATGTCACAATGCTAAATGTCAAAAATGAAAAGTGTCACCATGAAAAATGTCAAAAATAACAAATTTCAAGATGGCAAATGTCAAAGATGTCAAATGACAAATGTCACAATGCTAAATGTCAAAAATGAAAAGTGCCACCCTGAAAAATGTCAAAAATGACAAATTTCAAGATGGCAAATATCAAAGATGTCAAATGACAAATGTCACAATGCTAAATGTTAAAAATGAAAAGTGTCACCATGAAAAATGTCAAAAATAACAAATTTCAAGATGGAAAATGTCAAAGATGTCAAATGACAAATGTCACAATGCTAAATGTCAAAAATGAAAAGTGTCACCATGAAAAATGTCAAAAATGACAAATTTCAAGATGGCAAATGTCAAAACTGACAAATTCACAATGCCAAATGTCAAAAATGAAAAGTGTCACCATGAAAAATGTCAAAAATGACAAATTTCAAGATGGCAAATGTCAAAGATGTCAAATGACAAATGTCACAATGCTAAATGTCAAAAATGAAAAGTGTCACCATGAAATATGTCAAAAATAACAAATTTTAAGATGGCAAATGTCAAAGATGTCAAATGACAAATGTCACAATGCTAAATGTCAAAAATGAAAAGTGTCACCATGAAGAATGTCAAAAATGACAAATTTCAAGATGGCAAATGTCAAAGATGTCAAATGACAAATGTCACAATGCTAAATGTCAAAAATGAAAAGTGTCACCATGAAAAATGTCAAAAATGACAAATTTCAAGATGGCAAATGTCAAAGATGTCAAATGACAAATGTCACAATGCTAAATGTCAAAAATGAAAAGTGTCACCATGAAAAATGTCAAAAATGACAAATTTCAAGATGGCAAATGTCAAAACTGACAAATGTCACAATGCTAAATGTCAAAAATGATAATTGTCACCATGAAAAATGTCAAAAATGACAAATTTCAAGATGGCAAATGTCCAAGATGTCAAATGACAAACGTCACATTGCTAAATGTCAAAAATGACAAATTTCAAGATGGCAAATGTCACAATGCAAAATGTCAAAAATGAAAAGTGTCACCATGAAAAATGTCAAAAATGACAAATTTTAAGATGGCAAATGTCAAAGATGTCAAATGACAAATGTCACAATGCTAAATGTCAAAAATAAAAAGTGTCACCATAAAAAATGTCAAAAATGACAAATTTCAAGATGGCAAATGTCAAAGATGTCAAATGACATATGTCACAATGCTAAATGTCAAAAATGAAAAGTGTCACCATGAAAAATGTCAAAAATGACAAATTTCAAGATGGCAAATGTCAAAACTGACAAATGTCACAATGCTAAATGTCAAAAATAAAAAGTGTCACCATGATAAATGTCAAAAATGACAAATTTCAAGATGGCAAATGTCAAAGATGTCAAATGACAAATGTCACAATGCTAAATGTCAAAAATGACAAATTTCAAGATGGCAAATGTCTAAAATGTCAAATGACAAATGTCACAATGCTAAATGTAAAAAATGAAAAGTCTCACCATGAAAAATGTCAAAAATGACAAATTTCAAGATGGCAAATATCAAAACTGACAAATGTCACAATGCTAAATGTCAAAAATGAAAAGTGTCACCAGGAAAAATGTCAAAAATGACAAATTTTAAGATGGCAAATGTCAAAGATGTCAAATGACAAATGTCACAATGCTAAATGTCAAAAATGAAAAGTGTCAAAAATGACAAATTTCAAGATGGCAAATGTCAAAACTGACAAATGTCACAATGCTAAATGTCAAAAATGAAAAGTGTCACCATAAAAAATGTCAAAAATAACAAATTTCAAGATGGCAAATGTCAAAGATGTCAAATGACAAATGTCACAATGCTAAATGTTAAAAATGACCAATTTCAAGATGGCAAATGTCAAAGATGTCAAATGACAAATGTCACAATGCTAAATGTCAAAAATGAAAAGTGTCACCATGAAAAATGTTAAAAATGACAAATTTCAAGTTGGCAAATGTCAACGATGTCAAATGACAAATGTCACAATGCTAAATGTCAAAAATGAAAAGTGTCACCATGAAAAATGTCAAAAATAACAAATTTCAAGATGGCAAATGTCAAAGATGTCAAATGACAAATGTCACAATGCTAAATGTTAAAAATGACCAATTTCAAGATGGCAAATGTCAAAGATGTCAAATGACAAATGTCACAATGCTAAATGTCAAAAATGAAAAGTGTCACCATGAAAAATGTCAAAAATGACAAATTTCAAGATGGCAAATGTCAAAGATGTCAAATGACAAATGTCACAATGCTAAATATCAAAAATGAAAAGTGTCACCATGAAAAATGTCAAAAATAACAAATTTCAAGATGGCAAATGTCAAAGATGTCAAATGACAAATGTCACAATGCTAAATGTCAAAAATGAAAAGTGTCAAAAATGACAAATTTCAAGATGGCAAATGTCTAAGATCTCAAATGACAAATGTCACAATGCTAAATGTCAAAAATGAAAAGTGTCACAATGCTAAATGTCAAAAATGACAAACTTTAAGATGGCAAATGTCAAAACTAACAAATGTCACAATGCTAAATGTCAAAAATGAAAAGTGTTACCATGAAAAATGTCAAAAATGACAAATTTCAAGATGGCAAATGTCAAAGATGTCAAATGACAAATGTCACAATGCTAAATGTCAAAAATGAAAAGTGTCACCATGAAAAAGGTCAAAAATGACAAATTTCAAGATGGCAAATGTCAAAGATGTCAAATGACAAATGTCACAATGCTAAATGTCAAAAATGAAAAGTGTTACCATGAAAAATGTCAAAAATGACAAATTTCAAGATGGCAAATGTCAAAGATGTCAAATGACAAATGTCACAATGCTAAATGTCAAAAATGAAAAGTGTCAAAAATGACAAATTGCAAGATGGCAAATGTCTAAGATGTCAAATGACAAATGTCACAATGCTAAATGTCAAAAATGAAAAGTGTCACCATGAAAAATGTCAAAAATGAAAAATTTCAAGATGGCAAATGTCAAAACTGACAAATGTAACAATGCTAAATGTCAAAAATGAAAAGTGTCACCATGAAAAATGTCAAAAATGACAAATTTCAAGATGGCAAATGTCAAAGATGTCAAATGACAAATGTCACAATGCTAAATGTCAAAAATGACAAATTTTAAGATGGCAAATGTCAAAACTGACAAATGTCACAATGCTAAATGTCAAAAATGAAAAGTGTCACCATGAAAAATTTCAAAAATGACAAATTTCAAGATGGCAAATGTCAAAGATGTCAAATGACAAATGTCACAATGCTAAATGTCAAAAATGAAAAGTGTCACCATGAAAAATGTCAAAAATGACAAATTTCAAGATGGCAAATGTCAAAGATGTCAAATGACAAATGTCACAATGCTAAATGTCAAAAATGAAAAGTGTCACCATGAAAAATGTCAAAAATAACAAATTTCAAGATGGCAAATGTCAAAGATGTCAAATGACAAATGTCACAATGCTAAATGTCAAAAATAAAAAGTGTCACCATGAAAAATGTCAAAAATGACAAATTTCAAGATGGCAAATGTCAAAGATGTCAAATGACAAATATCACAATGCTAAATATCAAAAATGACAAATGTCAAGATGGCAAATGTCAAAGATGTCAAATGACAAATGTCACAATGCTAAATGTCAAAAATGAAAAGTGTCACCATGAAAAATGTCAAAAATGACAAATTTCAAGATGGCAAATGTCAAAGATGTCAAATGACAAATGTCACAATGCTAAATGTCAAAAATGAAAAGTGTCACAATGCTAAATGTCAAAAATGACAAATTTCAAGATGGCAAATGTCAAAACTGACAAATGTCACAATGCTAAATGTCAAAAATGACAAATTTCAAGATGGCAAATGTCAAAGATGTCAAATGACAAATGTCACAATGCTAAATGTCAAAAATGAAAAGTGTCAAAAATGACAAATTTCAAGATGGCAAATGTCTAAGATGTTAAATGACAAATGTCACAATGCTAAATGTCAAAAATGAAAAGTGTCACCATGAAAAATGTCAAAAATGACAAATTTCAAGATGGCAAATGTCCAAGATGTCAAATGACAAATGTCACAATGCTAAATGTCAAAAATGAAAAGTGTCACCATTAAAAATGTCAAAAATGACAAATTTTAAGATGGCAAATGTCAAAACTGACAAATGTCACAATGCTTAATGTCAAAAATGAAAAGTGTCACCATGAAAAATGTCAAAAATAACAAATTTCAAGATGGCAAATGTCAAAGATGTCAAATGACAAATGTCACAATGCTAAATGTCAAAAATGAAAAGTGTCACCATGGAAAATGTCAAAAATGACAAATTTCAAGATGAAAAATGTCAAAACTGACAAATGTCACAATGCTAAATGTCAAAAATGAAAAGTGTCACCATGAAAAATGTCAAAAATAACAAATTTCAAGATGGCAAATGTCAAAGATGTCAAATGACAAATGTCACAATGCTAAATGTCAAAAATGACAAATTTCAAGATGGCAAATGTCAAAGATGTCAAATGACAAATGTCACAATGCTAAATGTCAAAAATGAAAAGTGTCACCATGAAAAATGTCAAAAATGACAAATTTTAAGATGGCAAATGTCAAAGATGTCAAATGACAAATGTCACAATGCTAAATGTCAAAAATGAAAAGTGTCACCATGAAAAATGACAAAAATGACAAATTTCAAGATGGCAAATGTCAAAACTGACAAATGTCACAATGCTAAATGTCAAAAATGAAAAGTGTCACCATGAAAAATGTCAAAAATGACAAATTTCAAGATGGCAAATGTCAAAGATGTCAAATGACAAATGTCACAATGCTAAATGTCAAAAATGAAAAGTGTCAAAAATGACAAATTTCAAGATGGCAAATGTCTAAGATGTCAAATGACAAATGTCACAATGCTAAATGTCAAAAATGAAAAGTGTCACCATGAAAAATGTCAAAAATGACAAATTTCAAGATGGCAAATGTCCAAGATGTCAAATGACAAATGTCACAATGCTAAATGTCAAAAATGAAAAGTGTCACCATGAAAAATGTCAAAAATGACAAATTTCAAGATGGCAAATGTCAAAGATGTCAAATGACAAATGTCACAATGCTAAATGTCAAAAATGAAAAGGGTCACCATGAAAAATGTCAAAAATGACAAATTTCAAGATGGCAAATATCAAAGATGTCAAATGACAAATGTCACAATGCTAAATGTCAAAAATGAAAAGTGTCACCATGAAAAATGTCAAAAATAACAAATTTCAAGATGGCAAATGTCAAAGATGTCAAATGACAAATGTCACAATGCTAAATGTCAAAAATGAAAAGTGTCACCATGAAAAATGTCAAAAATGACAAATTTCAAGATGGCAAATGTCAAAGATGTCAAATGACAAATGTCACAATGCTAAATGTCAAAAATGAAAAGTGCCACCATGAAAAATGTCAAAAATGACAAATTTCAAGATGGCAAATGTCAAAGATGTCACATGACAAATGTCACAATGCTAAATGTCAAAAATGAAAAGTGTCACCATGAAAAATGTCAAAAATAACAAATTTCAAGATGGCAAATGTCAAAGATGTCAAATGACAAATGTCACAATGCTAAATGTCAAAAATGACAAATTTCAAGATGGCAAATGTCAAAGATGTCAAATGACAAATGTCACAATGCTAAATGTCAAAAATGAAAAGTGTCACCATGAAAAATGTCAAAAATGACAAATTTCAAGATGGCAAATGTCAAAACTGACAAATGTCACAATGCTAAATGTCAAAAATGAAAAGTGTCACGATGAAAAATGTCAAAAATGACAAATTTCAAGATGGAAAATGTCAAATTTGACAAATGTCACAATGCTAAATGTCAAAAATGAAAAGTGTCATTATGAAAAATGTCAAAAATAACAAATTTCAAGATGGCAAATGTCAAAGATGTCAAATGACAAATGTCACAATGCTAAATGTCAAAAATGAAAAGTGTCACCATGAAAAGTGTCAAAAATGACAAATTTCAAGATGGCAAATATCAAAGATGTCAAATGACAAATGTCACAATGCTAAATGTCAAAAATGACAAATTTCAAGATGGCAAATGTAAAAGATGTCAAATGACAAATGTCACAATGCTAAATGTCAAAAATGAAAAGTGTCACCATGAAAAATGTCAAAAATGACAAATTTCAAGATGGCAAATGTAAAAGATGTCAAATGACAAATGTCACAATGCTAAATGTCAAAAATGATAAGTGTCACCATGAAAAATGTCAAAAATAACAAATTTCAAGATGGCAAATGTCAAAGATGTCAAATGACAAATGTCACAATGCTAAATGTCAAAAATGAAAAGTGTCACCATGAAAAATGTCAAAAATGACAAATTTCAAGATGGCAAATGTCAAAGATGTCAAATGACAAATGTCACAATGCTAAATGTCAAAAATGAAAAGTGTCACCATGAAAAATGTCAAAAATAATAAATTTCAAGATGGCAAATGTCAAAGATGTCAAATGACAAATGTCACAATGCTAAATGTCAAAAATGAAAAGTGTCACCATGAAAAATGTCAAAAATGACAAATTTTAAGATGGCAACAAATTTCAAGATGGCAGATGTCCAAGATGTCAAATGACAAATGTCACAATGCTAAATGTCAAAAATGACAAATTTCAAGATGGCAAATGTCAAAGATGTCAAATGACAAATGTCACAATGCTAAATGTCAAAAATGAAAAGTGTCACCATAAAAAATGTCAAAACTGACAAATTTCAAGATGGCAAATGTCAAAGATGTCAACTGACAAATGTCACAATGCTAAATGTCAAAAATGAAAAGTGTCACCATGAAAAATGTCAAAAATAACAAATTTCGAGATGGCAAATGTCAAATGACAAATGTCACAATGCTAAATGTCAAAAATGAAAAGTGCCACCCTGAAAAATGTCAAAAATGACAAATTTCAAGATGGCAAATATCAAAGATGTCAAATGACAAATGTCACAATGCTAAATGTTAAAAATGAAAAGTGTTACCATGAAAAATGTCAAAAATAACAAATTTCAAGATGGCAAATGTCAAAGATGTCAAATGACAAATGTCACAATGCTAAATGTCAAAAATGAAAAGTGTCACCATGAAAAATGTCAAAAATGACAAATTTCAAGATGGCAAATGTCAAAACTGACAAATGTCACAATGCCAAATGTCAAAAATGAAAAGTGTCACCATGAAAAATGTCAAAAATGACAAATTTCAAGATGGCAAATGTCAAAGATGTCAAATGACAAATGTCACAATGCTAAATGTCAAAAATGAAAAGTGTCACCATGAAAAATGTCAAAAATAACAAATTTCAAGATGGCAAATGTCAAAGATGTCAAATGACAAATGTCACAATGCTAAATGTCAAAAATAAAAAGTGTCACCATGAAAAATGTCAAAAATGACAAATTTCAAGATGGCAAATCTCAAAGATCTCAAATGACAAATGTCACAATGCTAAATGTCAAAAATGAAAAGTGTCACCATGAAAAATGTCAAAAATGACAAATTTCAAGATGGCAAATGTCAAAGATGTCAAATGACAAATGTCACAATGCTAAATGTCAAAAATGAAAAGTGTCACCATGAAAAATGTCAAAAATGACAAATTTCAAGATGGCAAATGTCAAAGATGTCAAATGACAAATGTCACAATGCTAAATGTCAAAAATAAAAAGTGTCACCATAAAAACTGTCAAAAATGACAAATTTCAAGATGGCAAATATCAAAGATGTCAAATGACAAATGTCAAAAATGGAAAGTGTCACCATGAAAAATGTCAAAAATGACAAATTTCAAGATGGCAAATGTCAAAACTGACAAATGTCACAATGCTAAATGTCAAAAATGAAAGTGTCACCATGATAAATGTCAAAAATGACAAATTTCAAGATGGCAAATGTCAAAGATGTAAAATGACAAATGTCACAATGCTAAATGTCAAAAATGACAAATTTCAAGATGGCAAATGTCTAAAATGTCAAATGACAAATGTCACAATGCTAAATGTCAAAAATGAAAAGTCTCACCATAAAAAATGTCAAAAATGACAAATTTCAAGATGGCAAATGTCAAAACTGACAAATGTCACAATGCTAAATGTCAAAAATGAAAAGTGTCACCATGAAAAATGTCAAAAATGACAAATTTTAAGATGGCAAATGTCAAAGATGTCAAATGACAAATGTCACAATGCTAAATGTCAAAAATGAAAAGTGTCAAAAATGACAAATTTCAAGATGGCAAATGTCAAAACTGACAAATGTCACAATGCTAAATGTCAAAAATGAAAAGTGTCACCATGAAAAATGTCAAAAATAACAAATTTCAAGATGGCAAATGTCAAAGATGTCAAATGACAAAAGTCACAATGCTAAATGTCAAATATGACAAATTTCAAGATGGCAAATGTCAAAGATGTCAAATGACAAATGTCACAATGCTAAATGTCAAAAATGAAAAGTGTCACCATGAAAAATGTTAAAAATGACAAATTTCAAGAAGGCAAATGTCAAAGATGTCAAATGACAAATGTCACAATGCTAAATGTCAAAAATGAAAAGTGTCACCATGAAAAATGTAAAAAATAACAAATTTCAAGATGGCAAATGTCAAAGATGTCAAATGACAAATGTCACAATGCTAAATGTCAAAAATGAAAAGTGTCAAAAATGACAAATTTCAAGATGGCAAATGTCTAAGATCTCAAATGTCACAATGCTAAATGTCAAAAATAAAAAGTGTCACAATGCTAAATGTCAAAAATGACAAACTTTAAGATGGCAAATGTCAAAACTAACAAATGTCACAATGCTAAATGTCAAAAATGAAAAGTGTCACCATGAAAAATGTCAAAAATAACAAATTTCAAGATGGCAAATGTCAAAGATGTCAAATGACAAATGTCACAATGCTAAATGTCAAAAATGACAAATTTCAAGATAGCAAATGACAAATGTCACAATGCTAAATGTCAAAAATGAAAAGTGTCACCATGAAAAATGTCAAAAATGACAAATTTCAAGATGGCAAATGTCAAAGATGTCAAATGACAAATGTCACAATGCTTAATGTCAAAAATAAAAAGTATCACCATGAAAAATGTCAAAAATGACAAATTTCAAGATGGCAAATGTCACAATGCTAAATGTCAAAAATGAAAAGTGTCACCATGAAAAATGTCAAAAATGACAAATTTCAAGATGGCAAATGTCAAAACTGACAAATGTCACAATGCTAAATGTCAAAAATGAAAAATGTCAAAAATGACAAACTTCAAGATGGCAAATGTCAAAGATGTCAAATGACAAATGTCACAATGCTAAATGTCAAAAATAAAAAGTGTCACCATAAAAACTGTCAAAAATGACAAATTTCAAGATGGCAAATATCAAAGATGTCAAATGTCACAATGCTAAATGTCAAAAATGGAAAGTGTCACCATGAAAAATGTCAAAAATGACAAATTTTAAGATGGAAAATGTCAAAACTGACAAATGTCACAATGCTAAATGTCAAAAATGAAAGTGTCACCATAATAAATGTCAAAAATGACAAATTTCAAGATGGCAAATGTCAAAGATGTAAAATGACAAATGTCACAATGCTAAATGACAAAAATGACAAATTTCAAGATGGCAAATGTCTAAAATGTCAAATGACAAATGTCACAATGCTAAATGTCAAAAATGAAAAGTCTCACCATGAAAAATGTCAAAAATGACAAATTTCAAGATGGCAAATGTCAAAACTGACAAATGTCACAATGCTAAATGTCAAAAATAAAAAGTGTCACCATGAAAAATGTCAAAAATGACAAATTTTAAGATTTCAAATGTCAAAGATGTCAAATGACAAATGTCACAATGCTAAATGTCAAAAATGAAAAGTGTCAAAAATGACAAATTTCAAGATGGCAAATGTCAAAACTGACAAATGTCACAATTCTAAATGTCAAAAATGAAAAGTGTCACCATGAAAAATGTCAAAAATAACAAATTTCAAGATGGCAAATGTCAAAGATGTCAAATGACAAATGTCACAATGCTAAATGTCAAAAATGACAAATTTCAAGATGGCAAATGTCAAAGATGTCAAATGACAAATGTCACAATGCTAAATGTCAAAAATGAAAAGTGTCACCATGAAAAATGTTAAAAATGACAAATTTCAAGAAGGCAAATGTCAAAGATGTCAAATGACAAATGTCACAATGCTAAATGTCAAAAATAAAAAGTGTCACCATAAAAAATGTCAAAAATGACAAATTTCAAGATGGCAAATGTCAAAGATGTCAAATGACAAATGTCACAATGCTAAATGTCAAAAATGAAAAGTGTCACCATGAAAAATGTAAAAAATAACAAATTTCAAGATGGCAAAT
This sequence comes from Altica lythri, assembly GCA_964028335.1. Classification (NCBI taxonomy): domain Eukaryota; kingdom Metazoa; phylum Arthropoda; class Insecta; order Coleoptera; family Chrysomelidae; genus Altica; species Altica lythri. The sequence goes on along the minus strand of OZ034800.1, from coordinate 42,634,112 downwards.
GTCAAAGATGTCAAATGACAAATGTCACAATGCTAAATGTCAAAAATGAAAAGTGTCAAAAATGACAAATTTCAAGATGGCAAATGTCTAAGATCTCAAATGACAAATGTCACAATGCTAAATGTCAAAAATGAAAAGTGTCACAATGCTAAATGTCAAAAATGACAAATTTTAAGATGGCAAATGTCAAAACTAACAAATGTCACAATGCTAAATGTCAAAAATGAAAAGTGTCACCATGAAAAATGTCAAAAATAACAAATTTCAAGATGGCAAATGTCAAAGATGTCAAATGAAAAATGTCACAATGCTAAATTTCAAAAATGAAAAGTGTCACCATGAAAAATGTCAAAAATGACAAATTTCAAGATGGCAAATGTCAAAGATATCAAATAACAAATGTCACAATGCTTAATGTCAAAAATAAAAAGTATCACCATGAAAAATGTCAAAAATGACAAATTTCAAGATGGCAAATGTCAAAACTGACAAATGTCACAATGCTAAATGTCAAAAATGAAAAGTGTCACCATGAAAAATGTCAAAAATGACAAATTTCAAGATGGCAAATGTCAAAGATGTCAAATGACAAATGTCAGAATGCTAAATGTCAAAAATGAAAAGTGTCAAAAATGACAAATTGCAAGATGGCAAATGTCTAAGATGTCAAATGACAAATGTCACAATGCTAAATGTCAAAAATGAAAAGTGTCACCATGAAAAATGTCAAAAATGACAAATTTCAAGATGGCAAATGTCAAAACTGACAAATGTCACAATGCTAAATGTCAAAAATGAAAAGTATCACCATGAAAAATGTCAAAAATGACAAATTTCAAGATGGCAAATGTCAAAACTGACAAATGTCACAATGCTAAATGTCAAAAATGAAAAGTGTCACCATGAAAAATGTCAAAAATGACAAATTTCAAGATGGCAAATGTCAAAGATGTCAAATGACAAATGTCACAATGCTAAATGTCAAAAATGAAAAGTGTCACCATGAAAAATGTTAAAAATGACAAATTTCAAGAAGGCAAATGTCAAAGATGTCAAATGACAAATGTCACAATGCTAAATGTCAAAAATGAAAAGTGTCACCATGAAAAATGTAAAAAATAACAAATTTCAAGATGGCAAATGTCAAAGATGTCAAATGACAAATGTCACAATGCTAAATGTCAAAAATGAAAAGTGTCAAAAATGACAAATTTCAAGATGGCAAATGTCTAAGATCTCAAATGTCACAATGCTAAATGTCAAAAATAAAAAGTGTCACAATGCTAAATGTCAAAAATGACAAACTTTAAGATGGCAAATGTCAAAACTAACAAATGTCACAATGCTAAATGTCAAAAATGAAAAGTGTCACCATGAAAAATGTCAAAAATAACAAATTTCAAGATGGCAAATGTCAAAGATGTCAAATGACAAATGTCACAATGCTAAATGTCAAAAATGACAAATTTCAAGATAGCAAATGACAAATGTCACAATGCTAAATGTCAAAAATGAAAAGTGTCACCATGAAAAATGTCAAAAATGACAAATTTCAAGATGGCAAATGTCAAAGATGTCAAATGACAAATGTCACAATGCTTAATGTCAAAAATGAAAAGTATCACCATGAAAAATGTCAAAAATGACAAATTTCAAGATGGCAAATGTCACAATGCTAAATGTCAAAAATGAAAAGTGTCACCATGAAAAATGTCAAAAATGACAAATTTCAAGATGGCAAATGTCAAAACTGACTAATGTCACAATGCTAAATGTCAAAAATGAAAAATGTCAAAAATGACAAATTTCAAGATGGCAAATGTCAAAGATGTCAAATGACAAATGTCACAATGCTAAATGTCAAAATTAAAAAGTGTCACCATAAAAACTGTCAAAAATGACAAATTTCAAGATGGCAAATATCAAAGATGTCAAATGTCACAATGCTAAATGTCAAAAATGGAAAGTGTCACCATGAAAAATGTCAAAAATGACAAATTTTAAGATGGAAAATGTCAAAACTGACAAATGTCACAATGCTAAATGTCAAAAATGAAAGTGTCACCATAATAAATGTCAAAAATGACAAATTTCAAGATGGCAAATGTCAAAGATGTAAAATGACAAATGTCACAATGCTAAATGACAAAAATGACAAATTTCAAGATGGCAAATGTCTAAAATGTCAAATGACAAATGTCACAATGCTAAATGTCAAAAATGAAAAGTCTCACCATGAAAAATGTCAAAAATGACAAATTTCAAGATGGCAAATGTCAAAACTGACAAATGTCACAATGCTAAATGTCAAAAATAAAAAGTGTCACCATGAAAAATGTTAAAAATGACAAATTTTAAGATTTCAAATGTCAAAGATGTCAAATGACAAATGTCACAATGCTAAATGTCAAAAATGAAAAGTGTCAAAAATGACAAATTTCAAGATGGCAAATGTCAAAACTGACAAATGTCACAATTCTAAATGTCAAAAATGAAAAGTGTCACCATGAAAAATGTCAAAAATAACAAATTTCAAGATGGCAAATGTCAAAGATGTCAAATGACAAATGTCACAATGCTAAATGTCAAAAATGACAAATTTCAAGATGGCAAATGTCAAAGATGTCAAATGACAAATGTCACAATGCTAAATGTCAAAAATGAAAAGTGTCACCATGAAAAATGTTAAAAATGACAAATTTCAAGAAGGCAAATGTCAAAGATGTCAAATGACAAATGTCACAATGCTAAATGTCAAAAATAAAAAGTGTCACCATAAAAAATGTCAAAAATGACAAATTTCAAGATGGCAAATGTCAAAGATGTCAAATGACAAATGTCACAATGCTAAATGTCAAAAATGAAAAGTGTCACCATGAAAAATGTAAAAAATAACAAATTTCAAGATGGCAAATGTCAAAGATGTCAAATGACAAATGTCACAATGCTAAATGTCAAAAATGAAAAGTGTCAAAAATGACAAATTTCAAGATGGCAAATGTCTAAGATCTCAAATGACAAATGTCACAATGCTAAATGTCAAAAATGAAAAGTGTCACAATGCTAAATGTCAAAAATGACAAATTTTAAGATGGCAAATGTCAAAACTAACAAATGTCACAATGCTAAATGTCAAAAATGAAAAGTGTCACCATGAAAAATGTCAAAAATAACAAATTTCAAGATGGCAAATGTCAAAGATGTCAAATGAAAAATGTCACAATGCTAAATGTCAAAAATGAAAAGTGTCACCATGAAAAATGTCAAAAATGACAAATTTCAAGATGGCAAATGTCAAAGATATCAAATAACAAATGTCACAATGCTTAATGTCAAAAATAAAAAGTATCACCATGAAAAATGTCAAAAATGACAAATTTCAAGATGGCAAATGTCAAAACTGACAAATGTCACAATGCTAAATGTCAAAAATGAAAAGTGTCACCATGAAAAATGTCAAAAATGACAAATTTCAAGATGGCAAATGTCAAAGATGTCAAATGACAAATGTCAGAATGCTAAATGTCAAAAATGAAAAGTGTCAAAAATGACAAATTGCAAGATGGCAAATGTCTAAGATGTCAAATGACAAATGTCACAATGCTAAATGTCAAAAATGAAAAGTGTCACCATGAAAAATGTCAAAAATGACAAATTTCAAGATGGCAAATGTCAAAACTGACAAATGTCACAATGCTAAATGTCAAAAATGAAAAGTATCACCATGAAAAATGTCAAAAATGACAAATTTCAAGATGGCAAATGTCAAAACTGACAAATGTCACAATGCTAAATGTCAAAAATGAAAAGTGTCACCATGAAAAATGTCAAAAATGACAAATTTCAAGATGGCAAATGTCAAAGATGTCAAATGACAAATGTCACAATGCTAAATGTCAAAAATGAAAAGTGTCAAAAATTACAAATTGCAAGATGGCAAATGTCTAAGATGTCAAATGACAAATGTCACAATGCTAAATGTCAAAAATAAAAAGTGTCACCATGAAAAATGTCAAAAATGACAAATTTCAAGATGGCAAATGTCAAAACTGACAAATGTCACAATGCTAAATGTCAAAAATGAAAAGTGTCACCATGAAAAATGTCAAAAATGACAAATTTCAAGATGGCAAATATCAAAGATGTCAAATGACAAATGTCACAATGCTAAATGTCAAAAATAAAAAGTGTCACCATAAAAAATGTCAAAAATGACAAATTTCAAGATGGCAAATGTCAAAGATGTCAAATGACAAATGTCACAATGCTAAATGTCAAAAATGAAAAGTGTCACCATGAAAAATGTCAAAAATGACAAATTTCAAGATGGCAAATGTCAAAACTGACAAATGTCACAATGCTAAATGTCAAAAATGAAAAGTGTCACCATGAAAAATGTCAAAAATGACAAATTTCAAGATAGCAAATGTCAAAGATGTCAAATGACAAATGTCACAATGCTAAATGTCAAAAATGACATATTTCAAGATGGCAAATGTCTAAAATGTCAAATGACAAATGTCACAATGCTAAATGTCAAAAATGAAAAGTCTCACCATAAAAAATGTCAAAAATGACAAATTTCAAGATGGCAAATGTCAAAACTGACAAATGTCACAATGCTAAATGTCAAAAATGAAAAGTGTCACCATGAAAAATGTCAAAAATGACAAATTTCAAGATGGCAAATGTCAAAGATGTCAAATGACAAATGTCACAATGCTAAATGTCAAAAATGACAAATTTCAAGATGGCAAATGTCAAAGATGTCAAATGACAAATGTCACAATGCTAAATGTCAAAAATGAAAAGTGTCACCATGAAAAATGTCAAAAATGACAAATTTCAAGATGGCAAATGTCAAAGATGTCAAATGACAAATGTCACAATGCTAAATGTCAAAAATGACAAATTTCAAGATGGCAAATGTCTAAAATGTCAAATGACAAATGTCACAATGCTAAATGTCAAAAATGAAAAGTGTTACCATGATAAATATCAAAAATGACAAATTTCAAGATGGCAAATGTCAAAGATGTCAAATGACAAATGTCACAATCCTAAATGTCAAAAATGACAAATTTCAAGATGGCAAATGTCTAAAATGTCAACTGACAAATGTCACAATGCTAAATGTCAAAAATGAAAAGTCTCACCATGAAAAATGTCAAAAATGACAAATTTCAAGATGGCAAATGTCAAAACTGACAAATGTCACAATGCTAAATGTCAAAAATGAAAAGTGTCACCATGAAAAATGTCAAAAATGACAAATTTTAAGATGGCAAATGTCAAAGATGTCAAATGACAAATGTCACAATGCCAAATGTCAAAAATGAAAAGTGTCAAAAATGACAAATTTCAAGATGGCAAATGTCAAAACTGACAAATCTCACAATGCTAAATGTCAAAAATGAAAAGTGTCACCATAAAAAATGTCAAAAATAACAAATTTCAAGATGGCAAATGTCAATGATGTCAAATGACAAATGTCACAATGCTAAATATTAAAAATGACAAATTTCAAGATGGCAAATGTCAAAGATGTCAAATGACAAATGTCACAATGCTAAATGTCAAAAATGAAAAGTGTCACCATGAAAAATGTCAAAAATGACAAATTTCAAGATGGCAAATGTCAAAACTGACAAATGTCAAAAATGAAAAGTGTCACCATGAAAAATGTCAAAAATGACAAATTTCAAGATGGCAAATGTCAAAGATGTCAAATGACAAATGTCACAATGCTAAATGTCAAAAATGAAAAGTGTCACCATGCAAAATGTCAAAAATGACAAATTTCAAGATGGCAAATGTCAAAACTGACAAATGTCACAATGCTAAATGTCAAAAATTAAAAGTGTCACCATGAAAAATGTCAAAAATAACAAATTTCATGATGGCAAATGTCAAAGATGTCAAATGACAAATGTCACAATGCTAAATGTCAAAAATGAAAAGTGTCACCATGAAAAATGTCAAAAATGACAAATTTCAAGATGGCAAATGTCAAAGATGTCAAATGACAAATGTCACAATGCTAAATGTCAAAAATGACAAATTTCAAGATGGCAAATGTCAAAGATGTCAAATGACAAATGTCACAATGCTAAATGTCAAAAATGAAAAGTGTCACCATGAAAAATGTTAAAAATGACAAATTTCAAGAAGGCAAATGTCAAAGATGTCAAATGACAAATGTCACAATGCTAAATGTCAAAAATAAAAAGTGTCACCATGAAAAATATCAAAAATGACAAATTTCAAGATGGCAAATGTCAAAGATGTCAAATGACAAATGTCACAATGCTAAATGTCAAAAATGAAAAGTGTCACCATGAAAAATGTAAAAAATAACAAATTTCAAGATGGCAAATGTCAAAGATGTCAAATGACAAATGTCACAATGCTAAATGTCAAAAATGAAAAGTGTCAAAAATGACAAATTTCAAGATGGCAAATGTCTAAGATCTCAAATGTCACAATGCTAAATGTCAAAAATGAAAAGTGTCACAATGCTAAATGTCAAAAATGACAAACTTTAAGATGGCAAATGTCAAAACTAACAAATGTCACAATGCTAAATGTCAAAAATGAAAAGTGTCACCATGAAAAATGTCAAAAATAACAAATTTCAAGATGGCAAATGTCAAAGATGTCAAATGACAAATGTCACAATGCTAAATGTCAAAAATGACAAATTTCAAGATGGCAAATGTCAAAGATGTCAAATGACAAATGTCACAATGCTAAATGTCAAAAATGAAAAGTGTCACCATGAAAAATGTCAAAAATGACAAATTTCAAGATGGCAAATGTCAAAGATGTCAAATGACAAATGTCACAATGCTAAATGTCAAAAATGAAAAGTGTCAAAAATGACAAATTGCAAGATGGCAAATGTCTAAGATGTCAAATGACAAATGTCACAATGCTAAATGTCAAAAATGAAAAGTGTCACCATGAAAAATGTCAAAAATGACAAATTTCAAGATGGCAAATGTCAAAACTGACAAACGTCACAATGCTAAATGTCAAAAATGAAAAGTGTCACCATGAAAAATGTCAAAAATGACAAATTTTAAGATGGCAAATGTCAAAGATGTCAAATGACAAATGTCACAATGCTAAATGTCAAAAATAAAAAGTGTCACCATAAAAACTGTCAAAAATGACACATTTCAAGATGGCAAATATCAAAGATGTCAAATGACAAATGTCACAATGCTAAATGTCAAAAATGGAAAGTGTCACCATGAAAAATGTCAAAAATGACAAATTTCAAGATGGAAAATGTCAAAACTGACAAATGTCACAATGCTAAATGTCAAAAATGAAAGTGTCACCATGATAAATGTCAAAAATGACAAATTTCAAGATGGCAAATGTCAAAGATGTAAAATGACAAATGTCACAATGCTAAATGTCAAAAATGACAAATTTCAAGATGGCAAATGTCTAAAATGTCAAATGACAAATGTCACAATGCTAAATGTCAAAAATGAAAAGTCTCACCATGAAAAATGTCAAAAATGACAAATTTCAAGATGGCAAATGTCAAAACTGACAAATGTCACAATGCTAAATGTCAAAAATGAAAAGTGTCACCATGAAAAATGTCACAAATGACAAATTTTAAGATTTCAAATGTCAAAGATGTCAAATGACAAATGTCACAATGCTAAATGTCAAAAATGAAAAGTGTCAAAAATGACAAATTTCAAGATGGCAAATGTCAAAACTGACAAATGTCACAATGCTAAATGTCAAAAATGAAAAGTGTCACCATGAAAAATGTCAAAAATAACAAATTTCAAGATGGCAAATGTCAAAGATGTCAAATGACAAATGTCACAATGCTAAATGTCAAAAATGACAAATTTCAAGATGGCAAATGTCAAAGATGTCAAATGACAAATGTCACAATGCTAAATGTCAAAAATGAAAAGTGTCACCATGAAAAATGTTAAAAATGACAAATTTCAAGAAGGCAAATGTCAAAGATGTCAAATGACAAATGTCACAATGCTAAATGTCAAAAATAAAAAGTGTCACCATAAAAAATGTCAAAAATGACAAATTTCAAGATGGCAAATGTCAAAGATGTCAAATGACAAATGTCACAATGCTAAATGTTAAAAATAAAAAGTGTCACCATGAAAAATGTAAAAAATAACAAATTTCAAGATGGCAAATGTCAAAGATGTCCAATGACAAATGTCACAATGCTAAATGTCAAAAATGAAAAGTGTCAAAAATGACAAATTTCAAGATGGCAAATGTCAAAGATGTCAAATGACAAATGTCACAATGCTAAATGTCAAAAATGAAAAGTGTCACCATGAAAAATGTAAAAAATAACAAATTTCAAGATGGCAAATGTCAAAGATGTCAAATGACAAATGTCACAATGCTAAATGTCAAAAATGAAAAGTGTCAAAAATGACAAATTTCAAGATGTGTCAAATGACAAATGTCACAATGCTAAATGTCAAAAATGAAAAGTGTCACCATGAAAAATGTTAAAAATGACAAATTTCAAGAAGGCAAATGTCAAAGATGTCAAATGACAAATGTCACAATGCTAAATGTCAAAAATAAAAAGTGTCACCATGAAAAATGTCAAAAATGACAAATTTCAAGATGGCAAATGTCAAAGATGTCAAATGACAAATGTCACAATGCTAAATGTCAAAAATGAAAAGTGTCACCATGAAAAATGTCAAAAATGACAAATTTCAAGATGGCAAATGTCAAAGATGTCAAATGACAAATGTCACAATGCTTAATGTCAAAAATGAAAAGTATCACCATGAAAAATGTCAAAAATGACAAATTTCAAGATGGCAAATGTCAAAACTGACAAATGTCACAATGCTAAATGTCAAAAATGAAAAGTGTCACCATGAAAAATGTCAAAAATGACAAATTTCACGATGGAAAATGTCAAAGATGTCAAATGACAAATGTCACAATGCTAAATGTCAAAAATGAAAAGTGTCACCATGAAAAATGTCAAAAATGACAAATTTCAAGATGGCAAATGTCAAAGATGTCAAATGACAAATGTCACAATGCTAAATGTCAAAAATGAAAAGTGTCAAAAATGACAAATTGCAAGATGGCAAATGTCTAAGATGTCAAATGACAAATGTCACAATGCTAAATGTCAAAAATGAAAAGTGTCACCATGAAAAATGTCAAAAATGACAAATTTCAAGATGGCAAATGTCAAAACTGACAAATGTCACAATGCTAAATGTCAAAAATGAAAAGTGTCACCATGAAAAATGTCAAAAATGACAAATTTCAAGATGGCAAATGTCAAAGATGTCAAATGACAAATGTCACAATGCTAAATGTCAAAAATAAAAAGTGTCACCATAAAAAATGTCAAAAATGACAAATTTCAAGATGGCAAATGTCAAAGATGTCAAATGACAAATGTCACAATGCTAAATGTCAAAAATGAAAAGTGTCACCATGAAAAATGTCAAAAATGACAAATTTCAAGATGGCAAATGTCAAAACTGACAAATGTCACAATGCTAAATGTCAAAAATGAAAAGTGTCACCATGAAAAATGTCAAAAATGACAAATTTCAAGATAGCAAATGTCAAAGATGTCAAATGACAAATGTCACAATGCTAAATGTCAAAAATGACAAATTTCAAGATGGCAAATGTCTAAAATGTCAAATGACAAATGTCACAATGCTAAATGTCAAAAATGAAAAGTCTCACCATAAAAAATGTCAAAAATGACAAATTTCAAGATGGCAAATGTCAAAACTGACAAATGTCACAATGCTAAATGTCAAAAATGAAAAGTGTCACCATGAAAAATGTCAAAAATGACAAATTTCAAGATGGCAAATGTCAAAGATGTCAAATGACAAATGTCAAAATGCTAAATGTCAAAAATGACAAATTTCAAGATGGCAAATGTCAAAGATGTCAAATGACAAATGTCACAATGCTAAATGTCAAAAATGAAAAGTGTCACCATGAAAAATGTCAAAAATGACAAATTTCAAGATGGCAAATGTCAAAGATGTCAAATGACAAATGTCACAATGCTAAATGTCAAAAATGAAAAGTGTCACCATGAAAAATGTCAAAAATGACAAATTTCAAGATGGCAAATGTCAAAACTGACAAATGTCACAATGCTAAATGTCAAAAATGACAAATTTCAAGATGGCAAATGTCAAAGATGTCAAATGACAAATGTCACAATGCTAAATGTCAAAAATAAAAAGTGTCACCATAAAAAATGTCAAAAATGACAAATTTCAAGATGGCAAATGTCAAAGATGTCAAATGACAAATGTCACAATGCTAAATGTCAAAAATGAAAAGTGTCACCATGAAAAATGTCAAAAATGACAAATTTCAAGATGGCAAATGTCAAAACTGACAAATGTCACAATGCTAAATGTCAAAAATGAAAAGTGTCACCATGAAAAATGTCAAAAATGACAAATTTCAAGATAGCAAATGTCAAAGATGTCAAATGACAAATGTCACAATGCTAAATGTCAAAAATGACAAATTTCAAGATGGCAAATGTCTAAAATGTCAAATGACAAATGTCACAATGCTAAATGTCAAAAATGAAAAGTCTCACCATGAAAAATGTCAAAAATGACAAATTTCAAGATGGCAAATGTCAAAACTGACAAATGTCACAATGCTAAATGTCAAAAATGAAAAGTGTCACCATGAAAAATGTCAAAAATGACAAATTTTAAGATGGCAAATGTCAAAGATGTCAAATGACAAATGTCACAATGCCAAATGTCAAAAATGAAAAGTGTCAAAAATGACAAATTTCAAGATGGCAAATGTCAAAACTGACAAATGTCACAATGCTAAATGTCAAAAATGAAAAGTGTCACCATAAAAAATGTCAAAAATAACAAATTTCAAGATGGCAAATGTCAAAGATGTCAAATGACAAATGTCACAATGCTAAATGTTAAAAATGACAAATTTCAAGATGGCAAATGTCAAAGATGTCAAATGACAAATGTCACAATGCTAAATGTCAAAAATGAAAAGTGTCACCATGAAAAATGTCAAAAATGACAAATTTCAAGATGGCAAATGTCAAAACTGACAAATGTCACAATGCTAAATGTCAAAAATGAAAAGTGTCACCATGAAAAATGTCAAAAATGACAAATTTCAATATGGCAAATGTCAAAGATGTCAAATGACAAATGTCACAATGCTAAATGTCAAAAATGAAAAGTGTCACCATGAAAAATGTCAAAAATGACAAATTTCAAGATGGCAAATGTCAAAACTGACAAATGTCACAATGCTAAATGTCAAAAATTAAAAGTGTCACCATGAAAAATGTCAAAAATAACAAATTTCAAGATGGCAAATGTCAAAGATGTCAAATGACAAATGTCACAATGCTAAATGTCAAAAATGAAAAGTGTCACCATGAAAAATGTCAAAAATGACAAATTTCAAGATGGCAAATGTCAAAGATGTCAAATGACAAATGTCACAATGCTAAATGTCAAAAATGAAAAGTGTCACCATGAAAAATGTCAAAAATGACAAATTTCAAAATGGCAAATGTCAAAACTGACAAATGTCACAATGCTAAATGTCAAAAATGAAAAGTGTCACCACGAAAAATGTCAAAAATGACAAATTTCATGATGGCAATTGTCAAAGATGTCAAATGACAAATGTCACAATGCTAAATGTCAAAAATGACAAATTTCAAGATGGCAAATGTCTAAAATGTCAAATGACAAATGTCACAATGCTAAATGTCAAAAATGAAAAGTCTCACCATAAAAAATGTCAAAAATGACAAATTTCAAGATGGCAAATGTCAAAACTGACAAATGTCACAATGCTAAATGTCAAAAATGAAAAGTGTCACCATGAAAAATGTCAAAAATGACAAATTTCAAGATGGCAAATGTCAAAGATGTCAAATGACAAATGTCACAATGCTAAATGTCAAAAATGACAAATTTCAAGATGGCAAATGTCAAAGATGTCAAATGACAAATGTCACAATGCTAAATGTCAAAAATGAAAAGTGTCACCATGAAAAATGTCAAAAATGACTAATTTCAAGATGGCAAATGTCAAAGATGTCAAATGACAAATGTCACAATGCTAAATGTCAAAAATGACAAATTTCAAGATGGCAAATGTCTAAAATGTCAAATGACAAATGTCACAATGCTAAATGTCAAAAATGAAAAGTGTTACCATGATAAATGTCAAAAATGACAAATTTCAAGATGGCAAATGTCAAAGATGTCAAATGACAAATGTCACAATGCTAAATGTCAAAAATGACAAATTTCAAGATGGCAAATGTCTAAAATGTCAAATGACAAATGTCACAATGCTAAATGTCAAAAATGAAAAGTCTCACCATGAAAAATGTCAAAAATGACAAATTTCAAGATGGCAAATGTCAAAACTGACAAATGTCACAATGCTAAATGTCAAAAATGAAAAGTGTCACCATGAAAAATGTCAAAAATGACAAATTTTAAGATGGCAAATGTCAAAGATGTCAAATGACAAATGTCACAATGCCAAATGTCAAAAATGAAAAGTGTCAAAAATGACAAATTTCAAGATGGCAAATGTCAAAACTGACAAATGTCACAATGCTAAATGTCAAAAATGAAAAGTGTCACCATAAAAAATGTCAAAAATAACAAATTTCAAGATGGCAAATGTCAAAGATGTCAAATGACAAATGTCACAATGCTAAATGTTAAAAATGACAAATTTCAAGATGGCAAATGTCAAAGATGTCAAATGACAAATGTCACAATGCTAAATGTCAAAAATGAAAAGTGTCACCATGAAAAATGTCAAAAATGACAAATTTCAAGATGGCAAATGTCAAAACTGACAAATGTCACAATGCTAAATGTCAAAAATGAAAAGTGTCACCATGAAAAATGTCAAAAATGACAAATTTCAATATGGCAAATGTCAAAGATGTCAAATGACAAATGTCACAATGCTAAATGTCAAAAATGAAAAGTGTCACCATGAAAAATGTCAAAAATGACAAATTTCAAGATGGCAAATGTCAAAGATGTCAAATGACAAATGTCACAATGCTAAATGTCAAAAATGAAAAGTGTCACCATGAAAAATGTCAAAAATGACAAATTTCAAAATGGCAAATGTCAAAACTGACAAATGTCACAATGCTAAATGTCAAAAATGAAAAGTGTCACCATGAAAAATGTCAAAAATGACAAATTTCATGATGGCAATTGTCAAAGATGTCAAATGACAAATGTCACAATGCTAAATGTCAAAAATGACAAATTTCAAGATGGCAAATGTCTAAAATGTCAAATGACAAATGTCACAATGCTAAATGTCAAAAATGAAAAGTCTCACCATAAAAAATGTGAAAAATGACAAATTTTAAGATGGCAAATGTCAAAACTGACAAATGTCACAATGCTAAATGTCAAAAATGAAAAGTGTCGCCATGAAAAATGTCAAAAATGACAAATTTCAAGATGGCAAATGTCAAAGATGTCAAATGACAAATGTCACAATGCTAAATGTCAAAAATGAAAAGTGTCACCATGAAAAATGTCAAAAATGACAAATTTCAAGATGGCAAATGTCAAAACTGACAAATGTCACAATGCTAAATGTCAAAAATGAAAAGTGTCACCATGAAAAATGTCACAAATGACAAATTTCAAGATGGCAAATGTCAAAGATGTCAAATGACAAATGTCACAATGCTAAATGTCAAAAATGACAAATTTCAAAATGGCAAATGTCTAAAATGTCAAATGACAAATGTCACAATGCTAAATGTCAAAAATGAAAAGTCTCACCATAAAAAATGTCAAAAATGACAAATTTCAAGATGGCAAATGTCAAAACTGACAAATGTCACAATGCTAAATGTCAAAAATGAAAAGTGTCACCATGAAAAATGTCAAAGATGACAAATTTCAAGATGGCAAATGTCAAAGATGTCAAATGACAAATGTTACAATGCTAAATGTCAAAAATGAAAAGTGTCAAAAATGACAAATTTCAAGATGGCAAATGTCAAAACTGACAAATGTCACAATGCTAAATGTCAAAAATGAAAAGTGTCACCATGAAAAATGTCAAAAATGACAAATTTCAAGATGGCAAATGTCAAAGATGTCAAATGACAAATGTCACAATGCTAAATGTCAAAAATGACAAATTTCAAGATGGCAAATGTCTAAAATGTCAAATGACAAATGTCACAATGCTAAATGTCAAAAAGGAAAAGTCTCACCATAAAAAATGTCAAAAATGACAAATTTTAAGATGGCAAATGTCAAAACTGACAAATGTCACAATGCTAAATGTCAAAAATGAAAAGTGTCACCATGAAAAATGTCAAAAATGACAAATTTCAAGATGGCAAATGTCAAAGATGTCAAATGACAAATATCACAATGCTAAATGTCAAAAATGACAAATTTCAAGATGGCAAATGTCAAAGATGTCAAATGACAAATGTCACAATGCTAAATGTCAAAAATGACAAATTTCAAGATGGCAAATGTCAAAACTGACAAATGTCACAATGCTAAATGTCAAAAATGAAAAGTGTCACCATGAAAAATGTCAAAAATAACAAATTTCAAGATGGCAAATGTCAAAGATGTCAAATGACAAATGTCACAATGCTAAATGTCAAAAATGACAAATTTCAAGATGGCAAATGTCAAAGATGTCAAATGACAAATGTCACAATGCTAAATGTCAAAAATGAAAAGTGTCACCATGAAAAATGTTAAAAATGACAAATTTCAAGATGGCAAATGTCAAAGATGTCAAATGACAAATGTCACAATGCTAAATGTCAAAAATGAAAAGTGTCACCATAAAAAATGTCAAAAATGACAAATTTCAAGATGGCAAATGTCAAAACTGACAAATGTCACAATGCTAAATGTCAAAAATGAAAAGTGTCACCATGAAAAATGTCAAAAATGACAAATTTCAAGATAGCAAATGTCAAAGATGTCAAATGACAAATGTCACAATGCTAAATGTCAAAAATGACAAATTTCAAGATGGCAAATGTCTAAAATGTCAAATGACAAATGTCACAATGCTAAATGTCAAAAATGAAAAGTCTCACCATAAAAAATGTCAAAAATGACAAATTTCAAGATGGCAAATGTCAAAACTGACAAATGTCACAATGCTAAATGTTAAAAATGAAAAGTGTCACCATGAAAAATGTCAAAAATGACAAATTTCAAGATGGCAAATGTCAAAGATGTCAAATGACAAATGTCACAATGCTAAATGTCAAAAATGACAAATTTCAAGATGGCAAATGTCAAAGATGTCAAATGACAAATGTCACAATGCTAAATGTCAAAAATGAAAAGTGTCACCATGAAAAATGTCAAAAATGACAAATTTCAAGATGGCAAATGTCAAAGATGTCAAATGACAAATGTCACAATGCTAAATGTCAAAAATGACAAATTTCAAGATGGCAAATGTCTAAAATGTCAAATGACAAATGTCACAATGCTAAATGTCAAAAATGAAAAGTGTTACCATGATAAATGTCAAAAATGACAAATTTCAAGATGGCAAATGTCAAAGATGTCAAATGACAAATGTCACAATGCTAAATGTCAAAAATGACAAATTTCAAGATGGCAAATGTCTAAAATGTCAAATGACAAATGTCACAATGCTAAATGTCAAAAATGAAAAGTCTCACCATGAAAAATGTCAAAAATGACAAATTTCAAGATGGCAAATGTCAAAACTGACAAATGTCACAATGCTAAATGTCAAAAATGAAAAGTGTCACCATAAAAAATGTCAAAAATAACAAATTTCAAGATGGCAAATGTCAAAGATGTCAAATGACAAATGTCACAATGCTAAATGTTAAAAATGACAAATTTCAAGATGGCAAATGTCAAAGATGTCAAATGACAAATGTCACAATGCTAAATGTCAAAAATGAAAAGTGTCACCATGAAAAATGTCAAAAATGACAAATTTCAAGATGGCAAATGTCAAAACTGACAAATGTCACAATGCTAAATGTCAAAAATGAAAAGTGTCACCATGAAAAATGTCAAAAATGACAAATTTTAAGATGGCAAATGTCAAAGATGTCAAATGACAAATGTCACAATGCTAAATGTCAAAAATGAAAAGTGTCACCATGAAAAATGTCAAAAATGACAAATTTTAAGATGGCAAATGTCAAAGATGTCAAATGACAAATGTCACAATGCTAAATGTCAAAAATGAAAAGTGTCACCATGAAAAATGTCAAAAATGACAAATTTCAAGATGGCAAATGTCAAAACTGACAAATGTCACAATGCTAAATGTCAAAAATTAAAAGTGTCACCATGAAAAATGTCAAAAATAACAAATTTCAAGATGGCAAATGTCAAAGATGTCAAATGACAAATGTCACAATGCTAAATGTCAAAAATGAAAAGTGTCACCATGAAAAATGTCAAAAATGACAAATTTCAAGATGGCAAATGTCAAAGATGTCAAATGACAAATGTCACAATGCTAAATGTCAAAAATGAAAAGTGTCACCATGAAAAATGTCAAAAATGACAAATTTCAAAATGGCAAATGTCAAAACTGACAAATGTCACAATGCTAAATGTCAAAAATGAAAAGTGTCACCATGAAAAATGTCAAAAATGACAAATTTCAAGATGGCAATTGTCAAAGATGTCAAATGACAAATGTCACAATGCTAAATATCAAAAATGACAAATTTCAAGATGGCAAATGTCTAAAATGTCAAATGACAAATGTCACAATGCTAAATGTCAAAAATGAAAAGTCTCACCATAAAAAATGTCAAAAATGACAAATTTTAAGATGGCAAATGTCAAAACTGACAAATGTCACAATGCTAAATGTCAAAAATGAAAAGTGTCACCATGAAAAATGTCAAAAATGACAAATTTCAAGATGGCAAATGTCAAAGATGTCAAATGACAAATGTTACAATGCTAAATGTCAAAAATGAAAAGTGTCAAAAATGACAAATTTCAAGATGGCAAATGTCAAAACTGACAAATGTCACAATGCTAAATGTCAAAAATGAAAAGTGTCACCATGAAAAATGTCAAAAATGACAAATTTCAAGATGGCAAATGTCAAAGATGTCAAATGACAAATGTCACAATGCTAAATGTCAAAAATGACAAATTTCAAGATGGCAAATGTCTAAAATGACAAATGTCACAATGCTAAATGTCAAAAATGAAAAGTCTCACCATAAAAAATGTCAAAAATGACAAATGTCAAAACTGACAAATGTCACAATGCTAAATGTCAAAAATGAAAAGTGTCACCATGAAAAATGTCAAAAATGACAAATTTCAAGATGGCAAATGTCAAAGATGTCAAATGACAAATATCACAATGCTAAATGTCAAAAATGACAAATTTCAAGATGGCAAATGTCAAAGATGTCAAATGACAAATGTCACAATGCTAAATGTCAAAAATGAAAAGTGTCACCATGAAAAATGTCAAAAATGACAAATTTCAAGATGGCAAATGTCAAAACTGACAAATGTCACAATGCTAAATGTCAAAAATGAAAAGTGTCACCATGAAAAATGTCAAAAATGACAAATTTCAAGATGGCAAATGTCAAAGATGTCAAATGACAAATGTCACAATCCTAAATGTCAAAAATGACAAATTTCAAGATGGCAAATGTCTAAAATGTCAAATGACAAATGTCACAATGCTAAATGTCAAAAATGAAAAGTCTCACCATAAAAAATGTCAAAAATGACAAATTTCAAGATGGCAAATGTCAAAACTGACAAATGTCACAATGCTAAATGTCAAAAATGAAAAGTGTCACCATGAAAAATGTCAAAAATGACAAATTTTAAGATGGCAAATGTCAAAGATGTCAAATGACAAATGTTACAATGCTAAATGTCAAAAATGAAAAGTGTCAAAAATGACAAATTTCAAGATGGCAAATGTCAAAACTGACAAATGTCACAATGCTAAATGTCAAAAATGAAAAGTGTCACCATGAAAAATGTCAAAAATGACAAATTTCAAGATGGCAAATGTCAAAGATGTCAAATGACAAATGTCACAATGCTAAATGTCAAAAATGACAAATTTCAAGATGGCAAATGTCTAAAATGTCAAATGACAAATGTCACAATGCTAAATGTCAAAAATGAAAAGTCTCACCATAAAAAATGTCAAAAATGACAAATTTCAAGATGGCAAATGTCAAAACTGACAAATGTCACAATGCTAAATGTCAAAAATGAAAAGTGTCACCATGAAAAATGTCAAAAATGACAAATTTCAAGATGGCAAATGTCAAAGATGTCAAATGACAAATATCACAATGCTAAATGTCAAAAATGACAAATTTCAAGGTGACAAATGTCAAAGATGTCAAATGACAAATGTCACAATGCTAAATGTCAAAAATGACAAATTTCAAGATGGCAAATGTCAAAACTGACAAATGTCACAATGCTAAATGTCAAAAATGAAAAGTGTCACCATGAAAAATGTCAAAAATAACAAATTTCAAGATGGCAAATGTCAAAGATGTCAAATGACAAATGTCACAATGCTAAATGTCAAAAATGACAAATTTCAAGATGGCAAATGTCAAAGATGTCAAATGACAAATGTCACAATGCTAAATGTCAAAAATGAAAAGTGTCACCATGAAAAATGTTAAAAATGACAAATTTTAGATGGCAAATGTCAAAGATGTCAAATGACAAATGTCACAATGCTAAATGTCAAAAATGAAAAGTGTCACCATGAAAAATGTCAAAAATGACAAATTTCAAGATGGCAAATGTCAAAGATGTCAAATGACAAATGTCACAATGCTAAATGTCAAAAATGAAAATTGTCACCATGAAAAATGTCAAAAATAACAAATTTCAAGATGGCAAATGTCAAAGATGTCAAATGACAAATGTCACAATGCTAAATGTCAAAAATGAAAAGTGTCAAAAATGACAAATTTCAAGATGGCAAATGTCTAAGATCTCAAATGACAAATGTCACAATGCTAAATGTCAAAAATGAAAAGTGTCACAATGCTAAATGTTAAAAATGACAAACTTTAAGATGGCAAATGTCAAAACTAACAAATGTCACAATGCTAAATGTCAAAAATGAAAAGTGTCACCATGAAAAATGTCAAAAATAACAAATTTCAAGATGGCAAATATCAAAGATGTCAAATGACAAATGTCACAATGCTAAATGTCAAAAATGACAAATTTCAAGATGGCAAATGTCAAAGATGTCAAATGACAAATGTCACAATGCTAAATGTCAAAAATGAAAAGTGTCACCATGAAAAATGTCAAAAATGACAAATTTCAAGATAGCAAATGTCAAAGATGTCAAATGACAAATGTCACAATGCTAAATGTCAAAAATGACAAATTTCAAGATGGCAAATGTCTAAAATGTCAAATGACAAATGTCACAATGCTAAATGTCAAAAATGAAAAGTCTCACCATAAAAAATGTCAAAAATGACAAATTTCAAGATGGCAAATGTCAAAACTGACAAATGTCACAATGCTAAATGTCAAAAATGAAAAGTGTCACCATGAAAAATGTCAAAAATGACAAATTTCAAGATGGCAAATGTCAAAGATGTCAAATGACAAATGTCACAATGCTAAATGTCAAAAATGACAAATTTCAAGATGGCAAATGTCAAAGATGTCAAATGACAAATGTCACAATGCTAAATGTCAAAACTGAAAAGTGTCACCATGAAAAATGTCAAAAATGACAAATTTCAAGATGGCAAATGTCAAAGATGTCAAATGACAAATGTCACAATGCTAAATGTCAAAAATGACAAATTTCAAGATGGCAAATGTCTAAAATGTCAAATGACAAATGTCACAATGCTAAATGTCAAAAATGAAAAGTGTTACCATGGTAAATGTCAAAAATGACAAATTTCAAGATGGCAAATGTCAAAGATGTCAAATGACAAATGTCACAATGCTAAATGTCAAAAATGACAAATTTCAAGATGGCAAATGTCTAAAATGTCAAATGACAAATGTCACAATGCTAAATGTCAAAAATGAAAAGTCTCACCATGAAAAATGTCAAAAATGACAAATTTCAAGATGGCAAATGTCAAACCTGACAAATGTCACAATGCTAAATGTCAAAAATGAAAAGTGTCACCATAAAAAATGTCAAAAATGACAAATTTCAAGATGGCAAATGTCAAAGATGTCAAATGACAAATGTTACAATGCTAAATGTCAAAAATGAAAAGTGTCAAAAATGACAAATTTCAAGATGGCAAATGTCAAAACTGACAAATGTCACAATGCTAAATGTCAAAAATGAAAAGTGTCACCATGAAAAATGTTAAAAATGACAAATTTCAAGATGGCAAATGTCAAAGATGTCAAATGACAAATGTCACAATGCTAAATGTCAAAAATGACAAATTTCAAGATGGCAAATGTCTAAAATGTCAAATGACAAATGTCACAATGCTAAATGTCAAAAATGAAAAGTCTCACCATAAAAAATGTCAAAAATGACAAATTTCAAGATGGCAAATGTCAAAACTGACAAATGTCACAATGCTAAATGTCAAAAATGAAAAGTGTCACCATGAAAAATGTCAAAAATGACAAATTTCAAGATGGCAAATGTCAAAGATGTCAAATGACAAATATCACAATGCTAAATGTCAAAAATGACAAATTTCAAGATGGCAAATGTCAAAACTGACAAATGTCACAATGCTAAATGTCAAAAATGAAAAGTGTCACCATGAAAAATGTCAAAAATGACAAATTTCAAGATGGCAAATGTCAAAGATGTCAAATGACAAATGTTACAATGCTAAATGTCAAAAATGAAAAGTGTCAAAAATGACAAATTTCAAGATGGCAAATGTCAAAACTGACAAATGTCACAATGCTAAATGTCAAAAATGAAAAGTGTCACCATGAAAAATGTCAAAAATGACAAATTTCAAGATGGCAAATGTCAAAGATGTCAAATGACAAATGTCACAATGCTAAATGTCAAAAATGACAAATTTCAAGATGGCAAATGTCTAAAATGTCAAATGACAAATGTCACAATGCTAAATGTCAAAAATGAAAAGTCTCACCATAAAAAATGTCAAAAATGACAAATTTCAAGATGGCAAATGTCAAAACTGACAAATGTCACAATGCTAAATGTCAAAAATGAAAAGTGTCACCATGAAAAATGTCAATAATGACAAATTTCAAGATGGCAAATGTCAAAGATGTCAAATGACAAATATCACAATGCTAAATGTCAAAAATGACAAATTTCAAGATGACAAATGTCAAAGATGTCAAATGACAAATGTCACAATGCTAAATGTCAAAAATGACAAATTTCAAGATGGCAAATGTCAAAACTGACAAATGTCACAATGCTAAATGTCAAAAATGAAAAGTGTCACCATGAAAAATGTCAAAAATAACAAATTTCAAGATGGCAAATGTCAAAGATGTCAAATGACAAATGTCACAATGCTAAATGTCAAAAATGACAAATTTCAAGATGGCAAATGTCAAAGATGTCAAATGACAAATGTCACAATGCTAAATGTCAAAAATGAAAAGTGTCACCATGAAAAATGTCAAAAATAACAAATTTCAAGATGGCAAATGTCAAAGATGTCAAATGACAAATGTCACAATGCTAAATGTCAAAAATGAAAAGTGTCAAAAATGACAAATTTCAAAATGGCAAATGTCTAAGATCTCAAATGACAAATGTCACAATGCTAAATGTCAAAAATGAAAAGTGTCACAATGCTAAATGTTAAAAATGACAAACTTTAAGATGGCAAATGTCAAAACTAACAAATGTCACAATGCTAAATGTCAAAAATGAAAAGTGTCACCATGAAAAATGTCAAAAATAACAAATTTCAAGATGGCAAATATCAAAGATGTCAAATGACAAATGTCACAATGCTAAATGTCAAAAATGACAAATTTCAAGATGGCAAATGTCAAAGATGTCAAATGACAAATGTCACAATGCTAAATGTCAAAAATGAAAAGTGTCACCATGAAAAATGTCAAAAATGACAAATTTCAAAATGGCAAATGTCAAAACTGACAAATGTCACAATGCTAAATGTCAAAAATGAAAAGTGTCACCATGAAAAATGTCAAAAATGAGAAATTTCAAGATGGCAATTGTCAAAGATGTCAAATGACAAATGTCACAATGCTAAATGTCAAAAATGACAAATTTCAAGATGGCAAATGTCTAAAATGTCAAATGACAAATGTCACAATGCTAAATGTCAAAAATGAAAAGTCTCACCATAAAAAATGTCAAAAATGACAAATTTTAAGATGGCAAATGTCAAAACTGACAAATGTCACAATGCTAAATGTCAAAAATGAAAAGTGTCACCATGAAAAATGTCAAAAATGACAAATTTCAAGATGGCAAATGTCAAAGATGTCAAATGACAAATGTTACAATGCTAAATGTCAAAAATGAAAAGTGTCAAAAATGACAAATTTCAAGATGGCAAATGTCAAAACTGACAAATGTCACAATGCTAAATGTCAAAAATGAAAAGTGTCACCATGAAAAATGTCAAAAATGACAAATTTCAAGATGGCAAATGTCAAAGATGTCAAATGACAAATGTCACAATGCTAAATGTCAAAAATGACAAATTTCAAGATGGCAAATGTCTAAAATGTCAAATGACAAATGTCACAATGCTAAATGTCAAAAATGAAAAGTCTCACCATAAAAAATGTCAAAAATGACAAATTTCAAAATGGCAAATGTCAAAACTGACAAATGTCACAATGCTAAATGTCAAAAATGAAAAGTGTCACCATGAAAAATGTCAAAAATGACAAATTTCAAGATGGCAAATGTCAAAGATGTCAAATGACAAATGTTACAATGCTAAATGTCAAAAATGAAAAGTGTCAAAAATGACAAATTTCAAGATGGCAAATGTCAAAACTGACAAATGTCACAATGTTAAATGTCAAAAATGAAAAGTGTCACCATGAAAAATGTCAAAAATGACAAATTTCAAGATGGCAAATGTCAAAGATGTCAAATGACAAATGTCACAATGCTAAATGTCAAAAATGACAAATTTCAAGATGGCAAATGTCTAAAATGTCAAATGACAAATGTCACAATGCTAAATGTCAAAAATGAAAAGTCTCACCATAAAAAATGTCAAAAATGACAAATTTTAAGATGGCAAATGTCAAAACTGACAAATGTCACAATGCTAAATGTCAAAAATGAAAAGTGTCACCATGAAAAATGTCAAAAATGACAAATTTCAAGATGGCAAATGTCAAAGATGTCAAATGACAAATATCACAATGCTAAATGTCAAAAATGACAAATTTCAAGATGGCAAATGGCAAAGATGTCAAATGACAAATGTCACAATGGTAAATGTCAAAAATGACAAATTTCAAGATGGCAAATGTCAAAACTGACAAATGTCACAATGCTAAATGTCAAAAATGAAAAGTGTCACCATGAAAAATGTCAAAAATAACAAATTTCAAGATGGCAAATGTCAAAGATGTCAAATGACAAATGTCACAATGCTAAATGTCAAAAATGACAAATTTCAAGATGGCAAATGTCAAAGATGTCAAATGACAAATGTCACAATGCTAAATGTCAAAAATGAAAAGTGTCACCATGAAAAATGTTAAAAATGACAAATTTCAAGATGGCAAATGTCAAAGATGTCAAATGACAAATGTCACAATGCTAAATGTCAAAAATGAAAAGTGTCACCATGAAAAATGTCAAAAATGACAAATTTCAAGATGGCAAATGTCAAAGATGTCAAATGACAAATGTCACAATGCTAAATGTCAAAAATGAAAAGTGTCACCATGAAAAATGTCAAAAATGACAAATTTCAAAATGGCAAATGTCAAAACTGACAAATGTCACAATGATAAATGTCAAAAATGAAAAGTGTCACCATGAAAAATGTCAAAAATGACAAATTTCAAGATGGCAATTGTCAAAGATGTCAAATGACAAATGTCACAATGCTAAATGTCAAAAATGACAAATTTCAAGATGGCAAATGTCTAAAATGTCAAATGACAAATGTCACAATGCTAAATGTCAAAAATGAAAAGTCTCACCATAAAAAATGTCAAAAATGACAAATTTTAAGATGGCAAATGTCAAAACTGACAAATGTCACAATGCTAAATGTCAAAAATGAAAAGTGTCACCATGAAAAATGTCAAAAATGACAAATTTCAAGATGGCAAATGTCAAAGATGTCAAATGACAAATGTTACAATGCTAAATGTCAAAAATGAAAAGTGTCAAAAATGACAAATTTCAAGATGGCAAATGTCAAAACTGACAAATGTCACAATGCTAAATGTCAAAAATGAAAAGTGTCACCATGAAAAATGTCAAAAATGACAAATTTCAAGATGGCAAATGTCAAAGATGTCAAATGACAAATGTCACAATGCTAAATGTCAAAAATGACAAATTTCAAGATGGCAAATGTCTAAAATGTCAAATGACAAATGTCACAATGCTAAATGTCAAAAATGAAAAGTCTCACCATAAAAAATGTCAAAAATGACAAATTTCAAAATGGCAAATGTCAAAACTGACAAATGTCACAATGCTAAATGTCAAAAATGAAAAGTGTCACCATGAAAAATGTCAAAAATGACAAATTTCAAGATGGCAAATGTCAAAGATGTCAAATGACAAATGTTACAATGCTAAATGTCAAAAATGAAAAGTGTCAAAAATGACAAATTTCAAGATGGCAAATGTCAAAACTGACAAATGTCACAATGTTAAATGTCAAAAATGAAAAGTGTCACCATGAAAAATGTCAAAAATGACAAATTTCAAGATGGCAAATGTCAAAGATGTCAAATGACAAATGTCACAATGCTAAATGTCAAAAATGACAAATTTCAAGATGGCAAATGTCTAAAATGTCAAATGACAAATGTCACAATGCTAAATGTCAAAAATGAAAAGTCTCACCATAAAAAATGTCAAAAATGACAAATTTTAAGATGGCAAATGTCAAAACTGACAAATGTCACAATGCTAAATGTCAAAAATGAAAAGTGTCACCATGAAAAATGTCAAAAATGACAAATTTCAAGATGGCAAATGTCAAGGATGTCAAATGACAAATATCACAATGCTAAATGTCAAAAATGACAAATTTCAAAATGGCAAATGGCAAAGATGTCAAATGACAAATGTCACAATGCTAAATGTCAAAAATGACAAATTTCAAGATGGCAAATGTCAAAACTGACAAATGTCACAATGCTAAATGTCAAAAATGAAAAGTGTCACCATGAAAAATGTCAAAAATAACAAATTTCAAGATGGCAAATGTCAAAGATGTCAAATGACAAATGTCACAATGCTAAATGTCAAAAATGACAAATTTCAAGATGGCAAATGTCAAAGATGTCAAATGACAAATGTCACAATGCTAAATGTCAAAAATGAAAAGTGTCACCATGAAAAATGTTAAAAATGACAAATTTCAAGATGGCAAATGTCAAAGATGTCAAATGACAAATGTCACAATGCTAAATGTCAAAAATGAAAAGTGTCACCATGAAAAATGTCAAAAATGACAAATTTCAAGATGGCAAATGTCAAAGATGTCAAATGACAAATGTCACAATGCTAAATGTCAAAAATGAAAAGTGTCACCATGAAAAATGTCAAAAATAACAAATTTCAAGATGGCAAATGTCAAAGATGTCAAATGACAAATGTCACAATGCTAAATGTCAAAAATGAAAAGTGTCAAAAATGACAAATTTCAAGATGGCAAATGCCTAAGAACTCAAATGACAAATGTCACAATGCTAAATGTCAAAAATGAAAAGTGTCACAATGCTAAATGTCAAAAATAACAAATTTCAAGATGGCAAATATCAAAGATGTCAAATGACAAATGTCACAATGCTAAATGTCAAAAATGACAAATTTCAAGATGGCAAATGTCAAAGATGTCAAATGACAAATGTCACAATGCTAAATGTCAAAAATGAAAAGTGTCACCATGAAAAATGTCAAAAATGACAAATTTCAAAATGGCAAATGTCAAAACTGACAAATGTCACAATGCTAAATGTCAAAAATGAAAAGTGTCACCATGAAAAATGTCAAAAATGACAAATTTCAAGATGGCAATTGTCAAAGATGTCAAATGACAAATGTCACAATGCTAAATGTCAAAAATGACAAATTTCAAGATGGCAAATGTCTAAAATGTCAAATGTCACAATGCTAAATGTCAAAAATGAAAAGTCTCACCATAAAAAATGTCAAAAATGACAAATTTTAAGATGGCAAATGTCAAACCTGACAAATGTCACAATGCTAAATGTCAAAAATGAAAAGTGTCACCATGAAAAATGTCAAAAATGACAAATTTCAAGATGGCAAATGTCAAAGATGTCAAATGACAAATGTTACAATGCTAAATGTCAAAAATGAAAAGTGTCAAAAATGACAAATTTCAAGATGGCAAATGTCAAAACTGACAAATGTCACAATGCTAAATGTCAAAAATGAAAAGTGTCACCATGAAAAATGTCAAAAATGACAAATTTCAAGATGGCAAATGTCAAAGATGTCAAATGACAAATGTCACAATGCTAAATGTCAAAAATGACAAATTTCAAGATGGCAAATGTCTAAAATGTCAAATGACAAATGTCACAATGCTAAATGTCAAAAATGAAAAGTCTCACCATAAAAAATGTCAAAAATGACAAATTTCAAGATGGCAAATGTCAAAACTGACAAATGTCACAATGCTAAATGTCAAAAATGAAAAGTGTCACCATGAAAAATGTCAAAAATGACAAATTTCAAGATGGCAAATGTCAAAGATGTCAAATGACAAATATCACAATGCTAAATGTCAAAAATGACAAATTTCAAGATGGCAAATGTCAAAGATGTCAAATGACAAATGTCACAATGCTAAATGTCAAAAATGAAAAGTGTCACCATGAAAAATGTCAAAAATGACAAATTTCAAGATGGCAAATGTCAAAACTGACAAATGTCACAATGCTAAATGTCAAAAATGAAAAGTGTCACCATGAAAAATGTCAAAAATGACAAATTTCAAGATGGCAAATGTCAAAGATGTCAAATGACAAATGTCACAATGCTAAATGTCAAAAATGACAAATTTCAAGATGGCAAATGCCTAAAATGTCAAATGACAAATGTCACAATGCTAAATGTCAAAAATGAAAAGTCTCACCATAAAAAATGTCAAAAATGACAAATTTCAAGATGGCAAATGTCAAAACTGACAAATGTCACAATGCTAAATGTCAAAAATGAAAAGTGTCACCATGAAAAATGTCAAAAATGACAAATTTCAAGATGGCAAATGTCAAAGATGTCAAATGACAAATGTTACAATGCTAAATGTCAAAAATGAAAAGTGTCAAAAATGACAAATTTCAAGATGGCAAATGTCAAAACTGACAAATGTCACAATGCTAAATGTCAAAAACGAAAAGTGTCACCATAAAATGTCAAAAATGACAAATTTCAAGATGGCAAATGTCAAAGATGTCAAATGACAAATGTCACAATGCTAAATGTCAAAAATGACAAATTTCAAGATGGCAAATGTCTAAAATGTCAAATGACAAATGTCACAATGCTAAATGTCCAAAATGAAAAGTCTCACCATAAAAAATGTCAAAAATGACAAATTTCAAGTTGGCAAATGTCAAAACTGACAAATGTCACAATGCTAAATGTCAAAAATGAAAAGTGTCACCATGAAAAATGTCAAAAATGACAAATTTCAAGATGGCAAATGTCAAAGATGTCAAATGACAAATATCACAATGCTAAATGTCAAAAATGACAAATTTCAAGATGGCAAATGTCAAAGATGTCAAATGACAAATGTCACAATGCTAAATGTCAAAAATGACAAATTTCAAGATGGCAAATGTCAAAACTGACAAATGTCACAATGCTAAATGTCAAAAATGAAAAGTGTCACCATGAAAAATGTCAAAAATAACAAATTTCAAGATGGCAAATGTCAAAGATGTCAAATGACAAATGTCACAATGCTAAATGTCAAAAATGACAAATTTCAAGATGGCAAATGTCAAAGATGTCAAATGACAAATGTCACAATGCTAAATGTCAAAAATGAAAAGTGTCACCATGAAAAATGTTAAAAATGACAAATTTCAAGATGGCAAATGTCAAAGATGTCAAATGACAAATGTCACAATGCTAAATGTCAAAAATGAAAAGTGTCACCATGAAAAATGTCAAAAATGACAAATTTCAAGATGGCAAATGTCAAAGATGTCAAATGACAAATGTCATAATGCTAAATGTCAAAAATGAAAAGTGTCACCATGAAAAATGTCAAAAATAACAAATTTCAAGATGGCAAATGTCAAAGATGTCAAATGACAAATGTCACAATGCTAAATGTCAAAAATGAAAAGTGTCAAAAATGACAAATTTCAAGATGGCAAATGTCTAAGATCTCAAATGACAAATGTCACAATGCTAAATGTCAAAAATGAAAAGTGTCACAATGCTAAATGTCAAAAATGACAAACTTTAAGATGGCAAATGTCAAAACTAACAAATGTCACAATGCTAAATGTCAAAAATGAAAAGTGTCACCATGAAAAATGTCAAAAATAACAAATTTCAAGATGGCAAATATCAAAGATGTCAAATGACAAATGTCACAATGCTAAATGTCAAAAATGACAAATTTCAAGATGGCAAATGTCAAAGATGTCAAATGACAAATGTCACAATGCTAAATGTCAAAAATGAAAAGTATCACCATGAAAAATGTCAAAAATGACAAATTTCAAGATGGCAAATGTCAAAACTGACAAATGTCACAATGCTAAATGTCAAAAATGAAAAGTGTCAAAAAATGACAAATTGCAATATGGCAAATGTCTAAGATGTCAAATGACAAATGTCACAATGCTAAATGTCAAAAATGAAAAGTGTCACCATGAAAAATGTCAAAAATGACAAATTTCAAGATGGCAAATATCAAAGATGTCAAATGACAAATGTCACAATGCTAAATGTCAAAAATGAAAAGTATCACCATGAAAAATGTCAAAAATGACAAATTTCAAGATGGCAAATGTCAAAACTGACAAATGTCACAATGCTAAATGTCAAAAATGAAAAGTGTCAAAAAATGACAAATTGCAAGATGGCAAATGTCTAAGATGTCAAACGACAAATGTCACAATGCTAAATGTCAAAAATGAAAAGTGTCACCATGAAAAATGTCAAAAATGACAAATTTCAAGATGGCAAATGTCAAAACTGACAAATGTCACAATGCTAAATGTCAAAAATGAAAAGTGTCACCATGAAAAATTTCAAAAATGACAAATTTCAAGATGGCAAATTTCAAAGATGTCAAATGACAAATGTCACAATGCTAAATGTCAAAAATGAAAAGTGTCACCATGAAAAATGTCAAAAATGACAAATTTCAAGATGGCAAATGTCAAAGATGTCAAATGACAAATGTCACAATGCTAAATGTCAAAAATGAAAAGTGTCACCATGAAAAATGTCAAAAATAACAAATTTCAAGATGGCAAATGTCAAAGATGTCAAATGACAAATGTCACAATGCTAAATGTCAAAAATAAAAAGTGTCACCATGAAAAATGTCAAAAATGACAAATTTCAAGATGGCAAATGTCAAAGATGTCAAATGACAAATATCACAATGCTAAATGTCAAAAATAACAAATTTCAAGATGGCAAATGTCAAAGATGTCAAATGACAAATGTCACAATGCTAAATGTCAAAAATGAAAAGTGCCACCATGAAAAATGTCAAAAACGACAAATTTCAAGATGGCAAATGTCAAAGATGTCAAATGACAAATGTCACAATGCTAAATGTCAAAAATGAAAAGTGTCACAATGCTAAATGTCAAAAATGACAAATTTCAAGATGGCAAATGTCAAAACTGACAAATGTCACAATGCTAAATGTCAAAAATGAAAAGTGTCAAAAATGACAAATTTCAAGATGGCAAATGTCAAAACTGACAAATGTCACAATGCTAAATGTCAAAAACGAAAAGTGTCACCATAAAATGTCAAAAATGACAAATTTCAAGATGGCAAATGTCAAAGATGTCAAATGACAAATGTCACAATGCTAAATGTCAAAAATGACAAATTTCAAGATGGCAAATGTCTAAAATGTCAAATGACAAATGTCACAATGCTAAATGTCCAAAATGAAAAGTCTCACCATAAAAAATGTCAAAAATGACAAATTTCAAGTTGGCAAATGTCAAAACTGACAAATGTCACAATGCTAAATGTCAAAAATGAAAAGTGTCACCATGAAAAATGTCAAAAATGACAAATTTCAAGATGGCAAATGTCAAAGATGTCAAATGACAAATATCACAATGCTAAATGTCAAAAATGACAAATTTCAAGATGGCAAATGTCAAAGATGTCAAATGACAAATGTCACAATGCTAAATGTCAAAAATGACAAATTTCAAGATGGCAAATGTCAAAACTGACAAATGTCACAATGCTAAATGTCAAAAATGAAAAGTGTCACCATGAAAAATGTCAAAAATAACAAATTTCAAGATGGCAAATGTCAAAGATGTCAAATGACAAATGTCACAATCCTAAATGTCAAAAATGACAAATTTCAAGATGGCAAATGTCAAAGATGTCAAATGACAAATGTCACAATGCTAAATGTCAAAAATGAAAAGTGTCACCATGAAAAATGTTAAAAATGACAAATTTCAAGATGGCAAATGTCAAAGATGTCAAATGACAAATGTCACAATGCTAAATGTCAAAAATGAAAAGTGTCACCATGAAAAATGTCAAAAATGACAAATTTCAAGATGGCAAATGTCAAAGATGTCAAATGACAAATGTCACAATGCCAAATGTCAAAAATGAAAAGTGTCACCATGAAAAATGTCAAAAATAACAAATTTCAAGATGGCAAATGTCAAAGATGTCAAATGACAAATGTCACAATGCTAAATGTCAAAAATGAAAAGTGTCAAAAATGACAAATTTCAAGATGGCAAATGTCTAAGATCTCAAATGACAAATGTCACAATGCTAAATGTCAAAAATGAAAAGTGTCACAATGCTAAATGTCAAAAATGACAAACTTTAAGATGGCAAATGTCAAAACTAACAAATGTCACAATGCTAAATGTCAAAAATGAAAAGTGTCACCATGAAAAATGTCAAAAATAACAAATTTCAAGATGGCAAATATCAAAGATGTCAAATGACAAATGTCACAATGCTAAATGTCAAAAATGACAAATTTCAAGATGGCAAATGTCAAAGATGTCAAATGACAAATGTCACAATGCTAAATGTCAAAAATGAAAAGTATCACCATGAAAAATGTCAAAAATGACAAATTTCAAGATGGCAAATGTCAAAACTGACAAATGTCACAATGCTAAATGTCAAAAATGAAAAGTGTCAAAAAATGACAAATTGCAAGATGGCAAATGTCTAAGATGTCAAATGACAAATGTCACAATGCTAAATGTCAAAAATGAAAAGTGTCACCATGAAAAATGTCAAAAATGACAAATTTCAAGATGGCAAATATCAAAGATGTCAAATGACAAATGCCACAATGCTAAATGTCAAAAATGAAAAGTATCACCATGAAAAATGTCAAAAATGACAAATT
This sequence comes from Altica lythri, assembly GCA_964028335.1. Taxonomy (NCBI): domain Eukaryota; kingdom Metazoa; phylum Arthropoda; class Insecta; order Coleoptera; family Chrysomelidae; genus Altica; species Altica lythri. The sequence continues at coordinate 42,602,242 of OZ034800.1, read as the reverse complement.
TCAAGATGGCAAATGTCAAAACTGACAAATGTCACAATGCTAAATGTCAAAAATGAAAAGTGTCAAAAAATGACAAATTGCAAGATGGCAAATGTCTAAGATGTCAAACGACAAATGTCACAATGCTAAATGTCAAAAATGAAAAGTGTCACCATGAAAAATGTCAAAAATGACAAATTTCAAGATGGCAAATGTCAAAACTGACAAATGTCACAATGCTAAATGTCAAAAATGAAAAGTGTCACCATGAAAAATTTCAAAAATGACAAATTTCAAGATGGCAAATTTCAAAGATGTCAAATGACAAATGTCACAATGCTAAATGTCAAAAATGAAAAGTGTCACCATGAAAAATGTCAAAAATGACAAATTTCAAGATGGCCAATGTCAAAGATGTCAAATGACAAATGTCACAATGCTAAATGTCAAAAATGAAAAGTGTCACCATGAAAAATGTCAAAAATAACAAATTTCAAGATGGCAACTGTCAAAGATGTCAAATGACAAATGTCACAATGCTAAATGTCAAAAATGAAAAGTGTCACCATGAAAAATGTCAAAAATGACAAATTTCAAGATGGCAAATGTCAAAGATGTCAAATCACAAATGTCACAATGCTAAATGTCAAAAATGAAAAGTGTCACCATGAAAAATGTCAAAAATGACAAATTTCAAGATGGCAAATGTCAAAGATGTCAACTGACAAATGTCACAATTCTAAATGTCAAAAATGAAAAGTGTCACCATGAAAAATGTCAAAAATGACAAATTTCAAGATGGCAAATATCAAAGATATCAAATGACAAATGTCACAATGATAAATGTCAAAAATGACAAATTTCAAGATGGCAAATGTCAAAGATGTCAAATGACAAATGTCACAATGCTAAATGTCAAAAATGAAAAGTGTCACCATGAAAAATGTCAAAAATGACAAATTTCAAGATGGCAAATGTCAAAACTGACAAATGTCACAATGCTAAATGTCAAAAATGAAAAGTGTCACCATAAAAAATGTTAAAAATAACAAATTTCAAGATGGCAAATGTCAAAGATGTCAAATGACAAATGTCACAATGCTAAATGTTAAAAATGACAAATTTCAAGATGGCAAATGTCAAAGATGTCAAATGACAAATGTCACAATGCTAAATGTCAAAAATGAAAAGTGTCACCATGAAAAATGTCAAAAATGACAAATTTCAAGATGGCAAATGTCAAAACTGACAAATGTCACAATGCTAAATGTCAAAAATGAAAAGTGTCACCATGAAAAATGTCAAAAATGACAAATTTTAAGATGGCAAATGTCAAAGATGTCAAATGACAAATGTCACAATGCTAAATGTCAAAAATGAAAAGTGTCACCATGAAAAATGTCAAAAATGACAAATTTTAAGATGGCAAATGTCAAAGATGTCAAATGACAAATGTCACAATGCTAAATGTCAAAAATGAAAAGTGTCACCATGAAAAATGTCAAAAATGACAAATTTCAAGATGGCAAATGTCAAAACTGACAAATGTCACAATGCTAAATGTCAAAAATTAAAAGTGTCACCATGAAAAATGTCAAAAATAACAAATTTCAAGATGGCAAATGTCAAAGATGTCAAATGACAAATGTCACAATGCTAAATGTCAAAAATGAAAAGTGTCACCATGAAAAATGTCAAAAATGACAAATTTCAAGATGGCAAATGTCAAAGATGTCAAATGACAAATGTCACAATGCTAAATGTCAAAAATGAAAAGTGTCACCATGAAAAATGTCAAAAATGACAAATTTCAAAATGGCAAATGTCAAAACTGACAAATGTCACAATGCTAAATGTCAAAAATGAAAAGTGTCACCATGAAAAATGTCAAAAATGACAAATTTCAAGATGGCAATTGTCAAAGATGTCAAATGACAAATGTCACAATGCTAAATATCAAAAATGACAAATTTCAAGATGGCAAATGTCTAAAATGTCAAATGACAAATGTCACAATGCTAAATGTCAAAAATGAAAAGTCTCACCATAAAAAATGTCAAAAATGACAAATTTTAAGATGGCAAATGTCAAAACTGACAAATGTCACAATGCTAAATGTCAAAAATGAAAAGTGTCACCATGAAAAATGTCAAAAATGACAAATTTCAAGATGGCAAATGTCAAAGATGTCAAATGACAAATGTTACAATGCTAAATGTCAAAAATGAAAAGTGTCAAAAATGACAAATTTCAAGATGGCAAATGTCAAAACTGACAAATGTCACAATGCTAAATGTCAAAAATGAAAAGTGTCACCATGAAAAATGTCAAAAATGACAAATTTCAAGATGGCAAATGTCAAAGATGTCAAATGACAAATGTCACAATGCTAAATGTCAAAAATGACAAATTTCAAGATGGCAAATGTCTAAAATGACAAATGTCACAATGCTAAATGTCAAAAATGAAAAGTCTCACCATAAAAAATGTCAAAAATGACAAATGTCAAAACTGACAAATGTCACAATGCTAAATGTCAAAAATGAAAAGTGTCACCATGAAAAATGTCAAAAATGACAAATTTCAAGATGGCAAATGTCAAAGATGTCAAATGACAAATATCACAATGCTAAATGTCAAAAATGACAAATTTCAAGATGGCAAATGTCAAAGATGTCAAATGACAAATGTCACAATGCTAAATGTCAAAAATGAAAAGTGTCACCATGAAAAATGTCAAAAATGACAAATTTCAAGATGGCAAATGTCAAAACTGACAAATGTCACAATGCTAAATGTCAAAAATGAAAAGTGTCACCATGAAAAATGTCAAAAATGACAAATTTCAAGATGGCAAATGTCAAAGATGTCAAATGACAAATGTCACAATCCTAAATGTCAAAAATGACAAATTTCAAGATGGCAAATGTCTAAAATGTCAAATGACAAATGTCACAATGCTAAATGTCAAAAATGAAAAGTCTCACCATAAAAAATGTCAAAAATGACAAATTTCAAGATGGCAAATGTCAAAACTGACAAATGTCACAATGCTAAATGTCAAAAATGAAAAGTGTCACCATGAAAAATGTCAAAAATGACAAATTTCAAGATGGCAAATGTCAAAGATGTCAAATGACAAATGTTACAATGCTAAATGTCAAAAATGAAAAGTGTCAAAAATGACAAATTTCAAGATGGCAAATGTCAAAACTGACAAATGTCACAATGCTAAATGTCAAAAATGAAAAGTGTCACCATGAAAAATGTCAAAAATGACAAATTTCAAGATGGCAAATGTCAAAGATGTCAAATGACAAATGTCACAATGCTAAATGTCAAAAATGACAAATTTCAAGATGGCAAATGTCTAAAATGTCAAATGACAAATGTCACAATGCTAAATGTCAAAAATGAAAAGTCTCACCATAAAAAATGTCAAAAATGACAAATTTCAAGATGGCAAATGTCAAAACTGACAAATGTCACAATGCTAAATGTCAAAAATGAAAAGTGTCACCATGAAAAATGTCAAAAATGACAAATTTCAAGATGGCAAATGTCAAAGATGTCAAATGACAAATATCACAATGCTAAATGTCAAAAATGACAAATTTCAAGGTGACAAATGTCAAAGATGTCAAATGACAAATGTCACAATGCTAAATGTCAAAAATGACAAATTTCAAGATGGCAAATGTCAAAACTGACAAATGTCACAATGCTAAATGTCAAAAATGAAAAGTGTCACCATGAAAAATGTCAAAAATAACAAATTTCAAGATGGCAAATGTCAAAGATGTCAAATGACAAATGTCACAATGCTAAATGTCAAAAATGACAAATTTCAAGATGGCAAATGTCAAAGATGTCAAATGACAAATGTCACAATGCTAAATGTCAAAAATGAAAAGTGTCACCATGAAAAATGTTAAAAATGACAAATTTTAGATGGCAAATGTCAAAGATGTCAAATGACAAATGTCACAATGCTAAATGTCAAAAATGAAAAGTGTCACCATGAAAAATGTCAAAAATGACAAATTTCAAGATGGCAAATGTCAAAGATGTCAAATGACAAATGTCACAATGCTAAATGTCAAAAATGAAAATTGTCACCATGAAAAATGTCAAAAATAACAAATTTCAAGATGGCAAATGTCAAAGATGTCAAATGACAAATGTCACAATGCTAAATGTCAAAAATGAAAAGTGTCAAAAATGACAAATTTCAAGATGGCAAATGTCTAAGATCTCAAATGACAAATGTCACAATGCTAAATGTCAAAAATGAAAAGTGTCACAATGCTAAATGTTAAAAATGACAAACTTTAAGATGGCAAATGTCAAAACTAACAAATGTCACAATGCTAAATGTCAAAAATGAAAAGTGTCACCATGAAAAATGTCAAAAATAACAAATTTCAAGATGGCAAATATCAAAGATGTCAAATGACAAATGTCACAATGCTAAATGTCAAAAATGACAAATTTCAAGATGGCAAATGTCAAAGATGTCAAATGACAAATGTCACAATGCTAAATGTCAAAAATGAAAAGTGTCACCATGAAAAATGTCAAAAATGACAAATTTCAAGATAGCAAATGTCAAAGATGTCAAATGACAAATGTCACAATGCTAAATGTCAAAAATGACAAATTTCAAGATGGCAAATGTCTAAAATGTCAAATGACAAATGTCACAATGCTAAATGTCAAAAATGAAAAGTCTCACCATAAAAAATGTCAAAAATGACAAATTTCAAGATGGCAAATGTCAAAACTGACAAATGTCACAATGCTAAATGTCAAAAATGAAAAGTGTCACCATGAAAAATGTCAAAAATGACAAATTTCAAGATGGCAAATGTCAAAGATGTCAAATGACAAATGTCACAATGCTAAATGTCAAAAATGACAAATTTCAAGATGGCAAATGTCAAAGATGTCAAATGACAAATGTCACAATGCTAAATGTCAAAACTGAAAAGTGTCACCATGAAAAATGTCAAAAATGACAAATTTCAAGATGGCAAATGTCAAAGATGTCAAATGACAAATGTCACAATGCTAAATGTCAAAAATGACAAATTTCAAGATGGCAAATGTCTAAAATGTCAAATGACAAATGTCACAATGCTAAATGTCAAAAATGAAAAGTGTTACCATGGTAAATGTCAAAAATGACAAATTTCAAGATGGCAAATGTCAAAGATGTCAAATGACAAATGTCACAATGCTAAATGTCAAAAATGACAAATTTCAAGATGGCAAATGTCTAAAATGTCAAATGACAAATGTCACAATGCTAAATGTCAAAAATGAAAAGTCTCACCATGAAAAATGTCAAAAATGACAAATTTCAAGATGGCAAATGTCAAACCTGACAAATGTCACAATGCTAAATGTCAAAAATGAAAAGTGTCACCATAAAAAATGTCAAAAATGACAAATTTCAAGATGGCAAATGTCAAAGATGTCAAATGACAAATGTTACAATGCTAAATGTCAAAAATGAAAAGTGTCAAAAATGACAAATTTCAAGATGGCAAATGTCAAAACTGACAAATGTCACAATGCTAAATGTCAAAAATGAAAAGTGTCACCATGAAAAATGTTAAAAATGACAAATTTCAAGATGGCAAATGTCAAAGATGTCAAATGACAAATGTCACAATGCTAAATGTCAAAAATGACAAATTTCAAGATGGCAAATGTCTAAAATGTCAAATGACAAATGTCACAATGCTAAATGTCAAAAATGAAAAGTCTCACCATAAAAAATGTCAAAAATGACAAATTTCAAGATGGCAAATGTCAAAACTGACAAATGTCACAATGCTAAATGTCAAAAATGAAAAGTGTCACCATGAAAAATGTCAAAAATGACAAATTTCAAGATGGCAAATGTCAAAGATGTCAAATGACAAATATCACAATGCTAAATGTCAAAAATGACAAATTTCAAGATGGCAAATGTCAAAACTGACAAATGTCACAATGCTAAATGTCAAAAATGAAAAGTGTCACCATGAAAAATGTCAAAAATGACAAATTTCAAGATGGCAAATGTCAAAGATGTCAAATGACAAATGTTACAATGCTAAATGTCAAAAATGAAAAGTGTCAAAAATGACAAATTTCAAGATGGCAAATGTCAAAACTGACAAATGTCACAATGCTAAATGTCAAAAATGAAAAGTGTCACCATGAAAAATGTCAAAAATGACAAATTTCAAGATGGCAAATGTCAAAGATGTCAAATGACAAATGTCACAATGCTAAATGTCAAAAATGACAAATTTCAAGATGGCAAATGTCTAAAATGTCAAATGACAAATGTCACAATGCTAAATGTCAAAAATGAAAAGTCTCACCATAAAAAATGTCAAAAATGACAAATTTCAAGATGGCAAATGTCAAAACTGACAAATGTCACAATGCTAAATGTCAAAAATGAAAAGTGTCACCATGAAAAATGTCAATAATGACAAATTTCAAGATGGCAAATGTCAAAGATGTCAAATGACAAATATCACAATGCTAAATGTCAAAAATGACAAATTTCAAGATGACAAATGTCAAAGATGTCAAATGACAAATGTCACAATGCTAAATGTCAAAAATGACAAATTTCAAGATGGCAAATGTCAAAACTGACAAATGTCACAATGCTAAATGTCAAAAATGAAAAGTGTCACCATGAAAAATGTCAAAAATAACAAATTTCAAGATGGCAAATGTCAAAGATGTCAAATGACAAATGTCACAATGCTAAATGTCAAAAATGACAAATTTCAAGATGGCAAATGTCAAAGATGTCAAATGACAAATGTCACAATGCTAAATGTCAAAAATGAAAAGTGTCACCATGAAAAATGTCAAAAATAACAAATTTCAAGATGGCAAATGTCAAAGATGTCAAATGACAAATGTCACAATGCTAAATGTCAAAAATGAAAAGTGTCAAAAATGACAAATTTCAAAATGGCAAATGTCTAAGATCTCAAATGACAAATGTCACAATGCTAAATGTCAAAAATGAAAAGTGTCACAATGCTAAATGTTAAAAATGACAAACTTTAAGATGGCAAATGTCAAAACTAACAAATGTCACAATGCTAAATGTCAAAAATGAAAAGTGTCACCATGAAAAATGTCAAAAATAACAAATTTCAAGATGGCAAATATCAAAGATGTCAAATGACAAATGTCACAATGCTAAATGTCAAAAATGACAAATTTCAAGATGGCAAATGTCAAAGATGTCAAATGACAAATGTCACAATGCTAAATGTCAAAAATGAAAAGTGTCACCATGAAAAATGTCAAAAATGACAAATTTCAAAATGGCAAATGTCAAAACTGACAAATGTCACAATGCTAAATGTCAAAAATGAAAAGTGTCACCATAAAAAATGTCAAAAATGAGAAATTTCAAGATGGCAATTGTCAAAGATGTCAAATGACAAATGTCACAATGCTAAATGTCAAAAATGACAAATTTCAAGATGGCAAATGTCTAAAATGTCAAATGACAAATGTCACAATGCTAAATGTCAAAAATGAAAAGTCTCACCATAAAAAATGTCAAAAATGACAAATTTTAAGATGGCAAATGTCAAAACTGACAAATGTCACAATGCTAAATGTCAAAAATGAAAAGTGTCACCATGAAAAATGTCAAAAATGACAAATTTCAAGATGGCAAATGTCAAAGATGTCAAATGACAAATGTTACAATGCTAAATGTCAAAAATGAAAAGTGTCAAAAATGACAAATTTCAAGATGGCAAATGTCAAAACTGACAAATGTCACAATGCTAAATGTCAAAAATGAAAAGTGTCACCATGAAAAATGTCAAAAATGACAAATTTCAAGATGGCAAATGTCAAAGATGTCAAATGACAAATGTCACAATGCTAAATGTCAAAAATGACAAATTTCAAGATGGCAAATGTCTAAAATGTCAAATGACAAATGTCACAATGCTAAATGTCAAAAATGAAAAGTCTCACCATAAAAAATGTCAAAAATGACAAATTTCAAAATGGCAAATGTCAAAACTGACAAATGTCACAATGCTAAATGTCAAAAATGAAAAGTGTCACCATGAAAAATGTCAAAAATGACAAATTTCAAGATGGCAAATGTCAAAGATGTCAAATGACAAATGTTACAATGCTAAATGTCAAAAATGAAAAGTGTCAAAAATGACAAATTTCAAGATGGCAAATGTCAAAACTGACAAATGTCACAATGTTAAATGTCAAAAATGAAAAGTGTCACCATGAAAAATGTCAAAAATGACAAATTTCAAGATGGCAAATGTCAAAGATGTCAAATGACAAATGTCACAATGCTAAATGTCAAAAATGACAAATTTCAAGATGGCAAATGTCTAAAATGTCAAATGACAAATGTCACAATGCTAAATGTCAAAAATGAAAAGTCTCACCATAAAAAATGTCAAAAATGACAAATTTTAAGATGGCAAATGTCAAAACTGACAAATGTCACAATGCTAAATGTCAAAAATGAAAAGTGTCACCATGAAAAATGTCAAAAATGACAAATTTCAAGATGGCAAATGTCAAAGATGTCAAATGACAAATATCACAATGCTAAATGTCAAAAATGACAAATTTCAAGATGGCAAATGGCAAAGATGTCAAATGACAAATGTCACAATGGTAAATGTCAAAAATGACAAATTTCAAGATGGCAAATGTCAAAACTGACAAATGTCACAATGCTAAATGTCAAAAATGAAAAGTGTCACCATGAAAAATGTCAAAAATAACAAATTTCAAGATGGCAAATGTCAAAGATGTCAAATGACAAATGTCACAATGCTAAATGTCAAAAATGACAAATTTCAAGATGGCAAATGTCAAAGATGTCAAATGACAAATGTCACAATGCTAAATGTCAAAAATGAAAAGTGTCACCATGAAAAATGTTAAAAATGACAAATTTCAAGATGGCAAATGTCAAAGATGTCAAATGACAAATGTCACAATGCTAAATGTCAAAAATGAAAAGTGTCACCATGAAAAATGTCAAAAATGACAAATTTCAAGATGGCAAATGTCAAAGATGTCAAATGACAAATGTCACAATGCTAAATGTCAAAAATGAAAAGTGTCACCATGAAAAATGTCAAAAATGACAAATTTCAAAATGGCAAATGTCAAAACTGACAAATGTCACAATGATAAATGTCAAAAATGAAAAGTGTCACCATGAAAAATGTCAAAAATGACAAATTTCAAGATGGCAATTGTCAAAGATGTCAAATGACAAATGTCACAATGCTAAATGTCAAAAATGACAAATTTCAAGATGGCAAATGTCTAAAATGTCAAATGACAAATGTCACAATGCTAAATGTCAAAAATGAAAAGTCTCACCATAAAAAATGTCAAAAATGACAAATTTTAAGATGGCAAATGTCAAAACTGACAAATGTCACAATGCTAAATGTCAAAAATGAAAAGTGTCACCATGAAAAATGTCAAAAATGACAAATTTCAAGATGGCAAATGTCAAAGATGTCAAATGACAAATGTTACAATGCTAAATGTCAAAAATGAAAAGTGTCAAAAATGACAAATTTCAAGATGGCAAATGTCAAAACTGACAAATGTCACAATGCTAAATGTCAAAAATGAAAAGTGTCACCATGAAAAATGTCAAAAATGACAAATTTCAAGATGGCAAATGTCAAAGATGTCAAATGACAAATGTCACAATGCTAAATGTCAAAAATGACAAATTTCAAGATGGCAAATGTCTAAAATGTCAAATGACAAATGTCACAATGCTAAATGTCAAAAATGAAAAGTCTCACCATAAAAAATGTCAAAAATGACAAATTTCAAAATGGCAAATGTCAAAACTGACAAATGTCACAATGCTAAATGTCAAAAATGAAAAGTGTCACCATGAAAAATGTCAAAAATGACAAATTTCAAGATGGCAAATGTCAAAGATGTCAAATGACAAATGTTACAATGCTAAATGTCAAAAATGAAAAGTGTCAAAAATGACAAATTTCAAGATGGCAAATGTCAAAACTGACAAATGTCACAATGTTAAATGTCAAAAATGAAAAGTGTCACCATGAAAAATGTCAAAAATGACAAATTTCAAGATGGCAAATGTCAAAGATGTCAAATGACAAATGTCACAATGCTAAATGTCAAAAATGACAAATTTCAAGATGGCAAATGTCTAAAATGTCAAATGACAAATGTCACAATGCTAAATGTCAAAAATGAAAAGTCTCACCATAAAAAATGTCAAAAATGACAAATTTTAAGATGGCAAATGTCAAAACTGACAAATGTCACAATGCTAAATGTCAAAAATGAAAAGTGTCACCATGAAAAATGTCAAAAATGACAAATTTCAAGATGGCAAATGTCAAGGATGTCAAATGACAAATATCACAATGCTAAATGTCAAAAATGACAAATTTCAAGATGGCAAATGGCAAAGATGTCAAATGACAAATGTCACAATGCTAAATGTCAAAAATGACAAATTTCAAGATGGCAAATGTCAAAACTGACAAATGTCACAATGCTAAATGTCAAAAATGAAAAGTGTCACCATGAAAAATGTCAAAAATAACAAATTTCAAGATGGCAAATGTCAAAGATGTCAAATGACAAATGTCACAATGCTAAATGTCAAAAATGACAAATTTCAAGATGGCAAATGTCAAAGATGTCAAATGACAAATGTCACAATGCTAAATGTCAAAAATGAAAAGTGTCACCATGAAAAATGTTAAAAATGACAAATTTCAAGATGGCAAATGTCAAAGATGTCAAATGACAAATGTCACAATGCTAAATGTCAAAAATGAAAAGTGTCACCATGAAAAATGTCAAAAATGACAAATTTCAAGATGGCAAATGTCAAAGATGTCAAATGACAAATGTCACAATGCTAAATGTCAAAAATGAAAAGTGTCACCATGAAAAATGTCAAAAATAACAAATTTCAAGATGGCAAATGTCAAAGATGTCAAATGACAAATGTCACAATGCTAAATGTCAAAAATGAAAAGTGTCAAAAATGACAAATTTCAAGATGGCAAATGCCTAAGAACTCAAATGACAAATGTCACAATGCTAAATGTCAAAAATGAAAAGTGTCACAATGCTAAATGTCAAAAATAACAAATTTCAAGATGGCAAATATCAAAGATGTCAAATGACAAATGTCACAATGCTAAATGTCAAAAATGACAAATTTCAAGATGGCAAATGTCAAAGATGTCAAATGACAAATGTCACAATGCTAAATGTCAAAAATGAAAAGTGTCACCATGAAAAATGTCAAAAATGACAAATTTCAAAATGGCAAATGTCAAAACTGACAAATGTCACAATGCTAAATGTCAAAAATGAAAAGTGTCACCATGAAAAATGTCAAAAATGACAAATTTCAAGATGGCAATTGTCAAAGATGTCAAATGACAAATGTCACAATGCTAAATGTCAAAAATGACAAATTTCAAGATGGCAAATGTCTAAAATGTCAAATGTCACAATGCTAAATGTCAAAAATGAAAAGTCTCACCATAAAAAATGTCAAAAATGACAAATTTTAAGATGGCAAATGTCAAACCTGACAAATGTCACAATGCTAAATGTCAAAAATGAAAAGTGTCACCATGAAAAATGTCAAAAATGACAAATTTCAAGATGGCAAATGTCAAAGATGTCAAATGACAAATGTTACAATGCTAAATGTCAAAAATGAAAAGTGTCAAAAATGACAAATTTCAAGATGGCAAATGTCAAAACTGACAAATGTCACAATGCTAAATGTCAAAAATGAAAAGTGTCACCATGAAAAATGTCAAAAATGACAAATTTCAAGATGGCAAATGTCAAAGATGTCAAATGACAAATGTCACAATGCTAAATGTCAAAAATGACAAATTTCAAGATGGCAAATGTCTAAAATGTCAAATGACAAATGTCACAATGCTAAATGTCAAAAATGAAAAGTCTCACCATAAAAAATGTCAAAAATGACAAATTTCAAGATGGCAAATGTCAAAACTGACAAATGTCACAATGCTAAATGTCAAAAATGAAAAGTGTCACCATGAAAAATGTCAAAAATGACAAATTTCAAGATGGCAAATGTCAAAGATGTCAAATGACAAATATCACAATGCTAAATGTCAAAAATGACAAATTTCAAGATGGCAAATGTCAAAGATGTCAAATGACAAATGTCACAATGCTAAATGTCAAAAATGAAAAGTGTCACCATGAAAAATGTCAAAAATGACAAATTTCAAGATGGCAAATGTCAAAACTGACAAATGTCACAATGCTAAATGTCAAAAATGAAAAGTGTCACCATGAAAAATGTCAAAAATGACAAATTTCAAGATGGCAAATGTCAAAACTGACAAATGTCACAATGCTAAATGTCAAAAATGAAAAGTGTCACCATGAAAAATGTCAAAAATGACAAATTTCAAGATGGCAAATGTCAAAGATGTCAAATGACAAATGTTACAATGCTAAATGTCAAAAATGAAAAGTGTCAAAAATGACAAATTTCAAGATGGCAAATGTCAAAACTGACAAATGTCACAATGTTAAATGTCAAAAATGAAAAGTGTCACCATGAAAAATGTCAAAAATGACAAATTTCAAGATGGCAAATGTCAAAGATGTCAAATGACAAATGTCACAATGCTAAATGTCAAAAATGACAAATTTCAAGATGGCAAATGTCTAAAATGTCAAATGACAAATGTCACAATGCTAAATGTCAAAAATGAAAAGTCTCACCATAAAAAATGTCAAAAATGACAAATTTTAAGATGGCAAATGTCAAAACTGACAAATGTCACAATGCTAAATGTCAAAAATGAAAAGTGTCACCATGAAAAATGTCAAAAATGACAAATTTCAAGATGGCAAATGTCAAAGATGTCAAATGACAAATATCACAATGCTAAATGTCAAAAATGACAAATTTCAAGATGGCAAATGGCAAAGATGTCAAATGACAAATGTCACAATGGTAAATGTCAAAAATGACAAATTTCAAGATGGCAAATGTCAAAACTGACAAATGTCACAATGCTAAATGTCAAAAATGAAAAGTGTCACCATGAAAAATGTCAAAAATAACAAATTTCAAGATGGCAAATGTCAAAGATGTCAAATGACAAATGTCACAATGCTAAATGTCAAAAATGACAAATTTCAAGATGGCAAATGTCAAAGATGTCAAATGACAAATGTCACAATGCTAAATGTCAAAAATGAAAAGTGTCACCATGAAAAATGTTAAAAATGACAAATTTCAAGATGGCAAATGTCAAAGATGTCAAATGACAAATGTCACAATGCTAAATGTCAAAAATGACAAATTTCAAGATGGCAAATGCCTAAAATGTCAAATGACAAATGTCACAATGCTAAATGTCAAAAATGAAAAGTCTCACCATAAAAAATGTCAAAAATGACAAATTTCAAGATGGCAAATGTCAAAACTGACAAATGTCACAATGCTAAATGTCAAAAATGAAAAGTGTCACCATGAAAAATGTCAAAAATGACAAATTTCAAGATGGCAAATGTCAAAGATGTCAAATGACAAATGTTACAATGCTAAATGTCAAAAATGAAAAGTGTCAAAAATGACAAATTTCAAGATGGCAAATGTCAAAACTGACAAATGTCACAATGCTAAATGTCAAAAACGAAAAGTGTCACCATAAAATGTCAAAAATGACAAATTTCAAGATGGCAAATGTCAAAGATGTCAAATGACAAATGTCACAATGCTAAATGTCAAAAATGACAAATTTCAAGATGGCAAATGTCTAAAATGTCAAATGACAAATGTCACAATGCTAAATGTCCAAAATGAAAAGTCTCACCATAAAAAATGTCAAAAATGACAAATTTCAAGTTGGCAAATGTCAAAACTGACAAATGTCACAATGCTAAATGTCAAAAATGAAAAGTGTCACCATGAAAAATGTCAAAAATGACAAATTTCAAGATGGCAAATGTCAAAGATGTCAAATGACAAATATCACAATGCTAAATGTCAAAAATGACAAATTTCAAGATGGCAAATGTCAAAGATGTCAAATGACAAATGTCACAATGCTAAATGTCAAAAATGACAAATTTCAAGATGGCAAATGTCAAAACTGACAAATGTCACAATGCTAAATGTCAAAAATGAAAAGTGTCACCATGAAAAATGTCAAAAATAACAAATTTCAAGATGGCAAATGTCAAAGATGTCAAATGACAAATGTCACAATGCTAAATGTCAAAAATGACAAATTTCAAGATGGCAAATGTCAAAGATGTCAAATGACAAATGTCACAATGCTAAATGTCAAAAATGAAAAGTGTCACCATGAAAAATGTTAAAAATGACAAATTTCAAGATGGCAAATGTCAAAGATGTCAAATGACAAATGTCACAATGCTAAATGTCAAAAATGAAAAGTGTCACCATGAAAAATGTCAAAAATGACAAATTTCAAGATGGCAAATGTCAAAGATGTCAAATGACAAATGTCATAATGCTAAATGTCAAAAATGAAAAGTGTCACCATGAAAAATGTCAAAAATAACAAATTTCAAGATGGCAAATGTCAAAGATGTCAAATGACAAATGTCACAATGCTAAATGTCAAAAATGAAAAGTGTCAAAAATGACAAATTTCAAGATGGCAAATGTCTAAGATCTCAAATGACAAATGTCACAATGCTAAATGTCAAAAATGAAAAGTGTCACAATGCTAAATGTCAAAAATGACAAACTTTAAGATGGCAAATGTCAAAACTAACAAATGTCACAATGCTAAATGTCAAAAATGAAAAGTGTCACCATGAAAAATGTCAAAAATAACAAATTTCAAGATGGCAAATATCAAAGATGTCAAATGACAAATGTCACAATGCTAAATGTCAAAAATGACAAATTTCAAGATGGCAAATGTCAAAGATGTCAAATGACAAATGTCACAATGCTAAATGTCAAAAATGAAAAGTATCACCATGAAAAATGTCAAAAATGACAAATTTCAAGATGGCAAATGTCAAAACTGACAAATGTCACAATGCTAAATGTCAAAAATGAAAAGTGTCAAAAAATGACAAATTGCAATATGGCAAATGTCTAAGATGTCAAATGACAAATGTCACAATGCTAAATGTCAAAAATGAAAAGTGTCACCATGAAAAATGTCAAAAATGACAAATTTCAAGATGGCAAATATCAAAGATGTCAAATGACAAATGTCACAATGCTAAATGTCAAAAATGAAAAGTATCACCATGAAAAATGTCAAAAATGACAAATTTCAAGATGGCAAATGTCAAAACTGACAAATGTCACAATGCTAAATGTCAAAAATGAAAAGTGTCAAAAAATGACAAATTGCAAGATGGCAAATGTCTAAGATGTCAAACGACAAATGTCACAATGCTAAATGTCAAAAATGAAAAGTGTCACCATGAAAAATGTCAAAAATGACAAATTTCAAGATGGCAAATGTCAAAACTGACAAATGTCACAATGCTAAATGTCAAAAATGAAAAGTGTCACCATGAAAAATTTCAAAAATGACAAATTTCAAGATGGCAAATTTCAAAGATGTCAAATGACAAATGTCACAATGCTAAATGTCAAAAATGAAAAGTGTCACCATGAAAAATGTCAAAAATGACAAATTTCAAGATGGCAAATGTCAAAGATGTCAAATGACAAATGTCACAATGCTAAATGTCAAAAATGAAAAGTGTCACCATGAAAAATGTCAAAAATAACAAATTTCAAGATGGCAAATGTCAAAGATGTCAAATGACAAATGTCACAATGCTAAATGTCAAAAATAAAAAGTGTCACCATGAAAAATGTCAAAAATGACAAATTTCAAGATGGCAAATGTCAAAGATGTCAAATGACAAATATCACAATGCTAAATGTCAAAAATAACAAATTTCAAGATGGCAAATGTCAAAGATGTCAAATGACAAATGTCACAATGCTAAATGTCAAAAATGAAAAGTGCCACCATGAAAAATGTCAAAAACGACAAATTTCAAGATGGCAAATGTCAAAGATGTCAAATGACAAATGTCACAATGCTAAATGTCAAAAATGAAAAGTGTCACAATGCTAAATGTCAAAAATGACAAATTTCAAGATGGCAAATGTCAAAACTGACAAATGTCACAATGCTAAATGTCAAAAATGAAAAGTGTCAAAAATGACAAATTTCAAGATGGCAAATGTCAAAACTGACAAATGTCACAATGCTAAATGTCAAAAACGAAAAGTGTCACCATAAAATGTCAAAAATGACAAATTTCAAGATGGCAAATGTCAAAGATGTCAAATGACAAATGTCACAATGCTAAATGTCAAAAATGACAAATTTCAAGATGGCAAATGTCTAAAATGTCAAATGACAAATGTCACAATGCTAAATGTCCAAAATGAAAAGTCTCACCATAAAAAATGTCAAAAATGACAAATTTCAAGTTGGCAAATGTCAAAACTGACAAATGTCACAATGCTAAATGTCAAAAATGAAAAGTGTCACCATGAAAAATGTCAAAAATGACAAATTTCAAGATGGCAAATGTCAAAGATGTCAAATGACAAATATCACAATGCTAAATGTCAAAAATGACAAATTTCAAGATGGCAAATGTCAAAGATGTCAAATGACAAATGTCACAATGCTAAATGTCAAAAATGACAAATTTCAAGATGGCAAATGTCAAAACTGACAAATGTCACAATGCTAAATGTCAAAAATGAAAAGTGTCACCATGAAAAATGTCAAAAATAACAAATTTCAAGATGGCAAATGTCAAAGATGTCAAATGACAAATGTCACAATCCTAAATGTCAAAAATGACAAATTTCAAGATGGCAAATGTCAAAGATGTCAAATGACAAATGTCACAATGCTAAATGTCAAAAATGAAAAGTGTCACCATGAAAAATGTTAAAAATGACAAATTTCAAGATGGCAAATGTCAAAGATGTCAAATGACAAATGTCACAATGCTAAATGTCAAAAATGAAAAGTGTCACCATGAAAAATGTCAAAAATGACAAATTTCAAGATGGCAAATGTCAAAGATGTCAAATGACAAATGTCACAATGCCAAATGTCAAAAATGAAAAGTGTCACCATGAAAAATGTCAAAAATAACAAATTTCAAGATGGCAAATGTCAAAGATGTCAAATGACAAATGTCACAATGCTAAATGTCAAAAATGAAAAGTGTCAAAAATGACAAATTTCAAGATGGCAAATGTCTAAGATCTCAAATGACAAATGTCACAATGCTAAATGTCAAAAATGAAAAGTGTCACAATGCTAAATGTCAAAAATGACAAACTTTAAGATGGCAAATGTCAAAACTAACAAATGTCACAATGCTAAATGTCAAAAATGAAAAGTGTCACCATGAAAAATGTCAAAAATAACAAATTTCAAGATGGCAAATATCAAAGATGTCAAATGACAAATGTCACAATGCTAAATGTCAAAAATGACAAATTTCAAGATGGCAAATGTCAAAGATGTCAAATGACAAATGTCACAATGCTAAATGTCAAAAATGAAAAGTATCACCATTAAAAATGTCAAAAATGACAAATTTCAAGATGGCAAATGTCAAAACTGACAAATGTCACAATGCTAAATGTCAAAAATGAAAAGTGTCAAAAAATGACAAATTGCAAGATGGCAAATGTCTAAGATGTCAAATGACAAATGTCACAATGCTAAATGTCAAAAATGAAAAGTGTCACCATGAAAAATGTCAAAAATGACAAATTTCAAGATGGCAAATATCAAAGATGTCAAATGACAAATGCCACAATGCTAAATGTCAAAAATGAAAAGTATCACCATGAAAAATGTCAAAAATGACAAATTTCAAGATGGCAAATGTCAAAACTGACAAATGTCACAATGCTAAATGTCAAAAATGAAAAGTGTCAAAAAATGACAAATTGCAAGATGGCAAATGTCTAAGATGTCAAACGACAAATGTCACAATGCTAAATGTCAAAAATGAAAAGTGTCACCATGAAAAATGTCAAAAATGACAAATTTCAAGATGGCAAATGTCAAAACTGACAAATGTCACAATGCTAAATGTCAAAAATGAAAAGTGTCACCATGAAAAATTTCAAAAATGACAAATTTCAAGATGGCAAATTTCAAAGATGTCAAATGACAAATGTCACAATGCTAAATGTCAAAAATGAAAAGTGTCACCATGAAAAATGTCAAAAATGACAAATTTCAAGATGGCCAATGTCAAAGATGTCAAATGACAAATGTCACAATGCTAAATGTCAAAAATGAAAAGTGTCACCATGAAAAATGTCAAAAATAACAAATTTCAAGATGGCAACTGTCAAAGATGTCAAATGACAAATGTCACAATGCTAAATGTCAAAAATGAAAAGTGTCACCATGAAAAATGTCAAAAATGACAAATTTCAAGATGGCAAATGTCAAAGATGTCAAATCACAAATGTCACAATGCTAAATGTCAAAAATGAAAAGTGTCACCATGAAAAATGTCAAAAATGACAAATTTCAAGATGGCAAATGTCAAAGATGTCAACTGACAAATGTCACAATTCTAAATGTCAAAAATGAAAAGTGTCACCATGAAAAATGTCAAAAATGACAAATTTCAAGATGGCAAATATCAAAGATATCAAATGACAAATGTCACAATGATAAATGTCAAAAATGACAAATTTCAAGATGGCAAATGTCAAAGATGTCAAATGACAAATGTCACAATGCTAAATGTCAAAAATAAAAAGTGTCACCATGAAAAATGTCAAAAATGACAAACTTCAAGATGGCAAATGTCAAAGATGTCAAATGACAAATGTCACAATGCTAAATGTCAAAAATGAAAAGTGTCACCATGAAAAATGTCAAAAATAACAAATTTCAAGATGGCAAATGTCAAAGATGTCAAATGACAAATGTCACAATGCTAAATGTCAAAAATAAAAAGTGTCACCATGAAAAATGTCAAAAATGACAAATTTCAAAAAGGCAAATGTCAAATGACAAATGTCACAATGCTAAATGTCAAAAATAAAAAATGTCACCATGAAAAATGTTAAAAATGACAAATTTCAAGATGGAAAATATCAAAGATGTCAAATGACAAATGTCACAATGCTAAATGTCAAAAATGAAAAGTGTCACCATGAAAAATGTCAAAAATGACAAACTTCAAGATGGCAAATGTCAAAGATGTCAAATGACAAATGTCACAATGCTAAATGTCAAAAATGAAAAGTGTCCCCATGAAAAATGTCAAAAATAACAAATTTCAAGATGGTAAATATCAAAGATGTCAAATGACAAATGTCACAATGCTAAATGTCAAAAATGAAAAGTGTCAAAAATAACAAATTTCAAGATGGCAAATGTCAAAGATGTCAAATGACAAATGTCACAATGCTAAATGTAAAAAATCAAAAGTGTCACCATGAAAAATGTCAAAAATAACAAATTTCAAGATGGCAAATGTCAAAGATGTCAAATGACAAATGTCACAATGCTAAATGTCAAAAATGAAAAGTGTCACCATAAAAAATGTCAAAAATGACAAACTTCAAGATGGCAAATGTCAAAGATGTCAAATGACAAATGTCACAATGCTAAATGTCAAAAATGAAAAGTGTCACCATGAAAAATGTCAAAAATGACAAATTTCAAGATGGCAAATGTCAAAGATGTCAAATGACAAATGTCACAATGCTAAATGTCAAAAATAAAAAGTGTCACCATAAAAACTGTCAAAAATGACAAATTTCAAGATGGCAAATATCAAAGATGTCAAATGACAAATGTCACAATGCTAAATGTCAAAAATGGAAAGTGTCACCATGAAAAATGTCAAAAATGACAAATTTCAAGATGGCAAATGTCAAAACTGACAAATGTCACAATGCTAAATGTCAAAAATGAAAGTGTCACCATGATAAATGTCAAAAATGACAAATTTCAAGATGGCAAATGTCAAAGATGTAAAATGACAAATGTCACAATGCTAAATGTCAAAAATGACAAATTTCAAGATGGCAAATGTCAAATGACAAATGTCACAATGCTAAATGTCAAAAATGAAAAGTCTCACCATGAAAAATGTCAAAAATGACAAATTTCAAAATGGCAAATGTCAAAACTGACAAATGTCACAATGCTAAATGTCAAAAATGAAAAGTGTCACCATGAAAAATGTCAAAAATGACAAATTTTAAGATGGCAAATGTCAAAGATGTCAAATGACAAATGTCACAATGCTAAATGTCAAATATGACAAATTTCAAGATGGCAAATGTCAAAACTGACAAATGTCACAATGCTAAATGTCAAAAATGAAAAGTGTCACCATGAAAAATGTCAAAAATAACAAATTTCAAGATGGCAAATGTCAAAGATGTCAAATGACAAATGTCACAATGCTAAATGTCAAAAATGACAAATTTCAAGATGGCAAATGTCAAAGATGTCAAATGACAAATGTCACAATGCTAAATGTCAAAAATGAAAAGTGTCACCATGAAAAATGTTAAAAATGACAAATTTCAAGAAGGCAAATGTCAAAGATGTCAAATGACAAATGTCACAATGCTAAATGTCAAAAATAAAAAGTGTCACCATGAAAAATGTCAAAAATGACAAATTTCAAGGAGGCAAATGTCAAAGGTGTCAAATGACAAATGTCACAATGCTAAATGTCAAAAATAAAAAGTGTCACAATGCTAAATGTCAAAAATGAAAAGTGTCAAAAATGACAAATTTCAAGATGGCAAATGTCAAAACTGACAAATGTCACAATGCTAAATGTCAAAAATGAAAAGTGTCACCATGAAAAATTTCAAAAATAACAAATTTTAAGATGGCAAATGTCAAAGATGTCAAATGACAAATGTCACAATGCTAAATGTCAAAAATGAAAAGTGTCACCATAAAAAATGTCAAAAATGACAAATTTCAAGATGGCAAATGTCAAAACTGACAAATGTCACAATGCTAAATGTCAAAAATGATAAGTGTCACCATGAAAAATGTCAAAAATGACAAATTTCAAGATGGCAAATGTCCAAGATGTCAAATGACAAATGTCACAATGCTAAATGTCAAAAATGACAAATTTCAAGATGGCAAACGTCAAAGATGTCAAATGACAAATGTCACAATGCTAAATGTCAAAAATGAAAAGTGTCACCATAAAAAATGTCAAAAATGACAAATTTCAAGATGGCAAATGTCAAAGATGTCAAATGACAAATGTCACAATGCTAAATGTCAAAAATGAAAAGTGTCACCATGAAAAATGTCAAAAATAACAAATTTCAAGATGGCAAATGTCAAAGATGTCAAATGACAAATGTCACAATGCTAAATGTCAAAAATGAAAAGTGTCACCATGAAAAATGTCAAAAATGACAAATTTCAAGATGGCAAATGTCAAAGATGTCAAATGAAAAATGTCACAATGCTAAATGTCAAAAATGAAAAGTGTCACCATGAAAAATGTCAAAAATGACAAATTTCAAGATGGCAAATGTCAAAGATGTCAAATGACAAATGTCACAATGCTAAATGTCAAAAATGAAAAGTGTCTTCATGAAAAATGTCAATAATGACAAATTTCAAGATGGCAAATGTCAAAGATGTCAAATGACAAATGTCACAATGCTAAATGTCAAAAATGAAAAGTGTCACCATGAAAAATGTCAAAAATGACAAATTCCAATATGGCAAATGTCAAAGATGTCGAATATGACAAATGTCACAATGCTAAATGTCAAAAATGAAAAGTGTCACCGTGAAAAATGTCAAAAATGACAAATTTCAAGATGGCAAATGTCAAAGATGTCAAATGACAAATGTCACAATGCTAAATGTCAAAAATGAAAAGTGTCACCATGAAAAATGTCAAAAATGACAAATTTTAAGATGGCAAATGTCAAAGATGTCAAATGACAAATGTCACAATGCTAAATGTCAAAAATGAAAAGTGTCTTCATGAAAAATGTCAATAATGACAAATTTCAAGATGGCAAATGTCAAAGATGTCAAATGACAAATGTCACAATGCTAAATGTCAAAAATGAAAAGTGTCACCATGAAAAATGTCAAAAATGACAAATTTCAAGATGGCAAATGTCAAAGATGTCGAATATGACAAATGTCACAATGCTAAATGTCAAAAATGAAAAGTGTCACCATGAAAAATGTCAAAAATGACAAATTTCAAGATGGCAAATGTCAAAGATGTCAAATGACAAATGTCACAATGCTAAATGTCAAAAATGAAAAGTGTCACCATGAAAAATGTCAAAAATGACAAATTTCAAGATGGCAAATATCAAAGATGTCAAATGACAAATGTCACAATGCTAAATGTCAAAAATGACAAATTTCAAGATGGCAAATGTCAAAGATGTCAAATAACAAATGTCACAATGCTAAATGTCAAAAATGAAAAGTGTCACCATGAAAAATGTCAAAAATGACAAACTTCAAGATGGCAAATGTCAAAGATGTCAAATGACAAATGTCACAATGCTAAATATCAAAAATGAAAAGTGTCACCATGAAAAATGTCAAAAATAACAAATTTCAAGATGGCAACTGTCAAAGATGTCAAATGACAAATGTCACAATGCTAAATGTCAAAAATGAAAAGTGTCACCATGAAAAATGTCAAAAATGACAAATTTCAAGATGGCAAATGTCAAAGATGTCAAATGACAAATGTCACAATGCTAAATGTCAAAAATGAAAAGTGTCACCATGAAAAATGTCAAAAATGACAAATTTTAAGATGCCAAATGTCAAAGATGTCAAATGACAAATGTCACAATGCTAAATGTCAAAAATGAAGTGTCCCCATGAAAAATGTCAAAAATAACAAATTTCAAGATGGCAAATGTCAAAGATGTCAAATGACAAATGTCACAATGCTAAATGTCAAAAATGAAAAGGGTCAAAAATGACAAATTTCAAGATGGAAAATGTCAAAGATGTCAAATGACAAATGTCACAATGCTAAATGTCAAAAATGAAAAGTGTCACCATGAAAAATGTCAAAAATAACAAATTTCAAGATAGCAAATGTCAAAGATGTCAAATGACAAATGTCACAATGCTAAATGTCAAAAATGAAAAGTGTCACCATGAAAAATGTCAAAAATGACAAATTTCAAGATGGCAAATGTCAAAGATGTCAAATGACAAATGTCACAATGCTAAATGTCAAAAATAAAAAGTGTCACCATGAAAAATGTCAAAAATGACAAATTTCAAGAAGGCAAATGTCAAAGATGTCAAATGACAAATGTCACAATGCTAAATGTCAAAAATAAAAAGTGTCACCATGAAAAATGTCAAAAATGACAAATTTCAAGATGGCAAATATCAAAGATGTCAAATGACAAATGTCACAATGCTAAATGTCAAAAATGAAAAGTGTCAAAAATGACAAATTTCAAGATGGCAAATGTCAAAGATGTCAAATGACAAATGTCACAATGCTAAATGTCAAAAATGAAAAGTGTCACCATGAAAAATGTCAAAAATAACAAATTTCAAGATGGCAAATGTCAAAGATGTCAAATGACAAATGTCACAATGCTAAATGTCAAAAATGAGAAGTGTCACCATGAAAAATGTCAAAAATGACAAATTTCAAGATGGCAAATGTCCAAGATGTCAAATGACAAATGTCACAATGCTAAATGTCAAAAATGACAAATTTCAAGATGGCAAATGTCAAAGATGTCAAATGACAAATGTCACAATGCTAAATGTCAAAAATAAAAAGTGTCACCATGAAAAATGACAAATTTCAAGATGGCAAATGTCAAAGATGCAAAATGACAAATGTCACAATGCTAAATGTCAAAAATGAAAAGTGTCACCATGAAAAATGTCAAAAATGACAAATTTCAAGATGGCAAATGTCAAAGATGTCAAATGACAAATATCACAATGCTCAATGTCAAAAATGAAAAGTGTCACCATGAAAAATGTCAAAAATGACAAATTTCAAGATGGCAAATGTAAAAACTGACAAATGTCACAATGCTAAATGTCAAAAATGAAAAATGTCTGCATGAAAAATGTCAATAATGACAAATTTCAAGATGGCAAATATCAAAGATGTCAAATGACAAATGTCACAATGCTAAATGTCAAAAATAAAAAGTGTCACCATGAAAAATGTCAAAAATGACAAATTTCAAGATGGCAAATGTCAAAACTGACAAATGTCACAATGCTAAATGTCAAAAATGAAAAGTGTCACCATGAAAAATGTCAAAAATGACAAATTTCAAGATGGCAAATGTCAAAGATGTCAAATGACAAATATCACAATGCTAAATGTCAAAAATGACAAATTTCAAGATGGCAAATGTCAAAGATGTCAAATGACAAATGTCACAATGCTAAATGTCAAAAATGAAAAGTGTTACCATAAAAAATGTCAAAAATGACAAATTTCAAGATGGCAAATGTCAAAACTGACAAATGTCACAATGCTAAATGTCAAAAATGAAAAGTGTCACCATGAAAAATGTCAAAAATGACAAATTTCAAGATGGCAAATGTCAAAGATGTCAAATGACAAATGTCACAATGCTAAATGTCAAAAATGACAAATTTCAAGATGGCAAATGTCTAAAATGTCAAATGACAAATGTCACAATGCTAAATGTCAAAAATGAAAAGTCTCACCATAAAAAATGTCAAAAATGACAAATTTCAAGATGGCAAATGTCAAAACTGACAAATGTCACAATGCTAAATGTCAAAAATGAAAAGTGTCACCATGAAAAATGTCAAAAATGACAAATTTCAAGATGGCAAATGTCAAAGATGTCAAATGACAAATGTTACAATGCTAAATGTCAAAAATGAAAAGTGTCAAAAATGACAAATTTCAAGATGGCAAATGTCAAAACTGACAAATGTCACAATGCTAAATGTCAAAAATGAAAAGTGTCACCATGAAAAATGTCAAAAATGACAAATTTCAAGATGGCAAATGTCAAAACTGACAAATGTCACAATGCTAAATGTCAAAAATGAAAAGTGTCACTATGAAAAATGTCAAAAATAACAAATTTCAAGATGGCAAATGTCAAAGATGTCAAATGACAAATGTCACAATGCTAAATGTCAAAAATGACAAATTTCAAGATGGCAAATGTCTAAAATGTCAAATGACAAATGTCACAATGCTAAATGTCAAAAATGAAAAGTCTCACCATAAAAAATGTCAAAAATGACAAATTTCAAGATGGCAAATGTCAAAACTGACAAATGTCACAATGCTAAATGTCAAAAATGAAAAGTGTCACCATGAAAAATGTCAAAAATGACAAATTTAAAGATGGCAAATGTCAAAGATGTCAAATGACAAATATCACAATGCTAAATGTCAAAAATGACAAATTTCAAGATGGCAAATGTCAAAGATGTCAAATGACAAATGTCACAATGCTAAATGTCAAAAATGAAAAGTGTCACTATGAAAAATGTCAAAAATAACAAATTTCAAGATGGCAAATGTCAAAGATGTCAAATGACAAATGTCACAATGCTAAATGTCAAAAATGACAAATTTCAAGATGGCAAATGTCAAAGATGTCAAATGACAAATGTCACAATGCTAAATGTCAAAAATGAAAAGTGTCACCATGAAAAATGTTAAAAATGACAAATTTCAAGATGGCAAATGTCAAAGATGTCAAATGACAAATGTCACAATGCTAAATGTCAAAAATAAAAAGTGTCACCATGAAAAATGTCAAAAATGACAAATTTCAAGATGGCAAATATCAAAGATGTCAAATGACAAATGTCACAATGCTAAATGTCAAAAATGAAAAGTGTCACCATGAAAAATGTCAAAAATAACAAATTTCAAGATGGCAAATGTCAAAGATGTCTAATGACAAATGTCACAATGCTAAATGTCAAAAATGAAAAATGTCAAAAATGACAAATTTCAAGATGGCAAATGTCTAAGATCTCAAATGACAAATGTCACAATGCTAAATGTCAAAAATGAAAAGTGTCACAATGCTAAATGTCAAAAATGAAAAGTGTCACAATGCTAAATGTCAAAAATGACAAACTTTAAGATGGCAAATGTCAAAACTAACAAATGTCACAATGCTAAATGTCAAAAATGAAAAGTGTCACCATGAAAAATGTCAAAAAAAACAAATTTCAAGATGGCAAATATCAAAGATGTCAAATGACAAATGTCACAATGCTAAATGTCAAAAATGACAAATTTCAAGATGGCAAATGTCAAAGATGTCAAATGACAAATGTCACAATGCTAAATGTCAAAAATGAAAAGTGTCACCATGAAAAATGTCAAAAATGACAAATTTCAAAATGGCAAATGTCAAAACTGACAAATGTCACAATGCTAAATGTCAAAAATGAAAAGTGTCACCATGAAAAATGTCAAAAATGACAAATTTCAAGATGGCAATTGTCAAAGATGTCAAATGACAAATGTCACAATGCTAAATGTCAAAAATGACAAATTTCAAGATGGCAAATGTCTAAAATGTCAAATGACAAATGTCACACTGCTAAATGTCAAAAATGAAAAGTCTCACCATAAAAAATGTCAAAAATGACAAATTTTAAGATGGCAAATGTCAAAACTGACAAATGTCACAATGCTAAATGTCAAAAATGAAAAGTGTCACCATGAAAAATGTCAAAAATGACAAATTTTAAGATGGCAAATGTCAAAGATGTCAAATGACAAATATCACAATGCTAAATGTCAAAAATGACAAATTTCAAGATGGCAAATGTCAAAGATGTCAAATGACAAATGTCACAATGCTAAATGTCAAAAATGACAAATTTCAAGATGGCAAATGTCAAAACTGACAAATGTCACAATGCTAAATGTCAAAAATGAAAAGTGTCACTATGAAAAATGTCAAAAATAACAAATTTCAAGATGGCAAATGTCAAAGATGTCAAATGACAAATGTCACAATGCTAAATGTCAAAAATGACAAATTTCAAGATGGCAAATGTCAAAGATGTCAAATGACAAATGTCACAATGCTAAATGTCAAAAATGAAAAGTGTCACCATGAAAAATGTTAAAAATGACAAATTTCAAGATGGCAAATGTCAAAGATGTCAAATGACAAATGTCACAATGCTAAATGTCAAAAATAAAAAGTGTCACCATGAAAAATGTCAAAAATGACAAATTTCAAGATGGCAAATATCAAAGATGTCAAATGACAAATGTCACAATGCTAAATGTCAAAAATGAAAAGTGTCACCATGAAAAATGTCAAAAATAACAAATTTCAAGATGGCAAATGTCAAAGATGTCAAATGACAAATGTCACAATGCTAAATGTCAAAAATAAAAAGTGTCACCATGAAAAATGACAAATTTCAAGATGGCAAATGTCAAAGATGCAAAATGACAAATGTCACAATGCTAAATGTCAAAAATGAAAAGTGTCACCATGAAAAATGTCAAAAATGACAAATTTCAAGATGGCAAATGTCAAAGATGTCAAATGACAAATATCACAATGCTCAATGTCAAAAATGAAAAGTGTCACCATGAAAAATGTCAAAAATGACAAATTTCAAGATGGCAAATGTAAAAACTGACAAATGTCACAATGCTAAATGTCAAAAATGAAAAATGTCTGCATGAAAAATGTCAATAATGACAAATTTCAAGATGGCAAATATCAAAGATGTCAAATGACAAATGTCACAATGCTAAATGTCAAAAATAAAAAGTGTCACCATGAAAAATGTCAAAAATGACAAATTTCAAGATGGCAAATGTCAAAACTGACAAATGTCACAATGCTAAATGTCAAAAATGAAAAGTGTCACCATGAAAAATGTCAAAAATGACAAATTTCAAGATGGCAAATGTCAAAGATGTCAAATGACAAATATCACAATGCTAAATGTCAAAAATGACAAATTTCAAGATGGCAAATGTCAAAGATGTCAAATGACAAATGTCACAATGCTAAATGTCAAAAATGAAAAGTGTTACCATAAAAAATGTCAAAAATGACAAATTTCAAGATGGCAAATGTCAAAACTGACAAATGTCACAATGCTAAATGTCAAAAATGAAAAGTGTCACCATGAAAAATGTCAAAAATGACAAATTTCAAGATGGCAAATGTCAAAGATGTCAAATGACAAATGTCACAATGCTAAATGTCAAAAATGACAAATTTCAAGATGGCAAATGTCTAAAATGTCAAATGACAAATGTCACAATGCTAAATGTCAAAAATGAAAAGTCTCACCATAAAAAATGTCAAAAATGACAAATTTCAAGATGGCAAATGTCAAAACTGACAAATGTCACAATGCTAAATGTCAAAAATGAAAAGTGTCACCATGAAAAATGTCAAAAATGACAAATTTCAAGATGGCAAATGTCAAAGATGTCAAATGACAAATGTTACAATGCTAAATGTCAAAAATGAAAAGAGTCAAAAATGACAAATTTCAAGATGGCAAATGTCAAAACTGACAAATGTCACAATGCTAAATGTCAAAAATGAAAAGTGTCACCATGAAAAATGTCAAAAATGACAAATTTCAAGATGGCAAATGTCAAAACTGACAAATGTCACAATGCTAAATGTCAAAAATGAAAAGTGTCACTATGAAAAATGTCAAAAATAACAAATTTCAAGATGGCAAATGTCAAAGATGTCAAATGACAAATGTCACAATGCTAAATGTCAAAAATGACAAATTTCAAGATGGCAAATGTCTAAAATGTCAAATGACAAATGTCACAATGCTAAATGTCAAAAATGAAAAGTCTCACCATAAAAAATGTCAAAAATGACAAATTTCAAGATGGCAAATGTCAAAACTGACAAATGTCACAATGCTAAATGTCAAAAATGAAAAGTGTCACCATGAAAAATGTCAAAAATGACAAATTTCAAGATGGCAAATGTCAAAGATGTCAAATGACAAATATCACAATGCTAAATGTCAAAAATGACAAATTTCAAGATGGCAAATGTCAAAGATGTCAAATGACAAATGTCACAATGCTAAATGTCAAAAATGAAAAGTGTCACTATGAAAAATGTCAAAAATAACAAATTTCAAGATGGCAAATGTCAAAGATGTCAAATGACAAATGTCACAATGCTAAATGTCAAAAATGACAAATTTCAAGATGGCAAATGTCAAAGATGTCAAATGACAAATGTCACAATGCTAAATGTCAAAAATGAAAAGTGTCACCATGAAAAATGTTAAAAATGACAAATTTCAAGATGGCAAATGTCAAAGATGTCAAATGACAAATGTCACAATGCTAAATGTCAAAAATAAAAAGTGTCACCATGAAAAATGTCAAAAATGACAAATTTCAAGATGGCAAATATCAAAGATGTCAAATGACAAATGTCACAATGCTAAATGTCAAAAATGAAAAGTGTCACCATGAAAAATGTCAAAAATAACAAATTTCAAGATGGCAAATGTCAAAGATGTCAAATGACAAATGTCACAATGCTAAATGTCAAAAATGAAAAATGTCAAAAATGACAAATTTCAAGATGGCAAATGTCTAAGATCTCAAATGACAAATGTCACAATGCTAAATGTCAAAAATGAAAAGTGTCACAATGCTAAATGTCAAAAATGACAAACTTTAAGATGGCAAATGTCAAAACTAACAAATGTCACAATGCTAAATGTCAAAAATGAAAAGTGTCACCATGAAAAATGTCAAAAAAAACAAATTTCAAGATGGCAAATATCAAAGATGTCAAATGTCACAATGCTAAATGTCAAAAATGACAAATTTCAAGATGGCAAATGTCAAAGATGTCAAATGACAAATGTCACAATGCTAAATGTCAAAAATGAAAAGTGTCACCATGAAAAATGTCAAAAATGACAAATTTCAAAATGGCAAATGTCAAAACTGACAAATGTCACAATGCTAAATGTCAAAAATAAAAAGTGTCACCATGAAAAATGTCAAAAATGACAAATTTCAAGATGGCAATTGTCAAAGATGTCAAATGACAAATGTCACAATGCTAAATGTCAAAAATGACAAATTTCAAGATGGCAAATGTCTAAAATGTCAAATGACAAATGTCACACTGCTAAATGTCAAAAATGAAAAGTCTCACCATAAAAAATGTCAAAAATGACAAATTTTAAGATGGCAAATGTCAAAACTGACAAATGTCACAATGCTAAATGTCAAAAATGAAAAGTGTCACCATGAAAAATGTCAAAAATGACAAATTTCAAGATGGCAAATGTCAAAGATGTCAAATGACAAATATCACAATGCTAAATGTCAAAAATGACAAATTTCAAGATGGCAAATGTCAAAGATGTCAAATGACAAATGTCACAATGCTAAATGTCAAAAATGACAAATTTCAAGATGGCAAATGTCAAAACTGACAAATGTCACAATGCTAAATGTCAAAAATGAAAAGTGTCACTATGAAAAATGTCAAAAATAACAAATTTCAAGATGGCAAATGTCAAAGATGTCAAATGACAAATGTCACAATGCTAAATGTCAAAAATGACAAATTTCAAGATGGCAAATGTCAAAGATGTCAAATGACAAATGTCACAATGCTAAATGTCAAAAATGAAAAGTGTCACCATGAAAAATGTTAAAAATGACAAATTTCAAGATGGCAAATGTCAAAGATGTCAAATGACAAATGTCACAATGCTAAATGTCAAAAATAAAAAGTGTCACCATGAAAAATGTCAAAAATGACAAATTTCAAGATGGCAAATATCAAAGATGTCAAATGACAAATGTCACAATGCTAAATGTCAAAAATGAAAAGTGTCACCATGAAAAATGTCAAAAATAACAAATTTCAAGATGGCAAATGTCAAAGATGTCAAATGACAAATGTCACAATGCTAAATGTCAAAAATGAAAAATGTCAAAAATGACAAATTTCAAGAAGGCAAATGTCAAAGATGTCAAATGACAAATGTCACAATGCTAAATGTCAAAAATGAAAAGTGTCACAATGCTAAATGTCAAAAATGACAAACTTTAAGATGGCAAATGTCAAAACTAACAAATGTCACAATGCTAAATGTCAAAAATGAAAAGTGTCACCATGAAAAATGTCAAAAAAAACAAATTTCAAGATGGCAAATATCAAAGATGTCAAATGACAAATGTCACAATGCTAAATGTCAAAAATGACAAATTTCAAGATGGCAAATGTCAAAGATGTCAAATGACAAATGTCACAATGCTAAATGTCAAAAATGAAAAGTGTCACCATGAAAAATGTCAAAAATGACAAATTTCAAAATGGCAAATGTCAAAACTGACAAATGTCACAATGCTAAATGTCAAAAATGAAAAGTGTCACCATGAAAAATGTCAAAAATGACAAATTTCAAGATGGCAATTGTCAAAGATGTCAAATGACAAATGTCACAATGCTAAATGTCAAAAATGACAAATTTCAAGATGGCAAATGTCTAAAATGTCAAATGACAAATGTCACAATGCTAAATGTCAAAAATGAAAGTCTCACCATAAAAAATGTCAAAAATGACAAATTTTAAGATGGCAAATGTCAAAACTGACAAATGTCACAATGCTAAATGTCAAAAATGAAAAGTGTCACCATGAAAAATGTCAAAAATGACAAATTTCAAGATGGCACATGTCAAAGATGTCAAATGACAAATGTTACAATGCTAAATGTCAAAAATGAAAAGTGTCAAAAATGACAAATTTCAAGATGGCAAATGTCAAAACTGACAAATGTCACAATGCTAAATGTCAAAAATGAAAAGTGTCACCATGAAAAATGTCAAAAATGACAAATTTCAAGATGGCAAATGTCAAAGATGTCAAATGACAAATGTCACAATGCTAAATGTCAAAAATGACAAATTTCAAGATGGCAAATGTCTAAAATGTCAAATGACAAATGTCACAATGCTAAATGTCAATAATGAAAAGTCTCACCATAAAAAATGTCAAAAATGACAAATTTCAAGATGGCAAATGTCAAAACTGACAAATGTCACAATGCTAAATGTCAAAAATGAAAAGTGTCACCATGAAAAATGTCAAAAATGACAAATTTCAAGATGGCAAATGTCAAAGATGTCAAATGACAAATATCACAATGCTAAATGTCAAAAATGACAAATTTCAAGATGGCAAATGTCAAAGATGTCAAATGACAAATGTCACAATGCTAAATGTCAAAAATGAAAAGTGTCACCATGAAAAATGTCAAAAATGACAAATTTCAAGATGGCAAATGTCAAAGATGTCGAATATGACAAATGTCACAATGCTAAATGTCAAAAATGAAAAGTGTCACCATGAAAAATGTCAAAAATGACAAATTTCAAGATGGCAAATGTCAAAGATGTCAAATGACAAATGTCACAATGCTAAATGTTAAAAATGAAAAGTGTCACCATGAAAAATGTCAAAAATGACAAATTTCAAGATGGCAAATATCAAAGATGTCAAATGACAAATGTCACAATGCTAAATGTCAAAAATGACAAATTTCAAGATGGCAAATGTCAAAGATGTCAAATAACGAATGTCACAATGCTAAATGTCAAAAATGAAAAGTGTCACCATGAAAAATGTCAAAAATGACAAACTTCAAGATGGCAAATGTCAAAGATGTCAAATGACAAATGTCACAATGCTAAATGTCAAAAATGAAAAGTGTCACCATGAAAAATGTCAAAAATAACAAATTTCAAGATGGCAAATGTCAAAAATGTCAAATGACAAATGTCACAATGCTAAATGTCAAAAATGAAAAGTGTCACCATGAAAAATGTCAAAAATGACAAATTTCAAGATGGCAAATGTCAAAGATGTCAAATGACAAATGTCACAATGCTAAATGTCAAAAATGAAAAGTGTCACCATGAAAAATGTCAAAAATGACAAATTTCAAGATGGCAAATGTCAAAGATGTCAAATGACAAATGTCACAATGCTAAATGTCAAAAATGAAAAGTGTCACCATGAAAAATGTCAAAAATAACAAATTTCAAGATAGCAAATGTCAAAGATGTCAAATGACAAATGTCACAATGCTAAATGTCAAAAATGAAAAGTGTCACCATGAAAAATGTCAAAAATGACAAATTTCAAGATGGCAAATGTCAAAGATGTCAAATGACAAATGTCACAATGCTAAATGTCAAAAATGAAAAGTGTCACCATGAAAAATGTCAAAAATGACAAATTTCAAGAAGGCAAATGTCAAAGATGTCAAATGACAAATGTCACAATGCTAAATGTCAAAAATAAAAAGTGTCACCATGAAAAATGTCAAAAATGACAAATTTCAAGATGGCAAATATCAAAGATGTCAAATGACAAATGTCACAATGCTAAATGTCAAAAATGAAAAGTGTCACCATGAAAAATGTCAAAAATGACAAATTTCAAGATGGCAAATGTCAAAGATGTCGAATATGACAAATGTTACAATGCTAAATGTCAAAAATGAAAAGTGTCACCATGAAAAATGTCAAAAATGACAAATTTCAAGATGGCAAATGTCAAAGATGTCAAATGACAAATGTCACAATGCTAAATGTCAAAAATGAAAAGTGTCACCATGAAAAATGTCAAAAATGACAAATTTCAAGATGGCAAATATCAAAGATGTCAAATGACAAATGTCACAATGCTAAATGTCAAAAATGACAAATTTCAAGATGGCAAATGTCAAAGATGTCAAATAACAAATGTCACAATGCTAAATGTCAAAAATGAAAAGTGTCACCATGAAAAATGTCAAAAATGACAAACTTCAAGATGGCAAATGTCAAAGATGTCAAATGACAAATGTCACAATGCTAAATGTCAAAAATGAAAAGTGTCACCATGAAAAATGTCAAAAATAACAAATTTCAAGATGGCAAATGTCAAAGATGTCAAATGACAAATGTCACAATGCTAAATGTCAAAAATGAAAAGTGTCACCATGAAAAATGTCAAAAATGACAAATTTCAAGATGGCAAATGTCAAAGATGTCAAATGACAAATGTCACAATGCTAAATGTCAAAAATGAAACGTGTCACCATGAAAAATGTCAAAAATGACAAATTTCAAGATGCCAAATGTCAAAGATGTCAAATGATAAATGTCACAATGCTAAATGTCAAAAATGAAGTGTCCCCATGAAAAATGTCAAAAATAACAAATTTCAAGATGGCAAATGTCAAAGATGTCAAATGACAAATGTCACAATGCTAAATGTCAAAAATGAAAAGGGTCAAAAATGACAAATTTCAAGATGGCAAATGTCAAAGATGTCAAATGACAAATGTCACAATGCTAAATGTCAAAAATGAAAAGTGTCACCATGAAAAATGTCAAAAATGACAAATTTCAAGATGGCAAATATCAAAGATGTCAAATGACAAATGTCACAATGCTAAATGTCAAAAATGACAAATTTCAAGATGGCAAATGTCAAAGATGTCAAATAACAAATGTCACAATGCTAAATGTCAAAAATGAAAAGTGTCACCATGAAAAATGTCAAAAATGACAAACTTCAAGATGGCAAATGTCAAAGATGTCAAATGACAAATGTCACAATGCTAAATGTCAAAAATGAAAAGTGTCACCATGAAAAATGTCAAAAATAACAAATTTCAAGATGGCAAATGTCAAAGATGTCAAATGACAAATGTCACAATGCTAAATGTCAAAAATGAAAAGTGTCACCATGAAAAATGTCAAAAATGACAAATTTCAAGATGGCAAATGTCAAAGATGTCAAATGACAAATGTCACAATGCTAAATGTCAAAAATGAAAAGTGTCACCATGAAAAATGTCAAAAATGACAAATTTCAAGATGCCAAATGTCAAAGATGTCAAATGATAAATGTCACAATGCTAAATGTCAAAAATGAAGTGTCCCCATGAAAAATGTCAAAAATAACAAATTTCAAGATGGCAAATGTCAAAGATGTCAAATGACAAATGTCACAATGCTAAATGTCAAAAATGAAAAGGGTCAAAAATGACAAATTTCAAGATGGAAAATGTCAAAGATGTCAAATGACAAATGTCACAATGCTAAATGTCAAAAATGAAAAGTGTCACCATGAAAAATGTCAAAAATAACAAATTTCAAGATAGCAAATGTCAAAGATGTCAAATGACAAATGTCACAATGCTAAATGTCAAAAATGAAAAGTGTCACCATGAAAAATGTCAAAAATGACAAATTTCAAGATGGCAAATGTCAAAGATGTCAAATGACAAATGTCACAATGCTAAATGTCAAAAATGAAAAGTGTCACCATGAAAAATGTCAAAAATGACAAATTTCAAGAAGGCAAATGTCAAAGATGTCAAATGACAAATGTCACAATGCTAAATGTCAAAAATAAAAAGTGTCACCATGAAAAATGTCAAAAATGACAAATTTCAAGATGGCAAATATCAAAGATGTCAAATGACAAATGTCACAATGCTAAATGTCAAAAATGAAAAGTGTCACCATGAAAAATGTCAAAAATGACAAATTTCAAGATGGCAAATGTCAAAGATGTCAAATGACAAATGTCACAATGCTAAATGTCAAAAATGAAAAGTGTCACCATGAAAAATGTCAAAAATAACAAATTTCAAGATGGCAAATGTCAAAGATGTCAAATGACAAATGTCACAATGCTAAATGTCACAAATGAGAAGTGTCACCATGAAAAATGTCAAAAATGACAAATTTCAAGATGGCAAATGTCAAAACTGACAAATGTCACAATGCTAAATGTCAAAAATGATAAGTGTCACCATGAAAAATGTCAAAAATGACAAATTTCAAGATGGCAAATGTCAAAGATGTCAAATGACAAATGTCAAAAATGAAAAGTGTCACCATGAAAAATGACAAATTTCAAGATGGCAAATGTCAAAGATGCCAAATGACAAATGTCACAATGCTAAATGTCAAAAATGAAAAGTGTCACCATGAAAAATGTCAAAAATGACAAATTTCAAGATGGCAAATGTCAAAGATGTCAAATGACAAATATCACAATGCTAAATGTCAAAAATGAAAAGTGTCACCATGAAAAATGTCAAAAATGACAAATTTCAAGATGGCAAATGTAAAAACTGACAAATGTCACAATGCTAAATGTCAAAAATGAAAAGTGTCTGCATGAAAAATGTCAATAATGACAAATTTCAAGATGGCAAATGTCAAAGATGTCAAATGACAAATGTCACAATGCTAAATGTCAAAAATGAAAAGTGTCACCATGAAAAATGTCAAAAATGACAAATTTCAAGATGGCAAATGTCAAAACTGACAAATGTCACAATGCTAAATGTCAAAAATGAAAAGTGTCATCATGAAAAATGTCAAAAAAGACAAATTTCAAGATGGCAAATGTCAAAGATGTCAAATGACAAATATCACAATGCTAAATGTCAAAAATGACAAATTTCAAGATGGCAAATGTCAAAGATGTCAAATGACAAATGTCACAATGCTAAATGTCAAAAATGAAAAGTGTCACCATGAAAAATGTCAAAAATGACAAATTTCAAGATGGCAAATGTCAAAAGTGACAAATGTCACAATGCTAAATGTCAAAAATGAAAAGTGTCACCATGAAAAATGTCAAAAATGACAAATTTCAAGATGGCAAATGTCAAAGATGTCAAATGACAAATGTCACAATGCTAAATGTCAAAAATGACAAATTTCAAGATGGCAAATGTCTACAATGTCAAATGACAAATGTCACAATGCTAAATGTCAAAAATGAAAAGTGTCACCATGAAAAATGTCAAAAATGACAAAATTCAAGATGGCAAATGTCAAATTTGTCAAATGACAAATGTCACAATGCTAAATGTCAAAAATGAAAAGTGTCACCATGAAAAATGTCAAAAATAACAAATTTCAAGATGGAAAATGTCAAAGATGTCAAATGACAAATGTCACAATGCTAAATGTCAAAAATGAAAAGTGTCAAAAATGACAAATTTCAAGATGGCAAATGTCTAAGATCTCAAATGACAAATGTCACAATGCTAAATGTCAAAAATGAAAAGTGTCACAATGCTAAATGTCAAAAATGACAAACTTTAAGATGGCAAATGTCAAAACTAACAAATGTCACAATGCTAAATGTCAAAAATGAAAAGTGTCACCATGAAAAATGTCAAAAAAAACAAATTTCAAGATGGCAAATATCAAAGATGTCAAATGACAAATGTCACAATGCTAAATGTCAAAAATGACAAATTTCAAGATGGCAAATGTCAAAGATGTCAAATGACAAATGTCAAAAATGAAAAGTGTCACCATGAAAAATGTCAAAAATGACAAATTTCAAAATGGCAAATGTCAAAACTGACAAATGTCACAATGCTAAATGTCAAAAATGAAAAGTGTCACCATGAAAAATGTCAAAAATGACAAATTTCAAGATGGCAATTGTCAAAGATGTCAAATGACAAATGTCACAATGCTAAATGTCAAAAATGACAAATTTCAAGATGGCAAATGTCTAAAATGTCAAATGACAAATGTCACAATGCTAAATGTCAAAAATGAAAAGTCTCACCATAAAAAATGTCAAAAATGACAAATTTTAAGATGGCAAATGTCAAAACTGACAAATGTCACAATGCTAAATGTCAAAAATGAAAAGTGTCACCATGAAAAATGTCAAAAATGACAAATTTCAAGATGGCAAATGTCAAAACTGACAAATGTCACAATGCTAAATGTCAAAAATGAAAAGTGTCACTATGAAAAATGTCAAAAATAACAAATTTCAAGATGGCAAATGTCAAAGATGTCAAATGACAAATGTCACAATGCTAAATGTCAAAAATGACAAATTTCAAGATGGCAAATGTCTAAAATGTCAAATGACAAATGTCACAATGCTAAATGTCAAAAATGAAAAGTCTCACCATAAAAAATGTCAAAAATGACAAATTTCAAGATGGCAAATGTCAAAACTGACAAATGTCACAATGCTAAATGTCAAAAATGAAAAGTGTCACCATGAAAAATGTCAAAAATGACAAATTTAAAGATGGCAAATGTCAAAGATGTCAAATGACAAATATCACAATGCTAAATGTCAAAAATGACAAATTTCAAGATGGCAAATGTCAAAGATGTCAAATGACAAATGTCACAATGCTAAATGTCAAAAATGAAAAGTGTCACTATGAAAAATGTCAAAAATAACAAATTTCAAGATGGCAAATGTCAAAGATGTCAAATGACAAATGTCACAATGCTAAATGTCAAAAATGACAAATTTCAAGATGGCAAATGTGAAAGATGTCAAATGACAAATGTCACAATGCTAAATGTCAAAAATGAAAAGTGTCACCATGAAAAATGTTAAAAATGACAAATTTCAAGATGGCAAATGTCAAAGATGTCAAATGACAAATGTCACAATGCTAAATGTCAAAAATAAAAAGTGTCACCATGAAAAATGTCAAAAATGACAAATTTCAAGATGGCAAATATCAAAGATGTCAAATGACAAATGTCACAATGCTAAATGTCAAAAATGAAAAGTGTCACCATGAAAAATGTCAAAAATAACAAATTTCAAGATGGCAAATGTCAAAGATGTCTAATGACAAATGTCACAATGCTAAATGTCAAAAATGAAAAATGTCAAAAATGACAAATTTCAAGATGGCAAATGTCTAAGATCTCAAATGACAAATGTCACAATGCTAAATGTCAAAAATGAAAAGTGTCACAATGCTAAATGTCAAAAATGAAAAGTGTCACAATGCTAAATGTCAAAAATGACAAACTTTAAGATGGCAAATGTCAAAACTAACAAATGTCACAATGCTAAATGTCAAAAATGAAAAGTGTCACCATGAAAAATGTCAAAAAAAACAAATTTCAAGATGGCAAATATCAAAGATGTCAAATGACAAATGTCACAATGCTAAATGTCAAAAATGACAAATTTCAAGATGGCAAATGTCAAAGATGTCAAATGACAAATGTCACAATGCTAAATGTCAAAAATGAAAAGTGTCACCATGAAAAATGTCAAAAATGACAAATTTCAAAATGGCAAATGTCAAAACTGACAAATGTCACAATGCTAAATGTCAAAAATGAAAAGTGTCACCATGAAAAATGTCAAAAATGACAAATTTCAAGATGGCAATTGTCAAAGATGTCAAATGACAAATGTCACAATGCTAAATGTCAAAAATGACAAATTTCAAGATGGCAAATGTCTAAAATGTCAAATGACAAATGTCACACTGCTAAATGTCAAAAATGAAAAGTCTCACCATAAAAAATGTCAAAAATGACAAATTTTAAGATGGCAAATGTCAAAACTGACAAATGTCACAATGCTAAATGTCAAAAATGAAAAGTGTCACCATGAAAAATGTCAAAAATGACAAATTTCAAGATGGCAAATGTCAAAGATGTCAAATGACAAATATCACAATGCTAAATGTCAAAAATGACAAATTTCAAGATGGCAAATGTCAAAGATGTCAAATGACAAATGTCACAATGCTAAATGTCAAAAATGACAAATTTCAAGATGGCAAATGTCAAAACTGACAAATGTCACAATGCTAAATGTCAAAAATGAAAAGTGTCACTATGAAAAATGTCAAAAATAACAAATTTCAAGATGGCAAATGTCAAAGATGTCAAATGACAAATGTCACAATGCTAAATGTCAAAAATGACAAATTTCAAGATGGCAAATGTCAAAGATGTCAAATGACAAATGTCACAATGCTAAATGTCAAAAATGAAAAGTGTCACCATGAAAAATGTTAAAAATG
This sequence comes from Altica lythri, assembly GCA_964028335.1. Lineage (NCBI taxonomy): Eukaryota > Metazoa > Arthropoda > Insecta > Coleoptera > Chrysomelidae > Altica > Altica lythri. The sequence continues at coordinate 42,562,263 of OZ034800.1, read as the reverse complement.
ACAAATTTCAAGATGGCAAATGTCAAAGATGTCAAATGACAAATGTCACAATGCTAAATGTCAAAAATAAAAAGTGTCACCATGAAAAATGTCAAAAATGACAAATTTCAAGATGGCAAATATCAAAGATGTCAAATGACAAATGTCACAATGCTAAATGTCAAAAATGAAAAGTGTCACCATGAAAAATGTCAAAAATAACAAATTTCAAGATGGCAAATGTCAAAGATGTCAAATGACAAATGTCACAATGCTAAATGTCAAAAATAAAAAGTGTCACCATGAAAAATGACAAATTTCAAGATGGCAAATGTCAAAGATGCAAAATGACAAATGTCACAATGCTAAATGTCAAAAATGAAAAGTGTCACCATGAAAAATGTCAAAAATGACAAATTTCAAGATGGCAAATGTCAAAGATGTCAAATGACAAATATCACAATGCTCAATGTCAAAAATGAAAAGTGTCACCATGAAAAATGTCAAAAATGACAAATTTCAAGATGGCAAATGTAAAAACTGACAAATGTCACAATGCTAAATGTCAAAAATGAAAAATGTCTGCATGAAAAATGTCAATAATGACAAATTTCAAGATGGCAAATATCAAAGATGTCAAATGACAAATGTCACAATGCTAAATGTCAAAAATAAAAAGTGTCACCATGAAAAATGTCAAAAATGACAAATTTCAAGATGGCAAATGTCAAAACTGACAAATGTCACAATGCTAAATGTCAAAAATGAAAAGTGTCACCATGAAAAATGTCAAAAATGACAAATTTCAAGATGGCAAATGTCAAAGATGTCAAATGACAAATATCACAATGCTAAATGTCAAAAATGACAAATTTCAAGATGGCAAATGTCAAAGATGTCAAATGACAAATGTCACAATGCTAAATGTCAAAAATGAAAAGTGTTACCATAAAAAATGTCAAAAATGACAAATTTCAAGATGGCAAATGTCAAAACTGACAAATGTCACAATGCTAAATGTCAAAAATGAAAAGTGTCACCATGAAAAATGTCAAAAATGACAAATTTCAAGATGGCAAATGTCAAAGATGTCAAATGACAAATGTCACAATGCTAAATGTCAAAAATGACAAATTTCAAGATGGCAAATGTCTAAAATGTCAAATGACAAATGTCACAATGCTAAATGTCAAAAATGAAAAGTCTCACCATAAAAAATGTCAAAAATGACAAATTTCAAGATGGCAAATGTCAAAACTGACAAATGTCACAATGCTAAATGTCAAAAATGAAAAGTGTCACCATGAAAAATGTCAAAAATGACAAATTTCAAGATGGCAAATGTCAAAGATGTCAAATGACAAATGTTACAATGCTAAATGTCAAAAATGAAAAGAGTCAAAAATGACAAATTTCAAGATGGCAAATGTCAAAACTGACAAATGTCACAATGCTAAATGTCAAAAATGAAAAGTGTCACCATGAAAAATGTCAAAAATGACAAATTTCAAGATGGCAAATGTCAAAACTGACAAATGTCACAATGCTAAATGTCAAAAATGAAAAGTGTCACTATGAAAAATGTCAAAAATAACAAATTTCAAGATGGCAAATGTCAAAGATGTCAAATGACAAATGTCACAATGCTAAATGTCAAAAATGACAAATTTCAAGATGGCAAATGTCTAAAATGTCAAATGACAAATGTCACAATGCTAAATGTCAAAAATGAAAAGTCTCACCATAAAAAATGTCAAAAATGACAAATTTCAAGATGGCAAATGTCAAAACTGACAAATGTCACAATGCTAAATGTCAAAAATGAAAAGTGTCACCATGAAAAATGTCAAAAATGACAAATTTCAAGATGGCAAATGTCAAAGATGTCAAATGACAAATATCACAATGCTAAATGTCAAAAATGACAAATTTCAAGATGGCAAATGTCAAAGATGTCAAATGACAAATGTCACAATGCTAAATGTCAAAAATGAAAAGTGTCACTATGAAAAATGTCAAAAATAACAAATTTCAAGATGGCAAATGTCAAAGATGTCAAATGACAAATGTCACAATGCTAAATGTCAAAAATGACAAATTTCAAGATGGCAAATGTCAAAGATGTCAAATGACAAATGTCACAATGCTAAATGTCAAAAATGAAAAGTGTCACCATGAAAAATGTTAAAAATGACAAATTTCAAGATGGCAAATGTCAAAGATGTCAAATGACAAATGTCACAATGCTAAATGTCAAAAATAAAAAGTGTCACCATGAAAAATGTCAAAAATGACAAATTTCAAGATGGCAAATATCAAAGATGTCAAATGACAAATGTCACAATGCTAAATGTCAAAAATGAAAAGTGTCACCATGAAAAATGTCAAAAATAACAAATTTCAAGATGGCAAATGTCAAAGATGTCAAATGACAAATGTCACAATGCTAAATGTCAAAAATGAAAAATGTCAAAAATGACAAATTTCAAGATGGCAAATGTCTAAGATCTCAAATGACAAATGTCACAATGCTAAATGTCAAAAATGAAAAGTGTCACAATGCTAAATGTCAAAAATGACAAACTTTAAGATGGCAAATGTCAAAACTAACAAATGTCACAATGCTAAATGTCAAAAATGAAAAGTGTCACCATGAAAAATGTCAAAAAAAACAAATTTCAAGATGGCAAATATCAAAGATGTCAAATGTCACAATGCTAAATGTCAAAAATGACAAATTTCAAGATGGCAAATGTCAAAGATGTCAAATGACAAATGTCACAATGCTAAATGTCAAAAATGAAAAGTGTCACCATGAAAAATGTCAAAAATGACAAATTTCAAAATGGCAAATGTCAAAACTGACAAATGTCACAATGCTAAATGTCAAAAATGAAAAGTGTCACCATGAAAAATGTCAAAAATGACAAATTTCAAGATGGCAATTGTCAAAGATGTCAAATGACAAATGTCACAATGCTAAATGTCAAAAATGACAAATTTCAAGATGGCAAATGTCTAAAATGTCAAATGACAAATGTCACACTGCTAAATGTCAAAAATGAAAAGTCTCACCATAAAAAATGTCAAAAATGACAAATTTTAAGATGGCAAATGTCAAAACTGACAAATGTCACAATGCTAAATGTCAAAAATGAAAAGTGTCACCATGAAAAATGTCAAAAATGACAAATTTCAAGATGGCAAATGTCAAAGATGTCAAATGACAAATATCACAATGCTAAATGTCAAAAATGACAAATTTCAAGATGGCAAATGTCAAAGATGTCAAATGACAAATGTCACAATGCTAAATGTCAAAAATGACAAATTTCAAGATGGCAAATGTCAAAACTGACAAATGTCACAATGCTAAATGTCAAAAATGAAAAGTGTCACTATGAAAAATGTCAAAAATAACAAATTTCAAGATGGCAAATGTCAAAGATGTCAAATGACAAATGTCACAATGCTAAATGTCAAAAATGACAAATTTCAAGATGGCAAATGTCAAAGATGTCAAATGACAAATGTCACAATGCTAAATGTCAAAAATGAAAAGTGTCACCATGAAAAATGTTAAAAATGACAAATTTCAAGATGGCAAATGTCAAAGATGTCAAATGACAAATGTCACAATGCTAAATGTCAAAAATAAAAAGTGTCACCATGAAAAATGTCAAAAATGACAAATTTCAAGATGGCAAATATCAAAGATGTCAAATGACAAATGTCACAATGCTAAATGTCAAAAATGAAAAGTGTCACCATGAAAAATGTCAAAAATAACAAATTTCAAGATGGCAAATGTCAAAGATGTCAAATGACAAATGTCACAATGCTAAATGTCAAAAATGAAAAATGTCAAAAATGACAAATTTCAAGAAGGCAAATGTCAAAGATGTCAAATGACAAATGTCACAATGCTAAATGTCAAAAATGAAAAGTGTCACAATGCTAAATGTCAAAAATGACAAACTTTAAGATGGCAAATGTCAAAACTAACAAATGTCACAATGCTAAATGTCAAAAATGAAAAGTGTCACCATGAAAAATGTCAAAAAAAACAAATTTCAAGATGGCAAATATCAAAGATGTCAAATGACAAATGTCACAATGCTAAATGTCAAAAATGACAAATTTCAAGATGGCAAATGTCAAAGATGTCAAATGACAAATGTCACAATGCTAAATGTCAAAAATGAAAAGTGTCACCATGAAAAATGTCAAAAATGACAAATTTCAAAATGGCAAATGTCAAAACTGACAAATGTCACAATGCTAAATGTCAAAAATGAAAAGTGTCACCATGAAAAATGTCAAAAATGACAAATTTCAAGATGGCAATTGTCAAAGATGTCAAATGACAAATGTCACAATGCTAAATGTCAAAAATGACAAATTTCAAGATGGCAAATGTCTAAAATGTCAAATGACAAATGTCACAATGCTAAATGTCAAAAATGAAAGTCTCACCATAAAAAATGTCAAAAATGACAAATTTTAAGATGGCAAATGTCAAAACTGACAAATGTCACAATGCTAAATGTCAAAAATGAAAAGTGTCACCATGAAAAATGTCAAAAATGACAAATTTCAAGATGGCACATGTCAAAGATGTCAAATGACAAATGTTACAATGCTAAATGTCAAAAATGAAAAGTGTCAAAAATGACAAATTTCAAGATGGCAAATGTCAAAACTGACAAATGTCACAATGCTAAATGTCAAAAATGAAAAGTGTCACCATGAAAAATGTCAAAAATGACAAATTTCAAGATGGCAAATGTCAAAGATGTCAAATGACAAATGTCACAATGCTAAATGTCAAAAATGACAAATTTCAAGATGGCAAATGTCTAAAATGTCAAATGACAAATGTCACAATGCTAAATGTCAAAAATGAAAAGTCTCACCATAAAAAATGTCAAAAATGACAAATTTCAAGATGGCAAATGTCAAAACTGACAAATGTCACAATGCTAAATGTCAAAAATGAAAAGTGTCACCATGAAAAATGTCAAAAATGACAAATTTCAAGATGGCAAATGTCAAAGATGTCAAATGACAAATATCACAATGCTAAATGTCAAAAATGACAAATTTCAAGATGGCAAATGTCAAAGATGTCAAATGACAAATGTCACAATGCTAAATGTCAAAAATGAAAAGTGTCACCATGAAAAATGTCAAAAATGACAAATTTCAAGATGGCAAATGTCAAAGATGTCGAATATGACAAATGTCACAATGCTAAATGTCAAAAATGAAAAGTGTCACCATGAAAAATGTCAAAAATGACAAATTTCAAGATGGCAAATGTCAAAGATGTCAAATGACAAATGTCACAATGCTAAATGTTAAAAATGAAAAGTGTCACCATGAAAAATGTCAAAAATGACAAATTTCAAGATGGCAAATATCAAAGATGTCAAATGACAAATGTCACAATGCTAAATGTCAAAAATGACAAATTTCAAGATGGCAAATGTCAAAGATGTCAAATAACGAATGTCACAATGCTAAATGTCAAAAATGAAAAGTGTCACCATGAAAAATGTCAAAAATGACAAACTTCAAGATGGCAAATGTCAAAGATGTCAAATGACAAATGTCACAATGCTAAATGTCAAAAATGAAAAGTGTCACCATGAAAAATGTCAAAAATAACAAATTTCAAGATGGCAAATGTCAAAAATGTCAAATGACAAATGTCACAATGCTAAATGTCAAAAATGAAAAGTGTCACCATGAAAAATGTCAAAAATGACAAATTTCAAGATGGCAAATGTCAAAGATGTCAAATGACAAATGTCACAATGCTAAATGTCAAAAATAAAAAGTGTCACCATGAAAAATGTCAAAAATGACAAATTTCAAGATGGCAAATGTCAAAGATGTCAAATGACAAATGTCACAATGCTAAATGTCAAAAATGAAAAGTGTCACCATGAAAAATGTCAAAAATAACAAATTTCAAGATAGCAAATGTCAAAGATGTCAAATGACAAATGTCACAATGCTAAATGTCAAAAATGAAAAGTGTCACCATGAAAAATGTCAAAAATGACAAATTTCAAGATGGCAAATGTCAAAGATGTCAAATGACAAATGTCACAATGCTAAATGTCAAAAATGAAAAGTGTCACCATGAAAAATGTCAAAAATGACAAATTTCAAGAAGGCAAATGTCAAAGATGTCAAATGACAAATGTCACAATGCTAAATGTCAAAAATAAAAAGTGTCACCATGAAAAATGTCAAAAATGACAAATTTCAAGATGGCAAATATCAAAGATGTCAAATGACAAATGTCACAATGCTAAATGTCAAAAATGAAAAGTGTCACCATGAAAAATGTCAAAAATGACAAATTTCAAGATGGCAAATGTCAAAGATGTCGAATATGACAAATGTTACAATGCTAAATGTCAAAAATGAAAAGTGTCACCATGAAAAATGTCAAAAATGACAAATTTCAAGATGGCAAATGTCAAAGATGTCAAATGACAAATGTCACAATGCTAAATGTCAAAAATGAAAAGTGTCACCATGAAAAATGTCAAAAATGACAAATTTCAAGATGGCAAATATCAAAGATGTCAAATGACAAATGTCACAATGCTAAATGTCAAAAATGACAAATTTCAAGATGGCAAATGTCAAAGATGTCAAATAACAAATGTCACAATGCTAAATGTCAAAAATGAAAAGTGTCACCATGAAAAATGTCAAAAATGACAAACTTCAAGATGGCAAATGTCAAAGATGTCAAATGACAAATGTCACAATGCTAAATGTCAAAAATGAAAAGTGTCACCATGAAAAATGTCAAAAATAACAAATTTCAAGATGGCAAATGTCAAAGATGTCAAATGACAAATGTCACAATGCTAAATGTCAAAAATGAAAAGTGTCACCATGAAAAATGTCAAAAATGACAAATTTCAAGATGGCAAATGTCAAAGATGTCAAATGACAAATGTCACAATGCTAAATGTCAAAAATGAAACGTGTCACCATGAAAAATGTCAAAAATGACAAATTTCAAGATGCCAAATGTCAAAGATGTCAAATGATAAATGTCACAATGCTAAATGTCAAAAATGAAGTGTCCCCATGAAAAATGTCAAAAATAACAAATTTCAAGATGGCAAATGTCAAAGATGTCAAATGACAAATGTCACAATGCTAAATGTCAAAAATGAAAAGGGTCAAAAATGACAAATTTCAAGATGGCAAATGTCAAAGATGTCAAATGACAAATGTCACAATGCTAAATGTCAAAAATGAAAAGTGTCACCATGAAAAATGTCAAAAATGACAAATTTCAAGATGGCAAATATCAAAGATGTCAAATGACAAATGTCACAATGCTAAATGTCAAAAATGACAAATTTCAAGATGGCAAATGTCAAAGATGTCAAATAACAAATGTCACAATGCTAAATGTCAAAAATGAAAAGTGTCACCATGAAAAATGTCAAAAATGACAAACTTCAAGATGGCAAATGTCAAAGATGTCAAATGACAAATGTCACAATGCTAAATGTCAAAAATGAAAAGTGTCACCATGAAAAATGTCAAAAATAACAAATTTCAAGATGGCAAATGTCAAAGATGTCAAATGACAAATGTCACAATGCTAAATGTCAAAAATGAAAAGTGTCACCATGAAAAATGTCAAAAATGACAAATTTCAAGATGGCAAATGTCAAAGATGTCAAATGACAAATGTCACAATGCTAAATGTCAAAAATGAAAAGTGTCACCATGAAAAATGTCAAAAATGACAAATTTCAAGATGCCAAATGTCAAAGATGTCAAATGATAAATGTCACAATGCTAAATGTCAAAAATGAAGTGTCCCCATGAAAAATGTCAAAAATAACAAATTTCAAGATGGCAAATGTCAAAGATGTCAAATGACAAATGTCACAATGCTAAATGTCAAAAATGAAAAGGGTCAAAAATGACAAATTTCAAGATGGAAAATGTCAAAGATGTCAAATGACAAATGTCACAATGCTAAATGTCAAAAATGAAAAGTGTCACCATGAAAAATGTCAAAAATAACAAATTTCAAGATAGCAAATGTCAAAGATGTCAAATGACAAATGTCACAATGCTAAATGTCAAAATGAAAAGTGTCACCATGAAAAATGTCAAAAATGACAAATTTCAAGATGGCAAATGTCAAAGATGTCAAATGACAAATGTCACAATGCTAAATGTCAAAAATGAAAAGTGTCACCATGAAAAATGTCAAAAATGACAAATTTCAAGAAGGCAAATGTCAAAGATGTCAAATGACAAATGTCACAATGCTAAATGTCAAAAATAAAAGTGTCACCATGAAAAATGTCAAAAATGACAAATTTCAAGATGGCAAATATCAAAGATGTCAAATGACAAATGTCACAATGCTAAATGTCAAAAATGAAAAGTGTCACCATGAAAAATGTCAAAAATGACAAATTTCAAGATGGCAAATGTCAAAGATGTCAAATGACAAATGTCACAATGCTAAATGTCAAAAATGAAAAGTGTCACCATGAAAAATGTCAAAAATAACAAATTTCAAGATGGCAAATGTCAAAGATGTCAAATGACAAATGTCACAATGCTAAATGTCACAAATGAGAAGTGTCACCATGAAAAATGTCAAAAATGACAAATTTCAAGATGGCAAATGTCAAAATGACAAATGTCACAATGCTAAATGTCAAAAATGATAAGTGTCACCATGAAAAATGTCAAAAAAAATGACAAATTTCAAGATGGCAAATGTCAAAGATGTCAAATGACAAATGTCAAAAATGAAAAGTGTCACCATGAAAAATGACAAATTTCAAGATGGCAAATGTCAAAGATGCCAAATGACAAATGTCACAATGCTAAATGTCAAAAATGAAAAGTGTCACCATGAAAAATGTCAAAAATGACAAATTTCAAGATGGCAAATGTCAAAGATGTCAAATGACAAATATCACAATGCTAAATGTCAAAAATGAAAAGTGTCACCATGAAAAATGTCAAAAATGACAAATTTCAAGATGGCAAATGTAAAAACTGACAAATGTCACAATGCTAAATGTCAAAAATGAAAAGTGTCTGCATGAAAAATGTCAATAATGACAAATTTCAAGATGGCAAATGTCAAAGATGTCAAATGACAAATGTCACAATGCTAAATGTCAAAAATGAAAAGTGTCACCATGAAAAATGTCAAAAATGACAAATTTCAAGATGGCAAATGTCAAAACTGACAAATGTCACAATGCTAAATGTCAAAAATGAAAAGTGTCATCATGAAAAATGTCAAAAAAGACAAATTTCAAGATGGCAAATGTCAAAGATGTCAAATGACAAATATCACAATGCTAAATGTCAAAAATGACAAATTTCAAGATGGCAAATGTCAAAGATGTCAAATGACAAATGTCACAATGCTAAATGTCAAAAATGAAAAGTGTCACCATGAAAAATGTCAAAAATGACAAATTTCAAGATGGCAAATGTCAAAAGTGACAAATGTCACAATGCTAAATGTCAAAAATGAAAAGTGTCACCATGAAAAATGTCAAAAATGACAAATTTCAAGATGGCAAATGTCAAAGATGTCAAATGACAAATGTCACAATGCTAAATGTCAAAAATGACAAATTTCAAGATGGCAAATGTCTACAATGTCAAATGACAAATGTCACAATGCTAAATGTCAAAAATGAAAAGTGTCACCATGAAAAATGTCAAAAATGACAAAATTCAAGATGGCAAATGTCAAATTTGTCAAATGACAAATGTCACAATGCTAAATGTCAAAAATGAAAAGTGTCACCATGAAAAATGTCAAAAATAACAAATTTCAAGATGGAAAATGTCAAAGATGTCAAATGACAAATGTCACAATGCTAAATGTCAAAAATGAAAAGTGTCAAAAATGACAAATTTCAAGATGGCAAATGTCTAAGATCTCAAATGACAAATGTCACAATGCTAAATGTCAAAAATGAAAAGTGTCACAATGCTAAATGTCAAAAATGACAAACTTTAAGATGGCAAATGTCAAAACTAACAAATGTCACAATGCTAAATGTCAAAAATGAAAAGTGTCACCATGAAAAATGTCAAAAAAAACAAATTTCAAGATGGCAAATATCAAAGATGTCAAATGACAAATGTCACAATGCTAAATGTCAAAAATGACAAATTTCAAGATGGCAAATGTCAAAGATGTCAAATGACAAATGTCAAAAATGAAAAGTGTCACCATGAAAAATGTCAAAAATGACAAATTTCAAAATGGCAAATGTCAAAACTGACAAATGTCACAATGCTAAATGTCAAAAATGAAAAGTGTCACCATGAAAAATGTCAAAAATGACAAATTTCAAGATGGCAATTGTCAAAGATGTCAAATGACAAATGTCACAATGCTAAATGTCAAAAATGACAAATTTCAAGATGGCAAATGTCTAAAATGTCAAATGACAAATGTCACAATGCTAAATGTCAAAAATGAAAAGTCTCACCATAAAAAATGTCAAAAATGACAAATTTTAAGATGGCAAATGTCAAAACTGACAAATGTCACAATGCTAAATGTCAAAAATGAAAAGTGTCACCATGAAAAATGTCAAAAATGACAAATTTCAAGATGGCAAATGTCAAAGATGTCAAATGACAAATGTTACAATGCTAAATGTCAAAAATGAAAAGTGTCAAAAATTACAAATTTCAAGATGGCAAATGTCAAAACTGACAAATGTCACAATGCTAAATGTCAAAAATGAAAAGTGTCACCATGAAAAATGTCAAAAATGACAAATTTCAAGATGGCAAATGTCAAAGATGTCAAATGACAAATGTCACAATGCTAAATGTCAAAAATGAAAAGTGTCAAAAATGACAAATTTCAAGATGGCAAATGTCAAAACTGACAAATGTCACAATGCTAAATGTCAAAAATGAAAAGTGTCACCATGAAAAATGTCAAAAATGACAAATTTCAAGATGGCAAATGTCAAAGATGTCAAATGACAAATGTCACAATGCTAAATGTCAAAAATGACAAATTTCAAGATGGCAGATGTCTAAAATGTCAAATGACAAATGTCACAATGCTAAATGTCAAAAATGACAAATTTCAAGATGGCAAATGTCAAAGATGTCAAATGACAAATGTCACAATGCTAAATGTCAAAAATGAAAAGTGTCACCATGAAAAATGTCAAAAATGACAAATTTCAAGATGGCAAATGTCAAAACTGACAAATGTCACAATGCTAAATGTCAAAAATGAAAAGTGTCACCATGAAAAATGTCAAAAATGACAAATTTCAAGATGGCAAATGTCAAAGATGTCAAATGACAAATGTCACAATGCTAAATGTCAAAAATGAAAAGTGTCACCATGAAAAATGTCAAAAATAACAAATTTCAAGATGGCAAATGTCAAAGATGTCAAATGACAAATGTCACAATGCTAAATGTCAAAAATGACAAATTTCAAGATGGCAAATGTCAAAGATGTCAAATGACAAATGTCACAATGCTAAATGTCAAAAATGAAAAGTGTCACTATGAAAAATGTCAAAAATGACAAATTTCAAGATGGCAAATGTCAAAACTGACAAATATCACAATGCTAAATGTCAAAAATAAAAAGTGTCACCATGAAAAATGTCAAAAATAACAAATTTCAAGATGGCAAATGTCAAAGATGTCAAATGACAAATGTCACAATGCTAAATGTCAAAAATGAAAAGTGTCACCATGAAAAATGTCAAAAAAAAGAAATTTCAAGATGGCAAATGTCAAAGATGTCAAATGTTACAATGCTAGATGTTAAAACTGAAAAGTGTCACCATGAAAAATGTCAAAAATGACAAATTTCAAGATGGCAAATGTCAAAGATGTCAAATGACAAATGTCACAATGCTAAATGTCAAAAATGAAAAGTGTCACCATGAAAAATGTCAAAAATGACAAATCTCAAGATGGCAAATGTCAAAGATGTCAAATGACAAATGTCACAATGCTAAATGTCAAAAATGAGAAGTGTCACCATGAAAAATGTCAAAAATTAAAAATTTCAAGATGGCAAATGTCAAAGATGACAAATGTCACAATGCTTAATGTCAAAAATGAAAAGTGTCACCATGAAAAATGTCAAAAATAACAAATTTCAAGATGGCAAATGTCAAAGATGTCAAATGACAAATGTCACAATGCTAAATGTCAAAAATGAAAAGTGTCACCATGAAAAATGTCAAAAATAACAAATTTCAAGATGGCAAATGTCAAAGATGTCAAATGACAAATGTCACAATGCTAAATGTCAAAAATGAAAAGTGTCACCATGAAAAATGACAAATTTCAAGATGGCAAATGTCAAAGATGTCAAATGACAAATGTCACAATGCTAAATGTCAAAAATGACAAATTTCAAGATGGCAAATGTCTAAAATGTCAAATGACAAATGTCATAATGCTAAATGTCAAAAATGAAAAGTCTCACCATAAAAAATGTCAAAAATGACAAATTTCAAGATGGCAAATGTCAAAATTGACAAATGTCACAATGCTAAATGTCAAAAATGAAAAGTGTCACCATGAAAAATGTCAAAAATGACAAATTTCAAGATGGCAAATGTCAAAGATGTCAAATGACAAATATCACAATGCTAAATGTCAAAAATGACAAATTTGAAGATGGCAAATGTCAAAGATGTCAAATGACAAATGTCACAATGCTAAATGTCAAAAATGACAAATTTCAAGATGGCAAATGTCAAAACTGACAAATGTCACAATGCTAAATGTCAAAAATGAAAAGTGTCACCATGAAAAATGTCAAAAATAACAAATTTCAAGATGGCAAATGTCAAAGATGTCAAATGACAAATGTCACAATGCTAAATGTCAAAAATGACAAATTTCAAGATGGCAAATGTCAAAGATGTCAAATGACAAATGTCACAATGCTAAATGTCAAAAATGAAAAGTGTCACCATGAAAAATGTTAAAAATGACAAATTTCAAGATGGCAAATGTCAAAGATGTCAAATGACAAATGTCACAATGCTAAATGTCAAAAATGAAAAGTGTCACCATGAAAACTGTCAAAAATGACAAATTTCAAGATGGCAAATGTCAAAGATGTCAAATGACAAATGTCACAATGCTAAATGTCAAAAATGAAAAGTGTCACCATGAAAAATGTCAAAAATAACAAATTTCAAGATGGCAAATGTCAAAGATGTCAAATGACAAATGTCACATTGCTAAATGTCAAAAATAAAAAGTGTCAAAAATGACAAATTTCAAGATGGCAAATGTCTAAGATCTCAAATGACAAATGTCACAATGCTAAATGTCAAAAATGAAAAGTGTCACAATGCTAAATGTCAAAAATGACAAACTTTAAGATGGCAAATGTCAAAACTAACAAATGTCACAATGCTAAATGTCAAAAATGAAAAGTGTCACCATGAAAAATGTCAAAAATAACAAATTTCAAGATGGCAAATATCAAAGATGTCAAATGACAAATGTCAAAATGCAAAATGTCAAAAATGACAAATTTCAAGATGGCAAATGTCAAAGATGTCAAATGACAAATGTCACAATGCTAAATGTCAAAAATGAAAAGTGTCACCATGAAAAATGTCAAAAATGACAAATTTCAAGATGGCAAATATCAAAGATGTCAAATGACAAATGTCACAATGCTAAATGTCAAAAATGAAAAGTATCACCATGAAAAATGTTAAAAATGACAAATTTCAAGATGGCAAATGTCAAAACTGACAAATGTCACAATGCTAAATGTCAAAAATGAAAAGTGTCAAAAAATGACAAATTGCAAGATGGCAAATGTCTAAGATGTCAAACGACAAATGTCGCAATGCTAAATGTCAAAAATGAAAAGTGTCACCATGAAAAATGTCAAAAATGACAAATTTCAAGATGGCAAATGTCAAAGATGTCAAATGACAAATGTCACAATGCTAAATGTCAAAAATGAAAAGTGTCACCATGAAAAATGTCAAAAATGACAAATTTCAAGATGGCAAATGTCAAAGATGTCAAATGACAAATGTCACAATGCTAAATGTCAAAAATGAAAAGTGTCACCATGAAAAATGTCAAAAATAACAAATTTCAAGATGGCAAATGTCAAAGATGTCTAATGACAAATGTCACAATGCTAAATGTCAAAAATGAAAAGTGTCACCATGAAAAATGTCAAAAATGACAAATTTCAAGATGGCAAATGTCAAAGATGTCAAATGACAAATGTCACAATGCTAAATGTCAAAAATGAAAAGTGTCTGCATGAAAAATGTCAATAATGACAAATTTCAAGATGGCAAATGTCAAAGATGTCAAATGACAAATGTCACAATGCTAAATGTCAAAAATGAAAAGTGTCACCATGAAAAATGTCAAAAATGACAAATTTCAAGATGGCAAATGTCAAAGATGTCGAATATGACAAATGTCACAATGCTAAATGTCAAAAATGAAAAGTGTCACCATGAAAAATGTCAAAAATGACAAATTTCAAGATGGCAAATGTCAAAGATGTCAAATGACAAATGTCACAATTCTAAATGTCAAAAATGAAAAGTGTCACCATGAAAAATGTCAAAAATGACAAATTTCAAGATGGCAAATATCAAAGATACCAAATGACAAATGTCACAATGCTAAATGTCAAAAATGACAAATTTCAAGATGGCAAATGTCAAAGATGTCAAATGACAAATGTCACAATGCTAAATATCAAAAATGAAAAGTGTCACCATTAAAAATGTCAAAAATGACAAACTTCAAGATGGCAAATGTCAAAGATGTCAAATGACAAATGTCACAATGCTAAATGTCAAAAATGAAAAGTGTCACCATGAAAAATGTCAAAAATAACAAATTTCAAGATGGCAAATGTCAAAGATGGCAAATGTCAAAGATGTCAAATGACAAATGTCACAATGCTAAATGTCAAAAATAAAAAGTGTCACCATAAAAAATGTCAAAAATGACAAATTTCAAGATGGCAAATGTCAAATGACAAACGTCACAATGCTAAATGTCAAAAATAAAAAATGTCACCATGAAAAATGTTAAAAATGACAAATTTCAAGATGGCAAATGTCAAAGATGTCAAATGACAAATGTCACAATGCTAAATGTCAAAAATGAAAAGTGTCCCCATGAAAAATGTCAAAAATAACAAATTTCAAGATGGCAAATGTCAAAGATGTCAAATGACAAATGTCACAATGCTAAATGTCAAAAATGAAAAGTGTCAAAAATAACAAATTTCAAGATGGCAAATGTCAAAGATGTCAAATGACAAATGTCACAATGCTAAATGTAAAAAATCAAAAGTGTCACCATGAAAAATGTCAAAAATAACAAATTTCAAGATGGAAAATGTCAAAGATGTCAAATGACAAATGTCACAATGCTAAATGTCAAAAATGAAAAGTGTCACCATAAAAAATGTCAAAAATGACAAATTTCAAGATGGCAAATGTCAAAGATGTCAAATGACAAATGTCACAATGCTAAATGTCAAAAATGAAAAGTGTCACCATGAAAAATGTCAAAAATGACAAATTTCAAGATGGCAAATGTCAAAGATGTCAAATGACAAATGTCACAATGCTAAATGTCAAAAATAAAAAGTGTCACCATAAAAACTGTCAAAAATGACAAATTTCAAGATGGGAAATTTCAAAGATGTCAAATGACAAATGTCACAATGCTAAATGTCAAAAATCGAAAGTGTCACCATGAAAAATGTCAAAAATGACAAATTTCAAGATGGCAAATGTCAAAACTGACAAATGTCACAATGCTAAATGTCAAAAATGAAAGTGTCACCATGATAAATGTCAAAAATGACAAACTTCAAGATGGCAAATGTCAAAGATGTAAAATGACAAATGTCACAATGCTGAATGTCAAAAATGACAAATTTCAAGATGGCAAATGTCTAAAATGTCAAATGACAAATGTCACAATGCTAAATGTCAAAAATGAAAAGTCTCACCATGAAAAATGTCAAAAATGACAAATTTCAAGATGGCAAATGTCAAAACTGACAAATGTCACAATGCTAAATGTCAAAAATGAAAAGTGTCACCATGAAAAATGTCAAAAATGACAAATTTTAAGATGGCAAATGTCAAAGATGTCAAATGACAAATGTCACAATGCTAAATGTCAAAAATGAAAAGTGTCAAAAATGACAAATTTCAAGATGGCAAATGTCAAAACTGACAAATGTCACAATGCTAAATGTCAAAAATGAAAAGTGTCACCATGAAAAATGTCAAAAATAACAAATTTCAAGATGGCAAATGTCAAAGATGTCAAATGACAAATGTCACAATGCTAAATGTCAAAAATGACAAATTTCAAGATGGCAAATGTCAAAGATGTCAAATGACAAATGTCACAATGCTAAATGTCAAAAATGAAAAGTGTCACCATGAAAAATGTCAAAAATAACAAATTTCAAGATGGCAAATGTTAAAGATGTCAAATGACAAATGTCACAATTCTAAATGTCAAAAATGAAAAGTGTCACCATGAAAAATGTCAAAAATGACAAATTTCAAGATGGCAAATGTCAAAGATGTCAAATGACAAATGTCACAATGCTAAATGTCAAAAATGAAAAGTGTCACCATGAAAAATGTCAAAAATGACAAATTTCAAGATGCCAAATGTCAAAGATGTCAAATGACAAATGTCACAATGCTAAATGTCAAAAATGAAGTGTCCCCATGAAAAATGTCAAAAATAACAAATTTCCAGATGGCAAATGTCAAAGATGTCAAATGACAAATGTCACAATGCTAAATGTCAAAAATGAAAAGGGTCAAAAATGACAAATTTCAAGATGGCAAATGTCAAAGATGTCAAATGACAAATGTCACAATGCTAAATGTCAAAAATGAAAAGTGTCACCATGAAAAATGTCAAAAATAACAAATTTCAAGATAGCAAATGTCAAAGATGTCAAATGACAAATGTCACAATGCTAAATGTCAAAAATGAAAAGTGTCAACATGAAAAATGTCAAAAATGACAAATTTCAAGATGGCAAATGTCAAAGATGCCAAATGACAAATGTCACAATGCTAAATGTCAAAAATGAAAAGTGTCACTATGAAAAATGTCAAAAATGACAAATTTCAAGATGGCAAATGTCAAAGATGTCAAATGACAAATATCACAATGCTAAATGTCAAAAATGAAAAGTGTCTGCATGAAAAATGTCAATAATGACAAATTTCAAGATGGCAAATGTCAAAGATGTCAAATGACAAATGTCACAATGCTAAATGTCAAAAATGAAAAGTGTCACCATGAAAAATGTCAAAAATGACAAATTTCAAGATGACAAATGTCAAAGATGTCGAATATGACAAATGTCACAATGCTAAATGTCAAAAATGAAAAGTGTCACCATGAAAAATGTCAAAAATGACAAATTTCAAGATGGCAAATGTCAAAGATGTCAAATGACAAATGTCACAATTCTAAATGTCAAAAATGAAAAGTGTCACCATGAAAAATGTCAAAAATGACAAATTTCAAGATGGCAAATATCAAAGATATCAAATGACAAATGTCACAATGCTAAATGTCAAAAATGACAAATTTCAAGATGGCAAATGTCAAAGATGTCAAATGACAAATGTCACAATGCTAAATGTCGAAAATGAAAAGTGTCACCATGAAAAATGTCAAAAATGACAAACTTTAAGATGGCAAATGTCAAAGATGTCAAATGACAAATGTCACAATGCTAAATGTCAAAAATGAAAAGTGTCACCATGAAAAATGTCAAAAATAACAAATTTCAAGATGGCAAATGTCAAAGATGTCAAATGACAAATGTCACAATGCTAAATGTCAAAAATGAAAAGTGTCACCATGAAAAATGTCAAAAATGACAAATTTCAAGATGGCAAATGTCAAATGACAAATGTCACAATGCTAAATGTCAAAAATAAAAAATGTCACCATGAAAAATGTTAAAAATGACAAATTTCAAGATGGCAAATGTCAAAGATGTCAAATGACAAATGTCACAATGCTAAATGTCAAAAATGAAAAGTGTCAAAAATAACAAATTTCAAGATGGCAAATGTCAAAGATGTCAAATGACAAATTTCACAATGCTAAATGTCAAAAATAAAAATTGTCACCATAAAAACTGTCAAAAATGACAAATTTCAAGATGGCAAATATCAAAGATGTCAAATGACAAATGTCACAATGCTAAATGTCAAAAATGGAAAGTGTCACCATGAAAAATGTCAAAAATGACAAATTTCAAGATGGCAAATGTCAAAACTGACAAATGTCACAATGCTAAATGTCAAAAATGAAAGTGTCACCATGATAAATGTCAAAATTGACAAATTTCAAGATGGCAAATGTCAAAGATGTAAAATGACAAATGTCACAATGCTAAATGTCAAAAATGACAAATTTCAAGATGGCAAATGTCTAAAATGTCAAATGTCACAATGCTAAATGTCAAAAATGAAAAGTCTCACCATGAAAAATGTCAAAAATGACAAATTTCAAGATGGCAAATGTCAAAACTGACAAATGTCACAATGCTAAATGTCAAAAATGAAAAGTGTCACCATGAAAAATGTCAAAAATGACAAATTTTAAGATGGCAAATGTCAAAGATGTCAAATGACAAATGTCACAATGCTAAATGTCAAAAATGAAAAGTGTCAAAAATGACAAATTTCAAGATGGCAAATGTCAAAACTGACAAATGTCACAATGCTAAATGTCAAAAATGAAAAGTGTCACCATGAAAAATGTCAAAAATAACAAATTTCAAGATGGCAAATGTCAAAGATGTCAAATGACAAATGTCACAATGCTAAATGTCAAAAATGACAAATTTCAAGATGGCAAATGTCAAAGATGTCAAATGACAAATGTCACAATGCTAAATGTCAAAAATGAAAAGTGTCACCATGAAAAATGTTAAAAATGACAAATTTCAAGAAGGCAAATGCCAAAGATGTCAAATGACAAATGTCACAATGCTAAATGTCAAAAATAAAAAGTGTCACCATGAAAAATGTCAAAAATGACAAATTTCAAGAAGGCAAATGTCAAAGGTGTCAAATGACAAATGTCACAATGCTAAATGTCAAAAATAAAAAGTGTCACAATGCTAAATGTCAAAAATGAAAAGTGTCAAAAATGACAAATTTCAAGATGGCAAATGTCAAAACTGACAAATGTCACAATGCTAAATGTCAAAAATGAAAAGTGTCACCATGAAAAATTTAAAAAATAACAAATTTCAAGATGGCAAATGTCAAAGATGTCAAATGACAAATGTCACAATGCTAATTGTCAAAAATGAAAAGTGTCACCATAAAAAATGTCAAAAATGACAAATTTCAAGATGGCAAATGTCAAAACTGACAAATGTCACAATGCTAAATGTCAAAAATGATAAGTGTCACCATGAAAAATGTCAAAAATGACAAATTTCAAGATGGCAAATGTCCAAGATGTCAAATGACAAATGTCACAATGCTAAATGTCAAAAATGACAAATTTCAAGATGGCAAATGTCAAAGATGTCAAATGACAAATGTCACAATGCTAAATGTCAAAAATAAAAAGTGTCACCATGAAAAATGTCAAAAATGACAAATTTCAAGAAGGCAAATGTCAAAGGTGTCAAATGACAAATGTCACAATGCTAAATGTCAAAAATAAAAAGTGTCACAATGCTAAATGTCAAAAATGAAAAGTGTCAAAAATGACAAATTTCAAGATGGCAAATGTCAAAACTGACAAATGTCACAATGCTAAATGTCAAAAATGAAAAGTGTCACCATAAAAAATGTCAAAAATGACAAATTTCAAGATGGCAAATGTCAAAGATGTCAAATGACAAATGTCACAATGCTAAATGTCAAAAATGAAAAGTGCCACCATGAAAAATGTCAAAAATAACAAATTTCAAGATGGCAAATGTCAAAGATGTCAAATGACAAATGTCACAATGCTAAATGTCAAAAATGAAAAGTGTCACCATGAAAAATGTCAAAAATGACAAATTTCAAGATGGCAAATGTCAAAGATGTCAAATGAAAAATGTCACAATGCTAAATGTCAAAAATGAAAAGTGTCACCATGAAAAATGTCAAAAATGACAAATTTCAAGATGGAAAATGTCAAAGATGTCAAATGACAAATGTCACAATGCTAAATGTCAAAAATGAAAAGTGTCTTCATGAAAAATGTCAATAATGACAAATTTCAAGATGGCAAATGTCAAAGATGTCAAATGACAAATGTCACAATGCTAAATGTCAAAAATGAAAAGTGTCACCATGAAAAATGTCAAAAATGACAAATTTCAAGATGGCAAATGTCAAAGATGTCGAATATGACAAATGTCACAATCCTAAATGTCAAAAATGAAAAGTGTCACCGTGAAAAATGTCAAAAATGACAAATTTCAAGATGGCAAATGTCAAAGATGTCAAATGACAAATGTCACAATGCTAAATGTCAAAAATGAAAAGTGTCACCATGAAAAATGTCAAAAATGACAAATTTTAAGATGGCAAATGTCAAAGATGTCAAATGACAAATGTCACAATGCTAAATGTCAAAAATGAAAAGTGTCTTCATGAAAAATGTCAATAATGACAAATTTCAAGATAACAAATATCAAAGATGTCAAATGACAAATGTCACAATGCTAAATGTCAAAAATGAAAAGTGTCACCATGAAAAATATCAAAAATGACAAATTTCAAGATGGCAAATATCAAAGATGTCAAATGACAAATGTCACAATGCTAAATGTCAAAAATGACAAATTTCAAGATGGCAAATGTCAAAGATGTCAAATAACAAATGTCACAATGCTAAATGTCAAAAATGAAAAGTGTCACCATGAAAAATGTTAAAAATAACAAATTTCAAGATGGCAAATGTCAAAGATGTCAAATGACAAATGTCACAATGCTAAATGTCAAAAATGAAAAATGTCAAAAATGACAAATTTCAAGATGACAAATGTCAAAGATGTCGAATATGACAAATGTCACAATGCTAAATGTCAAAAATGAAAAGTGTCACCATGAAAAATGACAAATTTCAAGATGGCAAATGTCAAAGATATCAAATGACAAATGTCACAATGCTAAATGTCAAAAATGAAAAGTGTCACCATGAAAAATGTTAAAAATGACAAATTTCAAGATGGCAAATATCAAAGATGTCAAATGACAAATGTCACAATGCTAAATGTCAAAAATGACAAATTTCAAGATGGCAAATGTCAAAGATGTCAAATAACAAATGTCACAATGCTAAATGTCAAAAATGAAAAGTGTCACCATGAAAAATGTTAAAAATGACAAACTTCAAGATGGCAAATGTCAAAGATGTCAAATGACAAATGTCACAATGCTAAATGTCAAAAATGAAAAGTGTCACCATGAAAAATGTCAAAAATAACAAATTTCAAGATGGCAAATGTCAAAGATGTCAAATGACTAATGTCACAATGCTAAATGTCAAAAATGAAAAGTGTCACCATGAAAAATGTCAAAAATGACAAATTTCAAGATGCCAAATGTCAAAGATGTCAAATGACAAATGTCACAATGCTAAATGTCAAAAATGAAAAGTGTCCCCATGAAAAATGTCAAAAATAACAAATTTCAAGATGGCAAATGTCAAAGATGTCAAATGACAAATGTCACAATGCTAAATGTCAAAAATGAAAAGGGTCAAAAATGACAAATTTCAAGATGGCAAATGTCAAAGATGTCAAATGACAAATGTCACAATGCTAAATGTCAAAAATGAAAAGTGTCACCATGAAAAATGTCAAAAATAACAAATTTCAAGATAGCAAATGTCAAAGATGTCAAATGACAAATGTCACAATGCTAAATGTCAAAAATGAAAAGTGTCACCATGAAAAATGTCAAAAATGACAAATTTCAAGATGGCAAATGTCAAAGATGTCAAATGACAAATGTCACAATGCTAAATGTCAAAAATGAAAAGTGTCACCATGAAAAATGTCAAAAATGACAAATTTCAAGAAGGCAAATGTCAAAGATGTCAAATGACAAATGTCACAATGCTAAATGTCAAAAATAAAAAGTGTCACCATGAAAAATGTCAAAAATGACAAATTTCAAGATGGCAAATATCAAAGATGTCAAATGACAAATGTCACAATGCTAAATGTCAAAAATGAAAAGTGTCACCATAAAAAATGTCAAAAATGACAAATTTCAAGATGGCAAATGTCAAAGATGTCAAATGACAAATGTCACAATGCTAAATGTCAAAAATGAAAAGTGTCACCATGAAAAATGTCAAAAATAACAAATTTCAAGATGGCAAATGTCAAAGATGTCAAATGACAAATGTCACAATGCTAAATGTCAAAAATGAAAAGTGTCACCATGCAAAATGTCAAAAATGACAAATTTTAAGATGGCAAATGTCAAAACTGACAAATGTCACAATGCTAAATGTCAAAAATGATAAGTGTCACCATGAAAAATGTCAAAAATGACAAATTTCAAGATGGCAAATGTCCAAGACGTCAAATGACAAATGTCACAATGCTAAATGTCAAAAATGACAAATTTCAAGATGGCAAATGTAAAAGATGTCAAATGACAAAGGTCACAATGCTAAATGTCAAAAATGAAAAGTGTCACCATGAAAAATGTTAAAAATAACAAATTTCAAGATGGCAAATGTCAAAGATGTCATTTGACAAATGTCACAATGCTAAATGTCAAAAATGAAAAATGTCAAAAATGACAAATTTCAAGATGACAAATGTCAAAGATGTCGAATATGACAAATGTCACAATGCTAAATGTCAAAAATGAAAAGTGTCACCATGAAAAATGTCAAAAATAACAAATTTCAAGATGGCAAATGTCAAAGATGTCAAATGACAAATGTCACAATGCTAAATGTCAAAAATGACAAATTTCAAGATGGCAAATGTCAAAGATGTCAAATGACAAATGTCACAATGCTAAATGTCAAAAATGAAAAGTGTCACCATGAAAAATGTTAAAAATGACAAATTTCAAGAAGGCAAATGCCAAAGATGTCAAATGACAAATGTCACAATGCTAAATGTCAAAAATGACAAATTTCAAGATGGCAAATGTCAAAGATGTCAAATGACAAATGTCACAATGCTAAATGTCAAAAATGAAAAGTGTCACCATGAAAAATGTTAAAAATGACAAATTTCAAGAAGGCAAATGCCAAAGATGTCAAATGACAAATGTCACAATGCTAAATGTCAAAAATAAAAAGTGTCACCATGAAAAATGTCAAAAATGACAAATTTCAAGAAGGCAAATGTCAAAGGTGTCAAATGACAAATGTCACAATGCTAAATGTCAAAAATAAAAAGTGTCACAATGCTAAATGTCAAAAATGAAAAGTGTCAAAAATGACAAATTTCAAGATGGCAAATGTCAAAACTAACAAATGTCACAATGCTAAATGTCAAAAATGAAAAGTGTCACCATGAAAAATTTAAAAAATAACAAATTTCAAGATGGCAAATGTCAAAGATGTCAAATGACAAATGTCACAATGCTAAATGTCAAAAATGAAAAGTGTCACCATAAAAAATGTCAAAAATGACAAATTTCAAGATGGCAAATGTCAAAACTGACAAATGTCACAATGCTAAATGTCAAAAATGATAAGTGTCACCATGAAAAATGTCAAAAATGACAAATTTCAAGATGGCAAATGTCCAAGATGTCAAATGACAAATGTCACAATGCTAAATGTCAAAAATGACAAATTTCAAGATGGCAAATGTCAAAGATGTCAAATGACAAATGTCACAATGCTAAATGTCAAAAATAAAAAGTGTCACCATGAAAAATGTCAAAAATGACAAATTTCAAGAAGGCAAATGTCAAAGGTGTCAAATGACAAATGTCACAATGCTAAATGTCAAAAATAAAAAGTGTCACAATGCTAAATGTCAAAAATGAAAAGTGTCAAAAATGACAAATTTCAAGATGGCAAATGTCAAAACTGACAAATGTCACAATGCTAAATGTCAAAAATGAAAAGTGTCACCATAAAAAATGTCAAAAATGACAAATTTCAAGATGGCAAATGTCAAAGATGTCAAATGACAAATGTCACAATGCTAAAGTCAAAAATGAAAAGTGCCACCATGAAAAATGTCAAAAATAACAAATTTCAAGATGGCAAATGTCAAAGATGTCAAATGACAAATGTCACAATGCTAAATGTCAAAAATGAAAAGTGTCACCATGAAAAATGTCAAAAATGACAAATTTCAAGATGGCAAATGTCAAAGATGTCAAATGAAAAATGTCACAATGCTAAATGTCAAAAATGAAAAGTGTCACCATGAAAAATGTCAAAAATGACAAATTTCAAGATGGAAAATGTCAAAGATGTCAAATGACAAATGTCACAATGCTAAATGTCAAAAATGAAAAGTGTCTTCATGAAAAATGTCAATAATGACAAATTTCAAGATGGCAAATGTCAAAGATGTCAAATGACAAATGTCACAATGCTAAATGTCAAAAATGAAAAGTGTCACCATGAAAAATGTCAAAAATGACAAATTTCAAGATGGCAAATGTCAAAGATGTCGAATATGACAAATGTCACAATCCTAAATGTCAAAAATGAAAAGTGTCACCGTGAAAAATGTCAAAAATGACAAATTTCAAGATGGCAAATGTCAAAGATGTCAAATGACAAATGTCACAATGCTAAATGTCAAAAATGAAAAGTGTCACCATGAAAAATGTCAAAAATGACAAATTTTAAGATGGCAAATGTCAAAGATGTCAAATGACAAATGTCACAATGCTAAATGTCAAAAATGAAAAGTGTCTTCATGAAAAATGTCAATAGTGACAAATTTCAAGATGGCAAATGTCAAAGATGTCAAATGACAAATGTCACAATGCTAAATGTCAAAAATGAAAAGTGTCACCACGAAAAATGTCAAAAATGACAAATTTCAAGATGGCAAATATCAAAGATGTCAAATGACAAATGTCACAATGCTAAATGTCAAAAATGACAAATTTCAAGATGGCAAATGTCAAAGATGTCAAATAACAAATGTCACAATGCTAAATGTCAAAAATGAAAAGTGTCACCATGAAAAATGTTAAAAATAACAAATTTCAAGATGGCAAATGTCAAAGATGTCAAATGACAAATGTCACAATGCTAAATGTCAAAAATGAAAAATGTCAAAAATGACAAATTTCAAGATGACAAATGTCAAAGATGTCGAATATGACAAATGTCACAATGCTAAATGTCAAAAATGAAAAGTGTCACCATGAAAAATGACAAATTTCAAGATGGCAAATGTCAAAGATGTCAAATGACAAATGTCACAATGCTAAATGTCAAAAATGAAAAGTGTCACCATAAAAATTGTCAAAAATGACAAATTTCAAGATGGCAAATATCAAAGATGTCAAATGACAAATGTCACAATGCTAAATGTCAAAAATGACAAATTTCAAGATGGCAAATGTCAAAGATGTCAAATAACAAATGTCACAATGCTAAATGTCAAAAATGAAAAGTGTCACCATGAAAAATGTTAAAAATGACAAACTTCAAGATGGCAAATGTCAAAGATGTCAAATGACAAATGTCACAATGCTAAATGTCAAAAATGAAAAGTGTCACCATGAAAAATGTCAAAAATAACAAATTTCAAGATGGCAAATGTCAAAGATGTCAAATGACTAATGTCACAATGCTAAATGTCAAAAATGAAAAGTGTCACCATGAAAAATGTCAAAAATGACAAATTTCAAGATGCCAAATGTCAAAGATGTCAAATGACAAATGTCACAATGCTAAATGTCAAAAATGAAAAGTGTCCCCATGAAAAATGTCAAAAATAACAAATTTCAAGATGGCAAATGTCAAAGATGTCAAATGACAAATGTCACAATGCTAAATGTCAAAAATGAAAAGGGTCAAAAATGACAAATTTCAAGATGGCAAATGTCAAAGATGTCAAATGACAAATGTCACAATGCTAAATGTCAAAAATGAAAAGTGTCACCAAGAAAAATGTCAAAAATAACAAATTTCAAGATAGCAAATGTCAAAGATGTCAAATGACAAATGTCACAATGCTAAATGTCAAAAATGAAAAGTGTCACCATGAAAAATGTCAAAAATGACAAATTTCAAGATGGCAAATGTCAAAGATGTCAAATGACAAATGTCACAATGCTAAATGTCAAAAATGAAAAGTGTCACCATGAAAAATGTCAAAAATGACAAATTTCAAGAAGGCAAATGTCAAAGATGTCAAATGACAAATGTCACAATGCTAAATGTCAAAAATAAAAAGTGTCACCATAAAAAATGTCAAAAATGACAAATTTCAAGATGGCAAATATCAAAGATGTCAAATGACAAATGTCACAATGCTAAATGTCAAAAATGAAAAGTGTCACCATAAAAAATGTCAAAAATGACAAATTTCAAGATGGCAAATGTCAAAGATGTCAAATGACAAATGTCACAATGCTAAATGTCAAAAATGAAAAGTGTCACCATGAAAAATGTCAAAAATAACAAATTTCAAGATGGCAAATGTCAAAGATGTCAAATGACAAATGTCACAATGCTAAATGTCAAAAATGAAAAGTGTCACCATGCAAAATGTCAAAAATGACAAATTTCAAGATGGCAAATGTCAAAACTGACAAATGTCACAATGCTAAATGTCAAAAATGATAAGTGTCACCATGAAAAATGTCAAAAATGACAAATTTCAAGATGGCAAATGTCCAAGACGTCAAATGACAAATGTCACAATGCTAAATGTCAAAAATGACAAATTTCAAGATGGCAAATGTAAAAGATGTCAAATGACAAAGGTCACAATGCTAAATGTCAAAAATAAAAAGTGTCACCATGAAAAATGACAAATTTCAAGATGGCAAATGTCAAAGATGCCAAATGACAAATGTCACAATGCTAAATGTCAAAAATGAAAAGTGTCACCATGAAAAATGTCAAAAATGACAAATTTCAAGATGGCAAATGTCAAAGATGTCAAATGACAAATATCACAATGCTAAATGTCAAAAATGAAAAGTGTCACCATGAAAAATGTCAAAAATGACAAATTTCAAGATGGCAAATGTAAAAACTGACAAATGTCACAATGCTAAATGTCAAAAATGAAAAGTGTCACCATGAAAAATGTCAAAAATGACAAATTTCAAGATGGCAAATGTCAAAGATGTCAAATGACAAATATCACAATGCTAAATGTCAAAAATGAAAAGTGTCACCATGAAAAATGTCAAAAATGACAAATTTCAAGATGGCAAATGTAAAAACTGACAAATGTCACAATGCTAAATGTCAAAAATGAAAAGTGTCACCATGAAAAATGTCAAAAATGACAAATTTCAAGATGGCAAATGTCAAAGATATCGAATATGACAAATGTCACAATGCTAAATGTCAAAAATGAAAAGTGTCACCGTGAAAAATGTTAAAAATGACAAATTTCAAGATGGCAAATATCAAAGATGTCAAATGACAAATGTCACAATGCTAAATGTCAAAAATGACAAATTTCAAGATGGCAAATGTCAAAGATGTCAAATGACAAATGTCACAATGCTAAATGTCAAAAATGAAAAGTGTCACCATGAAAAATGTCAAAAATGACAAACTTTAAGATGGCAAATGTCAAAGATGTCAAATGACAAATGTCACAATGCTAAATGTCAGAAATGAAACGTGTCACCATGAAAAATCTCAAAAATAACAAATTTCAAGATGGCAAATGTCAAAGATGTCAAATGACAAATGTCACAATGCTAAATGTCAAAGATGAAAAGTGTCACCATGAAAAATGTCAAAAATGACAAATTTCAAGATGCCAAATGTCAAAGATGTCAAATGACAAATGTCACAATGCTAAATGTCAAAAATGAAAAGTGTCACCATGAAAAATGTCAAAAATGACAAATTTCAAGATGGCAAATGTCAAAGATGTCAAATGACAAATGTCACAATGCTAAATGTCAAAAATGAAAAGTGTCCCCATGAAAAATGTCCAAAATAACAAATTTCAAGATGGCAAATGTCAAAGATGTCAAATGACAAATGTCACAATGCTAAATGTCAAAAATGAAAAGGGTCAAAAATGACAAATTTCAAGATGGCAAATGTCAAAGATGTCAAATGACAAATGTCACAATGCTAAATGTCAAAAATGAAAAGTGTCACCATGAAAAATGTCAAAAATAACAAATTTCAAGATGGCAAATGTCAAAGATGTCAAATGACAAATGTCACAATGCTAAATGTCAAAAATGAAAAGTGTCACCATGACAAATGTCAAAAATGACAAATTTCAAGATGGCAAATGTCAAAGATGTCAAATAACAAATGTCACAATGCTAAATGTCAAAAATGAAAAGTGTCACCATGAAAAATGTCAAAAATGACAAATTTCAAGAAGGCAAATGTCAAAGATGTCAAATGACAAATGTCACAATGCTAAATGTCAAAAATAAAAAGTGTCACCATGAAAAATGTCAAAAATGACAAATTTCAAGATGGCAAATGTCAAAGATGTCAAATGACAAATGTCACAATGCTAAATGTCAAAAATGAAAAGTGTCACCATGAAAAATGTCAAAAATGACAAATTTCAAGATGGCAAATGTCAAAGATGTCAAATGACAAATGTCACAATGCTAAATGTCAAAAATGAAAAGTGTCACCATGAAAAATGTCAAAAATAACAAATTTCAAGATGGCAAATGTCAAAGATGTCAAATGACAAATGTCACAATGCTAAATGTCAAAAATGAAAAGTGTCACCATGAAAAATGTCAAAAATGACAAATTTCAAGATGGCAAATGTCAAAGATGTCAAATGACAAATGTCACAATGCTAAATGTCAAAAATGAAAAGGGTCAAAAATGACAAATTTCAAGATGGCAAATGTCAAAGATGTCAAATGACAAATGTCACAATGCTAAATGACAAAAATAAAAAGTGTCACCATGAAAAATGTCAAAAATGACAAATTTAAGGATGGCAAATATCAAAGACGTCAAATGACAAATGTCACAATGCTAAATGTCAAAAATGAAAAGTGTCACCATGAATAATGTCAAAAATAACAAATTTCAAGATGGCAAATGTCAAAGATATCAAATGACAAATGTCACAATGCTAAATGTCAAAAATGAAAAGTGTCACCATGAAAAATGTCAAAAATGACAAACTTCAAGATGGCAAATGTCAAAGATGTCAAATGACAAATGTCATAATGCTAAATGTCAAAAATGAAAAGTGTCCCCATGAAAAATGTCAAAAATAACAAATTTCAAGATGGCAAATGTCAAAGATGTCAAATGACAAATGTCACAATGCTAAATGTCAAAAATGAAAAGGGTCAAAAATGACAAATTTCAAGATGGCAAATGTCAAAGATGTCAAATGACAAATGTCACAATGCTAAATGTCAAAAATGAAAAGTGTCACCATGAAAAATGTCAAAAATGACAAACTTCAAGATGGCAAATGTCAAAGATGTCAAATGACAAATGTCATAATGCTAAATGTCAAAAATGAAAAGTGTCCCCATGAAAAATGTCAAAAATAACAAATTTCAAGATGGCAAATGTCAAAGATGTCAAATGACAAATGTCACAATGCTAAATGTCAAAAATGAAAAGGGTCAAAAATGACAAATTTCAAGATGGCAAATGTCAAAGATGTCAAATGACAAATGTCACAATGCTAAATGTCAAAAATGAAAAGTGTCACCATGAAAAATGTCAAAAATGACAAACTTCAAGATGGCAAATGTCAAAGATGTCAAATGACAAATGTCATAATGCTAAATGTCAAAAATGAAAAGTGTCACCATGAATAATGTCAAAAATAACAAATTTCAAGATGGCAAATGTCAAAGATGTCAAATGACAAATGTCACAATGCTAAATGTCAAAAATGAAAAGTGTCACCATGAAAAATGTCAAAAATGACAAATTTCAAGATGGCAAATGTCACAATGCTAAATGTCAAAAATGAAAAGTGTCCCCATGAAAAATGTCAAAAATAAAAAATTTCAAGATGGCAAATGTCAAAGATGTCAAATGAGAAATGTCACAATGCTAAATGTCAAAAATGAAAAGTGTCCAAAATGACAAATTTCAAGATGGCAAATGTCAAAGATGTCAAATGACAAATGTCACAATGCTAAATGTCAAAAATCAAAAGTGTCACCATGAAAAATGTCAAAAATAACAAATTTCAAGATGGCAAATGTCAAAGATGTCAAATGACAAATGTCACAATGCTAAATGTCAAAAATGAAAAGTGTCACCATGAAAAATGTCAAAAATGACAAATTTCAAGATGGCAAATGTCGAAGATGTCAAATGACAAATGTCACAATGCTAAATGTCAAAAATGAAAAGTGTCACCATGAAAAATGTCAAAAATAACAAATTTCAAGATGGCAAATGTCAAAGATGTCGAATATGACAAATGTCACAATGCTAAATGTCAAAAATAAAAAGTGTCACCATGAAAAATGTCAAAAATGACAAATTTCAAGATGGCAAATGTCTCAAAGATGTCAAATGACAAATGTCACAATGCTAAATGTCAAAAATGAAAAGTGTCACCATGAAAAATGTCAAAAATCACAAATTTTAAGATGGCAAATATCAAAGATGTCAATTGACAAATGTCACAATGCTTAATGTCAAAAATGACAAATTTCAAGATGGCAAATGTCAAGGATGTCAAATGACAAATGTCACATTGCTAAATGTCAAAAATGAAAAGTGTCACCATGAAAAATGTCAAAAATGACAAATTTCAAGATGGCAAATGTCTCAAAGATGTCAAATGACAAATGTCACAATGCTAAATGTCAAAAATGAAAAGTGTCACCATGAAAAATGTCAAAAATCACAAATTTTAAGATGGCAAATATCAAAGATGTCAATTGACAAATGTCACAATGCTAAATGTCAAAAATGACAAATTTCAAGATGGCAAATGTCAAGGATGTCAAATGACAAATGTCACATTGCTAAATGTCAAAA
The DNA here is from genome assembly GCA_964028335.1 of Altica lythri. Lineage (NCBI taxonomy): Eukaryota > Metazoa > Arthropoda > Insecta > Coleoptera > Chrysomelidae > Altica > Altica lythri. The sequence continues at coordinate 42,531,060 of OZ034800.1, read as the reverse complement.
ATGAAAAGTGTCACCATGAAAAATGTCAAAAGTGTTAAAAATAACATATTTCAAGATGGCAAATGTCAAAGATGTCAAATGACAAATGTCACAATGCTAAATGTCAAAAATGAAAAGTGTCACCATGAAAAATGTCAAAAATAACAAATTTCAAGATGGCAAATGTCAAAGATGTCAAATGACTAATGTCACAATGCTAAATGTCAAAAATGAAAAGTGTCACCATGAAAAATGTCAAAAATGACAAATTTCAAGATGCCAAATGTCAAAGATGTCAAATGACAAATGTCACAATGCTAAATGTCAAAAATGAAAAGTGTCCCCATGAAAAATGTCAAAAATAACAAATTTCAAGATGGCAAATGTCAAAGATGTCAAATGACAAATGTCACAATGCTAAATGTCAAAAATGAAAAGGGTCAAAAATGACAAATTTCAAGATGGCAAATGTCAAAGATGTCAAATGACAAATGTCACAATGCTAAATGTCAAAAATGAAAAGTGTCACCATGAAAAATGTCAAAAATAACAAATTTCAAGATAGCAAATGTCAAAGATGTCAAATGACAAATGTCACAATGCTAAATGTCAAAAATGAAAAGTGTCACCATGAAAAATGTCAAAAATGACAAATTTCAAGATGGCAAATGTCAAAGATGTCAAATGACAAATGTCACAATGCTAAATGTCAAAAATGAAAAGTGTCACCATGAAAAATGTCAAAAATGACAAATTTCAAGAAGGCAAATGTCACAGATGTCAAATGACAAATGTCACAATGCTAAATGTCAAAAATAAAAAGTGTCACCATAAAAAATGTCAAAAATGACAAATTTCAAGATGGCAAATATCAAAGATGTCAAATGACAAATGTCACAATGCTAAATGTCAAAAATGAAAAGTGTCACCATAAAAAATGTCAAAAATGACAAATTTCAAGATGGCAAATGTCAAAGATGTCAAATGACAAATGTCACAATGCTAAATGTCAAAAATGAAAAGTGTCACCATGAAAAATGTCAAAAATAACAAATTTCAAGATGGCAAATGTCAAAGATGTCAAATGACAAATGTCACAATGCTAAATGTCAAAAATGAAAAGTGTCACCATGCAAAATGTCAAAAATGACAAATTTCAAGATGGCAAATGTCAAAACTGACAAATGTCACAATGCTAAATGTCAAAAATGATAAGTGTCACCATGAAAAATGTCAAAAATGACAAATTTCAAGATGGCAAATGTCCAAGACGTCAAATGACAAATGTCACAATGCTAAATGTCAAAAATGACAAATTTCAAGATGGCAAATGTAAAAGATGTCAAATGACAAAGGTCACAATGCTAAATGTCAAAAATAAAAAGTGTCACCATGAAAAATGACAAATTTCAAGATGGCAAATGTCAAAGATGCCAAATGACAAATGTCACAATGCTAAATGTCAAAAATGAAAAGTGTCACCATGAAAAATGACAAATTTCAAGATGGCAAATGTCAAAGATGTCAAATGACAAATATCACAATGCTAAATGTCAAAAATGAAAAGTGTCACCATGAAAAATGTCAAAAATGACAAATTTCAAGATGGCAAATGTAAAAACTGACAAATGTCACAATGCTAAATGTCAAAAATAAAAAGTGTCACCATGAAAAATGTCAAAAATGACAAATTTCAAGATGGCAAATGTCAAAGATGTTAAATGACAAATATCACAATGCTAAATGTCAAAAATGAAAAGTGTCACCATGAAAAATGTCAAAAATGACAAATTTCAAGATGGCAAATGTAAAAACTGACAAATGTCACAATGCTAAATGTCAAAAATGAAAAGTGTCACCATGAAAAATGTCAAAAATGACAAATTTCAAGATGGCAAATGTCAAAGATATCGAATATGACAAATGTCACAATGCTAAATGTCAAAAATGAAAAGTGTCACCGTGAAAAATGTTAAAAATGACAAATTTCAAGATGGCAAATATCAAAGATGTCAAATGACAAATGTCACAATGCTAAATGTCAAAAATGACAAATTTCAAGATGGCAAATGTCAAAGATGTCAAATGACAAATGTCACAATGCTAAATGTCAAAAATGAAAAGTGTCACCATGAAAAATGTCAAAAATGACAAACTTCAAGATGGCAAATGTCAAAGATGTCAAATGACAAATGTCACAATGCTAAATGTCAGAAATGAAACGTGTCACCATGAAAAATCTCAAAAATGACAAATTTCAAGATGCCAAAATGTCAAAGATGTCAAATGACAAATGTCACAATGCTAAATGTCAAAAATGAAAAGTGTGACCATGAAAAATGTCAAAAATGACAAATTTCAAGATGGCAAATGTCAAAGATGTCAAATGACAAATGTCACAATGCTAAATGTCAAAAATGAAAAGTGTCCCCATGAAAAATGTCCAAAATAACAAATTTCAAGATGGCAAATGTCAAAGATGTCAAATGACAAATGTCACAATGCTAAATGTCAAAAATGAAAAGGGTCAAAAATGACAAATTTCAAGATGGCAAATGTCAAAGATGTCAAATGACAAATGTCACAATGCTAAATGTCAAAAATGAAAAGTGTCACCATGAAAAATGTCAAAAATAACAAATTTCAAGATGGCAAATGTCAAAGATGTCAAATGACAAATGTCACAATGCTAAATGTCAAAAATGAAAAGTGTCACCATGACAAATGTCAAAAATGACAAATTTCAAGATGGCAAATGTCAAAGATGTCAAATAACAAATGTCACAATGCTAAATGTCAAAAATGAAAAGTGTCACCATGAAAAATGTCAAAAATGACAAATTTCAAGAAGGCAAATGTCAAAGATGTCAAATGACAAATGTCACAATGCTAAATGTCAAAAATAAAAAGTGTCACCATGAAAAATGTCAAAAATGACAAATTTCAAGATGGCAAATGTCAAAGATGTCAAATGACAAATGTCACAATGCTAAATGTCAAAAATGAAAAGTGTCACCATGAAAAATGTCAAAAATGACAAATTTCAAGATGGCAAATGTCAAAGATGTCAAATGACAAATGTCACAATGCTAAATGTCAAAAATGAAAAGTGTCACCATGAAAAATGTCAAAAATAACAAATTTCAAGATGGCAAATGTCAAAGATGTCAAATGACAAATGTCACAATGCTAAATGTCAAAAATGAAAAGTGTCACCATGAAAAATGTCAAAAATGACAAAAATCAAGATGGCAAATGTCAAAGATGTCAAATGACAAATGTAACAATGCTAAATGTCAAAAATGAAAAGTGTCCCCATGAAAAATGTCAAAAATAACAAATTTCAAGATGGCAAATGTCAAAGATGTCAAATGACAAATGTCACAATGCTAAATGTCAAAAATGAAAAGGGTCAAAAATGACAAATTTCAAGATGGCAAATGTCAAAGATGTCAAATGACAAATGTCACAATGCTAAATGTCAAAAATAAAAAGTGTCACCATGAAAAATGTCAAAAATGACAAATTTAAGGATGGCAAATATCAAAGACGTCAAATGACAAATGTCACAATGCTAAATGTCAAAAATGAAAAGTGTCACCATGAATAATGTCAAAAATAACAAATTTCAAGATGGCAAATGTCAAAGATATCAAATGACAAATGTCACAATGCTAAATGTCAAAAATGAAAAGTGTCACCATGAAAAATGTCAAAAATGACAAACTTCAAGATGGCAAATGTCAAAGATGTCAAATGACAAATGTCATAATGCTAAATGTCAAAAATGAAAAGTGTCCCCATGAAAAATGTCAAAAATAACAAATTTCAAGATGGCAAATGTCAAAGATGTCAAATGACAAATGTCACAATGCTAAATGTCAAAAATGAAAAGGGTCAAAAATGACAAATTTCAAGATGGCAAATGTCAAAGATGTCAAATGACAAATGTCACAATGCTAAATGTCAAAAATGAAAAGTGTCACCATGAAAAATGTCAAAAATGACAAACTTCAAGATGGCAAATGTCAAAGATGTCAAATGACAAATGTCATAATGCTAAATGTCAAAAATGAAAAGTGTCCCCATGAAAAATGTCAAAAATAACAAATTTCAAGATGGCAAATGTCAAAGATGTCAAATGACAAATGTCACAATGCTAAATGTCAAAAATGAAAAGGGTCAAAAATGACAAATTTCAAGATGGCAAATGTCAAAGATGTCAAATGACAAATGTCACAATGCTAAATGTCAAAAATGAAAAGTGTCACCATGAAAAATGTCAAAAATGACAAACTTCAAGATGGCAAATGTCAAAGATGTCAAATGACAAATGTCATAATGCTAAATGTCAAAAATGAAAAGTGTCACCATGAATAATGTCAAAAATAACAAATTTCAAAATGGCAAATGTCAAAGATGTCAAATGACAAATGTCACAATGCTAAATGTCAAAAATGAAAAGTGTCACCATGAAAAATGTCAAAAATGACAAATTTCAAGATGGCAAATGTCACAATGCTAAATGTCAAAAATGAAAAGTGTCCCTATAAAAAATGTCAAAAATAAAAAATTTTAAGATGGCAAATGTCAAAGATGTCAAATGAGAAATGTCACAATGCTAAATGTCAAAAATGAAAAGTGTCCAAAATGACAAATTTCAAGATGGCAAATGTCAAAGATGTCAAATGACAAATGTCACAATGCTAAATGTCAAAAATCAAAAGTGTCACCATGAAAAATGTCAAAAATAACAAATTTCAAGATGGCAAATGTCAAAGATGTCAAATGACAAATGTCACAATGCTAAATGTCAAAAATGAAAAGTGTCACCATGAAAAATGTCAAAAATGACAAATTTCAAGATGGCAAATGTCGAAGATGTCAAATGACAAATGTCACAATGCTAAATGTCAAAAATGAAAAGTGTCACCATGAAAAATGTCAAAAATAACAAATTTTAAGATGGCAAATGTCAAAGATGTCGAATATGACAAATGTCACAATGCTAAATGTCAAAAATAAAAAGTGTCACCATGAAAAATGTCAAAAATGACAAATTTCAAGATGGCAAATGTCTCAAAGATGTCAAATGACAAATGTCACAATGCTAAATGTCAAAAATGAAAAGTGTCACCATGAAAAATGTCAAAAATCACAAATTTTAAGATGGCAAATATCAAAGATGTCAATTGACAAATGTCACAATGCTTAATGTCAAAAATGACAAATTTCAAGATGGCAAATGTCAAGGATGTCAAATGACAAATGTCACATTGCTAAATGTCAAAAATGAAAAGTGTCACCATGAAAAATGTCAAAAATGACAAATTTCAAGATGGCAAATGTCTCAAAGATGTCAAATGACAAATGTCACAATGCTAAATGTCAAAAATGAAAAGTGTCACCATGAAAAATGTCAAAAATCACAAATTTTAAGATGGCAAATATCAAAGATGTCAATTGACAAATGTCACAATGCTAAATGTCAAAAATGACAAATTTCAAGATGGCAAATGTCAAGGATGTCAAATGACAAATGTCACATTGCTAAATGTCAAAAATGAAAAGTGTCACCATGAAAAATGTCAAAAGTGTTAAAAATAACATATTTCAAGATGGCAAATGTCAAAGATGTCAAATGACAAATGTCACAATGCTAAATGTGAAAAATGAAAAGTGTCACCATGAAAAATGTCAAAAATGACAAATTTCTAGATGGCAAATGTCAAAGATGTCAAATGACAAATGTCACAATGCTAAATGTCAAAAATGAAAAGTGTCACCATGAAAAATGTCAAAAATGACAAATTTCAAGATGGCAAATGTCAAAGATGTCAAATGACAAATGTCACAATGCTAAATGTCAAAAATGAAAAGTGTCACCATGAAAAATGTCAAAAATGACAAATTTCAAGATGGCAATTGTCAAAGATGTCAAATGACAAATGTCACAATGCTAAATGTCAAAAATGAAAAGTGTCAAAAATGACAAATTTCAAGATGGCAAATGTCAAAGATGTCAAATGACAAATGTCACAATGCTAAATGTCAAAAATGAAAAGTGTCACCATGAAAAATGTCAAAAATAACAAATTTCAAGATGGCAAATGTCAAAGATGTCAAATGACAAATGTCACAATGCTAAATGTCAAAAATGAAAAGTGTCACCATGAAAAATGTCAAAAATGACAAATTTCAAGATGGCAAATGTCAAAGATGTCAAATGACAAATGTCACAATGCTAAATGTCAAAAATGAAAAGTGTCACCATGAAAAATGTCAAAAATAACAAATTTCAAGATGGCAAATGTCAAAGATGTCAAATGACAAATAACACAAGTCTAAATGTCAAAAATGAAAAGTGTCACCATGAAAAATGTCAAAAATGACAAATTTCAAGATGGCAAATGTCAAAACTGACAAATGTCACAATGCTAAATGTCAAAAATGAAAAGTGTCACCATTAAAAATGTCAAAAATAACAAATTTCAAGATAGCAAATGTCAAAGATGTCAAATGACAAAAGTCACAATGCTAAATGTCAAAAATGAAAAGTGTCAAGATGAAAAATGTCAAAAATGACAAATTTCAAGATGGCAAGTGTCAAAACTGACAAATGTCACAATGCTAAATGTCAAAAATAAAAAGTTTCACCATGAAAAATGTCAAAAATAACAAATTTCAAGATGGCAAATGTCAAAGATGTCAAATGACAAATGTCACAATGCTAAATGTCAAAAATGACAAATTTTAAGATGGCAAATGTCAAAGATGTCAAATGACAAATGTCACAATGCTAAATGTCAGAAATGAAAAGTGTCACCATGAAAAATGTCAAAAATGACAAATTTCAAGATGGCAAATGTCAAAGATGTCAAATGACAAATGTCAGAATGCTAAATGTCAAAAATGAAAAGTGTCACCATGAAAAATGTCAAAAATAACAAATTTCAAGATGGCAAATGTCAAAGATATCAAATGACAAACGTCACAATGCGAAATGTCAAAAATGAAAAGTGTCACCATGAAAAATGTCAAAAATGACAAATTTCAAGATGGCAAATATCAAAGATGTCAAATGACAAATGTCACAATGCTAAATGTCAAAAATGACAAATTTCAAGATGGCAAATGTCAAAGATGTCAAATGACAAATGTCACAATGCTAAATGTCAAAAATGAAAAGTGTCACCATGAAAAATGTCAAAAATGACAAATTTCAAGATGGCAAATGTCAAAGATGTCAAATGACAAATGTCACAATGCTAAATGTCAAAAATGAAAAGTGTCAAAAATGACAAATTTCAAGATGTCAAATGACAAATGTCACAATGCTAAATGGCAAAAATGAAAAGTGTCACCATGAAAAATGTCAAAAATGACAAATTTCAAGATGGCAAATGTCAAAGATGTCAAATGACAAATGTCACAATGCTAAATGTGAAAAATGAAAAGTGTCACCATGAAAAATGTCAAAAATAACAAATTTCAAGATGGCAAATGTCAAAGATGTCAAATGACAAATGTCACAATGCTAAATGTCAAAAATGAAAAGTGTCAAAAATGACAAATTTCAAGATGGCAAATATCAAAGATGTCAAATGACAAATGTCACAATGCTAAATGTCAAAAATGACAAATTTCAAGATGGCAAATGTCAAAGATGTCAAATGACAAATGTCACAATGCTAAATGTCAAAAATGAAAAGTGTCACCATGAAAAATGTCAAAAATGACAAATTTCAAGATGGCAAATGTCAAAGATGTCAAATGACAAATGTCACAATGCTAAATGTCAAAAATGAAAAGTGTCACCATGAAAAATGTCAAACATGACAAATTTCAAGATGGCAAATGTCAAAGATGTCAAATGACAAATGTCACAATGCTAAATGTCAAAAATGAAAAGTGTCACCATGAAAAATGTCAAAAATGACAAATTTCAAGATGGCAAATGTCAAAGATGTCAAATGACAAATGTCACAATGCTAAATTTCAAAAATGAAAAGTGTCAAAAATGACAAATTTCAAGATGGCAAATGTCAAAGATGTCAAATGACAAATGTCACAATGCTAAATGTCAAAAATGAAAAGTGTCACCATGAAAAATGTCAAAAATAACAAATTTCAAGATGGCAAATGTCAAAGATGTCAAATGACAAATGTCACAATGCTAAATGTCAAAATTGAAAAGTGTCACCATGAAAAATGTCAAAAATGACAAATTTCAAGATGGCAAATGTCAAAGATGTCAAATGACAAATGTCACAATGCTAAATGTCAAAAATGAAAAGTGTCACCATGAAAAATGTCAAAAATAACAAATTTCAAGATGCCAAATGTCAAAGATGTCAAATGACAAATAACACAAGTCTAAATGTCAAAAATGAAAAGTGTCACCATGAAAAATGTCAAAAATGACAAATTTCAAGATGGCAAATGTCAAAACTGACAAATGTCACAATGCTAAATGTCAAAAATGAAAAGTGTCACCATTAAAAATGTCAAAAATAACAAATTTCAAGATAGCAAATGTCAAAGATGTCAAATGACAAATGTCACAATGCTAAATGTCAAAAATGAAAAGTGTCAAGATGAAAAATGTCAAAAATGACAAATTTCAAGATGGCAAGTGTCAAAACTGACAAATGTCACAATGCTAAATGTCAAAAATGAAAAGTTTCACCATGAAAAATGTCAAAAATAACAAATTTCAAGATGGCAAATGTCAAAGATGTCAAATGACAAATGTCACAATGCTAAATGTCAAAAATGACAAATTTTAAGATGGCAAATGTCAAAGATGTCAAATGACAAATGTCACAATGCTAAATGTCAAAAATGAAAAGTGTCACCATGAAAAATGTCAAAAATGACAAATTTCAAGATGGCAAATGTCAAAGATGTCAAATGACAAATGTCACAATGCTAAATGTCAAAAATGAAAAGTGTCACCATGAAAAATGTCAAAAATGACAAATTTCAAGATGGCAAATGTCAAAGATGTCAAATGACAAACGTCACAATGCTAAATGTCAAAAATGAAAAGTGTCACCATGAAAAATGTCAAAAATGACAAATTTCAAGATGGCAAATATCAAAGATGTCAAATGACAAATGTCACAATGCTAAATGTCAAAAATGACAAATTTCAAGATGGCAAATGTCAAAGATGTCAAATGACAAATGTCACAATGCTAAATGTCAAAAATGAAAAGTGTCACCATGAAAAATGTCAAAAATGACAAATTTCAAGATGGCAAATGTCAAAGATGTCAAATGACAAATGTCACAATGCTAAATGTCAAAAATGAAAAGTGTCAAAAATGACAAATTTCAAGATGGCAAATGTCTAAGATGTCAAATGACAAATGTCACAATGCTAAATGTCAAAAATGAAAAGTGTCACCATGAAAAATGTCAAAAATGACAAATTTCAAGATGGCAAATGTCAAAGATGTCAAATGACAAATGTCACAATGCTAAATGTGAAAAATGAAAAGTGTCACCATGAAAAATGTCAAAACTAACAAATTTCAAGATGGCAAATGTCAAAGATGTCAAATGACAAATGTCACAATTCTAAATGTCAAAAATGAAAAGTGTCAAAAATGACAAATTTCAAGATGGCAAATGTCTAAGATGTCAAATGACAAATGTCACAACGCTAAATGTCAAAAATGAAAAGTGTCACCGTGAAAAATGTCAAAAATAACAAATTTCAAGATGGCAAATGTCAAAGATGTCAAATGACAAATGTCACAATGCTAAATGTCAAAAATGAAAAGTGTCACCATGAAAAATGTCAAAAATAACAAATTTTAAGATGGCAAATGTCAAAGATGTCAAATGACAAATGTCACAATGCTAAATGTCAAAACTGAAAAGTGTCACCATGAAAAATGTCAAAAATGACAAATTTCAAGATGGCAAATGTCAAAGATGTCAAATGACAAATGTCACAATGCTAAATGTCAAAAATGAAAAGTGTCACCATGAAAAATGTCAAAAATAACAGATTTCAAGATGGCAAATGTCAAAGATGTCAAATGACAAATGTCACAATGCTAAATGTCAAAAATGAAAAGTGTCACCATGAAAAATGTCAAAAATGACAAATTTTAAGATGGCAAATGTCAAAGATGTCAAATGACAAATGTCACAATGCTAAATGTCAAAAATGAAAAGTTTCTTCATGAAAAATGTCAATAATGACAAATTTCAAGATGGCAAATGTCAAAGATGTCAAATGACAAATGTCACAATGCTAAATGTCAAAAATGAAAAGTGTCACCATGAAAAATGTCAAAAATGACAAATTTCAAGATGGCAAATGTCAAAGATGTCGAATATGACAAATGTCACAATGCTAAATGTCAAAAATGACAAATTTCAAGATGGCAAATGTCAAAGATGTCAAATGACAAATGTCACAATGCTAAATGTCAAAAATGAAAAGTGTCACCATGAAAAATGTAAAAAATGACAAATTTCAAGATGGCAAATATCAAAGATGTCAAATGACAAATGTCACAATGCTAAATGTCAAAAATGACAAATTTCAAGATGGCAAATGTCAAAGATGTCAAATAACAAATGTCACAATGCTAAATGTCAAAAATGAAAAGTGTCACCATGAAAAATGTCAAAAATGACAAACTTCAAGATGGCAAATGTCAAAGATGTCAAATGACAAATGTCACAATGCTAAATGTCAAAAATGAAAAGTGTCACCATGAAAAATGTCAAAAATGACAAATTTCAAGATGGCAAATGTCAAAGATGTCAAATGACAAATGTCACAATGCTAAATGTCAAAAATGAAAAGTGTCACCATGAAAAATGTCAAAAATGACAAATTTCAAGATGCCAAATGTCAAATATGTCAAATGACAAATGTCACAATGCTAAATGTCAAAAATGAAAAGTGTCCCCATGAAAAATGTCAAAAATAACAAATTTCAAGATGGCAAATGTCAAAGATGTCAAATGACAAATGTCACAATGCTAAATGTCAAAAATGAAAAGGGTCAAAAATGACAAATTTCAAGATGGCAAATGTCAAAGATGTCAAATGACAAATGTCACATTGCTAAATGTCAAAAATGAAAAGTGTCACCATGAAAAATGTCAAAAATAACAAATTTCAAGATAGCAAATGTCAAAGATGTCAAATGACAAATGTCACAATGCTAAATGTCAAAAATGAAAAGTGTCACCATGAAAAATGTCAAAAATGACAAATTTCAAGATGGCAAATGTCAAAGATGTCAAATGACAAATGTCACAATGCTAAATGTCAAAAATGAAAAGTGTCACCATGAAAAATGTCAAAAATGACAAATTTCAAGAAGGCAAATGTCAAAGATGTCAAATGACAAATGTCACAATGCGAAATGTCAAAAATGAAAAGTGTCACCATGAAAAATGTCAAAAATGACAAATTTCAAGATGGCAAATGTCAAAGATGTCAAATGACAAATGTCACAATGCTAAATGTCAAAAATGAAAAGTGTCACCATGAAAAATGTCAAAAATAACAAATTTCAAGATGGCAAATGTCAAAGATGTCAAATGACAAATGTCACAATGTTAAATGTCAAAAATGAAAAGTGTCACCATGAAAAATGTCAAAAATGACAAATTTCAAGATGGCAAATGTCAAAACTGACAAATGTCACAATGCTAAATGTCAAAAATGATAAGTGTCACCATGAAAAATGTCAAAAATGACAAATTTCAAGATGGCAAATGTCCAAGATGTCAAATGACAAATGTCACAATGCTAAATGTCAAAAATGACAAATTTCAAGATGGCAAATGTCAAGGATGTCAAATGACAAATGTCACAATGCTAAATGTCAAAAATGAAAAGTGTCACCATGAAAAATGACAAATTTCAAGATGGCAAATGTCAAAGATGCCAAATGACAAATGTCGCAATGCTAAATGTCAAAAATGAAAAGTGTCACCATGAAAAATGTCAAAAATGACAAATTTCAAGATGGCAAATGTCAAAGATGTCAAATGACAAATATCACAATGCTAAATGTCAAAAATGAAAAGTGTCACCATGAAAAATGTCAAAAATGACAAATTTCAAGATGGCAAATGTAAAAACTGACAAATGTCACAATGCTAAATGTCAAAAATGAAAAGTGTCACCATGAAAAATGTCAAAAATGACAAATTTCAAGATGGCAAATGTCAAAGATGTGGAATATGACAAATGTCACAATGCTAAATGTCAAAAATGAAAAGTGTCACCGTGAAAAATGTCAAAAATGACAAATTTCAAGATGGCAAATGTCAAAGATGTCGAATGACAAATGTCACAATGCTAAATGTCAAAAATGAAAAGTGTCACCATGAAAAATGTCAAAAATGACAAATTTTAAGATGGCAAATGTGAAAGATGTCAAATGACAAATGTCACAATGCTAAATGTCAAAAATGACAAATTTCAAGATGGCAAATGTCAAAGATGTCAAATGACAAATGTCACAATGCTAAATGTCAAAAATGAAAAGTGTCACCATGAAAAATGTCAAAAATGACAAATTTCAAGATGGCAAATGTCAAAGATGTCAAATGACAAATGTCACAATGCTAAATGTCAAAAATGAAAAGTGTCAAAAATGACAAATTTCAAGATGGCAAATGTCTAAGATGTCAAATGACAAATGTCACAATGCTAAATGTCAAAAATGAAAAGTGTCACCATGAAAAATGTCAAAAATGACAAATTTCAAGATGGCAAATGTCAAAGATGTCAAATGACAAATGTCACAATGCTAAATGTGAAAAATGAAAAGTGTCACCATGAAAAATGTCAAAACTAACAAATTTCAAGATGGCAAATGTCAAAGATGTCAAATGACAAATGTCACAATTCTAAATGTCAAAAATGAAAAGTGTCAAAAATGACAAATTTCAAGATGGCAAATGTCTAAGATGTCAAATGACAAATGTCACAACGCTAAATGTCAAAAATGAAAAGTGTCACCGTGAAAAATGTCAAAAATAACAAATTTCAAGATGGCAAATGTCAAAGATGTCAAATGACAAATGTCACAATGCTAAATGTCAAAAATGAAAAGTGTCACCATGAAAAATGTCAAAAATAACAAATTTTAAGATGGCAAATGTCAAAGATGTCAAATGACAAATGTCACAATGCTAAATGTCAAAACTGAAAAGTGTCACCATGAAAAATGTCAAAAATGACAAATTTCAAGATGGCAAATGTCAAAGATGTCAAATGACAAATGTCACAATGCTAAATGTCAAAAATGAAAAGTGTCACCATGAAAAATGTCAAAAATAACAGATTTCAAAATGGCAAATGTCAAAGATGTCAAATGACAAATGTCACAATGCTAAATGTCAAAAATGAAAAGTGTCACCATGAAAAATGTCAAAAATGACAAATTTTAAGATGGCAAATGTCAAAGATGTCAAATGACAAATGTCACAATGCTAAATGTCAAAAATGAAAAGTTTCTTCATGAAAAATGTCAATAATGACAAATTTCAAGATGGCAAATGTCAAAGATGTCAAATGACAAATGTCACAATGCTAAATGTCAAAAATGAAAAGTGTCACCATGAAAAATGTCAAAAATGACAAATTTCAAGATGGCAAATGTCAAAGATGTCGAATATGACAAATGTCACAATGCTAAATGTCAAAAATGACAAATTTCAAGATGGCAAATGTCAAAGATGTCAAATGACAAATGTCACAATGCTAAATGTCAAAAATGAAAAGTGTCACCATGAAAAATGTAAAAAATGACAAATTTCAAGATGGCAAATATCAAAGATGTCAAATGACAAATGTCACAATGCTAAATGTCAAAAATGACAAATTTCAAGATGGCAAATGTCAAAGATGTCAAATAACAAATGTCACAATGCTAAATGTCAAAAATGAAAAGTGTCACCATGAAAAATGTCAAAAATGACAAACTTCAAGATGGCAAATGTCAAAGATGTCAAATGACAAATGTCACAATGCTAAATGTCAAAAATGAAAAGTGTCACCATGAAAAATGTCAAAAATAACAAATTTCAAGATGGCAAATGTCAAAGATGTCAAATGACAAATGTCACAATGCTAAATGTCAAAAATGAAAAGTGTCACCATGAAAAATGTCAAAAATGACAAATTTCAAGATGGCACATGTCAAAGATGTCAAATGACAAATGTCACAATGCTAAATGTCAAAAATGAAAAGTGTCACCATGAAAAATGTCAAAAATGACAAATTTCAAGATGCCAAATGTCAAATATGTCAAATGACAAATGTCACAATGCTAAATGTCAAAAATGAAAAGTGTCCCCATGAAAAATGTCAAAAATAACAAATTTCAAGATGGCAAATGTCAAAGATGTCAAATGACAAATGTCACAATGCTAAATGTCAAAAATGAAAAGGGTCAAAAATGACAAATTTCAAGATGGCAAATGTCAAAGATGTCAAATGACAAATGTCACATTGCCAAATGTCAAAAATGAAAAGTGTCACCATGAAAAATGTCAAAAATAACAAATTTCAAGATAGCAAATGTCAAAGATGTCAAATGACAAATGTCACAATGCTAAATGTCAAAAATGAAAAGTGTCACCATGAAAAATGTCAAAAATGACAAATTTCAAGATGGCAAATGTCAAAGATGTCAAATGACAAATGTCACAATGCTAAATGTCAAAAATGAAAAGTGTCACCATGAAAAATGTCAAAAATGACAAATTTCAAGAAGGCAAATGTCAAAGATGTCAAATGACAAATGTCACAATGCGAAATGTCAAAAATGAAAAGTGTCACCATGAAAAATGTCAAAAATGACAAATTTCAAGATGGCAAATGTCAAAGATGTCAAATGACAAATGTCACAATGCTAAATGTCAAAAATGAAAAGTGTCACCATGAAAAATGTCAAAAATAACAAATTTCAAGATGGCAAATGTCAAAGATGTCAAATGACAAATGTCACAATGTTAAATGTCAAAAATGAAAAGTGTCACCATGAAAAATGTCAAAAATGACAAATTTCAAGATGGCAAATGTCAAAACTGACAAATGTCACAATGCTAAATGTCAAAAATGATAAGTGTCACCATGAAAAATGTCAAAAATGACAAATTTCAAGATGGCAAATGTCCAAGATGTCAAATGACAAATGTCACAATGCTAAATGTCAAAAATGACAAATTTCAAGATGGCAAATGTCAAGGATGTCAAATGACAAATGTCACAATGCTAAATGTCAAAAATGAAAAGTGTCACCATGAAAAATGACAAATTTCAAGATGGCAAATGTCAAAGATGCCAAATGACAAATGTCGCAATGCTAAATGTCAAAAATGAAAAGTGTCACCATGAAAAATGTCAAAAATGACAAATTTCAAGATGGCAAATGTCAAAGATGTCAAATGACAAATATCACAATGCTAAATGTCAAAAATGAAAAGTGTCACCATGAAAAATGTCAAAAATGACAAATTTCAAGATGGCAAATGTAAAAACTGACAAATGTCACAATGCTAAATGTCAAAAATGAAAAGTGTCACCATGAAAAATGTCAAAAATGACAAATTTCAAGATGGCAAATGTCAAAGATGTCGAATATGACAAATGTCACAATGCTAAATGTCAAAAATGAAAAGTGTCACCGTGAAAAATGTCAAAAATGACAAATTTCAAGATGGCAAATGTCAAAGATGTCGAATGACAAATGTCACAATGCTAAATGTCAAAAATGAAAAGTGTCACCATGAAAAATGTCAAAAATGACAAATTTTAAGATGGCAAATGTGAAAGATGTCAAATGACAAATGTCACAATGCTAAATGTCAAAAATAAAAAGTGTCTTTATGAAAAATGTCAATAATGACAAATTTCAAGATGGCAAATGTCAAAGATGTCAAATGACAAATGTCACAATGCTAAATGTCAAAAATGAAAAGTGTCACCATGAAAAATGTCAAAAATGACAAATTTCAAGGTGGCAAATGTCAAAGATGTCGAATATGACAAATGTCACAATGCTAAATGTCAAAAATGAAAAGTGTCACCATGAAAAATGTCAAAAATGACAAATTTCAAGATGGCAAATGTCAAACATGTCAAATGACAAATGTCACAATGCTAAATGTCAAAAATGAAAAGTGTCACCATGAAAAATGTCAAAAATGACAAATTTCAAGATAGCAAATATCAAAGATGTCAAATGACAAATGTCACAATGCTAAATGTCAAAAATGACAAATTTCAAGATGGCAAATGTCAAAGATGTCAAATGACAAATGTCACAATGCTAAATGTCAAAAATGAAAAGTGTCACCATGAAAAATGTCAAAAATGACAAACTTCAAGATGGCAAATGTCAAAGATGTCAAATGACAAATGTCACAATGCTAAATGTCAAAAATGAAAAGTGTCACCATGAAAAATGTCAAAAATAACAAATTTCAAGATGGCAAATGTCAAAGATGTCAAATGACAAATGTCACAATGCTAAATGTCAAAGATGAAAAGTGTCACCATGAAAAATGTCAAAAATGACAAATTTCAAGATGGCAAATGTCAAAGATGTCAAATGACAAATGTCACAATGCTAAATGTCAAAAATGAAAAGTGTCACCATGAAAAATGTCAAAAATGACAAATTTCAAGATAGCAAATGTCAAAGATGTCAAATGACAAATGTCACAATGCTAAATGTCAAAAATGAAAAGTGTCCCCATGAAAAATGTCAAAAATAACAAATTTCAAGATGGCAAATGTCAAAGATGTCAAATGACAAATGTCACAATGCTAAATGTCAAAAATGAAAAGGGTCAAAAATGACAAATTTCAAGATGGCAAATGTCAAAGATGTCAAATGACAAATGTCACAATGCTAAATGTCAAAAATGAAAAGTGTCACCATGAAAAATGTCAAAAATAACAAATTTCAAGATGGCAAATGTCAAAGATGTCAAATGACAAATGTCACAATGCTAAATGTCAAAAATGAAAAGTGTCACCATGAAAAATGTCAAAAATGACAAATTTCAAGATGGCAGATGTCAAATGACAAATGTCACAATGCTAAATGTCAAAAATGAAAAGTGTCACCATGAAAAATGTCAAAAATGACAAATTTCAAGAAGGCAAATGTCAAAGATGTCAAATGACAAATGTCACAATGCTTAATGTCAAAAATAAAAAGTGTCACCATGAAAAATGTCAAAAATGACAAATTTCAAGATGGCAAATGTCAAAGATGTCAAATGACAAATGTCACAATGCTAAATGTCAAAAATGAAAAGTGTCACCATGAAAAATGTCAAAAATGACAAATTTCAAGATGGCAAATGTCAAAGATGTCAAATGACAAATGTCACAATGCTAAATGTCAAAAATGAAAAGTGTCACCATAAAATGTCAAAAATAACAAATTTCAAGATGGCAAATGTCAAAGATGTCAAATGACAAATGTCACAATGCTAAATGTCAAAAATGAAAAGTGTCACCATGAAAAATGTCAAAAATGACAAATTTCAAGATGGCAAATGTCAAAGATGTCAAATGACAAATGTAACAATGCTAAATGTCAAAAATGAAAAGTGTCACCATGAAAAATGTCAAAAATGACAAATTTCAAGATGGCAAATGTCAAAGATGTCAAATGACAAATGTCACAATGCTAAATGTCAAAAATGAAAAGTGTCCCCATGAAAAATGTCAAAAATAACAAATTTCAAGATGGCAAATGTCAAAGATGTCAAATGACAAATGTCACAATGCTAAATGTCAAAAATGAAAAGGGTCAAAAATGACAAATTTCAAGATGGCAAATGTCAAAGATGTCAAATGACAAATGTCACAATGCTAAATGTCAAAAATAAAAAGTGTCACCATGAAAAATGTCAAAAATGACAAATTTAAGGATGGCAAATATCAAAGATGTCAAATGACAAATGTCACAATGCTAAATGTCAAAAATGAAAAGTGTCACCATGAATAATGTCAAAAATAACAAATTTCAAGATGGCAAATCTCAAAGATGTCAAATGACAAATGTCACAATGCTAAATGTCAAAAATGAAAAGTGTCCCCATGAAAAATGTCAAAAATAACAAATTTCAAGATGGCAAATGTCAAAGATGTCAAATGACAAATGTCACAATGCTAAATGTCAAAAATGAAAAGGGTCAAAAATGACAAATTTCAAGATGGCAAATGTCAAAGATGTCAAATGACAAATGTCACAATGCTAAATGTCAAAAATGAAAAGTGTCACCATGAAAAATGTCAAAAATGACAAACTTCAAGATGGCAAATGTCAAAGATGTCAAATGACAAATGTCATAATGCTAAATGTCAAAAATGAAAAGTGTCACCATGAATAATGTCAAAAATAACAAATTTCAAGATGGCAAATGTCAAAGATGTCAAATGACAAATGTCACAATGCTAAATGTCAAAAATGAAAAGTGTCACCATGAAAAATGTCAAAAATGACAAATTTCAAGATGGCAAATGTCAAAGATGTCAAATGACAAATGTCACAATGCTAAATGTCAAAAATGAAAAGTGTCCCCATGAAAAATGTCAAAAATAAAAAATTTCAAGATGGCAAATGTCAAAGATGTCAAATGACAAATGTCACAATGCTAAATGTCAAAAATGAAAAGTGTCAAAAATGACAAATTTCAAGATGGCAAATGTCAAAGATGTCAAATGACAAATGTCACAATGCTAAATGTCAAAAATCAAAAGTGTCACCATGAAAAATGTCAAAAATAACAAATTTCAAGATGGCAAATGTCAAAGATGTCAAATGACAAATGTCACAATGCTAAATGTCAAAAATGAAAAGTGTCACCATGAAAAATGTCAAAAATGACAAATTTCAAGATGGCAAATGTCGAAGATGTTAAATGACAAATGTCACAATGCTAAATGTCAAAAATGAAAAGTGTCACTATGAAAAATGTCAAAAATAACAAATTTCAAGATGGCAAATGTCAAAGATGTCAAATGACAAATGTCACAATGCTAAATGTCAAAAATGAAAAGTGTCACCATAAAAAATGTCAAAAATAACAAATTTCAAGATGGCAAATGTCAAAGATGTCAAATGACAAATGTCACAATGCTAAATGTCAAAAATGAAAAGTGTCACCATGAAAAATGTCAAAAATGACAAATTTCAAGATGGCAAATATCAAAGATGTCAAATGACAAATGTCAAAAATGAAAAGTGTCACTATGAAAAATGTCAAAAATGACAAATTTCAAGATGGCAAATGTCAAAACTGACAAATGTCACAATGCTAAATGTCAAAAATGAAAAGTGTCACCATGAAAAATGTCAAAAATAACAAATTTCAAGATGGCAAATGTCAAAGATGTCAAATGACAAATGTCACAATGCTAAATGTCAAAACTGAAAAGTGTCACCATGAAAAATGTCAAAAATGACAAATTTCAAGATGGCAAATGTCAAAGATGTCAAATGACAAATGTCACAATGCTAAATGTCAAAAATGAAAAGTGTCACCATGAAAAATGTCAAAAATCACAAATTTCAAGATGCCAAATGTCAAAGATGTCAAATGACAAATAACACAAGTCTAAATGTCAAAAATGAAAAGTGTCACCATGAAAAATGTCAAAAATGACAAATTTCAAGATGGCAAATGTCAAAACTGACAAATGTCACAATGCTAAATGTCAAAAATGAAAAGTGTCACCATTAAAAATGTCAAAAATAACAAATTTCAAGATAGCAAATGTCAAAGATGTCACAATGCTAAATGTCAAAAATGAAAAGTGTCAAGATGAAAAATGTCAAAAATGACAAATTTCAAGATGGCAAGTGTCAAAACTGACAAATGTCACAATGCTAAATGTCAAAAATGAAAAGTTTCACCATGAAAAATGTCAAAAATAACAAATTTCAAGATGGCAAATGTCAAAGATGTCAAATGACAAATGTCACAATGCTAAATGTCAAAAATGACAAATTTTAAGATGGCAAATGTCAAAGATGTCAAATGACAAATGTCACAATGCTAAATGTCAAAAATGAAAAGTGTCACCATGAAAAATGTCAAAAATGACAAATTTCAAGATGGCAAATGTCAAAGATGTCAAATGACAAATGTCACAATGCTAAATGTCAAAAATGAAAAGTGTCACCATGAAAAATGTCAAAAATGACAAATTTCAAGATGGCAAATGTCAAAGATGTCAAATGACAAACGTCACAATGCTAAATGTCAAAAATGAAAAGTGTCACCATGAAAAATGTCAAAAATGACAAATTTCAAGATGGCAAATATCAAAGATGTCAAATGACAAATGTCACAATGCTAAATGTCAAAAATGACAAATTTCAAGATGGCAAATGTCAAAGATGTCAAATGACAAATGTCACAATGCTAAATGTCAAAAATGAAAAGTGTCACCATGAAAAATGTCAAAAATGACAAATTTCAAGATGGCAAATGTCAAAGATGTCAAATGACAAATGTCACAATGCTAAATGTCAAAAATGAAAAGTGTCAAAAATGACAAATTTCAAGATGGCAAATGTCTAAGATGTCAAATGACAAATGTCACAATGCTAAATGTCAAAAATGAAAAGTGTCACCATGAAAAATGTCAAAAATGACAAATTTCAAGATGGCAAATGTCAAAGATGTCAAATGACAAATGTCACAATGCTAAATGTGAAAAATGAAAAGTGTCACCATGAAAAATGTCAAAACTAACAAATTTCAAGATGGCAAATGTCAAAGATGTCAAATGACAAATGTCACAATTCTAAATGTCAAAAATGAAAAGTGTCAAAAATGACAAATTTCAAGATGGCAAATGTCTAAGATGTCAAATGACAAATGTCACAACGCTAAATGTCAAAAATGAAAAGTGTCACCGTGAAAAATGTCAAAAATAACAAATTTCAAGATGGCAAATATCAAAGATGTCAAATGACAAATGTCACAATGCTAAATGTCAAAAATGAAAAGTGTCACCATGAAAAATGTCAAAAATAACAAATTTTAAGATGGCAAATGTCAAAGATGTCAAATGACAAATGTCACAATGCTAAATGTCAAAAATTAAAAGTGTCACCATGAAAAATGTCAAAAATGACAAATTTCAAGATGGCAAATGTCAAAGATGTCAAATGACAAATGTCACAATGCTAAATGTCAAAAATGAAAAGTGTCACCATGAAAAATTTCAAAAATAACAGATTTCAAGATGGAAAATGTCAAAGATGTCAAATGACAAATGTCACAATGCTAAATGTCAAAAATGAAAAGTGTCACCATGAAAAATGTCAAAAATGACAAATTTTAAGATGGCAAATGTCAAAGATGTCAAATGACAAATGTCACAATGCTAAATGTCAAAAATGAAAAGTTTCTTCATGAAAAATGTCAATAATGACAAATTTCAAGATGGCAAATGTCAAAGATGTCAAATGACAAATGTCACAATGCTAAATGTCAAAAATGAAAAGTGTCACCATGAAAAATGTCAAAAATGACAAATTTCAAGATGGCAAATGTCAAAGATGTCGAATATGACAAATGTCACAATGCTAAATGTCAAAAATGACAAATTTCAAGATGGCAAATGTCAAAGATGTCAAATGACAAATGTCACAATGCTAAATGTCAAAAATGAAAAGTGTCACCATGAAAAATGTAAAAAATGACAAATTTCAAGATGGCAAATATCAAAGATGTCAAATGACAAATGTCACAATGCTAAATGTCAAAAATGACAAATTTCAAGATGGCAAATGACAAAGATGTCAAATAACAAATGTCACAATGCTAAATGTCAAAAATGAAAAGTGTCACCATGAAAAATGTCAAAAATGACAAACTTTAAGATGGCAAATGTCAAAGATGTCAAATGACAAATGTCACAATGCTAAATGTCAAAAATGAAAAGTGTCACCATGAAAAATGTCAAAAATGACAAATTTCAAGATGCCAAATGTCAAATATGTCAAATGACAAATGTCACAATGCTAAATGTCAAAAATGAAAAGTGTCACCATGAAAAATGTCAAAAATAACAAATTTCAAGATGGCAAATATCAAAGATGTCAAATGACAAATGTCACAATGCTAAATGTCAAAAATGAAAAGTGTCACCATGAAAAATGTCAAAAATGACAAATTTCAAGATGCCAAATGTCAAATATGTCAAATGACAAATGTCACAATGCTAAATGTCAAAAATGAAAAGTGTCCCCATGAAAAATGTCAAAAATAACAAATTTCAAGATGGCAAATTTCAAAGATGTCAAATGACAAATGTCACAATGCTAAATGTCAAAAATGAAAAGGGTCAAAAATGACAAATTTCAAGATGGCAAATGTCAAAGATGTCAAATGACAAATGTCACATTGCTAAATGTCAAAAATGAAAAGTGTCACCATGAAAAATGTCAAAAATAACAAATTTCAAGATAGCAAATGTCAAAGATGTCAAATGACAAATGTCACAATGCTAAATGTCAAAAATGAAAAGTGTCACCATGAAAAATGTCAAAAATGACAAATTTCAAGATGGCAAATGTCAAAGATGTCAAATGACAAATGTCACAATGCTAAATGTCAAAAATGAAAAGTGTCACCATGAAAAATGTCAAAAATGACAAATTTCAAGAAGGCAAATGTCAAAGATGTCAAATGACAAATGTCACAATGCTAAATGTCAAAAATAAAAAGTGTCACCATGAAAAATGTCAAAAATGACAAATTTCAAGATGGCAAATATCAAAGATGTCAAATGACAAATGTCACAATGCGAAATGTCAAAAATGAAAAGTGTCACCATGAAAAATGTCAAAAATGACAAATTTCAAGATGGCAAATGTCAAAGATGTCAAATGACAAATGTCACAATGCTAAATGTCAAAAATAAAAAGTGTCACCATGAAAAATGTCAAAAATAACAAATTTCAAGATGGCAAATGTCAAAGATGTCAAATGACAAATGTCACAATGCTAAATGTCAAAAATGAAAAGTGTCACCATGAAAAATGTCAAAAATGACAAATTTCAAAATGGCAAATGTCAAAACTGACAAATGTCACAATGCTAAATGTCAAAAATGATAAGTGTCACCATGAAAAATGTCAAAAATGACAAATTTCAAGATGGCAAATGTCCAAGATGTCAAATGACAAATGTCACAATGCTAAATGTCAAAAATGACAAATTTCAAGATGGCAAATGTCAAAGATGTCAAATGACAAATGTCACAATGCTAAATGTCAAAAATGAAAAGTGTCACCATAAAAAATGACAAATTTCAAGATGGCAAATGTCAAAGATGCCAAATGACAAATGTCGCAATGCTAAATGTCAAAAATGAAAAGTGTCACCATGAAAAATGTCAAAAATGACAAATTTCAAGATGGCAAATGTCAAGGATGTCAAATGACAAATATCACAATGCTAAATGTCAAAAATGAAAAGTGTCACCATGAAAAATGTCAAAAATGACAAATTTCAAGATGGCAAATGTAAAAACTGACAAATGTCACAATGCTAAATGTCAAAAATGAAAAGTGTCACCATGAAAAATGTCAAAAATGACAAATTTCAAGATGGCAAATGTCAAAGATGTCGAATATGACAAATGTCACAATGCTAAATGTCAAAAATGAAAAGTGTCACCGTGAAAAATGTCAAAAATGACAAATTTCAAGATGGCAAATGTCAAAGATGTCGAATGACAAATGTCACAATGCTAAATGTCAAAAATGAAAAGTGTCACCATGAAAAATGTCAAAAATGACAAATTTTAAGATGGCAAATGTGAAAGATGTCAAATGACAAATGTCACAATGCTAAATGTCAAAAATGAAAAGTGTCTTTATGAAAAATGTCAATAATGACAAATTTCAAGATGGCAAATGTCAAAGATGTCAAATGACAAATGTCACAATGCTAAATGTCAAAAATGAAAAGTGTCACCATGAAAAATGTCAAAAATGACAAATTTCAAGGTGGCAAATGTCAAAGATGTCGAATATGACAAATGTCACAATGCTAAATGTCAAAAATGAAAAGTGTCACCATGAAAAATGTCAAAAATGACAAATTTCAAGATGGCAAATGTCAAATGACAAATGTCACAATGCTAAATGTCAAAAATGAAAAGTGTCACCATGAAAAATGTCACAAATGACAAATTTCAAGATAGCAAATATCAAAGATGTCAAATGACAAATGTCACAATGCTAAATGTCAAAAATGACAAATTTCAAGATGGCAAATGTCAAAGATGTCAAATGACAAATGTCACAATGCTAAATGTCAAAAATGAAAAGTGTCACCATGAAAAATGTCAAAAATGACAAACTTCAAGATGGCAAATGTCAAAGATGTCAAATGACAAATGTCACAATGCTAAATGTCAAAGATGAAAAGTGTCACCATGAAAAATGTCAAAAATGACAAATTTCAAGATGGCAAATGTCAAAGATGTCAAATGACAAATGTCACAATGCTAAATGTCAAAAATGAAAAGTGTCACCATGAAAAATGTCAAAAATGACAAATTTCAAGATGGCAAATGTCAAAGATGTCAAATGACAAATGTCACAATGCTAAATGTCAAAAATGAAAAGTGTCCCCATGAAAAATGTCAAAAATAACAAATTTCAAGATGGAAAATATCAAAGATGTCAAATGACAAATGTCACAATGCTAAATGTCAAAAATGAAAAGGGTCAAAAATGACAAATTTCAAGCTGGCAAATGTCAAAGATGTCAAATGACAAATGTCACAATGCTAAATGTCAAAAATGAAAAGTGTCACCATGAAAAATGTCAAAAATAACAAATTTCAAGATGGCAAATGTCAAAGATGTCAAATGACAAATGTCACAATGCTAAATGTCAAAAATGAAAAGTGTCACCATGAAAAATGTCAAAAATGACAAATTTCAAGATGGCAAATGTCAAAGATGTCAAATGACAAATGTCACAATGCTAAATGTCAAAAATGAAAAGTGTCACCATGAAAAATGTCAAAAATGACAAATTTCAAGAAGGCAAATGTCAAAGATGTCAAATGACAAATGTCACAATGCTTAATGTCAAAAATAAAAAGTGTCACCATGAAAAATGTCAAAAATGACAAATTTCAAGATGGCAAATGTCAAAGATGTCAAATGACAAATGTCACAATGCTAAATGTCAAAAATGACAAATTTCAAGATGGCAAATGTCCAAGATGTCAAATGACAAATGTCACAATGCTAAATGTCAAAAATGAAAAGTGTCACCATGAAAAATGTCAAAAATGACAAATTTCAAGATGGCAAATGTCAAAGATTTCAAATGACAAATGTCACAATGCTAAATGTCAAAAATGAAAAGTGTCAAAAATGCAAAGTGTCAAAAATGACAAATTTCAAGATGGCAAATGTCTAAGATGTCAAATGACAAATGTCACAATGCTAAATGTCAAAAATGAAAAGTGTCACCGTGAAAAATGTCAAAAATGACAAATTTCAAGATGGCAAATGTCAAAGATGTCAAATGTCACAATGCTAAATGTCAAAAATGAAAAGTGTTACCATGAAAAATGTCAAAAATGACAAATTTCAAGATGGCAAATGTCAAAGATGTCAAATGACAAATGTCACAATGCTAAATGTCAAAAATGAAAAGTGTCACCATGAAAAATGTCAAAAATGACAAATTTCAAGATGGCAAATGTCAAAGATGTCGAATATGACAAATGTCACAATGCTAAATGTCAAAAATAAAAAGCGTCACCATGAAAAATGTCAAAAATGACAAATTTCAAGATGGCAAATGTCTCAAAGATGTCAAATGACAAATGTCACAATGCTAAATGTCAAAAATGAAAAGTGTCACAATGAAAAATGTCAAAAATCACAAATTTTAAGATGGCAAATATCAAAGATGTCAATTGACAAATGTCACAATGCTAAATGTCAAAAATGACAAATTTCAAGATGGCAAATGTCAAGGATGTCAAATGACAAATGTCACATTGCTAAATGTCAAAAATGAAAAGTGTCACCATGAAAAATGTCAAAAATGACAAATTTCAAGATGGCAAATGTCAAAGATGTCAAATGACAAATGTCACAATGCTAAATGTCAAAAATGAAAAGTGTCACCATGAAAAATGTCAAAAATAACATATTTCAAGATGGCAAATGTCAAAGATGTCAAATAACAAATGTCACAATGCTAAATGTCAAAAATGAAAAGTGTCACCATGAAAAATGTCAAAAATGACAAATTTCAAGATGGCAAATGTCAAAGATGTCGAATATGACAAATGTCACAATGCTAAATGTCAAAAATAAAAAGCGTCACCATGAAAAATGTCAAAAATGACAAATTTCAAGATGGCAAATGTCTCAAAGATGTCAAATGACAAATGTCACAATGCTAAATGTCAAAAATGAAAAGTGTCACAATGAAAAATGTCAAAAATCACAAATTTTAAGATGGCAAATATCAAAGATGTCAATTGACAAATGTCACAATGCTAAATGTCAAAAATGACAAATTTCAAGATGGCAAATGTCAAGGATGTCAAATGACAAATGTCACATTGCTAAATGTCAAAAATGAAAAGTGTCACCATGAAAAATGTCAAAAATGACAAATTTCAAGATGGCAAATGTCAAAGATGTCAAATGACAAATGTCACAATGCTAAATGTCAAAAATGAAAAGTGTCACCATGAAAAATGTCAAAAATAACATATTTCAAGATGGCAAATGTCAAAGATGTCAAATAACAAATGTCACAATGCTAAATGTCAAAAATGAAAAGTGTCACCATGAAAAATGTCAAAAATGACAAATTTCAAGATGGCAAATGTCAAAGATGTCAAATGACAAATGTCACAATGCTAAATGTCAAAAATGAAAAGTGTCACCATGAAAAATGTCAAAAATGACAAATTTCAAGATGGCAAATGTCAAAGATGTCAAATGACAAATGTCACAATGCTAAATGTCAAAAATGAAAAGTGTCACCATGAAAACTGTCAAAAATAACAAATTTCAAGATGGCAAATGTCAAAGATGTCAAATGACAAATGTCACAATGCTAAATGTCAAAAATGAAAAGTGTCAAAAATGACAAATGTCAAGATGGCAAATGTCAAAGATGTCAAATGACAAATGTCACAATGCTAAATGTCAAAAATGAAAAGTGTCACCATGAAAAATGTCAAAAATGACAAATTTCAAGATGGCAAATGTCAAAGATGTCAAATGACAAATGTCACAATGCTAAATGTCAAAAATGAAAAGTGTCACCATGAAAAATGTCAAAAATAACAAATTTCAAGATGGCAAATGTCAAAGATGTCAAATGACAAATAACACAAGTCTAAATGTCAAAAATGAAAAGTGTCACCATGAAAAATGTCAAAAATGACAAATTTCAAGATGGCAAATGTCAAAACTGACAAATGTCACAATGCTAAATGTCAAAACTGAAAAGTGTCACCATTAAAAATGTCAAAAATAACAAATTTCAAGATAGCAACTGTCAAAGATGTCAAATGACAAATGTCACAATGCTAAATGTCAAAAATGAAAAGTGTCAAGATGAAAAATATCAAAAATGACAAATTTCAAGATGGCAAGTGTCAAAACTGACAAATGTCACAATGCTAAATGTCAAAAATGAAAAGTGTCACCATGAAAAATGTCAAAAATGACAAATTTCAAGATGGCAAATGTCAAAGATGTCAGATGACAAATGTCACAATGCTAAATGTCAAAAATGAAAAGTGTCACCATGAAAAATGTCAAAAATGACAAATTTCAAGAAGGCAAATGTCAAAGATGTCAAATGACAAATGTCACAATGCTTAATGTCAAAAATAAAAAGTGTCACCATGAAAAATGTCAAAAATGACAAATTTCAAGATGGCAAATGTCAAAGATGTCAAATGACAAATGTCACAATGCTAAATGTCAAAAATGACAAATTTCAAGATGGCAAATGTCCAAGATGTCAAATGACAAATGTCACAATGCTAAATGTCAAAAATGAAAAGTGTCACCATGAAAAATGTCAAAAATGACAAATTTCAAGATGGCAAATGTCAAAGATGTCAAATGACAAATGTCACAATGCTAAATGTCAAAAATGAAAAGTGTCAAAAATGCAAAGTGTCAAAAATGACAAATTTCAAGATGGCAAATGTCTAAGATGTCAAATGACAAATGTCACAATGCTAAATGTCAAAAATGAAAAGTGTCACCGTGAAAAATGTCAAAAATGACAAATTTCAAGATGGCAAATGTCAAAGATGTCAAATGACAAATGTCACAATGCTAAATGTCAAAAATGAAAAGTGTTACCATGAAAAATGTCAAAAATGACAAATTTCAAGATGGCAAATGTCAAAGATGTCAAATGACAAATGTCACAATGCTAAATGTCAAAAATGAAAAGTGTCCCCATAAAAAATGTCAATAATGACAAATTTCAAGATGGCAAATGTCAAAGATGTCAAATGACAAATGTCACAATGCTAAATGTCAAAAATGAAAAGTGTCACCATGAAAAATGTCAAAAATGACAAATTTCAAGATGGCAAATGTCAAAGATGTCGAATATGACAAATGTCACAATGCTAAATGTCAAAAATAAAAAGCGTCACCATGAAAAATGTCAAAAATGACAAATTTCAAGATGGCAAATGTCTCAAAGATGTCAAATGACAAATGTCACAATGCTAAATGTCAAAAATGAAAAGTGTCACAATGAAAAATGTCAAAAATCACAAATTTTAAGATGGCAAATATCAAAGATGTCAATTGACAAATGTCACAATGCTAAATGTCAAAAATGACAAATTTCAAGATGGCAAATGTCAAGGATGTCAAATGACAAATGTCACATTGCTAAATGTCAAAAATGAAAAGTGTCACCATGAAAAATGTCAAAAATGACAAATTTCAAGATGGCAAATGTCAAAGATGTCAAATGACAAATGTCACAATGCTAAATGTCAAAAATGAAAAGTGTCACCATGAAAAATGTCAAAAATAACATATTTCAAGATGGCAAATGTCAAAGATGTCAAATAACAAATGTCACAATGCTAAATGTCAAAAATGAAAAGTGTCACCATGAAAAATGTCAAAAATGACAAATTTCAAGATGGCAAATGTCAAAGATGTCAAATGACAAATGTCACAATGCTAAATGTCAAAAATGAAAAGTGTCACCATGAAAAATGTCAAAAATGACAAATTTCAAGATGGCAAATGTCAAAGATGTCAAATGACAAATGTCACAATGCTAAATGTCAAAAATGAAAAGTGTCACCATGAAAACTGTCAAAAATAACAAATTTCAAGATGGCAAATGTCAAAGATGTCAAATGACAAATGTCACAATGCTAAATGTCAAAAATGATAAGTGTCACCATGAAAAATGTCAAAAATGACAAATTTCAAGATGGCAAATGTCCAAGATGTCAAATGACAAATGTCACAATGCTAAATGTCAAAAATGACAAATTTCAAGATGGCAAATGTCAAAGATGTCAAATGACAAATGTCACAATGCTAAATGTCAAAAATGAAAAGTGTCACCATAAAAAATGACAAATTTCAAGATGGCAAATGTCAAAGATGCCAAATGACAAATGTCGCAATGCTAAATGTCAAAAATGAAAAGTGTCACCATGAAAAATGTCAAAAATGACAAATTTCAAGATGGCAAATGTCAAGGATGTCAAATGACAAATATCACAATGCTAAATGTCAAAAATGAAAAGTGTCACCATGAAAAATGTCAAAAATGACAAATTTCAAGATGGCAAATGTAAAAACTGACAAATGTCACAATGCTAAATGTCAAAAATGAAAAGTGTCACCATGAAAAATGTCAAAAATGACAAATTTCAAGATGGCAAATGTCAAAGATGTCGAATATGACAAATGTCACAATGCTAAATGTCAAAAATGAAAAGTGTCACCGTGAAAAATGTCAAAAATGACAAATTTCAAGATGGCAAATGTCAAAGATGTCGAATGACAAATGTCACAATGCTAAATGTCAAAAATGAAAAGTGTCACCATGAAAAATGTCAAAAATGACAAATTTTAAGATGGCAAATGTGAAAGATGTCAAATGACAAATGTCACAATGCTAAATGTCAAAAATGAAAAGTGTCTTTATGAAAAATGTCAATAATGACAAATTTCAAGATGGCAAATGTCAAAGATGTCAAATGACAAATGTCACAATGCTAAATGTCAAAAATGAAAAGTGTCACCATGAAAAATGTCAAAAATGACAAATTTCAAGGTGGCAAATGTCAAAGATGTCGAATATGACAAATGTCACAATGCTAAATGTCAAAAATGAAAAGTGTCACCATGAAAAATGTCAAAAATGACAAATTTCAAGATGGCAAATGTCAAATGACAAATGTCACAATGCTAAATGTCAAAAATGAAAAGTGTCACCATGAAAAATGTCACAAATGACAAATTTCAAGATAGCAAATATCAAAGATGTCAAATGACAAATGTCACAATGCTAAATGTCAAAAATGACAAATTTCAAGATGGCAAATGTCAAAGATGTCAAATGACAAATGTCACAATGCTAAATGTCAAAAATGAAAAGTGTCACCATGAAAAATGTCAAAAATGACAAACTTCAAGATGGCAAATGTCAAAGATGTCAAATGACAAATGTCACAATGCTAAATGTCAAAGATGAAAAGTGTCACCATGAAAAATGTCAAAAATGACAAATTTCAAGATGGCAAATGTCAAAGATGTCAAATGACAAATGTCACAATGCTAAATGTCAAAAATGAAAAGTGTCACCATGAAAAATGTCAAAAATGACAAATTTCAAGATGGCAAATGTCAAAGATGTCAAATGACAAATGTCACAATGCTAAATGTCAAAAATGAAAAGTGTCCCCATGAAAAATGTCAAAAATAACAAATTTCAAAATGGAAAATATCAAAGATGTCAAATGACAAATGTCACAATGCTAAATGTCAAAAATGAAAAGGGTCAAAAATGACAAATTTCAAGCTGGCAAATGTCAAAGATGTCAAATGACAAATGTCACAATGCTAAATGTCAAAAATGAAAAGTGTCACCATGAAAAATGTCAAAAATAACAAATTTCAAGATGGCAAATGTCAAAGATGTCAAATGACAAATGTCACAATGCTAAATGTCAAAAATGAAAAGTGTCACCATGAAAAATGTCAAAAATGACAAATTTCAAGATGGCAAATGTCAAAGATGTCAAATGACAAATGTCACAATGCTAAATGTCAAAAATGAAAAGTGTCACCATGAAAAATGTCAAAAATGACAAATTTCAAGAAGGCAAATGTCAAAGATGTCAAATGACAAATGTCACAATGCTTAATGTCAAAAATAAAAAGTGTCACCATGAAAAATGTCAAAAATGACAAATTTCAAGATGGCAAATGTCAAAGATGTCAAATGACAAATGTCACAATGCTAAATGTCAAAAATGACAAATTTCAAGATGGCAAATGTCCAAGATGTCAAATGACAAATGTCACAATGCTAAATGTCAAAAATGAAAAGTGTCACCATGAAAAATGTCAAAAATGACAAATTTCAAGATGGCAAATGTCAAAGATTTCAAATGACAAATGTCACAATGCTAAATGTCAAAAATGAAAAGTGTCAAAAATGCAAAGTGTCAAAAATGACAAATTTCAAGATGGCAAATGTCTAAGATGTCAAATGACAAATGTCACAATGCTAAATGTCAAAAATGAAAAGTGTCACCGTGAAAAATGTCAAAAATGACAAATTTCAAGATGGCAAATGTCAAAGATGTCAAATGTCACAATGCTAAATGTCAAAAATGAAAAGTGTTACCATGAAAAATGTCAAAAATGACAAATTTCAAGATGGCAAATGTCAAAGATGTCAAATGACAAATGTCACAATGCTAAATGTCAAAAATGAAAAGTGTCACCATGAAAAATGTCAAAAATGACAAATTTCAAGATGGCAAATGTCAAAGATGTCGAATATGACAAATGTCACAATGCTAAATGTCAAAAATAAAAAGCGTCACCATGAAAAATGTCAAAAATGACAAATTTCAAGATGGCAAATGTCTCAAAGATGTCAAATGACAAATGTCACAATGCTAAATGTCAAAAATGAAAAGTGTCACAATGAAAAATGTCAAAAATCACAAATTTTAAGATGGCAAATATCAAAGATGTCAATTGACAAATGTCACAATGCTAAATGTCAAAAATGACAAATTTCAAGATGGCAAATGTCAAGGATGTCAAATGACAAATGTCACATTGCTAAATGTCAAAAATGAAAAGTGTCACCATGAAAAATGTCAAAAATGACAAATTTCAAGATGGCAAATGTCAAAGATGTCAAATGACAAATGTCACAATGCTAAATGTCAAAAATGAAAAGTGTCACCATGAAAAATGTCAAAAATAACATATTTCAAGATGGCAAATGTCAAAGATGTCAAATAACAAATGTCACAATGCTAAATGTCAAAAATGAAAAGTGTCACCATGAAAAATGTCAAAAATGACAAATTTCAAGATGGCAAATGTCAAAGATGTCGAATATGACAAATGTCACAATGCTAAATGTCAAAAATAAAAAGCGTCACCATGAAAAATGTCAAAAATGACAAATTTCAAGATGGCAAATGTCTCAAAGATGTCAAATGACAAATGTCACAATGCTAAATGTCAAAAATGAAAAGTGTCACAATGAAAAATGTCAAAAATCACAAATTTTAAGATGGCAAATATCAAAGATGTCAATTGACAAATGTCACAATGCTAAATGTCAAAAATGACAAATTTCAAGATGGCAAATGTCAAGGATGTCAAATGACAAATGTCACATTGCTAAATGTCAAAAATGAAAAGTGTCACCATGAAAAATGTCAAAAATGACAAATTTCAAGATGGCAAATGTCAAAGATGTCAAATGACAAATGTCACAATGCTAAATGTCAAAAATGAAAAGTGTCACCATGAAAAATGTCAAAAATAACATATTTCAAGATGGCAAATGTCAAAGATGTCAAATAACAAATGTCACAATGCTAAATGTCAAAAATGAAAAGTGTCACCATGAAAAATGTCAAAAATGACAAATTTCAAGATGGCAAATGTCAAAGATGTCAAATGACAAATGTCACAATGCTAAATGTCAAAAATGAAAAGTGTCACCATGAAAAATGTCAAAAATGACAAATTTCAAGATGGCAAATGTCAAAGATGTCAAATGACAAATGTCACAATGCTAAATGTCAAAAATGAAAAGTGTCACCATGAAAACTGTCAAAAATAACAAATTTCAAGATGGCAAATGTCAAAGATGTCAAATGACAAATGTCACAATGCTAAATGTCAAAAATGAAAAGTGTCAAAAATGACAAATGTCAAGATGGCAAATGTCAAAGATGTCAAATGACAAATGTCACAATGCTAAATGTCAAAAATGAAAAGTGTCACCATGAAAAATGTCAAAAATGACAAATTTCAAGATGGCAAATGTCAAAGATGTCAAATGACAAATGTCACAATGCTAAATGTCAAAAATGAAAAGTGTCACCATGAAAAATGTCAAAAATAACAAATTTCAAGATGGCAAATGTCAAAGATGTCAAATGACAAATAACACAAGTCTAAATGTCAAAAATGAAAAGTGTCACCATGAAAAATGTCAAAAATGACAAATTTCAAGATGGCAAATGTCAAAACTGACAAATGTCACAATGCTAAATGTCAAAACTGAAAAGTGTCACCATTAAAAATGTCAAAAATAACAAATTTCAAGATAGCAACTGTCAAAGATGTCAAATGACAAATGTCACAATGCTAAATGTCAAAAATGAAAAGTGTCAAGATGAAAAATATCAAAAATGACAAATTTCAAGATGGCAAGTGTCAAAACTGACAAATGTCACAATGCTAAATGTCAAAAATGAAAAGTGTCACCATGAAAAATGTCAAAAATGACAAATTTCAAGATGGCAAATGTCAAAGATGTCAGATGACAAATGTCACAATGCTAAATGTCAAAAATGAAAAGTGTCACCATGAAAAATGTCAAAAATGACAAATTTCAAGAAGGCAAATGTCAAAGATGTCAAATGACAAATGTCACAATGCTTAATGTCAAAAATAAAAAGTGTCACCATGAAAAATGTCAAAAATGACAAATTTCAAGATGGCAAATGTCAAAGATGTCAAATGACAAATGTCACAATGCTAAATGTCAAAAATGACAAATTTCAAGATGGCAAATGTCCAAGATGTCAAATGACAAATGTCACAATGCTAAATGTCAAAAATGAAAAGTGTCACCATGAAAAATGTCAAAAATGACCAATTTCAAGATGGCAAATGTCAAAGATGTCAAATGACAAATGTCACAATGCTAAATGTCAAAAATGAAAAGTGTCAAAAATGCAAAGTGTCAAAAATGACAAATTTCAAGATGGCAAATGTCTAAGATGTCAAATGACAAATGTCACAATGCTAAATGTCAAAAATGAAAAGTGTCACCGTGAAAAATGTCAAAAATGACAAATTTCAAGATGGCAAATGTCAAAGATGTCAAATGACAAATGTCACAATGCTAAATGTCAAAAATGAAAAGTGTTACCATGAAAAATGTCAAAAATGACAAATTTCAAGATGGCAAATGTCAAAGATGTCAAATGACAAATGTCACAATGCTAAATGTCAAAAATGAAAAGTGTCCCCATAAAAAATGTCAATAATGACAAATTTCAAGATGGCAAATGTCAAAGATGTCAAATGACAAATGTCACAATGCTAAATGTCAAAAATGAAAAGTGTCACCATGAAAAATGTCAAAAATGACAAATTTCAAGATGGCAAATGTCAAAGATGTCGAATATGACAAATGTCACAATGCTAAATGTCAAAAATAAAAAGCGTCACCATGAAAAATGTCAAAAATGACAAATTTCAAGATGGCAAATGTCTCAAAGATGTCAAATGACAAATGTCACAATGCTAAATGTCAAAAATGAAAAGTGTCACAATGAAAAATGTCAAAAATCACAAATTTTAAGATGGCAAATATCAAAGATGTCAATTGACAAATGTCACAATGCTAAATGTCAAAAATGACAAATTTCAAGATGGCAAATGTCAAGGATGTCAAATGACAAATGTCACATTGCTAAATGTCAAAAATGAAAAGTGTCACCATGAAAAATGTCAAAAATGACAAATTTCAAGATGGCAAATGTCAAAGATGTCAAATGACAAATGTCACAATGCTAAATGTCAAAAATGAAAAGTGTCACCATGAAAAATGTCAAAAATAACATATTTCAAGATGGCAAATGTCAAAGATGTCAAATAACAAATGTCACAATGCTAAATGTCAAAAATGAAAAGTGTCACCATGAAAAATGTCAAAAATGACAAATTTCAAGATGGCAAATGTCAAAGATGTCAAATGACAAATGTCACAATGCTAAATGTCAAAAATGAAAAGTGTCACCATGAAAAATGTCAAAAATGACAAATTTCAAGATGGCAAATGTCAAAGATGTCAAATGACAAATGTCACAATGCTAAATGTCAAAAATGAAAAGTGTCACCATGAAAACTGTCAAAAATAACAAATTTCAAGATGGCAAATGTCAAAGATGTCAAATGACAAATGTCACAATGCTAAATGTCAAAAATGAAAAGTGTCAAATGGCAAATGTCAAGGATGTCAAATGACAAATGTCACATTGCTAAATGTCAAAAATGAAAAGTGTCACCATGAAAAATGTCAAAAATGACAAATTTCAAGATGGCAAATGTCAAAGATGTCAAATGACAAATGTCACAATGCTAAATGTCAAAAATGAAAAGTGTCACCATGAAAAATGTCAAAAATAACATATTTCAAGATGGCAAATGTCAAAGATGTCAAATAACAAATGTCACAATGCTAAATGTCAAAAATGAAAAGTGTCACCATGAAAAATGTCAAAAATGACAAATTTCAAGATGGCAAATGTCAAAGATGTCAAATGACAAATGTCACAATGCTAAATGTCAAAAATGAAAAGTGTCACCATGAAAAATGTCAAAAATGACAAATTTCAAGATGGCAAATGTCAAAGATGTCAAATGACAAATGTCACAATGCTAAATGTCAAAAATGAAAAGTGTCACCATGAAAACTGTCAAAAATAACAAATTTCAAGATGGCAAATGTCAAAGATGTCAAATGACAAATGTCACAATGCTAAATGTCAAAAATGAAAAGTGTCAAAAATGACAAATGTCAAGATGGCAAATGTCAAAGATGTCAAATGACAAATGTCACAATGCTAAATGTCAAAAATGAAAAGTGTCACCATGAAAAATGTCAAAAATGACAAATTTCAAGATGGCAAATGTCAAAGATGTCAAATGACAAATGTCACAATGCTAAATGTCAAAAATGAAAAGTGTCACCATGAAAAATGTCAAAAATAACAAATTTCAAGATGGCAAATGTCAAAGATGTCAAATGACAAATAACACAAGTCTAAATGTCAAAAATGAAAAGTGTCACCATGAAAAATGTCAAAAATGACAAATTTCAAGATGGCAAATGTCAAAGATGTCAATTGACAAATGTCACAATGCTAAATGTCAAAAATGACAAATTTCAAGATGGCAAATGTCAAGGATGTCAAATGACAAATGTCACATTGCTAAATGTCAAAAATGAAAAGTGTCACCATGAAAAATGTCAAAAATGACAAATTTCAAGATGGCAAATGTCAAAGATGTCAAATGACAAATGTCACAATGCTAAATGTCAAAAATGAAAAGTGTCACCATGAAAAATGTCAAAAATAACATATTTCAAGATGGCAAATGTCAAAGATGTCAAATAACAAATGTCACAATGCTAAATGTCAAAAATGAAAAGTGTCACCATGAAAAATGTCAAAAATGACAAATTTCAAGATGGCAAATGTCAAAGATGTCAAATGACAAATGTCACAATGCTAAATGTCAAAAATGAAAAGTGTCACCATGAAAAATGTCAAAAATGACAAATTTCAAGATGGCAAATGTCAAAGATGTCAAATGACAAATGTCACAATGCTAAATGTCAAAAATGAAAAGTGTCACCATGAAAACTGTCAAAAATAACAAATTTCAAGATGGCAAATGTCAAAGATGTCAAATGACAAATGTCACAATGCTAAATGTCAAAAATGAAAAGTGTCAAAAATGACAAATGTCAAGATGGCAAATGTCAAAGATGTCAAATGACAAATGTCACAATGCTAAATGTCAAAAATGAAAAGTGTCACCATGAAAAATGTCAAAAATGACAAATTTCAAGATGGCAAATGTCAAAGATGTCAAATGACAAATGTCACAATGCTAAATGTCAAAAATGAAAAGTGTCACCATGAAAAATGTCAAAAATAACAAATTTCAAGATGGCAAATGTCAAAGATGTCAAATGACAAATAACACAAGTCTAAATGTCAAAAATGAAAAGTGTCACCATGAAAAATGTCAAAAATGACAAATTTCAAGATGGCAAATGTCAAAACTGACAAATGTCACAATGCTAAATGTCAAAAATGAAAAGTGTCACCATTAAAAATGTCAAAAATAACAAATTTCAAGATAGCAAATGTCAAAGATGTCAAATGACAAATGTCACAATGCTAAATGTCAAAAATGAAAAGTGTCAAGATGAAAAATATTAAAAATGACAAATTTCAAGATGGCAAGTGTCAAAACTGACAAATGTCACAATGCTAAATGTCAAAAATGAAAAGTGTCACCATGAAAAATGTCAAAAATGACAAATTTCAAGATGGCAAATGTCAAAGATGTCAAATGACAAATGTCACAATGCTAAATGTCAAAAATGAAAAGTGTCACCATGAAAAATGTCAAAAATGACAAATTTCAAGAAGGCAAATGTCAAAGATGTCAAATGACAAATGTCACAATGCTTAATGTCAAAAATAAAAAGTGTCACCATGAAAAATGTCAAAAATGACAAATTTCAAGATGGCAAATGTCAAAGATGTCAAATGACAAATGTCACAATGCTAAATGTCAAAAATGACAAATTTCAAGATGGCAAATGTCCAAGATGTCAAATGACAAATGTCACAATGCTAAATGTCAAAAATGAAAAGTGTCACCATGAAAAATGTCAAAAATGACAAATTTCAAGATGGCAAATGTCAAAGATGAAAAGTGTCAAAAATGCAAAGTGTCAAAAATGACAAATTTCAAGATGGCAAATGTCTAAGATGTCAAATGACAAATGTCACAATGCTAAATGTCAAAAATGAAAAGTGTCACCGTGAAAAATGTCAAAAATGACAAATTTCAAGATGGCAAATGTCAAAGATGTCAAATGACAAATGTCACAATGCTAAATGTCAAAAATGAAAAGTGTTACCATGAAAAATGTCAAAAATGACAAATTTCAAGATGGCAAATGTCAAAGATGTCAAATGACAAATGTCACAATGCTAAATGTCAAAAATGAAAAGTGTCCCCATAAAAAATGTCAATAATGACAAATTTCAAGATGGCAAATGTCAAAGATGTCAAATGACAAATGTCACAATGCTAAATGTCAAAAATGAAAAGTGTCACCATGAAAAATGTCAAAAATGACAAATTTCAAGATGGCAAATGTCAAAGATGTCGAATATGACAAATGTCACAATGCTAAATGTCAAAAATAAAAAGCGTCACCATGAAAAATGTCAAAAATGACAAATTTCAAGATGGCAAATGTCAAAGATGTCAAATGACAAATGTCACAATGCTAAATGTCAAAAATGAAAAGTGTCACCATGAAAAATGTCAAAAATGACAAATTTCAAGATGGCAAATGTCAAAGATGTCAAATGACAAATGTCACAATGCTAAATGTCAAAAATGAAAAGTGTCACCATGAAAAATGTCAAAAATGACAAATTTCAAGATGGCAAATGTCAAAGATGTCAAATGACAAATGTCACAATGCTAAATGTCAAAAATGAAAAGGGTCAAAAATGACAAATTTCAAGATGGCAAATGTCAAAGATGTCAAATGACAAATAACACAAGTCTAAATGTCAAAAATGAAAAGTGTCACCATGAAAAATGTCAAAAATGACAAATTTCAAGATGGCAAATGTCAAAACTGACAAATGTAACAATGCTAAATGTCAAAAATGAAAAGTGTCATCATGAAAAATGTCAAAAATGACAAATTTCAAGATGGCAAATGTCAAAGATGTCAAATGACAAATGTCACAATGCTAAATGTCAAAAATGAAAAGTGTCCCCATGAAAAATGTCAAAAATAACAAATTTCAAGATGGCAAATGTCAAAGATGTCAAATGACAAATGTCACAATGCTAAATGTCAAAAATGAAAAGGGTCAAAAATGACAAATTTCAAGATGGCAAATGTCAAAGATGTCAAATGACAAATGTCACAATGCTAAATGTCAAAAATAAAAATTGTCACCATGAAAAATGTCAAAAATGACAAATTTAAGGATGGCAAATATTAAAGATGTCAAATGACAAATGTCACAATGCTAAATGTCAAAAATGAAAAGTGTCACCATGAATAATGTCAAAAATAACAAATTTCAAGATGGCAAATGTCAAAGATGTCAAATGACAAATGTCACAATGCTAAATGTCAAAAATGAAAAGTGTCCCCATGAAAAATGTCAAAAATAACAAATTTCAAGATGGCAAATGTCAAAGATGTCAAATGACAAATGTCACAATGCTAAATGTCAAAAATGAAAAGGGTCAAAAATGACAAATTTCAAGATGGCAAATGTCAAAGATGTCAAATGACAAATGTCACAATGCTAAATGTCAAAAATGAAAAGTGTCACCATGAAAAATGTCAAAAATGACAAACTTCAAGATGGCAAATGTCAAAGATGTCAAATGACAAAGGTCATAATGCTAAATGTCAAAAATGAAAAGTGTCACCATGAATAATGTCAAAAATAACAAATTTCAAGATGGCAAATGTCAAAGATGTCAAATGACAAATGTCACAATGCTAAATGTCAAAAATGAAAAGTGTCACCATGAAAAATGTCAAAAATGACAAATTTCAAGATGGCAAATGTCAAAGATGTCAAATGACAAATGTCACAATGCTAAATGTCAAAAATGAAAAGTGTCCCCATGAAAAATGTCAAAAATAAAAAATTTCAAGATGGCAAATGTCAAAGATGTCAAATGACAAATGTCACAATGCTAAATGTCAAAAATGAAAAGTGTCAAAAATGACAAATTTCAAGATGGCAAATGTCAAAGATGTCAAATGACAAATGTCACAATGCTAAATGTCAAAAATCAAAAGTGTCACCATGAAAAATGTCAAAAATAACAAATTTCAAGATGGCAAATGTCAAAGATGTCAAATGACAAATGTCACAATGCTAAATGTCAAAAATGAAAAGTGTCACCATGAAAAATGTCAAAAATGACAAATTTCAAGATGGCAAATGTCGAAGATGTTAAATGACAAATGTCACAATGCTAAATGTCAAAAATGAAAAGTGTCACCATGAAAAATGTCAAAAATAAATTTCAAGATGGCAAATGTCAATGATGTCAAATGACAAATGTCACAATGCTAAATGTCAAAAATGAAAAGTGTCACTATGAAAAATGTCAAAAATGACAAATTTCAAGATGACAAATGTCAAAACTGACAAATGTCACAATGCTAAATGTCAAAAATGAAAAGTGTCACCATGAAAAATATCAAAAATAACAAATTTCAAGATGGCAAATGTCAAAGATGTCAAATGACAAATGTCACAATGCTAAATGTCAAAAATGAAAAGTGTCACCATGAAAAATGTCAAAAATGACAAATTTCAAGATAGCAAATGTCAAAGATGTCAAATGACAAATGTCACAATGCTAAATGTCAAAAATGAAAAGTGTCACCATGAAAAATGTCAAAAATGACAAATTTCAAGATGGCAAATGTCAAAGATGTCAAATGACAAATGTCACAATGCTAAATGTCAAAAATGAAAAGTGTCACCATGAAAAATGTCAAAAATAACAAATTTCAAGATGGCAAATGTCAAAGATGTCAAATGACAAATGTCACAATGCTACATGTCAAAAATGAAAAGTGTCAAAAATGACAAATGTCAAGATGGCAAATGTCAAAGATGTCAAATGACAAATGTCACAATGCTAAATGTCAAAAATGAAAAGTGTCACCATGAAAAATGTCACAAATAACAAATTTCAAGATGGCAAATGTCAAAGATGTCAAATGACAAATAACACAAGTCTAAATGTCAAAAATGAAAAGTGTCACCATGAAAAATGTCAAAAATGAAAAGTGTCAAGATGAAAAATATCAAAAATGACAAATTTCAAGATGGCAAGTGTCAAAACTGACAAATGTCACAATGCTAAATGTCAAAAATGAAAAGTTTCACCATGAAAAATGTCAAAAATAACAAATTTCAAGATGGCAAATGTCAAATGACAAATGTCACAATGCTAAATGTCAAAAATGACAAATTTTAAGATGGCAAATGTCAAAGATGTCAAATGACAAATGTCACAATGCTAAATGTCAAAAATAAAAAGTGTCACCATGAAAAATGTCAAAAATGACAAATTTAAGGATGGCAAATATCAAAGATGTCAAATGACAAATGTCACAATGCTAAATGTCAAAAATGAAAAGTGTCACCATGAAAAATGTCAAAAATCACAAATTTTAAGATGGCAAATATCAAAGATGTCAATTGACAAATGTCACAATGCTAAATGTCAAAAATGACAAATTTCAAGATGGCAAATGTCAAGGATGTCAAATGACAAATGTCATATTGCTAAATGTCAAAAATGAAAAGTGTCACCATGAAAAATGTCAAAAATGACAAATTTCAAGATGGCAAATGTCAAAGATGTCAAATGACAAATGTCATTATGCTAAATGTCAAAAATGAAAAGTGTCACCATGAAAAATGTCAAAAATAACATATTTCAAGATGGCAAATGTCAAAGATGTCAAATGACAAATGTCACAATGCTAAATGTCAAAAATGAAAAGTGTCACCATGAAAAATGTCAAAAATGACAAATTTCAAGATGGCAAATGTCAAAGATGTCAAATGACAAATGTCACAATGCTAAATGTCAAAAATGAAAAGTGTCACCATGAAAAATGTCAAAAATGACAAATTTCAAGATGGCAAATGTCAAAGATGTCAAATGACAAATGTCACAATGCTAAATGTCAAAAATGAAAAGTGACACCATGAAAAAT
Source organism: Altica lythri (assembly GCA_964028335.1). Taxonomy (NCBI): domain Eukaryota; kingdom Metazoa; phylum Arthropoda; class Insecta; order Coleoptera; family Chrysomelidae; genus Altica; species Altica lythri. The sequence goes on along the minus strand of OZ034800.1, from coordinate 42,488,675 downwards.
GTCAAAAATAACAAATTTCAAGATGGCAAATGTCAAAGATGTCAACTGACAAATGTCACAATGCTAAATGTCAAAAATGAAAAGTGTCAAAAATGACAAATGTCAAGATGGCAAATGTCAAAGATGTCAAATGACAAATGTCACAATGCTAAATGTCAAAAATGAAAAGTGTCACCATGAAAAATGTCAAAAATGACAAATTTCAAGATGGCAAATGTCAAAGATGTCAAATGACAAATGTCACAATGCTAAATGTCAAAAATGAAAAGTGTCACCATGAAAAATGTCAAAAATAACAAATTTCAAGATGGCAAATGTCAAAGATGTCAAATGACAAATAACACAAGTCTAAATGTCAAAAATGAAAAGTGTCACCATGAAAAATGTCAAAAATGACAAATTTCAAGATTGCAAATGTCAAAACTGACAAATATCACAATGCTAAATGTCAAAAATGAAAAGTGTCACCATTAAAAATGTCAAAAATAACCAATTTCAAGATAGCAAATGTCAAAGATGTCAAATGACAAATGTCACAATGCCAAATGTCAAAAATGAAAAGTGTCAAGATGAAAAATATCAAAAATGACAAATTTCAAGATGGCAAGTGTCAAAACTGACAAATGTCACAATGCTAAATGTCAAAAATGAAAAGTTTCACCATGAAAAATGTCAAAAATAACAAATTTCAAGATGGCAAATGTCAAATGACAAATGTCACAATGCTAAATGTCAAAAATGACAAATTTTAAGATGGCAAATGTCAAAGATGTCAAATGACAAATGTCACAATGCTAAATGTCAAAAATAAAAAGTGTCACAATGAAAAATGTCAAAAATGACAAATTTAAGGATGGCAAATATCAAAGATGTCAAATGACAAATGTCACAATGCTAAATGTCAAAAATGAAAAGTGTCACCATGAATAATGTCAAAAATAACAAATTTCAAGATGGCAAATGTCAAAGATGTCAAATGACAAATGTCACAATGCTAAATGTCAAAAATGAAAAGTGTCCCCATGAAAAATGTCAAAAATAACAAATTTCAAGATGGCAAATGTCAAAGATGTCAAATGACAAATGTCACAATGCTAAATGTCAAAAATGAAAAGGGTCAAAAATGACAAATTTCAAGATGGCAAATGTCAAAGATGTCAAATGACAAATAACACAAGTCTAAATGTCAAAAATGAAAAGTGTCACCATGAAAAATGTCAAAAATGACAAATTTCAAGATGGCAAATGTCAAAACTGACAAATGTAACAATGCTAAATGTCAAAAATGAAAAGTGTCACCATGAAAAATGTCAAAAATGACAAATTTCAAGATGGCAAATGTCAAAGATGTCAAATGACAAATGTCACAATGCTAAATGTCAAAAATGAAAAGTGTCCCCATGAAAAATGTCAAAAATAACAAATTTCAAGATGGCAAATGTCAAAGATGTCAAATGACAAATGTCACAATGCTAAATGTCAAAAATGAAAAGGGTCAAAAATGACAAATTTCAAGATAGCAAATGTCAAAGATGTCAAATGACAAATGTCACAATGCTAAATGTCAAAAATAAAAAGTGTCACCATGAAAAATGTCAAAAATGACAAATTTAAGGATGGCAAATATCAAAGATGTCAAATGACAAATGTCACAATGCTAAATGTCAAAAATGAAAAGTGTCACCATGAATAATGTCAAAAATAACAAATTTCAAGATGGCAAATGTCAAAGATGTCAAATGACAAATGTCACAATGCTAAATGTCAAAAATGAAAAGTGTCCCCATGAAAAATGTCAAAAATAACAAATTTCAAGATGGCAAATGTCAAAGATGTCAAATGACAAATGTCACAATGCTAAATGTCAAAAATGAAAAGTGTCACCATGAAAAATGTCAAAAATGACAAACTTCAAGATGGCAAATGTCAAAGATGTCAAATGACAAATGTCATAATGCTAAATGTCAAAAATGAAAAGTGTCACCATGAATAATGTCAAAAATAACAAATTTTAAGATGGCAAATGTCAAAGATGTCAAATGACAAATGTCACAATGCTAAATGTCAAAAATGAAAAGTGTCACCATGAAAAATGTCAAAAATGACAAATTTCAAGATGGCAAATGTCAAAGATGTCAAATGACAAATGTCACAATGCTAAATGTCAAAAATGAAAAGTGTCCCCATGAAAAATGTCAAAAATAAAAAATTTCAAGATGGCAAATGTCAAAGATGTCAAATGACAAATGTCACAATGCTAAATGTCAAAAATGAAAAGTGTCAAAAATGACAAATTTCAAGATGGCAAATGTCAAAGATGTCAAATGACAAATGTCACAATGCTAAATGTCAAAAATCAAAAGTGTCACCATGAAAAATGTCAAAAATAACAAATTTCAAGATGGCAAATGTCAAAGATGTCAAATGACAAATGTCACAATGCTAAATGTCAAAAATGAAAAGTGTCACCATGAAAAATGTCAAAAATGACAAATTTCAAGATGGCAAATGTCGAAGATGTTAAATGACAAATGTCACAATGCTTAATGTCAAAAATGAAAAGTGTCACCATGAAAAATGTCAAAAATAACAAATTTCAAGATGGCAAATGTCAAAGATGTCAAATGACAAATGTCACAATGCTAAATGTCAAAAATGAAAAGTGTCACTATGAAAAATGTCAAAAATGACAAATTTCAAGATGACAAATGTCAAAACTGACAAATGTCACAATGCCAAATTTCAAAAATGAAAAGTGTCACCATGAAAAATGTCAAAAATAACAAATTTCAAGATGGCAAATGTCAAAGATGTCAAATGACAAATGTCACAATGCTAAATGTCAAAAATGAAAAGTGTCACCATGAAAAATGTCAAAAATGACAAATTTCAAGATGGCAAATATCAAAGATGTCAAATGACAAATGTCAAAAATGAAAAGTGTCACTATGAAAAATGTCAAAAATGACAAATTTCAAGATGGCAAATGTCAAAACTGACAAATGTCACAATGCTAAATGTCAAAAATGAAAAGTGTCACCATGAAAAATGTCAAAAATAACAAATTTCAAGATGGCAAATGTCAAAGATGTCAAATGACAAATGTCACAATGCTAAATGTCAAAAATAAAAAGTGTCACCATGAAAAATGTCAAAAATGACAAATTTCAAGATGGCAAATGTCAAAGATGTCAAATGACAAATGTCACAATCCTAAATGTCAAAAATGACAAATTTCAAGATGGCAAAAGCCAAAGATGTCAAATGACAAATGTCACAATGCTAAATGTCAAAAATGAAAAGTGTCACCATGAAAAATGTCAAAAATGACAAATTTCAAGATGGCAAATGTCAAAGATGTCAAATGACAAATGTCACAATGCTAAATGTCAAAAATGAAAACTGTCACCATGAAAAATGTCAAAAATAACATATTTCAAGATGGCAAATGTCAAAGATGTCAAATGACAAATGTCACAATGCTAAATGTCAAAAATGAAAAGTGTCACCATGAAAAATGTCAAAAATAACAAATTTCAAGATGGCAAATGTCAAAGATGTCAAATGACAAATAACACAAGTCTAAATGTCAAAAATGAAAAGTGTCACCATGAAAAATGTCAAAAATGACAAATGTCAAAACTGACAAATGTCACAATGCTAAATGTCAAAAATGAAAAGTGTCACCATTAAAAATGTCAAAAATAACAAATTTCAAGATAGCAAATGTCAAAGATGTCAAATGACAAATGTCACAATGCTAAATGTCAAAAATGAAAAGTGTCAAGATGAAAAATATCAAAAATGACAAATTTCAAGATGGCAAGTGTGAAAACTGACAAATGTCACAATGCTAAATGTCAAAAATGAAAAGTTTCACCATGAAAAATGTCAAAAATAACAAATTTCAAGATGGCAAATGTCAAATGACAAATGTCACAATGCTAAATGTCAAAAATGACAAATTTTAAGATGGCAAATGTCAAAGATGTCAAATGACAAATGTCACAATGCTAAATGTCAAAAATAAAAAGTGTCACCATGAAAAATGTCAAAAATGACAAATTTAAGGATGGCAAATATCAAAGATGTCAAATGACAAATGTCACAATGCTAAATGTCAAAAATGAAAAGTGTCACCATGAAAAATGTCAAAAATCACAAATTTTAAGATGGCAAATATCAAAGATGTCAATTGACAAATGTCACAATGCTAAATGTCAAAAATGACAAATTTCAAGATGGCAAATGTCAAGGATGTCAAATGACAAATGTCACATTGCTAAATGTCAAAAATGAAAAGTGTCACCATGAAAAATGTCAAAAATGACATATTTCAAGATGGCAAATGTCAAAGATGTCAAATGACAAATGTCACAATGCTAAATGTCAAAAATGAAAAGTGTCACCATGAAAAATGTCAAAAATGACAAATTTCAAGATAGCAAATGTCAAAGATGTCAAATGACAAATGTCACAATGCTAAATGTCAAAAATGAAAAGTGTCACCATGAAAAATGTCAAAAATGACAAATGTCACAATGCTAAATGTCAAAAATGAAAAGTGTCACCATGAAAAATGTCAAAAATGACAAACTTCAAGATGGCAAATGTCAAAGATGTCAAATGACAAATGTCATAATGCTAAATGTCAAAAATGAAAAGTGTCACCATGAATAATGTCAAAAATAACAAATTTCAAGATGGCAAATGTCAAAGATGTCAAATGACAAATGTCACAATGCTAAATGTCAAAAATGAAAAGTGTCACCATGAAAAATGTCAAAAATGACAAATTTCAAGATGGCAAATGTCAAAGATGTCAAATGACAAATGTCACAATGCTAAATGTCAAAAATGAAAAGTGTCCCCATGAAAAATGTCAAAAATAAAAAATTTCAAGATGGCAAATGTCAAAGATGTCAAATGACAAATGTCACAATGCTAAATGTCAAAAATGAAAAGTGTCAAAAATGACAAATTTCAAGATGGCAAATGTCAAAGATGTCAAATGACAAATGTCACAATGCTAAATGTCAAAAATCAAAAGTGTCACCATGAAAAATGTCAAAAATAACAAATTTCAAGATGGCAAATGTCAAAGATGTCAAATGACAAATGTCACAATGCCAAATGTCAAAAATGAAAAGTGTCACCATGAAAAATGTCAAAAATGACAAATTTCAAGATGGCAAATGTCGAAGATGTTAAATGACAAATGTCACAATGCTAAATGTCAAAAATGAAAAGTGTCACCATGAAAAATGTCAAAAATAACAAATTTCAAGATGGCAAATGTCAAAGATGTCAAATGACAAATGTCACAATGCTAAATGTCAAAAATGAAAAGTGTCACCATGAAAAATGTCAAAAATGACAAATTTCAAGATGGCAAATGTCAAAGATGTCAAATGACAAATGTCACAATGCTAAATGTCAAAAATGAAAAGTGTCCCCATGAAAAATGTCAAAAATAAAAAATTTCAAGATGGCAAATGTCAAAGATGTCAAATGACAAATGTCACAATGCTAAATGTCAAAAATGAAAAGTGTCCCCATGAAAAATGTCAAAAATAACAAATTTCAAGATGGCAAATGTCAAAGATGTCAAATGACAAATGTCACAATGCTAAATGTCAAAAATGAAAAGGGTCAAAAATGACAAATTTCAAGATGGCAAATGTCAAAGATGTCAAATGACAAATGTCACAATGCTAAATGTCAAAAATGAAAAGTGTCCCCATGAAAAATGTCAAAAATAACAAATTTCAAGATGGCAAATGTCAAAGATGTCAAATGACAAATGTCACAATGCTAAATGTCAAAAATGAAAAGGGTCAAAAATGACAAATTTCAAGATGGCAAATGTCAAAGATGTCAAATGACAAATAACACAAGTCTAAATGTCAAAAATGAAAAGTGTCACCATGAAAAATGTCAAAAATGACAAATTTCAAGATGGCAAATGTCAAAACTGACAAATGTAACAATGCTAAATGTCAAAAATGAAAAGTGTCACCATGAAAAATGTCAAAAATGACAAATTTCAAGATGGCAAATGTCAAAGATGTCAAATGACAAATGTCACAATGCTAAATGTCAAAAATGAAAAGTGTCCCCATGAAAAATGTCAAAAATAACAAATTTCAAGATGGCAAATGTCAAAGATGTCAAATGACAAATGTCACAATGCTAAATGTCAAAAATGAAAAGGGTCAAAAATGACAAATTTCAAGATAGCAAATGTCAAAGATGTCAAATGACAAATGTCACAATGCTAAATGTCAAAAATAAAAAGTGTCACCATGAAAAATGTCAAAAATGACAAATTTAAGGATGGCAAATATCAAAGATGTCAAATGACAAATGTCACAATGCTAAATGTCAAAAATGAAAAGTGTCACCATGAATAATGTCAAAAATAACAAATTTCAAGATGGCAAATGTCAAAGATGTCAAATGACAAATGTCACAATGCTAAATGTCAAAAATGAAAAGTGTCCCCATGAAAAATGTCAAAAATAACAAATTTCAAGATGGCAAATGTCAAAGATGTCAAATGACAAATGTCACAATGCTAAATGTCAAAAATGAAAAGTGTCACCATGAAAAATGTCAAAAATGACAAACTTCAAGATGGCAAATGTCAAAGATGTCAAATGACAAATGTCATAATGCTAAATGTCAAAAATGAAAAGTGTCACCATGAATAATGTCAAAAATAACAAATTTCAAGATGGCAAATGTCAAAGATGTCAAATGACAAATGTCACAATGCTAAATGTCAAAAATGAAAAGTGTCACCATGAAAAATGTCAAAAATGACAAATTTCAAGATGGCAAATGTCAAAGATGTCAAATGACAAATGTCACAATGCTAAATGTCAAAAATGAAAAGTGTCCCCATGAAAAATGTCAAAAATAAAAAATTTCAAGATGGCAAATGTCAAAGATGTCAAATGACAAATGTCACAATGCTAAATGTCAAAAATGAAAAGTGTCAAAAATGACAAATTTTAAGATGGCAAATGTCAAAGATGTCAAATGACAAATGTCACAATGCTAAATGTCAAAAATGAAAAGTGTCACCATGAAAAATGTCAAAAATGACAAATTTCAAGATGGCAAATGTCGAATATGTTAAATGACAAATGTCACAATGCTAAATGTCAAAAATGAAAAGTGTCACCATGAAAAATGTCAAAAATAACAAATTTCAAGATGGCAAATGTCAAAGATGTCAAATGACAAATGTCACAATGCTAAATGTCAAAAATGAAAAGTGTCACTATGAAAAATGTCAAAAATGACAAATTTCAAGATGACAAATGTCAAAACTGACAAATGTCACAATGCTAAATTTCAAAAATGAAAAGTGTCACCATGAAAAATGTCAAAAATAACAAATTTCAAGATGGCAAATGTCAAAGATGTCAAATGACAAATGTCACAATGCTAAATGTCAAAAATGAAAAGTGTCACCATGAAAAATGTCAAAAATGACAAATTTCAAGATGGCAAATATCAAAGATGTCAAATGACAAATGTCAAAAATGAAAAGTGTCACTATGAAAAATGTCAAAAATGACAAATTTCAAGATGGCAAATGTCAAAACTGACAAATGTCACAATGCTAAATGTCAAAAATGAAAAGTGTCACCATGAAAAATGTCAAAAATAACAAATTTCAAGATGGCAAATGTCAAAGATGTCAAATGACAAATGTCACAATGCTAAATGTCAAAAATAAAAAGTGTCACCATGAAAAATGTCAAAAATGACAAATTTCAAGATGGCAAATGTCAAAGATGTCAAATGACAAATGTCACAATCCTAAATGTCAAAAATGACAAATTTCAAGATGGCAAAAGCCAAAGATGTCAAATGACAAATGTCACAATGCTAAATGTCAAAAATGAAAAGTGTCACCATGAAAAATGTCAAAAATGACAAATTTCAAGATGGCAAATGTCAAAGATGTCAAATGACAAATGTCACAATGCTAAATGTCAAAAATGAAAAGTGTCACCATGAAAAATGTCAAAAATAACATATTTCAAGATGGCAAATGTCAAAGATGTCAAATGACAAATGTCACAATGCTAAATGTCAAAAATGAAAAGTGTCACCATGAAAAATGTCAAAAATAACAAATTTCAAGATGGCAAATGTCAAAGATGTCAAATGACAAATAACACAAGTCTAAATGTCAAAAATGAAAAGTGTCACCATGAAAAATGTCAAAAATGACAAATGTCAAAACTGACAAATGTCACAATGCTAAATGTCAAAAATGAAAAGTGTCACCATTAAAAATGTCAAAAATAACAAATTTCAAGATAGCAAATGTCAAAGATGTCAAATGACAAATGTCACAATGCTAAATGTCAAAAATGAAAAGTGTCAAGATGAAAAATATCAAAAATGACAAATTTCAAGATGGCAAGTGTGAAAACTGACAAATGTCACAATGCTAAATGTCAAAAATGAAAAGTTTCACCATGAAAAATGTCAAAAATAACAAATTTCAAGATGGCAAATGTCAAATGACAAATGTCACAATGCTAAATGTCAAAAATGACAAATTTTAAGATGGCAAATGTCAAAGATGTCAAATGACAAATGTCACAATGCTAAATGTCAAAAATAAAAAGTGTCACCATGAAAAATGTCAAAAATGACAAATTTAAGGATGGCAAATATCAAAGATGTCAAATGACAAATGTCACAATGCTAAATGTCAAAAATGAAAAGTGTCACCATGAAAAATGTCAAAAATCACAAATTTTAAGATGGCAAATATCAAAGATGTCAATTGACAAATGTCACAATGCTAAATGTCAAAAATGACAAATTTCAAGATGGCAAATGTCAAGGATGTCAAATGACAAATGTCACATTGCTAAATGTCAAAAATGAAAAGTGTCACCATGAAAAATGTCAAAAATGACAAATTTCAAGATGGCAAATGTCAAAGATGTCAAATGACAAATGTCACAATGCTAAATGTCAAAAATGAAAAGTGTCACCATGAAAAATGTCAAAAATAACATATTTCAAGATGGCAAATGTCAAAGATGTCAAATGACAAATGTCACAATGCTAAATGTCAAAAATGAAAAGTGTCACCATGAAAAATGTCAAAAATGACAAATTTCAAGATGGCAAATGTCAAAGATGTCAAATGACAAATGTCACAATGCTAAATGTCAAAAATGAAAAGTGTCAAGATGAAAAATATCAAAAATGACAAATTTCAAGATGGCAAGTGTCAAAACTCACAAATGTCACAATGCTAAATGTCAAAAATGAAAAGTTTCACCATGAAAAATGTCAAAAATAACAAATTTCAAGATGGCAAATGTCAAATGACAAATGTCACAATGCTAAATGTCAAAAATGACAAATTTTAAGATGGCAAATGTCAAAGATGTCAAATGACAAATGTCACAATGCTAAATGTCAAAAATAAAAAGTGTCACCATGAAAAATGTCAAAAATGACAAATTTAAGGATGGCAAATATCAAAGATGTCAAATGACAAATGTCACAATGCTAAATGTCAAAAATGAAAAGTGTCACCATGAAAAATGTCAAAAATCACAAATTTTAAGATGGCAAATATCAAAGATGTCAATTGACAAATGTCAAAATGCTAAATGTCAAAAATGACAAATTTCAAGATGGCAAATGTCAAGGATGTCAAATGACAAATGTCACATTGCTAAATGTCAAAAATGAAAAGTGTCACCATGAAAAATGTCAAAAATGACAAATTTCAAGATGGCAAATGTCAAAGATGTCAAATGACAAATGTCACAATGCTAAATGTCAAAAATGAAAAGTGTCACCATGAAAAATGTCAAAAATAACATATTTCAAGATGGCAAATGTCAAAGATGTCAAATGACAAATGTCACAATGCTACATGTCAAAAATGAAAAGTGTCACCATGAAAAATGTCAAAAATGACAAATTTCAAGATGGCAAATGTCAAAGATGTCAAATGACAAATGTCACAATGCTAAATGTCAAAAATGAAAAGTGTCACCATGAAAAATGTCAAAAATGACAAATTTCAAGATGGCAAATGTCAAAGATGTCAAATGACAAATGTCACAATGCTAAATGTCAAAAATGAAAAGTGTCACCATGAAAAATGTCAAAAATGACAAATTTCAAGATGGCAAATGTCGAAGATGTTAAATGACAAATGTCACAATGCTAAATGTCAAAAATAAAAAGTGTCACCATGAAAAATGTCAAAAATGACAAATTTAAGGATGGCAAATATCAAAGATGTCAAATGACAAATGTCACAATGCTAAATGTCAAAAATGAAAAGTGTCACCATGAAAAATGTCAAAAATCACAAATTTTAAGATGGCAAATATCAAAGATGTCAATTGACAAATGTCACAATGCTAAATGTCAAAAATGACAAATTTCAAGATGGCAAATGTCAAGGATGTCAAATGACAAATGTCACATTGCTAAATGTCAAAAATGAAAAGTGTCACCATGAAAAATGTCAAAAATGACAAATTTCAAGATGGCAAATGTCAAAGATGTCAAATGACAAATGTCACAATGCTAAATGTCAAAAATGAAAAGTGTCAAGATGAAAAATATCAAAAATGACAAATTTCAAGATGGCAAGTGTCAAAACTCACAAATGTCACAATGCTAAATGTCAAAAATGAAAAGTTTCACCATGAAAAATGTCAAAAATAACAAATTTCAAGATGGCAAATGTCAAATGACAAATGTCACAATGCTAAATGTCAAAAATGACAAATTTTAAGATGGCAAATGTCAAAGATGTCAAATGACAAATGTCACAATGCTAAATGTCAAAAATAAAAAGTGTCACCATGAAAAATGTCAAAAATGACAAATTTAAGGATGGCAAATATCAAAGATGTCAAATGACAAATGTCACAATGCTAAATGTCAAAAATGAAAAGTGTCACCATGAAAAATGTCAAAAATCACAAATTTTAAGATGGCAAATATCAAAGATGTCAATTGACAAATGTCACAATGCTAAATGTCAAAAATGACAAATTTCAAGATGGCAAATGTCAAAGATGTCAAATGACAAATGTCACATTGCTAAATGTCAAAAATGAAAAGTGTCACCATGAAAAATGTCAAAAATGACAAATTTCAAGATGGCAAATGTCAAAGATGTCAAATGACAAATGTCACAATGCTAAATGTCAAAAATGAAAAGTGTCACCATGAAAAATGTCAAAAATAACATATTTCAAGATGGCAAATGTCAAAGATGTCAAATGACAAATGTCACAATGCTAAATGTCAAAAATGAAAAGTGTCACCATGAAAAATGTCAAAAATGACAAATTTTAAGATGGCAAATGTCAAAGATGTCAAATGACAAATGTCACAATGCTAAATGTCAAAAATGAAAAGTGTCACCATGAAAAATGTCAAAAATGACAAATTTCAAGATGGCAAATGTCAAAGATGTCAAATGACAAATGTCACAATGCTAAATGTCAAAAATGAAAAGTGTCACCATGAAAAATGTCAAAAATGACAAATTTCAAGATGGCAAATGTCGAAGATGTTAAATGACAAATGTCACAATGCTAAATGTCAAAAATGAAAAGTGTCACCATGAAAAATGTCAAAAATAACAAATTTCAAGATGGCAAATGTCAAAGATGTCAAATGACAAATGTCACAATGCTAAATGTCAAAAATGAAAAGTGTCACTATGAAAAATGTCAAAAATGACAAATTTCAAGATGACAAATGTCAAAACTGACAAATGTCACAATGCTAAATGTCAAAAATGAAAAGTGTCACCATGAAAAATGTCAAAAATAACAAATTTCAAGATGGCAAATGTCAAAGATGTCAAATGTCAAAGATGTCAAATGACAAATGTCACAATGCTAAATGTCAAAAATGAAAAGTGTCACCATGAAAAATGTCAAAAATGACAAATTTCAAGATGGCAAATATCAAAGATGTCAAATGACAAATGTCAAAAATGAAAAGTGTCACTATGAAAAATGTCAAAAATGACAAATTTCAAGATGGCAAATGTCAAAACTGACAAATGTCACAATGCTAAATGTCAAAAATGAAAAGTGTCACCATGAAAAATGTCAAAAATAACAAATTTCAAGATGGCGAATGTCAAAGATGTCAAATGACAAATGTCACAATGCTAAATGTCAAAAATAAAAAGTGTCACCATGAAAAATGTCAAAAATGACAAATTTCAAGATGGCAAATGTCAAAGATGTCAAATGACAAATGTCACAATCCTAAATGTCAAAAATGACAAATTTCAAGATGGCAAAAGCCAAAGATGTCAAATGACAAATGTCACAATGCTAAATGTCAAAAATGAAAAGTGTCACCATGAAAAATGTCAAAAATGACAAATTTCAAGATGGCAAATGTCGAAGATGTTAAATGACAAATGTCACAATGCTAAATGTCAAAAATGAAAAGTGTCACCATGAAAAATGTCAAAAATAACAAATTTCAAGATGGCAAATGTCAAAGATGTCAAATGACAAATGTCACAATGCTAAATGTCAAAAATGAAAAGTGTCACTATGAAAAATGTCAAAAATGACAAATTTCAAGATGACAAATGTCAAAACTGACAAATGTCACAATGCTAAATGTCAAAAATGAAAAGTGTCACCATGAAAAATGTCAAAAATAACAAATTTCAAGATGGCAAATGTCAAAGATGTCAAATGACAAATGTCACAATGCTAAATGTCAAAAATGAAAAGTGTCACCATGAAAAATGTCAAAAATGACAAATTTCAAGATGGCAAATATCAAAGATGTCAAATGACAAATGTCAAAAATGAAAAGTGTCACTATGAAAAATGTCAAAAATGACAAATTTCAAGATGGCAAATGTCAAAACTGACAAATGTCACAATGCTAAATGTCAAAAATGAAAAGTGTCACCATGAAAAATGTCAAAAATAACAAATTTCAAGATGGCAAATGTCAAAGATGTCAAATGACAAATGTCACAATGCTAAATGTCAAAAATAAAAAGTGTCACCATGAAAAATGTCAAAAATGACAAATTTCAAGATGGCAAATGTCAAAGATGTCAAATGACAAATGTCACAATCCTAAATGTCAAAAATGACAAATTTCAAGATGGCAAAAGCCAAAGATGTCAAATGACAAATGTCACAATGCTAAATGTCAAAAATGAAAAGTGTCACCATGAAAAATGTCAAAAATGACAAATTTCAAGATGGCAAATGTCAAAGATGTCAAATGACAAATGTCACAATGCTAAATGTCAAAAATGAAATGTGTCACCATGAAAAATGTCAAAAATAACATATTTCAAGATGGCAAATGTCAAAGATGTCAAATGACAAATGTCACAATGCTAAATGTCAAAAATGAAAAGTGTCACCATGAAAAATGTCAAAAATGACAAATTTCAAGATGGCAAATGTCAAAGATGTCAAATGACAAATGTCACAATGCTAAATGTCAAAAATGAAAAGTGTCACCATGAAAAATGTCAAAAATGACAAATTTCAAGATGGCAAATGTCAAAGATGTCAAATGACAAATGTCACAATGCTAAATGTCAAAAATGAAAAGTGTCACCATGAAAAATGTCAAAAATAACAAATTTCAAGATGGCAAATGTCAAAGATGTCAAATGACAAATGTCACAATGCTAAATGTCAAAAATGAAAAGTGTCAAAAATGACAAATGTCAAGATGGCAAATGTCAAAGATGTCAAATGACAAATGTCACAATGCTAAATGTCAAAAATGAAAAGTGTCACCATGAAAAATGTCAAAAATGACAAATTTCAAGATGGCAAATGTCAAAGATGTCAAATGACAAATGTCACAATGCTAAATGTCAAAAATGAAAAGTGTCACCATGAAAAATGTCAAAAATAACAAATTTCAAGATGGCAAATGTCAAAGATGTCAAATGACAAATAACACAAGTCTAAATGTCAAAAATGAAAAGTGTCACCATGAAAAATGTCAAAAATGACAAATTTCAAGATGGCAAATGTCAAAACTGACAAATGTCACAATGCTAAATGTCAAAAATGAAAAGTGTCACCATTAAAAATGTCAAAAATAACAAATTTCAAGATAGCAAATGTCAAAGATGTCAAATGACAAATGTCACAATGCTAAATGTCAAAAATGAAAAGTGTCAAGATGAAAAATATCAAAAATGACAAATTTCAAGATGGCAAGTGTCAAAACTGACAAATGTCACAATGCTAAATGTCAAAAATGAAAAGTGTCACCATTAAAAATGTCAAAAATAACAAATTTCAAGATGGCAAATGTCAAATGACAAATGTCACAATGCTAAATGTCAAAAATGACAAATTTTAAGATGGCAAATGTCAAAGATGTCAAATGACAAATGTCACAATGCTAAATGTCAAAAATAAAAAGTGTCACCATGAAAAATGTCAAAAATGACAAATTTAAGGATGGCAAATATCAAAGATGTCAAATGACAAATGTCACAATGCCAAATGTCAAAAATGAAAAGTGTCACCATGAAAAATGTCAAAAATCACAAATTTTAAGATGGCAAATATCAAAAATGTCAATTGACAAATGTCACAATGCTAAATGTCAAAAATGACAAATTTCAAGATGGCAAATGTCAAGGATGTCAAATGACAAATGTCACATTGCTAAATGTCAAAAATAAAAAGTGTCACCATGAAAAATGTCAAAAATGACAAATTTCAAGATGGCAAATGTCAAAGATGTCAAATGACAAATGTCACAATGCTAAATGTCAAAAATGAAAAGTGTCACCATGAAAAATGTCAAAAATAACATATTTCAAGATGGCAAATGTCAAAGATGTCAAATGACAAATTTCACAATGCTAAATGTCAAAAATGAAAAGTGTCACCATGAAAAATGTCAAAAATGACAAATTTCAAGATGGCAAATGTCAAAGATGTCAAATGACAAATGTCACAATGCTAAATGTCAAAAATGAAAAGTGTCAAGATGAAAAATATCAAAAATGACAAATTTCAAGATGGCAAGTGTCAAAACTCACAAATGTCAGAATGCTAAATGTCAAAAATGAAAAGTGTCACCATTAAAAATGTCAAAAATAACAAATTTCAAGATGGCAAATGTCAAATGACAAATGTCACAATGCTAAATGTCAAAAATGACAAATTTTAAGATGGCAAATGTCAAAGATGTCAAATGACAAATGTCACAATGCTAAATGTCAAAAATAAAAAGTGTCACCATGAAAAATGTCAAAAATGACAAATTTAAGGATGGCAAATATCAAAGATGTCAAATGACAAATGTCACAATGCTAAATGTCAAAAATGAAAAGTGTCACCATGAAAAATGTCAAAAATCACAAATTTTAAGATGGCAAATATCAAAGATGTCAATTGACAAATGTCACAATGCTAAATGTCAAAAATGACAAATTTTAAGATGGCAAATGTCAAAGATGTCAAATGACAAATGTCACAATGCTAAATGTCAAAAATAAAAAGTGTCACCATGAAAAATGTCAAAAATGACAAATTTAAGGATGGCAAATATCAAAGATGTCAAATGACAAATGTCACAATGCTAAATGTCAAAAATGAAAAGTGTCACCATAAAAAATGTCAAAAATCACAAATTTTAAGATGGCAAATATCAAAAATGTCAATTGACAAATGTCACAATGCTAAATGTCAAAAATGACAAATTTCAAGATGGCAAATGTCAAGGATGTCAAATGACAAATGTCACATTGCTAAATGTCAAAAATGAAAAGTGTCACCATGAAAAATGTCAAAAATGACAAATTTCAAGATGGCAAATGTCAAAGATGTCAAATGACAAATGTCACAATGCTAAATGTCAAAAATGAAAAGTGTCACCATGAAAAATGTCAAAAATAACATATTTCAAGATGGCAAATGTCAAAGATGTCAAATGACAAATTTCACAATGCTAAATGTCAAAAATGAAAAGTGTCACCATGAAAAATGTCAAAAATGACAAATTTCAAGATGGCAAATGTCAAAGATGTCAAATGACAAATGTCACAATGCTAAATGTCAAAAATGAAAAGTGTCAAGATGAAAAATATCAAAAATGACAAATTTCAAGATGGCAAGTGTCAAAACTCACAAATGTCAGAATGCTAAATGTCAAAAATGAAAAGTTTCACCATAAAAAATGTCAAAAATAACAAATTTCAAGATGGCAAATGTCAAATGACAAATGTCACAATGCTAAATGTCAAAAATGACAAATTTTAAGATGGCAAATGTCAAAGATGTCAAATGACAAATGTCACAATGCTAAATGT
Source organism: Altica lythri (assembly GCA_964028335.1). Taxonomy (NCBI): domain Eukaryota; kingdom Metazoa; phylum Arthropoda; class Insecta; order Coleoptera; family Chrysomelidae; genus Altica; species Altica lythri. Next base: position 42,472,312 of record OZ034800.1, on the reverse strand, counting down.
CAAAAATAAAAAGTGTCACCATGAAAAATGTCAAAAATGACAAATTTAAGGATGGCAAATATCAAAGATGTCAAATGACAAATGTCACAATGCTAAATGTCAAAAATGAAAAGTGTCACCATGAAAAATGTCAAAAATCACAAATTTTAAGATGGCAAATATCAAAGATGTCAATTGACAAATGTCACAATGCTAAATGTCAAAAATGACAAATTTCAAGATGGCAAATGTCAAAGATGTCAAATGACAAATGTCACAATGCTAAATGTCAAAAATAAAAAGTGTCACCATGAAAAATGTCAAAAATGACAAATTTAAGGATGGCAAATATCAAAGATGTCAAATGACAAATGTCACATTGCAAAATGTCAAAAATGAAAAGTGTCACCATGAAAAATGTCAAAAATGACAAATTTCAAGATGGCAAATGTCAAAGATGTCAAATGACAAATGTCACAATGCTAAATGTCAAAAATGAAAAGTGTCACCATGAAAAATGTCAAAAATAACATATTTCAAGATGGCGAATGTCAAAGATGTCAAATGACAAATGTCACAATGCTAAATGTCAAAAATGAAAAGTGTCACAATGAAAAATGTCAAAAATGACAAATTTCAAGATGGCAAATGTCAAAGATGTCAAATGACAAATGTCACAATGCTAAATGTCAAAAATGAAAAGTGTCACCATGAAAAATGTCAAAAATGACAAATTTCAAGATGGCAAATGTCAAAGATGTCAAATGACAAATGTCACAATGCTAAATGTCAAAAATGAAAAGTGTCACCATGAAAAATGTCAAAAATAACAAATTTCAAGATGGCAAATGTCAAAGATGTCAAATGACAAATGTCACAATGCTAAATGTCAAAAATGAAAAGTGTCAAAAATGACAAATGTCAAGATGGCAAATGTCAAAGATGTCAAATGACCAATGTCACAATGCTAAATGTCAAAAATGAAAAGTGTCACCATGAAAAATGTCAAAAATGACAAATTTCAAGATGGCAAATGTCAAAGATGTCAAATGACAAATGTCACAATGCTAAATGTCAAAAATGAAAAGTGTCACCATGAAAAATGTCAAAAATAACAAATTTCAAGATGGCAAATGTCAAAGATGTCAAATGACAAATGTCACAATGCTAAATGTCAAAAATAAAAAGTGTCACCATGAAAAATGTCAAAAATGACAAATTTAAGGATGGCAAATATCAAAGATGTCAAATGACAAATGTCACAATGCTAAATGTCAAAAATGAAAAGTGTCACCATGAATAATGTCAAAAATAACAAATTTCAAGATGGCAAATGTCAAAACTGACAAATGTCACAATGCTAAATGTCAAAAATGAAAAGTGTCCCCATGAAAAATGTCAAAAATAACAAATTTCAAGATGGCAAATGTCAAAGATGTCAAATGACAAATGTCACAATGCTAAATGTCAAAAATGAAAAGTGTCACCATGAAAAATGTCAAAAATGACAAATTTCAAGATGGCAAATGTCACAATGCTAAATGTCAAAAATGAAAAGTGTCCCCATGAAAAATGTCAAAAATAAAAAATTTCAAGATGGCAAATGTCAAAGATGTCAAATGAGAAATGTCACAATGCTAAATGTCAAAAATGAAAAGTGTCCAAAATGACAAATTTCAAGATGGCAAATGTCAAAGATGTCAAATGACAAATGTCACAATGCTAAATGTCAAAAATCAAAAGTGTCACCATGAAAAATGTCAAAAATAACAAATTTCAAGATGGCAAATGTCAAAGATGTCAAATGACAAATGTCATAATGCTAAATGTCAAAAATGAAAAGTGTCACCATGAATAATGTCAAAAATAACAAATCTCAAGATGGCAAATGTCAAAGATGTCAAATGACAAATGTCACAATGCTAAATGTCAAAAATGAAAAGTGTCACCATGAAAAATGTCAAAAATGACAAATTTCAAGATGGCAAATGTCACAATGCTAAATGTCAAAAATGAAAAGTGTCCCCATGAAAAATGTCAAAAATAAAAAATTTCAAGATGGCAAATGTCAAAGATGTCAAATGAGAAATGTCACAATGCTAAATGTCAAAAATGAAAAGTGTCCAAAATGACAAATTTCAAGATGGCAAATGTCAAAGATGTCAAATGACAAATGTCACAATGCTAAATGTCAAAAATCAAAAGTGTCACCATGAAAAATGTCAAAAATAACAAATTTCAAGATGGCAAATGTCAAAGATGTCAAATGACAAATGTCACAATGCTAAATGTCAAAAATGAAAAGTGTCACCATGAAAAATGTCAAAAATGACAAATTTCAAGATGGCAAATGTCGAAGATGTCAAATGACAAATGTCACAATGCTGAATGTCAAAAATGAAAAGTGTCACCATGAAAAATGTCAAAAATAACAAATTTCAAGATGGCAAATGTCAAAGATGTCGAATATGACAAATGTCACAATGCTAAATGTCAAAAATAAAAAGTGTCACCATGAAAAATGTCAAAAATGACAAATTTCAAGATGGCAAATGTCTCAAAGATGTCAAATGACAAATGTCACAATGCTAAATGTCAAAAATGAAAAGTGTCACCATGAAAAATGTCAAAAATCACAAATTTTAAGATGGCAAATATCAAAGATGTCAATTGACAAATGTCACAATGCTAAATGTCAAAAATGACAAATTTCAAGATGGCAAATGTCAAGGATGTCAAATGACAAATGTCACATTGCTAAATGTCAAAAATGAAAAGTGTCACCATGAAAAATGTCAAAAATGACAAATTTCAAGATGGCAAATGTCTCAAAGATGTCAAATGACAAATGTCACAATGCTAAATGTCAAAAATGAAAAGTATCACCATGAAAAATGTCAAAAATCACAAATTTTAAGATGGCAAATATCAAAGATGTCAATTGACAAATGTCACAATGCTAAATGTCAAAAATGACAAATTTCAAGATGGCAAATGTCAAGGATGTCAAATGACAAATGTCACATTGCTAAATGTCAAAAATGAAAAGTGTCACCATGAAAAATGTCAAAAGTGTCAAAAATAACATATTTCAAGATGGCAAATGTCAAAGATGTCAAATGACAAATGTCACAATGCTAAATGTCAAAAATGAAAAGTGTCACCATGAAAAATGTCAAAAATGACAAATTTCTAGATGGCAAATGTCAAAGATGTCAAATGACAAATGTCACAATGCTAAATGTCAAAAATGAAAAGTGTCACCATGAAAAATGTCAAAAATGATAAATTTCAAGATGGCAAATGTCAAAGATGTCAAATGACAAATGTCACAATGCTAAATGTCAAAAATGAAAAGTGTCACCATGAAAAATGTCAAAAATGACAAATTTCAAGATGGCAATTGTCAAAGATGTCAAATGACAAATGTCACAATGCTAAATGTCAAAAATGAAAAGTGTCAAAAATGACAAATTTCAAGATGGCAAATGTCAAAGATGTCAAATGACAAATGTCACAATGCTAAATGTCAAAAATGAAAAGTGTCACCATGAAAAATGTCAAAAATAACAAATTTCAAGATGGCAAATGTCAAAGATGTCAAATGACAAATGTCACAATGCTAAATGTCAAAAATGAAAAGTGTCACCATGAAAAATGTCAAAAATGACAAATTTCAAGATGGCAAATGTCAAAGATGTCAAATGACAAATGTCACAATGCTAAATGTCAAAAATGAAAAGTGTTACCATGAAAAATGTCAAAAATAACAAATTTCAAAAAGGCAAATGTCAAAGATGTCAAATGACAAATAACACAAGTCTAAATGTCAAAAATGAAAAGTGTCACCATGAAAAATGTCAAAAATGACAAATTTCAAGATGGCAAATGTCAAAACTGACAAATGTCACAATGCTAAATGTCAAAAATGAAAAGTGTCACCATTAAAAATGTCAAAAATAACAAATTTCAAGATAGCAAATGTCAAAGATGTCAAATGACAAATGTCACAATGCTAAATGTCAAAAATGAAAAGTGTCAAGATGAAAAATGTCAAAAATGACAAATTTCAAGATGGCAAGTGTCAAAACTGACAAATGTCACAATGCTAAATGTCAAAAATAAAAAGTTTCACCATGAAAAATGTCAAAAATAACAAATTTCAAGATGGCAAATGTCAAAGATGTCAAATGACAAATGTCACAATGCTAAATGTCAAAAATGACAAATTTTAAGATGGCAAATGTCAAAGATGTCAAATGACAAATGTCACAATGCTAAATGTCAGAAATGAAAAGTGTCACCATGAAAAATGTCAAAAATGACAAATTTCAAGATGGCAAATGTCAAAGATGTCAAATGACAAATGTCAGAATGCTAAATGTCAAAAATGAAAAGTGTCACCATGAAAAATGTCAAAAATGACAAATTTCAAGATGGCAAATGTCAAAGATATCAAATGACAAACGTCACAATGCTAAATGTCAAAAATGAAAAGTGTCACCATGAAAAATGTCAAAAATGACAAATTTCAAGATGGCAAATATCAAAGATGTCAAATGACAAATGTCACAATGCTAAATGTCAAAAATGACAAATTTCAAGATGGCAAATGTCACAGATGTCAAATGACAAATGTCACAATGCTAAATGTCAAAAATGAAAAGTGTCACCATGAAAAATGTCAAAAATGACAAATTTCAAGATGGCAAATGTCAAAGATGTCAAATGACAAATGTCACAATGCTAAATGTCAAAAATGAAAAGTGTCAAAAATGACAAATTTCAAGATGGCAAATGTCTAAGATGTCAAATGACAAATGTCACAATGCTAAATGTCAAAAATGAAAAGTGTCACCATGAAAAATGTCAAAAATGACAAATTTCAAGATGGCAAATGTCAAAGATGTCAAATGACAAATGTCACAATGCTAAATGTGAAAAATGAAAAGTGTCACCATGAAAAATGTCAAAAATAACAAATTTCAAGATGGCAAATGTCAAAGATGTCAAATGACAAATGTCACAATGCTAAATGTCAAAAATGAAAAGTGTCAAAAATGACAAATTTCAAGATGGCAAATATCAAAGATGTCAAATGACAAATGTCACAATGCTAAATGTCAAAAATGACAAATTTCAAGATGGCAAATGTCAAAGATGTCAAATGACAAATGTCACAATGCTAAATGTCAAAAATGAAAAGTGTCACCATGAAAAATGTCAAAAATGACAAATTTCAAGATGGCAAATGTCAAAGATGTCAAATGACAAATGTCACAATGCTAAATGTCAAAAATGAAAAGTGTCACCATGAAAAATGTCAAAAATGACAAATTTCAAGATGGCAAATGTCAAAGATGTCAAATGACAAATGTCACAATGCTAAATGTCAAAAATGAAAAGTGTCACCATGAAAAATGTCAAAAATGACAAATTTCAAGATAGCAAATGTCAAAGATGTCAAATGACAAATGTCACAATGCTAAATTTCAAAAATGAAAAGTGTCAAAAATGACAAATTTCAAGATGGCAAATGTCAAAGATGTCAAATGACAAATGTCACAATGCTAAATGTCAAAAATGAAAAGTGTCACCATGAAAAATGTCAAAAATAACAAATTTCAAGATGGCAAATGTCAAAGATGTCAAATGACAAATGTCACAATGCTAAATGTCAAAATTGAAAAGTGTCACCATGAAAAATGTCAAAAATGACAAATTTCAAGATGGCAAATGTCAAAGATGTCAAATAACAAATGTCACAATGCTAAATGTCAAAAATGAAAAGTGTCACCATGAAAAATGTCAAAAATAACAAATTTCAAGATGCCAAATGTCAAAGATGTCAAATGACAAATAACACAAGTCTAAATGTCAAAAATGAAAAGTGTCACTATGAAAAATGTCAAAAATGACAAATTTCAAGATGGCAAATGTCAAAACTGACAAATGTCACAATGCTAAATGTCAAAAATGAAAAGTGTCACCATTAAAAATGTCAAAAATAACAAATTTCAAGATAGCAAATGTCAAAGATGTCAAATGACAAATGTCACAATGCTAAATGTCAAAAATGAAAAGTGTCAAGATGAAAAATGTCAAAAATGACAAATTTCAAGATGGCAAGTGTCAAAACTGACAAATGTCACAATGCTAAATGTCAAAAATGAAAAGTTTCACCATGAAAAATGTCAAAAATAACAAATTTCAAGATGGCAAATGTCAAAGATGTCAAATGACAAATGTCACAATGCTAAATGTCAAAAATGACAAATTTTAAGATGGCAAATGTCAAAGATGTCAAATGACAAATGTCACAATGCTAAATGTCAAAAATGAAAAGTGTCACCATGAAAAATGTCAAAAATGACAAATTTCAAGATGGCAAATGTCAAAGATGTCAAATGACAAATGTCACAATGCTAAATGTCAAAAATGAAAAGTGTCACCATGAAAAATGTCAAAAATGACAAATTTCAAGATGGCAAATGTCAAAGATGTCAAATGACAAACGTCACAATGCTAAATGTCAAAAATGAAAAGTGTCACCATGAAAAATGTCAAAAATGACAAATTTCAAGATGGCAAATATCAAAGATGTCAAATGACAAATGTCACAATGCTAAATGTCAAAAATGACAAATTTCAAGATGGCAAATGTCAAAGATGTCAAATGACAAATGTCACAATGCTAAATGTCAAAAATGAAAAGTGTCACCATGAAAAATGTCAAAAATGACAAATTTCAAGATGGCAAATGTCAAAGATGTCAAATGACAAATGTCACAATGCTAAATGTCAAAAATGAAAAGTGTCAAAAATGACAAATTTCAAGATGGCAAATGTCTAAGATGTCAAATGACAAATGTCACAATGCTAAATGTCAAAAATGAAAAGTGTCACCATGAAAAATGTCAAAAATGACAAATTTCAAGATGGCAAATGTCAAAGATGTCAAATGACAAATGTCACAATGCTAAATGTGAAAAATGAAAAGTGTCACCATGAAAAATGTCAAAACTAACAAATTTCAAGATGGCAAATGTCAAAGATGTCAAATGACAAATGTCACAATTCTAAATGTCAAAAATGAAAAGTGTCAAAAATGACAAATTTCAAGATGGCAAATGTCTAAGATGTCAAATGACAATTGTCACAACGCTAAATGTCAAAAATGAAAAGTGTCACCGTGAAAAATGTCAAAAATAACAAATTTCAAGATGGCAAATGTCAAAGATGTCAAATGACAAATGTCACAATGCTAAATGTCAAAAATGAAAAGTGTCACCATGAAAAATGTCAAAATTAACAAATTTTAAGATGGCAAATGTCAAAGATGTCAAATGACAAATGTCACAATGCTAAATGTCAAAACTGAAAAGTGTCACCATGAAAAATGTCAAAAATGACAAATTTCAAGATGGCAAATGTCAAAGATGTCAAATGACAAATGTCACAATGCTAAATGTCAAAAATGAAAAGTGTCACCATGAAAAATGTCAAAAATAACAGATTTCAAGATGGCAAATGTCAAAGATGTCAAATGACAAATGTCACAATGCTAAATGTCAAAAATGAAAAGTGTCACCATGAAAAATGTCAAAAATGACAAATTTTAAGATGGCAAATGTCAAAGATGTCAAATGACAAATGTCACAATGCTAAATGTCAAAAATGAAAAGTTTCTTCATGAAAAATGTCAATAATGACAAATTTCAAGATGTCAAAGATGTCAAATGACAAATGTCACAATGCTAAATGTCAAAAATGAAAAGTGTCACCATGAAAAATGTCAAAAATGACAAATTTCAAGATGGCAAATGTCAAAGATGTCGAATATGACAAATGTCACAATGCTAAATGTCAAAAATGACAAATTTCAAGATGGCAAATGTCAAAGATGTCAAATGACAAATGTCACAATGCTAAATGTCAAAAATGAAAAGTGTCACCATGAAAAATGTAAAAAATGACAAATTTCAAGATGGCAAATATCAAAGATGTCAAATGACAAATGTCACAATGCTAAATGTCAAAAATGACAAATTTCAAGATGGCAAATGTCAAAGATGTCAAATAACAAATGTCACAATGCTAAATGTCAAAAATGAAAAGTGTCACCATGAAAAATGTCATAAATGACAAACTTCAAGATGGCAAATGTCAAAGATGTCAAATGACAAATGTCACAATGCTAAATGTCAAAAATGAAAAGTGTCACCATGAAAAATGTCAAAAATAACAAATTTCAAGATGGCAAATGTCAAAGATGTCAAATGACAAATGTCACAATGCTAAATGTCAAAAATGAAAAGTGTCACCATGAAAAATGTCAAAAATGACAAATTTCAAGATGGCAAATGTCAAAGATGTCAAATGACAAATGTCACAATGCTAAATGTCAAAAATGAAAAGTGTCACCATGAAAAATGTCAAAAATGACAAATTTCAAGATGCCAAATGTCAAATATGTCAAATGACAAATGTCACAATGCTAAATGTCAAAAATGAAAAGTGTCCCCATGAAAAATGTCAAAAATAACAAATTTCAAGATGGCAAATGTCAAAGATGTCAAATGACAAATGTCACAATGCTAAATGTCAAAAATGAAAAGGGTCAAAAATGACAAATTTCAAGATGGCAAATGTCAAAGATGTCAAATGACAAATGTCACATTGCTAAATGTCAAAAATGAAAAGTGTCACCATGAAAAATGTCAAAAATAACAAATTTCAAGATAGCAAATGTCAAAGATGTCAAATGACAAATGTCACAATGCTAAATGTCAAAAATGAAAAGTGTCACCATGAAAAATGTCAAAAATGACAAATTTCAAGATGGCAAATGTCAAAGATGTCAAATGACAAATGTCACAATGCTAAATGTCAAAAATGAAAAGTGTCACCATGAAAAATGTCAAAAATGACAAATTTCAAGAAGGCAAATGTCAAAGATGTCAAATGACAAATGTCACAATGCTAAATGTCAAAAATAAAAAGTGTCACCATGAAAAATGTCAAAAATGACAAATTTCAAGATGGCAAATATCAAAGATGTCAAATGACAAATGTCACAATGCGAAATGTCAAAAATGAAAAGTGTCACCATGAAAAATGTCAAAAATGACAAATTTCAAGATGGCAAATGTCAAAGATGTCAAATGACAAATGTCACAATGCTAAATGTCAAAAATGAAAAGTGTCACCATGAAAAATGTCAAAAATAACAAATTTCAAGATGGCAAATGTCAAAGATGTCAAATGACAAATGTCACAATGCTAAATGTCAAAAATGAAAAGTGTCACCATGAAAAATGTCAAAAATGACAAATTTCAAGATGGCAAATGTCAAAACTGACAAATGTCACAATGCTAAATGTCAAAAATGATAAGTGTCACCATGAAAAATGTCAAAAATGACAAATTTCAAGATGGCAAATGTCCAAGATGTCAAATGACAAATGTCACAATGCTAAATGTCAAAAATGACAAATTTCAAGATGGCAAATGTCAAGGATGTCATATGACAAATGTCACAATGCTAAATGTCAAAAATGAAAAGTGTCACCATGAAAAATGACAAATTTCAAGATGGCAAATGTCAAAGATGCCAAATGACAAATGTCGCAATGCTAAATGTCAAAAATGAAAAATGTCAAAAATGACAAATTTCAAGATGGCAAATGTCAAAGATGTCAAATGACAAATATCACAATGCTAAATGTCAAAAATGAAAAGTGTCACTATGAAAAATGTCAAAAATGACAAATTTCAAGATGGCAAATATAAAAACTGACAAATGTCACAATGCTAAATGTCAAAAATGAAAAGTGTCACCATGAAAAATGTCAAAAATGACAAATTTCAAGATGGCAAATGTCAAAGATGTCGAATATGACAAATGTCACAATGCTAAATGTCAAAAATGAAAAGTGTCACCGTGAAAAATGTCAAAAATGACAAATTTCAAGATGGCAAATGTCAAAGATGTCGAATGACAAATGTCACAATGCTAAATGTCAAAAATGAAAAGTGTCACCATGAAAAATGTCAAAAATGACAAATTTTAAGATGGCAAATGTGAAAGATGTCAAATGACAAATGTCACAATGCTAAATGTCAAAAATGAAAAGTGTCTTTATGAAAAATGTCAATAATGACAAATTTCAAGATGGCAAATGTCAAAGATGTCAAATGACAAATGTCACAATGCTAAATGTCAAAAATGAAAAGTGTCACCATGAAAAATGTCAAAAATGACAAATTTCAAGGTGGCAAATGTCAAAGATGTCGAATATGACAAATGTCACAATGCTAAATGTCAAAAATGAAAAGTGTCACCATGAAAAATGTCAAAAATGACAAATTTCAAGATGGCAAATGTCAAACATGTCAAATGACAAATGTCACAATGCTAAATGTCAAAAATGAAAAGTGTCACCATGAAAAATGTCAAAAATGACAAATTTCAAGATAGCAAATATCAAAGATGTCAAATGACAAATGTCACAATGCTAAATGTCAAAAATGACAAATTTCAAGATGGCAAATGTCAAAGATGTCAAATGACAAATGTCACAATGCTAAATGTCAAAAATGAAAAGTGTCACCATGAAAAATGTCAAAAATGACAAACTTCAAGATGGCAAATGTCAAAGATGTCAAATGACAAATGTCACAATGCTAAATGTCAAAAATGAAAAGTGTCACCATGAAAGATGTCAAAAATAACAAATTTCAAAATGGCAAATATCAAAGATGTCAAATGACAAATGTCACAATGCTAAATGTCAAAAATGACAAATTTCAAGATGGCAAATGTCAAAGATGTCAAATGACAAATGTCACAATGCTAAATGTCAAAAATGAAAAGTGTCACCATGAAAAATGTCAAAAATGACAAATTTTAAGATGGCAAATGTCAAAGATGTCAAATGACAAATGTCACAATGCTAAATGTCAAAAATGAAAAGTGTCACCATGAAAAATGTCAAAAATGACAAATTTCAAGATGGCAAATGTCAAAGATGTCAAATGACAAATGTCACAATGCTAAATGTCAAAAATGAAAAGTGTCACCATGAAAAATGTCAAAAATGACAAATTTCAAGATAGCAAATGTCAAAGATGTCAAATGACAAATGTCACAATGCTAAATTTCAAAAATGAAAAGTGTCAAAAATGACAAATTTCAAGATGGCAAATGTCAAAGATGTCAAATGACAAATGTCACAATGCTAAATGTCAAAAATGAAAAGTGTCACCATGAAAAATGTCAAAAATAACAAATTTCAAGATGGCAAATGTCAAAGATGTCAAATGACAAATGTCACAATGCTAAATGTCAAAATTGAAAAGTGTCACCATGAAAAATGTCAAAAATGACAAATTTCAAGATGGCAAATGTCAAAGATGTCAAATGACAAATGTCACAATGCTAAACGTCAAAAATGAAAAGTGTCACCATGAAAAATGTCAAAAATAACAAATTTCAAGATGCCAAATGTCAAAGATGTCAAATGACAAATAACACAAGTCTAAATGTCAAAAATGAAAAGTGTCACCATGAAAAATGTCAAAAATGACAAATTTCAAGATGGCAAATGTCAAAACTGACAAATGTCACAATGCTAAATGTCAAAAATGAAAAGTGTCACCATTAAAAATGTCAAAAATAACAAATTTCAAGATAGCAAATGTCAAAGATGTCAAATGACAAATGTCACAATGCTAAATGTCAAAAATGAAAAGTGTCAAGATGAAAAATGTCAAAAATGACAAATTTCAAGATGGCAAGTGTCAAAACTGACAAATGTCACAATGCTAAATGTCAAAAATGAAAAGTCTCACCATGAAAAATGTCAAAAATAACAAATTTCAAGATGGCAAATGTCAAAGATGTCAAATGACAAATGTCACAATGCTAAATGTCAAAAATGACAAATTTTAAGATGGCAAATGTCAAAGATGTCAAATGACAAATGTCACAATGCTAAATGTCAAAAATGAAAAGTGTCACCATGAAAAATGTCAAAAATGACAAATTTCAAGATGGCAAATGTCAAAGATGTCAAATGACAAATGTCACAATGCTAAATGTCAAAAATGAAAAGTGTCACCATGAAAAATGTCAAAAATGACAAATTTCAAGATGGCAAATGTCAAAGATGTCAAATGACAAACGTCACAATGCTAAATGTCAAAAATGAAAAGTGTCACCATGAAAAATGTCAAAAATGACAAATTTCAAGATGGCAAATATCAAAGATGTCAAATGACAAATGTCACAATGCTAAATGTCAAAAATGACAAATTTCAAGATGGCAAATGTCAAAGATGTCAAATGACAAATGTCACAATGCTAAATGTCAAAAATGAAAAATGTCACCATGAAAAATGTCAAAAATGACAAATTTCAAGATGGCAAATGTCAAAGATGTCAAATGACAAATGTCACAATGCTAAATGTCAAAAATGAAAAGTGTCAAAAATGACAAATTTCAAGATGGCAAATGTCTAAGATGTCAAATGACAAATGTCACAATGCTAAATGTCAAAAATGAAAAGTGTCACCATGAAAAATGTCAAAAATGACAAATTTCAAGATGGCAAATGTCAAAGATGTCAAATGACAAATGTCACAATGCTAAATGTGAAAAATGAAAAGTGTCACCATGAAAAATGTCAAAACTAACAAATTTCAAGATGGCAAATGTCAAAGATGTCAAATGACAAATGTCACAATTCTAAATGTCAAAAATGAAAAGTGTCAAAAATGACAAATTTCAAGATGGCAAATGTCTAAGATGTCAAATGACAATTGTCACAACGCTAAATGTCAAAAATGAAAAGTGTCACCGTGAAAAATGTCAAAAATAACAAATTTCAAGATGGCAAATGTCAAAGATGTCAAATGACAAATGTCACAATGCTAAATGTCAAAAATGAAAAGTGTCACCATAAAATATGTCAAAATTAACAAATTTTAAGATGGCAAATGTCAAAGATGTCAAATGACAAATGTCACAATGCTAAATGTCAAAACTGAAAAGTGTCATCATGAAAAATGTCAAAAATGACAAATTTCAAGATGGCAAATGTCAAAGATGTCAAATGACAAATGTCACAATGCTAAATGTCAAAAATGAAAAGTGTCACCATGAAAAATGTCAAAAATAACAGATTTCAATATGGCAAATGTCAAAGATGTCAAATGACAAATGTCACAATGCTAAATGTCAAAAATGAAAAGTGTCACCATGAAAAATGTCAAAAATGACAAATTTTAAGATGGCAAATGTCAAAGATGTCAAATGACAAATGTCACAATGCTAAATGTCAAAAATGAAAAGTTTCTTCATGAAAAATGTCAATAATGACAAATTTCAAGATGTCAAAGATGTCAAATGACAAATGTCACAATGCTAAATGTCAAAAATGAAAAGTGTCACCATGAAAAATGTCAAAAATGACAAATTTCAAGATGGCAAATGTCAAAGATGTCGAATATGACAAATGTCACAATGCTAAATGTCAAAAATGACAAATTTCAAGATGGCAAATGTCAAAGATGTCAAATGACAAATGTCACAATGCTAAATGTCAAAAATGAAAAGTGTCACCATGAAAAATGTAAAAAATGACAAATTTCAAGATGGCAAATATCAAAGATGTCAAATGACAAATGTCACAATGCTAAATGTCAAAAATGACAAATTTCAAGATGGCAAATGTCAAAGATGTCAAATAACAAATGTCACAATGCTAAATGTCAAAAATGAAAAGTGTCACCATGAAAAATGTCATAAATGACAAACTTCAAGATGGCAAATGTCAAAGATGTCAAATGACAAATGTCACAATGCTAAATGTCAAAAATGAAAAGTGTCACCATGAAAAATGTCAAAAATGACAAATTTCAAGATGGCAAATGTCAAAGATGTCAAATGACAAATGTCACAATGCTAAATGTCAAAAATGAAAAGTGTCACCATGAAAAATGTCAAAAAGGACAAATTTCAAGATGGCAAATGTCAAAGATGTCAAATGACAAATGTCACAATGCTAAATGTCAAAAATGAAAAGTGTCACCATGAAAAATGTCAAAAATGACAAATTTCAAGATGCCAAATGTCAAATATGTCAAATGACAAATGTCACAATGCTAAATGTCAAAAATGAAAAGTGTCCCCATGAAAAATGTCAAAAATAACAAATTTCAAGATGGCAAATGTCAAAGATGTCAAATGACAAATGTCACAATGCTAAATGTCAAAAATGAAAAGGGTCAAAAATGACAAATTTCAAGATGGCAAATGTCAAAGATGTCAAATGACAAATGTCACATTGCTAAATGTCAAAAATGAAAAGTGTCACCATGAAAAATGTCAAAAATAACAAATTTCAAGATAGCAAATGTCAAAGATGTCAAATGACAAATGTCACAATGCTAAATGTCAAAAATGAAAAGTGTCACCATGAAAAATGTCAAAAATGACAAATTTCAAGATGGCAAATGTCAAAGATGTCAAATGACAAATGTCACAATGCTAAATGTCAAAAATGAAAAGTGTCACCATGAAAAATGTCAAAAATGACAAATTTCAAGAAGGCAAATGTCAAAGATGTCAAATGACAAATGTCACAATGCTAAATGTCAAAAATAAAAAGTGTCACCATGAAAAATGTCAAAAATGACAAATTTCAAGATGGCAAATATCAAAGATGTCAAATGACAAATGTCACAATGCGAAATGTCAAAAATGAAAAGTGTCACCATGAAAAATGTCAAAAATGACAAATTTCAAGATGGCAAATGTCAAAGATGTCAAATGACAAATGTCACAATGCTAAATGTCAAAAATGAAAAGTGTCACCATGAAAAATGTCAAAAATAACAAATTTCAAGATGGCAAATGTCAAAGATGTCAAATGACAAATGTCACAATGCTAAATGTCAAAAATGAAAAGTGTCACCATGAAAAATGTCAAAAATGACAAATTTCAAGATGGCAAATGTCAAAACTGACAAATGTCACAATGCTAAATGTCAAAAATGATAAGTGTCACCATGAAAAATGTCAAAAATGACAAATTTCAAGATGGCAAATGTCCAAGATGTCAAATGACAAATGTCACAATGCTAAATGTCAAAAATGACAAATTTCAAGATGGCAAATGTCAAGGATGTCATATGACAAATGTCACAATGCTAAATGTCAAAAATGAAAAGTGTCACCATGAAAAATGACAAATTTTAAGATGGCAAATGTCAAAGATGCCAAATGACAAATGTCGCAATGCTAAATGTCAAAAATGAAAAATGTCAAAAATGACAAATTTCAAGATGGCAAATGTCAAAGATGTCAAATGACAAATATCACAATGCTAAATGTCAAAAATGAAAAGTGTCACCATGAAAAATGTCAAAAATGACAAATTTCAAGATGGCAAATATAAAAACTGACAAATGTCACAATGCTAAATGTCAAAAATGAAAAGTGTCACCATGAAAAATGTCAAAAATGACAAATTTCAAGATGGCAAATGTCAAAGATGTCGAATATGACAAATGTCACAATGCTAAATGTCAAAAATGAAAAGTGTCACCGTGAAAAATGTCAAAAATGACAAATTTCAAGATGGCAAATGTCAAAGATGTCGAATGACAAATGTCACAATGTTAAATGTCAAAAATGAAAAGTGTCACCATGAAAAATGTCAAAAATGACAAATTTTAAGATGGCAAATGTGAAAGATGTCAAATGACAAATGTCACAATGCTAAATGTCAAAAATGAAAAGTGTCTTTATGAAAAATGTCAATAATGACAAATTTCAAGATGGCAAATGTCAAAGATGTCAAATGACAAATGTCACAATGCTAAATGTCAAAAATGAAAAGTGTCACCATGAAAAATGTCAAAAATGACAAATTTCAAGGTGGCAAATGTCAAAGATGTCGAATATGACAAATGTCACAATGCTAAATGTCAAAAATGAAAAGTGTCACCATGAAAAATGTCAAAAATGACAAATTTCAAGATGGCAAATGTCAAACATGTCAAATGACAAATGTCACAATGCTAAATGTCAAAAATGAAAAGTGTCACCATGAAAAATGTCAAAAATGACAAATTTCAAGATAGCAAATATCAAAGATGTCAAATGACAAATGTCACAATGCTAAATGTCAAAAATGACAAATTTCAAGATGGCAAATGTCAAAGATGTCAAATGACAAATGTCACAATGCTAAATGTCAAAAATGAAAAGTGTCACCATGAAAAATGTCAAAAATGACAAACTTCAAGATGGCAAATGTCAAAGATGTCAAATGACAAATGTCACAATGCTAAATGTCAAAAATGAAAAGTGTCACCATGAAAAATGTCAAAAATAACAAATTTCAAGATGGCAAATGTCAAAGATGTCAAATGACAAATGTCACAATGCTAAATGTCAAAGATGAAAAGTGTCACCATGAAAAATGTCAAAAATGACAAATTTCAAGATGGCAAATGTCAAAGATGTCAAATGACAAATGTCACAATGCTAAATGTCAAAAATAAAAAGTGTCACCATGAAAAATGTCAAAAATGACAAATTTCAAGATGGCAAATGTCAAAGATGTCAAATGACAAATGTCACAATGCTAAATGTCAAAAATGAAAAGTGTCCCCATGAAAAATGTCAAAAATAACAAATTTCAAGATGGCAAATGTCAAAGATGTCAAATGACAAATGTCACAATGCTAAATGTCAAAAATGAAAAGGGTCAAAAATGACAAATTTCAAGATGGCAAATGTCAAAGATGTCAAATGACAAATGTCACAATGCTAAATGTCAAAGATGAAAAGTGTCACCATGAAAAATGTCAAAAATAACAAATTTCAAGATGGCAAATGTCAAAGATGTCAAATGACAAATGTCACAATGCTAAATGTCAAAAATGAAAAGTGTCACCATGAAAAATGTCAAAAATGACAAATTTCAAGATGGCAAATGTCAAAGATGTCAAATGACAAATGTCACAATGCTAAATGTCAAAAATGAAAAGTGTCACCATGAAAAATGTCAAAAATGACAAATTTCAAGAAGGCAAATGTCAAAGATGTCAAATGACAAATGTCACAATGCTTAATGTCAAAAATAAAAAGTGTCACCATGAAAAATGTCAAAAATGACAAATTTCAAGATGGCAAATGTCAAAGATGTCAAATGACAAATGTCACAATGCTAAATGTCAAAAATGAAAAGTGTCACCATGAAAAATGTCAAAAATGACAAATTTCAAGATGGCAAATGTCAAAGATGTCAAATGACAAATGTCACAATGCTAAATGTCAAAAATAAAAAGTGTCACCATGAAAAATGTCAAAAATGACAAATTTCAAGATGGCAAATGTCAAAGATGTCAAATGACAAATGTCACAATGCTAAATGTCAAAAATGAAAAGTGTCCCCATGAAAAATGTCAAAAATAACAAATTTCAAGATGGCAAATGTCAAAGATGTCAAATGACAAATGTCACAATGCTAAATGTCAAAAATGAAAAGGGTCAAAAATGACAAATTTCAAGATGGCAAATGTCAAAGATGTCAAATGACAAATGTCACAATGCTAAATGTCAAAAATGAAAAGTGTCACCATGAAAAATGTCAAAAATAACAAATTTCAAGATGGCAAATGTCAAAGATGTCAAATGACAAATGTCACAATGCTAAATGTCAAAAATGAAAAGTGTCACCATGAAAAATGTCAAAAATGACAAATTTCAAGATGGCAAATGTCAAAGATGTCAAATGACAAATGTCACAATGCTAAATGTCAAAAATGAAAAGTGTCACCATGAAAAATGTCAAAAATGACAAATTTCAAGAAGGCAAATGTCAAAGATGTCAAATGACAAATGTCACAATGCTTAATGTCAAAAATAAAAAGTGTCACCATGAAAAATGTCAAAAATGACAAATTTCAAGATGGCAAATGTCAAAGATGTCAAATGACAAATGTCACAATGCTAAATGTCAAAAATGAAAAGTGTCACCATGAAAAATGTCAAAAATGACAAATTTCAAGATGGCAAATGTCAAAGATGTCAAATGACAAATGTCACAATGCTAAATGTCAAAAATGAAAAGTGTCACCATGAAAAATGTCAAAAATGACAAATTTCAAGAAGGCAAATGTCAAAGATGTCAAATGACAAATGTCACAATGCTTAATGTCAAAAATAAAAAGTGTCACCATGAAAAATGTCAAAAATGACAAATTTCAAGATGGCAAATGTCAAAGATGTCAAATGACAAATGTCACAATGCTAAATGTCAAAAATGAAAAGTGTCACCATGAAAAATGTCAAAAATGACAAATTTCAAGATGGCAAATGTCAAAGATGTCAAATGACAAATGTCACAATGCTAAATGTCAAAAATGAAAAGTGTCACCATAAAATGTCAAAAATAACAAATTTCAAGATGGCAAATGTCAAAGATGTCAAATGACAAATGTCACAATGCTAAATGTCAAAAATGAAAAGTGTCACCATGAAAAATGTCAAAAATGACAAATTTCAAGATGGCAAATGTCAAAGATGTCAAATGACAAATGTAACAATGCTAAATGTCAAAAATGAAAAGTGTCACCATGAAAAATGTCAAAAATGACAAATTTCAAGATGGCAAATGTCAAAGATGTCAAATGACAAATGTCACAATGCTAAATGTCAAAAATGAAAAGTGTCCCCATGAAAAATGTCAAAAATAACAAATTTCAAGATGGCAAATGTCAAAGATGTCAAATGACAAATGTCACAATGCTAAATGTCAAAAATGAAAAGGGTCAAAAATGACAAATTTCAAGATGGCAAATGTCAAAGATGTCAAATGACAAATGTCACAATGCTAAATGTCAAAAATAAAAAGTGTCACCATGAAAAATGTCAAAAATGACAAATTTAAGGATGGCAAATATCAAAGATGTCAAATGACAAATGTCACAATGCTAAATGTCAAAAATGAAAAGTGTCACCATAAATAATGTCATAAATAACAAATTTCAAGATGGCAAATGTCAAAGATGTCAAATGACAAATGTCACAATGCTAAATGTCAAAAATGAAAAGTGTCCCCATGAAAAATGTCAAAAATAACAAATTTCAAGATGGCAAATGTCAAAGATGTCAAATGACAAATGTCACAATGCTAAATGTCAAAAATGAAAAGGGTCAAAAATGACAAATTTCAAGATGGCAAATGTCAAAGATGTCAAATGACAAATGTCACAATGCTAAACGTCAAAAATGAAAAGTGTCACCATGAAAAATATCAAAAATGACAAACTTCAAGATGGCAAATGTCAAAGATGTCAAATGACAAATGTCATAATGCTAAATGTCAAAAATGAAAAGTGTCACCATGAATTATGTCAAAAATAACAAATTTCAAGATGGCAAATGTCAAAGATGTCAAATGACAAATGTCACAATGCTAAATGTCAAAAATGAAAAGTGTCACCATGAAAAATGTCAAAAATGACAAATTTCAAGATGGCAAATGTCAAAGATGTCAAATGACAAATGTCACAATGCTAAATGTCAAAAATGAAAAGTGTCCCCATGAAAAATGTCAAAAATAAAAAATTTCAAGATGGCAAATGTCAAAGATGTCAAATGACAAATGTCACAATGCTAAATGTCAAAAATGAAAAGTGTCAAAAATGACAAATTTCAAGATGGCAAATGTCAAAGATGTCAAATGACAAATGTCACAATGCTAAATGTCAAAAATCAAAAGTGTCACCATGAAAAATGTCAAAAATAACAAATTTCAAGATGGCAAATGTCAAAGATGTCAAATGACAAATGTCACAATGCTAAATGTCAAAAATGAAAAGTGTCACCATGAAAAATGTCAAAAATGACAAATTTCAAGATGGCAAATGTCGAAGATGTTAAATGACAAATGTCACAATGCTAAATGTCAAAAATGAAAAGTGTCACCATGAAAAATGTCAAAAATAACAAATTTCAAGATGGCAAATGTCAAAGATGTCAAATGACAAATGTCACAATGCTAAATGTCAAAAATGAAAAATGTCACCATAAAAAATGTCAAAAATAACAAATTTCAAGATGGCAAATGTCAAAGATGTCAAATGACAAATGTCACAATGCTAAATGTCAAAAATGAAAAGTGTCACCATGAAAAATGTCAAAAATGACAAATTTCAAGATGGCAAATATCAAAGATGTCAAATGACAAATGTCAAAAATAAAAAGTGTCACTATGAAAAATGTCAAAAATGACAAATTTCAAGATGGCAAATGTCAAAACTGACAAATGTCACAATGCTAAATGTCAAAAATGAAAAGTGTCACCATGAAAAATGTCAAAAATAACAAATTTCAAGATGGCAAATGTCAAAGATGTCAAATGACAAATGTCACAATGCTAAATGTCAAAATTGAAAAGTGTCACCATGAAAAATGTCAAAAATGACAAATTTCAAGATAGCAAATGTCAAAGATGTCAAATGACAAATGTCACAATGCTAAATGTCAAAAATGAAAAGTGTCACCATGAAAAATGTCAAAAATAACAAATTTCAAGATGCCAAATGTCAAAGATGTCAAATGACAAATAACACAAGTCTAAATGTCAAAAATGAAAAGTGTCACCATGAAAAATGTCAAAAATGACAAATTTCAAGATGGCAAATGTCAAAACTGACAAATGTCACAATGCTAAATGTCAAAAATAAAAAGTGTCACCATTAAAAATGTCAAAAATAACAAATTTCAAGATAGCAAATGTCAAAGATGTCAAATGACAAATGTCACAATGCTAAATGTCAAAAATGAAAAGTGTCAAGATGAAAAATGTCAAAAATGACAAATTTCAAGATGGCAAGTGTCAAAACTGACAAATGTCACAATGCTAAATGTCAAAAATGAAAAGTTTCACCATGAAAAATGTCAAAAATAACAAATTTCAAGATGGCAAATGTCAAAGATGTCAAATGACAAATGTCACAATGCTAAATGTCAAAAATGACAAATTTTAAGATGGCAAATGTCAAAGATGTCAAATGACAAATGTCACAATGCTAAATGTCAAAAATGAAAAGTGTCACCATGAAAAATGTCAAAAATCACAAATTTTAAGATGGCAAATATCAAAGATGTCAATTGACAAATGTCACAATGCTAAATGTCAAAAATGACAAATTTCAAGATGGCAAATGTCAAGGATGTCAAATGACAAATGTCACATTGCTAAATGTCAAAAATGAAAAGTGTCACCATGAAAAATGTCAAAAATGACAAATTTCAAGATGGCAAATGTCAAAGATGTCAAATGACAAATGTCACAATGCTAAATGTCAAAAATGAAAAGTGTCACCATGAAAAATGTCAAAAATAACATATTTCAAGATGGCAAATGTCAAAGATGTCAAATGACAAATGTCACAATGCTAAATGTCAAAAATGAAAAGTGTCACCATGAAAAATGTCAAAAATGACAAATTTCAAGATGGCAAATGTCAAAGATGTCAAATGACAAATGTCACAATGCTAAATGTCAAAAATGAAAAGTGTCCCCATGAAAAATGTCAAAAATAAAAAATTTCAAGATGGCAAATGTCAAAGATGTCAAATGACAAATGTCACAATGCTAAATGTCAAAAATGAAAAGTGTCAAAAATGACAAATTTCAAGATGGCAAATGTCAAAGATGTCAAATGACAAATGTCACAATGCTAAATGTCAAAAATCAAAAGTGTCACCATGAAAAATGTCAAAAATAACAAATTTCAAGATGGCAAATGTCAAAGATGTCAAATGACAAATGTCACAATGCTAAATGTCAAAAATGAAAAGTGTCACCATGAAAAATGTCAAAAATGACAAATTTCAAGATGGCAAATGTCGAAGATGTTAAATGACAAATGTCACAATGCTAAATGTCAAAAATGAAAAGTGTCACCATGAAAAATGTCAAAAATAACAAATTTCAAGATGGCAAATGTCAAAGATGTCAAATGACAAATGTCACAATGCTAAATGTCAAAAATGAAAAGTGTCACCATAAAAAATGTCAAAAATAACAAATTTCAAGATGGCAAATGTCAAAGATGTCAAATGACAAATGTCACAATGCTAAATGTCAAAAATGAAAAGTGTCACCATGAAAAATGTCAAAAATGACAAATTTCAAGATGGCAAATATCAAAGATGTCAAATGACAAATGTCAAAAATAAAAAGTGTCACTATGAAAAATGTCAAAAATGACAAATTTCAAGATGGCAAATGTCAAAACTGACAAATGTCACAATGCTAAATGTCAAAAATGAAAAGTGTCACCATGAAAAATGTCAAAAATAACAAATTTCAAGATGGCAAATGTCAAAGATGTCAAATGACAAATGTCACAATGCTAAATGTCAAAATTGAAAAGTGTCACCATGAAAAATGTCAAAAATGACAAATTTCAAGATAGCAAATGTCAAAGATGTCAAATGACAAATGTCACAATGCTAAATGTCAAAAATGAAAAGTGTCACCATGAAAAATGTCAAAAATAACAAATTTCAAGATGCCAAATGTCAAAGATGTCAAATGACAAATAACACAAGTCTAAATGTCAAAAATAAAAAGTGTCACCATGAAAAATGTCAAAAATGACAAATTTCAAGATGGCAAATGTCAAAACTGACAAATGTCACAATGCTAAATGTCAAAAATAAAAAGTGTCACCATTAAAAATGTCAAAAATAACAAATTTCAAGATAGCAAATGTCAAAGATGTCAAATGACAAATGTCACAATGCTAAATGTCAAAAATGAAAAGTGTCAAGATGAAAAATGTCAAAAATGACAAATTTCAAGATGGCAAGTGTCAAAACTGACAAATGTCACAATGCTAAATGTCAAAAATGAAAAGTTTCACCATAAAAAATGTCAAAAATAACAAATTTCAAGATGGCAAATGTCAAAGATGTCAAATGACAAATGTCACAATGCTAAATGTCAAAAATGACAAATTTTAAGATGGCAAATGTCAAAGATGTCAAATGACAAATGTCACAATGCTAAATGTCAAAAATGAAAAGTGTCACCATGAAAAATGTCAAAAATCACAAATTTTAAGATGGCAAATATCAAAGATGTCAATTGACAAATGTCACAATGCTAAATGTCAAAAATGAAAAGTGTCACCATGAAAAATGTCAAAAATAACATATTTCAAGATGGCAAATGTCAAAGATGTCAAATGACAAATGTCACAATGCTAAATGTCAAAAATGAAAAGTGTCACCATGAAAAATGTCAAAAATGACAAATTTCAAGATGGCAAATGTCAAAGATGTCAAATGACAAATGTCACAATGCTAAATGTCAAAAATGAAAAGTGTCAAGATGAAAAATATCAAAAATGACAAATTTCAAGATGGCAAGTGTCAAAACTCACAAATGTCAGAATGCTAAATGTCAAAAATGAAAAGTTTCACCATAAAAAATGTCAAAAATAACAAATTTCAAGATGGCAAATGTCAAATGACAAATGTCACAATGCTAAATGTCAAAAATGACAAATTTTAAGATGGCAAATGTCAAAGATGTCAAATGACAAATGTCACAATGCTAAATGTCAAAAATAAAAAGTGTCACCATGAAAAATGTCAAAAATGACAAATTTAAGGATGGCAAATATCAAAGATGTCAAATGACAAATGTCACAATGCTAAATGTCAAAAATGAAAAGTGTCACCATGAAAAATGTCAAAAATCACAAATTTTAAGATGGCAAATATCAAAGATGTCAATTGACAAATGTCACAATGCTAAATGTCAAAAATGACAAATTTCAAGATGGCAAGTGTCAAGGATGTCAAATGACAAATGTCACATTGCAAAATGTCAAAAATGAAAAGTGTCACCATGAAAAATGTCAAAAATGACAAATTTCAAGATGGCAAATGTCAAAGATGTCAAATGACAAATCTCACAATGCTAAATGTCAAAAATGAAAAGTGTCACCATGAAAAATGTCAAAAATAACATATTTCAAGATGGCGAATGTCAAAGATGTCAAATGACAAATGTCACAATGCTAAATGTCAAAAATGAAAAGTGTCACCATGAAAAATGTCAAAAATGACAAATTTCAAGATGGCAAATGTCAAAGATGTCAAATGACAAATGTCACAATGCTAAATGTCAAAAATGAAAAGTGTCACCATGAAAAATGTCAAAAATGACAAATTTCAAGATGGCAAATGTCAAAGATGTCAAATGACAAATGTCACAATGCTAAATGTCAAAAATGAAAAGTGTCACCATGAAAAATGTCAAAAATAACAAATTTCAAGATGGCAAATGTCAAAGATGTCAAATGACAAATGTCACAATGCTAAATGTCAAAAATGAAAAGTGTCAAAAATGACAAATGTCAAGATGGCAAATGTCAAAGATGTCAAATGACAAATGTCACAATGCTAAATGTCAAAAATGAAAAGTGTCACCATGAAAAATGTCAAAAATGACAAATTTCAAGATGGCAAATGTCAAAGATGTCAAATGACAAATGTCACAATGCTAAATGTCAAAAATGAAAAGTGTCACCATGAAAAATGTCAAAAATAACAAATTTCAAGATGGCAAATGTCAAAGATGTCAAATGACAAATGTCACAATGCTAAATGTCAAAAATAAAAAGTGTCACCATGAAAAATGTCAAAAATGACAAATTTAAGGATGGCAAATATCAAAGATGTCAAATGACAAATGTCACAATGCTAAATGTCAAAAATGAAAAGTCTCACCATGAATAATGTCAAAAATAACAAATTTCAAGATGGCAAATGTCAAAACTGACAAATGTCACAATGCTAAATGTCAAAAATGAAAAGTGTCCCCATGAAAAATGTCAAAAATAACAAATTTCAAGATGGCAAATGTCAAAGATGTCAAATGACAAATGTCACAATGCTAAATGTCAAAAATGAAAAGTGTCACCATGAAAAATGTCAAAAATGACAAATTTCAAGATGGCAAATGTCACAATGCTAAATGTCAAAAATGAAAAGTGTCCCCATGAAAAATGTCAAAAATAAAAAATTTCAAGATGGCAAATGTCAAAGATGTCAAATGAGAAATGTCACAATGCTAAATGTCAAAAATGAAAAGTGTCCAAAATGACAAATTTCAAGATGGCAAATGTCAAAGATGTCAAATGACAAATGTCACAATGCTAAATGTCAAAAATCAAAAGTGTCACTATGAAAAATGTCAAAAATAACAAATTTCAAGATGGCAAATGTCAAAGATGTCAAATGACAAATGTCATAATGCTAAATGTCAAAAATGAAAAGTGTCACCATGAATAATGTCAAAAATAACAAATTTTAAGATGGCAAATGTCAAAGATGTCAAATGACAAATGTCACAATGCTAAATGTCAAAAATGAAAAGTGTCACCATGAAAAATGTCAAAAATGACAAATTTCAAGATGGCAAATGTCACAATTCTAAATGTCAAAAATGAAAAGTGTCCCCATGAAAAATGTCAAAAATAAAAAATTTCAAGATGGCAAATGTCAAAGATGTCAAATGAGAAATGTCACAATGCTAAATGTCAAAAATGAAAAGTGTCCAAAATGACAAATTTCAAGATGGCAAATGTCAAAGATGTCAAATGACAAATGTCACAATGCTAAATGTCAAAAATCAAAAGTGTCACCATGAAAAATGTCAAAAATAACAAATTTCAAGATGGCAAATGTCAAAGATGTCAAATGACAAATGTCACAATGCTAAATGTCAAAAATGAAAAGTGTCACCATGAAAAATGTCAAAAATGACAAATTTCAAGATGGCAAATGTCGAAGATGTCAAATGACAAATGTCACAATGCTAAATGTCAAAAATGAAAAGTGTCACCATGAAAAATGTCAAAAATAACAAATTTCAAGATGGCAAATGTCAAAGATGTCGAATATGACAAATGTCACAATGCTAAATGTCAAAAATAAAAAGTGTCACCATGAAAAATGTCAAAAATGACAAATTTCAAGATGGCAAATGTCTCAAAGATGTCAAATGACAAATGTCACAATGCTAAATGTCAAAAATGAAAAGTGTCACCATGAAAAATGTCAAAAATCACAAATTTTAAGATGGCAAATATCAAAGATGTCAATTGACAAATGTCACAATGCTAAATGTCAAAAATGACAAATTTCAAGATGGCAAATGTCAAGGATGTCAAATGACAAATGTCACATTGCTAAATGTCAAAAATGGAAAGTGTCACCATGAAAAATGTCAAAAGTGTCAAAAATAACATATTTCAAGATGGCAAATGTCAAAGATGTCAAATGACAAATGTCACAATGCTAAATGTCAAAAATGAAAAGTGTCACCATGAAAAATGTCAAAAATGACAAATTTCTAGATGGCAAATGTCAAAGATGTCAAATGACAAATGTCACAATGCTAAATGTCAAAATTGAAAAGTGTCACCATGAAAAATGTCAAAAATGACAAATTTCAAGATGGCAAATGTCAAAGATGTCAAATGACAAATGTCACAATGCTAAATGTCAAAAATGAAAAGTGTCACCATAAAAAATGTCAAAAATGACAAATTTCAAGATGGCAATTGTCAAAGATGTCAAATGACAAATGTCACAATGCTAAATGTCAAAAATGAAAAGTGTCAAAAATGACAAATTTCAAGATGGCAAATGTCAAAGATGTCAAATGACAAATGTCACAATGCTAAATGTCAAAAATGAAAAGTGTCACCATGAAAAATGTCAAAAATAACAAATTTCAAGATGGCAAATGTCAAAGATGTCAAATGACAAATGTCACAATGCTAAATGTCAAAAATGAAAAGTGTCACCATGAAAAATGTCAAAAATGACAAATTTCAAGATGGCAAATGTCAAAGATGTCAAATGACAAATGTCACAATGCTAAATGTCAAAAATGAAAAGTGTCACCATGAAAAATGTCAAAAATAACAAATTTCAAGATGGCAAATGTCAAAGATGTCAAATGACAAATAACACAAGTCTAAATGTCAAAAATGAAAAGTGTCACCATGAAAAATGTCAAAAATGACAAATTTCAAGATGGCAAATGTCAAAACTGACAAATGTCACAATGCTAAATGTCAAAAATGAAAAGTGTCACCATTAAAAATGTCAAAAATAACAAATTTCAAGATAGCAAATGTCAAAGATGTCAAATGACAAATGTCACAATGCTAAATGTCAAAAATGAAAAGTGTCAAGATGAAAAATGTCAAAAATGACAAATTTCAAGATGGCAAGTGTCAAAACTGACAAATGTCACAATGCTAAATGTCAAAAATAAAAAGTTTCACCATGAAAAATGTCAAAAATAACAAATTTCAAGATGGCAAATGTCAAAGATGTCAAATGACAAATGTCACAATGCTAAATGTCAAAAATGACAAATTTTAAGATGGCAAATGTCAAAGATGTCAAATGACAAATGTCACAATGCTAAATGTCAGAAATGAAAAGTGTCACCATGAAAAATGTCAAAAATGACAAATTTCAAGATGGCAAATGTCAAAGATGTCAAATGACAAATGTCAGAATGCTAAATGTCAAAAATGAAAAGTGTCACCATGAAAAATGTCAAAAATGACAAATTTCAAGATGGCAAATATCAAAGATGTCAAATGACAAATGTCACAATGCTAAATGTCAAAAATGACAAATTTCAAGATGGCAAATGTCAAAGATGTCAAATGACAAATGTCACAATGCTAAATGTCAAAAATGAAAAGTGTCACCATGAAAAATGTCAAAAATGACAAATTTCAAGATGGCAAATGTCAAAGATGTCAAATGACAAATGTCACAATGCTAAATGTCAAAAATGAAAAGTGTCAAAAATGACAAATTTCAAGATGGCAAATGTCTAAGATGTCAAATGACAAATGTCACAATGCTAAATGTCAAAAATGAAAAGTGTCACCATGAAAAATGTCAAAAATGACAAATTTCAAGATGGCAAATGTCAAAGATGTCAAATGACAAATGTCACAATGCTAAATGTGAAAAATGAAAAGTGTCACCATGAAAAATGTCAAAAATAACAAATTTCAAGATGGCAAATGTCAAAGATGTCAAATGACAAATGTCACAATGCTAAATGTCAAAAATGAAAAGTGTCAAAAATAACAAATTTCAAGATGGCAAATATCAAAGATGTCAAATGACAAATGTCACAATGCTAAATGTCAAAAATGACAAATTTCAAGATGGCAAATGTCAAAGATGTCAAATGACAAATGTCACAATGCTAAATGTCAAAAATGAAAAGTGTCACCATGAAAAATGTCAAAAATGACAAATTTCAAGATGGCAAATGTCAAAGATGTCAAATGACAAATGTCACAATGCTAAATGTCAAAAATGAAAAGTGTCACCATGAAAAATGTCAAAAATGACAAATTTCAAGATGGCAAATGTCAAAGATGTCAAATGACAAATGTCACAATGCTAAATGTCAAAAATGAAAAGTGTCACCATGAAAAATGTCAAAAATGACAAATTTCAAGATGGCAAATGTCAAAGATGTCAAATGACAAATGTCACAATGCTAAATTTCAAAAATGAAAAGTGTCAAAAATGACAAATTTCAAGATGGCAAATGTCAAAGATGTCAAATGACAAATGTCACAATGCTAAATGTCAAAAATGAAAAGTGTCACCATGAAAAATGTCAAAAATAACAAATTTCAAGATGGCAAATGTCAAAGATGTCAAATGACAAATGTCACAATGCTAAATGTCAAAATTGAAAAGTGTCACCATGAAAAATGTCAAAAATGACAAATTTCAAGATGGCAAATGTCAAAGATGTCAAATGACAAATGTCACAATGCTAAATGTCAAAAATGAAAAGTGTCACCATGAAAAATGTCAAAAATAACAAATTTCAAGATGCCAAATGTCAAAGATGTCAAATGACAAATAACACAAGTCTAAATGTCAAAAATGAAAAGTGTCACCATGAAAAATGTCAAAAATGACAAATTTCAAGATGGCAAATGTCAAAACTGACAAATGTCACAATGCTAAATGTCAAAAATGAAAAGTGTCACCATTAAAAATGTCAAAAATAACAAATTTCAAGATAGCAAATGTCAAAGATGTCAAATGACAAATGTCACAATGCTAAATGTCAAAAATGAAAAGTGTCAAGATGAAAAATGTCAAAAATGACAAATTTCAAGATGGCAAGTGTCAAAACTGACAAATGTCACAATGCTAAATGTCAAAAATGAAAAGTTTCACCATGAAAAATGTCAAAAATAACAAATTTCAAGATGGCAAATGTCAAAGATGTCAAATGACAAATGTCACAATGCTAAATGTCAAAAATGACAAATTTTAAGATGGCAAATGTCAAAGATGTCAAATGACAAATGTCACAATGCTAAATGTCAAAAATGAAAAGTGTCACCATGAAAAATGTCAAAAATGACAAATTTCAAGATGGCAAATGTCAAAGATGTCAAATGACAAATGTCACAATGCTAAATGTCAAAATTGAAAAGTGTCACCATGAAAAATGTCAAAAATGACAAATTTCAAGATGGCAAATGTCAAAGATGTCAAATGACAAATGTCACAATGCTAAATGTCAAAAATGAAAAGTGTCACCATGAAAAATGTCAAAAATAACAAATTTCAAGATGCCAAATGTCAAAGATGTCAAATGACAAATAACACAAGTCTAAATGTCAAAAATGAAAAGTGTCACCATGAAAAATGTCAAAAATGACAAATTTCAAGATGGCAAATGTCAAAACTGACAAATGTCACAATGCTAAATGTCAAAAATGAAAAGTGTCACCATTAAAAATGTCAAAAATAACAAATTTCAAGATAGCAAATGTCAAAGATGTCAAATGACAAATGTCACAATGCTAAATGTCAAAAATGAAAAGTGTCAAGATGAAAAATGTCAAAAATGACAAATTTCAAGATGGCAAGTGTCAAAACTGACAAATGTCACAATGCTAAATGTCAAAAATGAAAAGTGTCACCATGAAAAATGTCAAAAATGACAAATTTCAAGATGGCAAATATCAAAGATGTCAAATGACAAATGTCACAATGCTAAATGTCAAAAATGACAAATTTCAAGATGGCAAATGTCAAAGATGTCAAATGACAAATGTCACAATGCTAAATGTCAAAAATGAAAAGTGTCACCATGAAAAATGTCAAAAATGACAAATTTCAAGATGGCAAATGTCAAAGATGTCAAATGACAAATGTCACAATGCTAAATGTCAATAATGAAAAGTGTCGAAAATGACAAATTTCAAGATGGCAAATGTCTAAGATGTCAAATGACAAATGTCACAATGCTAAATGTCAAAAATGAAAAGTGTCACCATGAAAAATGTCAAAAATGACAAATTTCAAGATGGCAAATGTCAAAGATGTCAAATGACAAATGTCACAATGCTAAATGTGAAAAATGAAAAGTGTCACCATGAAAAATGTCAAAAATAACAAATTTCAAGATGGCAAATGTCAAAGATGTCAAATGACAAATGTCACAATGCTAAATGTCAAAAATGAAAAGTGTCAAAAATGACAAATTTCAAGATGGCAAATATCAAAGATGTCAAATGACAAATGTCACAATGCTAAATGTCAAAAATGACAAATTTCAAGATGGCAAATGTCAAAGATGTCAAATGACAAATGTCACAATGCTAAATGTCAAAAATGAAAAGTGTCACCATGAAAAATGTCAAAAATGACAAATTTCAAGATGGCAAATGTCAAAGATGTCAAATGACAAATGTCACAATGCTAAATGTCAAAAATGAAAAGTGTCACCATGAAAAATGTCAAAAATGACAAATTTCAAGATGGCAAATGTCAAAGATGTCAAATGACAAATGTCACAATGCTAAATGTCAAAAATGAAAAGTGTCACCATGAAAAATGTCAAAAATGACAAATTTCAAGATGGCAAATGTCAAAGATGTCAAATGACAAATGTCACAATGCTAAATTTCAAAAATGAAAAGTGTCAAAAATGACAAATTTCAAGATGGCAAATGTCAAAGATGTCAAATGACAAATGTCACAATGCTAAATGTCAAAAATGAAAAGTGTCACCATGAAAAATGTCAAAAATAACAAATTTCAAGATGGCAAATGTCAAAGATGTCAAATGACAAATGTCACAATGCTAAATGTCAAAATTGAAAAGTGTCACCATGAAAAATGTCAAAAATGACAAATTTCAAGATGGCAAATGTCAAAGATGTCAAATGACAAATGTCACAATGCTAAATGTCAAAAATGAAAAGTGTCACCATGAAAAATGTCAAAAATAACAAATTTCAAGATGCCAAATGTCAAAGATGTCAAATGACAAATAACACAAGTCTAAATGTCAAAAATGAAAAGTGTCACCATGAAAAATGTCAAAAATGACAAATTTCAAGATGGCAAATGTCAAAACTGACAAATGTCACAATGCTAAATGTCAAAAATGAAAAGTGTCACCATTAAAAATGTCAAAAATAACAAATTTCAAGATAGCAAATGTCAAAGATGTCAAATGACAAATGTCACAATGCTAAATGTCAAAAATGAAAAGTGTCAAGATGAAAAATGTCAAAAATGACAAATTTCAAGATGGCAAGTGTCAAAACTGACAAATGTCACAATGCTAAATGTCAAAAATGAAAAGTTTCACCATGAAAAATGTCAAAAATAACAAATTTCAAGATGGCAAATGTCAAAGATGTCAAATGACAAATGTCACAATGCTAAATGTCAAAAATGACAAATTTTAAGATGGCAAATGTCAAAGATGTCAAATGACAAATGTCACAATGCTAAATGTCAAAAATGAAAAGTGTCACCATGAAAAATGTCAAAAATGACAAATTTCAAGATGGCAAATGTCAAAGATGTCAAATGACAAATGTCACAATGCTAAATGTCAAAAATGAAAAGTGTCACAATGAAAAATGTCAAAAATGACAAATTTCAAGATGGCAAATGTCAAAGATGTCAAATGACAAACGTCACAATGCTAAATGTCAAAAATGAAAAGTGTCACCATGAAAAATGTCAAAAATGACAAATTTCAAGATGGCAAATATCAAAGATGTCAAATGACAAATGTCACAATGCTAAATGTCAAAAATGACAAATTTCAAGATGGCAAATGTCAAAGATGTCAAATGACAAATGTCACAATGCTAAATGTCAAAAATGAAAAGTGTCACCATGAAAAATGTCAAAAATGACAAATTTCAAGATGGCAAATGTCAAAGATGTCAAATGACAAATGTCACAATGCTAAATGTGAAAAATGAAAAGTGTCACCATGAAAAATGTCAAAACTAACAAATTTCAAGATGGCAAATGTCAAAGATGTCAAATGACAAATGTCACAATTCTAAATGTCAAAAATGAAAAGTGTCAAAAATGACAAATTTCAAGATGGCAAATGTCTAAGATGTCAAATGACAAATGTCACAACGCTAAATGTCAAAAATGAAAAGTGTCACCGTGAAAAATGTCAAAAATAACAAATTTCAAGATGGCAAATGTCAAAGATGTCAAATGACAAATGTCACAATGCTAAATGTCAAAAATGAAAAGTGTCACCATGAAAAATGTCAAAAATAACAAATTTTAAGATGGCAAATGTCAAAGATGTCAAATGACAAATGTCACAATGCTAAATGTCAAAACTGAAAAGTGTCACCATGAAAAATGTCAAAAATGACAAATTTCAAGATGGCAAATGTCAAAGATGTCAAATGACAAATGTCACAATGCTAAATGTCAAAAATGAAAAGTGTCACCATGAAAAATGTCAAAAATAACAGATTTCAAGATGGCAAATGTCAAAGATGTCAAATGACAAATGTCACAATGCTAAATGTCAAAAATGAAAAGTGTCACCATGAAAAATGTCAAAAATGACAAATTTTAAGATGGCAAATGTCAAAGATGTCAAATGACAAATGTCACAATGCTAAATGTCAAAAATGAAAAGTTTCTTCATGAAAAATGTCAATAATGACAAATTTCAAGATGGCAAATGTCAAAGATGTCAAATGACAAATGTCACAATGCTAAATGTCAAAAATGAAAAGTGTCACCATGAAAAATGTCAAAAATGACAAATTTCAAGATGGCAAATGTCAAAGATGTCGAATATGACAAATGTCACAATGCTAAATGTCAAAAATGACAAATTTCAAGATGGCAAATGTCAAAGATGTCAAATGACAAATGTCACAATGCTAAATGTCAAAAATGAAAAGTGTCACCATGAAAAATGTAAAAAATGACAAATTTCAAGATGGCAAATATCAAAGATGTCAAATGACAAATGTCACAATGCTAAATGTCAAAAATGACAAATTTCAAGATGGCAAATGTCAAAGATGTCAAATAACAAATGTCACAATGCTAAATGTCAAAAATGAAAAGTGTCACCATGAAAAATGTCAAAAATGACAAACTTCAAGATGGCAAATGTCAAAGATGTCAAATGACAAATGTCACAATGCTAAATGTCAAAAATGAAAAGTGTCACCATGAAAAATGTCAAAAATAACAAATTTCAAGATGGCAAATGTCAAAGATGTCAAATGACAAATGTCACAATGCTAAATGTCAAAAATGAAAAGTGTCACCATGAAAAATGTCAAAAATGACAAATTTCAAGATGGCAAATGTCAAAGATGTCAAATGACAAATGTCACAATGCTAAATGTCAAAAATGAAAAGTGTCACCATGAAAAATGTCAAAAATGACAAATTTCAAGATGCCAAATGTCAAATATGTCAAATGACAAATGTCACAATGCTAAATGTCAAAAATGAAAAGTGTCCCCATGAAAAATGTCAAAAATAACAAATTTCAAGATGGCAAATGTCAAAGATGTCAAATGACAAATGTCACAATGCTAAATGTCAAAAATGAAAAGGGTCAAAAATGACAAATTTCAAGATGGCAAATGTCAAAGATGTCAAATGACAAATGTCACATTGCTAAATGTCAAAAATGAAAAGTGTCACCATGAAAAATGTCAAAAATAACAAATTTCAAGATAGCAAATGTCAAAGATGTCAAATGACAAATGTCACAATGCTAAATGTCAAAAATGAAAAGTGTCACCATGAAAAATGTCAAAAATGACAAATTTCAAGATGGCAAATGTCAAAGATGTCAAATGACAAATGTCACAATGCTAAATGTCAAAAATGAAAAGTGTCACCATGAAAAATGTCAAAAATGACAAATTTCAAGAAGGCAAATGTCAAAGATGTCAAATGACAAATGTCACAATGCTAAATGTCAAAAATAAAAAGTGTCACCATGAAAAATGTCAAAAATGACAAATTTCAAGATGGCAAATATCAAAGATGTCAAATGACAAATGTCACAATGCGAAATGTCAAAAATGAAAAGTGTCACCATGAAAAATGTCAAAAATGACAAATTTCAAGATGGCAAATGTCAAAGATGTCAAATGACAAATGTCACAATGCTAAATGTCAAAAATGAAAAGTGTCACCATGAAAAATGTCAAAAATAACAAATTTCAAGATGGCAAATGTCAAAGATGTCAAATGACCAATGTCACAATGCTAAATGTCAAAAATGAAAAGTGTCACCATGAAAAATGTCAAAAATGACAAATTTCAAGATGGCAAATGTCAAAGATGTCGAATATGACAAATGTCACAATGCTAAATGTCAAAAATGAAAAGTGTCACCGTGAAAAATGTCAAAAATGACAAATTTCAAGATGGCAAATGTCAAAGATGTCGAATGACAAATGTCACAATGCTAAATGTCAAAAATGAAAAGTGTCACCATGAAAAATGTCAAAAATGACAAATTTTAAGATGGCAAATGTGAAAGATGTCAAATGACAAATGTCACAATGCTAAATGTCAAAAATGAAAAGTGTCTTTATGAAAAATGTCAATAATGACAAATTTCAAGATGGCAAATGTCAAAGATGTCAAATGACAAATGTCACAATGCTAAATGTCAAAAATGAAAAGTGTCACCATGAAAAATGTCAAAAATGACAAATTTCAAGGTGGCAAATGTCAAAGATGTCGAATATGACAAATGTCACAATGCTAAATGTCAAAAATGAAAAGTGTCACCATGAAAAATGTCAAAAATGACAAATTTCAAGATGGCAAATGTCAAACATGTCAAATGACAAATGTCACAATGCTAAATGTCAAAAATGAAAAGTGTCACCATGAAAAATGTCAAAAATGACAAATTTCAAGATAGCAAATATCAAAGATGTCAAATGACAAATATCACAATGCTAAATGTCAAAAATGACAAATTTCAAGATGGCAAATGTCAAAGATGTCAAATGACAAATGTCACAATGCTAAATGTCAAAAATGAAAAGTGTCACCATGAAAAATGTCAAAAATGACAAACTTCAAGATGGCAAATGTCAAAGATGTCAAATGACAAATGTCACAATGCTAAATGTCAAAAATGAAAAGTGTCACCATGAAAAATGTCAAAAATAACAAATTTCAAGATGGCAAATGTCAAAGATGTCAAATGACAAATGTCACAATGCTAAATGTCAAAGATGAAAAGTGTCACCATGAAAAATGTCAAAAATGACAAATTTCAAGATGGCAAATGTCAAAGATGTCAAATGACAAATGTCACAATGCTAAATGTCAAAAATGACAAATTTCAAGATGGCAAATGTCCAAGATGTCAAATGACAAATGTCACAATGCTAAATGTCAAAAATGACAAATTTCAAGATGGCAAATGTCAAGGATGTCAAATGACAAATGTCACAATGCTAAATGTCAAAAATGAAAAGTGTCACCATGAAAAATGACAAATTTCAAGATGGCAAATGTCAAAGATGCCAAATGACAAATGTCGCAATGCTAAATGTCAAAAATGAAAAGTGTCACCATGAAAAATGTCAAAAATGACAAATTTCAAGATGGCAAATGTCAAAGATGTCAAATGACAAATATCACAATGCTAAATGTCAAAAATGAAAAGTGTCACCATGAAAAATGTCAAAAATGACAAATTTCAAGATGGCAAATGTAAAAACTGACAAATGTCACAATGCTAAATGTCAAAAATGAAAAGTGTCACCATGAAAAATGTCAAAAATGACAAATTTCAAGATGGCAAATGTCAAAGATGTCGAATATGACAAATGTCACAATGCTAAATGTCAAAAATGAAAAGTGTCACCGTGAAAAATGTCAAAAATGACAAATTTCAAGATGGCAAATGTCAAAGATGTCGAATGACAAATGTCACAATGCTAAATGTCAAAAATGAAAAGTGTCACCATGAAAAATGTCAAAAATGACAAATTTTAAGATGGCAAATGTGAAAGATGTCAAATGACAAATGTCACAATGCTAAATGTCAAAAATGAAAAGTGTCTTTATGAAAAATGTCAATAATGACAAATTTTAAGATGGCAAATGTCAAAGATGTCAAATGACAAATGTCACAATGCTAAATGTCAAAAATGAAAAGTGTCACCATGAAAAATGTCAAAAATGACAAATTTCAAGGTGGCAAATGTCAAAGATGTCGAATATGACAAATGTCACAATGCTAAATGTCAAAAATGAAAAGTGTCACCATGAAAAATGTCAAAAATGACAAATTTCAAGATGGCAAATGTCAAACATGTCAAATGACAAATGTCACAATGCTAAATGTCAAAAATGAAAAGTGTCACCATGAAAAATGTCAAAAATGACAAATTTCAAGATAGCAAATATCAAAGATGTCAAATGACAAATGTCACAATGCTAAATGTCAAAAATGACAAATTTCAAGATGGCAAATGTCAAAGATGTCAAATGACAAATGTCACAATGCTAAATGTCAAAAATGAAAAGTGTCACCATAAAAAATGTCAAAAATGACAAATTTCAAGATGGCAAATGTCAAAACTGACAAATGTCACAATGCTAAATGTCAAAAATGAAAAGTGTCACCATTAAAAATGTCAAAAATAACAAATTTCAAGATGGCAAATGTCAAAGATGTCAAATGACAAATGTCACAATGCTAAATGTCAAAAATGAAAAGTGTCAAGATGAAAAATGTCAAAAATGACAAATTTCAAGATGGCAAGTGTCAAAACTGACAAATGTCACAATGCTAAATGTCAAAAATGAAAAGTGTCACCATGAAAAATGTCAAAAATAACAAATTTCAAGATGGCAAATGTCAAAGATGTCAAATGACAAATGTCACAATGCTAAATGTCAAAAATGAAAAGTGTCACCATGAAATATCAAAAATGACAAATTTCAAGATGGCAAATGTCAAAGATGTCAAATGACAAATATCACAATGCTAAATGTCAAAAATGAAAAGTGTCACCATGAAAAATGTCAAAAATGACAAATTTCAAGATGGCAAATGTCAAAGATGTCAAATGACAAATGTCACAATGCTAAATGTCAAAAATGAAAAGTGTCACCATGAAAAATGTCAAAAATGACAAATTTCAAGATGGCAATTGTCAAAGATGTCAAATGACAAATGTCACAATGCTAAATGTCAAAAATGAAAAGTGTCAAAAATGACAAATTTCAAGATGGCAAATGTCAAAGATGTCAAATGACAAATGTCACAATGCTAAATGTCAAAAATGAAAAGTGTCACCATGAAAAATGTCAAAAATGACAAATTTCAAGATGGCAAATGTCAAAGATGTCAAATGACAAATGTCACAATGCTAAATGTCAAAAATGAAAAGTGTCACCATGAAAAATGTCAAAAATGACAAATTTCAAGATGGCAAATGTCAAAGATGTCAAATGACAAATGTCACAATGCTAAATGTCAAAAATGAAAAGTGTCACCATAAAAAATGTCAAAAATAACAAATTTCAAGATGGCAAATGTCAAAGATGTCAAATGACAAATAACACAAGTCTAAATGTCAAAAATGAAAAGTGTCACCATGAAAAATGTCAAAAATGACAAATTTCAAGATGGCAAATGTCAAAACTGACAAATGTCACAATGCTAAATGTCAAAAATGATAAGTGTCACCATGAAAAATGTCAAAAATGACAAATTTCAAGATGGCAAATGTCCAAGATGTCAAATGACAAATGTCACAATGCTAAATGTCAAAAATGACAAATTTCAAGATGGCAAATGTCAAGGATGTCAAATGACAAATGTCACAATGCTAAATGTCAAAAATGAAAAGTGTCACCATGAAAAATGACAAATTTCAAGATGGCAAATGTCAAAGATGCCAAATGACAAATGTCGCAATGCTAAATGTCAAAAATGAAAAGTGTCACCATGAAAAATGCCAAAAATGACAAATTTCAAGATGGCAAATGTCAAAGATGTCAAATGACAAATATCACAATGCTAAATGTCAAAAATGAAAAGTGTCACCATGAAAAATGTCAAAAATGACAAATTTCAAGATGGCAAATGTAAACTGACAAATGTCACAATGCTAAATGTCAAAAATGAAAAGTGTCACCATGAAAAATGTCAAAAATGACAAATTTCAAGATGGCAAATGTCAAAGATGTCGAATATGACAAATGTCACAATGCTAAATGTCAAAAATGAAAAGTGTCACCGTGAAAAATGTCAAAAATGACAAATTTCAAGATGGCAAATGTCAAAGATGTCGAATGACAAATGTCACAATGCTAAATGTCAAAAATGAAAAGTGTCACCATGAAAAATGTCAAAAATGACAAATTTTAAGATGGCAAATGACAAATGTCACAATGCTAAATGTCAAAAATGAAAAGTGTCTTTATGAAAAATGTCAATAATGACAAATTTCAAGATGGCAAATGTCAAAGATGTCAAATGACAAATGTCACAATGCTAAATGTCAAAAATGAAAAGTGTCACCATAAAAAATGTCAAAAATGACAAATTTCAAGGTGGCAAATGTCAAAGATGTCGAATATGACAAATGTCACAATGCTAAATGTCAAAAATGAAAAGTGTCACCATGAAAAATGTCAAAAATGACAAATTTCAAGATGGCAAATGTCAAACATGTCAAATGACAAATGTCACAATGCTAAATGTCAAAAATGAAAAGTGTCACCATGAAAAATGTCAAAAATGACAAATTTCAAGATAGCAAATATCAAAGATGTCAAATGACAAATGTCACAATGCTAAATGTCAAAAATGACAAATTTCAAGATGGCAAATGTCAAAGATGTCAAATGACAAATGTCACAATGCTAAATGTCAAAAATGAAAAGTGTCACCATGAAAAATGTCAAAAATGACAAACTTCAAAATGGCAAATGTCAAAGATGTCAAATGACAAATGTCACAATGCTAAATGTCAAAAATGAAAAGTGTCACCATGAAAAATGTCAAAAATAACAAATTTCAAGATGGCAAATGTCAAAGATGTCAAATGACAAATGTCACAATGCTAAATGTCAAAGATGAAAAGTGTCACCATGAAAAATGTCAAAAATGACAAATTTCAAGATGGCAAATGTCAAAGATGTCAAATGACAAATGTCACAATGCTAAATGTCAAAAATGAAAAGTGTCACCATGAAAAATGTCAAAAATGACAAATTTCAAGATGGCAAATGTCAAAGATGTCAAATGACAAATGTCACAATGCTAAATGTCAAAAATGAAAAGTGTCCCCATGAAAAATGTCAAAAATAACAAATTTCAAGATGGCAAATGTCAAAGATGTCAAATGACAAATGTCACAATGCTAAATGTCAAAAATGAAAAGGGTCAAAAATGACAAATTTCAAGATGGCAAATGTCAAAGATGTCAAATGACAAATGTCACAATGCTAAATGTCAAAAATGAAAAGTGTCACCCTGAAAAATGTCAAAAATAACAAATTTCAAGATGGCAAATGTCAAAGATGTCAAATGACAAATGTCACAATGCTAAATGTCAAAAATGAAAAGTGTCACCATGAAAAATGTCAAAAATGACAAATTTCAAGATGGCAAATGTCAAAGATGTCAAATGACAAATGTCACAATGCTAAATGTCAAAAATGAAAAGTGTCACCATGAAAAATGTCAAAAATGACAAATTTCAAGAAGGCAAATGTCAAAGATGTCAAATGACAAATGTCACAATGCTTAATGTCAAAAATAAAAAGTGTCACCATGAAAAATGTCAAAAATGACAAATTTCAAGATGGCAAATGTCAAAGATGTCAAATGACAAATGTCACAATGCTAAATGTCAAAAATGAAAAGTGTCACCATGAAAAATGTCAAAAATGACAAATTTCAAGATGGCAAATGTCAAAGATGTCAAATGACAAATGTCACAATGCTAAATGTCAAAAATGAAAAGTGTCACCATAAAATGTCAAAAATAACAAATTTCAAGATGGCAAATGTCACAATGCTAAATGTCAAAAATGAAAAGTGTCACCATGAAAAATGTCAAAAATGACAAATTTCAAGATGGCAAATGTCAAAGATGTCAAATGACAAATGTAACAATGCTAAATGTCAAAAATGAAAAGTGTCACCATGAAGAATGTCAAAAATGACAAATTTCAAGATGGCAAATGTCAAAGATGTCAAATGACAAATGTCACAATGCTAAATGTCAAAAATGAAAAGTGTCCCCATGAAAAATGTCAAAAATAACAAATTTCAAGATGGCAAATGTCAAAGATGTCAAATGACAAATGTCACAATGCTAAATGTCAAAAATGAAAAGGGTCAAAAATGACAAATTTCAAGATGGCAAATGTCAAAGATGTCAAATGACAAATGTCACAATGCTAAATGTCAAAAATAAAAAGTGTAACCATGAAAAATGTCAAAAATGACAAATTTAAGGATGGCAAATATCAAAGATGTCAAATGACAAATGTCACAATGCTAAATGTCAAAAATGAAAAGTGTCACCATGAATAATGTCAAAAATAACAAATTTCAAGATGGCAAATGTCAAAGATGTCAAATGACAAATGTCACAATGCTAAATGTCAAAAATGAAAAGTGTCCCCATGAAAAATGTCAAAAATAACAAATTTCAAGATGGCAAATGTCAAAGATGTCAAATGACAAATGTCACAATGCTAAATGTCAAAAATGAAAAGGGTCAAAAATGACAAATTTCAAGATGGCAAATGTCAAAGATGTCAAATGACAAATGTCACAATGCTAAACGTCAAAAATGAAAAGTGTCACCATGAAAAATGTCAAAAATGACAAACTTCAAGATGGCAAATGTCAAAGATGTCAAATGACAAATGTCATAATGCTAAATGTCAAAAATGAAAAGTGTCACCATGAATAATGTCAAAAATAACAAATTTCAAGATGGCAAATGTCAAAGATGTCAAATGACAAATGTCACAATGCTAAATGTCAAAAATGAAAAGTGTCACCATGAAAAATGTCAAAAATGACAAATTTCAAGATGGCAAATGTCAAAGATGTCAAATGACAAATGTCACAATGCTAAATGTCAAAAATGAAAAGTGTCCCCATGAAAAATGTCAAAAATAAAAAATTTCAAGATGGCAAATGTCAAAGATGTCAAATGACAAATGTCACAATGCTAAATGTCAAAAATGAAAAGTGTCAAAAATGACAAATTTCAAGATGGCAAATGTCAAAGATGTCAAATGACAAATGTCACAATGCTAAATGTCAAAAATCAAAAGTGTCACCATGAAAAATGTCAAAAATAACAAATTTCAAGATGGCAAATGTCAAAGATGTCAAATGACAAATGTCACAATGCTAAATGTCAAAAATGAAAAGTGTCACCATGAAAAATGTCAAAAATGACAAATTTCAAGATGGCAAATGTCGAAGATGTCAAATGACAAATGTCACAATGCTAAATGTCAAAAATGAAAAGTGTCACCATGAAAAATGTCAAAAATAACAAATTTCAAGATGGCAAATGTCAAAGATGTCAAATGACAAATGTCACAATGCTAAATGTCAAAAATAAAAAGTGTCACCATAAAAAATGTCAAAAATAACAAATTTCAAGATGGCAAATGTCAAAGATGTCAAATGACAAATGTCACAATGCTAAATGTCAAAAATGAAAAGTGTCACCATGAAAAATGTCAAAAATAACAAATTTCAAGATGGCAAATGTCAAAGATGTCAAATGACAAATAACACAAGTCTAAATGTCAAAAATGGAAAGTGTCACCATGAAAAATGTCAAAAATGACAAATTTCAAGATGGCAAATGTCAAAACTGACAAATGTCACAATGCTAAATGTCAAAAATGATAAGTGTCACCATGAAAAATGTCAAAAATGACAAATTTCAAGATGGCAAATGTCCAAGATGTCAAATGACAAATGTCACAATGCTAAATGTCAAAAATGACAAATTTCAAGATGGCAAATGTCAAGGATGTCAAATGACAAATGTCACAATGCTAAATGTCAAAAATGAAAAGTGTCACCATGAAAAATGACAAATTTCAAGATGGCAAATGTCAAAGATGCCAAATGACAAATGTCGCAATGCTAAATGTCAAAAATGAAAAGTGTCACCATGAAAAATGT
This sequence comes from Altica lythri, assembly GCA_964028335.1. Taxonomy (NCBI): domain Eukaryota; kingdom Metazoa; phylum Arthropoda; class Insecta; order Coleoptera; family Chrysomelidae; genus Altica; species Altica lythri. Next base: position 42,429,682 of record OZ034800.1, on the reverse strand, counting down.
CAAAAATGACAAATTTCAAGATGGCAAATGTCAAAGATGTCAAATGACAAATATCACAATGCTAAATGTCAAGAATGAAAAGTGTCACCATGAAAAATGTCAAAAATGACAAATTTCAAGATGGCAAATGTAAAAACTGACAAATGTCACAATGCTAAATGTCAAAAATGAAAAGTGTCACCATGAAAAATGTCAAAAATGACAAATTTCAAGATGGCAAATGTCAAAGATGTCGAATATGACAAATGTCACAATGCTAAATGTCAAAAATGAAAAGTGTCACCGTGAAAAATGTCAAAAATGACAAATTTCAAGATGGCAAATGTCAAAGATGTCGAATGACAAATGTCACAATGCTAAATGTCAAAAATGAAAAGTGTCACCATGAAAAATGTCAAAAATGACAAATTTTAAGATGGCAAATGTGAAAGATGTCAAATGACAAATGTCACAATGCTAAATGTCAAAAATGAAAAGTGTCTTTATGAAAAATGTCAATAATGACAAATTTCAAGATGGCAAATGTCAAAGATGTCAAATGACAAATGTCACAATGCTAAATGTCAAAAATGAAAAGTGTCACCATGAAAAATGTCAAAAATGACAAATTTCAAGGTGGCAAATGTCAAAGATGTCGAATATGACAAATGTCACAATGCTAAATGTCAAAAATGAAAAGTGTCACCATGAAAAATGTCAAAAATGACAAATTTCAAGATGGCAAATGTCAAACATGTCAAATGACAAATGTCACAATGCTAAATGTCAAAAATGAAAAGTGTCACCATGAAAAATGTCAAAAATGACAAATTTCAAGATAGCAAATATCAAAGATGTCAAATGACAAATGTCACAATGCTAAATGTCAAAAATGACAAATTTCAAGATGGCAAATGTCAAAGATGTCAAATGACAAATGTCACAATGCTAAATGTCAAAAATGAAAAGTGTCACCATGAAAAATGTCAAAAATGACAAACTTCAAAATGGCAAATGTCAAAGATGTCAAATGACAAATGTCACAATGCTAAATGTCAAAAATGAAAAGTGTCACCATGAAAAATGTCAAAAATAACAAATTTCAAGATGGCAAATGTCAAAGATGTCAAATGACAAATGTCACAATGCTAAATGTCAAAGATGAAAAGTGTCACCATGAAAAATGTCAAAAATGACAAATTTCAAGATGGCAAATGTCAAAGATGTCAAATGACAAATGTCACAATGCTAAATGTCAAAAATGAAAAGTGTCACCATGAAAAATGTCAAAAATGACAAATTTCAAGATGGCAAATGTCAAAGATGTCAAATGACAAATGTCACAATGCTAAATGTCAAAAATGAAAAGTGTCCCCATGAAAAATGTCAAAAATAACAAATTTCAAGATGGCAAATGTCAAAGATGTCAAATGACAAATGTCACAATGCTAAATGTCAAAAATGAAAAGGGTCAAAAATGACAAATTTCAAGATGGCAAATGTCAAAGATGTCAAATGACAAATGTCACAATGCTAAATGTCAAAAATGAAAAGTGTCACCCTGAAAAATGTCAAAAATAACAAATTTCAAGATGGCAAATGTCAAAGATGTCAAATGACAAATGTCACAATGCTAAATGTCAAAAATGAAAAGTGTCACCATGAAAAATGTCAAAAATGACAAATTTCAAGATGGCAAATGTCAAAGATGTCAAATGACAAATGTCACAATGCTAAATGTCAAAAATGAAAAGTGTCATCATGAAAAATGTCAAAAATGACAAATTTCAAGAAGGCAAATGTCAAAGATGTCAAATGACAAATGTCACAATGCTTAATGTCAAAAATAAAAAGTGTCACCATGAAAAATGTCAAAAATGACAAATTTTAAGATGGCAAATGTCAAAGATGTCAAATGACAAATGTCACAATGCTAAATGTCAAAAATGAAAAGTGTCACCATGAAAAATGTCAAAAATGACAAATTTCAAGATGGCAAATGTCAAAGATGTCAAATGACAAATGTCACAATGCTAAATGTCAAAAATGAAAAGTGTCACCATAAAATGTCAAAAATAACAAATTTCAAGATGGCAAATGTCAAAGATGTCAAATGACAAATGTCACAATGCTAAATGTCAAAAATGAAAAGTGTCACCATGAAAAATGTCAAAAATGACAAATTTCAAGATGGCAAATGTCAAAGATGTCAAATGACATATGTAACAATGCTAAATGTCAAAAATGAAAAGTGTCACCATGAAGAATGTCAAAAATGACAAATTTCAAGATGGCAAATGTCAAAGATGTCAAATGACAAATGTCACAATGCTAAATGTCAAAAATGAAAAGTGTCCCCATGAAAAATGTCAAAAATAACAAATTTCAAGATGGCAAATGTCAAAGATGTCAAATGACAAATGTCACAATGCTAAATGTCAAAAATGCAAAGGGTCAAAAATGACAAATTTCAAGATGGCAAATGTCAAAGATGTCAAATGACAAATGTCACAATGCTAAATGTCAAAAATAAAAAGTGTAACCATGAAAAATGTCAAAAATGACAAATTTAAGGATGGCAAATATCAAAGATGTCAAATGACAAATGTCACAATGCTAAATGTCAAAAATGAAAAGTGTCACCATGAATAATGTCAAAAATAACAAATTTCAAGATGGCAAATGTCAAAGATGTCAAATGACAAATGTCACAATGCTAAATGTCAAAAATGAAAAGTGTCCCCATGAAAAATGTCAAAAATAACAAATTTCAAGATGGCAAATGTCAAAGATGGCAAATGACAAATGTCACAATGCTAAATGTCAAAAATGAAAAGGGTCAAAAATGACAAATTTCAAGATGGCAAATGTCAAAGATGTCAAATGACAAATGTCACAATGCTAAACGTCAAAAATGAAAAGTGTCACCATGAAAAATGTCAAAAATGACAAACTTCAAGATGGCAAATGTCAAAGATGTCAAATGACAAATGTCATAATGCTAAATGTCAAAAATGAAAAGTGTCACCATGAATAATGTCAAAAATAACAAATTTCAAGATGGCAAATGTCAAAGATGTCAAATGACAAATGTCACAATGCTAAATGTCAAAAATGAAAAGTGTCACCATGAAAAATGTCAAAAATGACAAATTTCAAGATGGCAAATGTCAAAGATGTCAAATGACAAATGTCTCAATGCTAAATGTCAAAAATGAAAAGTGTCCCCATGAAAAATGTCAAAAATAAAAAATTTCAAGATGGCAAATGTCAAAGATGTCAAATGACAAATGTCACAATGCTAAATGTCAAAAATGAAAAGTGTCAAAAATGACAAATTTCAAGATGGCAAATGTCAAAGATGTCAAATGACAAATGTCACAATGCTAAATGTCAAAAATCAAAAGTGTCACCATGAAAAATGTCAAAAATAACAAATTTCAAGATGGCAAATGTCAAAGATGTCAAATGACAAATGTCACAATGCTAAATGTCAAAAATGAAAAGTGTCACCATGAAAAATGTCAAAAATGACAAATTTCAAGATGGCAAATGTCGAAGATGTCAAATGACAAATGTCACAATGCTAAATGTCAAAAATGAAAAGTGTCACCATGAAAAATGTCAAAAATAACAAATTTCAAGATGGCAAATGTCAAAGATGTCAAATGACAAATGTCACAATGCTAAATGTCAAAAATAAAAAGTGTCACCATAAAAAATGTCAAAAATAACAAATTTCAAGATGGCAAATGTCAAAGATGTCAAATGACAAATGTCACAATGCTAAATGTCAAAAATGAAAAGTGTCACCATGAAAAATGTCAAAAATGACAAATTTCAAGATGGCAAATATCAAAGATGTCAAATGACAAATGTCAAAAATGAAAAGTGTCACTATGAAAAATGTCAAAAATGACAAATTTCAAGATGGCAAATGTCAAAACTGACAAATGTCACAATGCTAAATGTCAAAAATGAAAAGTGTCACCATGAAAAATGTCAAAAATAACAAATTTCAAGATGGCAAATGTCAAAGATGTCAAATGACAAATGTCACAATGCTAAATGTCAAAATTGAAAAGTGTCACCATGAAAAATGTCAAAAATGACAAATTTCAAGATGGCAAATGTCAAAGATGTCAAATGACAAATGTCACAATGCTAAATGTCAAAAATGAAAAGTGTCACCATGAAAAATGTCAAAAATAACAAATTTCAAGATGCCAAATGTCAAAGATGTCAAATGACAAATAACACAAGTCTAAATGTCAAAAATGAAAAGTGTCACCATGAAAAATGTCAAAAATGACAAATTTCAAGATGGCAAATGTCAAAACTGACAAATGTCACAATGCTAAATGTCAAAAATGAAAAGTGTCACCATTAAAAATGTCAAAAATAACAAATTTCAAGATAGCAAATGTCAAAGATGTCAAATGACAAATGTCACAATGCTAAATGTCAAAAATGAAAAGTGTCAAGATGAAAAATGTCAAAAATGACAAATTTCAAGATGGCAAGTGTCAAAACTGACAAATGTCACAATGCTAAATGTCAAAAATGAAAAGTGTCAAGATGAAAAATGTCAAAAATAACAAATTTCAAGATGGCAAAGGTCAAAGATGTCAAATGACAAATGTCACAATGCTAAATGTCAAAAATGACAAATTTTAAGATGGCAAATGTCAAAGATGTCAAATGACAAATGTCACAATGCTAAATGTCAAAAATGAAAAGTGTCACCATGAAAAATGTCAAAAATGACAAATTTCAAGATGGCAAATGTCAAAGATGTCAAATGACAAACGTCACAATGCTAAATGTCAAAAATGAAAAGTGTCACCATGAAAAATGTCAAAAATGACAAATTTCAAGATGGCAAATATCAAAGATGTCAAATGACAAATGTCACAATGCTAAATGTCAAAAATGACAAATTTCAAGATGGCAAATGTCAAAGATGTCAAATGACAAATGTCACAATGCTAAATGTCAAAAATGAAAAGTGTCACCATGAAAAATGTCAAAAATGACAAATTTCAAGATGGCAAATGTCAAAGATGTCAAATGACAAATGTCACAATGCTAAATGTCAAAAATGAAAAGTGTCAAAAATGACAAATTTCAAGATGGCAAATGTCTAAGATGTCAAATGACAAATGTCACAATGCTAAATGTCAAAAATGAAAAGTGTCACCATGAAAAATGTCAAAAATGACAAATTTCAAGATGGCAAATGTCAAAGATGTCAAATGACAAATGTCACAATGCTAAATGTGAAAAATGAAAAGTGTCACCATGAAAAATGTCAAAACTAACAAATTTCAAGATGGCAAATGTCAAAGATGTCAAATGACAAATGTCACAATTGTAAATGTCAAAAATGAAAAGTGTCAAAAATGACAAATTTCAAGATGGCAAATGTCTAAGATGTCAAATGACAAATGTCACAACGCTAAATGTCAAAAATGAAAAGTGTCACCGTGAAAAATGTCAAAAATAACAAATTTCAAGATGGCAAATGTCAAAGATGTCAAATGACAAATGTCACAATGCTAAATGTCAAAAATGAAAAGTGTCACCATGAAAAATGTCAAAAATAACAAATTTTAAGATGGCAAATGTCAAAGAAGTCAAATGACAAATGTCACAATGCTAAATGTCAAAAATAAAAAGTGTCACCATGAAAAATGTCAAAAATGACAAATTTCAAGATGGCAAATGTCAAAGATGTCAAATGACAAATGTCACAATGCTAAATGTCAAAAATGAAAAGTGTCACCATGAAAAATTTCAAAAATAACAGATTTCAAGATGGAAAATGTCAAAGATGTCAAATGACAAATGTCACGATGCTAAATGTCAAAAATGAAAAGTGTCACCATGAAAAATGTCAAAAATGACAAATTTTAAGATGGCAAATGTCAAAGATGTCAAATGACAAATGTCACAATGCTAAATGTCAAAAATGAAAAGTTTCTTCATGAAAAATGTCAATAATGACAAATTTCAAGATGGCAAATGTCAAAGATGTCAAATGACAAATGTCACAATGCTAAATGTCAAAAATGAAAAGTGTCACCATGAAAAATGTCAAAAATGACAAATTTCAAGATGGCAAATGTCAAAGATGTCGAATATGACAAATGTCACAATGCTAAATGTCAAAAATGACAAATTTCAAGATGGCAAATGTCAAAGATGTCAAATGACAAATGTCACAATGCTAAATGTCAAAAATGAAAAGTGTCACCATGAAAAATGTAAAAAATGACAAATTTCAAGATGGCAAATATCAAAGATGTCAAATGACAAATGTCACAATGCTAAATGTCAAAAATGACAAATTTCAAGATTGCAAATGTCAAAGATGGCAAATGTCAAAGATGTCAAATAACAAATGTCACAATGCTAAATGTCAAAAATGAAAAGTGTCACCATGAAAAATGTCAAAAATGACAAACTTTAAGATGGCAAATGTCAAAGATGTCAAATGACAAATGTCACAATGCTAAATGTCAAAAATGAAAAGTGTCACCATGAAAAATGTCAAAAATAACAAATTTCAAGATGGCAAATATCAAAGATGTCAAATGACAAATGTCACAATGCTAAATGTCAAAAATGAAAAGTGTCACCATGAAAAATGTCAAAAATGACAAATTTCAAGATGGCAAATGTCAAAGATGTCAAATGACAAATGTCACAATGCTAAATGTCAAAAATGAAAAGTGTCACCATGAAAAATGTCAAAAATGACAAATTTCAAGATGCCAAATGTCAAATATGTCAAATGACAAATGTCACAATGCTAAATGTCAAAAATGAAAAGTGTCCCCATGAAAAATGTCAAAAATAACAAATTTCAAGATGGCAAATTTCAAAGATGTCAAATGACAAATGTCACAATGCTAAATGTCAAAAATGAAAAGGGTCAAAAATGAAAAATTTCAAGATGGCAAATGTCAAAGATGTCAAATGACAAATGTCACATTGCTAAATGTCAAAAATGAAAAGTGTCACCATGAAAAATGTCAAAAATAACAAATTTCAAGATAGCAAATGTCAAAGATGTCAAATGACAAATGTCACAATGCTAAATGTCAAAAATGAAAAGTGTCACCATGAAAAATGTCAAAAATGACAAATTTCAAGATGGCAAATGTCAAAGATGTCAAATGACAAATGTCACAATGCTAAATGTCAAAAATGAAAAGTGTCACCATGAAAAATGTCAAAAATGACAAATTTCAAGAAGGCAAATGTCAAAGATGTCAAATGACAAATGTCACAATGCTAAATGTCAAAAATAAAAAGTGTCACCATGAAAAATGTCAAAAATGACAAATTTCAAGATGGCAAATATCAAAGATGTCAAATGACAAATGTCACAATGCGAAATGTCAAAAATGAAAAGTGTCACCATGAAAAATGTCAAAAATGACAAATTTCAAGATGGCAAATGTCAAAGATGTCAAATGACAAATGTCACAATGCTAAATGTCAAAAATGAAAAGTGTCACCATGAAAAATGTCAAAAATAACAAATTTCAAGATGGCAAATGTCAAAGATGTCAAATGACAAATGTCACAATGCTAAATGTCAAAAATGAAAAGTGTCACCATGAAAAATGTCAAAAATGACAAATTTCAAGATGGCAAATGTCAAAACTGACAAATGTCACAATGCTAAATGTCAAAAATGATAAGTGTCACCATGAAAAATGTCAAAAATGACAAATTTCAAGATGGCAAATGTCCAAGATGTCAAATGACAAATGTCACAATGCTAAATGTCAAAAATGACAAATTTCAAGATGGCAAATGTCAAAGATGTCAAATGACAAATGTCACAATGCTAAATGTCAAAAATGAAAAGTGTCACCATGAAAAATGACAAATTTCAAGATGGCAAATGTCAAAGATGCCAAATGACAAATGTCGCAATGCTAAATGTCAAAAATGAAAAGTGTCACCATGAAAAATGTCAAAAATGACAAATTTCAAGATGGCAAATGTCAAAGATGTCAAATGACAAATATCACAATGCTAAATGTCAAAAATGAAAAGTGTCACCATGAAAAATGTCAAAAATGACAAATTTCAAGATGGCAAATGTAAAAACTGACAAATGTCACAATGCTAAATGTCAAAAATGAAAAGTGTCACCATGAAAAATGTCAAAAATGACAAATTTCAAGATGGCAAATGTCAAAGATGTCGAATATGACAAATGTCACAATGCTAAATGTCAAAAATGAAAAGTGTCACCGTGAAAAATGTCAAAAATGACAAATTTCAAGATGGCAAATGTCAAAGATGTCGAATGACAAATGTCACAATGCTAAATGTCAAAAATGAAAAGTGTCACCATGAAAAATGTCAAAAATGACAAATTTTAAGATGGCAAATGTGAAAGATGTCAAATGACAAATGTCACAATGCTAAATGTCAAAAATGAAAAGTGTCTTTATGAAAAATGTCAATAATGACAAATTTCAAGATGGCAAATGTCAAAGATGTCAAATGACAAATGTCACATTGCTAAATGTCAAAAATGAAAAGTGTCACCATGAAAAATGTCAAAAATGACAAATTTCAAGGTGGCAAATGTCAAAGATGTCGAATATGACAAATGTCACAATGCTAAATGTCAAAAATGAAAAGTGTCACCATGAAAAATGTCAAAAATGACAAATTTCAAGATGGCAAATGTCAAACATGTCAAATGACAAATGTCACAATGCTGAATGTCAAAAATGAAAAGTGTCACCATGAAAAATGTCAAAAATGACAAATTTCAAGATAGCAAATATCAAAGATGTCAAATGACAAATGTCACAATGCTAAATGTCAAAAATGACAAATTTCAAGATGGCAAATGTCAAAGATGTCAAATGACAAATGTCACAATGCTAAATGTCAAAAATGAAAAGTGTCACCATGAAAAATGTCAAAAATGACAAACTTCAAGATGGCAAATGTCAAAGATGTCAAATGACAAATGTCACAATGCTAAATGTCAAAGATGAAAAGTGTCACCATGAAAAATGTCAAAAATGACAAATTTCAAGATGGCAAATGTCAAAACTGACAAATGTCACAATGCTAAATGTCAAAAATGAAAAGTGTCACCATTAAAAATGTCAAAAATAACAAATTTCAAGATAGCAAATGTCAAAGATGTCAAATGACAAATGTCACAATGCTAAATGTCAAAAATGAAAAGTGTCAAGATGAAAAATGTCAAAAATGACAAATTTCAAGATGGCAAGTGTCAAAACTGACAAATGTCACAATGCTAAATGTCAAAAATGAAAAGTTTCACCATGAAAAATGTCAAAAATAACAAATTTCAAGATGGCAAATGTCAAAGATGTCAAATGACAAATGTCACAATGCTAAATGTCAAAAATGACAAATTTTAAGATGGCAAATGTCAAAGATGTCAAATGACAAATGTCACAATGCTAAATGTCAAAAATGAAAAGTGTCACCATGAAAAATGTCAAAAATGACAAATTTCAAGATGGCAAATGTCAAAGATGTCAAATGACAAACGTCACAATGCTAAATGTCAAAAATGAAAAGTGTCACCATGAAAAATGTCAAAAATGACAAATTTCAAGATGGCAAATATCAAAGATGTCAAATGACAAATGTCACAATGCTAAATGTCAAAAATGACAAATTTCAAGATGGCAAATGTCAAAGATGTCAAATGACAAATGTCACAATGCTAAATGTCAAAAATGAAAAGTGTCACCATAAAAAATGTCAAAAATGACAAATTTCAAGATGGCAAATGTCAAAGATGTCAAATGACAAATGTCACAATGCTAAATGTCAAAAATGAAAAGTGTCAAAAATGACAAATTTCAAGATGGCAAATGTCTAAGATGTCAAATGACAAATGTCACAATGCTAAATGTCAAAAATGAAAAGTGTCACCATGAAAAATGTCAAAAATGACAAATTTCAAGATGGCAAATGTCAAAGATGTCAAATGACAAATGTCACAATGCTAAATGTGAAAAATGAAAAGTGTCACCATGAAAAATGTCAAAACTAACAAATTTCAAGATGGCAAATGTCAAAGATGTCAAATGACAAATGTCACAATTCTAAATGTCAAAAATGAAAAGTGTCAAAAATGACAAATTTCAAGATGGCAAATGTCTAAGATGTCAAATGACAAATCTCACAATGCTAAATGTCAAAAATGAAAAGTGTCACCATGAAAAATGTCAAAAATAACAAATTTTAAGATGGCAAATGTCAAAGATGTCAAATGACAAATGTCACAATGCTAAATGTCAAAAATGAAAAGTGTCACCATGAAAAATGTCAAAAATGACAAATTTCAAGATGGCAAATGTCAAAGATGTCAAATGACAAATGTCACAATGCTAAATGTCAAAAATGAAAAGTGTCACCATGAAAAATTTCAAAAATAACAGATTTCAAGATGGAAAATGTCAAAGATGTCAAATGACAAATGTCACAATGCTAAATGTCAAAAATGAAAAGTGTCACCATGAAAAATGTCAAAAATGACAAATTTTAAGATGGCAAATGTCAAAGATGTCAAATGACAAATGTCACAATGCTAAATGTCAAAAATGAAAAGTTTCTTCATGAAAAATGTCAATAATGACAAATTTCAAGATGGCAAATGTCAAAGATGTCAAATGACAAATGTCACAATGCTAAATGTCAAAAATGAAAAGTGTCACCATGAAAAATGTCAAAAATGACAAATTTCAAGATGGCAAATGTCAAAGATGTCGAATATGACAAATGTCACAATGCTAAATGTCAAAAATGACAAATTTCAAGATGGCAAATGTCAAAGATGTCAAATGACAAATGTCACAATGCTAAATGTCAAAAATGAAAAGTGTCACCATGAAAAATGTAAAAAATGACAAATTTCAAGATGGCAAATATCAAAGATGTCAAATGACAAATGTCACAATGCTAAATGTCAAAAATGACAAATTTCAAGATTGCAAATGTCAAAGATGGCAAATGTCAAAGATGTCAAATAACAAATGTCACAATGCTAAATGTCAAAAATGAAAAGTGTCACCATGAAAAATGTCAAAAATGACAAACTTTAAGATGGCAAATGTCAAAGATGTCAAATGACAAATGTCACAATGCTAAATGTCAAAAATGAAAAGTGTCACCATGAAAAATGTCAAAAATAACAAATTTCAAGATGGCAAATATCAAAGATGTCAAATGACAAATGTCACAATGCTAAATGTCAAAAATGAAAAGTGTCACCATGAAAAATGTCAAAAATGACAAATTTCAAGATGGCAAATGTCAAAGATGTCAAATGACAAATGTCACAATGCTAAATGTCAAAAATGAAAAGTGTCACCATGAAAAATGTCAAAAATGACAAATTTCAAGATGCCAAATGTCAAATATGTCAAATGACAAATGTCACAATGCTAAATGTCAAAAATGAAAAGTGTCCCCATGAAAAATGTCAAAAATAACAAATTTCAAGATGGCAAATTTCAAAGATGTCAAATGACAAATGTCACAATGCTAAATGTCAAAAATGAAAAGGGTCAAAAATGACAAATTTCAAGATGGCAAATGTCAAAGATGTCAAATGACAAATGTCACATTGCTAAATGTCAAAAATGAAAAGTGTCACCATGAAAAATGTCAAAAATAACAAATTTCAAGATAGCAAATGTCAAAGATGTCAAATGACAAATGTCACAATGCTAAATGTCAAAAATGAAAAGTGTCACCATGAAAAATGTCAAAAATGACAAATTTCAAGATGGCAAATGTCAAAGATGTCAAATGACAAATGTCACAATGCTAAATGTCAAAAATGAAAAGTTTCTTCATGAAAAATGTCAATAATGACAAATTTCAAGATGGCAAATGTCAAAGATGTCGACTATGACAAATGTCACAATGCTAAATGTCAAAAATGACAAATTTCAAGATGGCAAATGTCAAAGATGTCAAATGACAAATGTCACAATGCTAAATGTCAAAAATGAAAAGTGTCACCATGAAAAATGTAAAAAATGACAAATTTCAAGATGGCAAATATCAAAGATGTCAAATGACAAATGTCACAATGCTAAATGTCAAAAATGACAAATTTCAAGATTGCAAATGTCAAAGATGGCAAATGTCAAAGATGTCAAATAACAAATGTCACAATGCTAAATGTCAAAAATGAAAAGTGTCACCATGAAAAATGTCAAAAATGACAAACTTTAAGATGGCAAATGTCAAAGATGTCAAATGACAAATGTCACAATGCTAAATGTCAAAAATGAAAAGTGTCACCATGAAAAATGTCAAAAATAACAAATTTCAAGATGGCAAATATCAAAGATGTCAAATGACAAATGTCACAATGCTAAATGTCAAAAATGAAAAGTGTCACCATGAAAAATGTCAAAAATGACAAATTTCAAGATGGCAAATGTCAAAGATGTCAAATGACAAATGTCACAATGCTAAATGTCAAAAATGAAAAGTGTCACCATGAAAAATGTCAAAAATGACAAATTTCAAGATGCCAAATGTCAAATATGTCAAATGACAAATGTCACAATGCTAAATGTCAAAAATGAAAAGTGTCCCCATGAAAAATGTCAAAAATAACAAATTTCAAGATGGCAAATTTCAAAGATGTCAAATGACAAATGTCACAATGCTAAATGTCAAAAATGAAAAGGGTCAAAAATGACAAATTTCAAGATGGCAAATGTCAAAGATGTCAAATGACAAATGTCACATTGCTAAATGTCAAAAATGAAAAGTGTCACCATGAAAAATGTCAAAAATAACAAATTTCAAGATAGCAAATGTCAAAGATGTCAAATGACAAATGTCACAATGCTAAATGTCAAAAATGAAAAGTGTCACCATGAAAAATGTCAAAAATGACAAATTTCAAGATGGCAAATGTCAAAGATGTCAAATGACAAATGTCACAATGCTAAATGTCAAAAATGAAAAGTGTCACCATGAAAAATGTCAAAAATGACAAATTTCAAGAAGGCAAATGTCAAAGATGTCAAATGACAAATGTCACAATGCTAAATGTCAAAAATAAAAAGTGTCACCATGAAAAATGTCAAAAATGACAAATTTCAAGATGGCAAATATCAAAGATGTCAAATGACAAATGTCACAATGCGAAATGTCAAAAATGAAAAGTGTCACCATGAAAAATGTCAAAAATGACAAATTTCAAGATGGCAAATGTCAAAGATGTCAAATGACAAATGTCACAATGCTAAATGTCAAAAATGAAAAGTGTCACCATGAAAAATGTCAAAAATAACAAATTTCAAGATGGCAAATGTCAAAGATGTCAAATGACAAATGTCACAATGCTAAATGTCAAAAATGAAAAGTGTCACCATGAAAAATGTCAAAAATGACAAATTTCAAGATGGCAAATGTCAAAACTGACAAATGTCACAATGCTAAATGTCAAAAATGATAAGTGTCACCATGAAAAATGTCAAAAATGACAAATTTCAAGATGGCAAATGTCCAAGATGTCAAATGACAAATGTCACAATGCTAAATGTCAAAAATGACAAATTTCAAGATGGCAAATGTCAAAGATGTCAAATGACAAATGTCACAATGCTAAATGTCAAAAATGAAAAGTGTCACCATGAAAAATGACAAATTTCAAGATGGCAAATGTCAAAGATGCCAAATGACAAATGTCGCAATGCTAAATGTCAAAAATGAAAAGTGTCACCATGAAAAATGTCAAAAATGACAAATTTTAAGATGGCAAATGTCAAAGATGTCAAATGACAAATATCACAATGCTAAATGTCAAAAATGAAAAGTGTCACCATGAAAAATGTCAAAAATGACAAATTTCAAGATGGCAAATGTAAAAACTGACAAATGTCACAATGCTAAATGTCAAAAATGAAAAGTGTCACCATGAAAAATGTCAAAAATGACAAATTTCAAGATGGCAAATGTCAAAGATGTCGAATATGACAAATGTCACAATGCTAAATGTCAAAAATGAAAAGTGTCACCGTGAAAAATGTCAAAAATGACAAATTTCAAGATGGCAAAGATGTCAAATGACAAATGTCACATTGCTAAATGTCAAAAATGAAAAGTGTCACCATGAAAAATGTCAAAAATGACAAATTTCAAGGTGGCAAATGTCAAAGATGTCGAATATGACAAATGTCACAATGCTAAATGTCAAAAATGAAAAGTGTCACCATGAAAAATGTCAAAAATGACAAATTTCAAGATGGCAAATGTCAAACATGTCAAATGACAAATGTCACAATGCTAAATGTCAAAAATGAAAAGTGTCACCATGAAAAATGTCAAAAATGACAAATTTCAAGGTAGCAAATATCAAAGATGTCAAATGACAAATGTCACAATGCTAAATGTCAAAAATGACAAATTTCAAGATGGCAAATGTCAAAGATGTCAAATGACAAATGTCACAATGCTAAATGTCAAAAATGAAAAGTGTCACCATGAAAAATGTCAAAAATGACAAACTTCAAGATGGCAAATGTCAAAGATGTCAAATGACAAATGTCACAATGCTAAATGTCAAAGATGAAAAGTGTCACCATGAAAAATGTCAAAAATGACAAATTTCAAGATGGCAAATGTCAAAGATGTCAAATGACAAATGTCACAATGCTAAATGTCAAAAATGAAAAGTGTCACCATGAAAAATGTCAAAAATGACAAATTTCAAGATGGCAAATGTCAAAGATGTCAAATGACAAATGTCACAATGCTAAATGTCAAAAATGAAAAGTGTCCCTATGAAAAATGTCAAAAATAACAAATTTCAAGATGGAAAATATCAAAGATGTCAAATGACAAATGTCACAATGCTAAATGTCAAAAATGAAAAGGGTCAAAAATGACAAATTTCAAGCTGGCAAATGTCAAAGATGTCAAATGACAAATGTCACAATGCTAAATGTCAAAAATGAAAAGTGTCACCATGAAAAATGTCAAAAATAACAAATTTCAAGATGGCAAATGTCAAAGATGTCAAATGACAAATGTCACAATGCTAAATGTCAAAAATGAAAAGTGTCACCATGAAAAATGTCAAAAATGACAAATTTCAAGATGGCAAATGTCAAAGATGTCAAATGACAAATGTCACAATGCTAAATGTCAAAAATGAAAAGTGTCAAAAATGACAAATTTCAAGAAGGCAAATGTCAAAGATGTCAAATGACAAATGTCACCATGCTTAATGTCAAAAATAAAAAGTCACCATGAAAAATGTCAAAAATGACAAATTTCAAGATGGCAAATGTCAAAGATGTCAAATGACAAATGTCACAATGCTAAATGTCAAAAATGACAAATTTCAAGATGGCAAATGTCCAAGATGTCAAATGACAAATGTCACAATGCTAAATGTCAAAAATGAAAAGTGTCACCATGAAAAATGTCAAAAATGACAAATTTCAAGATGGCAAATGTCAAAGATGTCAAATGACAAATGTCACAATGCTAAATGTCAAAAATGAAAAGTGTCAAAAATGCAAAGTGTCAAAAATGACAAATTTCAAGATGGCAAATGTCTAAGATGTCAAATGACAAATGTCACAATGCTAAATGTCAAAAATGAAAAGTGTCACCGTGAAAAATGTCAAAAATGACAAATTTCAAGATGGCAAATGTCAAAGATGTCAAATGACAAATGTCACAATGCTAAATGTCAAAAATGAAAAGTGTTACCATGAAAAATGTCAAAAATGACAAATTTCAAGATGGCAAATGTCAAAGATGTCAAATGATAAATGTCACAATGCTAAATGTCAAAAATGAAAAGTGTCCCCATAAAAAATGTCAATAATGACAAATTTCAAGATGGCAAATGTCAAAGATGTCAAATGACAAATGTCACAATGCTAAATGTCAAAAATGAAAAGTGTCACCATGAAAAATGTCAAAAATGACAAATTTCAAGATGGCAAATGTCAAAGATGTCGAATATGACAAATGTCACAATGCTAAATGTCAAAAATAAAAAGCGTCACCATGAAAAATGTCAAAAATGACAAATTTCAAGATGGCAAATGTCTCAAAGATGTCAAATGACAAATGTCACAATGCTAAATGTCAAAAATGAAAAGTGTCACCATGAAAAATGTCAAAAATCACAAATTTTAAGATGGCAAATATCAAAGATGTCAATTGACAAATGTCACAATGCTAAATGTCAAAAATGACAAATTTTAAGATGGCAAATGTCAAGGATGTCAAATGACAAATGTCACATTGCTAAATGTCAAAAATGAAAAGTGTCACCATGAAAAATGTCAAAAATGACAAATTTCAAGATGGCAAATGTCAAAGATGTCAAATGACAAATGTCACAATCCTAAATGTCAAAAATGAAAAGTGTCACCATGAAAAATGTCAAAAATAACATATTTCAAGATGGCAAATATCAAAGATGTCAAATGACAAATGTCACAATGCTAAATGTCAAAAATGAAAAGTGTCACCATGAAAAATGTCAAAAATGACAAATTTCAAGATGGCAAATGTCAAAGATGTCAAATGACAAATGTCACAATGCTAAATGTCAAAAATGAAAAGTGTCACCATGAAAAATGTCAAAAATGACAAATTTCAAGATGGCAAATGTCAAAGATGTCAAATGACAAATGTCACAATGCTAAATGTCAAAAATGAAAAGTGTCACCATGAAAAATGTCAAAAATAACAAATTTCAAGATGGCAAATGTCAAAGATGTCAAATGACAAATGTCACAATGCTAAATGTCAAAAATGAAAAGTGTCAAAAATGACAAATGTCAAGATGGCAAATGTCAAAGATGTCAAATGACAAATGTCACAATGCTAAATGTCAAAAATGAAAAGTGTCACCATGAAAAATGTCAAAAATGACAAATTTCAAGATGGCAAATGTCAAAGATGTCAAATGACAAATGTCACAATGCTAAATGTCAAAAATGAAAAGTGTCACCATGAAAAATGTCAAAAATAACAAATTTCAAGATGGCAAATGTCAAAGATGTCAAATGACAAATAACACAAGTCTAAATGTCAAAAATGAAAAGTGTCACCATGAAAAATGTCAAAAATGACAAATTTCAAGATGGCAAATGTCAAAACTGACAAATGTCACAATGCTTAATGTCAAAAATGAAAAGTGTCACCATTAAAAATGTCAAAAATAACAAATTTCAAGATAGCAAATGTCAAAGATGTCAAATGACAAATGTCACAATGCTAAATGTCAAAAATGAAAAGTGTCAAGATGAAAAATATCAAAAATGACAAATTTCAAGATGGCAAGTGTCAAAACTGACAAATGTCACAATGCTAAATGTCAAAAATGAAAATTTCACCATGAAAAATGTCAAAAATAACAAATTTCAAGATGGCAAAGGTCAAATGACAAATGTCACAATGCTAAATGTCAAAAATGACAAATTTTAAGATGGCAAATGTCAAAGATGTCAAATGACAAATGTCACAATGCTAAATGTCAAAAATGAAAAGTGTCACCATGAAAAATGTCAAAAATGACAAATTTCAAGATGGCAAATGTCAAAGATGTCAAATGACAAATGTCACAATGCTAAATGTCCAAAATGAAAAGTGTCACCATGAAAAATGTCAAAAATGACAAATTTCAAGATGGCAAATGTCAAAGATGTCAAATGACAAATGTCACAATGCTAAATGTCAAAAATGAAAAGTGTCAAAAATGACAAATTTCAAGATGGCAAATGTCAAAGATGTCAAATGACAAATAACACAAGTCTAAATGTCAAAAATGAAAAGTGTCACCATGAAAAATGTCAAAAATGACAAATTTCAAGATGGCAAATGTCAAAACTGACAAATGTAACAATGCTAAATGTCAAAAATGAAAAGTGTCATCATGAAAAATGTCAAAAATGACAAATTTCAAGATGGCAAATGTCAAAGATGTCAAATGACAAATGTCACAATGCTAAATGTCAAAAATGAAAAGTGTCCCCATGAAAAATGTCAAAAATAACAAATTTCAAGATGGCAAATGTCAAAGATGTCAAATGACAAATGTCACAATGCTAAATGTCAAAAATGAAAAGGGTCAAAAATGACAAATTTCAAGATGGCAAATGTCAAAGATGTCAAATGACAAATGTCACAATGCTAAATGTCAAAAATAAAAATTGTCACCATGAAAAATGTCAAAAATGACAAATTTAAGGATGGCAAATATCAAAGATGTCAAATGACAAATGTCACAATGCTAAATGTCAAAAATGAAAAGTGTCACCATGAATAATGTCAAAAATAACAAATTTCAAGATGGCAAATGTCAAAGATGTCAAATGACAAATGTCACAATGCTAAATGTCAAAAATGAAAAGTGCCCCCATGAAAAATGTCAAAAATAACAAATTTCAAGATGGCAAATGTCAAAGATGTCAAATGACAAATGTCACAATGCTAAATGTCAAAAATGAAAAGGGTCAAAAATGACAAATTTCAAGATGGCAAATGTCAAAGATGTCAAATGACAAATGTCACAATGCTAAATGTCAAAAATGAAAAGTGTCACCATGAAAAATGTCAAAAATGACAAACTTCAAGATGGCAAATGTCAAAGATGTCAAATGACAAATGTCATAATGCTAAATGTCAAAAATGAAAAGTGTCACCATGAATAATGTCAAAAATAACAAATTTCAAGATGGCAAATGTCAAAGATGTCAAATGACAAATGTCACAATGCTAAATGTCAAAAATGAAAAGTGTCACCATGAAAAATGTCAAAAATGACAAATTTCAAGATGGCAAATGTCAAAGATGTCAAATGACAAATGTCACAATGCTAAATGTCAAAAATGAAAAGTGTCCCCATGAAAAATGTCAAAAATAAAAAATTTCAAGATGGCAAATGTCAAAGATGTCAAATGACAAATGTCACAATGCTAAATGTCAAAAATGAAAAGTGTCAAAAATGACAAATTTCAAGATGGCAAATGTCAAAGATGTCAAATGACAAATGTCACAATGCTAAATGTCAAAAATCAAAAGTGTCACCATGAAAAATGTCAAAAATAACAAATTTCAAGATGGCAAATGTCAAAGATGTCAAATGACAAATGTCACAATGCTAAATGTCAAAAATGAAAAGTGTCACCATGAAAAATGTCAAAAATGAAAAATTTCAAGATGGCAAATGTCGAATATGTTAAATGACAAATGTCACAATGCTAAATGTCAAAAATGAAAAGTGTCACCATGAAAAATGTCAAAAATAACAAATTTCAAGATGGCAAATGTCAATGATGTCAAATGACAAATGTCACAATGCTAAATGTCAAAAATGAAAAGTGTCACTATAAAAAATGTCAAAAATGACAAATTTCAAGATGACAAATGTCAAAACTGACAAATGTCACAATGCTAAATGTCAAAAATGAAAAGTGTCACCATGAAAAATATCAAAAATAACAAATTTCAAGATGGCAAATGTCAAAGATGTCAAATGACAAATGTCACAATGCTAAATGTCAAAAATGAAAAGTGTCACCATGAAAAATGTCACAAATAACAAATTTCAAGATGGCAAATGTCAAAGATGTCAAATGACAAATGTCACAATGCTAAATGTCAAAAATGACAAATTTCAAGATGGCAAATATCAAAGATGTCAAATGACAAATGTCAAAAATGAAAAGTGTCACTATGAAAAATGTCAAAAATGACAAATTTCAAGATGGCAAATGTCAAAACTGACAAATGTCACAATGCTAAATGTTAAAAATGAAAAGTGTCACCATGAAAAATGTCAAAAATAACAAATTTCAAGATGGCAAATGTCAAAGATGTCAAATGACAAATGTCACAATGCTAAATGTCAAAAATAAAAAGTGTCACCATGAAAAATGTCAAAAATGACAAATTTCAAGATGGCAAATGTCAAAGATGTCAAATGACAAATGTCACAATCCTAAATGTCAAAAATGACAAATTTCAAGATGGCAAAAGCCAAAGATGTCAAATGACAAATGTCAAAAATGAAAAGTGTCACCATGAAAAATGTCAAAAATGACAAATTTCAAGATGGCAAATGTCAAAGATGTCAAATGACAAATGTCACAATGAAAAGTGTCACCATGAAAAATGTCAAAAATAACATATTTCAAGATGGCAAATGTCAAAGATGTCAAATGACAAATGTCACAATGCTAAATGTCAAAAATGAAAAGTGTCACCATGAAAAATGACAAATTTCAAGATAGCAAATGTCAAAGATGTCAAATGACAAATGTCACAATGCTAAATGTCAAAAATGAAAAGTGTCACCATGAAAAATGTCAAAAATGACAAATTTCAAGATGGCAAATGTCAAAGATGTCAAATGACAAATGTCACAATGCTAAATGTCAAAAATGAAAAGTGTCACCATGAAAAATGTCAAAAATAACAAATTTCAAGATGGCAAATGTCAAAGATGTCAAATGACAAATGTCACAATGCTAAATGTCAAAAATGAAAAGTGTCAAAAATGACAAAGGTCAAGATGGCAAATGTCAAAGATGTCAAATGACAAATGTCACAATGCTAAATGTCAAAAATGAAAAGTGTCACCATGAAAAATGTCACAAATAACAAATTTCAAGATGGCAAATGTCAAAGATGTCAAATGACAAATAACACAAGTCTAAATGTCAAAAATGAAAAGTGTCACCATGAAAAATGTCAAAAATGAAAAGTGTCAAGATGAAAAATATCAAAAATGACAAATTTCAAGATGGCAAGTGTCAAAACTGACAAATGTCACAATGCTAAATGTCAAAAATGAAAAGTTTCACCATGAAAAATGTCAAAAATAACAAATTTCAAGATGGCAAATGACAAATGTCACAATGCTAAATGTCAAAAATGACAAATTTTAAGATGGCAAATGTCAAAGATGTCAAATGACAAATGTCACAATGCTAAATGTCAAAAATAAAAAGTGTCACCATGAAAAATGTCAAAAATGACAAATTTAAGGATGGCAAATATCAAAGATGTCAAATGACAAATGTCACAATGCTAAATGTCAAAAATGAAAAGTGTCACCATGAAAAATGTCAAAAATCACAAATTTTAAGATGGCAAATATCAAAGATGTCAATTGACAAATGTCACAATGCTAAATGTCAAAAATGACAAATTTCAAGATGGCAAATGTCAAGGATGTCAAATGACAAATGTCACATTGCTAAATGTCAAAAATGAAAAGTTTTACCATGAAAAATGTCAAAAATGACAAATTTCAAGATGGCAAATGTCAAAGATGTCAAATGACAAATGTCATTATGCTAAATGTCAAAAATGAAAAGTGTCACCATGAAAAATGTCAAAAATAACATATTTCAAGATGGCAAATGTCAAAGATGTCAAATGACAAATGTCACAATGCTAAATGTCAAAAATGAAAAGTGTCACCATGAAAAATGTCAAAAATGACAAATTTCAAGATGGCAAATGTCAAAGATGTCAAATGACAAATGTCACAATGCTAAATGTCAAAAATGAAAAGTGTCACCATGAAAAATGTCAAAAATGACAAATTTCAAGATGGCAAATGTCAAAGATGTCAAATGACAAATGTCACAATGCTAAATGTCAAAAATGAAAAGTGTCACCATGAAAAATGTCAAAAATAACAAATTTCAAGATGGCAAATGTCAAAGATGTCAACTGACAAATGTCACAATGCTAAATGTCAAAAATGAAAAGTGTCAAAAATGACAAATGTCAAGATGGCAAATGTCAAAGATGTCAAATGACAAATGTCACAATGCTAAATGTCAAAAATGAAAAGTGTCACCATGAAAAATGTCAAAAATGACAAATTTCAAGATGGCAAATGTCAAAGATGTCAAATGACAAATGTCACAATGCTAAATGTCAAAAATGAAAAGTGTCACCATGAAAAATGTCAAAAATAACAAATTTCAAGATGGCAAATGTCAAAGATGTCAAATGACAAATAACACAAGTCTAAATGTCAAAAATGAAAAGTGTCACCATGAAAAATGTCAAAAATGACAAATTTCAAGATGGCAAATGTCAAAACTGACAAATATCACAATGCTAAATGTCAAAAATGAAAAGTGTCACCATTAAAAATGTCAAAAATAACAAATTTCAAGATAGCAAATGTCAAAGATGTCAAATGACAAATGTCACAATGCCAAATGTCAAAAATGAAAAGTGTCAAGATGAAAAATATCAAAAATGACAAATTTCAAGATGGCAAGTGTCAAAACTGACAAATGTCACAATGCTAAATGTCAAAAATGAAAAGTTTCACCATGAAAAATGTCAAAAATAACAAATTTTAAGATGGCAAATGTCAAATGACAAATGTCACAATGCTAAATGTCAAAAATGACAAATTTTAAGATTGCAAATGTCAAAGATGTCAAATGACAAATGTCACAATGCTAAATGTCAAAAATAAAAAGTGTCGCAATGAAAAATGTCAAAAATGACAAATTTAAGGATGGCAAATATCAAAGATGTCAAATGACAAATGTCACAATGCTAAATGTCAAAAATGAAAAGTGTCACCATGAATAATGTCAAAAATAACAAATTTCAAGATGGCAAATGTCAAAGATGTCAAATGACAAATGTCACAATGCTAAATGTCAAAAATGAAAAGTGTCCCCATGAAAAATGTCAAAAATAACAAATTTCAAGATGGCAAATGCCAAAGATGTCAAATGACAAATGTCACAATGCTAAATGTCAAAAATGAAAATGGTCAAAAATTACAAATTTCAAGATGGCAAATGTCAAAGATGTCAAATGACAAATAACACAAGTCTAAATGTCAAAAATGAAAAGTGTCACCATGAAAAATGTCAAAAATGACAAATTTCAAGATGGCAAATGTCAAAACTGACAAATGTAACAATGCTAAATGTCAAAAATGAAAAGTGTCACCATGAAAAATGTCAAAAATGACAAATTTCAAGATGGCAAATGTCAAAGATGTCAAATGACAAATGTCACAATGCTAAATGTCAAAAATGAAAAGTGTCCCCATAAAAAATGTCAAAAATAACAAATTTCAAGATGGCAAATGTCAAAGATGTCAAATGACAAATGTCACAATGCTAAATGTCAAAAATGAAAAGGGTCCAAAATGACAAATTTCAAGATGGCAAATGTCAAAGATGTCAAATGACAAATGTCACAATGCTAAATGTCAAAAATAAAAAGTGTCACCATGAAAAATGTCAAAAATGACAAATTTAAGGATGGCAAATATCAAAGATGTCAAATGACAAATGTCACAATGCTAAATGTCAAAAATGAAAAGTGTCACCATGAATAATGTCAAAAATAACAAATTTCAAGATGGCAAATGTCAAAGATGTCAAATGACAAATGTCACAATGCTAAATGTCAAAAATGAAAAGTGTCCCCATGAAAAATGTCAAAAATAACAAATTTCAAGATGGCAAATGTCAAAGATGTCAAATGACAAATGTCACAATGCTAAATGTCAAAAATGAAAAGGGTCAAAAATGACAAATTTCAAGATGGCAAATGTCAAAGATGTCAAATGACAAATGTCACAATGCTAAATATCAAAAATGAAAAGTGTCACCATGAAAAATGTCAAAAATGACAAACTTCAAGATGGCAAATGTCAAAGATGTCAAATGACAAATGTCATAATGCTAAATGTCAAAAATGAAAAGTGTCACCATGAATAATGTCAAAAATAACAAATTTCAAGATGGCAAATGTCAAAGATGTCAAATGACAAATGTCATAATGCTAAATGTCAAAAATGAAAAGTGTCACCATGAAAAATGTCAAAAATGACAAATTTCAAGATGGCAAATGTCAAAGATGTCAAATGACAAATGTCACAATGCTAAATGTCAAAAATGAAAAGTGTCCCCATGAAAAATGTCAAAAATAAAAAATTTCAAGATGGCAAATGTCAAAGATGTCAAATGACAAATGTCACAATGCTAAATGTCAAAAATGAAAAGTGTCAAAAATGACAAATTTCAAGATGGCAAATGTCAAAGATGTCAAATGACAAATGTCACAATGCTAAATGTCAAAAATCAAAAGTGTCACCATGAAAAATGTCAAAAATAACAAATTTCAAGATGGCAAATGTCAAAGATGTCAAATGACAAATGTCACAATGCTAAATGTCAAAAATGAAAAGTGTCACCATGAAAAATGTCAAAAATGACAAATTTCAAGATGGCAAATGTCGAAGATGTTAAATGACAAATGTCACAATGCTAAATGTCAAAAATGAAAAGTGTCACCATGAAAAATGTCAAAAATAACAAATTTCAAGATGGCAAATGTCAAAGATGTCAAATGACAAATGTCACAATGCTAAATGTCAAAAATGAAAAGTGTCACTATGAAAAATGTCAAAAATGACAAATTTCAAGATGACAAATGTCAAAACTGACAAATGTCACAATGCTAAATGTCAAAAATGAAAAGTGTCCCCATGAAAAATGTCAAAAATAACAAATTTCAAGATGGCAAATGTCAAAGATGTCAAATGACAAATGTCACAATGCTAAATGTCAAAAATGAAAAGGGTCAAAAATGACAAATTTCAAGATGGCAAATGTCAAAGATGTCAAATGACAAATGTCACAATGCTAAATATCAAAAATGAAAAGTGTCACCATGAAAAATGTCAAAAATGACAAACTTCAAGATGGCAAATGTCAAAGATGTCAAATGACAAATGTCATAATGCTAAATGTCAAAAATGAAAAGTGTCACCATGAATAATGTCAAAAATAACAAATTTCAAGATGGCAAATGTCAAAGATGTCAAATGACAAATGTCACAATGCTAAATGTCAAAAATGAAAAGTGTCACCATGAAAAATGTCAAAAATGACAAATTTCAAGATGGCAAATGTCAAAGATGTCAAATGACAAATGTCACAATGCTAAATGTCAAAAATGAAAAGTGTCCCCATGAAAAATGTCAAAAATAAAAAATTTCAAGATGGCAAATGTCAAAGATGTCAAATGACAAATGTCACAATGCTAAATGTCAAAAATGAAAAGTGTCAAAAATGACAAATTTCAAGATGGCAAATGTCAAAGATGTCAAATGACAAATGTCACAATGCTAAATGTCAAAAATCAAAAGTGTCACCATGAAAAATGTTAAAAATAACAAATTTCAAGATGGCAAATGTCAAAGATGTCAAATGACAAATGTCACAATGCTAAATGTCAAAAATGAAAAGTGTCACCATGAAAAATGTCAAAAATGACAAATTTCAAGATGGCAAATGTCGAAGATGTTAAATGACAAATGTCACAATGCTAAATGTCAAAAATGAAAAGTGTCACCATGAAAAATGTCAAAAATAACAAATTTCAAGATGGCAAATGTCAAAGATGTCAAATGACAAATGTCACAATGCTAAATGTCAAAAATGAAAAGTGTCACTATGAAAAATGTCAAAAATGACAAATTTCAAGATGACAAATGTCAAAACTGACAAATGTCACAATGCTAAATGTCAAAAATGAAAAGTGTCACCATGAAAAATGTCAAAAATAACAAATTTCAAGATGGCAAATGTCAAAGATGTCAAATGACAAATGTCACAATGCTAAATGTCAAAAATGAAAAGTGTCACCATGAAAAATGTCAAAAATGACAAATTTCAAGATGGCAAATATCAAAGATGTCAAATGACAAATGTCAAAAATGAAAAGTGTCACTATGAAAAATGTCAAAAATGACAAATTTCAAGATGGCAAATGTCAAAACTGACAAATGTCACAATGCTAAATGTCAAAAATGAAAAGTGTCACCATGAAAAATGTCAAAAATAACAAATTTCAAGATGGCAAATGTCAAAGATGTCAAATGACAAATGTCACAATGCTAAATGTCAAAAATAAAAAGTGTCACCATGAAAAATGTCAAAAATGACAAATTTCAAGATGGCAAATGTCAAAGATGTCAAATGACAAATGTCACAATGCTAAATGTCAAAAATGAAAAGTGTCCCCATGAAAAATGTCAAAAATAAAAAATTTCAAGATGGCAAATGTCAAAGATGTCAAATGACAAATGTCACAATGCTAAATGTCAAAAATGAAAAGTGTCAAAAATGACAAATTTCAAGATGGCAAATGTCAAAGATGTCAAATGACAAATGTCACAATGCTAAATGTCAAAAATCAAAAGTGTCACCATGAAAAATGTCAAAAATAACAAATTTCAAGATGGCAAATGTCAAAGATGTCAAATGACAAATGTCACAATGCTAAATGTCAAAAATGAAAAGTGTCACCATGAAAAATGTCAAAAATGACAAATTTCAAGATGGCAAATGTCGAAGATGTTAAATGACAAATGTCACAATGCTAAATGTCAAAAATGAAAAGTGTCACCATGAAAAATGTCAAAAATAACAAATTTCAAGATGGCAAATGTCAAAGATGTCAAATGACAAATGTCACAATGCTAAATGTCAAAAATGAAAAGTGTCACTATGAAAAATGTCAAAAATGACAAATTTCAAGATGACAAATGTCAAAACTGACAAATGTCACAATGCTAAATGTCAAAAATGAAAAGTGTCACCATGAAAAATGTCAAAAATAACAAATTTCAAGATGGCAAATGTCAAAGATGTCAAATGACAAATGTCACAATGCTAAATGTCAAAAATGAAAAGTGTCACCATGAAAAATGTCAAAAATGACAAATTTCAAGATGGCAAATATCAAAGATGTCAAATGACAAATGTCAAAAATGAAAAGTGTCACTATGAAAAATGTCAAAAATGACAAATTTCAAGATGGCAAATGTCAAAACTGACAAATGTCACAATGCTAAATGTCAAAAATGAAAAGTGTCACCATGAAAAATGTCAAAAATGACAAATTTCAAGATGGCAAATGTCAAAACTGACAAATGTCACAATGCTAAATGTCAAAAATGAAAAGTGTCACCATGAAAAATGTCAAAAATGACAAATTTCAAGATGGCAAATGTCAAAGATGTCAAATGACAAATGTCACAATGCTAAATGTCAAAAATGAAAAGTGTCAAGATGAAAAATATCAAAAATGACAAATTTCAAGATGGCAAGTGTCAAAACTCACAAATGTCACAATGCTAAATGTCAAAAATGAAAAGTTTCACCATAAAAAATGTCAAAAATAACAAATTTCAAGATGGCAAATGTCAAATGACAAATGTCACAATGCTAAATGTCAAAAATGACAAATTTTAAGATGGCAAATGTCAAAGATGTCAAATGACAAATGTCACAATGCTAAATGTCAAAAATAAAAAGTGTCACCATGAAAAATGTCAAAAATGACAAATTTAAGGATGGCAAATATCAAAGATGTCAAATGACAAATGTCACAATGCTAAATGTCAAAAATGAAAAGTGTCACCATGAAAAATGTCAAAAATCACAAATTTTAAGATGGCAAATATCAAAGATGTCAATTGGCAAATGTCACAATGCTAAATGTCAAAAATGACAAATTTCAAGATGGCAAATGTCAAGGATGTCAAATGACAAATGTCACATTGCAAAATGTCAAAAATGAAAAGTGTCACCATGAAAAATGTCAAAAATGACAAATTTCAAGATGGCAAATGTCAAAGATGTCAAATGACAAATGTCACAATGCTAAATGTCAAAAATGAAAAGTGTCACCATGAAAAATATCAAAAATAACATATTTCAAGATGGCAAATGTCAAAGATGTCAAATGACAAATGTCACAATGCTAAATGTCAAAAATGAAAAGTGTCACCATGAAAAATGTCAAAAATGACAAATTTCAAGATGGCAAATGTCAAAGATGTCAAATGACAAATGTCACAATGCTAAATGTCAAAAATGAAAAGTGTCACCATGAAAAATGTCAAAAATGACAAATTTCAAGATGGCAAATGTCAAAGATGTCAAATGACAAATGTCACAATGCTAAATGTCAAAAATGAAAAGTGTCACCATGAAAAATGTCAAAAATAACAAATTTCAAGATGGCAAATGTCAAAGATGTCAAATGACAAATGTCACAATGCTAAATGTCAAAAATGAAAAGTGTCAAAAATGACAAATGTCAAGATGGCAAATGTCAAAGATGTCAAATGACAAATGTCACAATGCTAAATGTCAAAAATGAAAAGTG
Source organism: Altica lythri (assembly GCA_964028335.1). Taxonomy (NCBI): domain Eukaryota; kingdom Metazoa; phylum Arthropoda; class Insecta; order Coleoptera; family Chrysomelidae; genus Altica; species Altica lythri. The sequence goes on along the minus strand of OZ034800.1, from coordinate 42,401,446 downwards.
TCACCATGAAAAATGTCAAAAATGACAAATTTCAAGATGGCAAATGTCAAAGATGTCAAATGACAAATGTCACAATGCTAAATGTCAAAAATGAAAAGTGTCACCATGAAAAATGTCAAAAATAACAAATTTCAAGATGGCAAATGTCAAAGATGTCAAATGACAAATGTCACAATGCTAAATGTCAAAAATAAAAAGTGTCACCATGAAAAATGTCAAAAATGACAAATTTAAGGATGGCAAATATCAAAGATGTCAAATGACAAATGTCACAATGCTAAATGTCAAAAATGAAAAGTGTCACCATGAATAATGTCAAAAATAACAAATTTCAAGATGGCAAATGTCAAAACTGACAAATGTCACAATGCTAAATGTCAAAAATGAAAAGTGTCCCCATGAAAAATGTCAAAAATAACAAATTTCAAGATGGCAAATGTCAAAGATGTCAAATGACAAATGTCACAATGCTAAATGTCAAAAATGAAAAGGGTCAAAAATGACAAATTTCAAGATGGCAAATGTCAAAGATGTCAAATGACAAATGTCACAATGCTAAATGTCAAAAATGAAAAGTGTCACCATGAAAAATGTCAAAAATGACAAACTTCAAGATGGCAAATGTCAAAGATGTCAAATGACAAATGTCATAATGCTAAATGTCAAAAATGAAAAGTGTCACCATGAATAATATCAAAAATAACAAATTTCAAGATGGCAAATGTCAAAGATGTCAAATGACAAATGTCACAATGCTAAATGTCAAAAATGAAAAGTGTCACCATGAAAAATGTCAAAAATGACAAATTTCAAGATGGCAAATGTCAAAGATGTCAAATGACAAATGTCACAATGCTAAATGTCAAAAATGAAAAGTGTCCCCATGAAAAATGTCAAAAATAAAAAATTTCAAGATGGCAAATGTCAAAGATGTCAAATGACAAATGTCACAATGCTAAATGTCAAAAATGAAAAGTGTCAAAAATGACAAATTTCAAGATGGCAAATGTCAAAGATGTCAAATGACGAATGTCACAATGCTAAATGTCAAAAATCAAAAGTGTCACCATGAAAAATGTCAAAAATAACAAATTTCAAGATGGCAAATGTCAAAGATGTCAAATGACAAATGTCACAATGCTAAATGTCAAAAATGAAAAGTGTCACCATGAAAAATGTCAAAAATGACAAATTTCAAGATGGCAAATGTCGAAGATGTTAAATGACAAATGTCACAATGCTAAATGTCAAAAATGAAAAGTGTCACCATGAAAAATGTCAAAAATAACAAATTTCAAGATGGCAAATGTCAAAGATGTCAAATGACAAATGTCACAATGCTAAATGTCAAAAATGAAAAGTGTCACTATGAAAAATGTCAAAAATGACAAATTTCAAGATGACAAATGTCAAAACTGACAAATGTCACAATGCTAAATGTCAAAAATGAAAAGTGTCACCATGAAAAATGTCAAAAATAACAAATTTCAAGATGGCAAATGTCAAAGATGTCAAATGACAAATGTCACAATGCTAAATGTCAAAAATGAAAAGTGTCACCATGAAAAATGTCAAAAATGACAAATTTCAAGATGGCAAATATCAAAGATGTCAAATGACAAATGTCAAAAATGAAAAGTGTCACTATGAAAAATGTCAAAAATGACAAATTTCAAGATGGCAAATGTAAAAACTGACAAATGTCACAATGCTAAATGTCAAAAATGAAAAGTGTCACCATGAAAAATGTCAAAAATAACAAATTTCAAGATGGCAAATGTCAAAGATGTCAAATGACAAATGTCACAATGCTAAATGTCAAAAATAAAAAGTGTCACCATGAAAAATGTCAAAAATGACAAATTTCAAGATGGCAAATGTCAAAGATGTCAAATGACAAATGTCACAATCCTAAATGTCAAAAATGACAAATTTCAAGATGGCAAAAGCCAAAGATGTCAAATGACAAATGTCACAATGCTAAATGTCAAAAATGAAAAGTGTCACCATGAAAAATGTCAAAAATGACAAATTTCAAGATGGCAAATGTCAAAGATGTCAAATGACAAATGTCACAATGCTAAATGTCAAAAATGAAAAGTGTCACCATGAAAATAGTCAAAAATAACATATTTCAAGATGGCAAATGTCAAAGATGTCAAATGACAAATGTCACAATGCTAAATGTCAAAAATGAAAAGTGTCACCATGAAAAATGTCAAAAATGACAAATTTCAAGATGGAAAATGTCAAAGATGTCAAATGACAAATGTCACAATGCTAAATGTCAAAAATGAAAAGTGTCACCATGAAAAATGTCAAAAATGACAAATTTCAAGATGGCAAATGTCAAAGATGTCAAATGACAAATGTCACAATGCTAAATGTCAAAAATGAAAAGTGTCACCATGAAAAATGTCAAAAATAACAAATTTCAAGATGGCAAATGTCAAAGATGTCAAATGACAAATGTCACAATGCTAAATGTCAAAAATGAAAAGTGTCAAAAATGACAAATGTCAAGATGGCAAATGTCAAAGATGTCAAATGACAAATGTCACAATGCTAAATGTCAAAAATGAAAAGTGTCACCATGAAAAATGTCAAAAATAACAAATTTCAAGATGGCAAATGTCAAAGATGTCAAATGACAAATAACACAATTCTAAATGTCAAAAATGAAAAGTGTCACCATGAAAAATGTCAAAAATGACAAATTTCAAGATGGCAAATGTCAAAACTGACAAATGTCACAATGCTAAATGTCAAAAATGAAAAGTGTCACCATTAAAAATGTCAAAAATAACAAATTTCAAGATAGCAAATGTCAAAGATGTCAAATGACAAATGTCACAATGCTAAATGTCAAAAATGAAAAGTGTCAAGATGAAAAATATCAAACATGACAAATTTCAAGATGGCAAGTGTCAAAACTGACAAATGTCACAATGCTAAATGTCAAAAATGAAAAGTTTCACCATGAAAAATGTCAAAAATAACAAATTTCAAGATGGCAAATGTCAAATGACAAATGTCACAATGCTAAATGTCAAAAATGACAAATTTTAAGATGGCAAATGTCAAAGATGTCAAATGACAAATGTCACAATGCTAAATGTCAAAAATAAAAAGTGTCACCATGAAAAATGTCAAAAATGACAAATTTAAGGATGGCAAATATCAAAGATGTCAAATGACAAATGTCACAATGCTAAATGTCAAAAATGAAAAGTGTCACCATGAAAAATGTCAAAAATCACAAATTTTAAGATGGCAAATATCAAAGATGTCAATTGACAAATGTCACAATGCTAAATGTCAAAAATGACAAATTTCAAGATGGCAAATGTCAAGGATGTCAAATGACAAATGTTACATTGCTAAATGTCAAAAATGAAAAGTGTCACCATGAAAAATGTCAAAAATGACAAATTTCAAGATGGCAAATGTCAAAGATGTCAAATGACAAATGTCACAATGCTAAATGTCAAAAATGAAAAGTGTCACCATGAAAAATGTCAAAAATAACATATTTCAAGATGGCAAATGTCAAAGATGTCAAATGACAAATGTCACAATGCTAAATGTCAAAAATGAAAAGTGTCACCATGAAAAATGTCAAAAATGACAAATTTCAAGATGGCAAATGTCAAAGATGTCAAATGACAAATGTCACAATGCTAAATGTCAAAAATGAAAAGTGTCACCATGAAAAATGTCAAAAATGACAAATTTCAAGATGGCAAATATCAAAGATGTCAAATGACAAATGTCACAATGCTAAATGTCAAAAATGAAAAGTGTCACCATGAAAAATGTCAAAAATAACAAATTTCAAGATGGCAAATGTCAAAGATGTCAAATGACAAATGTCACAATGCTAAATGTCAAAAATGAAAAGTGTCAAAAATGACAAATGTCAAGATGGCAAATGTCAAAGATGTCAAATGACAAATGTCACAATGCTAAATGTCAAAAATGAAAAGTGTCACCATGAAAAATGTCAAAAATAACAAATTTCAAGATGGCAAATGTCAAAGATGTCAAATGACAAATAACACAAGTCTAAATGTCAAAAATGAAAAGTGTCACCATGAAAAATGTTAAAAATGACAAATTTCAAGATGGCAAATGTCAAAACTGACAAATGTCACAATGCTAAATGTCAAAAATGAAAAGTGTCACCATTAAAAATGTCAAAAATAACAAATTTCAAGATAGCAAATGTCAAAGATGTCAAATGACAAAGGTCACAATGCTAAATGTCAAAAATGAAAAGTGTCAAGATGAAAAATATCAAAAATGACAAATTTCAAGATGGCAAGTGTCAAAACTGACAAATGTCACAATGCTAAATGTCAAAAATGAAAAGTTTCACCATGAAAAATGTCAAAAATAACAAATTTCAAGATGGCAAATGTCAAATGACAAATGTCACAATGCTAAATGTCAAAAATGACAAATTTTAAGATGGCAAATGTCAAAGATGTCAAATGACAAATGTCACAATGCTAAATGTCAAAAATAAAAAGTGTCACCATGAAAAATGTCAAAAATGACAAATTTAAGGATGGCAAATATCAAAGATGTCAAATGACAAATGTCACAATGCTAAATGTCAAAAATGAAAAGTGTCACCATGAATAATGTCAAAAATAACAAATTTCAAGATGGCAAATGTCAAAGATGTCAAATGACAAATGTCACAATGCTAAATGTCAAAAATAAAAAGTGTCCCCATGAAAAATGTCAAAAATAACAAATTTCAAGATGGCAAATGTCAAAGATGTCAAATGACAAATGTCACAATGCTAAATGTCAAAAATGAAAATGGTCAAAAATGACAAATTTCAAGATGGCAAATGTCAAAGATGTCAAATGACAAATAACACAAGTCTAAATGTCAAAAATGAAAAGTGTCACCATGAAAAATGTCAAAAATGACAAATTTCAAGATGGCAAATGTCAAAACTGACAAATGTAACAATGCTAAATGTCAAAAATGAAAAGTGTCACCATGAAAAATGTCAAAAATGACAAATTTCAAGATGGCAAATGTCAAAGATGTCAAATGACAAATGTCACAATGCTAAATGTCAAAAATGACAAATTTTAAGATGGCAAATGTCAAAGATGTCAAATGACAAATGTCACAATGCTAAATGTCAAAAATAAAAAGTGTCACCATGAAAAATGTCAAAAATGACAAATTTAAGGATGGCAAATATCAAAGATGTCAAATGACAAATGTCACAATGCTAAATGTCAAAAATGAAAAGTGTCACCATGAATAATGTCAAAAATAACAAATTTCAAGATGGCAAATGTCAAAGATGTCAAATGACAAATGTCACAATGCTAAATGTCAAAAATGAAAAGTGTCCCCATGAAAAATGTCAAAAATAACAAATTTCAAGATGGCAAATGTCAAAGATGTCAAATGACAAATGTCACAATGCTAAATGTCAAAAATGAAAATGGTCAAAAATGACAAATTTCAAGATGGCAAATGTCAAAGATGTCAAATGACAAATAACACAAGTCTAAATGTCAAAAATGAAAAGTGTCACCATGAAAAATGTCAAAAATGACAAATTTCAAGATGGCAAATGTCAAAACTGACAAATGTAACAATGCTAAATGTCAAAAATGAAAAGTGTCACCATGAAAAATGTCAAAAATGACAAATTTCAAGATGGCAAATGTCAAAGATGTCAAATGACAAATGTCACAATGCTAAATGTCAAAAATGAAAAGTGTCCCCATGAAAAATGTCAAAAATAACAAATTTCAAGATGGCAAATGTCAAAGATGTCAAATGACAAATGTCACAATGCTAAATGTCAAAAATGAAAAGGGTCAAAAATGACAAATTTCAAGATGGCAAATGTCAAAGATGTCAAATGACAAATGTCACAATGCTAAATGTCAAAAATAAAAAGTGTCACCATGAAAAATGTCAAAAATGACAAATTTAAGGATGGCAAATATCAAAGATGTCAAATGACAAATGTCACAATGCTAAATGTCAAAAATGAAAAGTGTCACCATGAATAATGTCAAAAATAACAAATTTCAAGATGGCAAATGTCAAAGATGTCAAATGACAAATGTCACAATGCTAAATGTCAAAAATGAAAAGTGTCCCCATGAAAAATGTCAAAAATAACAAATTTCAAGATGGCAAATGTCAAAGATGTCAAATGACAAATGTCACAATGCTAAATGTCAAAAATGAAAAGGGCAAAAATGACAAATTTCAAGATGGCAAATGTCAAAGATGTCAAATGACAAATGTCACAATGCTAAATGTCAAAAATGAAAAGTGTCACCATGAAAAATGTCAAAAATGACAAACTTCAAGATGGCAAATGTCAAAGATGTCAAATGACAAATGTCACAATGCTAAATGTCAAAAATGAAAAGGGTCAAAAATGACAAATTTCAAGATGGCAAATGTCAAAGATGTCAAATGACAAATGTCACAATGCTAAATGTCAAAAATGAAAAGTGTCACTATGAAAAATGTCAAAAATGACAAATTTCAAGATGACAAATGTCAAAACTGACAAATGTCACAATGCTAAATGTCAAAAATGAAAAGTGTCCCCATGAAAAATGTCAAAAATAACAAATTTCAAGATGGCAAATGTCAAAGATGTCAAATGACAAATGTCACAATGCTAAATGTCAAAAATGAAAAGGGTCAAAAATGACAAATTTCAAGATGGCAAATGTCAAAGATGTCAAATGACAAATGTCACAATGCTAAATATCAAAAATGAAAAGTGTCACCATGAAAAATGTCAAAAATGACAAACTTCAAGATGGCAAATGTCAAAGATGTCAAATGACAAATGTCATAATGCTAAATGTCAAAAATGAAAAGTGTCACCATGAATAATGTCAAAAATAACAAATTTCAAGATGGCAAATGTCAAAGATGTCAAATGACAAATGTCACAATGCTAAATGTCAAAAATGAAAAGTGTCACCATGAAAAATGTCAAAAATGACAAATTTCAAGATGGCAAATGTCAAAGATGTCAAATGACAAATGTCACAATGCTAAATGTCAAAAATGAAAAGTGTCCCCATGAAAAATGTCAAAAATAAAAAATTTCAAGATGGCAAATGTCAAAGATGTCAAATGACAAATGTCACAATGCTAAATGTCAAAAATGAAAAGTGTCAAAAATGACAAATTTCAAGATGGCAAATGTCAAAGATGTCAAATGACAAATGTCACAATGCTAAATGTCAAAAATCAAAAGTGTCACCATGAAAAATGTTAAAAATAACAAATTTCAAGATGGCAAATGTCAAAGATGTCAAATGACAAATGTCACAATGCTAAATGTCAAAAATGAAAAGTGTCACCATGAAAAATGTCAAAAATGACAAATTTCAAGATGGCAAATGTCGAAGATGTTAAATGACAAATGTCACAATGCTAAATGTCAAAAATGAAAAGTGTCACCATGAAAAATGTCAAAAATAACAAATTTCAAGATGGCAAATGTCAAAGATGTCAAATGACAAATATCACAATGCTAAATGTCAAAAATGAAAAGTGTCACTATGAAAAATGTCAAAAATGACAAATTTCAAGATGACAAATGTCAAAACTGACAAATGTCACAATGCTAAATGTCAAAAATGAAAAGTGTCACCATGAAAAATGTCAAAAATAACAAATTTCAAGATGGCAAATGTCAAAGATGTCAAATGACAAATGTCACAATGCTAAATGTCAAAAATGAAAAGTGTCACCATGAAAAATGTCAAAAATGACAAATTTCAAGATGGCAAATATCAAAGATGTCAAATGACAAATGTCAAAAATGAAAAGTGTCACTATGAAAAATGTCAAAAATGACAAATTTCAAGATGGCAAATGTCAAAACTGACAAATGTCACAATGCTAAATGTCAAAAATGAAAAGTGTCACCATGAAAAATGTCAAAAATAACAAATTTCAAGATGGCAAATGTCAAAGATGTCAAATGACAAATGTCACAATGCTAAATGTCAAAAATAAAAAGTGTCACCATGAAAAATGTCAAAAATGACAAATTTCAAGATGGCAAATGTCAAAGATGTCAAATGACAAATGTCACAATGCTAAATGTCAAAAATGAAAAGTGTCCCCATGAAAAATGTCAAAAATAAAAAATTTCAAGATGGCAAATGTCAAAGATGTCAAATGACAAATGTCACAATGCTAAATGTCAAAAATGAAAAGTGTCAAAAATGACAAATTTCAAGATGGCAAATGTCAAAGATGTCAAATGACAAATGTCACAATGCTAAATGTCAAAAATCAAAAGTGTCACCATGAAAAATGTCAAAAATAACAAATTTCAAGATGGCAAATGTCAAAGATGTCAAATGACAAATGTCACAATGCTAAATGTCAAAAATGAAAAGTGTCACCATGAAAAATGTCAAAAATGACAAATTTCAAGATGGCAAATGTCGAAGATGTTAAATGACAAATGTCACAATGCTAAATGTCAAAAATGAAAAGTGTCACCATGAAAAATGTCAAAAATAACAAATTTCAAGATGGCAAATGTCAAAGATGTCAAATGACAAATGTCACAATGCTAAATGTCAAAAATGAAAAGTGTCACTATGAAAAATGTCAAAAATGACAAATTTCAAGATGACAAATGTCAAAACTGACAAATGTCACAATGCTAAATGTCAAAAATGAAAAGTGTCACCATGAAAAATGTCAAAAATAACAAATTTCAAGATGGCAAATGTCAAAGATGTCAAATGACAAATGTCACAATGCTAAATGTCAAAAATGAAAAGTGTCACCATGAAAAATGTCAAAAATGACAAATTTCAAGATGGCAAATATCAAAGATGTCAAATGACAAATGTCACAATGCTAAATGTCAAAAATGAAAAGTGTCACTATGAAAAATGTCAAAAATAACAAATTTCAAGATGGCAAATGTCAAAGATGTCAAATGACAAATGTCACAATGCTAAATGTCAAAAATGAAAAGTGTCACTATGAAAAATGTCAAAAATGACAAATTTCAAGATGACAAATGTCAAAACTGACAAATGTCACAATGCTAAATGTCAAAAATGAAAAGTGTCACCATGAAAAATGTCAAAAATAACAAATTTCAAGATGGCAAATGTCAAAGATGTCAAATGACAAATGTCACAATGCTAAATGTCAAAAATGAAAAGTGTCACTATGAAAAATGTCAAAAATGACAAATTTCAAGATGACAAATGTCAAAACTGACAAATGTCACAATGCTAAATGTCAAAAATGAAAAGTGTCCCCATGAAAAATGTCAAAAATAACAAATTTCAAGATGGCAAATGTCAAAGATGTCAAATGACAAATGTCACAATGCTAAATGTCAAAAATGAAAAGGGTCAAAAATGACAAATTTCAAGATGGCAAATGTCAAAGATGTCAAATGACAAATGTCACAATGCTAAATAACAAAAATGAAAAGTGTCACCATGAAAAATGTCAAAAATGACAAACTTCAAGATGGCAAATGTCAAAGATGTCAAATGACAAATGTCATAATGCTAAATGTCAAAAATGAAAAGTGTCACCATGAATAATGTCAAAAATAACAAATTTCAAGATGGCAAATGTCAAAGATGTCAAATGACAAATGTCACAATGCTAAATGTCAAAAATGAAAAGTGTCACCATGAAAAATGTCAAAAATGACAAATTTCAAGATGGCAAATGTCAAAGATGTCAAATGACAAATGTCACAATGCTAAATGTCAAAAATGAAAAGTGTCCCCATGAAAAATGTCAAAAATAAAAAATTTCAAGATGGCAAATGTCAAAGATGTCAAATGACAAATGTCACAATGCTAAATGTCAAAAATGAAAAGTGTCAAAAATGACAAATTTCAAGATGGCAAATGTCAAAGATGTCAAATGACAAATGTCACAATGCTAAATGTCAAAAATCAAAAGTGTCACCATGAAAAATGTTAAAAATAACAAATTTCAAGATGGCAAATGTCAAAGATGTCAAATGACAAATGTCACAATGCTAAATGTCAAAAATGAAAAGTGTCACCATGAAAAATGTCAAAAATGACAAATTTCAAGATGGCAAATGTCGAAGATGTTAAATGACAAATGTCACAATGCTAAATGTCAAAAATGAAAAGTGTCACCATGAAAAATGTCAAAAATAACAAATTTCAAGATGGCAAATGTCAAAGATGTCAAATGACAAATGTCACAATGCTAAATGTCAAAAATGAAAAGTGTCACTATGAAAAATGTCAAAAATGACAAATTTCAAGATGACAAATGTCAAAACTGACAAATGTCACAATGCTAAATGTCAAAAATGAAAAGTGTCACCATGAAAAATGTCAAAAATAACAAATTTCAAGATGGCAAATGTCAAAGATGTCAAATGACAAATGTCACAATGCTAAATGTCAAAAATGAAAAGTGTCACCATGAAAAATGTCAAAAATGACAAATTTCAAGATGGCAAATATCAAAGATGTCAAATGACAAATGTCAAAAATGAAAAGTGTCACTATGAAAAATGTCAAAAATGACAAATTTCAAGATGGCAAATGTCAAAACTGACAAATGTCACAATGCTAAATGTCAAAAATGAAAAGTGTCACCATGAAAAATGTCAAAAATAACAAATTTCAAGATGGCAAATGTCAAAGATGTCAAATGACAAATGTCACAATGCTAAATGTCAAAAATAAAAAGTGTCACCATGAAAAATGTCAAAAATGACAAATTTCAAGATGGCAAATGTCAAAGATGTCAAATGACAAATGTCACAATGCTAAATGTCAAAAATGAAAAGTGTCCCCATGAAAAATGTCAAAAATAAAAAATTTCAAGATGGCAAATGTCAAAGATGTCAAATGACAAATGTCACAATGCTAAATGTCAAAAATGAAAAGTGTCAAAAATGACAAATTTCAAGATGGCAAATGTCAAAGATGTCAAATGACAAATGTCACAATGCTAAATGTCAAAAATCAAAAGTGTCACCATGAAAAATGTCAAAAATAACAAATTTCAAGATGGCAAATGTCAAAGATGTCAAATGACAAATGTCACAATGCTAAATGTCAAAAATGAAAAGTGTCACCATGAAAAATGTCAAAAATGACAAATTTCAAGATGGCAAATGTCGAAGATGTTAAATGACAAATGTCACAATGCTAAATGTCAAAAATGAAAAGTGTCACCATGAAAAATGTCAAAAATAACAAATTTCAAGATGGCAAATGTCAAAGATGTCAAATGACAAATGTCACAATGCTAAATGTCAAAAATGAAAAGTGTCACTATGAAAAATGTCAAAAATGACAAATTTCAAGATGACAAATGTCAAAACTGACAAATGTCACAATGCTAAATGTCAAAAATGAAAAGTGTCACCATGAAAAATGTCAAAAATAACAAATTTCAAGATGGCAAATGTCAAAGATGTCAAATGACAAATGTCACAATGCTAAATGTCAAAAATGAAAAGTGTCACCATGAAAAATGTCAAAAATGACAAATTTCAAGATGGCAAATATTAAAGATGCCAAATGACAAATGTCAAAAATGAAAAGTGTCACTATGAAAAATGTCAAAAATGACAAATTTCAAGATGGCAAATGTCAAAACTGACAAATGTCACAATGCTAAATGTCAAAAATGAAAAGTGTCACCATGAAAAATGTCAAAAATGACAAATTTCAAGATGGCAAATGTCAAAGATGTCAAATGACAAATGTCACAATGCTAAATGTCAAAAATGAAAAGTGTCAAGATGAAAAATATCAAAAATGACAAATTTCAAGATGGCAAATGTCAAAGATGTCAAATGACAAACGTCACAATGCTAAATGTCAAAAATGAAAAGTGTCACCATGAAAAATGTCAAAAATGACAAATTTCAAGATGGCAAATGTCAAAGATGTCAAATGACAAATGTCACAATGCTAAATGTCAAAAATGAAAAGTGTCACCATGAAAAATGTCAAAAATGACAAATTTCAAGATGGCAAATGTCAAAGATGTCAAATGACAAATGTCACAATGCTAAATGTCAAAAATGAAAAGTGTCACCATGAAAAATGTCAAAAATGACAAATTTCAAGATGGCAAATATCAAAGATGTCAAATGACAAATGTCAAAAATGAAAAGTGTCACTATGAAAAATGTCAAAAATGACAAATTTCAAGATGGCAAATGTCAAAACTCACAAATGTCACAATGCTAAATGTCAAAAATGAAAAGTTTCACCATAAAAAATGTCAAAAATAACAAATTTCAAGATGGCAAATGTCAAATGACAAATGTCACAATGCTAAATGTCAAAAATGACAAATTTTAAGATGGCAAATGTCAAAGATGTCAAATGACAAATGTCACAATGCTAAATGTCAAAAATGAAAAGTGTCACCATGAAAAATGTCAAAAATGACAAACTTCAAGATGGCAAATGTCAAAGATGTCAAATGACAAATGTCATAATGCTAAATGTCAAAAATGAAAAGTGTCACCATGAATAATATCAAAAATAACAAATTTCAAGATGGCAAATGTCAAAGATGTCAAATGACAAATGTCACAATGCTAAATGTCAAAAATGAAAAGTGTCACCATGAAAAATGTCAAAAATGACAAATTTCAAGATGGCAAATGTCAAAGATGTCAAATGACAAATGTCACAATGCTAAATGTCAAAAATGAAAAGTGTCCCCATGAAAAATGTCAAAAATAAAAAATTTCAAGATGGCAAATGTCAAAGATGTCAAATGACAAATGTCACAATGCTAAATGTCAAAAATGAAAAGTGTCAAAAATGACAAATTTCAAGATGGCAAATGTCAAAGATGTCAAATGACGAATGTCACAATGCTAAATGTCAAAAATCAAAAGTGTCACCATGAAAAATGTCAAAAATAACAAATTTCAAGATGGCAAATGTCAAAGATGTCAAATGACAAATGTCACAATGCTAAATGTCAAAAATGAAAAGGGTCAAAAATGACAAATTTCAAGATGGCAAATGTCAAAGATGTCAAATGACAAATGTCACAATGCTAAATAACAAAAATGAAAAGTGTCACCATGAAAAATGTCAAAAATGACAAACTTCAAGATGGCAAATGTCAAAGATGTCAAATGACAAATGTCATAATGCTAAATGTCAAAAATGAAAAGTGTCACCATGAATAATGTCAAAAATAACAAATTTCAAGATGGCAAATGTCAAAGATGTCAAATGACAAATGTCACAATGCTAAATGTCAAAAATGAAAAGTGTCACCATGAAAAATGTCAAAAATGACAAATTTCAAGATGGCAAATGTCAAAGATGTCAAATGACAAATGTCACAATGCTAAATGTCAAAAATGAAAAGTGTCCCCATGAAAAATGTCAAAAATAAAAAATTTCAAGATGGCAAATGTCAAAGATGTCAAATGACAAATGTCACAATGCTAAATGTCAAAAATGAAAAGTGTCAAAAATGACAAATTTCAAGATGGCAAATGTCAAAGATGTCAAATGACAAATGTCACAATGCTAAATGTCAAAAATCAAAAGTGTCACCATGAAAAATGTTAAAAATAACAAATTTCAAGATGGCAAATGTCAAAGATGTCAAATGACAAATGTCACAATGCTAAATGTCAAAAATGAAAAGTGTCACCATGAAAAATGTCAAAAATGACAAATTTCAAGATGGCAAATGTCGAAGATGTTAAATGACAAATGTCACAATGCTAAATGTCAAAAATGAAAAGTGTCACCATGAAAAATGTCAAAAATAACAAATTTCAAGATGGCAAATGTCAAAGATGTCAAATGACAAATGTCACAATGCTAAATGTCAAAAATGAAAAGTGTCACTATGAAAAATGTCAAAAATGACAAATTTCAAGATGACAAATGTCAAAACTGACAAATGTCACAATGCTAAATGTCAAAAATGAAAAGTGTCACCATGAAAAATGTCAAAAATAACAAATTTCAAGATGGCAAATGTCAAAGATGTCAAATGACAAATGTCACAATGCTAAATGTCAAAAATGAAAAGTGTCACCATGAAAAATGTCAAAAATGACAAATTTCAAGATGGCAAATATCAAAGATGTCAAATGACAAATGTCAAAAATGAAAAGTGTCACTATGAAAAATGTCAAAAATGACAAATTTCAAGATGGCAAATGTCAAAACTGACAAATGTCACAATGCTAAATGTCAAAAATGAAAAGTGTCACCATGAAAAATGTCAAAAATAACAAATTTCAAGATGGCAAATGTCAAAGATGTCAAATGACAAATGTCACAATGCTAAATGTCAAAAATAAAAAGTGTCACCATGAAAAATGTCAAAAATGACAAATTTCAAGATGGCAAATGTCAAAGATGTCAAATGACAAATGTCAAAAATGAAAAGTGTCACTATGAAAAATGTCAAAAATGACAAATTTCAAGATGGCAAATGTCAAAACTCACAAATGTCACAATGCTAAATGTCAAAAATGAAAAGTTTCACCATAAAAAATGTCAAAAATAACAAATTTCAAGATGGCAAATGTCAAATGACAAATGTCACAATGCTAAATGTCAAAAATGACAAATTTTAAGATGGCAAATGTCAAAGATGTCAAATGACAAATGTCACAATGCTAAATGTCAAAAATGAAAAGTGTCACCATGAAAAATGTCAAAAATGACAAACTTCAAGATGGCAAATGTCAAAGATGTCAAATGACAAATGTCATAATGCTAAATGTCAAAAATGAAAAGTGTCACCATGAATAATATCAAAAATAACAAATTTCAAGATGGCAAATGTCAAAGATGTCAAATGACAAATGTCACAATGCTAAATGTCAAAAATGAAAAGTGTCACCATGAAAAATGTCAAAAATGACAAATTTCAAGATGGCAAATGTCAAAGATGTCAAATGACAAATGTCACAATGCTAAATGTCAAAAATGAAAAGTGTCCCCATGAAAAATGTCAAAAATAAAAAATTTCAAGATGGCAAATGTCAAAGATGTCAAATGACAAATGTCACAATGCTAAATGTCAAAAATGAAAAGTGTCAAAAATGACAAATTTCAAGATGGCAAATGTCAAAGATGTCAAATGACGAATGTCACAATGCTAAATGTCAAAAATCAAAAGTGTCACCATGAAAAATGTCAAAAATAACAAATTTCAAGATGGCAAATGTCAAAGATGTCAAATGACAAATGTCACAATGCTAAATGTCAAAAATGAAAAGGGTCAAAAATGACAAATTTCAAGATGGCAAATGTCAAAGATGTCAAATGACAAATGTCACAATGCTAAATAACAAAAATGAAAAGTGTCACCATGAAAAATGTCAAAAATGACAAACTTCAAGATGGCAAATGTCAAAGATGTCAAATGACAAATGTCATAATGCTAAATGTCAAAAATGAAAAGTGTCACCATGAATAATGTCAAAAATAACAAATTTCAAGATGGCAAATGTCAAAGATGTCAAATGACAAATGTCACAATGCTAAATGTCAAAAATGAAAAGTGTCACCATGAAAAATGTCAAAAATGACAAATTTCAAGATGGCAAATGTCAAAGATGTCAAATGACAAATGTCACAATGCTAAATGTCAAAAATGAAAAGTGTCCCCATGAAAAATGTCAAAAATAAAAAATTTCAAGATGGCAAATGTCAAAGATGTCAAATGACAAATGTCACAATGCTAAATGTCAAAAATGAAAAGTGTCAAAAATGACAAATTTCAAGATGGCAAATGTCAAAGATGTCAAATGACAAATGTCACAATGCTAAATGTCAAAAATCAAAAGTGTCACCATGAAAAATGTTAAAAATAACAAATTTCAAGATGGCAAATGTCAAAGATGTCAAATGACAAATGTCACAATGCTAAATGTCAAAAATGAAAAGTGTCACCATGAAAAATGTCAAAAATGACAAATTTCAAGATGGCAAATGTCGAAGATGTTAAATGACAAATGTCACAATGCTAAATGTCAAAAATGAAAAGTGTCACCATGAAAAATGTCAAAAATAACAAATTTCAAGATGGCAAATGTCAAAGATGTCAAATGACAAATGTCACAATGCTAAATGTCAAAAATGAAAAGTGTCACTATGAAAAATGTCAAAAATGACAAATTTCAAGATGACAAATGTCAAAACTGACAAATGTCACAATGCTAAATGTCAAAAATGAAAAGTGTCACCATGAAAAATGTCAAAAATAACAAATTTCAAGATGGCAAATGTCAAAGATGTCAAATGACAAATGTCACAATGCTAAATGTCAAAAATGAAAAGTGTCACCATGAAAAATGTCAAAAATGACAAATTTCAAGATGGCAAATATCAAAGATGTCAAATGACAAATGTCAAAAATGAAAAGTGTCACTATGAAAAATGTCAAAAATGACAAATTTCAAGATGGCAAATGTCAAAACTGACAAATGTCACAATGCTAAATGTCAAAAATGAAAAGTGTCACCATGAAAAATGTCAAAAATAACAAATTTCAAGATGGCAAATGTCAAAGATGTCAAATGACAAATGTCACAATGCTAAATGTCAAAAATAAAAAGTGTCACCATGAAAAATGTCAAAAATGACAAATTTCAAGATGGCAAATGTCAAAGATGTCAAATGACAAATGTCACAATGCTAAATGTCAAAAATGAAAAGTGTCCCCATGAAAAATGTCAAAAATAAAAAATTTCAAGATGGCAAATGTCAAAGATGTCAAATGACAAATGTCACAATGCTAAATGTCAAAAATGAAAAGTGTCAAAAATGACAAATTTCAAGATGGCAAATGTCAAAGATGTCAAATGACAAATGTCACAATGCTAAATGTCAAAAATCAAAAGTGTCACCATGAAAAATGTCAAAAATAACAAATTTCAAGATGGCAAATGTCAAAGATGTCAAATGACAAATGTCACAATGCTAAATGTCAAAAATGAAAAGTGTCACCATGAAAAATGTCAAAAATGACAAATTTCAAGATGGCAAATGTCGAAGATGTTAAATGACAAATGTCACAATGCTAAATGTCAAAAATGAAAAGTGTCACCATGAAAAATGTCAAAAATAACAAATTTCAAGATGGCAAATGTCAAAGATGTCAAATGACAAATGTCACAATGCTAAATGTCAAAAATGAAAAGTGTCACTATGAAAAATGTCAAAAATGACAAATTTCAAGATGACAAATGTCAAAACTGACAAATGTCACAATGCTAAATGTCAAAAATGAAAAGTGTCACCATGAAAAATGTCAAAAATAACAAATTTCAAGATGGCAAATGTCAAAGATGTCAAATGACAAATGTCACAATGCTAAATGTCAAAAATGAAAAGTGTCACCATGAAAAATGTCAAAAATGACAAATTTCAAGATGGCAAATATTAAAGATGTCAAATGACAAATGTCAAAAATGAAAAGTGTCACTATGAAAAATGTCAAAAATGACAAATTTCAAGATGGCAAATGTCAAAACTGACAAATGTCACAATGCTAAATGTCAAAAATGAAAAGTGTCACCATGAAAAATGTCAAAAATGACAAATTTCAAGATGGCAAATGTCAAAGATGTCAAATGACAAATGTCACAATGCTAAATGTCAAAAATGAAAAGTGTCAAGATGAAAAATATCAAAAATGACAAATTTCAAGATGGCAAATGTCAAAGATGTCAAATGACAAACGTCACAATGCTAAATGTCAAAAATGAAAAGTGTCACCATGAAAAATGTCAAAAATGACAAATTTCAAGATGGCAAATGTCAAAGATGTCAAATGACAAATGTCACAATGCTAAATGTCAAAAATGAAAAGTGTCACCATGAAAAATGTCAAAAATGACAAATTTCAAGATGGCAAATGTCAAAGATGTCAAATGACAAATGTCACAATGCTAAATGTCAAAAATGAAAAGTGTCACCATGAAAAATGTCAAAAATGACAAATTTCAAGATGGCAAATATCAAAGATGTCAAATGACAAATGTCAAAAATGAAAAGTGTCACTATGAAAAATGTCAAAAATGACAAATTTCAAGATGGCAAATGTCAAAACTCACAAATGTCACAATGCTAAATGTCAAAAATGAAAAGTTTCACCATAAAAAATGTCAAAAATAACAAATTTCAAGATGGCAAATGTCAAATGACAAATGTCACAATGCTAAATGTCAAAAATGACAAATTTTAAGATGGCAAATGTCAAAGATGTCAAATGACAAATGTCACAATGCTAAATGTCAAAAATGAAAAGTGTCACCATGAAAAATGTCAAAAATGACAAACTTCAAGATGGCAAATGTCAAAGATGTCAAATGACAAATGTCATAATGCTAAATGTCAAAAATGAAAAGTGTCACCATGAATAATATCAAAAATAACAAATTTCAAGATGGCAAATGTCAAAGATGTCAAATGACAAATGTCACAATGCTAAATGTCAAAAATGAAAAGTGTCACCATGAAAAATGTCAAAAATGACAAATTTCAAGATGGCAAATGTCAAAGATGTCAAATGACAAATGTCACAATGCTAAATGTCAAAAATGAAAAGTGTCCCCATGAAAAATGTCAAAAATAAAAAATTTCAAGATGGCAAATGTCAAAGATGTCAAATGACAAATGTCACAATGCTAAATGTCAAAAATGAAAAGTGTCAAAAATGACAAATTTCAAGATGGCAAATGTCAAAGATGTCAAATGACGAATGTCACAATGCTAAATGTCAAAAATCAAAAGTGTCACCATGAAAAATGTCAAAAATAACAAATTTCAAGATGGCAAATGTCAAAGATGTCAAATGACAAATGTCACAATGCTAAATGTCAAAAATGAAAAGTGTCACCATGAAAAATGTCAAAAATGACAAATTTCAAGATGGCAAATGTCGAAGATGTTAAATGACAAATGTCACAATGCTAAATGTCAAAAATGAAAAGTGTCACCATGAAAAATGTCAAAAATAACAAATTTCAAGATGGCAAATGTCAAAGATGTCAAATGACAAATGTCACAATGCTAAATGTCAAAAATGAAAAGTGTCACTATGAAAAATGTCAAAAATGACAAATTTCAAGATGACAAATGTCAAAACTGACAAATGTCACAATGCTAAATGTCAAAAATGAAAAGTGTCACCATGAAAAATGTCAAAAATAACAAATTTCAAGATGGCAAATGTCAAAGATGTCAAATGACAAATGTCACAATGCTAAATGTCAAAAATGAAAAGTGTCACCAT
Organism: Altica lythri; assembly: GCA_964028335.1. NCBI lineage: Eukaryota > Metazoa > Arthropoda > Insecta > Coleoptera > Chrysomelidae > Altica > Altica lythri. The sequence goes on along the minus strand of OZ034800.1, from coordinate 42,382,131 downwards.
GAAAAATGTCAAAAATGACAAATTTCAAGATGGCAAATATCAAAGATGTCAAATGACAAATGTCAAAAATGAAAAGTGTCACTATGAAAAATGTCAAAAATGACAAATTTCAAGATGGCAAATGTAAAAACTGACAAATGTCACAATGCTAAATGTCAAAAATGAAAAGTGTCACCATGAAAAATGTCAAAAATAACAAATTTCAAGATGGCAAATGTCAAAGATGTCAAATGACAAATGTCACAATGCTAAATGTCAAAAATAAAAAGTGTCACCATGAAAAATGTCAAAAATGACAAATTTCAAGATGGCAAATGTCAAAGATGTCAAATGACAAATGTCACAATCCTAAATGTCAAAAATGACAAATTTCAAGATGGCAAAAGCCAAAGATGTCAAATGACAAATGTCACAATGCTAAATGTCAAAAATGAAAAGTGTCACCATGAAAAATGTCAAAAATGACAAATTTCAAGATGGCAAATGTCAAAGATGTCAAATGACAAATGTCACAATGCTAAATGTCAAAAATGAAAAGTGTCACCATAAAAAATGTCAAAAATAACATATTTCAAGATGGCAAATGTCAAAGATGTCAAATGACAAATGTCACAATGCTAAATGTCAAAAATGAAAAGTGTCACCATGAAAAATGTCAAAAATGACAAATTTCAAGATGGAAAATGTCAAAGATGTCAAATGACAAATGTCACAATGCTAAATGTCAAAAATGAAAAGTGTCACCATGAAAAATGTCAAAAATGACAAATTTCAAGATGGCAAATGTCAAAGATGTCAAATGACAAATGTCACAATGCTAAATGTCAAAAATGAAAAGTGTCACCATGAAAAATGTCAAAAATAACAAATTTCAAGATGGCAAATGTCAAAGATGTCAAATGACAAATGTCACAATGCTAAATGTCAAAAATGAAAAGTGTCACCATGAAAAATGTCAAAAATGACAAATTTCAAGATGGCAAATATTAAAGATGTCAAATGACAAATGTCAAAAATGAAAAGTGTCACTATGAAAAATGTCAAAAATGACAAATTTCAAGATGGCAAATGTCAAAACTGACAAATGTCACAATGCTAAATGTCAAAAATGAAAAGTGTCACCATGAAAAATGTCAAAAATGACAAATTTCAAGATGGCAAATGTCAAAGATGTCAAATGACAAATGTCACAATGCTAAATGTCAAAAATGAAAAGTGTCAAGATGAAGAATATCAAAAATGACAAATTTCAAGATGGCAAATGTCAAAGATGTCAAATGACAAACGTCACAATGCTAAATGTCAAAAATGAAAAGTGTCACCATGAAAAATGTCAAAAATGACAAATTTCAAGATGGCAAATGTCAAAGATGTCAAATGACAAATGTCACAATGCTAAATGTCAAAAATGAAAAGTGTCACCATGAAAAATGTCAAAAATGACAAATTTCAAGATGGCAAATGTCAAAGATGTCAAATGACAAATGTCACAATGCTAAATGTCAAAAATGAAAAGTGTCACCATGAAAAATGTCAAAAATGACAAATTTCAAGATGGCAAATATCAAAGATGTCAAATGACAAATGTCAAAAATGAAAAGTGTCACTATGAAAAATGTCAAAAATGACAAATTTCAAGATGGCAAATGTCAAAACTCACAAATGTCACAATGCTAAATGTCAAAAATGAAAAGTTTCACCATAAAAAATGTCAAAAATAACAAATTTCAAGATGGCAAATGTCAAATGACAAATGTCACAATGCTAAATGTCAAAAATGACAAATTTTAAGATGGCAAATGTCAAAGATGTCAAATGACAAATGTCACAATGCTAAATGTCAAAAATGAAAAGTGTCACCATGAAAAATGTCAAAAATGACAAACTTCAAGATGGCAAATGTCAAAGATGTCAAATGACAAATGTCATAATGCTAAATGTCAAAAATGAAAAGTGTCACCATGAATAATATCAAAAATAACAAATTTCAAGATGGCAAATGTCAAAGATGTCAAATGACAAATGTCACAATGCTAAATGTCAAAAATGAAAAGTGTCACCATGAAAAATGTCAAAAATGACAAATTTCAAGATGGCAAATGTCAAAGATGTCAAATGACAAATGTCACAATGCTAAATGTCAAAAATGAAAAGTGTCCCCATGAAAAATGTCAAAAATAAAAAATTTCAAGTTGGCAAATGTCAAAGATGTCAAATGACAAATGTCACAATGCTAAATGTCAAAAATGAAAAGTGTCAAAAATGACAAATTTCAAGATGGCAAATGTCAAAGATGTCAAATGACGAATGTCACAATGCTAAATGTCAAAAATCAAAAGTGTCACCATGAAAAATGTCAAAAATAACAAATTTCAAGATGGCAAATGTCAAAGATGTCAAATGACAAATGTCACAATGCTAAATGTCAAAAATGAAAAGTGTCACCATGAAAAATGTCAAAAATGACAAATTTCAAGATGGCAAATGTCGAAGATGTTAAATGACAAATGTCACAATGCTAAATGTCAAAAATGAAAAGTGTCACCATGAAAAATGTCAAAAATAACAAATTTCAAGATGGCAAATGTCAAAGATGTCAAATGACAAATGTCACAATGCTAAATGTCAAAAATGAAAAGTGTCACTATGAAAAATGTCAAAAATGACAAATTTCAAGATGACAAATGTCAAAACTGACAAATGTCACAATGCTAAATGTCAAAAATGAAAAGTGTCACCATGAAAAATGTCAAAAATAACAAATTTCAAGATGGCAAATGTCAAAGATGTCAAATGACAAATGTCACAATGCTAAATGTCAAAAATGAAAAGTGTCACCATGAAAAATGTCAAAAATGACAAATTTCAAGATGGCAAATATCAAAGATGTCAAATGACAAATGTCAAAAATGAAAAGTGTCACTATGAAAAATGTCAAAAATGACAAATTTCAAGATGGCAAATGTAAAAACTGACAAATGTCACAATGCTAAATGTCAAAAATGAAAAGTGTCACCATGAAAAATGTCAAAAATAACAAATTTCAAGATGGCAAATGTCAAAGATGTCAAATGACAAATGTCACAATGCTAAATGTCAAAAATAAAAAGTGTCACCATGAAAAATGTCAAAAATGACAAATTTCAAGATGGCAAATGTCAAAGATGTCAAATGACAAATGTCACAATCCTAAATGTCAAAAATGACAAATTTCAAGATGGCAAAAGCCAAAGATGTCAAATGACAAATGTCACAATGCTAAATGTCAAAAATGAAAAGTGTCACCATGAAAAATGTCAAAAATGACAAATTTCAAGATGGCAAATGTCAAAGATGTCAAATGACAAATGTCACAATGCTAAATGTCAAAAATGAAAAGTGTCACCATAAAAAATGTCAAAAATAACATATTTCAAGATGGCAAATGTCAAAGATGTCAAATGACAAATGTCACAATGCTAAATGTCAAAAATGAAAAGTGTCACCATGAAAAATGTCAAAAATGACAAATTTCAAGATGGAAAATGTCAAAGATGTCAAATGACAAATGTCACAATGCTAAATGTCAAAAATGAAAAGTGTCACCATGAAAAATGTCAAAAATGACAAATTTCAAGATGGCAAATGTCAAAGATGTCAAATGACAAATGTCACAATGCTAAATGTCAAAAATGAAAAGTGTCACCATGAAAAATGTCAAAAATAACAAATTTCAAGATGGCAAATGTCAAAGATGTCAAATGACAAATGTCACAATGCTAAATGTCAAAAATGAAAAGTGTCAAAAATGACAAATGTCAAGATGGCAAATGTCAAAGATGTCAAATGACAAATGTCACAATGCTAAATGTCAAAAATGAAAAGTGTCACCATGAAAAATGTCAAAAATAACAAATTTCAAGATGGCAAATGTCAAAGATGTCAAATGACAAATAACACAAGTCTAAATGTCAAAAATGAATAGTGTCACCATGAAAAATGTCAAAAATGACAAATTTCAAGATGGCAAATGTCAAAACTGACAAATGTCACAATGCTAAATGTCAAAAATGAAAAGTGTCACCATTAAAAATGTCAAAAATAACAAATTTCAAGATAGCAAATGTCAAAGATGTCAAATGACAAATGTCACAATGCTAAATGTCAAAAATGAAAAGTGTCAAGATGAAAAATATCAAACATGACAAATTTCAAGATGGCAAGTGTCAAAACTGACAAATGTCACAATGCTAAATGTCAAAAATGAAAAGTTTCACCATGAAAAATGTCAAAAATAACAAATTTCAAGATGGCAAATGTCAAATGACAAATGTCACAATGCTAAATGTCAAAAATGACAAATTTTAAGATGGCAAATGTCAAAGATGTCAAATGACAAATGTCACAATGCTAAATGTCAAAAATAAAAAGTGTCACCATGAAAAATGTCAAAAATGACAAATTTCAAGATGGCAAATGTCAAAGATGTCAAATGACAAATGTCACAATGCTAAATGTCAAAAATGAAAAGTGTCACCATGAAAAATGTCAAAAATGACAAATTTCAAGATGGCAAATGTCAAAGATGTCAAATGACAAATGTCACAATGCTAAATGTCAAAAATGAAAAGTGTCAAGATGAAAAATATCAAAAATGACAAATTTCAAGATGGCAAATGTCAAAGATGTCAAATGACAAACGTCACAATGCTAAATGTCAAAAATGAAAAGTGTCACCATGAAAAATGTCAAAAATGACAAATTTCAAGATGGCAAATGTCAAAGATGTCAAATGACAAATGTCACAATGCTAAATGTCAAAAATGAAAAGTGTCACCATGAAAAATGTCAAAAATGACAAATTTCAAGATGGCAAATGTCAAAGATGTCAAATGACAAATGTCACAATGCTAAATGTCAAAAATGAAAAGTGTCACCATGAAAAATGTCAAAAATGACAAATTTCAAGATGGCAAATATCAAAGATGTCAAATGACAAATGTCAAAAATGAAAAGTGTCACTATGAAAAATGTCAAAAATGACAAATTTCAAGATGGCAAATGTCAAAACTCACAAATGTCACAATGCTAAATGTCAAAAATGAAAAGTTTCACCATAAAAAATGTCAAAAATAACAAATTTCAAGATGGCAAATGTCAAATGACAAATGTCACAATGCTAAATGTCAAAAATGACAAATTTTAAGATGGCAAATGTCAAAGATGTCAAATGACAAATGTCACAATGCTAAATGTCAAAAATGAAAAGTGTCACCATGAAAAATGTCAAAAATGACAAACTTCAAGATGGCAAATGTCAAAGATGTCAAATGACAAATGTCATAATGCTAAATGTCAAAAATGAAAAGTGTCACCATGAATAATATCAAAAATAACAAATTTCAAGATGGCAAATGTCAAAGATGTCAAATGACAAATGTCACAATGCTAAATGTCAAAAATGAAAAGTGTCACCATGAAAAATGTCAAAAATGACAAATTTCAAGATGGCAAATGTCAAAGATGTCAAATGACAAATGTCACAATGCTAAATGTCAAAAATGAAAAGTGTCCCCATGAAAAATGTCAAAAATAAAAAATTTCAAGATGGCAAATGTCAAAGATGTCAAATGACAAATGTCACAATGCTAAATGTCAAAAATGAAAAGTGTCAAAAATGACAAATTTCAAGATGGCAAATGTCAAAGATGTCAAATGACGAATGTCACAATGCTAAATGTCAAAAATCAAAAGTGTCACCATGAAAAATGTCAAAAATAACAAATTTCAAGATGGCAAATGTCAAAGATGTCAAATGACAAATGTCACAATGCTAAATGTCAAAAATGAAAAGTGTCACCATGAAAAATGTCAAAAATGACAAATTTCAAGATGGCAAATGTCGAAGATGTTAAATGACAAATGTCACAATGCTAAATGTCAAAAATGAAAAGTGTCACCATGAAAAATGTCAAAAATAACAAATTTCAAGATGGCAAATGTCAAAGATGTCAAATGACAAATGTCACAATGCTAAATGTCAAAAATGAAAAGTGTCACTATGAAAAATGTCAAAAATGACAAATTTCAAGATGACAAATGTCAAAACTGACAAATGTCACAATGCTAAATGTCAAAAATGAAAAGTGTCACCATGAAAAATGTCAAAAATAACAAATTTCAAGATGGCAAATGTCAAAGATGTCAAATGACAAATGTCACAATGCTAAATGTCAAAAATGAAAAGTGTCACCATGAAAAATGTCAAAAATGACAAATTTCAAGATGGCAAATATCAAAGATGTCAAATGACAAATGTCAAAAATGAAAAGTGTCACTATGAAAAATGTCAAAAATGACAAATTTCAAGATGGCAAATGTAAAAACTGACAAATGTCACAATGCTAAATGTCAAAAATGAAAAGTGTCACCATGAAAAATGTCAAAAATAACAAATTTCAAGATGGCAAATGTCAAAGATGTCAAATGACAAATGTCACAATGCTAAATGTCAAAAATAAAAAGTGTCACCATGAAAAATGTCAAAAATGACAAATTTCAAGATGGCAAATGTCAAAGATGTCAAATGACAAATGTCACAATCCTAAATGTCAAAAATGACAAATTTCAAGATGGCAAAAGCCAAAGATGTCAAATGACAAATGTCACAATGCTAAATGTCAAAAATGAAAAGTGTCACCATGAAAAATGTCAAAAATGACAAATTTCAAGATGGCAAATGTCAAAGATGTCAAATGACAAATGTCACAATGCTAAATGTCAAAAATGAAAAGTGTCACCATAAAAAATGTCAAAAATAACATATTTCAAGATGGCAAATGTCAAAGATGTCAAATGACAAATGTCACAATGCTAAATGTCAAAAATGAAAAGTGTCACCATGAAAAATGTCAAAAATGACAAATTTCAAGATGGAAAATGTCAAAGATGTCAAATGACAAATGTCACAATGCTAAATGTCAAAAATGAAAAGTGTCACCATGAAAAATGTCAAAAATGACAAATTTCAAGATGGCAAATGTCAAAGATGTCAAATGACAAATGTCACAATGCTAAATGTCAAAAATGAAAAGTGTCACCATGAAAAATGTCAAAAATAACAAATTTCAAGATGGCAAATGTCAAAGATGTCAAATGACAAATGTCACAATGCTAAATGTCAAAAATGAAAAGTGTCACCATGAAAAATGTCAAAAATGACAAATTTCAAGATGGCAAATATTAAAGATGTCAAATGACAAATGTCAAAAATGAAAAGTGTCACTATGAAAAATGTCAAAAATGACAAATTTCAAGATGGCAAATGTCAAAACTGACAAATGTCACAATGCTAAATGTCAAAAATGAAAAGTGTCACCATGAAAAATGTCAAAAATGACAAATTTCAAGATGGCAAATGTCAAAGATGTCAAATGACAAATGTCACAATGCTAAATGTCAAAAATGAAAAGTGTCAAGATGAAGAATATCAAAAATGACAAATTTCAAGATGGCAAATGTCAAAGATGTCAAATGACAAACGTCACAATGCTAAATGTCAAAAATGAAAAGTGTCACCATGAAAAATGTCAAAAATGACAAATTTCAAGATGGCAAATGTCAAAGATGTCAAATGACAAATGTCACAATGCTAAATGTCAAAAATGAAAAGTGTCACCATGAAAAATGTCAAAAATGACAAATTTCAAGATGGCAAATGTCAAAGATGTCAAATGACAAATGTCACAATGCTAAATGTCAAAAATGAAAAGTGTCACCATGAAAAATGTCAAAAATGACAAATTTCAAGATGGCAAATATCAAAGATGTCAAATGACAAATGTCAAAAATGAAAAGTGTCACTATGAAAAATGTCAAAAATGACAAATTTCAAGATGGCAAATGTCAAAACTCACAAATGTCACAATGCTAAATGTCAAAAATGAAAAGTTTCACCATAAAAAATGTCAAAAATAACAAATTTCAAGATGGCAAATGTCAAATGACAAATGTCACAATGCTAAATGTCAAAAATGACAAATTTTAAGATGGCAAATGTCAAAGATGTCAAATGACAAATGTCACAATGCTAAATGTCAAAAATGAAAAGTGTCACCATGAAAAATGTCAAAAATGACAAACTTCAAGATGGCAAATGTCAAAGATGTCAAATGACAAATGTCATAATGCTAAATGTCAAAAATGAAAAGTGTCACCATGAATAATATCAAAAATAACAAATTTCAAGATGGCAAATGTCAAAGATGTCAAATGACAAATGTCACAATGCTAAATGTCAAAAATGAAAAGTGTCACCATGAAAAATGTCAAAAATGACAAATTTCAAGATGGCAAATGTCAAAGATGTCAAATGACAAATGTCACAATGCTAAATGTCAAAAATGAAAAGTGTCCCCATGAAAAATGTCAAAAATAAAAAATTTCAAGTTGGCAAATGTCAAAGATGTCAAATGACAAATGTCACAATGCTAAATGTCAAAAATGAAAAGTGTCAAAAATGACAAATTTCAAGATGGCAAATGTCAAAGATGTCAAATGACGAATGTCACAATGCTAAATGTCAAAAATCAAAAGTGTCACCATGAAAAATGTCAAAAATAACAAATTTCAAGATGGCAAATGTCAAAGATGTCAAATGACAAATGTCACAATGCTAAATGTCAAAAATGAAAAGTGTCACCATGAAAAATGTCAAAAATGACAAATTTCAAGATGGCAAATGTCGAAGATGTTAAATGACAAATGTCACAATGCTAAATGTCAAAAATGAAAAGTGTCACCATGAAAAATGTCAAAAATAACAAATTTCAAGATGGCAAATGTCAAAGATGTCAAATGACAAATGTCACAATGCTAAATGTCAAAAATGAAAAGTGTCACTATGAAAAATGTCAAAAATGACAAATTTCAAGATGACAAATGTCAAAACTGACAAATGTCACAATGCTAAATGTCAAAAATGAAAAGTGTCACCATGAAAAATGTCAAAAATAACAAATTTCAAGATGGCAAATGTCAAAGATGTCAAATGACAAATGTCACAATGCTAAATGTCAAAAATGAAAAGTGTCACCATGAAAAATGTCAAAAATGACAAATTTCAAGATGGCAAATATCAAAGATGTCAAATGACAAATGTCAAAAATGAAAAGTGTCACTATGAAAAATGTCAAAAATGACAAATTTCAAGATGGCAAATGTAAAAACTGACAAATGTCACAATGCTAAATGTCAAAAATGAAAAGTGTCACCATGAAAAATGTCAAAAATAACAAATTTCAAGATGGCAAATGTCAAAGATGTCAAATGACAAATGTCACAATGCTAAATGTCAAAAATAAAAAGTGTCACCATGAAAAATGTCAAAAATGACAAATTTCAAGATGGCAAATGTCAAAGATGTCAAATGACAAATGTCACAATCCTAAATGTCAAAAATGACAAATTTCAAGATGGCAAAAGCCAAAGATGTCAAATGACAAATGTCACAATGCTAAATGTCAAAAATGAAAAGTGTCACCATGAAAAATGTCAAAAATGACAAATTTCAAGATGGCAAATGTCAAAGATGTCAAATGACAAATGTCACAATGCTAAATGTCAAAAATGAAAAGTGTCACCATAAAAAATGTCAAAAATAACATATTTCAAGATGGCAAATGTCAAAGATGTCAAATGACAAATGTCACAATGCTAAATGTCAAAAATGAAAAGTGTCACCATGAAAAATGTCAAAAATGACAAATTTCAAGATGGAAAATGTCAAAGATGTCAAATGACAAATGTCACAATGCTAAATGTCAAAAATGAAAAGTGTCACCATGAAAAATGTCAAAAATGACAAATTTCAAGATGGCAAATGTCAAAGATGTCAAATGACAAATGTCACAATGCTAAATGTCAAAAATGAAAAGTGTCACCATGAAAAATGTCAAAAATAACAAATTTCAAGATGGCAAATGTCAAAGATGTCAAATGACAAATGTCACAATGCTAAATGTCAAAAATGAAAAGTGTCAAAAATGACAAATGTCAAGATGGCAAATGTCAAAGATGTCAAATGACAAATGTCACAATGCTAAATGTCAAAAATGAAAAGTGTCACCATGAAAAATGTCAAAAATAACAAATTTCAAGATGGCAAATGTCAAAGATGTCAAATGACAAATAACACAAGTCTAAATGTCAAAAATGAATAGTGTCACCATGAAAAATGTCAAAAATGACAAATTTCAAGATGGCAAATGTCAAAACTGACAAATGTCACAATGCTAAATGTCAAAAATGAAAAGTGTCACCATTAAAAATGTCAAAAATAACAAATTTCAAGATAGCAAATGTCAAAGATGTCAAATGACAAATGTCACAATGCTAAATGTCAAAAATGAAAAGTGTCAAGATGAAAAATATCAAACATGACAAATTTCAAGATGGCAAGTGTCAAAACTGACAAATGTCACAATGCTAAATGTCAAAAATGAAAAGTTTCACCATGAAAAATGTCAAAAATAACAAATTTCAAGATGGCAAATGTCAAATGACAAATGTCACAATGCTAAATGTCAAAAATGACAAATTTTAAGATGGCAAATGTCAAAGATGTCAAATGACAAATGTCACAATGCTAAATGTCAAAAATAAAAAGTGTCACCATGAAAAATGTCAAAAATGACAAATTTAAGGATGGCAAATATCAAAGATGTCAAATGACAAATGTCACAATGCTAAATGTCAAAAATGAAAAGTGTCACCATGAAAAATGTCAAAAATCACAAATTTTAAGATGGCAAATATCAAAGATGTCAATTGACAAATGTCACAATGCTAAATGTCAAAAATGACAAATTTCAAGATGGCAAATGTCAAGGATGTCAAATGACAAATGTTACATTGCTAAATGTCAAAAATGAAAAGTGTCACCATGAAAAATGTCAAAAATGACAAATTTCAAGATGGCAAATGTCAAAGATGTCAAATGACAAATGTCACAATGCTAAATGTCAAAAATGAAAAGTGTCACCATGAAAAATGTCAAAAATAACATATTTCAAGATGGCAAATGTCAAAGATGTCAAATGACAAATGTCACAATGCTAAATGTCAAAAATGAAAAGTGTCACCATGAAAAATGTCAAAAATGACAAATTTCAAGATGGCAAATGTCAAAGATGTCAAATGACAAATGTCACAATGCTAAATGTCAAAAATGAAAAGTGTCACCATGAAAAATGTCAAAAATGACAAATTTCAAGATGGCAAATATCAAAGATGTCAAATGACAAATGTCACAATGCTAAATGTCAAAAATGAAAAGTGTCACCATGAAAAATGTCAAAAATAACAAATTTCAAGATGGCAAATGTCAAAGATGTCAAATGACAAATGTCACAATGCTAAATGTCAAAAATGAAAAGTGTCAAAAATGACAAATGTCAAGATGGCAAATGTCAAAGATGTCAAATGACAAATGTCACAATGCTAAATGTCAAAAATGAAAAGTGTCACCATGAAAAATGTCAAAAATAACAAATTTCAAGATGGCAAATGTCAAAGATGTCAAATGACAAATAACACAAGTCTAAATGTCAAAAATGAAAAGTGTCACCATGAAAAATGTTAAAAATGACAAATTTCAAGATGGCAAATGTCAAAACTGACAAATGTCACAATGCTAAATGTCAAAAATGAAAAGTGTCACCATTAAAAATGTCAAAAATAACAAATTTCAAGATAGCAAATGTCAAAGATGTCAAATGACAAAGGTCACAATGCTAAATGTCAAAAATGAAAAGTGTCAAGATGAAAAATATCAAAAATGACAAATTTCAAGATGGCAAGTGTCAAAACTGACAAATGTCACCATGCTAAATGTCAAAAATGAAAAGTTTCACCATGAAAAATGTCAAAAATAACAAATTTCAAGATGGCAAATGTCAAATGACAAATGTCACAATGCTAAATGTCAAAAATGACAAATTTTAAGATGGCAAATGTCAAAGATGTCAAATGACAAATGTCACAATGCTAAATGTAAAAAATAAAAAGTGTCACCATGAAAAATGTCAAAAATGACAAATTTAAGGATGGCAAATATCAAAGATGTCAAATGACAAATGTCACAATGCTAAATGTCAAAAATGAAAAGTGTCCCCATGAAAAATGTCAAAAATAACAAATTTCAAGATGGCAAATGTCAAAGATGTCAAATGACAAATGTCACAATGCTAAATGTCAAAAATGAAAATGGTCAAAAATGACAAATTTCAAGATGGCAAATGTCAAAGATGTCAAATGACAAATAACACAAGTCTAAATGTCAAAAATGAAAAGTGTCACCATGAAAAATGTCAAAAATGACAAATTTCAAGATGGCAAATGTCAAAACTGACAAATGTAACAATGCTAAATGTCAAAAATGAAAAGTGTCACCATGAAAAATGTCAAAAATGACAAATTTCAAGATGGCAAATGTCAAAGATGTCAAATGACAAATGTCACAATGCTAAATGTCAAAAATGACAAATTTTAAGATGGCAAATGTCAAAGATGTCAAATGACAAATGTCACAATGCTAAATGTCAAAAATAAAAAGTGTCACCATGAAAAATGTCAAAAATGACAAATTTAAGGATGGCAAATATCAAAGATGTCAAATGACAAATGTCACAATGCTAAATGTCAAAAATGAAAAGTGTCACCATGAATAATGTCAAAAATAACAAATTTCAAGATGGCAAATGTCAAAGATGTCAAATGACAAATGTCACAATGCTAAATGTCAAAAATGAAAAGTGTCCCCATGAAAAATGTCAAAAATAACAAATTTCAAGATGGCAAATGTCAAAGATGTCAAATGACAAATGTCACAATGCTAAATGTCAAAAATGAAAATGGTCAAAAATGACAAATTTCAAGATGGCAAATGTCAAAGATGTCAAATGACAAATAACACAAGTCTAAATGTCAAAAATGAAAAGTGTCACCATGAAAAATGTCAAAAATGACAAATTTCAAGATGGCAAATGTCAAAACTGACAAATGTAACAATGCTAAATGTCAAAAATGAAAAGTGTCACCATGAAAAATGTCAAAAATGACAAATTTTAAGATGGCAAATGTCAAAGATGTCAAATGACAAATGTCACAATGCTAAATGTCAAAAATGAAAAGTGTCCCCATGAAAAATGTCAAAAATAACAAATTTCAAGATGGCAAATGTCAAAGATGTCAAATGACAAATGTCACAATGCTAAATGTCAAAAATGAAAAGGGTCAAAAATGACAAATTTCAAGATGGCAAATGTCAAAGATGTCAAATGACAAATGTCACAATGCTAAATGTCAAAAATAAAAAGTGTCACCATGAAAAATGTCAAAAATGACAAATTTAAGGATGGCAAATATCAAAGATGTCAAATGACAAATGTCACAATGCTAAATGTCAAAAATGAAAAGTGTCACCATGAATAATGTCAAAAATAACAAATTTCAAGATGGCAAATGTCAAAGATGTCAAATGACAAATGTCACAATGCTAAATGTCAAAAATGAAAAGTGTCCCCATGAAAAATGTCAAAAATAACAAATTTCAAGATGGCAAATGTCAAAGATGTCAAATGACAAATGTCACAATGCTAAATGTCAAAAATGAAAAGGGCAAAAATGACAAATTTCAAGATGGCAAATGTCAAAGATGTCAAATGACAAATGTCACAATGCTAAATGTCAAAAATGAAAAGTGTCACCATAAAAAATGTCAAAAATGACAAACTTCAAGATGGCAAATGTCAAAGATGTCAAATGACAAATGTCATAATGCTAAATGTCAAAAATGAAAAGTGTCACCATGAATAATGTCAAAAATAACAAATTTCAAGATGGCAAATGTCAAAGATGTCAAATGACAAATGTCACAATGCTAAATGTCAAAAATAAAAAGTGTCACCATGAAAAATGTCAAAAATGACAAATTTAAGGATGGCAAATATCAAAGATGTCAAATGACAAATGTCACAATGCTAAATGTCAAAAATGAAAAGTGTCACCATGAATAATGTCAAAAATAACAAATTTCAAGATGGCAAATGTCAAAGATGTCAAATGACAAATGTCACAATGCTAAATGTCAAAAATGAAAAGTGTCCCCATGAAAAATGTCAAAAATAACAAATTTCAAGATGGCAAATGTCAAAGATGTCAAATGACAAATGTCACAATGCTAAATGTCAAAAATGAAAAGGGTCAAAAATGACAAATTTCAAGATGGCAAATGTCAAAGATGTCAAATGACAAATGTCACAATGCTAAATGTCAAAAATGAAAAGTGTCACCATGAAAAATGTCAAAAATGACAAACTTCAAGATGGCAAATGTCAAAGATGTCAAATGACAAATGTCATAATGCTAAATGTCAAAAATGAAAAGTGTCACCATGAATAATGTCAAAAATAACAAATTTCAAGATGGCAAATGTCAAAGATGTCAAATGACAAATGTCACAATGCTAAATGTCAAAAATGAAAAGTGTCACCATGAAAAATGTCAAAAATGACAAATTTCAAGATGGCAAATGTCAAAGATGTCAAATGACAAATGTCACAATGCTAAATGTCAAAAATGAAAAGGGTCCCCATGAAAAATGTCAAAAATAAAAAATTTCAAGATGGCAAATGTCAAAGATGTCAAATGACAAATGTCACAATGCTAAATGTCAAAAATGAAAAGTGTCAAAAATGACAAATTTCAAGATGGCAAATGTCAAAGATGTCAAATGACAAATGTCACAATGCTAAATGTCAAAAATCAAAAGTGTCACCATGAAAAATGTCAAAAATAACAAATTTCAAGATGGCAAATGTCAAAGATGTCAAATGACAAATGTCACAATGCTAAATGTCAAAAATGAAAAGTGTCACCATGAAAAATGTCAAAAATGACAAATTTCAAGATGGCAAATGTCGAAGATGTTAAATGACAAATGTCACAATGCTAAATGTCAAAAATGAAAAGTGTCACCATGAAAAATGTCAAAAATAACAAATTTCAAGATGGCAAATGTCAAAGATGTCAAATGACAAATGTCACAATGCTAAATGTCAAAAATGAAAAGTGTCACTATGAAAAATGTCAAAAATGACAAATTTCAAGATGACAAATGTCAAAACTGACAAATGTCACAATGCTAAATGTCAAAAATGAAAAGTGTCACCATGAAAAATGTCAAAAATAACAAATTTCAAGATGGCAAATGTCAAAGATGTCAAATGACAAATGTCACAATGCTAAATGTCAAAAATGAAAAGTGTCACCATGAAAAATGTCAAAAATGACAAATTTCAAGATGGCAAATATCAAAGATGTCAAATGACAAATGTCAAAAATGAAAAGTGTCACTATGAAAAATGTCAAAAATGACAAATTTCAAGATGGCAAATGTCAAAACTGACAAATGTCACAATGCTAAATGTCAAAAATGAAAAGTGTCACCATGAAAAATGTCAAAAATAACAAATTTCAAGATGGCAAATGTCAAAGATGTCAAATGACAAATGTCACAATGCTAAACGTCAAAAATAAAAAGTGTCACCATGAAAAATGTCAAAAATGACAAATTTCAAGATGGCAAATGTCAAAGATGTCAAATGACAAATGTCACAATCCTAAATGTCAAAAATGACAAATTTCAAGATGGCAAAAGCCAAAGATGTCAAATGACAAATGTCACAATGCTAAATGTCAAAAATGAAAAGTGTCACCATGAAAAATGTCAAAAATGACAAATTTCAAGATGGCAAATGTCAAAGATGTCAAATGACAAATGTCACAATGCTGAATGTCAAAAATGAAAAGTGTCACCATGAAAAATGTCAATAATGACAAATTTCAAGATAGCAAATGTCAAAGATGTCAAATGACAAATGTCACAATGCTAAATGTCAAAAATGAAAAGTGTCACCATGCAAAATGTCAAAAATGACAAATTTCAAGATGGCAAATATCAAAGATGTCAAATGACAAATGTCACAATGCTAAATGTCAAAAATGACAAATTTCAAGGTGGCAAATGTCCAAGATGTCAAATGACAAATGTCACAATGCTAAATGTCAAAAATGAAAAGTGTCACCATGAAAAATGTCAAAAATGACAAATTTCAAGATGGCAAATGTCAAAGATGTCAAATGACAAATGTCACAATGCTAAATGTCAAAAATGAAAAGTGTCAAAAATGCAAAGTGTCAAAAATGACAAATTTCAAGATGGCAAATGTCTAAGATGTCAAGTGACAAATGTCACAATGCTAAATGTCAAAAATGAAAAGTGTCACCGTGAAAAATGTCAAAAATGACAAATTTCAAGATGGCAAATGTCAAAGATGTCAAATGACAAATGTCACAATGCTAAATGTCAAAAATGAAAAGTGTTACCATGAAAAATGTCAAAAATGACAAATTTCAAGATGGCAAATGTCAAAGATGTCAAATGACAAATGTCACAATGCTAAATGTCAAAAATGAAAAGTGTCCCCATGAAAAATGTCAATAATGACAAATTTCAAGATGGCAAATGTCAAAGATGTCAAATGACAAATGTCACAATGCTAAATGTCAAAAATGAAAAGTGTCACCATGAAAAATGTCAAAAATGAAAAATTTCAAGATGGCAAATGTCAAAGATGTCGAATATGACAAATGTCACAATGCTAAATGTCAAAAATAAAAAGTGTCACCATGAAAAATGTCAAAAATGACAAATTTCAAGATGGCAAATGTCTCAAAGATGTCAAATGACAAATGTCACAATGCTAAATGTCAAAAATGAAAAGTGTCACCATGAAAAATGTCAAAAATCACAAATTTTAAGATGGCAAATATCAAAGATGTCAATTGACAAATGTCACAATGCTAAATGTCAAAAATGACAAATTTCAAGATGGTAAATGTCAAGGATGTCAAATGACAAATGTCACATTGCTAAATGTCAAAAATGAAATGTGTCACCATGAAAAATGTCAAAAATGACAAATTTCAAGATGGCAAATGTCAAAGATGTCAAATGACAAATGTCACAATGCTAAATGTCAAAAATGAAAAGTGTCACCATGAAAAATGTCAAAAATAACATATTTCAAGATGGCAAATGTCAAAGATGTCAAATGACAAATGTCACAATGCTAAATGTCAAAAATGAAAAGTGTCACCATGAAAAATGTCAAAAATGACAAATTTCAAGATGGCAAATGTCAAAGATGTCAAATGACAAATGTCACAATGCTAAATGTCAAAAATGAAAAGTGTCACCATGAAAAATGTCAAAACTGACAAATTTCAAGATGGCAAATGTTAAAGATGTCAAATGACAAATGTCACAATGCTAAATGTCAAAAATGAAAAGTGTCACCATGAAAAATGTCAAAAATAACAAATTTCAAGATGGCAAATGTCCAAGATGTCAAATGACAAATGTCACAATGCTAAATGTCAAAAATGAAAAGTGTCAAAAATGACAAATTTCAAGATGGCAAATGTCAAAGATGTCAAATGACAAATGTCACAATGCTAAATGTCAAAAATGAAAAGTGTCACCATGAAAAATGTCAAAAATGACAAATTTCAAGATGGCAAATGTCAAAGATGTCAAATGACAAATGTCACAATGCTAAATGTCAAAAATGAAAAGTGTCACCATGAAAAATGTCAAAAATAACAAATTTCAAGATGGCAAATGTCAAAAATGTCAAATGACAAATAACACAAGTCTAAATGTCAAAAATGAAAAGTGTCACCATGAAAAATGTCAAAAATGACAAATTTCAAGATGGCAAATGTCAAAACTGACAAATGTCACAATGCTAAATGTCAAAAATGAAAAGTGTCACCATTAAAAATGTCAAAAATAACAAATTTCAAGATAGCAAATGTCAAAGATGTCAAATGACAAATGTCACAATGCTAAATGTCAAAAATGAAAAGTGTCAAAAATGACAAATGTCAAGATGGCAAATGTCAAAGATGTCAAATGACAAATGTCACAATGCTAAATGTCAAAAATGAAAAGTGTCACCATGAAAAATGTCAAAAATAACAAATTTCAAGATGGCAAATGTCAAAGATGTCAAATGACAAATAACACAAGTCTAAATGTCAAAAATGAAAAGTGTCACCATGAAAAATATTAAAAATGACAAATTTCAAGATGGCAAATGTCAAAACTGACAAATGTCACAATGCTAAATGTCAAAAATGAAAAGTGTCACCATTAAAAATGTCAAAAATAACAAATTTCAAGATAGCAAATGTCAAAGATGTCAAATGACAAAGGTCACAATGCTAAATGTCAAAAATGAAAAGTGTCAAGATGAAAAATATCAAAAATGACAAATCTCAAGATGGCAAGTGTCAAAACTGACAAATGTCACAATGCTAAATGTCAAAAATGAAAAGTTTCACCATGAAAAATGTCAAAAATAACAAATTTCAAGATGGCAAATGTCAAATGACAAATGTCACAATGCTAAATGTCAAAAATGACAAATTTTAAGATGGCAAATGTCAAAGATGTCAAATGACAAATGTCACAATGCTAAATGTCAAAAATAAAAAGTGTCACCATGAAAAATGTCAAAAATGACAAATTTAAGGATGGCAAATATCAAAGATGTCAAATGACAAATGTCACAATGCTAAATGTCAAAAATGAAAAGTGTCACCATGAATAATGTCAAAAATAACAAATTTCAAGATGGCAAATGTCAAAGATGTCAAATGACAAATGTCACAATGCTAAATGTCAAAAATGAAAAGTGTCCCCATGAAAAATGTCAAAAATAACAAATTTCAAGATGGCAAATGTCAAAGATGTCAAATGACAAATGTCACAATGCTAAATGTCAAAAATGAAAAGGGTCAAAAATGACAAATTTCAAGATGGCAAATGTCAAAGATGTCAAATGACAAATAACACAAGTCTAAATGTCAAAAATGAAAAGTGTCACCATGAAAAATGTCAAAAATGACAAATTTCAAGATGGCAAATGTCAAAACTGACAAATGTAACAATGCTAAATGTCAAAAATGAAAAGTGTCACCATGAAAAATGTCAAAAATGACAAATTTCAAGATGGCAAATGTCAAAGATGTCAAATGACAAATGTCACAATGCTAAATGTCAAAAATGAAAAGTGTCCCCATGAAAAATGTCAAAAATAACAAATTTCAAGATGGCAAATGTCAAAGATGTCAAATGACAAATGTCACAATGCTAAATGTCAAAAATGAAAAGGGTCAAAAATGACAAATTTCAAGATGGCAAATGTCAAAGATGTCAAATGACAAATGTCACAATGCTAAATGTCAAAAATAAAAAGTGTCACCATGAAAAATGTCAAAAATGACAAATTTAAGGATGGCAAATATCAAAGATGTCAAATGACAAATGTCACAATGCTAAATGTCAAAAATGAAAAGTGTCACCATGAATAATGTCAAAAATAACAAATTTCAAGATGGCAAATGTCAAAGATGTCAAATGACAAATGTCACAATGCTAAATGTCAAAAATGAAAAGTGTCCCCATGAAAAATGTCAAAAATAACAAATTTCAAGATGGCAAATGTCAAAGATGTCAAATGACAAATGTCACAATGCTAAATGTCAAAAATGAAAAGGGTCAAAAATGACAAATTTCAAGATGGCAAATGTCAAAGATGTCAAATGACAAATGTCACAATGCTAAATGTCAAAAATGAAAAGTGTCACCATGAAAAATGTCAAAAATGACAAACTTCAAGATGGCAAATGTCAAAGATGTCAAATGACAAATGTCATAATGCTAAATGTCAAAAATGAAAAGTGTCACCATGAATAATGTCAAAAATAACAAATTTCAAGATGGCAAATGTCAAAGATGTCAAATGACAAATGTCACAATGCTAAATGTCAAAAATGAAAAGGGTCAAAAATGACAAATTTCAAGATGGCAAATGTCAAAGATGTCAAATGACAAATGTCACAATGCTAAATGTCAAAAATAAAAAGTGTCACCATGAAAAATGTCAAAAATGACAAATTTAAGGATGGCAAATATCAAAGATGTCAAATGAGAAATGTCACAATGCTAAATGTCAAAAATGAAAAGTGTCACCATGAATAATGTCAAAAATAACAAATTTCAAGATGGCAAATGTCAAAGATGTCAAATGACAAATGTCACAATGCTAAATGTCAAAAATGAAAAGTGTCCCCATGAAAAATGTCAAAAATAACAAATTTCAAGATGGCAAATGTCAAAGATGTCAAATGACAAATGTCACAATGCTAAATGTCAAAAATGAAAAGGGTCAAAAATGACAAATTTCAAGATGGCAAATGTCAAAGATGTCAAATGACAAATGTCACAATGCTAAATGTCAAAAATGAAAAGTGTCACCATGAAAAATGTCAAAAATGACAAACTTCAAGATGGCAAATGTCAAAGATGTCAAATGACAAATGTCATAATGCTAAATGTCAAAAATGAAAAGTGTCACCATGAATAATGTCAAAAATAACAAATTTCAAGATGGCAAATGTCAAAGATGTCAAATGACAAATGTCACAATGCTAAATGTCAAAAATGAAAAGTGTCACCATGAAAAATGTCAAAAATGACAAATTTCAAGATGGCAAATGTCAAAGATGTCAAATGACAAATGTCACAATGCTAAATGTCAAAAATGAAAAGTGTCCCCATGAAAAATGTCAAAAATAAAAAATTTCAAGATGGCAAATGTCAAAGATGTCAAATGACAAATGTCACAATGCTAAATGTCAAAAATGAAAAGTGTCAAAAATGACAAATTTCAAGATGGCAAATGTCAAAGATGTCAAATGACAAATGTCACAATGCTAAATGTCAAAAATCAAAAGTGTCACCATGAAAAATGTCAAAAATAACAAATTTCAAGATGGCAAATGTCAAAGATGTCAAATGACAAATGTCACAATGCTAAATGTCAAAAATGAAAAGTGTCACCATGAAAAATGTCAAAAATGACAAATTTCAAGATGGCAAATGTCGAAGATGTTAAATGACAAATGTCACAATGCTAAATGTCAAAAATGAAAAGTGTCACCATGAAAAATGTCAAAAATAACAAATTTCAAGATGGCAAATGTCAAAGATGTCAAATGACAAATGTCACAATGCTAAATGTCAAAAATGAAAAGTGTCACTATGAAAAATGTCAAAAATGACCAATTTCAAGATGACAAATGTCAAAACTGACAAATGTCACAATGCTAAATGTCAAAAATGAAAAGTGTCACCATGAAAAATGTCAAAAATAACAAATTTCAAGATGGCAAATGTCAAAGATGTCAAATGACAAATGTCACAATGCTAAATGTCAAAAATGAAAAGTGTCACCATGAAAAATGTCAAAAATGACAAATTTCAAGATGGCAAATATCAAAGATGTCAAATGACAAATGTCAAAAATGAAAAGTGTCACTATGAAAAATGTCAAAAATGACAAATTTCAAGATGGCAAATGTCAAAACTGACAAATGTCACAATGCTAAATGTCAAAAATGAAAAGTGTCACCATGAAAAATGTCAAAAATAACAAATTTCAAGATGGCAAATGTCAAAGATGTCAAATGACAAATGTCACAATGCTAAACGTCAAAAATAAAAAGTGTCACCATGAAAAATGTCAAAAATGACAAATTTCAAGATGGCAAATGTCAAAGATGTCAAATGACAAATGTCACAATCCTAAATGTCAAAAATGACAAATTTCAAGATGGCAAAAGCCAAAGATGTCAAATGACAAATGTCACAATGCTAAATGTCAAAAATGAAAAGTGTCACCATGAAAAATGTCAAAAATGACAAATTTCAAGATGGCAAATGTCAAAGATGTCAAATGACAAATGTCACAATGCTGAATGTCAAAAATGAAAAGTGTCACCATGAAAAATGTCAATAATGACAAATTTCAAGATAGCAAATGTCAAAGATGTCAAATGACAAATGTCACAATGCTAAATGTCAAAAATGAAAAGTGTCACCATGCAAAATGTCAAAAATGACAAATTTCAAGATGGCAAATATCAAAGATGTCAAATGACAAATGTCACAATGCTAAATGTCAAAAATGACAAATTTCAAGGTGGCAAATGTCCAAGATGTCAAATGACAAATGTCACAATGCTAAATGTCAAAAATGAAAAGTGTCACCATGAAAAATGTCAAAAATGACAAATTTCAAGATGGCAAATGTCAAAGATGTCAAATGACAAATGTCACAATGCTAAATGTCAAAAATGAAAAGTGTCAAAAATGCAAAGTGTCAAAAATGACAAATTTCAAGATGGCAAATGTCTAAGATGTCAAATGACAAATGTCACAATGCTAAATGTCAAAAATGAAAAGTGTTACCATGAAAAATGTCAAAAATGACAAATTTCAAGATGGCAAATGTCAAAGATGTCAAATGACAAATGTCACAATGCTAAATGTCAAAAATGAAAAGTGTCCCCATGAAAAATGTCAATAATGACAAATTTCAAGATGGCAAATGTCAAAGATGTCAAATGACAAATGTCACAATGCTAAATGTCAAAAATGAAAAGTGTCACCATGAAAAATGTCAAAAATGAAAAATTTCAAGATGGCAAATGTCAAAGATGTCGAATATGACAAATGTCACAATGCTAAATGTCAAAAATAAAAAGTGTCACCATGAAAAATGTCAAAAATGACAAATTTCAAGATGGCAAATATCTCAAAGATGTCAAATGACAAATGTCACAATGCTAAATGTCAAAAATGAAAAGTGTCACCATGAAAAATGTCAAAAATCACAAATTTTAAGATGGCAAATATCAAAGATGTCAATTGACAAATGTCACAATGCTAAATGTCAAAAATGACAAATTTCAAGATGGTAAATGTCAAGGATGTCAAATGACAAATGTCACATTGCTAAATGTCAAAAATGAAAAGTGTCACCATGAAAAATGTCAAAAATGACAAATTTCAAGATGGCAAATGTCAAAGATGTCAAATGACAAATGTCACAATGCTAAATGTCAAAAATGAAAAGTGTCACCATGAAAAATGTCAAAAATAACATATTTCAAGATGGCAAATGTCAAAGATGTCAAATGACAAATGTCACAATGCTAAATGTCAAAAATGAAAAGTGTCACCATGAAAAATGTCAAAAATGACAAATTTCAAGATGGCAAATGTCAAAGATGTCAAATGACAAATGTCACAATGCTAAATGTCAAAAATGAAAAGTGTCACCATGAAAAATGTCAAAACTGACAAATTTCAAGATGGCAAATGTTAAAGATGTCAAATGACAAATGTCACAATGCTAAATGTCAAAAATGAAAAGTGTCACCATGAAAAATGTCAAAAATAACAAATTTCAAGATGGCAAATGTCAAAGATGTCAAATGACAAATGTCACAATGCTAAATGTCAAAAATGAAAAGTGTCAAAAATGACAAATGTCAAGATGGCAAATGTCAAAGATGTCAAATGACAAATGTCACAATGCTAAATGTCAAAAATGAAAAGTGTCACCATGAAAAATGTCAAAAATGACAAATTTCAAGATGGCAAATGTCAAAGATGTCAAATGACAAATGTCACAATGCTAAATGTCAAAAATGAAAAGTGTCACCATAAAAAATGTCAAAAATAACAAATTTCAAGATGGCAAATGTCAAAAATGTCAAATGACAAATAACACAAGTCTAAATGTCAAAAATGAAAAGTGTCACCATGAAAAATGTCAAAAATGACAAATTTCAAGATGGCAAATGTCAAAACTGACAAATGTCACAATGCTAAATGTCAAAAATGAAAAGTGTCACCATTAAAAATGTCAAAAATAACAAATTTCAAGATAGCAAATGTCAAAGATGTCAAATGACAAATGTCACAATGCTAAATGTCAAAAATGAAAAGTGTCAAGATGAAAAATATCAAAAATGACAAATTTCAAGATGGCAAGTGTCAAAACTGACAAATGTCACAATGCTAAATGTCAAAAATGAAAAGTTTCACCATGAAAAATGTCAAAAATAACAAATTTCAAGATGGCAAATGTCAAATGACAAATGTCACAATGCTAAATGTCAAAAATGACAAATTTTAAGATGGCAAATGTCAAAGATGTCAAATGACAAATGTCACAATGCTAAATGTCAAAAATGAAAAGTGTCACCATGAAAAATGTCAAAAATGACAAATTTCAAGATGGCAAATGTCAAAGATGTCAAATGACAAATGTCACAATGCTAAATGTCAAAAATGAAAAGGGTCAAAAATGACAAATTTCAAGATGGCAAATGTCAAAGATGTCAAATGACAAATGTCACAATGCTAAATGTCAAAAATGAAAAGTGTCACCATGAAAAATGTCAAAAATGACAAACTTCAAGATGGCAAATGTCAAAGATGTCAAATGACAAATGTCATAATGCTAAATGTCAAAAATGAAAAGTGTCACCATGAATAATGTCAAAAATAACAAATTTCAAGATGGCAAATGTCAAAGATGTCAAATGACAAATGTCACAATGCTAAATGTCAAAAATGAAAAGGGTCAAAAATGACAAATTTTAAGATGGCAAATGTCAAAGATGTCAAATGACAAATGTCACAATGCTAAATGTCAAAAATAAAAAGTGTCACCATGAAAAATGTCAAAAATGACAAATTTAAGGATGGCAAATATCAAAGATGTCAAATGAGAAATGTCACAATGCTAAATGTCAAAAATGAAAAGTGTCACCATGAATAATGTCAAAAATAACAAATTTCAAGATGGCAAATGTCAAAGATGTCAAATGACAAATGTCACAATGCTAAATGTCAAAAATGAAAAGTGTCCCCATGAAAAATGTCAAAAATAACAAATTTCAAGATGGCAAATGTCAAAGATGTCAAATGACAAATGTCACAATGCTAAATGTCAAAAATGAAAAGGGTCAAAAATGACAAATTTCAAGATGGCAAATGTCGAAGATGTCAAATGACAAATGTCACAATGCTAAATGTCAAAAATGAAAAGTGTCACCATGAAAAATGTCAAAAATGACAAACTTCAAGATGGCAAATGTCAAAGATGTCAAATGACAAATGTCATAATGCTAAATGTCAAAAATGAAAAGTGTCACCATGAATAATGTCAAAAATAACAAATTTCAAGATGGCAAATGTCAAAGATGTCAAATGACAAATGTCACAATGCTAAATGTCAAAAATGAAAAGTGTCACCATGAAAAATGTCAAAAATGACAAATTTCAAGATGGCAAATGTCAAAGATGTCAAATGACAAATGTCACAATGCTAAATGTCAAAAATGAAAAGTGTCCCCATGAAAAATGTCAAAAATAAAAAATTTCAAGATGGCAAATGTCAAAGATGTCAAATGACAAATGTCACAATGCTAAATGTCAAAAATGAAAAGTGTCAAAAATGACAAATTTCAAGATGGCAAATGTCAAAGATGTCAAATGACAAATGTCACAATGCTAAATGTCAAAAATCAAAAGTGTCACCATGAAAAATGTCAAAAATAACAAATTTCAAGATGGCAAATGTCAAAGATGTCAAATGACAAATGTCACAATGCTAAATGTCAAAAATGAAAAGTGTCACCATGAAAAATGTCAAAAATGACAAATTTCAAGATGGCAAATGTCGAAGATGTTAAATGACAAATGTCACAATGCTAAATGTCAAAAATGAAAAGTGTCACCATGAAAAATGTCAAAAATAACAAATTTCAAGATGGCAAATGTCAAAGATGTCAAATGACAAATGTCACAATGCTAAATGTCAAAAATGAAAAGTGTCACTATGAAAAATGTCAAAAATGACAAATTTCAAGATGACAAATGTCAAAACTGACAAATGTCACAATGCTAAATGTCAAAAATGAAAAGTGTCACCATGAAAAATGTCAAAAATAACAAATTTCAAGATGGCAAATGTCAAAGATGTCAAATGACAAATGTCACAATGCTAAATGTCAAAAATGAAAAGTGTCACCATGAAAAATGTCAAAAATGACAAATTTCAAGATGGCAAATATCAAAGATGTCAAATGACAAATGTCAAAAATGAAAAGTGTCACTATGAAAAATGTCAAAAATGACAAATTTCAAGATGGCAAATGTCAAAACTGACAAATGTCACAATGCTAAATGTCAAAAATGAAAAGTGTCACCATGAAAAATGTCAAAAATAACAAATTTCAAGATGGCAAATGTCAAAGATGTCAAATGACAAATGTCACAATGCTAAACGTCAAAAATAAAAAGTGTCACCATGAAAAATGTCAAAAATGACAAATTTCAAGATGGCAAATGTCAAAGATGTCAAATGACAAATGTCACAATCCTAAATGTCAAAAATGACAAATTTCAAGATGGCAAAAGCCAAAGATGTCAAATGACAAATGTCACAATGCTAAATGTCAAAAATGAAAAGTGTCACCATGAAAAATGTCAAAAATGACAAATTTCAAGATGGCAAATGTCAAAGATGTCAAATGACAAATGTCACAATGCTGAATGTCAAAAATGAAAAGTGTCACCATGAAAAATGTCAATAATGACAAATTTCAAGATAGCAAATGTCAAAGATGTCAAATGACAAATGTCACAATGCTAAATGTCAAAAATGAAAAGTGTCACCATGCAAAATGTCAAAAATGACAAATTTCAAGATGGCAAATATCAAAGATGTCAAATGACAAATGTCACAATGCTAAATGTCAAAAATGACAAATTTCAAGGTGGCAAATGTCCAAGATGTCAAATGACAAATGTCACAATGCTAAATGTCAAAAATGAAAAGTGTCACCATGAAAAATGTCAAAAATGACAAATTTCAAGATGGCAAATGTCAAAGATGTCAAATGACAAATGTCACAATGCTAAATGTCAAAAATGAAAAGTGTCAAAAATGCAAAGTGTCAAAAATGACAAATTTCAAGATGGCAAATGTCTAAGATGTCAAATGACAAATGTCACAATGCTAAATGTCAAAAATGAAAAGTGTTACCATGAAAAATGTCAAAAATGACAAATTTCAAGATGGCAAATGTCAAAGATGTCAAATGACAAATGTCACAATGCTAAATGTCAAAAATGAAAAGTGTCCCCATGAAAAATGTCAATAATGACAAATTTCAAGATGGCAAATGTCAAAGATGTCAAATGACAAATGTCACAATGCTAAATGTCAAAAATGAAAAGTGTCACCATGAAAAATGTCAAAAATGAAAAATTTCAAGATGGCAAATGTCAAAGATGTCGAATATGACAAATGTCACAATGCTAAATGTCAAAAATAAAAAGTGTCACCATGAAAAATGTCAAAAATGACAAATTTCAAGATGGCAAATGTCTCAAAGATGTCAAATGACAAATGTCACAATGCTAAATGTCAAAAATGAAAAGTGTCACCATGAAAAATGTCAAAAATCACAAATTTTAAGATGGCAAATATCAAAGATGTCAATTGACAAATGTCACAATGCTAAATGTCAAAAATGACAAATTTCAAGATGGTAAATGTCAAGGATGTCAAATGACAAATGTCACATTGCTTAATGTCAAAAATGAAAAGTGTCACCATGAAAAATGTCAAAAATGACAAATTTCAAGATGGCAAATGTCAAAGATGTCAAATGACAAATGTCACAATGCTAAATGTCAAAAATGAAAAGTGTCACCATGAAAAATGTCAAAAATAACATATTTCAAGATGGCAAATGTCAAAGATGTCAAATGACAAATGTCACAATGCTAAATGTCAAAAATGAAAAGTGTCACCATGAAAAATGTCAAAAATGACAAATTTCAAGATGGCAAATGTCAAAGATGTCAAATGACAAATGTCACAATGCTAAATGTCAAAAATGAAAAGTGTCACCATGAAAAATGTCAAAACTGACAAATTTCAAGATGGCAAATGTTAAAGATGTCAAATGACAAATGTCACAATGCTAAATGTCAAAAATGAAAAGTGTCACCATGAAAAATGTCAAAAATAACAAATTTCAAGATGGCAAATGTCAAAGATGTCAAATGACAAATGTCACAATGCTAAATGTCAAAAATGAAAAGTGTCAAAAATGACAAATGTCAAGATGGCAAATGTCAAAGATGTCAAATGACAAATGTCACAATGCTAAATGTCAAAAATGAAAAGTGTCACCATGAAAAATGTCAAAAATGACAAATTTCAAGATGGCAAATGTCAAAGATGTCAAATGACAAATGTCACAATGCTAAATGTCAAAAATGAAAAGTGTCACCATAAAAAATGTCAAAAATAACAAATTTCAAGATGGCAAATGTCAAAAATGTCAAATGACAAATAACACAAGTCTAAATGTCAAAAATGAAAAGTGTCACCATGAAAAATGTCAAAAATGACAAATTTCAAGATGGCAAATGTCAAAACTGACAAATGTCACAATGCTAAATGTCAAAAATGAAAAGTGTCACCATTAAAAATGTCAAAAATAACAAATTTCAAGATAGCAAATGTCAAAGATGTCAAATGACAAATGTCACAATGCTAAATGTCAAAAATGAAAAGTGTCAAGATGAAAAATATCAAAAATGACAAATTTCAAGATGGCAAGTGTCAAAACTGACAAATGTCACAATGCTAAATGTCAAAAATGAAAAGTTTCACCATGAAAAATGTCAAAAATAACAAATTTCAAGATGGCAAATGTCAAATGACAAATGTCACAATGCTAAATGTCAAAAATGACAAATTTTAAGATGGCAAATGTCAAAGATGTCAAATGACAAATGTCACAATGCTAAATGTCAAAAATGAAAAGTGTCACCATGAAAAATGTCAAAAATGACAAATTTCAAGATGGCAAATGTCAAAGATGTCAAATGACAAATGTCACAATGCTAAATGTCAAAAATGAAAAGTGTCACCATGAAAAATGTCAAAAATGACAAATTTCAAGATGGCAAATGTCAAAGATGTCAAATGACAAATGTCACAATGCTAAATGTCAAAAATGAAAAGTGTCACCATAAAAAATGTCAAAAATGACAAATTTCAAGATGGCAAATATCAAAGATGTCAAATGACAAATGTCACAATGCTAAATGTCAAAAATGACAAATTTCAAGATGGCAAATGTCAAAGATGTCAAATGACAAATGTCACAATGCTAAATGTCAAAAATGAAAAGTGTCACCATGAAAAATGTCAAAAATGACAAATTTCAAGATGGGAAATGTCAAAGATGTCAAATGACAAATGTCACAATGCTAAATGTCAAAAATGAAAAGTGTCAAAAATGACAAATTTCAAGATGGCAAATGTCTAAGATGTCAAATGACAAATGTCACAATGCTAAATGTCAAAAATGAAAAGTGTCACCATGAAAAATCTCAAAAATGACAAATTTCAAGATGGCAAATGTCAAAGATGTCAAATGACAAATGTCACAATGCTAAATGTGAAAAATGAAAAGTGTCACCATGAAAAATGTCAAAAATAACAAATTTCAAGATGGCAAATGTCAAAGATGTCAAATGACAAATGTCACAATGCTAAATGTCAAAAATGAAAAGTGTCAAAAATGACAAATTTCAAGATGGCAAATGTCTAAGAGGTCAAATGACAAATGTCACAACGCTAAATGTCAAAAATGAAAAGTGTCACCGTGAAAAATGTCAAAAATAACAAATTTCAAGATGGCAAATGTCAAAGATGTCAAATGACAAATGTCACAATGCTAAATGTCAAAAATGAAAAGTGTCACCATGAAAAATGTCAAAAATAACAAATTTTAAGATGGCAAATGTCAAAGATGTCAAATGACAAATGTCACAATGCTAAATGTCAAAAATGAAAAGTGTCACCATGAAAAATGTCAAAAATGACAAATTTCAAGATGGCAAATGTCAAAGATGTCAAATGACAAATGTCACAATGCTAAATGTCAAAAATGAAAAGTGTCACCATGAAAAATGTCAAAAATAACAGATTTCAAGATGGCAAATGTTAAAGATGTCAAATGACAAATGTCACAATGCTAAATGTCAAAAATGAAAAGTGTCACTATGAAAAATGTCAAAAATGACAAATTTCAAGATGGCAAATGTCAAAACTGACAAATGTCACAATGCTAAATGTCAAAAATGAAAAGTGTCACCATGCAAAATGTCAAAAATAACAAATTTCAAGATGGCAAATGTCAAAGATGTCAAATGACAAATGTCACAATGCTAAATGTCAAAAATGACAAGTTTCAAGATGGAAAATGTCTAAGATGTCAAATGACAAATGTCACAATGCTAAATGTCAAAAATGAAAAGTGTCACCATGAAAAATGTCAAAAATGACAAATTTCAAGATGGCAAATGTCCAAGATGTCAAATGACAAATGTCACAATGCTAAATGTCAAAAATGAAAAGTGTCAAAAATGACAAATTTCAAGATGGCAAATGTCTAAGATGTCAAATGACAAATGTCACAATGCTAAATGTCAAAAATGAAAAGTGTCACCGTGAAAAAGTTCAAAAATGACAAATTTCAAGATGGCAAATGTCAAAGATGTCAAATGACAAATGTCACAATGCTAAATGTCAAAAATGAAAAGTGTCACCATGAAAAATGTCAAAAATGACAAATTTCAAGATGGCAAATGTCAAAGATGTCAAATGACAAATGTCACAATGCTTAATGTCAAAAATGAAAAGTGTCCCCATGAAAAATGTCAATAATGACAAATTTCAAGATGGCAAATGTCAAAGATGTCAAATGACAAATGTCACAATGCTAAATGTCAAAAATAAAAAGTGTTACCATGAAAAATGTCAAAAATGACAAATTTCAAGATGGCAAATGTCAAAGATGTCGAATATGACAAATGTCACAATGCTAAATGTCAAAAATGAAAAGTGTCACCATGAAAAATGTCAAAAATGACAAATTTCAAGATGGCAAATGTCAAAGATGTCAAATGACAAATGTCACAATGCTAAATGTTAAAAAGGAAAGTGTCAAAAATGACAAATTTCAAGATGGCAAATGTCTAAGATGTCAAATGACAAATGTCACAATGCTAAATGTCAAAAATGAAAAGTGTCACCATGAAAAATGTCAAAAATGACAAATTTCAAGATGGCAAATGTCAAAGATGTCAAATGACAAATGTCACAATGCTAAATGTCAAAAATGAAAAGTGTCACCATGAAAAATGTCAAAAATGACAAATTTCAAGATGGCAAATGTCAAAGATGTCAAATGACAAATGTCACAATGCTAAATGTTAAAAATGAAAAGTGTCACCATGAAAAATGTCAAAAATGACAAATTTCAAGATGGCAAATGTCCAAGATGTTAAATGACAAATGTCACAATGCTAAATGTCAAAAATGAAAAGTGTCACCATGAAAAATGTCAAAAATTACAAATTTCAAGATGGCAAATGTCAAAAATGTCAAATGACAAATGTCACAATGCTAAATGTCAAAAATGAAAAGTGTCAAAAATGACAAATTTCAAGATGGCAAATGTCAAAGATGTCAAATGACAAATGTCACAATGCTAAATGTTAAAAATGAAAAGTGTCACCATGAAAAATGTCAAAAATGACAAATTTCAAGATGGCAAATGTCAAAACTGACAAATCTCACAATGCTAAATGTCAAAAATGATAAGTGTCACCATGAAAAATGTCAAAAATGACAAATTTCAAGATGGCATATGTCCAAGATGTCAAATGACAATTGTCACAATGCTAAATGTCAAAAATGAAAAATGTCACCATGAAAAATGTGAAAAATGACAAATTTCAAGATAGCAAATGTCAAAGATGTCAAATGACAAATGTCACAATGCTAAATGTCAAAAATGAAAAGTGTCAAAAATGACAAATTTCAAGATGGCAAATATCTAAGATGTCAAATGACAAATGTCACAATGCTAAATGTCAAAAATGAAAGGTGTCACCATGAAAAATGTCAAAAATGACAAATTTCAAGATGGCAAATGTCAAAACTGACAAATGTCACAATGCTAAATGTCAAAAATGAAAAGTGTGACCATGAAAAATGTCAAAAATAACAAATTTCAAGATGGCAAATGTCAAAGATGTCAAATGACAAATGTCACAATGCTAAATGTCAAAAATGACAAATTTCAAGATGGCAAATGTCAAAGATGTCAAATGACAAATGTCACAATGCTAAATGTCAAAAATGAAAAGTGTCACCATGAAAAATGTCAAAAATGACAAATTTCAAGATGGCAAATGTCAAAGATGTCAAATGACAAATGTCACAATGCTAAATGTCAAAAATGAAAAGTGTCACCATGAAAAATGTCAAAAATGACAAATTTCAAGATGGAAAATGTCAAAACTGACAAATGTCACAATGCTAAATGTCAAAAATGATAAGTGTCACTATGAAAAATGTCAAAAATAACAAATTTCAAGATGGCAAATGTCAAAGATGTCAAATGACAAATGTCACAATGCTAAATGTCAAAAATGACAAATTTCAAGATGGCAAATGTCTAAGATGTCAAATGACAAATGTCACAATGCTAAATGTCAAAAATGAAAAGTGTCACCATGAAAAATGTCAAAAATGACAAATTTCACGATGGCAAATGTCCAAGATGTCAACTGACAAATGTCACAATGCTAAATGTCAAAAATGAAAAGTGTCACCATGAAAAATGTCAAAAATGACAAATTTAAGGATGGCAAATATCAAAGATGTCAAATGACAAATGTCACAATGCTAAATGTCAAAAATGAAAAGTGTCAAAAATGACAAATTTCAAGATGGCAAATGTCTAAGATGTCAAATGACAAATGTTACAATGCTAAATGTCAAAAATGAAAAGTGTCACCGTGAAAAATGTCAAAAATGACAAATTTCAAGATGGCAAATGTCAAAGATGTCAAATGACAAATGTCACAATGCTAAATGTCAAAAATGAAAAGTGTCACCATGAAAAATGTCAAAAATGACAAATTTCAAGATGGCAAATGTCAAAGATGTCAAATGACAAATGTCACAATGCTAAATGTCAAAAATGAAAAGTGTCCCCATAAAAAATGTCAATAATGACAAATTTCAAGATGGCAAATGTCAAAGATGTCAAATGACAAATGTCACAATGCTAAATGTCAAAAATGAAAAGTGTCACCATGAAAAATGTTAAAAATGACAAATTTCAAGATGGCAAATGTCAAATGACAAATGTCACAATGCTAAATGTCAAAAATGAAAAGTGTCACCATGAAAAATGTCAAAAATGACAAATTTCAAGATGGCAAATGTCAAAACTGACAAATGTCACAATGCTAAATGTCAAAAATGAAAAGTGTCACCATGAAAAATGTCAAAAATAACAAATTTCAAGATGGCAAATGTCAAAACTGACAAATGTCACAATGCTAAATGTCAAAAATGACACATTTCAAGATGGCAAATGTCAAAGATGTCAAATGACAAATGTCACAATGCTAAATGTCAAAAATGAAAAGTGTGACCATGAAAAATGTCAAAAATGACAAATTTCAAGATGGCAAATGTCAAAGATGTCAAATGACAAATGTCACAATGCTAAATGTCAAAAATAAAAAGTGTCACCATGAAAAATGTCAAAAATGACAAATTTCAAGATGGCAAATATCAAAGATGTCAAATGACAAATGTCACAATGCTAAATGTCAAAAATGACAAATTTCAAGATGGCAAATGTTAAAGATGTCAAATGACAAATGTCACAATGCTAAATGTCAAAAATGAAAAGTGTCACAATGAAAAATGTCAAAAATGACAAATTTCAAGATGGCAAATGTCAAAGATGTCAAATGACAAATGTCACAATTCTAAATGTCAAAAATGAAAAGTGTCAAAAATGACAAATTTCAAGATGGCAAATGTCTAAGATGTTAAATGACAAATGTCACAATGCTAAATGTAAAAAATAAAAAGTGTCACCATGAAAAATGTAAAAAATGACAAATTTCAAGATGGCAAATGTCAAAGATGTCAAATGACAAATGTCACAATGCTAAATGTCAAAAATGAAAAGTGTCACCATAAAAAATGTCAAAAATGACAAATTTCAAGATGGCAAATGTCAAAGATGTCAAATGACAAATGTTACAATGGTAAATGTCAAAAATGAAAAGTGTCACCATGAAAAATGTCAAAAATGATAAATTTCAAGATGGCAAATGTCAAAGATGTCAAATGACAAATGTCAGAATGCTAAATGTCAAAAATGAAAAGTGTCACCATGAAAAATGTCAAAAATGACAAATTTCAAGATGGCAAATGTCAAAACTGACAAATGTCACAATGCTAAATGTCAAAAATGAAAAGTGTCACCATGAAAAATGTCAAAAATGACAAATTTCAAGATGGCAAATGTCAAAGATGTCAAATGACAAATGTCACAATGCTAAATGTCAAAAATGAAAAGTGTCCCCATGAAAAATGTTAATAATGACAAATTTCAAGATGGCAAATGTCAAAGATGTCAAATGACAAATGTCACAATGCTAAATGTCAAAAATGAAAAGTGTCACCATGAAAAATGTCAAAAATAACAAATTTCAAGATGGCAAATGTCAAAGATGTCAAATGACAAATGTCACAATGCTAAATGTCAAAAATGAAAAGTGTCACCATGAAAAATGTCAAAAATGACAAATTTCAAGATGGCAAATGTCAAAGATGTCAAATGACAAATGTCACAATGCTAAATGTCAAAAATGAAAAGTGTCACCATGAAAAATGTCGAAAATAACAAATTTTAAGATGGCAAATGTCAAAGATGTCAAATGACAAATGTCACAATGCTAAATGTCAAAAATGAAAAGTGTCACCATAAAAAATGTCAAAAATGACAAATTTCAAGATGGCAAATGTCAAAACTGACAAATGTCACAATGCAAAATGTCAAAAATGAAAAGTGTCACCATGAAAAATGTCAAAAATAACAAATTTCAAGATGGCAAATGACAAATATCACAATGCTAAATGTCAAAAATGACAAATTTCAAGATGGCAAATGTCAAAGATGTCAAATGAAAAATGTCACAATGCTAAATGTCAAAAATGAAAAGTGTCACCATGAAAAATGTCAAAAATGACAAATTTCAAGATGGCAAATGTCAAAGATGTCAAATGACAAATGTCACAATGCTAAATGTCAAAAATGAAAAGTGTCACCATGAAAAATGTCAAAAATGACAAATTTCAAGATGGCAAATGTCAAAGATGTCAAATGACAAATGTCACAATGCAAAATGTCAAAAATGAAAAGTGTCAAAAATGACAATTTTCAAGATGGCAAATGTCAGAGATGTCAAATGACAAATGTCACAATGCTAAATGTCAAAAATGAAAAGTGTCACCATGAAAACTGTCAAAAATGACAAATTTCAAGATGGCAAATGTCAAAGATGTCAAATGACAAATGTCACAATGCTAAATGTCAAAAATGAAAAGTGTCACCATGAAAAATGTCAAAAATGACAAATTTCAAGATGGCAAATGTCAAAGATGTCAAATGACAAATGTCACAATGCTAAATGTCAAAAATGAAAAGTGTCAAAAATGACAAATTTCAAGATGGCAAATGTCTAAGATGTCAAATGACAAATGTCAAAAATGAAAAGTGTCACCATGAAAAATGTCAAAAATGACAAATTTCAAGATGGCAAATGTCAAAGATGTCAAATGACAAATGTCACAATGCTAAATGTCAAAAATGAAAAGTGTCACCATGAAAAATGTCAAAAATAACAAATTTCAAGATGGCAAATGTCAAAGATGTCAAATGACAAATGTCACAATGCTAAATGTCAAAAATGAAAAGTGTCACCATAAAAAATGTCAAAAATGACAAATTTCAAGATGGCAAATGTCAAAGATGTCAAATGACAAATGTTACAATGGTAAATGTCAAAAATGAAAAGTGTCACCATGAAAAATGTCAAAAATGATAACTTTCAAGATGGCAAATGTCAAAGATGTCAAATGACAAATGTCAGAATGCTAAATGTCAAAAATGAAAAGTGTCACCATGAAAAATGTCAAAAATGACAAATTTCAAGATGGCAAATGTCAAAACTGACAAATGTCACAATGCTAAATGTCAAAAATGAAAAGTGTCACCATGAAAAATGTCAAAAATGACAAATTTCAAGATGGCAAATGTCAAAGATGTCAAATGACAAATGTCACAATGCTAAATGTCAAAAATGAAAAGTGTCCCCATGAAAAATGTTAATAATGACAAATTTCAAGATGGCAAATGTCAAAGATGTCAAATGACAAATGTCACAATGCTAAATGTCAAAAATGAAAAGTGTCACCATGAAAAATGTCAAAAATAACAAATTTCAAGATGGCAAATGTCAAAGATGTCAAATGACAAATGTCACAATGCTAAATGTCAAAAATGAAAAGTGTCACCATGAAAAATGTCAAAAATGACAAATTTCAAGATGGCAAATGTCAAAGATGTCAAATGACAAATGTCACAATGCTAAATGTCAAAAACGAAAAGTGTCACCATGAAAAATGTCGAAAATAACAAATTTTAAGATGGCAAATGTCAAAGATGTCAAATGACAAATGTCACAATGCTAAATGTCAAAAATGAAAAGTGTCACCATAAAAAATGTCAAAAATGACAAATTTCAAGATGGCAAATGTCAAAACTGACAAATGTCACAATGCTAAATGTCAAAAATGAAAAGTGTCACCATGAAAAATGTCAAAAATAACAAATTTCAAAATGGCAAATGACAAATATCACAATGCTAAATGTCAAAAATGACAAATTTCAAGATGGCAAATGTCAAAGATGTCAAATGAAAAATGTCACAATGCTAAATGTCAAAAATGAAAAGTGTCACCATGAAAAATGTCAAAAATGACAAATTTCAAGATGGCAAATGTCAAAGATGTCAAATGACAAATGTCACAATGCTAAATGTCAAAAATGAAAAGTGTCACCATGAAAAATGTCAAAAATGACAAATTTCAAGATGGCAAATGTCAAAGATGTCAAATGACAAATGTCACAATGCAAAATGTCAAAAATGAAAAGTGTCAAAAATGACAATTTTCAAGATGGCAAATGTCTAAGATGTCAAATGACAAATGTCACAATGCTAAATGTCAAAAATGAAAAGTGTCACCATGAAAACTGTCAAAAATGACAAATTTCAAGATGGCAAATGTCAAAGATGTCAAATGACAAATGTCACAATGCTAAATGTCAAAAATGAAAAGTGTCACCATGAAAAATGTCAAAAATGACAAATTTCAAGATGGCAAATGTCAAAGATGTCAAATGACAAATGTCACAATGCTAAATGTCAAAAATGAAAAGTGTCAAAAATGACAAATTTCAAGATGGCAAATGTCTAAGATGTCAAATGACAAATGTCAAAAATGAAAAGTGTCACCATGAAAAATGTCAAAAATGACAAATTTCAAGATGGCAAATGTCAAAGATGTCAAATGACAAATGTCACAATGCTAAATGTCAAAAATGAAAAGTGTCACCATGAAAAATGTCAAAAATAACAAATTTCAAGATGGCAAATGTCAAAGATGTCAAATGACAAATGTCACAATGCTAAATGTCAAAAATGAAAAGTATCACCATGAAAAATGTCAAAAATGACAAATTTCAAGATGGCAAATGTCAAAGATGTCAAATGACAAATGTCATAATGCTAAATGTCAAAAATGAAAAGTGTCACCATGAAAAATGTCAAAAATGACAAATTTCAAGATGGCAAATATCAAAGATGTCAAATGACAAATGTCACAATGCTAAATGTCAAAAATGAAATGTGTTAAAAATGACAAATTTCAAGGTGGCAAATGTCTAAGATGTCAAATGACAAATGTCACAATGCTAAATGTCAAAAATGAAAAGTGTCACCATGAAAAATGTCAAAAATGACAAATTTGAAGATGGCAAATGTCAAAGATGTCAAATGACAAATGTCACAATGCTAAATGTCAAAAATGAAAAGTGTCACCATAAAAAATGTCAAAAATAACAAATTTTAAGATGGCAAATGTCAAAGATGTCAAATGACAAATGTCACAATGCTAAATGTCAAAAATGAAAAGTGTCACGATGAAAAATGTCAAAAATGACAAATTTCAAGATGGCAAATGTCAAAGATGTCAGATGACAAATGTCACAATGCTAAATGTCAAAAATGAAAAGTGTCACCATGAAAAATGTCAAAAATGACAAATTTCAAAATGGCAAATGTCAAAACTGACAAATGTCACAATGCTAAATGTCAAAAATGATAAGTGTCACCATGAAAAATGTCAAAAATGACAAATTTCAAGATGGCAAATGTCCAAGATGTCAAATGACAAATGTCACAATGCTAAATGTCAAAAATGAAAAGTGTCACCATGAAAAATGTCAAAAATGACAAATTTCAAGATGGCAAATGTCAAAGATGTCAAATGACAAATGTTACAATGCTAAATGTCAAAAATGAAAAGTGTCACCATGAAAAATGTCAAAAATGATAAATTTCAAGATGGCAAATGTCAAAGATGTCAAATGACAAATGTCAGAATGCTAAATGTCAAAAATGAAAAGTGTCACCATGAAAAATGTCAAAAATGACAAATTTCAAGATGGCAAATGTCAAAACTGACAAATGTCACAATGCTAAATGTCAAAAATGAAAAGTGTCACCATGAAAAATGTCAAAAATGACAAATTTCAAGATGGCAAATGTCAAAGATGTCAAATGACAAATGTCACAATGCTAAATGTCAAAAATGAAAAGTGTCCCCATGAAAAATGTTAATAATGACAAATTTCAAGATGGCAAATGTCAAAGATGTCAAATGTCACAATGCTAAATGTCAAAAATGAAAAGTGTCACCATGAAAAATGTCAAAAATAACAAATTTCAAGATGGCAAATGTCAAAGATGTCAAATGACAAATGTCACAATGCTAAATGTCAAAAATGAAAAGTGTCACCATGAAAAATGTCAAAAATGACAAATTTCA
This sequence comes from Altica lythri, assembly GCA_964028335.1. Classification (NCBI taxonomy): domain Eukaryota; kingdom Metazoa; phylum Arthropoda; class Insecta; order Coleoptera; family Chrysomelidae; genus Altica; species Altica lythri. The sequence continues at coordinate 42,343,027 of OZ034800.1, read as the reverse complement.
AGATGGCAAATGTCAAAGATGTCAAATGGCAAATGTCACAATGCTAAATGTCAAAAATGAAAAGTGTCAAAAATGACAAATTTCAAGATGGCAAATGTCTAAGATGTTAAATGACAAATGTCACAATGCTAAATGTCAAAAATGAAAAGTGTCACCATGAAAAATGTAAAAAATGACAAATTTCAAGATGGCAAATGTCAAAGATGTCAAATGACAAATGTCACAATGCTAAATGTCAAAAATGAAAAGTGTCACCATGGAAAATGTCAAAAATGACAAATTTTAAGATGGCAAATGTCAAAGATGTCAAATGACAAATGTTACAATGCTAAATGTCAAAAATGAAAAGTGTCACCATGAAAAATGTCAAAAATGATAAATTTCAAGATGGCAAATGTCAAAGATGTCAAATGACAAATGTCAGAATGCTAAATGTCAAAAATGAAAAGTGTCACCATGAAAAATGTCAAAAATGACAAATTTCAAGATGGCAAATGTCAAAACTGACAAATGTCACAATGCTAAATGTCAAAAATGAAAAGTGTCACCATGAAAAATGTCAAAAATGACAAATTTCAAGATGGCAAATGTCAAAGATGTCAAATGACAAATGTCACAATGCTAAATGTCAAAAATGAAAAGTGTCCCCATGAAAAATGTTAATAATGACAAATTTCAAGATGGCAAATGTCAAAGATGTCAAATGACAAATGTCACAATGCTAAATGTCAAAAATGAAAAGTGTCACCATGAAAAATGTCGAAAATAACAAATTTTAAGATGGCAAATGTCAAAGATGTCAAATGACAAATGTCACAATGCTAAATGTCAAAAATGAAAAGTGTCACCATAAAAAATGTCAAAAATGACAAATTTCAAGATGGCAAATGTCAAAACTGACAAATGTCACAATGCTAAATGTCAAAAATGAAAAGTGTCACCATGAAAAATGTCAAAAATAACAAATTTCAAGATGGCAAATGACAAATGTCACAATGCTAAATGTCAAAAATGACAAATTTCAAGATGGCAAATGTCAAAGATGTCAAATGACAAATGTCACAATGCTAAATGTCAAAAATGAAAAGTGTCACCATGAAAAATGTCAAAAATGACAAATTTCAAAATGGCAAATGTCAAAGATGTCAAATGACAAATGCCACAATGCAAAATGTCAAAAATGAAAAGTGTCAAAAATGACAATTTTCAAGATGGCAAATGTCTAAGATGTCAAATGACAAATGTCACAATGCTAAATGTCAAAAATGAAAAGTGTCACCATGAAAACTGTCAAAAATGACAAATTTCAAGATGGCAAATGTCAAAGATGTCAAATGACAAATGTCACAATGCTAAATGTCAAAAATAAAAAGTGTCACCATGAAAAATGTCAAAAATGACAAATTTTAAGATGGCAAATGTCAAAGATGTCAAATGACAAATGTCACAATGCTAAATGTCAAAAATGAAAAGTGTCAAAAATGACAAATTTCAAGATGGCAAATGTCTAAGATGTCAAATGACAAATGTCAAAAATGAAAAGTGTCACCATGAAAAATGTCAAAAATGACAAATTTCAAGATGGCAAATGTCAAAGATGCCAAATGACAAATGTCACAATGCTAAATGTCAAAAATGAAAAGTGTCACCATGAAAAATATCAAAAATAACAAATTTCAAGATGGCAAATGTCAAAGATGTCAAATGACAAATGTCACAATGCTAAATGTCAAAAATGAAAAGTATCACCATGAAAAATGTCAAAAATGACAAATTTCAAGATGGCAAATGTCAAAGATGTCAAATGACAAATGTCATAATGCTAAATGTCAAAAATGAAAAGTGTCACCATGAAAAATGTCAAGAATGACAAATTTCAAGATGGCAAATATCAAAGATGTCAAATGACAAATGTCACAATGCTAAATGTCAAAAATGAAAAGTGTCAAAAATGACAAATTTCAAGGTGGCAAATGTCTAAGATGTCAAATGACAAATGTCACAATGCTAAATGTCAAAAATGAAAAGTGTCCCCATGAAAAATGTCAAAAATGACAAATTTCAAGATGGCAAATGTCAAAGATGTCAAATGACAAATGTCACAATGCTAAATGTCAAAAATGAAAAGTGTCACCATAAAAAATGTCAAAAATAACAAATTTTAAGATGGCAAATGTCAAAGATGTCAAATGACAAATGTCACAATGCTAAATGTCAAAAATGAAAAGTGTCACCATGAAAAATGTCAAAAATGACAAATTTCAAGATGGCAAATGTCAAAGATGTTAAATGACAAATGTCAAAAATGAAAAGTGTCACCATGAAAAATGTCAAAAATGACAAATTTCAAGATGGCAAATGTCCAAGATGTCAAATGACAAATGTCACAATGCTAAATGTCAAAAATGAAAAGTGTCACCATGAAAAATGTCAAAAATGACAAATTTCAAGATGGCAAATGTCAAAGATGTCAAATGACAAATGTTACAATGCTAAATGTCAAAAATGAAAAGTGTCACCATGAAAAATGTCAAAAATGATAAATTTCAAGATGGCAAATGTCAAAGATGTCAAATGACAAATGTCAGAATGCTAAATGTCAAAAGTGAAAAGTGTCACCATGAAAAATGTCAAAAATGACAAATTTCAAGATGGCAAATGTCAAAACTGACAAATGTCACAATGCTAAATGTCAAAAATGAAAAGTGTCACCATGAAAAATGTCAAAAATGACAAATTTCAAGATGGCAAATGTCAAAGATGTCAAATGACAAATGTCACAATGCTAAATGTCAAAAATGAAAAGTGTCCCCATGAAAAATGTTAATAATGACAAATTTCACGATGGCAAATGTCAAAGATGTCAAATGACAAATGTCACAATGCTAAATGTCAAAAATGAAAAGTGTCACCATGAAAAATGTCAAAAATAACAAATTTCAAGATGGCAAATGTCAAAGATGTCAAATGACAAATGTCACAATGCTAAATGTCAAAAATGAAAAGTGTCACCATGAAAAATGTCAAAAATGACAAATTTCAAGATGGCAAATGTCAAAGATGTCAAATGGCAAATGTCACAATGCTAAATGTCAAAAATGAAAAGTGTCAAGATGAAAAATATCAAAAATGACAAATTTCAAGATGGCAAGTGTCAAAACTGACAAATGTCACAATGCTAAATGTCAAAAATGAAAAGTTTCACCATGAAAAATGTCAAAAATAACAAATTTCAAGATGGCAAATGTGAAATGACAAATGTCACAATGCTAAATGTCAAAAATGACAAATTTTAAGATGGCAAATGTCAAAGATCTCAAATGACAAATGTCACAATGCTAAATGTCAAAAATAAAAAGTGTCACCATGAAAAATGTCAAAAATGACAAATTTAAGGATGGCAAATATCAAAGATGTCAAATGACAAATGTCACAATGCTAAATGTCAAAAATGAAAAGTGTCACCATGAATAATGTCAAAAATAACAAATTTCAAGATGGCAAATGTCAAAGATGTCAAATGACAAATGTCACAATGCTAAATGTCAAAAATGAAAAGTGTCCCCATGAAAAATGTCAAAAATAACAAATTTCAAGATGGCAAATATCAAAGATGTCAAATGACAAATGTCACAATGCTAAATGTCAAAAATGAAAAGGGTCAAAAATGACAAATTTCAAGATGGCAAATGTCAAAGATGTCAAATGACAAATAACACAAGTCTAAATGTCAAAAATGAAAAGTGTCACCATGAAAAATGTCAAAAATGACAAATTTCAAGATGGCAAATGTCAAAACTGACAAATGTCACAATGCTAAATGTCAAAAATGAAAAGTGTCACCATTAAAAATGTCAAAAATAACAAATTTCAAGATAGCAAATGTCAAAGATGTCAAATGACAAATGTCACAATGCTAAATGTCAAAAATGAAAAGTGTCAAGATGAAAAATATCAAAAATGACAAATTTCAAGATGGCAAGTGTCAAAACTGACAAATGTCACAATGCTAAATGTCAAAAATGAAAAGTTTCACCATGAAAAATGTCAAAAATAACAAATTTCAAGATGGCAAATGTCAAATGACAAATGTCACAATGCTAAATGTCAAAAATGACAAATTTTAAGATGGCAAATGTCAAAGATGTCAAATGACAAATGTCACAATGCTAAATGTCAAAAATAAAAAGTGTCACCATGAAAAATGTCAAAAATGACAAATTTAAGGATGGCAAATATCAAAGATGTCAAATGACAAATGTCACAATGCTAAATGTCAAAAATGAAAAGTGTCACCATGAATAATGTCAAAAATAACAAATTTCAAGATGGCAAATGTCAAAGATGTCAAATGACAAATGTCACAATGCTAAATGTCAAAAATGAAAAGTGTCCCCATGAAAAATGTCAAAAATAACAAATTTCAAGATGGCAAATGTCAAAGATGTCAAATGACAAATGTCACAATGCTAAATGTCAAAAATGAAAAGGGTCAAAAATGACAAATTTCAAGATGGCAAATGTCAAAGATGTCAAATGACAAATAACACAAGTCTAAATGTCAAAAATGAAAAGTGTCACCATGAAAAATGTCAAAAATGACAAATTTCAAGATGGCAAATGTCAAAACTGACAAATGTCACAATGCTAAATGTCAAAAATGAAAAGTGTCACCATGAAAAATGTCAAAAATGACAAATTTCAAGATGGCAAATGTCAAAGATGTCAAATGACAAATGTCACAATGCTAAATGTCAAAAATGAAAAGTGTCACCATGAAAAATGTCAAAAATGACAAATTTCAAAATGGCAAATGTCAAAGATGTCAAATGACAAATGTCACAATGCAAAATGTCAAAAATGAAAAGTGTCAAAAATGACAATTTTCAAGATGGCAAATGTCTAAGATGTCAAATGACAAATGTCACAATGCTAAATGTCAAAAATGAAAAGTGTCACCATGAAAACTGTCAAAAATGACAAATTTCAAGATGGCAAATGTCAAAGATGTCAAATGACAAATGTCACAATCCTAAATGTCAAAAATGAAAAGTGTCACCATGAAAAATGTCAAAAATGACAAATTTCAAGATGGCAAATGTCAAAGATGTCAAATGACAAATGTCACAATGCTAAATGTCAAAAATGAAAAGTGTCAAAAATGACAAATTTCAAGATGGCAAATGTCTAAGATGTCAAATGACAAATGTCAAAAATGAAAAGTGTCACCATGAAAAATGTCAAAAATGACAAATTTCAAGATGGCAAATGTCAAAGATGTCAAATGACAAATGTCACAATGCTAAATGTCAAAAATGAAAAGTGTCACCATGAAAAATATCAAAAATAACAAATTTCAAGATGGCAAATGTCAAAGATGTCAAATGACAAATGTCACAATGCTAAATGTCAAAAATGAAAAGTATCACCATGAAAAATGTCAAAAATGACAAATTTCAAGATGGCAAATGTCAAAGATGTCAAATGACAAATGTCATAATGCTAAATGTCAAAAATGAAAAGTGTCACCATGAAAAATGTCAAGAATGACAAATTTCAAGATGGCAAATATCAAAGATGTCAAATGACAAATGTCACAATGCTAAATGTCAAAAATGAAAAGTGTCAAAAATGACAAATTTCAAGGTGGCAAATGTCTAAGATGTCAAATGACAAATGTCACAATGCTAAATGTCAAAAATGAAAAGTGTCCCCATGAAAAATGTCAAAAATGACAAATTTCAAGATGGCAAATGTCAAAGATGTCAAATGACAAATGTCACAATGCTAAATGTCAAAAATGAAAAGTGTCACCATAAAAAATGTCAAAAATAACAAATTTTAAGATGGCAAATGTCAAAGATGTCAAATGACAAATGTCACAATGCTAAATGTCAAAAATGAAAAGTGTCACCATGAAAAATGTCAAAAATGACAAATTTCAAGATGGCAAATGTCAAAGATGTCAAATGACAAATGTCAAAAATGAAAAGTGTCACCATGAAAAATGTCAAAAATAACAAATTTCAAGATGGCAAATGTCCAAGATGTCAAATGACAAATGTCACAATGCTAAATGTCAAAAATGAAAAGTGTCACCATGAAAAATGTCAAAAATGACAAATTTCAAGATGGCAAATGTCAAAGATGTCAAATGACAAATGTTACAATGCTAAATGTCAAAAATGAAAAGTGTCACCATGAAAAATGTCAAAAATGATAAATTTCAAGATGGCAAATGTCAAAGATGTCAAATGACAAATGTCAGAATGCTAAATGTCAAAAATGAAAAGTGTCACCATGAAAAATGTCAAAAATGACAAATTTCAAGATGGCAAATGTCAAAACTGACAAATGTCACAATGCTAAATGTCAAAAATGAAAAGTGTCACCATGAAAAATGTCAAAAATGACAAATTTCAAGATGGCAAATGTCAAAGATGTCAAATGACAAATGTCACAATGCTAAATGTCAAAAATGAAAAGTGTCCCCATGAAAAATGTTAATAATGACAAATTTCAAGATGGCAAATGTCAAAGATGTCAAATGACAAATGTCACAATGCTAAATGTCAAAAATGAAAAGTGTCACCATGAAAAATGTCAAAAATAACAAATTTCAAGATGGCAAATGTCAAAGATGTCAAATGACAAATGTCACAATGCTAAATGTCAAAAATGAAAAGTGTCACCATGAAAAATGTCAAAAATGACAAATTTCAAGATGGCAAATGTCAAAGATGTCAAATGGCAAATGTCACAATGCTAAATGTCAAAAATGAAAAGTGTCAAGATGAAAAATATCAAAAATGACAAATTTCAAGATGGCAAGTGTCAAAACTGACAAATGTCACAATGCTAAATGTCAAAAATGAAAAGTGTCACCATGAATAATGTCAAAAATAACAAATTTCAAGATGGCAAATGTCAAAGATGTCAAATGACAAATGTCACAATGCTAAATGTCAAAAATGAAAAGTGTCCCCATGAAAAATGTCAAAAATAACAAATTTCAAGATGGCAAATATCAAAGATGTCAAATGACAAATGTCACAATGCTAAATGTCAAAAATGAAAAGGGTCAAAAATGACAAATTTCAAGATGGCAAATGTCAAAGATGTTAAATGACAAATAACACAAGTCTAAATGTCAAAAATGAAAAGTGTCACCATGAAAAATGTCAAAAATGACAAATTTCAAGATGGCAAATGTCAAAACTGACAAATGTCACAATGCTAAATGTCAAAAATGAAAAGTGTCACCATTAAAAATGTCAAAAATAACAAATTTCAAGATAGCAAATGTCAAAGATGTCAAATGACAAATGTCACAATGCTAAATGTCAAAAATGAAAAGTGTCAAGATGAAAAATATCAAAAATGACAAATTTCAAGATGGCAAGTGTCAAAACTGACAAATGTCACAATGCTAAATGTCAAAAATGAAAAGTTTCACCATGAAAAATGTCAAAAATAACAAATTTCAAGATGGCAAATGTCAAATGACAAATGTCACAATGCTAAATGTCAAAAATGACAAATTTTAAGATGGCAAATGTCAAAGATGTCAAATGACAAATGTCACAATGCTAAATGTCAAAAATGAAAAGTGTCACCATGAAAAATGTCAAAAATAACAAATTTCAAGATGGCAAATGTCAAAGATGTCAAATGACAAATGTCACAATGCTAAATGTCAAAAATAAAAAGTGTCACCATGAAAAATGTCAAAAATGACAAATTTAAGGATGGCAAATATCAAAGATGTCAAATGACAAATGTCACAATGCTAAATGTCAAAAATGAAAAGTGTCACCATGAATAATGTCAAAAATAACAAATTTCAAGATGGCAAATGTCAAAGATGTCAAATGACAAATGTCACAATGCTAAATGTCAAAAATGAAAAGTGTCCCCATGAAAAATGTCAAAAATAACAAATTTCAAGATGGCAAATGTCAAAGATGTCAAATGACAAATGTCACAATGCTAAATGTCAAAAATGAAAAGGGTCAAAAATGACAAATTTCAAGATGGCAAATGTCAAAGATGTCAAATGACAAATAACACAAGTATAAATGTCAAAAATGAAAAGTGTCACCATGAAAAATGTCAAAAATGACAAATTTCAAGATGGCAAATGTCAAAACTGACAAATGTCACAATGCTAAATGTCAAAAATGAAAAGTGTCACCATGAAAAATGTCAAAAATGACAAATTTCAAGATGGCAAATGTCAAAGATTTCAAATGACAAATGTCACAATGCTAAATGTCAAAAATGAAAAGTGTCCCCATGAAAAATGTCAAAAATAACAAATTTCAAGATGGCAAATGTCAAAGATGTCAAATGACAAATGTCACAATGCTAAATGTCAAAAATGAAAAGGGTCAAAAATGACAAATTTCAAGATGGCAAATGTCAAAGATGTCAAATGACAAATGTCACAATGCTAAATGTCAAAAATAAAAAGTGTCACCATGAAAAATGTCAAAAATGACAAATTTAAGGATGGCAAATATCAAAGATGTCAAATGACAAATGTCACAATGCTAAATGTCAAAAATGAAAAGTGTCACCATGAATAATGTCAAAAATAACAAATTTCAAGATGGCAAATGTCAAAGATGTCAAATGACAAATGTCACAATGCTAAATGTCAAAAATGAAAAGTGTCCCCATGAAAAATGTCAAAAATAACAAATTTCAAGATGGCAAATGTCAAAGATGTCAAATGACAAATGTCACAATGCTAAATGTCAAAAATGAAAAGGGTCAAAAATGACAAATTTCAAGATGGCAAATGTCAAAGATGTCAAATGACAAATGTCACAATGCTAAATGTCAAAAATGAAAAGTGTCACCATGAAAAATGTCAAAAATGACAAACTTCAAGATGGCAAATGTCAAAGATGTCAAATGACAAATGTCATAATGCTAAATGTCAAAAATGAAAAGTGTCACCATGAATAATGTCAAAAATAACAAATTTCAAGATGGCAAATGTCAAAGATGTCAAATGACAAATGTCACAATGCTAAATGTCAAAAATGAAAAGTGTCACCATGAAAAATGTCAAAAATGACAAATTTCAAGATGGCAAATGTCAAAGATGTCAAATGACAAATGTCACAATGCTAAATGTCAAAAATGAAAAGTGTCCCCATGAAAAATGTCAAAAATAAAAAATTTCAAGATGGCAAATGTCAAAGATGTCAAATGACAAATGTCACAATGCTAAATGTCAAAAATGAAAAGTGTCAAAAATGACAAATTTCAAGATGGCAAATGTCAAAGATGTCAAATGACAAATGTCACAATGCTAAATGTCAAAAATCAAAAGTGTCACCATGAAAAATGTCAAAAATAACAAATTTCAAGATGGCAAATGTCAAAGATGTCAAATGACAAATGTCACAATGCTAAATGTCAAAAATGAAAAGTGTCACCATGAAAAATGTCAAAAATGACAAATTTCAAGATGGCAAATGTCGAAGATGTTAAATGACAAATGTCACAATGCTAAATGTCAAAAATGAAAAGTGTCACCATGAAAAATGTCAAAAATAACAAATTTCAAGATGGCAAATGTCAAAGATGTCAAATGACAAATGTCACAATGCTAAATGTCAAAAATGAAAAGTGTCACTATGAAAAATGTCAAAAATGACAAATTTCAAGATGACAAATGTCAAAACTGACAAATGTCACAATGCTAAATGTCAAAAATGAAAAGTGTCACCATGAAAAATGTCAAAAATAACAAATTTCAAGATGGCAAATGTCAAAGATGTCAAATGACAAATGTCACAATGCTAAATGTCAAAAATGAAAAGTGTCACCATGAAAAATGTCAAAAATGACAAATTTCAAGATGGCAAATGTCAAAGATGTCAAATGACAAATGTCACAATGCTAAATGTCAAAAATGAAAAGTGTCCCCATGAAAAATGTTAATAATGACAAATTTCAAGATGGCAAATGTCAAAGATGTCAAATGTCACAATGCTAAATGTCAAAAATGAAAAGTGTCACCATGAAAAATGTCAAAAATGACAAATTTCAAGATGGCAAATGTCAAAGATGTCAAATGACAAATGTCACAATGCTAAATGTCAAAAATGAAAAGTGTCCCCATGAAAAATGTTAATAATGACAAATTTCAAGATGGCAAATGTCAAAGATGTCAAATGTCACAATGCTAAATGTCAAAAATGAAAAGTGTCACCATGAAAAATGTCAAAAATAACAAATTTCAAGATGGCAAATGTCAAAGATGTCAAATGACAAATGTCACAATGCTAAATGTCAAAAATGAAAAGTGTCACCATGAAAAATGTCAAAATGACAAATTTCAAGATGGCAAATGTCAAAGATGTCAAATGGCAAATGTCACAATGCTAAATGTCAAAAATGAAAAGTGTCAAAAATGACAAATTTCAAGATGGCAAATGTCTAAGATGTTAAATGACAAATGTCACAATGCTAAATGTCAAAAATGAAAAGTGTCACCATGAAAAATGTAAAAAATGACAAATTTCAAGATGGCAAATGTCAAAGATGTCAATGACAAATGTCACAATGCTAAATGTCAAAAATGAAAAGTGTCACCATGGAAAATGTCAAAAATGACAAATTTTAAGATGGCAAATGTCAAAGATGTCAAATGACAAATGTTACAATGCTAAATGTCAAAAATGAAAAGTGTCACCATGAAAAATGTCAAAAATGATAAATTTCAAGATGGCAAATGTCAAAGATGTCAAATGACAAATGTCAGAATGCTAAATGTCAAAAATGAAAAGTGTCACCATGAAAAATGTCAAAAATGACAAATTTCAAGATGGCAAATGTCAAAACTGACAAATGTCACAATGCTAAATGTCAAAAATGAAAAGTGTCACCATGAAAAATGTCAAAAATGACAAATTTCAAGATGGCAAATGTCAAAGATGTCAAATGACAAATGTCACAATGCTAAATGTCAAAAATGAAAAGTGTCCCCATGAAAAATGTTAATAATGACAAATTTCAAGATGGCAAATGTCAAAGATGTCAAATGACAAATGTCACAATGCTAAATGTCAAAAATGAAAAGTGTCACCATGAAAAATGTCGAAAATAACAAATTTTAAGATGGCAAATGTCAAAGATGTCAAATGACAAATGTCACAATGCTAAATGTCAAAAATGAAAAGTGTCACCATAAAAAATGTCAAAAAATGACAAATTTCAAGATGGCAAATGTCAAAACTGACAAATGTCACAATGCTAAATGTCAAAAATGAAAAGTGTCACCATGAAAAATGTCAAAAATAACAAATTTCAAGATGGCAATGACAAATGTCACAATGCTAAATGTCAAAAATGACAAATTTCAAGATGGCAAATGTCAAAGATGTCAAATGAAAAATGTCAGAATGCTAAATGTCAAAAATGAGAAGTGTCACCATGAAAAATGTCAAAAATGACAAATTTCAAGATGGCAAATGTCAAAGATGTCAAATGACAAATGTCACAATGCTAAATGTCAAAAATGAAAAGTGTCACCATGAAAAATGTCAAAAATGACAAATTTCAAAATGGCAAATGTCAAAGATGTCAAATGACAAATGTCACAATGCAAAATGTCAAAAATGAAAAGTGTCAAAAATGACAATTTTCAAGATGGCAAATGTCTAAGATGTCAAATGACAAATGTCACAATGCTAAATGTCAAAAATGAAAAGTGTCACCATGAAAACTGTCAAAAATGACAAATTTCAAGATGGCAAATGTCAAAGATGTCAAATGACAAATGTCACAATGCTAAATGTCAAAAATAAAAAGTGTCACCATGAAAAATGTCAAAAATGACAAATTTCAAGATGGCAAATGTCAAAGATGTCAAATGACAAATGTCACAATGCTAAATGTCAAAAATGAAAAGTGTCAAAAATGACAAATTTCAAGATGGCAAATGTCTAAGATGTCAAATGACAAATGTCAAAAATGAAAAGTGTCACCATGAAAAATGTCAAAAATGACAAATTTCAAGATGGCAAATGTCAAAGATGTCAAATGACAAATGTCACAATGCTAAATGTCAAAAATGAAAAGTGTCACCATGAAAAATATCAAAAATAACAAATTTCAAGATGGCAAATGTCAAAGATGTCAAATGACAAATGTCACAATGCTAAATGTCAAAAATGAAAAGTATCACCATGAAAAATGTCAAAAATGACAAATTTCAAGATGGCAAATGTCAAAGATGTCAAATGACAAATGTCATAATGCTAAATGTCAAAAATGAAAAGTGTCACCATGAAAAATGTCAAGAATGACAAATTTCAAGATGGCAAATATCAAAGATGTCAAATGACAAATGTCACAATGCTAAATGTCAAAAATGAAAAGTGTCAAAAATGACAAATTTCAAGGTGGCAAATGTCTAAGATGTCAAATGACAAATGTCACAATGCTAAATGTCAAAAATGAAAAGTGTCCCCATGAAAAATGTCAAAAATGACAAATTTCAAGATGGCAAATGTCAAAGATGTCAAATGACAAATGTCACAATGCTAAATGTCAAAAATGAAAAGTGTCACCATAAAAAATGTCAAAAATAACAAATTTTAAGATGGCAAATGTCAAAGATGTCAAATGACAAATGTCACAATGCTAAATGTCAAAAATGAAAAGTGTCACCATGAAAAATGTCAAAAATGACAAATTTCAAGATGGCAAATGTCAAAGATGTTAAATGACAAATGTCAAAAATGAAAAGTGTCACCATGAAAAATGTCAAAAATGACAAATTTCAAGATGGCAAATGTCCAAGATGTCAAATGACAAATGTCACAATGCTAAATGTCAAAAATGAAAAGTGTCACCATGAAAAATGTCAAAAATGACAAATTTCAAGATGGCAAATGTCAAAGATGTCAAATGACAAATGTTACAATGCTAAATGTCAAAAATGAAAAGTGTCACCATGAAAAATGTCAAAAATGATAAATTTCAAGATGGCAAATGTCAAAGATGTCAAATGACAAATGTCAGAATGCTAAATGTCAAAAGTGAAAAGTGTCACCATGAAAAATGTCAAAAATGACAAATTTCAAGATGGCAAATGTCAAAACTGACAAATGTCACAATGCTAAATGTCAAAAATGAAAAGTGTCACCATGAAAAATGTCAAAAATGACAAATTTCAAGATGGCAAATGTCAAAGATGTCAAATGACAAATGTCACAATGCTAAATGTCAAAAATGAAAAGTGTCCCCATGAAAAATGTTAATAATGACAAATTTCACGATGGCAAATGTCAAAGATGTCAAATGACAAATGTCACAATGCTAAATGTCAAAAATGAAAAGTGTCACCATGAAAAATGTCAAAAATAACAAATTTCAAGATGGCAAATGTCAAAGATGTCAAATGACAAATGTCACAATGCTAAATGTCAAAAATGAAAAGTGTCACCATGAAAAATGTCAAAAATGACAAATTTCAAGATGGCAAATGTCAAAGATGTCAAATGGCAAATGTCACAATGCTAAATGTCAAAAATGAAAAGTGTCAAGATGAAAAATATCAAAAATGACAAATTTCAAGATGGCAAGTGTCAAAACTGACAAATGTCACAATGCTAAATGTCAAAAATGAAAAGTTTCACCATGAAAAATGTCAAAAATAACAAATTTCAAGATGGCAAATGTGAAATGACAAATGTCACAATGCTAAATGTCAAAAATGACAAATTTTAAGATGGCAAATGTCAAAGATCTCAAATGACAAATGTCACAATGCTAAATGTCAAAAATAAAAAGTGTCACCATGAAAAATGTCAAAAATGACAAATTTAAGGATGGCAAATATCAAAGATGTCAAATGACAAATGTCACAATGCTAAATGTCAAAAATGAAAAGTGTCACCATGAATAATGTCAAAAATAACAAATTTCAAGATGGCAAATGTCAAAGATGTCAAATGACAAATGTCACAATGCTAAATGTCAAAAATGAAAAGTGTCCCCATGAAAAATGTCAAAAATAACAAATTTCAAGATGGCAAATATCAAAGATGTCAAATGACAAATGTCACAATGCTAAATGTCAAAAATGAAAAGGGTCAAAAATGACAAATTTCAAGATGGCAAATGTCAAAGATGTCAAATGACAAATAACACAAGTCTAAATGTCAAAAATGAAAAGTGTCACCATGAAAAATGTCAAAAATGACAAATTTCAAGATGGCAAATGTCAAAACTGACAAATGTCACAATGCTAAATGTCAAAAATGAAAAGTGTCACCATTAAAAATGTCAAAAATAACAAATTTCAAGATAGCAAATGTCAAAGATGTCAAATGACAAATGTCACAATGCTAAATGTCAAAAATGAAAAGTGTCAAGATGAAAAATATCAAAAATGACAAATTTCAAGATGGCAAGTGTCAAAACTGACAAATGTCACAATGCTAAATGTCAAAAATGAAAAGTTTCACCATGAAAAATGTCAAAAATAACAAATTTCAAGATGGCAAATGTCAAATGACAAATGTCACAATACTAAATGTCAAAAATGACAAATTTTAAGATGGCAAATGTCAAAGATGTCAAATGACAAATGTCACAATGCTAAATGTCAAAAATAAAAAGTGTCACCATGAAAAATGTCAAAAATGACAAATTTAAGGATGGCAAATATCAAAGATGTCAAATGACAAATGTCACAATGCTAAATGTCAAAAATGAAAAGTGTCACCATGAATAATGTCAAAAATAACAAATTTCAAGATGGCAAATGTCAAAGATGTCAAATGACAAATGTCACAATGCTAAATGTCAAAAATGAAAAGTGTCCCCATGAAAAATGTCAAAAATAACAAATTTCAAGATGGCAAATGTCAAAGATGTCAAATGACAAATGTCACAATGCTAAATGTCAAAAATGAAAAGGGTCAAAAATGACAAATTTCAAGATGGCAAATGTCAAAGATGTCAAATGACAAATAACACAAGTCTAAATGTCAAAAATGAAAAGTGTCACCATGAAAAATGTCAAAAATGACAAATTTCAAGATGGCAAATGTCAAAACTGACAAATGTCACAATGCTAAATGTCAAAAATGAAAAGTGTCACCATGAAAAATGTCAAAAATGACAAATTTCAGGATGGCAAATGTCAAAGATGTCAAATGACAAATGTCACAATGCTAAATGTCAAAAATGAAAAGTGTCACCATGAAAAATGTCAAAAATGACAAATTTCAAAATGGCAAATGTCAAAGATGTCAAATGACAAATGTCACAATGCAAAATGTCAAAAATGAAAAGTGTCAAAAATGACAATTTTCAAGATGGCAAATGTCTAAGATGTCAAATGACAAATGTCACAATGCTAAATGTCAAAAATGAAAAGTGTCACCATGAAAACTGTCAAAAATGACAAATTTCAAGATGGCAAATGTCAAAGATGTCAAATGACAAATGTCACAATGCTAAATGTCAAAAATGAAAAGTGTCACCATGAAAAATGTCAAAAATGACAAATTTCAAGATGGCAAATGTCAAAGATGTCAAATGACAAATGTCACAATGCTAAATGTCAAAAATGAAAAGTGTCAAAAATGACAAATTTCAAGATGGCAAATGTCTAAGATGTCAAATGACAAATGTCAAAAATGAAAAGTGTCACCATGAAAAATGTCAAAAATGACAAATTTCAAGATGGCAAATGTCAAAGATGTCAAATGACAAATGTCACAATGCTAAATGTCAAAAATGAAAAGTGTCACCATGAAAAATATCAAAAATAACAAATTTCAAGATGGCAAATGTCAAAGATGTCAAATGACAAATGTCACAATGCTAAATGTCAAAAATGAAAAGTATCACCATGAAAAATGTCAAAAATGACAAATTTCAAGATGGCAAATGTCAAAGATGTCAAATGACAAATGTCATAATGCTAAATGTCAAAAATGAAAAGTGTCACCATGAAAAATGTCAAGAATGACAAATTTCAAGATGGCAAATATCAAAGATGTCAAATGACAAATGTCACAATGCTAAATGTCAAAAATGAAAAGTGTCAAAAATGACAAATTTCAAGGTGGCAAATGTCTAAGATGTCAAATGACAAATGTCACAATGCTAAATGTCAAAAATGAAAAGTGTCCCCATGAAAAATGTCAAAAATGACAAATTTCAAGATGGCAAATGTCAAAGATGTCAAATGACAAATGTCACAATGCTAAATGTCAAAAATGAAAAGTGTCACCATAAAAAATGTCAAAAATAACAAATTTTAAGATGGCAAATGTCAAAGATGTCAAATGACAAATGTCACAATGCTAAATGTCAAAAATGAAAAGTGTCACCATGAAAAATGTCAAAAATGACAAATTTCAAGATGGCAAATGTCAAAGATGTCAAATGACAAATGTCAAAAATGAAAAGTGTCACCATGAAAAATGTCAAAAATAACAAATTTCAAGATGGCAAATGTCCAAGATGTCAAATGACAAATGTCACAATGCTAAATGTCAAAAATGAAAAGTGTCACCATGAAAAATGTCAAAAATGACAAATTTCAAGATGGCAAATGTCAAAGATGTCAAATGACAAATGTTACAATGCTAAATGTCAAAAATGAAAAGTGTCACCATGAAAAATGTCAAAAATGATAAATTTCAAGATGGCAAATGTCAAAGATGTCAAATGACAAATGTCAGAATGCTAAATGTCAAAAATGAAAAGTGTCACCATGAAAAATGTCAAAAATGACAAATTTCAAGATGGCAAATGTCAAAACTGACAAATGTCACAATGCTAAATGTCAAAAATGAAAAGTGTCACCATGAAAAATGTCAAAAATGACAAATTTCAAGATGGCAAATGTCAAAGATGTCAAATGACAAATGTCACAATGCTAAATGTCAAAAATGAAAAGTGTCCCCATGAAAAATGTTAATAATGACAAATTTCAAGATGGCAAATGTCAAAGATGTCAAATGACAAATGTCACAATGCTAAATGTCAAAAATGAAAAGTGTCACCATGAAAAATGTCAAAAATAACAAATTTCAAGATGGCAAATGTCAAAGATGTCACATGACAAATGTCACAATGCTAAATGTCAAAAATGAAAAGTGTCACCATGAAAAATGTCAAAAATGACAAATTTCAAGATGGCAAATGTCAAAGATGTCAAATGGCAAATGTCACAATGCTAAATGTCAAAAATGAAAAGTGTCAAGATGAAAAATATCAAAAATGACAAATTTCAAGATGGCAAGTGTCAAAACTGACAAATGTCACAATGCTAAATGTCAAAAATGAAAAGTGTCACCATGAATAATGTCAAAAATAACAAATTTCAAGATGGCAAATGTCAAAGATGTCAAATGACAAATGTCACAATGCTAAATGTCAAAAATGAAAAGTGTCCCCATGAAAAATGTCAAAAATAACAAATTTCAAGATGGCAAATATCAAAGATGTCAAATGACAAATGTCACAATGCTAAATGTCAAAAATGAAAAGGGTCAAAAATGACAAATTTCAAGATGGCAAATGTCAAAGATGTTAAATGACAAATAACACAAGTCTAAATGTCAAAAATGAAAAGTGTCACCATGAAAAATGTCAAAAATGACAAATTTCAAGATGGCAAATGTCAAAACTGACAAATGTCACAATGCTAAATGTCAAAAATGAAAAGTGTCACCATTAAAAATGTCAAAAATAACAAATTTCAAGATAGCAAATGTCAAAGATGTCAAATGACAAATGTCACAATGCTAAATGTCAAAAATGAAAAGTGTCAAGATGAAAAATATCAAAAATAACAAATTTCAAGATGGCAAGTGTCAAAACTGACAAATGTCACAATGCTAAATGTCAAAAATGAAAAGTTTCACCATGAAAAATGTCAAAAATAACAAATTTCAAGATGGCAAATGTCAAATGACAAATGTCACAATGCTAAATGTCAAAAATGACAAATTTTAAGATGGCAAATGTCAAAGATGTCAAATGACAAATGTCACAATGCTAAATGTCAAAAATAAAAAGTGTCACCATGAAAAATGTCAAAAATGACAAATTTAAGGATGGCAAATATCAAAGATGTCAAATGACAAATGTCACAATGCTAAATGTCAAAAATGAAAAGTGTCACCATGAATAATGTCAAAAATAACAAATTTCAAGATGGCAAATGTCAAAGATGTCAAATGACAAATGTCACAATGCTAAATGTCAAAAATGAAAAGTGTCCCCATGAAAAATGTCAAAAATAACAAATTTCAAGATGGCAAATGTCAAAGATGTCAAATGACAAATGTCACAATGCTAAATGTCAAAAATGAAAAGGGTCAAAAATGACAAATTTCAAGATGGCAAATGTCAAAGATGTCAAATGACAAATAACACAAGTATAAATGTCAAAAATGAAAAGTGTCACCATGAAAAATGTCAAAAATGACAAATTTCAAGATGGCAAATGTCAAAACTGACAAATGTCACAATGCTAAATGTCAAAAATGAAAAGTGTCACCATGAAAAATGTCAAAAATGACAAATTTCAAGATGGCAAATGTCAAAGATTTCAAATGACAAATGTCACAATGCTAAATGTCAAAAATGAAAAGTGTCCCCATGAAAAATGTCAAAAATAACAAATTTCAAGATGGCAAATGTCAAAGATGTCAAATGACAAATGTCACAATGCTAAATGTCAAAAATGAAAAGGGTCAAAAATGACAAATTTCAAGATGGCAAATGTCAAAGATGTCAAATGACAAATGTCACAATGCTAAATGTCAAAAATAAAAAGTGTCACCATGAAAAATGTCAAAAATGACAAATTTAAGGATGGCAAATATCAAAGATGTCAAATGACAAATGTCACAATGCTAAATGTCAAAAATGAAAAGTGTCACCATGAATAATGTCAAAAATAACAAATTTCAAGATGGCAAATGTCAAAGATGTCAAATGACAAATGTCACAATGCTAAATGTCAAAAATGAAAAGTGTCCCCATGAAAAATGTCAAAAATAACAAATTTCAAGATGGCAAATGTCAAAGATGTCAAATGACAAATGTCACAATGCTAAATGTCAAAAATGAAAAGGGTCAAAAATGACAAATTTCAAGATGGCAAATGTCAAAGATGTCAAATGACAAATGTCACAATGCTAAATGTCAAAAATGAAAAGTGTCACCATGAAAAATGTCAAAAATGACAAACTTCAAGATGGCAAATGTCAAAGATGTCAAATGACAAATGTCATAATGCTAAATTTCAAAAATGAAAAGTGTCACCATGAATAATGTCAAAAATAACAAATTTCAAGATGGCAAATGTCAAAGATGTCAAATGACAAATGTCACAATGCTAAATGTCAAAAATGAAAAGTGTCACCATGAAAAATGTCAAAAATGACAAATTTCAAGATGGCAAATGTCAAAGATGTCAAATGACAAATGTCACAATGCTAAATGTCAAAAATGAAAAGTGTCCCCATGAAAAATGTCAAAAATAAAAAATTTCAAGATGGCAAATGTCAAAGATGTCAAATGACAAATGTCACAATGCTAAATGTCAAAAATGAAAAGTGTCAAAAATGACAAATTTCAAGATGGCAAATGTCAAAGATGTCAAATGACAAATGTCACAATGCTAAATGTCAAAAATCAAAAGTGTCACCATGAAAAATGTCAAAAATAACAAATTTCAAGATGGCAAATGTCAAAGATGTCAAATGACAAATGTCAGAATGCTAAATGTCAAAAATGAAAAGTGTCACCATGAAAAATGTCAAAAATGACAAATTTCAAGATGGCAAATGTCGAAGATGTTAAATGACAAATGTCACAATGCTAAATGTCAAAAATGAAAAGTGTCACCATGAAAAATGTCAAAAATAACAAATTTCAAGATGGCAAATGTCAAAGATGTCAAATGACAAATGTCACAATGCTAAATGTCAAAAATGAAAAGTGTCACTATGAAAAATGTCAAAAATGACAAATTTCAAGATGACAAATGTCAAAACTGACAAATGTCACAATGCTAAATGTCAAAAATGAAAAGTGTCACCATGAAAAATGTCAAAAATAACAAATTTCAAGATGGCAAATGTCAAAGATGTCAAATGACAAATGTCACAATGCTAAATGTCAAAAATGAAAAGTGTCACCATGAAAAATGTCAAAAATGACAAATTTCAAGATGGCAAATATCAAAGATGTCAAATGACAAATGTCAAAAATGAAAAGTGTCACTATGAAAAATGTCAAAAATGACAAATTTCAAGATGGCAAATGTCAAAACTGACAAATGTCACAATGCTAAATGTCAAAAATGAAAAGTGTCACCATGAAAAATGTCAAAAATAACAAATTTCAAGATGGCAAATGTCAAAGATGTCAAATGACAAATGTCACAATGCTAAATGTCAAAAATAAAAAGTGTCACCATGAAAAATGTCAAAAATGACAAATTTCAAGATGGCAAATGTCAAAGATGTCAAATGACAAATGTCACAATCCTAAATGTCAAAAATGACAAATTTCAAGATGGCAAAAGCCAAAGATGTCAAATGACAAATGTCACAATGCTAAATGTCAAAAATGAAAAGTGTCACCATGAAAAATGTCAAAAATGACAAATTTCAAGATGGCAAATGTCAAAGATGTCAAATGACAAATGTCACAATGCTAAATGTCAAAAATGAAAAGTGTCACCATGAAAAATGTCAATAATGACAAATTTCAAGATAGCAAATGTCAAAGATGTCAAATGACAAATGTGACAATGCTAAATGTCAAAAATGAAAAGTGTCACCATGCAAAATGTCAAAAATGACAAATTTCAAGATGGCAAATATCAAAGATGTCAAATGACAAATGTGACAATGCTAAATGTCAAAAATGAAAAGTGTCCCCATGAAAAATGTCAAAAATAACAAATTTCAAGATGGCAAATGTCAAAGATGTCAAATGACAAATGTCACAATGCTAAATGTCAAAAATGAAAAGGGTCAAAAATGACAAATTTCAAGATGGCAAATGTCAAAGATGTCAAATGACAAATAACACAAGTCTAAATGTCAAAAATGAAAAGTGTCACCATGAAAAATGTCAAAAATGACAAATTTCAAGATGGCAAATGTCAAAACTGACAAATGTCACAATGCTAAATGTCAAAAATGAAAAGTGTCACCATGAAAAATGTCAAAAATGACAAATTTCAAGATGGCAAATGTCAAAGATTTCAAATGACAAATGTCACAATGCTAAATGTCAAAAATGAAAAGTGTCCCCATGAAAAATGTCAAAAATAACAAATTTCAAGATGGCAAATGTCAAAGATGTCAAATGACAAATGTCACAATGCTAAATGTCAAAAATGAAAAGGGTCAAAAATGACAAATTTCAAGATGGCAAATGTCAAAGATGTCAAATGACAAATGTCACAATGCTAAATGTCAAAAATAAAAAGTGTCACCATGAAAAATGTCAAAAATGACAAATTTAAGGATGGCAAATATCAAAGATGTCAAATGACAAATGTCACAATGCTAAATGTCAAAAATGAAAAGTGTCACCATGAATAATGTCAAAAATAACAAATTTCAAGATGGCAAATGTCAAAGATGTCAAATGACAAATGTCACAATGCTAAATGTCAAAAATGAAAAGTGTCCCCATGAAAAATGTCAAAAATAACAAATTTCAAGATGGCAAATGGCAAAGATGTCAAATGACAAATGTCACAATGCTAAATGTCAAAAATGAAAAGGGTCAAAAATGACAAATTTCAAGATGGCAAATGTCAAAGATGTCAAATGACAAATGTCACAATGCTAAATGTCAAAAATGAAAAGTGTCACCATGAAAAATGTCAAAAATGACAAACTTCAAGATGGCAAATGTCAAAGATGTCAAATGACAAATGTCATAATGCTAAATGTCAAAAATGAAAAGTGTCACCATGAATAATGTCAAAAATAACAAATTTCAAGATGGCAAATGTCAAAGATGTCAAATGACAAATGTCACAATGCTAAATGTCAAAAATGAAAAGTGTCACCATGAAAAATGTCAAAAATGACAAATTTCAAGATGGCAAATGTCAAAGATGTCAAATGACAAATGTCACAATGCTAAATGTCAAAAATGAAAAGTGTCCCCATGAAAAATGTCAAAAATAAAAAATTTCAAGATGGCAAATGTCAAAGATGTCAAATGACAAATGTCACAATGCTAAATGTCAAAAATGAAAAGTGTCAAAAATGACAAATTTCAAGATGGCAAATGTCAAAGATGTCAAATGACAAATGTCACAATGCTAAATGTCAAAAATCAAAAGTGTCACCATGAAAAATGTCAAAAATAACAAATTTCAAGATGGCAAATGTCAAAGATGTCAAATGACAAATGTCACAATGCTAAATGTCAAAAATGAAAAGTGTCACCATGAAAAATGTCAAAAATGACAAATTTCAAGATGGCAAATGTCGAAGATGTTAAATGACAAATGTCACAATGCTAAATGTCAAAAATGAAAAGTGTCACCATGAAAAATGTCAAAAATAACAAATTTCAAGATGGCAAATGTCAAAGATGTCAAATGACAAATGTCACAATGCTAAATGTCAAAAATGAAAAGTGTCACTATGAAAAATGTCAAAAATGACAAATTTCAAGATGACAAATGTCAAAACTGACAAATGTCACAATGCTAAATGTCAAAAATGAAAAGTGTCACCATGAAAAATGTCAAAAATAACAAATTTCAAGATGGCAAATGTCAAAGATGTCAAATGACAAATGTCACAATGCTAAATGTCAAAAATGAAAAGTGTCACCATGAAAAATGTCAAAAATGACAAATTTCAAGATGGCAAATATCAAAGATGTCAAATGACAAATGTCAAAAATGAAAAGTGTCACTATGAAAAATGTCAAAAATGACAAATTTCAAGATGGCAAATGTCAAAACTGACAAATGTCACAATGCTAAATGTCAAAAATGAAAAGTGTCACCATGAAAAATGTCAAAAATAACAAATTTCAAGATGGCAAATGTCAAAGATGTCAAATGACAAATGTCACAATGCTAAATGTCAAAAATAAAAAGTGTCACCATGAAAAATGTCAAAAATGACAAATTTCAAGATGGCAAATGTCAAAGATGTCAAATGACAAATGTCACAATCCTAAATGTCAAAAATGACAAATTTCAAGATGGCAAAAGCCAAAGATGTCAAATGACAAATGTCACAATGCTAAATGTCAAAAATGAAAAGTGTCACCATGAAAAATGTCAAAAATGACAAATTTCAAGATGGCAAATGTCAAAGATGTCAAATGACAAATGTCACAATGCTAAATGTCAAAAATGAAAAGTGTCACCATGAAAAATGTCAATAATGACAAATTTCAAGATAGCAAATGTCAAAGATGTCAAATGACAAATGTGACAATGCTAAATGTCAAAAATGAAAAGTGTCACCATGCAAAATGTCAAAAATGACAAATTTCAAGATGGCAAATATCAAAGATGTCAAATGACAAATGTCACAATGCTAAATGTCAAAAATGACAAATTTCAAGATGGCAAATGTCCAAGATGTCAAATGACAAATGTCACAATGCTAAATGTCAAAAATGAAAAGTGTCACCATGAAAAATGTCAAAAATAACAAATTTCAAGATGGCAAATGTCAAAGATGTCAAATGACAAATGTCACAATGCTAAATGTCAAAAATGAAAAGTGTCAAAAATGCAAAGTGTCAAAAATGACAAATTTCAAGATGGCAAATGTCTAAGATGTCAAATGACAAATGTCACAATGCTAAATGTCAAAAATGAAAAGTGTCACCGTGTAAAATGTCAAAAATGACAAATTTCAAGATGGCAAATGTCAAAGATGTCAAATGACAAATGTCACAATGCTAAATGTCAAAAATGAAAAGTGTTACCATGAAAAATGTCAAAAATGACAAATTTCAAGATGGCAAATGTCAAAGATGTCAAATGACAAATGTCACAATGCTAAATGTCAAAAATGAAAAGTGTCCCCATGAAAAATGTCAATAATGACAAATTTCAAGATGGCAAATGTCAAAGATGTCAAATCACAAATGTCACAGTGCTAAATGTCAAAAATGAAAAGTGTCACCATGAAAAATGTCAAAAATGACAAATTTCAAGATGGCAAATGTCAAAGATGTCGAATATGACAAATGTCACAATGCTAAATGTCAAAAATAAAAAGTGTCACCATGAAAAATGTCAAAAATGACAAATTTCAAGATGGCAAATGTCTCAAAGATGTCAAATGACAAATGTCACAATGCTAAATGTCAAAAATGAAAAGTGTCACCATGAAAAATGTCAAAAATCACAAATTTTAAGATGGCAAATATCAAAGATGTCAATTGACAAATGTCACAATGCTAAATGTCAAAAATGACAAATTTCAAGATGGCAAATGTCAAGGATGTCAAATGACAAATGTCACATTGCTAAATGTCAAAAATGAAAAGTGTCACCATGAAAAATGTCAAAAATGACAAATTTCAAGATAGCAAATGTCAAAGATGGCAAATGTCAAAGATGTCAAATGACAAATGTCACAATGCTAAATGTCAAAAATGAAAAGTGTCACCATGAAAAATGTCAAAAATAACATATTTCAAGATGGCAAATGTCAAAGATGTCAAATGACAAATGTCACAATGCTAAATGTCAAAAATGAAAAGTGTCACCATGAAAAATGTCAAAAATGACAAATTTCAAGATGGCAAATGTCAAAGATGTCAAATGACAAATGTCACAATGCTAAATGTCAAAAATGAAAAGTGTCACCATGAAAAATGTCAAAAATGACAAATTTCAAGATGGCAAATGTCAAAGATGTCAAATGACAAATGTCACAATGCTAAATGTCAAAAATGAAAAGTGTCACCATGAAAAATGTCAAAAATAACAAATTTCAAGATGGCAAATGTCAAAGATGTCAAATGACAAATGTCACAATGCTAAATGTCAAAAATGAAAAGTGTCAAAAATGACAAATGTCAAGATGGCAAATGTCAAAGATGTCAAATGACAAATGTTACAATGCTAAATGTCAAAAATGAAAAGTGTCACCATGAAAAATGTCAAAAGTGACAAATTTCAAGATGGCAAATGTCAAAGATGTCAAATGACAAATGTCACAATGCTAAATGTCAAAAATGAAAAGTGTCACCATGAAAAATGTCAAAAATAACAAATTTCAAGATGGCAAATGTCAAAGATGTCAAATGACAAATAACACAAGTCTAAATGTCAAAAATGAAAAGTGTCACCATGAAAAATGTCAAAAATGACAAATTTCAAGATGGCAAATGTCAAAACTGACAAATGTCACAATGCTAAATGTCAAAAATGAAAAGTGTCACCATTAAAAATGTCAAAAATAACAAATTTCAAGATAGCAAATGTCAAAGATGTCAAATGACAAATGTCACAATGCTAAATGTCAAAAATGAAAAGTGTCAAGATGAAAAATATCAAAAATGACAAATTTCAAGATGGCAAGTGTCAAAACTGACAAATGTCACAATGCTAAATGTCAAAAATGAAAAGTTTCACCATGAAAAATGTCAAAAATAACAAATTTCAAGATGGCAAATGTCAAATGACAAATGTCACAATGCTAAATGTCAAAAATGACAAATTTTAAGATGGCAAATGTCAAAGATGTCAAATGACAAATGTCACAATGCTAAATGTCAAAAATAAAAAGTGTCACCATGAAAAATGTCAAAAATGACAAATTTAAGGATGGCAAATATCAAAGATGTCAAATGACAAATGTCACAATGCTAAATGTCAAAAATGAAAAGTGTCACCATGAATAATGTCAAAAATAACAAATTTCAAGATGGCAAATGTCAAAGATGTCAAATGACAAATGTCACAATGCTAAATGTCAAAAATGAAAAGTGTCCCCATAAAAAATGTCAAAAATAACAAATTTCAAGATGGCAAATGTCAAAGATGTCAAATGACAAATGTCACAATGCTAAATGTCAAAAATGAAAAGGGTCAAAAATGACAAATTTCAAGATGGCAAATGTCAAAGATGTCAAATGACAAATAACACAAGTCTAAATGTCAAAAATGAAAAGTGTCACCATGAAAAATGTCAAAAATGACAAATTTCAAGATGGCAAATGTCAAAACTGACAAATGTCACAATGCTAAATGTCAAAAATGAAAAGTGTCACCATGAAAAATGTCAAAAATGACAAATTTCAAGATGGCAAATGTCAAAGATGTCAAATGACAAATGTCACAATGCTAAATGTCAAAAATGAAAAGTGTCACCATGAAAAATGTCAAAAATGACAAATTTCAAAATGGCAAATGTCAAAGATGTCAAATGACAAATGTCACAATGCAAAATGTCAAAAATGAAAAGTGTCAAAAATGACAATTTTCAAGATGGCAAATGTCTAAGATGTCAAATGACAAATGTCACAATGCTAAATGTCAAAAATGAAAAGTGTCACCATGAAAACTGTCAAAAATGACAAATTTCAAGATGGCAAATGTCAAAGATGTCAAATGACAAATGTCACAATGCTAAATGTCAAAAATGAAAAGTGTCACCATGAAAAATGTCAAAAATGACAAATTTCAAGATGGCAAATGTCAAAGATGTCAAATGACAAATGTCACAATGCTAAATGTCAAAAATGAAAAGTGTCAAAAATGACAAATTTCAAGATGGCAAATGTCTAAGATGTCAAATGACAAATGTCAAAAATGAAAAGTGTCACCATGAAAAATGTCAAAAATGACAAATTTCAAGATGGCAAATGTCAAAGATGTCAAATGACAAATGTCACAATGCTAAATGTCAAAAATGAAAAGTGTCACCATGAAAAATATCAAAAATAACAAATTTCAAGATGGCAAATGTCAAAGATGTCAAATGACAAATGTCACAATGCTAAATGTCAAAAATGAAAAGTATCACCATGAAAAATGTCAAAAATGACAAATTTCAAGATGGCAAATGTCAAAGATGTCAAATGACAAATGTCATAATGCTAAATGTCAAAAATGAAAAGTGTCACCATGAAAAATGTCAAGAATGACAAATTTCAAGATGGCAAATATCAAAGATGTCAAATGACAAATGTCACAATGCTAAATGTCAAAAATGAAAAGTGTCAAAAATGACAAATTTCAAGGTGGCAAATGTCTAAGATGTCAAATGACAAATGTCACAATGCTAAATGTCAAAAATGAAAAGTGTCCCCATGAAAAATGTCAAAAATGACAAATTTCAAGATGGCAAATGTCAAAGATGTCAAATGACAAATGTCACAATGCTAAATGTCAAAAATGAAAAGTGTCACCATAAAAAATGTCAAAAATAACAAATTTTAAGATGGCAAATGTCAAAGATGTCAAATGACAAATGTCACAATGCTAAATGTCAAAAATGAAAAGTGTCACCATGAAAAATGTCAAAAATGACAAATTTCAAGATGGCAAATGTCAAAGATGTCAAATGACAAATGTCAAAAATGAAAAGTGTCACCATGAAAAATGTCAAAAATAACAAATTTCAAGATGGCAAATGTCCAAGATGTCAAATGACAAATGTCACAACGCTAAATGTCAAAAATGAAAAGTGTCACCATGAAAAATGTCAAAAATGACAAATTTCAAGATGGCAAATGTCAAAGATGTCAAATGACAAATGTTACAATGCTAAATGTCAAAAATGAAAAGTGTCACCATGAAAAATGTCAAAAATGATAAATTTCAAGATGGCAAATGTCAAAGATGTCAAATGACAAATGTCAGAATGCTAAATGTCAAAAATGAAAAGTGTCACCATGAAAAATGTCAAAAATGACAAATTTCAAGATGGCAAATGTCAAAACTGACAAATGTCACAATGCTAAATGTCAAAAATGAAAAGTGTCACCATGAAAAATGTCAAAAATGACAAATTTCAAGATGGCAAATGTCAAAGATGTCAAATGACAAATGTCACAATGCTAAATGTCAAAAATGAAAAGTGTCCCCATGAAAAATGTTAATAATGACAAATTTCAAGATGGCAAATGTCAAAGATGTCAAATGACAAATGTCACAATGCTAAATGTCAAAAATGAAAAGTGTCACCATGAAAAATGTCAAAAATAACAAATTTCAAGATGGCAAATGTCAAAGATGTCAAATGACAAATGTCACAATGCTAAATGTCAAAAATGAAAAGTGTCACCATGAAAAATGTCAAAAATAACAAATTTCAAGATGGCAAATGTCAAAGATGTCAAATGACAAATGTCACAATGCTAAATGTCAAAAATGAAAAGTGTCACTATGAAAAATGTCAAAAATGACAAATTTCAAGATGACAAATGTCAAAACTGACAAATGTCACAATGCTAAATGTCAAAAATGAAAAGTGTCACCATGAAAAATGTCAAAAATAACAAATTTCAAGATGGCAAATGTCAAAGATGTCAAATGACAAATGTCACAATGCTAAATGTCAAAAATGAAAAGTGTCACCATGAAAAATGTCAAAAATGACAAATTTCAAGATGGCAAATATCAAAGATGTCAAATGACAAATGTCAAAAATGAAAAGTGTCACTATGAAAAATGTCAAAAATGACAAATTTCAAGATGGCAAATGTCAAAACTGACAAATGTCACAATGCTAAATGTCAAAAATGAAAAGTGTCACCATGAAAAATGTCAAAAATAACAAATTTCAAGATGGCAAATGTCAAAGATGTCAAATGACAAATGTCACAATGCTAAATGTCAAAAATAAAAAGTGTCACCATGAAAAATGTCAAAAATGACAAATTTCAAGATGGCAAATGTCAAAGATGTCAAATGACAAATGTCACAATCCTAAATGTCAAAAATGACAAATTTCAAGATGGCAAAAGCCAAAGATGTCAAATGACAAATGTCACAATGCTAAATGTCAAAAATGAAAAGTGTCACCATGAAAAATGTCAAAAATGACAAATTTCAAGATGGCAAATGTCAAAGATGTCAAATGACAAATGTCACAATGCTAAATGTCAAAAATGAAAAGTGTCACCATGAAAAATGTCAATAATGACAAATTTCAAGATAGCAAATGTCAAAGATGTCAAATGACAAATGTGACAATGCTAAATGTCAAAAATGAAAAGTGTCACCATGCAAAATGTCAAAAATGACAAATTTCAAGATGGCAAATATCAAAGATGTCAAATGACAAATGTGACAATGCTAAATGTCAAAAATGAAAAGTGTCCCCATGAAAAATGTCAAAAATAACAAATTTCAAGATGGCAAATGTCAAAGATGTCAAATGACAAATGTCACAATGCTAAATGTCAAAAATGAAAAGGGTCAAAAATGACAAATTTCAAGATGGCAAATGTCAAAGATGTCAAATGACAAATAACACAAGTCTAAATGTCAAAAATGAAAAGTGTCACCATGAAAAATGTCAAAAATGACAAATTTCAAGATGGCAAATGTCAAAACTGACAAATGTCACAATGCTAAATGTCAAAAATGAAAAGTGTCACCATGAAAAATGTCAAAAATGACAAATTTCAAGATGGCAAATGTCAAAGATTTCAAATGACAAATGTCACAATGCTAAATGTCAAAAATGAAAAGTGTCCCCATGAAAAATGTCAAAAATAACAAATTTCAAGATGGCAAATGTCAAAGATGTCAAATGACAAATGTCACAATGCTAAATGTCAAAAATGAAAAGGGTCAAAAATGACAAATTTCAAGATGGCAAATGTCAAAGATGTCAAATGACAAATGTCACAATGCTAAATGTCAAAAATAAAAAGTGTCACCATGAAAAATGTCAAAAATGACAAATTTAAGGATGGCAAATATCAAAGATGTCAAATGACAAATGTCACAATGCTAAATGTCAAAAATGAAAAGTGTCACCATGAATAATGTCAAAAATAACAAATTTCAAGATGGCAAATGTCAAAGATGTCAAATGACAAATGTCACAATGCTAAATGTCAAAAATGAAAAGTGTCCCCATGAAAAATGTCAAAAATAACAAATTTCAAGATGGCAAATGGCAAAGATGTCAAATGACAAATGTCACAATGCTAAATGTCAAAAATGAAAAGGGTCAAAAATGACAAATTTCAAGATGGCAAATGTCAAAGATGTCAAATGACAAATGTCACAATGCTAAATGTCAAAAATGAAAAGTGTCACCATGAAAAATGTCAAAAATGACAAACTTCAAGATGGCAAATGTCAAAGATGTCAAATGACAAATGTCATAATGCTAAATGTCAAAAATGAAAAGTGTCACCATGAATAATGTCAAAAATAACAAATTTCAAGATGGCAAATGTCAAAGATGTCAAATGACAAATGTCACAATGCTAAATGTCAAAAATGAAAAGTGTCACCATGAAAAATGTCAAAAATGACAAATTTCAAGATGGCAAATGTCAAAGATGTCAAATGACAAATGTCACAATGCTAAATGTCAAAAATGAAAAGTGTCCCCATGAAAAATGTCAAAAATAAAAAATTTCAAGATGGCAAATGTCAAAGATGTCAAATGACAAATGTCACAATGCTAAATGTCAAAAATGAAAAGTGTCAAAAATGACAAATTTCAAGATGGCAAATGTCAAAGATGTCAAATGACAAATGTCACAATGCTAAATGTCAAAAATCAAAAGTGTCACCATGAAAAATGTCAAAAATAACAAATTTCAAGATGGCAAATGTCAAAGATGTCAAATGACAAATGTCACAATGCTAAATGTCAAAAATGAAAAGTGTCACCATGAAAAATGTCAAAAATGACAAATTTCAAGATGGCAAATGTCGAAGATGTTAAATGACAAATGTCACAATGCTAAATGTCAAAAATGAAAAGTGTCACCATGAAAAATGTCAAAAATAACAAATTTCAAGATGGCAAATGTCAAAGATGTCAAATGACAAATGTCACAATGCTAAATGTCAAAAATGAAAAGTGTCACTATGAAAAATGTCAAAAATGACAAATTTCAAGATGACAAATGTCAAAACTGACAAATGTCACAATGCTAAATGTCAAAAATGAAAAGTGTCACCATGAAAAATGTCAAAAATAACAAATTTCAAGATGGCAAATGTCAAAGATGTCAAATGACAAATGTCACAATGCTAAATGTCAAAAATGAAAAGTGTCACCATGAAAAATGACAAATTTCAAGATGGCAAATATCAAAGATGTCAAATGACAAATGTCAAAAATGAAAAGTGTCACTATGAAAAATGTCAAAAATGACAAATTTCAAGATGGCAAATGTCAAAACTGACAAATGTCACAATGCTAAATGTCAAAAATGAAAAGTGTCACCATGAAAAATGTCAAAAATAACAAATTTCAAGATGGCAAATGTCAAAGATGTCAAATGACAAATGTCACAATGCTAAATGTCAAAAATAAAAAGTGTCACCATGAAAAATGTCAAAAATGACAAATTTCAAGTGGCAAATGTCAAAGATGTCAAATGACAAATGTCACAATCCTAAATGTCAAAAATGACAAATTTCAAGATGGCAAAAGCCAAAGATGTCAAATGACAAATGTCACAATGCTAAATGTCAAAAATGAAAAGTGTCACCATGAAAAATGTCAAAAATGACAAATTTCAAGATGGCAAATGTCAAAGATGTCAAATGACAAATGTCACAATGCTAAATGTCAAAAATGAAAAGTGTCACCATGAAAAATGTCAATAATGACAAATTTCAAGATAGCAAATGTCAAAGATGTCAAATGACAAATGTGACAATGCTAAATGTCAAAAATGAAAAGTGTCACCATGCAAAATGTCAAAAATGACAAATTTCAAGATGGCAAATATCAAAGATGTCAAATGACAAATGTCACAATGCTAAATGTCAAAAATGACAAATTTCAAGATGGCAAATGTCCAAGATGTCAAATGACAAATGTCACAATGCTAAATGTCAAAAATGAAAAGTGTCACCATGAAAAATGTCAAAAATGACAAATTTCAAGATGGCAAATGTCAAAGATGTCAAATGACAAATGTCACAATGCTAAATGTCAAAAATGAAAAGTGTCAAAAATGCAAAGTGTCAAAAATGACAAATTTCAAGATGGCAAATGTCTAAGATGTCAAATGACAAATGTCACAATGCTAAATGTCAAAAATGAAAAGTGTCACCGTGTAAAATGTCAAAAATGACAAATTTCAAGATGGCAAATGTCAAAGATGTCAAATGACAAATGTCACAATGCTAAATGTCAAAAATGAAAAGTGTTACCATGAAAAATGTCAAAAATGACAAATTTCAAGATGGCAAATGTCAAAGATGTCAAATGACAAATGTCACAATGCTAAATGTCAAAAATGAAAAGTGTCCCCATGAAAAATGTCAATAATGACAAATTTCAAGATGGCAAATGTCAAAGATGTCAAATCACAAATGTCACAGTGCTAAATGTCAAAAATGAAAAGTGTCACCATGAAAAATGTCAAAAATGACAAATTTCAAGATGGCAAATGTCAAAGATGTCGAATATGACAAATGTCACAATGCTAAATGTCAAAAATAAAAAGTGTCACCATGAAAAATGTCAAAAATGACAAATTTCAAGATGGCAAATGTCTCAAAGATGTCAAATGACAAATGTCACAATGCTAAATGTCAAAAATGAAAAGTGTCACCATGAAAAATGTCAAAAATCACAAATTTTAAGATGGCAAATATCAAAGATGTCAATTGACAAATGTCACAATGCTAAATGTCAAAAATGACAAATTTCAAGATGGCAAATGTCAAGGATGTCAAATGACAAATGTCACATTGCTAAATGTCAAAAATGAAAAGTGTCACCATGAAAAATGTCAAAAATGACAAATTTCAAGATAGCAAATGTCAAAGATGGCAAATGTCAAAGATGTCAAATGACAAATGTCACAATGCTAAATGTCAAAAATGAAAAGTGTCACCATGAAAAATGTCAAAAATAACATATTTCAAGATGGCAAATGTCAAAGATGTCAAATGACAAATGTCACAATGCTAAATGTCAAAAATGAAAAGTGTCACCATGAAAAATGTCAAAAATGACAAATTTCAAGATGGCAAATGTCAAAGATGTCAAATGACAAATGTCACAATGCTAAATGTCAAAAATGAAAAGTGTCACCATGAAAAATGTCAAAAATGACAAATTTCAAGATGGCAAATGTCAAAGATGTCAAATGACAAATGTCACAATGCTAAATGTCAAAAATGAAAAGTGTCACCATGAAAAATGTCAAAAATAACAAATTTCAAGATGGCAAATGTCAAAGATGTCAAATGACAAATGTCACAATGCTAAATGTCAAAAATGAAAAGTGTCAAAAATGACAAATGTCAAGATGGCAAATGTCAAAGATGTCAAATGACAAATGTTACAATGCTAAATGTCAAAAATGAAAAGTGTCACCATGAAAAATGTCAAAAGTGACAAATTTCAAGATGGCAAATGTCAAAGATGTCAAATGACAAATGTCACAATGCTAAATGTCAAAAATGAAAAGTGTCACCATGAAAAATGTCAAAAATAACAAATTTCAAGATGGCAAATGTCAAAGATGTCAAATGACAAATAACACAAGTCTAAATGTCAAAAATGAAAAGTGTCACCATGAAAAATGTCAAAAATGACAAATTTCAAGATGGCAAATGTCAAAACTGACAAATGTCACAATGCTAAATGTCAAAAATGAAAAGTGTCACCATTAAAAATGTCAAAAATAACAAATTTCAAGATAGCAAATGTCAAAGATGTCAAATGACAAATGTCACAATGCTAAATGTCAAAAATGAAAAGTGTCAAGATGAAAAATATCAAAAATGACAAATTTCAAGATGGCAAGTGTCAAAACTGACAAATGTCACAATGCTAAATGTCAAAAATGAAAAGTTTCACCATAAAAAATGTCAAAAATAACAAATTTCAAGATGGCAAATGTCAAATGACAAATGTCACAATGCTAAATGTCAAAAATGACAAATTTCAAGATGGCAAATGTCAAAGATGTCAAATGACAAATGTCACAATGCTAAATGTCAAAAATGAAAAGTGTCACCATGAAAAATGTCAAAAATGACAAATTTCAAGATGGCAAATGTCAAAGATGTCAAATGACAAATGTCACAATGCTAAATGTCAAAAATGAAAAGTGTCACCATGAAAAATGTCAAAAATGACAAATTTCAAGATGGCAAATGTCAAAGATGTCAAATGACAAATGTAACAATGCTAAATGTCAAAAATGACAAATTTCAAGATGGCAAATGTCAAAGATGTCAAATGACAAATGTCACAATGCTAAATGTCAAAAATGAAAAGTGTCACCATGAAAAATGTCAAAAATGACAAATTTCAAGATGGGAAATGTCAAAGATGTCAAATGACAAATGTCACAATGCTAAATGTCAAAAATGACAAATTTCAAGATGGCAAATGTCTAAGATGTCAAATGACAAATGTCACAATGCTAAATGTCAAAAATGTAAAGTGTCACCATGAAAAATCTCAAAAATGACAAATTTCAAGATGGCAAATGTCAAAGATGTCAAATGACAAATGTCACAATGCTAAATGTGAAAAATGAAAAGTGTCACCATGAAAAATGTCACAAATAACAAATTTCAAGATGGCAAATGTCAAAGATGTCAAATGACAAATGTCACAATGCTAAATGTCAAAAATGAAAAGTGTCAAAAATGACAAATTTCTAGATGGCAAATGTCTAAGATGTCAAATGACAAATGTCACAACGCTAAATGTCAAAAATGAAAAGTGTCACAGTAAAATGTCAAAAATAACAAATTTCAAGATGGCAAATGTCAAAGATGTCAAATGACAAATGTCACAATGCTAAATGTCAAAAATGAAAAGTGTCACCATGAAAAATGTCAAAAATAACAAATTTTAAGATGGCAAATGTCAAAGATGTCAAATGACAAATGTCACAATGCTAAATGTCAAAAATGAAAAGTGTCACCATGAAAAATGTCAAAAATGACAAATTTCAAGATGGCAAATGTCAAAGATGTCAAATGACAAATGTCATAATGCTAAATGTCAAAAATGAAAAGTGTCACCATGAAAAATGTCAAAAATAACAGATTTCAAGATGGCAAATGTCAAAGATGTCAAATGACAAATGTCACAATGCTAAATGTCAAAAATGAAAAGTGTCACCATGAAAAATGTCAAAAATGACAAATTTCAAGATGGCAAATGTCAAAACTGACAAATGTCACAATGCTAAATGTCAAAAATGAAAAGTGTCACCATGCAAAATGTCAAAAATAACAAATTTCAAGATGGCAAATGTCAAAGATGTCAAATGACAAATGTCACAATGCTAAATGTCAAAAATGACAAATTTCAAGATGGCAAATGTCTAAGATGTCAAATGACAAATGTCACAATCCTAAATGTCAAAAATGAAAAGTGTCACCATGAAAAATGTCAAAAATGACAAATTTCAAGATGGCAAATGTCCAAGATGTCAAATGACAAATGTCACAATGCTAAATGTCAAAAATGAAAAGTGTCAAAAATGACAAATTTCAAGATGGCAAATGTCTAAGATGTCAAATGACAAATGTCACAATGCTAAATGTCAAAAATGAAAAGTGTCACCGTGAAAAAGTTCAAAAATGACAAATTTCAAGATGGCAAATGTCAAAGATGTCAAATGACAAATGTCACAATGCTAAATGTCAAAAATGAAAAGTGTCACCATGAAAAATGTCAAAAATGACAAATTTCAAGATGGCAAATGTCAAAGATGTCAAATGACAAATGTCACAATGCTTAATGTCAAAAATGAAAAGTGTCCCCATGAAAAATGTCAATAATGACAAATTTCAAGGTGGCAAATGTCAAAGATGTCAAATGACAAATGTCACAATGCTAAATGTCAAAAATAAAAAGTGTTACCATGAAAAATGTCAAAAATGACAAATTTCAAGATGGCAAATGTCAAAGATGTCGAATATGACAAATGTCACAATGCTAAATGTCAAAAATGAAAAGTGTCACCGTGAAAAAGTTCAAAAATGACAAATTTCAAGATGGCAAATGTCAAAGATGTCAAATGACAAATGTCACAATGCTAAATGTCAAAAATGAAAAGTGTCACCATGAAAAATGTCAAAAATGACAAATTTCAAAATGGCAAATGTCAAAGATGTCAAATGACAAATGTCACAATGCTTAATGTCAAAAATGAAAAGTGTCCCCATGAAAAATGTCAATAATGACAAATTTCAAGATGGCAAATGTCAAAGATGTCAAATGACAAATGTCACAATGCTAAATGTCAAAAATAAAAAGTGTTACCATGAAAAATGTCAAAAATGACAAATTTCAAGATGGCAAATGTCAAAGATGTCGAATATGACAAATGTCACAATGCTAAATGTCAAAAATGAAAAGTGTCACCGTGAAAAAGTTCAAAAATGACAAATTTCAAGATGGCAAATGTCAAAGATGTCAAATGACAAATGTCACAATGCTAAATGTCAAAAATGAAAAGTGTCACCATGAAAAATGTCAAAAATGACAAATTTCAAAATGGCAAATGTCAAAGATGTCAAATGACAAATGTCACAATGCAAAATGTCAAAAATGAAAAGTGTCAAAAATGACAATTTTCAAGATGGCAAATGTCTAAGATGTCAAATGACAAATGTCACAATGCTAAATGTCAAAAATGAAAAGTGTCACCATGAAAACTGTCAAAAATGACAAATTTCAAGATGGCAAATGTCAAAGATGTCAAATGACAAATGTCACAATGCTAAATGTCAAAAATGAAAAGTGTCACCATGAAAAATGTCAAAAATGACAAATTTCAAGATGGCAAATGTCAAAGATGTCAAATGACAAATGTCACAATGCTAAATGTCAAAAATGAAAAGTGTCAAAAATGACAAATTTCAAGATGGCAAATGTCTAAGATGTCAAATGACAAATGTGAAAAATGAAAAGTGTCACCATGAAAAATGTCAAAAATGACAAATTTCAAGATGGCAAATGTCAAAGATGTCAAATGACAAATGTCACAATGCTAAATGTCAAAAATGAAAAGTGTCACCATGAAAAATATCAAAAATAACAAATTTCAAGATGGCAAATGTCAAAGATGTCAAATGACAAATGTCACAATGCTAAATGTCAAAAATGAAAAGTATCACCATGAAAAATGTCAAAAATGACAAATTTTAAGATGGCAAATGTCAAAGATGTCAAATGACAAATGTCATAATGCTAAATGTCAAAAATGAAAAGTGTCACCATGAAAAATGTCAAGAATGACAAATTTCAAGATGGCAAATATCAAAGATGTCAAATGACAAATGTCACAATGCTAAATGTCAAAAATGAAAAGTGTCAAAAATGACAAATTTCAAGGTGGCAAATGTCTAAGATGTCAAATGACAAATGTCACAATGCTAAATGTCAAAAATGAAAAGTGTCCCCATGAAAAATGTCAAAAATGACAAATTTCAAGATGGCAAATGTCAAAGATGTCAAATGACAAATGTCACAATGCTAAATGTCAAAAATGAAAAGTGTCACCATAAAAAATGTCAAAAATAACAAATTTTAAGATGGCAAATGTCAAAGATGTCAAATGACAAATGTCACAATGCTAAATGTCAAAAATGAAAAGTGTCACCATGAAAAATGTCAAAAATGACAAATTTCAAGATGGCAAATGTCAAAGATGTCAAATGACAAATGTCAAAAATGAAAAGTGTCACCATGAAAAATGTCAAAAATGACAAATTTCAAGATGGCAAATGTCCAAGATGTCAAATGACAAATGTCACAATGCTAAATGTCAAAAATGAAAAGTGTCACCATGAAAAATGTCAAAAATGACAAATTTCAAGATGGCAAATGTCAAAGATGTCAAATGACAAATGTTACAATGCTAAATGTCAAAAATGAAAAGTGTCACCATGAAAAATGTCAAAAATGATAAATTTCAAGATGGCAAATGTCAAAGATGTCAAATGACAAATGTCAGAATGCTAAATGTCAAAAATGAAAAGTGTCACCATGAAAAATGTCAAAAATGACAAATTTCAAGATGGCAAATGTCAAAACTGACAAATGTCACAATGCTAAATGTCAAAAATGAAAAGTGTCACCATGAAAAATGTCAAAAATGACAAATTTCAAGATGGCAAATGTCAAAGATGTCAAATGACAAATGTTACAATGCTAAATGTCAAAAATGAAAAGTGTCCCCATGAAAAATGTTAATAATGACAAATTTCAAGATGGCAAATGTCAAAGATGTCAAATGACAAATGTCACAATGCTAAATGTCAAAAATGAAAAGTGTCACCATGAAAAATGTCAAAAATAACAAATTTCAAGATGGCAAATGTCAAAGATGTCAAATGACAAATGTCACAATGCTAAATGTCAAAAATGAAAAGTGTCACCATGAAAAATGTCAAAAATGACAAATTTCAAGATGGCAAATATTAAAGATGTCAAATGGCAAATGTCACAATGCTAAATGTCAAAAATGAAAAGTGTCAAGATGAAAAATATCAAAAATGACAAATTTCAAGATGGCAAGTGTCAAAACTGACAAATGTCACAATGCTAAATGTCAAAAATGAAAAGTTTCACCATGAAAAATGTCAAAAATAACAAATTTCAAGATGGCAAATGTCAAATGACAAATGTCACAATGCTAAATGTCAAAAATGACAAATTTTAAGATGGCAAATGTCAAAGATCTCAAATGACAAATGTCACAATGCTAAATGTCAAAAATAAAAAGTGTCACCATGAAAAATGTCAAAAATGACAAATTTAAGGATGGCAAATATCAAAGATGTCAAATGACAAATGTCACAATGCTAAATGTCAAAAATGAAAAGTGTCACCATGAATAATGTCAAAAATAACAAATTTCAAGATGGCAAATGTCAAAGATGTCAAATGACAAATGTCACAATGCTAAATGTCAAAAATGAAAAGTGTCCCCATGAAAAATGTCAAAAATAACAAATTTCAAGATGGCAAATATCAAAGATGTCAAATGACAAATGTCACAATGCTAAATGTCAAAAATGAAAAGGGTCAAAAATGACAAATTTCAAGATGGCAAATGTCAAAGATGTCAAATGACAAATAACACAAGTCTAAATGTCAAAAATGAAAAGTGTCACCATGAAAAATGTCAAAAATGACAAATTTCAAGATGGCAAATGTCAAAACTGACAAATGTCACAATGCTAAATGTCAAAAATGAAAAGTGTCACCATTAAAAATGTCAAAAATAACAAATTTCAAGATAGCAAATGTCAAAGATGTCAAATGACAAATGTCACAATGCTAAATGTCAAAAATGAAAAGTGTCAAGATGAAAAATATCAAAAATGACAAATTTCAAGATGGCAAGTGTCAAAACTGACAAATGTCACAATGCTAAATGTCAAAAATGAAAAGTTTCACCATGAAAAATGTCAAAAATAACAAATTTCAAGATGGCAAATGTCAAATGACAAATGTCACAATGCTAAATGTCAAAAATGACAAATTTTAAGATGGCAAATGTCAAAGATGTCAAATGACAAATGTCACAATGCTAAATGTCAAAAATAAAAAGTGTCACCATGAAAAATGTCAAAAATGACAAATTTAAGGATGGCAAATATCAAAGATGTCAAATGACAAATGTCACAATGCTAAATGTCAAAAATGAAAAGTGTCACCATGAATAATGTCAAAAATAACAAATTTCAAGATGGCAAATGTCAAAGATGTCAAATGACAAATGTCACAATGCTAAATGTCAAAAATGAAAAGTGTCCCCATGAAAAATGTCAAAAATAACAAATTTCAAGATGGCAAATGTCAAAGATGTCAAATGACAAATGTCACAATGCTAAATGTCAAAAATGAAAAGGGTCAAAAATGACAAATTTCAAGATGGCAAATGTCAAAGATGTCAAATGACAAATAACACAAGTCTAAATGTCAAAAATGAAAAGTGTCACCATGAAAAATGTCAAAAATGACAAATTTCAAGATGGCAAATGTCAAAACTGACAAATGTCACAATGCTAAATGTCAAAAATGAAAAGTGTCACCATGAAAAATGTCAAAAATGACAAATTTCAAGATGGCAAATGTCAAAGATTTCAAATGACAAATGTCACAATGCTAAATGTCAAAAATGAAAAGTGTCCCCATGAAAAATGTTAAAAATAACAAATTTCAAGATGGCAAATGTCAAAGATGTCAAATGACAAATGTCACAATGCTAAATGTCAAAAATGAAAAGGGTCAAAAATGACAAATTTCAAGATGGCAAATGTCAAAGATGTCAAATGACAAATGTCACAATGCTAAATGTCAAAAATAAAAAGTGTCACCATGAAAAATGTCAAAAATGACAAATTTAAGGATGGCAAATATCAAAGATGTCAAATGACAAATGTCACAAT
Organism: Altica lythri; assembly: GCA_964028335.1. NCBI lineage: Eukaryota > Metazoa > Arthropoda > Insecta > Coleoptera > Chrysomelidae > Altica > Altica lythri. The sequence goes on along the minus strand of OZ034800.1, from coordinate 42,302,421 downwards.
GCTAAATGTCAAAAATGAAAAGTGTCACCATGAATAATGTCAAAAATAACAAATTTCAAGATGGCAAATGTCAAAGATGTCAAATGACAAATGTCACAATGCTAAATGTCAAAAATGAAAAGTGTCCCCATGAAAAATGTCAAAAATAACAAATTTCAAGATGGCAAATGTCAAAGATGTCAAATGACAAATGTCACAATGCTAAATGTCAAAAATGAAAAGGGTCAAAAATGACAAATTTCAAGATGGCAAATGTCAAAGATGTCAAATGACAAATGTCACAATGCTAAATGTCAAAAATGAAAAGTGTCACCATGAAAAATGTCAAAAATGACAAACTTCAAGATGGCAAATGTCAAAGATGTCAAATGACAAATGTCATAATGCTAAATGTCAAAAATGAAAAGTGTCTCCATAAATAATGTCAAAAATAACAAATTTCAAGATGGCAAATGTCAAAGATGTCAAATGACAAATGTCACAATGCTAAATGTCAAAAATGAAAAGTGTCACCATGAAAAATGTCAAAAATGACAAATTTCAAGATGGCAAATGTCAAAGATGTCAAATGACAAATGTCACAATGCTAAATGTCAAAAATGAAAAGTGTCCCCATGAAAAATGTCAAAAATAAAAAATTTCAAGATGGCAAATGTCAAAGATGTCAAATGACAAATGTCACAATGCTAAATGTCAAAAATGAAAAGTGTCAAAAATGACAAATTTCAAGATGGCAAATGTCAAAGATGTCAAATGACAAATGTCACAATGCTAAATGTCAAAAATCAAAAGTGTCACCATGAAAAATGTCAAAAATAACAAATTTCAAGATGGCAAATGTCAAAGATGTCAAATGACAAATGTCACAATGCTAAATGTCCAAAATGAAAAGTGTCACCATGAAAAATGTCAAAAATGACAAATTTCAAGATGGCAAATGTCGAAGATGTTAAATGACAAATGTCACAATGCTAAATGTCAAAAATGAAAAGTGTCACCATGAAAAATGTCAAAAATAACAAATTTCAAGATGGCAAATGTCAAAGATGTCAAATGACAAATGTCACAATGCTAAATGTCAAAAATGAAAAGTGTCACTATGAAAAATGTCAAAAATGACAAATTTCAAGATGACAAATGTCAAAACTGACAAATGTCACAATGCTAAATGTCAAAAATGAAAAGTGTCACCATGAAAAATGTCAAAAATAACAAATTTCAAGATGGCAAATGTCAAAGATGTCAAATGACAAATGTCACAATGCTAAATGTCAAAAATAAAAAGTGTCACCATGAAAAATGTCAAAAATGACAAATTTCAAGATGGCAAATGTCAAAGATGTCAAATGACAAATGTCACAATCCTAAATGTCAAAAATGACAAATTTCAAGATGGCAAAAGCCAAAGATGTCAAATGACAAATGTCACAATGCTAAATGTCAAAAATGAAAAGTGTCACCATGAAAAATGTCAAAAATGACAAATTTCAAGATGGCAAATGTCAAAGATGTCAAATGACAAATGTCACAATGCTAAATGTCAAAAATGAAAAGTATCACCATGAAAAATGTCAATAATGACAAATTTCAAGATAGCAAATGTCAAAGATGTCAAATGACAAATGTCACAATGCTAAATGTCAAAAATGAAAAGTGTCACCATGCAAAATGTCAAAAATGACAAATTTCAAGATGGCAAATATCAAAGATGTCAAATGACAAATGTCACAATGCTAAATGTCAAAAATGACAAATTTCAAGATGGCAAATGTCCAAGATGTCAAATGACAAATGTCACAATGCTAAATGTCAAAAATGAAAAGTGTCACCATGAAAAATGTCAAAAATGACAAATTTCAAGATGGCAAATGTCAAAGATGTCAAATGACAAATGTCACAATGCTAAATGTCAAAAATGAAAAGTGTCAAAAATGCAAAGTGTCAAAAATGACAAATTTCAAGATGGCAAATGTCTAAGATGTCAAATGACAAATGTCACAATGCTAAATGTCAAAAATGAAAAGTGTCACCGTGTAAAATGTCAAAAATGACAAATTTCAAGATGGCAAATGTCAAAGATGTCAAATGACAAATGTCACAATGCTAAATGTCAAAAATGAAAAGTGTCACCATGAAAAATGTCAAAAATGACAAATTTCAAGATGGCAAATGTCAAAGATGTCAAATGACAAATGTCACAATGCTAAATGTCAAAAATGAAAAGTGTCACCATGAAAAATGTCAAAAATGACAAATTTCAAGATGGCAAATATTAAAGATGTCAAATGGCAAATGTCACAATGCTAAATGTCAAAAATGAAAAGTGTCAAGATGAAAAATATCAAAAATGACAAATTTCAAGATGGCAAGTGTCAAAACTGACAAATGTCACAATGCTAAATGTCAAAAATGAAAAGTTTCACCATGAAAAATGTCAAAAATAACAAATTTCAAGATGGCAAATGTCAAATGACAAATGTCACAATGCTAAATGTCAAAAATGACAAATTTTAAGATGGCAAATGTCAAAGATCTCAAATGACAAATGTCACAATGCTAAATGTCAAAAATAAAAAGTGTCACCATGAAAAATGTCAAAAATGACAAATTTAAGGATGGCAAATATCAAAGATGTCAAATGACAAATGTCACAATGCTAAATGTCAAAAATGAAAAGTGTCACCATGAATAATGTCAAAAATAACAAATTTCAAGATGGCAAATGTCAAAGATGTCAAATGACAAATGTCACAATGCTAAATGTCAAAAATGAAAAGTGTCCCCATGAAAAATGTCAATAATGACAAATTTCAAGATGGCAAATGTCAAAGATGTCAAATGACAAATGTCACAGTGCTAAATGTCAAAAATGAAAAGTGTCACCATGAAAAATGTCAAAAATGACAAATTTCAAGATGGCAAATGTCAAAGATGTCGAATATGACAAATGTCACAATGCTAAATGTCAAAAATAAAAAGTGTCACCATGAAAAATGTCAAAAATGACAAATTTCAAGATGGCAAATGTCTCAAAGATGTCAAATGACAAATGTCACAATGCTAAATGTCAAAAATGAAAAGTGTCACCATGAAAAATGTCAAAAATCACAAATTTTAAGATGGCAAATATCAAAGATGTCAATTGACAAATGTCACAATGCTAAATGTCAAAAATGACAAATTTCAAGATGGCAAATGTCAAGGATGTCAAATGACAAATGTCACATTGCTAAATGTCAAAAATGAAAAGTGTCACCATGAAAAATGTCAAAAATGACAAATTTCAAGATGGCAAATGTCAAAGATGTCAAATGACAAATGTCACAATGCTAAATGTCAAAAATGAAAAGTGTCACCATGAAAAATGTCAAAAATAACATATTTCAAGATGGAAAGTGTCAAAGATGTCAAATGACAAATGTCACAATGCTAAATGTCAAAAATGAAAAGTGTCACCATGAAAAATGTCAAAAATGACAAATTTCAAGATGGCAAATGTCAAAGATGTCAAATGACAAATGTCACAATGCTAAATGTCAAAAATGAAAAGTGTCACCATGAAAAATGTCAAAAATGACAAATTTCAAGATGGCAAATGTCAAAGATGTCAAATGACAAATGTCACAATGCTAAATGTCAAAAATGAAAAGTGTCACCATGAAAAATGTCAAAAATAACAAATTTCAAGATGGCAAATGTCAAAGATGTCAAATGACAAATGTCACAATGCTAAATGTCAAAAATGAAAAGTGTCAAAAATGACAAATGTCAAGATGGCAAATGTCAAAGATGTCAAATGACAAATGTCACAATGCTAAATGTCAAAAATGAAAAGTGTCACCATGAAAAATGTCAAAAGTGACAAATTTCAAGATGGCAAATGTCAAAGATGTCAAATGACAAATGTCACAATGCTAAATGTCAAAAATGAAAAGTGTCACCATGAAAAATGTCAAAAATAACAAATTTCAAGATGGCAAATGTCAAAGATGTCAAATGACAAATAACACAAGTCTAAATGTCAAAAATGACAAATTTCAAGATGGCAAATGTCTCAAAGATGTCAAATGACAAATGTCACAATGCTAAATGTCAAAAATGAAAAGTGTCACCATGAAAAATGTCAAAAATCACAAATTTTAAGATGGCAAATATCAAAGATGTCAATTGACAAATGTCACAATGCTAAATGTCAAAAATGACAAATTTCAAGATGGCAAATGTCAAGGATGTCAAATGACAAATGTCACATTGCTAAATGTCAAAAATGAAAAGTGTCACCATGAAAAATGTCAAAAATGACAAATTTCAAGATGGCAAATGTCAAAGATGTCAAATGACAAATGTCACAATGCTAAATGTCAAAAATGAAAAGTGTCACCATGAAAAATGTCAAAAATAACATATTTCAAGATGGCAAATGTCAAAGATGTCAAATGACAAATGTCACAATGCTAAATGTCAAAAATGAAAAGTGTCACCATGAAAAATGTCAAAAATGACAAATTTCAAGATGGCAAATGTCAAAGATGTCAAATGACAAATGTCACAATGCTAAATGTCAAAAATGAAAAGTGTCACCATGAAAAATGTCAAAAATAACATATTTCAAGATGGCAGATGTCAAAGATGTCAAATGACAAATGTCACAATGCTAAATGTCAAAAATGAAAAGTGTCACCATGAAAAATGTCAAAAATGACAAATTTCAAGATGGCAAATGTCAAAGATGTCAAATGACAAATGTCACAATGCTAAACGTCAAAAATGAAAAGTGTCACCATGAAAAATGTCAAAAATGACAAATTTCAAGATGGCAAATGTCAAAGATGTCAAATGACAAATGTCACAATGCTAAATGTCAAAAATGAAAAGTGTCACCATGAAAAATGTCAAAAATAACAAATTTCAAGATGGCAAATGTCAAAGATGTCAAATGACAAATGTCACAATGCTAAATGTCAAAAATGAAAAGTGTCAAAAATGACAAATGTCAAGATGGCAAATGTCAAAGATGTCAAATGACAAATGTCACAATGCTAAATGTCAAAAATGAAAAGTGTCACCATGAAAAATGTCAAAAGTGACAAATTTCAAGATGGCAAATGTCAAAGATGTCAAATGACAAATGTCACAATGCTAAATGTCAAAAATGAAAAGTGTCACCATGAAAAATGTCAAAAATAACAAATTTCAAGATGGCAAATGTCAAAGATGTCAAATGACAAATGTCACAATGCTAAATGTCAAAAATGAAAATGGTCAAAAATGACAAATTTCAAGATGGCAAATGTCAAAGATGTCAAATGACAAATGTCACAATGCTAAATGTCAAAAATGAAAAGTGTCACCATGAAAAATGTCAAAAATGACAAACTTCAAGATGGCAAATGTCAAAGATGTCAAATGACAAATGTCATAATGCTAAATGTCAAAAATGAAAAGTGTCACCATGAATAATGTCAAAAATAACAAATTTCAAGATGGCAAATGTCAAAGATGTCAAATGACAAATGTCAAAATGCTAAATGTCAAAAATGAAAAGTGTCACCATGAAAAATGTCAAAAATGACAAATTTCAAGATGGCAAATGTCAAAGATGTCAAATGACAAATGCCACAATGCTAAATGTCAAAAATGAAAAGTGTCCCCATGAAAAATGTCAAAAATAAAAAATTTCAAGATGGCAAATGTCAAAGATGTCAAATGACAAATGTCACAATGCTAAATGTCAAAAATGAAAAGTGTCAAAAATGACAAATTTCAAGATGGCAAATGTCAAAGATGTCAAATGACAAATGTCACAATGCTAAATGTCAAAAATCAAAAGTGTCACCATGAAAAATGTCAAAAATAACAAATTTCAAGATGGCAAATGTCAAAGATGTCAAATGACAAATGTCACAATGCTAAATGTCCAAAATGAAAAGTGTCACCATGAAAAATGTCAAAAATGACAAATTTCAAGATGGCAAATGTCGAAGATGTTAAATGACAAATGTCACAATGCTAAATGTCAAAAATGAAAAGTGTCACCATGAAAAATGTCAAAAATAACAAATTTCAAGATAGCAAATGTCAAAGATGTCAAATGACAAATGTCACAATGCTAAATGTCAAAAATGAAAAGTGTCACTATGAAAAATGTCAAAAATGACAAATTTCAAGATGACAAATGTCAAAACTGACAAATGTCACAATGCTAAATGTCAAAAATGAAAAGTGTCACCATGAAAAATGTCAAAAATAACAAATTTCAAGATGGCAAATGTCAAAGATGTCAAATGACAAATGTCACAATGCTAAATGTCAAAAATGAAAAGTGTCACCATGAAAAATGTCAAAAATGACAAATTTCAAGATGGCAAATATCAAAGATGTCAAATGACAAATGTCAAAAATGAAAAGTGTCACCATGAAAAATGTCAAAAATGACAAATTTCAAGATGGCAAATGTCAAAACTGACAAATGTCACAATGCTAAATGTCAAAAATGAAAAGTGTCACCATGAAAAATGTCAAAAATAACAAATTTCAAGATGGCAAATGTCAAAGATGTCAAATGACAAATGTCACAATGCTAAATGTCAAAAATGAAAAGTGTCACCATGAAAAATGTCAAAAATGACAAATTTCAAGATGGCAAATGTCAAAGATGTCAAATGACAACTGTCACAATGCTTAATGTCAAAAATGAAAAGTGTCCCCATGAAAAATGTCAATAATGACAAATTTCAAGATGGCAAATGTCAAAGATGTCAAATGACAAATGTCACAATGCTAAATGTCAAAAATAAAAAGTGTTACCATGAAAAATGTCAAAAATGACAAATTTCAAGATGGCAAATGTCAAAGATGTCGAATATGACAAATGTCACAATGCTAAATGTCAAAAATGAAAAGTGTCACCATGAAAAATGTCAAAAATGACAAATTTCAAGATGGCAAATGTCAAAGATGTCAAATGACAAATGTCACAATGCTAAATGTTAAAAAGGAAAGTGTCAAAAATGACAAATTTCAAGATGGCAAATGTCTAAGATGTCAAATGACAAATGTCACAATGCTAAATGTCAAAAATGAAAAGTGTCACCATGAAAAATGTCAAAAATGACAAATTTCAAGATGGCAAATGTCAAAGATGTCAAATGACAAATGTCACAATGCTAAATGACAAAAATGAAAAGTGTCACCATGAAAAATGTCAAAAATGACAAATTTCAAGATGGCAAATGTCAAAGATGTCAAATGACAAATGTCACAATGCTAAATGTTAAAAATGAAAAGTGTCACCATGAAAAATGTCAAAAATGACAAATTTCAAGATGGCAAATGTCCAAGATGTTAAATGACAAATGTCACAATGCTAAATGTCAAAAATGAAAAGTGTCACCATGAAAAATGTCAAAAATGACAAATTTCAAGATGGCAAATGTCAAAAATGTCAAATGACAAATGTCACAATGCTAAATGTCAAAAATGAAAAGTGTCAAAAATGACAAATTTCAAGATGGCAAATGTCAAAGATGTCAAATGACAAATGTCACAATGCTAAATGTCAAAAATGAAAAGTGTCACCATGAAAAATTTCAAAAATGACAAATTTCAAGATGGCATATGTCCAAGATGTCAAATGACAATTGTCACAATGCTAAATGTCAAAAATGAAAAATGTCACCATGAAAAATGTGAAAAATGACAAATTTCAAGATAGCAAATGTCAAAGATGTCAAATGACAAATGTCACAATGCTAAATGTCAAAAATGAAAAGTGTCAAAAATGACAAATTTCAAGATGGCAAATGTCTAAGATGTCAAATGACAAATGTCACAATGCTAAATGTCAAAAATGAAAGGTGTCACCATGAAAAATGTCAAAAATGACAAATTTCAAGATGGCAAATGTCAAAACTGACAAATGTCACAATGTTAAATGTCAAAAATGAAAAGTGTGACCATGAAAAATGTCAAAAATAACAAATTTCAAGATGGCAAATGTCAAAGATGTCAAATGACAAATGTCACAATGCTAAATGTCAAAAATGACAAATTTCAAGATGGCAAATGTCAAAGATGTCAAATGACAAATGTCACAATGCTAAATGTCAAAAATGAAAAGTGTCACCATGAAAACTGTCAAAAATGACAAATTTCAAGATGACAAATGTCAAAGATGTCAAATGACAAATGTCACAATGCTAAATGTCAAAAATGAAAAGTGTCACCATGAAAAATGTCAAAAATGACAAATTTCAAGATGGAAAATGTCAAAACTGACAAATGTCACAATGCTAAATGTCAAAAATGATAAGTGTCACCATGAAAAATGTCAAAAATAACAAATTTCAAGATGGCAAATGTCAAAGATGTCAAATGACAAATGTCACAATGCTAAATGCAAAAATAAAAAGTGTCACCATGAAAAATGTCAAAAATGACAAATTTAAGGATGGCAAATATCAAAGATGTCAAATGACAAATGTCACAATGCTAAATGTCAAAAATGAAAAGTGTCACCATGAATAATGTCAAAAATAACAAATTTCAAGATGGCAAATGTCAAAGATGTCAAATGACAAATGTCACAATGCTAAATGTCAAAAATGAAAAGTGTCCCCATGAAAAATGTCAAAAATAACAAATTTCAAGATGGCAAATGTCAAAGATGTCAAATGACAAATGTCACAATGCTAAATGTCAAAAATGAAAAGGATCAAAAATGACAAATTTCAAGATGGCAAATGTCAAAGATGTCAAATGACAAATGTCACAATGCTAAATGTCAAAAATGAAAAGTGTCACCATGAAAAATGTCAAAAATGACAAACTACAAGATGGCAAATGTCAAAGATGTCAAATGACAAATGTCATAATGCTAAATGTCAAAAATGAAAAGTGTCACCATGAATAATGTCAAAAATAACAAATTTCAAGATGGCAAATGTCAAAGATGTCAAATGACAAATGTCACAATGCTAAATGTCAAAAATGAAAAGTGTCACCATGAAAAATGTCAAAAATGACAAATTTCAAGATGGCAAATGTCAAAGATGTCAAATGACAAATGTCACAATGCTAAATGTCAAAAATGAAAAGTGTCCCCATGAAAAATGTCAAAAATAAAAAATTTCAAGATGGCAAATGTCAAAGATGTCAAATGACAAATGTCACAATGCTAAATGTCAAAAATGAAAAGTGTCAAAAATGACAAATTTCAAGATGGCCAATGTCAAAGATGTCAAATGACAAATGTCACAATGCTAAATGTCAAAAATGAAAAGTGTCACCATAAAAAATGTCAAAAATGACAAATTTCAAGATGGCGAATGTCAAAACTGACAAATGTCACAATGATAAATGTCAAAAATGAAAAGTGTCACCATGAAAAATGTCAAAAATAACAAATTTCAAGATGGCAAATGTCAAAGATGTCAAATGACAAATGTCACAATGCTAAATGTCAAAAATGAAAAGTGTCACCATGAAAAATGTCAAAAATGACAAATTTCAAGATGGCAAATGTCGAAGATGTTAAATGACAAATGTCACAATGCTAAATGTCAAAAATGAAAAGTGTCACCATGAAAAATGTCAAAAATAACAAATTTCAAGATGGCAAATGTCAAAGATGTCAAATGACAAATGTCACAATGCTAAATGTCAAAAATGAAAAGTGTCACTATGAAAAATGTCAAAAATGACAAATTTCAAGATGACAAATGTCAAAACTGACAAATGTCACAATGCTAAATGTCAAAAATGAAAAGTGTCACCATGAAAAATGTCAAAAATAACAAATTTCAAGATGGCAAATGTCAAAGATGTCAAATGACAAATGTCACAATGCTAAATGTCAAAAATGAAAAGTGTCACCATGAAAAATGTCAAAAATGACAAATTTCAAGATGGCAAATATCAAAGATGTCAAATGACAAATGTCAAAAATGAAAAGTGTCACTATGAAAAATGTCAAAAATGACAAATTTCAAGATGGCAAATGTCAAAACTGACAAATGTCACAATGCTAAATGTCAAAAATGAAAAGTGTCACCATGAAAAATGTCAAAAATAACAAATTTCAAGATGGCAAATGTCAAAGATGTCAAATGACAAATGTCACAATGCTAAATGTCAAAAATAAAAAGTGTCACCATGAAAAATGTCAAAAATGACAAATTTCAAGATGGCAAATGTCAAAGATGTCAAATGACAAATGTCACAATCCTAAATGTCAAAAATGACAAATTTCAAGATGGCAAAAGCCAAAGATGTCAAATGACAAATGTCACAATGCTAAATGTCAAAAATGAAAAGTGTCACCATGAAAAATGTCAAAAATGACAAATTTCAAGATGGCAAATGTCAAAGATGTCAAATGACAAATGTCACAATGCTAAATGTCAAAAATGAAAAGTGTCACCATGAAAAATGTCAATAATGACAAATTTCAAGATAGCAAATGTCAAAGATGTCAAATGACAAATGTCACAATGCTAAATGTCAAAAATGAAAAGTGTCACCATGCAAAATGTCAAAAATGACAAATTTCAAGATGGCAAATATCAAAGATGTCAAATGACAAATGTCACAATGCTAAATGTCAAAAATGACAAATTTCAAGATGGCAAATGTCCAAGATGTCAAATGACAAATGTCACAATGCTAAATGTCAAAAATGAAAAGTGTCACCATGAAAAATGTCAAAAATGACAAATTTCAAGATGGCAAATGTCAAAGATGTCAAATGACAAATGTCACAATGCTAAATGTCAAAAATGAAAAGTGTCAAAAATGCAAAGTGTCAAAAATGACAAATTTCAAGATGGCAAATGTCTAAGATGTCAAATGACAAATGTCACAATGCTAAATGTCAAAAATGAAAAGTGTCACCGTGTAAAATGTCAAAAATGACAAATTTCAAGATGGCAAATGTCAAAGATGTCAAATGACAAATGTCACAATGCTAAATGTCAAAAATGAAAAGTGTTACCATGAAAAATGTCAAAAATGACAAATTTCAAGATGGCAAATGTCAAAGATGTCAAATGACAAATGTCACAATGCTAAATGTCAAAAATGAAAAGTGTCCCCATGAAAAATGTCAATAATGACAAATTTCAAGATGGCAAATGTCAAAGATGTCAAATGACAAATGTCACAGTGCTAAATGTCAAAAATGAAAAGTGTCACCATGAAAAATGTCAAAAATGACAAATTTCAAGATGGCAAATGTCAAAGATGTCGAATATGACAAATGTCACAATGCTAAATGTCAAAAATAAAAAGTGTCACCATGAAAAATGTCAAAAATGACAAATTTCAAGATGGCAAATGTCTCAAAGATGTCAAATGACAAATGTCACAATGCTAAATGTCAAAAATGAAAAGTGTCACCATGAAAAATGTCAAAAATCACAAATTTTAAGATGGCAAATATCAAAGATGTCAATTGACAAATGTCACAATGCTAAATGTCAAAAATGACAAATTTTAAGATGGCAAATGTCAAGGATGTCAAATGACAAATGTCACATTGCTAAATGTCAAAAATGAAAAGTGTCACCATGAAAAATGTCAAAAATGACAAATTTCAAGATGGCAAATGTCAAAGATGTCAAATGACAAATGTCACAATGCTAAATGTCAAAAATGAAAAGTGTCACCATGAAAAATGTCAAAAATAACATATTTCAAGATGGCAAATGTCAAAGATGTCAAATGACAAATGTCACAATGCTAAATGTCAAAAATGAAAAGTGTCACCATGAAAAATGTCAAAAATGACAAATTTCAAGATGGCAAATGTCAAAGATGTCAAATGACAAATGTCACAATGCTAAATGTCAAAAATGAAAAGTGTCACCATGAAAAATGTCAAAAATGACAAATTTCAAGATGGCAAATGTCAAAGATGTCAAATGACAAATGTCACAATGCTAAATGTCAAAAATGAAAAGTGTCACCATGAAAAATGTCAAAAATAACAAATTTCAAGATGGCAAATGTCAAAGATGTCAAATGACAAATGTCACAATGCTAAATGTCAAAAATGAAAAGTGTCAAAAATGACAAATGTCAAGATGGCAAATGTCAAAGATGTCAAATGACAAATGTCACAATGCTAAATGTCAAAAATGAAAAGTGTCACCATGAAAAATGTCAAAAGTGACAAATTTCAAGATGGCAAATGTCAAAGATGTCAAATGACAAATGTCACAATGCTAAATGTCAAAAATGAAAAGTGTCACCATGAAAAATGTCAAAAATAACAAATTTCAAGATGGCAAATGTCAAAGATGTCAAATGACAAATAACACAAGTCTAAATGTCAAAAATGACAAATTTCAAGATGGCAAATGTCTCAAAGATGTCAAATGACAAATGTCACAATGCTAAATGTCAAAAATGAAAAGTGTCACCATGAAAAATGTCAAAAATCACAAATTTTAAGATGGCAAATATCAAAGATGTCAATTGACAAATGTCACAATGCTAAATGTCAAAAATGACAAATTTCAAGATGGCAAATGTCAAGGATGTCAAATGACAAATGTCACATTGCTAAATGTCAAAAATGAAAAGTGTCACCATGAAAAATGTCAAAAATGACAAATTTCAAGATGGCAAATGTCAAAGATGTCAAATGACAAATGTCACAATGCTAAATGTCAAAAATGAAAAGTGTCACCATGAAAAATGTCAAAAATAACATATTTCAAGATGGCAAATGTCAAAGATGTCAAATGACAAATGTCACAATGCTAAATGTCAAAAATGAAAAGTGTCACCATGAAAAATGTCAAAAATGACAAATTTCAAGATGGCAAATGTCAAAGATGTCAAATGACAAATGTCACAATGCTAAATGTCAAAAATGAAAAGTGTCACCATGAAAAATGTCAAAAATGACAAATTTCAAGATGGCAAATGTCAAAGATGTCAAATGACAAATGTCACAATGCTAAATGTCAAAAATGAAAAGTGTCACCATGAAAAATGTCAAAAATAACAAATTTCAAGATGGCAAATGTCAAAGATGTCAAATGACAAATGTCACAATGCTAAATGTCAAAAATGAAAAGTGTCACCATGAAAAATGTCAAAAATAACATATTTCAAGATGGCAGATGTCAAAGATGTCAAATGACAAATGTCACAATGCTAAATGTCAAAAATGAAAAGTGTCACCATGAAAAATGTCAAAAATGACAAATTTCAAGATGGCAAATGTCAAAGATGTCAAATGACAAATGTCACAATGCTAAATGTCAAAAATGAAAAGTGTCACCATGAAAAATGTCAAAAATGACAAATTTCAAGATGGCAAATGTCAAAGATGTCAAATGACAAATGTCACAATGCTAAATGTCAAAAATGAAAAGTGTCACCATGAAAAATGTCAAAAATAACAAATTTCAAGATGGCAAATGTCAAAGATGTCAAATGACAAATGTCACAATGCTAAATGTCAAAAATGAAAAGTGTCAAAAATGACAAATGTCAAGATGGCAAATGTCAAAGATGTCAAATGACAAATGTCACAATGCTAAATGTCAAAAATGAAAGGTGTCACCATGAAAAATGTCAAAAGTGACAAATTTCAAGATGGCAAATGTCAAAGATGTCAAATGACAAATGTCACAATGCTAAATGTCAAAAATGAAAAGTGTCACCATGAAAAATGTCAAAAATAACAAATTTCAAGATGGCAAATGTCAAAGATGTCAAATGACAAATGTCACAATGCTAAATGTCAAAAATGAAAAGGGTCAAAAATGACAAATTTCAAGATGGCAAATGTCAAAGATGTCAAATGACAAATGTCACAATGCTAAATGTCAAAAATGAAAAGTGTCACCATGAAAAATGTCAAAAATGACAAACTTCAAGATGGCAAATGTCAAAGATGTCAAATGACAAATGTCATAATGCTAAATGTCAAAAATGAAAAGTGTCACCATGAATAATGTCAAAAATAACAAATTTCAAGATGGCAAATGTCAAAGATGTCAAATGACAAATGTCAAAATGCTAAATGTCAAAAATGAAAAGTGTCACCATGAAAAATGTCAAAAATGACAAATTTCAAGATGGCAAATGTCAAAGATGTCAAATGACAAATGTCACAATGCTAAATGTCAAAAATGAAAAGTGTCCCCATGAAAAATGTCAAAAATAACAAATTTCAAGATGGCAAATGTCAAAGATGTCAAATGACAAATGTCACAATGCTAAATGTCAAAAATGAAAAGTGTCAAAAATGACAAATTTCAAGATGGCAAATGTCAAAGATGTCAAATGACAAATGTCACAATGCTAAATGTCAAAAATCAAAAGTGTCACCATGAAAAATGTCAAAAATAACAAATTTCAAGATGGCAAATGTCAAAGATGTCAAATGACAAATGTCACAATGCTAAATGTCCAAAATGAAAAGTGTCACCATGAAAAATGTCAAAAATGACAAATTTCAAGATGGCAAATGTCGAAGATGTTAAATGACAAATGTCACAATGCTAAATGTCAAAAATGAAAAGTGTCACCATGAAAAATGTCAAAAATAACAAATTTCAAGATAGCAAATGTCAAAGATGTCAAATGACAAATGTCACAATGCTAAATGTCAAAAATGAAAAGTGTCACTATGAAAAATGTCAAAAATGACAAATTTCAAGATGACAAATGTCAAAACTGACAAATGTCACAATGCTAAATGTCAAAAATGAAAAGTGTCACCATGAAAAATGTCAAAAATAACAAATTTCAAGATGGCAAATGTCAAAGATGTCAAATGACAAATGTCACAATGCTAAATGTCAAAAATGAAAAGTGTCACCATGAAAAATGTCAAAAATGACAAATTTCAAGATGGCAAATATCAAAGATGTCAAATGACAAATGTCAAAAATGAAAAGTGTCACCATGAAAAATGTCAAAAATGACAAATTTCAAGATGGCAAATGTCAAAACTGACAAATGTCACAATGCTAAATATCAAAAATGAAAAGTGTCACCATGAAAAATGTCAAAAATAACAAATTTCAAGATGGCAAATGTCAAAGATGTCAAATGACAAATGTCACAATGCTAAATGTCAAAAATAAAAAGTGTCACCATGAAAAATGTCAAAAATGACAAATTTCAAGATGGCAAATGTCAAAGATGTCAAATGACAAATGTCACAATCCTAAATGTCAAAAATGACAAATTTCAAGATGGCAAAAGCCAAAGATGTCAAATGACAAATGTCACAATGCTAAATGTCAAAAATGAAAAGTGTCACCATGAAAAATGTCAAAAATGACAAATTTCAAGATGGCAAATGTCAAAGATGTCAAATGACAAATGTCACAATGCTAAATGTCAAAAATGAAAAGTGTCACCATGAAAAATGTCAATAATGACAAATTTCAAGATAGCAAATGTCAAAGATGTCAAATGACAAATGTCACAATGCTAAATGTCAAAAATGAAAAGTGTCACCATGCAAAATGTCAAAAATGACAAATTTCAAGATGGCAAATATCAAAGATGTCAAATGACAAATGTCACAATGCTAAATGTCAAAAATGACAAATTTCAAGATGGCAAATGTCCAAGATGTCAAATGACAAATGTCACAATGCTAAATGTCAAAAATGAAAAGTGTCACCATGAAAAATGTCAAAAATGACAAATTTCAAGATGGCAAATGTCAAAGATGTCAAATGACAAATGTCACAATGCTAAATGTCAAAAATGAAAAGTGTCAAAAATGCAAAGTGTCAAAAATGACAAATTTCAAGATGGCAAATGTCTAAGATGTCAAATGACAAATGTCACAATGCTAAATGTCAAAAATGAAAAGTGTCACCGTGTAAAATGTCAAAAATGACAAATTTCAAGATGGCAAATGTCAAAGATGTCAAATGACAAATGTCACAATGCTAAATGTCAAAAATGAAAAGTGTTACCATGAAAAATGTCAAAAATGACAAATTTCAAGATGGCAAATGTCAAAGATGTCAAATGACAAATGTCACAATGCTAAATGTCAAAAATGAAAAGTGTCCCCATGAAAAATGTCAATAATGACAAATTTCAAGATGGCAAATGTCAAAGATGTCAAATGACAAATGTCACAGTGCTAAATGTCAAAAATGAAAAGTGTCACCATGAAAAATGTCAAAAATGACAAATTTCAAGATGGCAAATGTCAAAGATGTCGAATATGACAAATGTCACAATGCTAAATGTCAAAAATAAAAAGTGTCACCATGAAAAATGTCAAAAATGACAAATTTCAAGATGGCAAATGTCTCAAAGATGTCAAATGACAAATGTCACAATGCTAAATGTCAAAAATGAAAAGTGTCACCATGAAAAATGTCAAAAATCACAAATTTTAAGATGGCAAATATCAAAGATGTCAATTGACAAATGTCACAATGCTAAATGTCAAAAATGACAAATTTCAAGATGGCAAATGTCAAGGATGTCAAATGACAAATGTCACATTGCTAAATGTCAAAAATGAAAAGTGTCACCATGAAAAATGTCAAAAATGACAAATTTCAAGATGGCAAATGTCAAAGATGTCAAATGACAAATGTCACAATGCTAAATGTCAAAAATGAAAAGTGTCACCATGAAAAATGTCAAAAATAACATATTTCAAGATGGCAAATGTCAAAGATGTCAAATGACAAATGTCACAATGCTAAATGTCAAAAATGAAAAGTGTCACCATGAAAAATGTCAAAAATGACAAATTTCAAGATGGCAAATGTCAAAGATGTCAAATGACAAATGTCACAATGCTAAATGTCAAAAATGAAAAGTGTCACCATGAAAAATGTCAAAAATGACAAATTTCAAGATGGCAAATGTCAAAAAAGTCAAATGACAAATGTCACAATGCTAAATGTCAAAAATGAAAAGTGTCACCATGAAAAATGTCAAAAATGACAAATTTCAAGATGGCAAATGTCAAAGATGTCAAATGACAAATGTCACAATGCTAAATGTCAAAAATGAAAAGTGTCCCCATGAAAAATGTCAAAAATGACAAATTTCAAGATGGCAAATGTCAAAGATGTCAAATGACAAATGTAACAATGCTAAATGTCAAAAATGACAAATTTCAAGATGGCAAATGTCAAAGATGTCAAATGACAAATGTCACAATGCTAAATGTCAAAAATGAAAAGTGTCACCATGAAAAATGTCAAAAATGACAAATTTCAAGATGGGAAATGTCAAAGATGTCAAATGACAAATGTCACAATGCTAAATGTCAAAAATGACAAATTTCAAGATGGCAAATGTCTAAGATGTCAAATGACAAATGTCACAATGCTAAATGTCAAAAATGTAAAGTGTCACCATGAAAAATCTCAAAAATGACAAATTTCAAGATGGCAAATGTCAAAGATGTCAAATGACAAATGTCACAATGCTAAATGTGAAAAATGAAAAGTGTCACCATGAAAAATGTCACAAATAACAAATTTCAAGATGGCAAATGTCAAAGATGTCAAATGACAAATGTCACAATGCTAAATGTCAAAAATGAAAAGTGTCAAAAATGACAAATTTCAAGATGGCAAATGTCTAAGATGTCAAATGACAAATGTCACAACGCTAAATGTCAAAAATGAAAAGTGTCACAGTGAAAAATGTCAAAAATAACAAATTTCAAGATGGCAAATGTCAAAGATGTCAAATGACAAATGTCACAATGCTAAATGTCAAAAATGAAAAGTGTCACCATGAAAAATGTCAAAAATAACAAATTTTAAGATGGCAAATGTCAAAGATGTCAAATGACAAATGTCACAATGCTAAATGTCAAAAATGAAAAGTGTCACCATGAAAAATGTCAAAAATGACAAATTTCAAGATGGCAAATGTCAAAGATGTCAAATGACAAATGTCATAATGCTAAATGTCAAAAATGAAAAGTGTCACCATGAAAAATGTCAAAAATAACAGATTTCAAGATGGCAAATGTCAAAGATGTCAAATGACAAATGTCACAATGCTAAATGTCAAAAATGAAAAGTGTCACCATGAAAAATGTCAAAAATGACAAATTTCAAGATGGCAAATGTCAAAACTGACAAATGTCACAATGCTAAATGTCAAAAATGAAAAGTGTCACCATGCAAAATGTCAAAAATAACAAATTTCAAGATGGCAAATGTCAAAGATGTCAAATGACAAATGTCACAATGCTAAATGTCAAAAATGACAAATTTCAAGATGGCAAATGTCTAAGATGTCAAATGACAAATGTCACAATGCTAAATGTCAAAAATGAAAAGTGTCACCATGAAAAATGTCAAAAATGACAAATTTCAAGATGGCAAATGTCCAAGATGTCAAATGACAAATGTCACAATGCTAAATGTCAAAAATGAAAAGTGTCAAAAATGACAAATTTCAAGATGGCAAATGTCTAAGATGTCAAATGACAAATGTCACAATGCTAAATGTCAAAAATGAAAAGTGTCACCGTGAAAAAGTTCAAAAATGACAAATTTCAAGATGGCAAATGTCAAAGATGTCAAATGACAAATGTCACAATGCTAAATGTCAAAAATGAAAAGTGTCACCATGAAAAATGTCAAAAATGACAAATTTCAAGATGGCAAATGTCAAAGATGTCAAATGACAAATGTCACAATGCTTAATGTCAAAAATGAAAAGTGTCCCCATGAAAAATGTCAATAATGACAAATTTCAAGATGGCAAATGTCAAAGATGTCAAATGACAAATGTCACAATGCTAAATGTCAAAAATAAAAAGTGTTACCATGAAAAATGTCAAAAATGACAAATTTCAAGATGGCAAATGTCAAAGATGTCGAATATGACAAATGTCACAATGCTAAATGTCAAAAATGAAAAGTGTCACCATGAAAAATGTCAAAAATGACAAATTTCAAGATGGCAAATGTCAAAGATGTCAAATGACAAATGTCACAATGCTAAATGTTAAAAAGGAAAGTGTCAAAAATGACAAATTTCAAGATGGCAAATGTCTAAGATGTCAAATGACAAATGTCACAATGCTAAATGTCAAAAATGAAAAGTGTCACCATGAAAAATGTCAAAAATGACAAATTTCAAGATGGCAAATGTCAAAGATGTCAAATGACAAATGTCACAATGCTAAATGACAAAAATGAAAAGTGTCACCATGAAAAATGTGAAAAATGACAAATTTCAAGATGGCAAATGTCAAAGATGTCAAATGACAAATGTCAAAGATGTCAAATGACAAATGTCACAATGCTAAATGTTAAAAATGAAAAGTGTCACCATGAAAAATGTCAAAAATGACAAATTTCAAGATGGCAAATGTCCAAGATGTTAAATGACAAATGTCACAATGCTAAATGTCAAAAATGAAAAGTGTCACCATGAAAAATGTCAAAAATGACAAATTTCAAGATGGCAAATGTCAAAAATGTCAAATGACAAATGTCACAATGCTAAATGTCAAAAATGAAAAGTGTCAAAAATGACAAATTTCAAGATGGCAAATGTCAAAGATGTCAAATGACAAATGTCACAATGCTAAATGTCAAAAATGAAAAGTGTCACCATGAAAAATTTCAAAAATGACAAATTTCAAGATGGCATATGTCCAAGATGTCAAATGACAATTGTCACAATGCTAAATGTCAAAAATGAAAAATGTCACCATGAAAAATGTGAAAAATGACAAATTTCAAGATAGCAAATGTCAAAGATGTCAAATGACAAATGTCACAATGCTAAATGTCAAAAATGAAAAGTGTCAAAAATGACAAATTTCAAGATGGCAAATGTCTAAGATGTCAAATGACAAATGTCACAATGCTAAATGTCAAAAATGAAAGGTGTCACCATGAAAAATGTCAAAAATGACAAATTTCAAGATGGCAAATGTCAAAACTGACAAATGTCACAATGCTAAATGTCAAAAATGAAAAGTGTGACCATGAAAAATGTCAAAAATAACAAATTTCAAGATGGCAAATGTCAAAGATGTCAAATGACAAATGTCACAATGCTAAATGTCAAAAATGACAAATTTCAAGATGGCAAATGTCAAAGATGTCAAATGACAAATGTCACAATGCTAAATGTCAAAAATGAAAAGTGTCACCATGAAAAATGTCAAAAATGACAAATTTCAAGATGGCAAATGTCAAAGATGTCAAATGACAAATGTCACAATGCTAAATGTCAAAAATGAAAAGTGTCACCATGAAAAATGTCAAAAATGACAAATTTCAAGATGGAAAATGTCAAAACTGACAAATGTCACAATGCTAAATGTCAAAAATGATAAGTGTCACCATGAAAAATGTCAAAAATAACAAATTTTAAGATGGCAAATGTCAAAGATGTCAAATGACAAATGTCACAATGCTAAATGCAAAAATAAAAAGTGTCACCATGAAAAATGTCAAAAATGACAAATTTAAGGATGGCAAATATCAAAGATGTCAAATGACAAATGTCACAATGCTAAATGTCAAAAATGAAAAGTGTCACCATGAATAATGTCAAAAATAACAAATTTCAAGATGGCAAATGTCAAAGATGTCAAATGACAAATGTCACAATGCTAAATGTCAAAAATAAAAAGTGTCCCCATGAAAAATGTCAAACATAACAAATTTCAAGATGGCAAATGTCAAAGATGTCAAATGACAAATGTCACAATGCTAAATGTCAAAAATGAAAAGGGTCAAAAATGACAAATTTCAAGATGGCAAATGTCAAAGATGTCAAATGACAAATGTCACAATGCTAAATGTCAAAAATGAAAAGTGTCACCATGAAAAATGTCAAAAATGACAAACTTCAAGATGGCAAATGTCAAAGATGTCAAATGACAAATGTCATAATGCTAAATGTCAAAAATGAAAAGTGTCACCATGAATAATGTCAAAAATAACAAATTTCAAGATGGCAAATGTCAAAGATGTCAAATGACAAATGTCACAATGCTAAATGTCAAAAATGAAAAGTGTCACCATGAAAAATGTCAAAAATGACAAATTTCAAGATGGCAAATGTCAAAGATGTCAAATGACAAATGTCACAATGCTAAATGTCAAAAATGAAAAGTGTCCCCATGAAAAATGTCAAAAATAAAAAATTTCAAGATGGCAAATGTCAAAGATGTCAAATGACAAATGTCACAATGCTAAATGTCAAAAATGAAAAGTGTCAAAAATGACAAATTTCAAGATGGCCAATGTCAAATGACAAATGTCACAATGCTAAATGTCAAAAATGAAAAGTGTCACCATAAAAAATGTCAAAAATGACAAATTTCAAGATGGCGAATGTCAAAACTGACAAATGTCACAATGATAAATGTCAAAAATGAAAAGTGTCACCATGAAAAATGTCAAAAATAACAAATTTCAAGATGGCAAATGTCAAAGATGTCAAATGACAAATGTCACAATGCTAAATGTCAAAAATGAAAAGTGTCACCATGAAAAATGTCAAAAATGACAAATTTCAAGATGGCAAATGTCGAAGATGTTAAATGACAAATGTCACAATGCTAAATGTCAAAAATGAAAAGTGTCACCATGAAAAATGTCAAAAATAACAAATTTCAAGATGGCAAATGTCAAAGATGTCAAATGACAAATGTCACAATGCTAAATGTCAAAAATGAAAAGTGTCACTATGAAAAATGTCAAAAATGACAAATTTCAAGATGACAAATGTCAAAACTGACAAATGTCACAATGCTAAATGTCAAAAATGAAAAGTGTCACCATGAAAAATGTCAAAAATAACAAATTTCAAGATGGCAAATGTCGAAGATGTTAAATGACAAATGTCACAATGCTAAATGTCAAAAATGAAAAGTGTCACCATGAAAAATGTCAAAAATAACAAATTTCAAGATGGCAAATGTCAAAGATGTCAAATGACAAATGTCACAATGCTAAATGTCAAAAATGAAAAGTGTCACTATGAAAAATGTCAAAAATGACAAATTTCAAGATGACAAATGTCAAAACTGACAAATGTCACAATGCTAAATGTCAAAAATGAAAAGTGTCACCATGAAAAATGTCAAAAATAACAAATTTCAAGATGGCAAATGTCAAAGATGTCAAATGACAAATGTCACAATGCTAAATGTCAAAAATGAAAAGTGTCACCATGAAAAATGTCAAAAATGACAAATTTCAAGATGGCAAATATCAAAGATGTCAAATGACAAATGTCAAAAATGAAAAGTGTCACTATGAAAAATGTCAAAAATGACAAATTTCAAGATGGCAACTGTCAAAACTGACAAATGTCACAATGCTAAATGTCAAAAATGAAAAGTGTCACCATGAAAAATGTCAAAAATAACAAATTTCAAGATGGCAAATGTCAAAGATGTCAAATGACAAATGTCACAATGCTAAATGTCAAAAATAAAAAGTGTCACCATGAAAAATGTCAAAAATGACAAATTTCAAGATGGCAAATGTCAAGGATGTCAAATGACAAATGTCACATTGCTAAATGTCAAAAATGAAAAGTGTCACCATGAAAAATGTCAAAAATGACAAATTTCAAGATGGCAAATGTCAAAGGTGTCAAATGACAAATGTCACAATGCTAAATGTCAAAAATGAAAAGTGTCACCATGAAAAATGTCAAAAATAACATATTTCAAGATGGCAAATGTCAAAGATGTCAAATGACAAATGTCACAATGCTAAATGTCAAAAATGAAAAGTGTCACCATGAAAAATGTCAAAAATAACAAATTTCAAGATGGCAAATGTCAAAGATGTCAAATGACAAATGTCACAATGCTAAATGTCAAAAATGAAAAGTGTCACCATGAAAAATGTCAAAAATGACAAATTTCAAGATGGCAAATGTCAAAGATGTCAAATGACAAATGTCACAATGCTAAATGTCAAAAATGAAAAGTGTCCCCATGAAAAATGTCAAAAATAAAAAATTTCAAGATGGCAAATGTCAAAGATGTCAAATGACAAATGTCACAATGCTAAATGTCAAAAATGAAAAGTGTCAAAAATGACAAATTTCAAGATGGCCAATGTCAAATGACAAATGTCACAATGCTAAATGTCAAAAATGAAAAGTGTCACCATAAAAAATGTCAAAAATGACAAATTTCAAGATGGCGAATGTCAAAACTGACAAATGTCACAATGATAAATGTCAAAAATGAAAAGTGTCACCATGAAAAATGTCAAAAATAACAAATTTCAAGATGGCAAATGTCAAAGATGTCAAATGACAAATGTCACAATGCTAAATGTCAAAAATGAAAAGTGTCACCATGAAAAATGTCAAAAATGACAAATTTCAAGATGGCAAATGTCGAAGATGTTAAATGACAAATGTCACAATGCTAAATGTCAAAAATGAAAAGTGTCACCATGAAAAATGTCAAAAATAACAAATTTCAAGATGGCAAATGTCAAAGATGTCAAATGACAAATGTCACAATGCTAAATGTCAAAAATGAAAAGTGTCACTATGAAAAATGTCAAAAATGACAAATTTCAAGATGACAAATGTCAAAACTGACAAATGTCACAATGCTAAATGTCAAAAATGAAAAGTGTCACCATGAAAAATGTCAAAAATAACAAATTTCAAGATGGCAAATGTCGAAGATGTTAAATGACAAATGTCACAATGCTAAATGTCAAAAATGAAAAGTGTCACCATGAAAAATGTCAAAAATAACAAATTTCAAGATGGCAAATGTCAAAGATGTCAAATGACAAATGTCACAATGCTAAATGTCAAAAATGAAAAGTGTCACTATGAAAAATGTCAAAAATGACAAATTTCAAGATGACAAATGTCAAAACTGACAAATGTCACAATGCTAAATGTCAAAAATGAAAAGTGTCACCATGAAAAATGTCAAAAATAACAAATTTCAAGATGGCAAATGTCAAAGATGTCAAATGACAAATGTCACAATGCTAAATGTCAAAAATGAAAAGTGTCACCATGAAAAATGTCAAAAATGACAAATTTCAAGATGGCAAATATCAAAGATGTCAAATGACAAATGTCAAAAATGAAAAGTGTCACTATGAAAAATGTCAAAAATGACAAATTTCAAGATGGCAACTGTCAAAACTGACAAATGTCACAATGCTAAATGTCAAAAATGAAAAGTGTCACCATGAAAAATGTCAAAAATAACAAATTTCAAGATGGCAAATGTCAAAGATGTCAAATGACAAATGTCACAATGCTAAATGTCAAAAATAAAAAGTGTCACCATGAAAAATGTCAAAAATGACAAATTTCAAGATGGCAAATGTCAAAGATGTCAAATGACAAATGTCACAATCCTAAATGTCAAAAATGACAAATTTCAAGATGGCAAAAGCCAAAGATGTCAAATGACAAATGTCACAATGCTAAATGTCAAAAATGAAAAGTGTCACCATGAAAAATGTCAAAAATGACAAATTTCAAGATGGCAAATGTCAAAGATGTCAAATGACAAATGTCACAATGCTAAATGTCAAAAATGAAAAGTGTCACCATAAAAAATGTCAATAATGACAAATTTCAAGATAGCAAATGTCAAGGATGTCAAATGACAAATGTCACAATGCTAAATGTCAAAAATGAAAAGTGTCACCATGCAAAATGTCAAAAATGACAAATTTCAAGATGGCAAATATCAAAGATGTCAAATGACAAATGTCACAATGCTAAATGTCAAAAATGACAAATTTCAAGATGGCAAATGTCCAAGATGTCAAATGACAAATGTCACAATGCTAAATGTCAAAAATGAAAAGTGTCACCATGAAAAATGTCAAAAATGACAAATTTCAAGATGGCAAATGTCAAAGATGTCAAATGACAAATGTCACAATGCTAAATGTCAAAAATGAAAAGTGTCAAAAATGCAAAGTGTCAAAAATGACAAATTTCAAGATGGCAAATGTCTAAGATGTCAAATGACAAATGTCACAATGCTAAATGTCAAAAATGAAAAGTGTCACCGTGTAAAATGTCAAAAATGACAAATTTCAAGATGGCAAATGTCAAAGATGTCAAATGACAAATGTCACAATGCTAAATGTCAAAAATGAAAAGTGTTACCATGAAAAATGTCAAAAATGACAAATTTCAAGATGGCAAATGTCAAAGATGTCAAATGACAAATGTCACAATGCTAAATGTCAAAAATGAAAAGTGTCCCCATGAAAAATGTCAATAATGACAAATTTCAAGATAGCAAATGTCAAAGATGTAAAATGACAAATGTCACAGTGCTAAATGTCAAAAATGAAAAGTGTCACCATGAAAAATGTCAAAAATGACAAATTTCAAGATGGCAAATGTCAAAGATGTCGAATATGACAAATGTCACAATGCTAAATGTCAAAAATAAAAAGTGTCACCATGAAAAATGTCAAAAATGACAAATTTCAAGATGGCAAATGTCTCAAAGATGTCAAATGACAAATGTCACAATGCTAAATGTCAAAAATGAAAAGTGTCACCATGAAAAATGTCAAAAATCACAAATTTTAAGATGGCAAATATCAAAGATGTCAATTGACAAATGTCACAATGCTAAATGTCAAAAATGACAAATTTCAAGATGGCAAATGTCAAGGATGTCAAATGACAAATGTCACATTGCTAAATGTCAAAAATGAAAAGTGTCACCATGAAAAATGTCAAAAATGACAAATTTCAAGATGGCAAATGTCAAAGGTGTCAAATGACAAATGTCACAATGCTAAATGTCAAAAATGAAAAGTGTCACCATGAAAAATGTCAAAAATGACAAATTTCAAGATGGCAAATGTCAAAGATGTCAAATGACAAATGTCACAATGCTAAATGTCAAAAATGAAAAGTGTCCCCATGAAAAATGTCAAAAATAAAAAATTTCAAGATGGCAAATGTCAAAGATGTCAAATGACAAATGTCACAATGCTAAATGTCAAAAATGAAAAGTGTCAAAAATGACAAATTTCAAGATGGCCAATGTCAAAGATGTCAAATGACAAATGTCACAATGCTAAATGTCAAAAATGAAAAGTGTCACCATAAAAAATGTCAAAAATGACAAATTTCAAGATGGCGAATGTCAAAACTGACAAATGTCACAATGATAAATGTCAAAAATGAAAAGTGTCACCATGAAAAATGTCAAAAATGACAAACTTCAAGATGGCAAATGTCAAAGATGTCAAATGACAAATGTCATAATGCTAAATGTCAAAAATGAAAAGTGTCACCATGAATAATGTCAAAAATAACAAATTTCAAGATGGCAAATGTCAAAGATGTCAAATGACAAATGTCACAATGCTAAATGTCAAAAATGAAAAGTGTCACCCTGAAAAATGTCAAAAATGACAAATTTCAAGATGGCAAATGTCAAAGATGTCAAATGACAAATGTCACAATGCTAAATGTCAAAAATGAAAAGTGTCCCCATGAAAAATGTCAAAAATAAAAAATTTCAACATGGCAAATGTCAAAGATGTCAAATGACAAATGTCACAATGCTAAATGTCAAAAATGAAAAGTGTCAAAAATGACAAATTTCAAGATGGCCAATGTCAAAGATGTCAAATGACAAATGTCACAATGCTAAATGTCAAAAATGAAAAGTGTCACCATAAAAAATGTCAAAAATGACAAATTTCAAGATGGCGAATGTCAAAACTGACAAATGTCACAATGATAAATGTCAAAAATGAAAAGTGTCACCATGAAAAATGTCAAAAATAACAAATTTCAAGATGGCAAATGTCAAAGATGTCAAATGACAAATGTCACAATGCTAAATGTCAAAAATGAAAAGTGTCACCATGAAAAATGTCAAAAATGACAAATTTCAAGATGGCAAATGTCGAAGATGTTAAATGACAAATGTCACAATGCTAAATGTCAAAAATGAAAAGTGTCACCATGAAAAATGTCAAAAATAACAAATTTCAAGATGGCAAATGTCAAAGATGTCAAATGACAAATGTCACAATGCTAAATGTCAAAAATGAAAAGTGTCACTATGAAAAATGTCAAAAATGACAAATTTCAAGATGACAAATGTCAAAACTGACAAATGTCACAATGCTAAATGTCAAAAATGAAAAGTGTCACCATGAAAAATGTCAAAAATAACAAATTTCAAGATGGCAAATGTCAAAGATGTCAAATGACAAATGTCACAATGCTAAATGTCAAAAATGAAAAGTGTCACCATGAAAAATGTCAAAAATGACAAATTTCAAGATGGCAAATATCAAAGATGTCAAATGACAAATGTCAAAAATGAAAAGTGTCACTATGAAAAATGTCAAAAATGACAAATTTCAAGATGGCAAATGTCAAAACTGACAAATGTCACAATGCTAAATGTCAAAAATGAAAAGTGTCACCATGAAAAATGTCAAAAATAACAAATTTCAAGATGGCAAATGTCAAAGATGTCAAATGACAAATGTCACAATGCTAAATGTCAAAAATAAAAAGTGTCACCATGAAAAATGTCAAAAATGACAAATTTCAAGATGGCAAATGTCAAAGATGTCAAATGACAAATGTCACAATCCTAAATGTCAAAAATGACAAATTTCAAGATGGCAAAAGCCAAAGATGTCAAATGACAAATGTCACAATGCTAAATGTCAAAAATGAAAAGTGTCACCATGAAAAATGTCAAAAATGACAAATTTCAAGATGGCAAATGTCAAAGATGTCAAATGACAAATGTCACAATGCTAAATGTCAAAAATGAAAAGTGTCACCATAAAAAATGTCAATAATGACATATTTCAAGATAGCAAATGTCAAAGATGTCAAATGACAAATGTCACAATGCTAAATGTCAAAAATGAAAAGTGTCACCATGCAAAATGTCAAAAATGACAAATTTCAAGATGGCAAATATCAAAGATGTCAAATGACAAATGTCACAATGCTAAATGTCAAAAATGACAAATTTCAAGATGGCAAATGTCCAAGATGTCAAATGACAAATGTCACAATGCTAAATGTCAAAAATGAAAAGTGTCACCATGAAAAATGTCAAAAATGACAAATTTCAAGATGGCAAATGTCAAAGATGTCAAATGACAAATGTCACAATGCTAAATGTCAAAAATGAAAAGTGTCAAAAATGCAAAGTGTCAAAAATGACAAATTTCAAGATGGCAAATGTCTAAGATGTCAAATGACAAATGTCACAATGCTAAATGTCAAAAATGAAAAGTGTCACCGTGTAAAATGTCAAAAATGACAAATTTCAAGATGGCAAATGTCAAAGATGTCAAATGACAAATGTCACAATGCTAAATGTCAAAAATGAAAAGTGTTACCATGAAAAATGTCAAAAATGACAAATTTCAAGATGGCAAATGTCAAAGATGTCAAATGACAAATGTCACAATGCTAAATGTCAAAAATGAAAAGTGTCCCCATGAAAAATGTCAATAATGACAAATTTCAAGATAGCAAATGTCAAAGATGTCAAATGACAAATGTCACAGTGCTAAATGTCAAAAATGAAAAGTGTCACCATGAAAAATGTCAAAAATGACAAATTTCAAGATGGCAAATGTCAAAGATGTCGAATATGACAAATGTCACAATGCTAAATGTCAAAAATAAAAAGTGTCACCATGAAAAATGTCAAAAATGACAAATTTCAAGATGGCAAATGTCTCAAAGATGTCAAATGACAAATGTCACAATGCTAAATGTCAAAAATGAAAAGTGTCACCATGAAAAATGTCAAAAATCACAAATTTTAAGATGGCAAATATCAAAGATGTCAATTGACAAATGTCACAATGCTAAATGTCAAAAATGACAAATTTCAAGATGGCAAATGTCAAGGATGTCAAATGACAAATGTCACATTGCTAAATGTCAAAAATGAAAAGTGTCACCATGAAAAATGTCAAAAATGACAAATTTCAAGATGGCAAATGTCAAAGGTGTCAAATGACAAATGTCACAATGCTAAATGTCAAAAATGAAAAGTGTCACCATGAAAAATGTCAAAAATAACATATTTCAAGATGGCAAATGTCAAAGATGTCAAATGACAAATGTCACAATGCTAAATGTCAAAAATGAAAAGTGTCACCATGAAAAATGTCAAAAATGACAAATTTCAAGATGGCAAATGTCAAAGATGTCAAATGACAAATGTCACAATGCTAAATGTCAAAAATGAAAAGTGTCACCATGAAAAATGTCAAAAATGACAAATTTCAAGATGGCAAATGTCAAAGATGTCAAATGACAAATGTCACAATGCTAAATGTCAAAAATGAAAAGTGTCACCATGAAAAATGTCAAAAATAACAAATTTCAAGATGGCAAATGTCAAAGATGTCAAATGACAAATGTCACAATGCTAAATGTCAAAAATGAAAAGTGTCAAAAATGACAAATGTCAAGATGGCAAATGTCAAAGATGTCAAATGACAAATGTCACAATGCTAAATGTCAAAAATGAAAAGTGTCACCATGAAAAATGTCAAAAGTGACAAATTTCAAGATGGCAAATGTCAAAGATGTCAAATGACAAATGTCACAATGCTAAATGTCAAAAATGAAAAGTGTCACCATGAAAAATGTCAAAAATAACAAATTTCAAGATGGCAAATGTCAAAGATGTCAAATGACAAATAACACAAGTCTAAATGTCAAAAATGAAAAGTGTCACCATGAAAAATGTCAAAAATGACAAATTTCAAGATGGCAAATGTCAAAGATGTCAATTGACAAATGTCACAATGCTAAATGTCAAAAATGACAAATTTCAAGATGGCAAATGTCAAGGATGTCAAATGACAAATGTCACATTGCTAAATGTCAAAAATGAAAAGTGTCACCATGAAAAATGTCAAAAATGACAAATTTCAAGATGGCAAATGTCAAAGGTGTCAAATGACAAATGTCACAATGCTAAATGTCAAAAATGAAAAGTGTCACCATGAAAAATGTCAAAAATAACATATTTCAAGATGGCAAATGTCAAAGATGTCAAATGACAAATGTCACAATGCTAAATGTCAAAAATGAAAAGTGTCACCATGAAAAATGTCAAAAATGACAAATTTCAAGATGGCAAATGTCAAAGATGTCAAATGACAAATGTCACAATGCTAAATGTCAAAAATGAAAAGTGTCACCATGAAAAATGTCAAAAATGACAAATTTCAAGATGGCAAATGTCAAAGATGTCAAATGACAAATGTCACAATGCTAAATGTCAAAAATGAAAAGTGTCACCATGAAAAATGTCAAAAATAACAAATTTCAAGATGGCAAATGTCAAAGATGTCAAATGACAAATGTCACAATGCTAAATGTCAAAAATGAAAAGTGTCAAAAATGACAAATGTCAAGATGGCAAATGTCAAAGATGTCAAATGACAAATGTCACAATGCTAAATGTCAAAAATGAAAAGTGTCACCATGAAAAATGTCAAAAGTGACAAATTTCAAGATGGCAAATGTCAAAGATGTCAAATGACAAATGTCACAATGCTAAATGTCAAAAATGAAAAGTGTCACCATGAAAAATGTCAAAAATAACAAATTTCAAGATGGCAAATGTCAAAGATGTCAAATGACAAATAACACAAGTCTAAATGTCAAAAATGAAAAGTGTCACCATGAAAAATGTCAAAAATGACAAATTTCAAGATGGCAAATGTCAAAACTGACAAATGTCACAATGCTAAATGTCAAAAATGAAAAGTGTCACCATTAAAAATGTCAAAAATAACAAATTTCAAGATAGCAAATGTCAAAGATGTCAAATGACAAATGTCACAATGCTAAATGTCAAAAATGAAAAGTGTCAAGATGAAAAATATCAAAAATGACAAATTTCAAGATGGCAAGTGTCAAAACTGACAAATGTCACAATGCTAAATGTCAAAAATGAAAAGTTTCACCATGAAAAATGTCAAAAATAACAAATTTCAAGATGGCAAATGTCAAATGACAAATGTCACAATGCTAAATGTCAAAAATGACAAATTTTAAGATGGCAAATGTCAAAGATGTCAAATGACAAATGTCACAATGCTAAATGTCAAAAATGAAAAGTGTCACCATGAAAAATGTCAAAAATGACAAATTTCAAGATGGCAAATGTCAAAGATGTCAAATGACAAATGTCACAATGCTAAATGTCAAAAATGAAAAGTGTCACCATGAAAAATGTCAAAAATGACAAATTTCAAGATGGCAAATGTCAAAGATGTCAAATGACAAATGTCACAATGCTAAATGTCAAAAATGAAAAGTGTCACCATGAAAAATGTCAAAAATGACAAATTTCAAGATGGCAAATGTCAAAGATGTCAAATGACAAATGTAACAATGCTAAATGTCAAAAATGACAAATTTCAAGATGGCAAATGTCAAAGATGTCAAATGACAAATGTCACAATGCTAAATGTCAAAAATGAAAAGTGTCACCATGAAAAATGTCAAAAATGACAAATTTCAAGATGGGAAATGTCAAAGATGTCAAATGACAAATGTCACAATGCTAAATGTCAAAAATGAAAAGTGTCAAAAATGACAAATTTCAAGATGGCAAATGTCTAAGATGTCAAATGACAAATGTCACAATGCTAAATGTCAAAAATGTAAAGTGTCACCATCAAAAATCTCAAAAATGACAAATTTCAAGATGGCAAATGTCAAAGATGTCAAATGACAAATGTCACAATGCTAAATGTCAAAAATGAAAAGTGTCAAAAATGACAAATGTCAAGATGGCAAATGTCAAAGATGTCAAATGACAAATGTCACAATGCTAAATGTCAAAAATGAAAAGTGTCACCATGAAAAATGTCAAAAGTGACAAATTTCAAGATGGCAAATGTCAAAGATGTCAAATGACAAATGTCACAATGCTAAATGTCAAAAATGAAAAGTGTCACCATGAAAAATGTCAAAAATAACAAATTTCAAGATGGCAAATGTCAAAGATGTCAAATGACAAATAACACAAGTCTAAATGTCAAAAATGAAAAGTGTCACCATGAAAAATGTCAAAAATGACAAATTTCAAGATGGCAAATGTCAAAACTGACAAATGTCACAATGCTAAATGTCAAAAATGAAAAGTGTCACCATTAAAAATGTCAAAAATAACAAATTTCAAGATAGCAAATGTCAAAGATGTCAAATGACAAATGTCACAATGCTAAATGTCAAAAATGAAAAGTGTCAAGATGAAAAATATCAAAAATGACAAATTTCAAGATGGCAAGTGTCAAAACTGACAAATGTCACAATGCTAAATGTCAAAAATGAAAAGTTTCACCATGAAAAATGTCAAAAATAACAAATTTCAAGATGGCAAATGTCAAATGACAAATGTCACAATGCTAAATGTCAAAAATGACAAATTTTAAGATGGCAAATGTCAAAGATGTCAAATGACAAATGTCACAATGCTAAATGTCAAAAATGAAAAGTGTCACCATGAAAAATGTCAAAAATGACAAATTTCAAGATGGCAAATGTCAAAGATGTCAAATGACAAATGTCACAATGCTAAATGTCAAAAATGAAAAGTGTCACCATGAAAAATGTCAAAAATGACAAATTTCAAGATGGCAAATGTCAAAGATGTCAAATGACAAATGTCACAATGCTAAATGTCAAAAATGAAAAGTGTCACCATGAAAAATGTCAAAAATGACAAATTTCAAGATGGCAAATGTCAAAGATGTCAAATGACAAATGTAACAATGCTAAATGTCAAAAATGACAAATTTCAAGATGGCAAATGTCAAAGATGTCAAATGACAAATGTCACAATGCTAAATGTCAAAAATGAAAAGTGTCACCATGAAAAATGTCAAAAATGACAAATTTCAAGATGGGAAATGTCAAAGATGTCAAATGACAAATGTCACAATGCTAAATGTCAAAAATGAAAAGTGTCAAAAATGACAAATTTCAAGATGGCAAATGTCTAAGATGTCAAATGACAAATGTCACAATGCTAAATGTCAAAAATGTAAAGTGTCACCATCAAAAATCTCAAAAATGACAAATTTCAAGATGGCAAATGTCAAAGATGTCAAATGACAAATGTCACAATGCTAAATGTGAAAAATGAAAAGTGTCACCATGAAAAATGTCAAAAATAACAAATTTCAAGATGGCAAATGTCAAAGATGTCAAATGACAAATGTCACAATGCTAAATGTCAAAAATGAAAAGTGTCAAAAATGACAAATTTCAAGATGGCAAATGTCTAAGATGTCAAATGACAAATGTCACAACGCTAAATGTCAAAAATGAAAAGTGTCACCGTGAAAAATGTCAAAAATAACAAATTTCAAGATGGCAAATGTCAAAGATGTCAAATGACAAATGTCACAATGCTAAATGTCAAAAATGAAAAGTGTCACCATGAAAAATGTCAAAAATAACAAATTTTAAGATGGAAAATGTCAAAGATGTCAAATGACAAATGTAACAATGCTAAATGTCAAAAATGAAAAGTGTCACCATGAAAAATGTCAAAAATGACAAATTTCAAGATGGCAAATGTCAAATGACAAATGTCATAATGCTAAATGTCAAAAATGAAAAGTGTCACCATGAAAAATGTCAAAAATAACAGATTTCAAGATGGCAAATGTCAAAGATGTCAAATGACAAATGTCACAATGCTAAATGTCAAAAATGAAAAGTGTCACCATGAAAAATGTCAAAAATGACAAATTTCAAGATGGCAAATGTCAAAACTGACAAATGTCACAATGCTAAATGTCAAAAATGAAAAGTGTCACCATGCAAAATGTCAAAAATAACAAATTTCAAAATGGCAAATGTCAAAGATGTCAAATGACAAATGTCACAATGCTAAATGTCAAAAATGACAAATTTCAAGATGGCAAATGTCTAAGATGTCAAATGACAAATGTCACAATGCTAAATGTCAAAAATGAAAAGTGTCACCATGAAAAATGTCAAAAATGACAAATTTCAAGATGGCAAATGTCCAAGATGTCAAATGACAAATGTCACAATGCTAAATGTCAAAAATGAAAAGTGTCAAAAATGACAAATTTCAAGATGGCAAATGTCTAAGATGTCAAATGACAAATGTCACAATGCTAAATGTCAAAAATGAAAAGTGTCACCGTGAAAAAGTTCAAAAATGACAAATTTCAAGATGGCAAATGTCAAAGATGTCAAATGACAAATGTCACAATGCTAAATGTCAAAAATGAAAAATGTCACAATGCTAAATGTCAAAAATGAAAAGTGTCACCATGAAAAATGTCAAAAATGACAAATTTCAAGATGGCAAATGTCAAAGATGTCAAATGACAAATGTCACAATGCTTAATGTCAAAAATGAAAAGTGTCCCCATGAAAAATGTCAATAATGACAAATTTCAAGATGGCAAATGTCAAAGATGTCAAATGACAAATGTCACAATGCTAAATGTCAAAAATAAAAAGTGTTACCATGAAAAATGTCAAAAATGACAAATTTCAAGATGGCAAATGTCAAAGATGTCGAATATGACAAATGTCACAATGCTAAATGTCAAAAATGAAAAGTGTCACCATGAAAAATGTCAAAAATGACAAATTTCAAGATGGCAAATGTCAAAGATGTCAAATGACAAATGTCACAATGCTAAATGTTAAAAAGGAAAGTGTAAAAAATGACAAATTTCAAGATGGCAAATGTCTAAGATGTCAAATGACAAATGTCACAATGCTAAATGTCAAAAATGAAAAGTGTCACCATGAAAAATGTCAAAAATGACAAATTTCAAGATGGCAAATGTCAAAGATGTCAAATGACAAATGTCACAATGCTAAATGTCAAAAATGAAAAGTGTCACCATGAAAAATGTCAAAAATGACAAATTTCAAGATGGCAAATGTCAAAGATGTCAAATGACAAATGTCACAATGCTAAATGTTAAAAATGAAAAGTGTCACCATGAAAAATGTCAAAAATGACAAATTTCAAGATGGCAAATGTCCAAGATGTTAAATGACAAATGTCACAATGCTAAATGTCAAAAATGAAAAGTGTCACCATGAAAAATGTCAAAAATGACAAATTTCAAGATGGCAAATGTCAAAAATGTCAAATGACAAATGTCACAATGCTAAATGTCAAAAATGAAAAGTGTCAAAAATGACAAATTTCAAGATGGCAAATGTCAAAGATGTCAAATGACAAATGTCACAATGCTAAATGTCAAAAATGAAAAGTGTCACCATGAAAAATGTCAAAAATGACAAATTTCAAGATGGCAAATGTCAAAACTGACAAATGTCACAATGCTAAATGTTAAAAATGATAAGTGTCACCATGAAAAATGTCAAAAATGACAAATTTCAAGATGGCATATGTCCAAGATGTCAAATGACAATTGTCACAATGCTAAATGTAAAAAATGAAAAATGTCACCATGAAAAATGTGAAAAATGACAAATTTCAAGATAGCAAATGTCAAAGATGTCAAATGACAAATGTCACAATGCTAAATGTCAAAAATGAAAAGTGTCAAAAATGACAAATTTCAAGATGGCAAATGTCTAAGATGTCAAATGACAAATGTCACAATGCTAAATGTCAAAAATGAAAGGTGTCACCATAAAAAATGTCAAAAATGACAAATTTTAAGATGGCAAATGTCAAAACTGACAAATGTCACAATGCTAAATGTCAAAAATGAAAAGTGTGACCATGAAAAATGTCAAAAATAACAAATTTCAAGATGGCAAATGTAAAAGATGTCAAATGACAAATGTCACAATGCTAAATGTCAAAAATGAAAAGTGTCACCATGAAAAATGTCAAAAATGACAAATTTCAAGATGGCAAATGTCAAAGATGTCAAATGACAAATGTCACAATGCTAAATGTCAAAAATGAAAAGTGTCACCATGAAAAATGTCAAAAATGACAAATTTCAAGATGGAAAATGTCAAAACTGACAAATGTCACAATGCTAAATGTCAAAAATGATAAGTGTCACCATGAAAAATGTCAAAAATAACAAATTTCAAGATGGCAAATGTCAAAGATGTCAAATGACAAATGTCACAATGCTAAATGTCAAAAATGACAAATTTCAAGATGGCAAATGTCTAAGATGTCAAATGACAAATGTCACAATGCTAAATGTCAAAAATGAAAAGTGTCACCATGAAAAATGTCAAAAATGACAAATTTCACGATGGCAAATGTCCAAGATGTCAACTGACAAATGTCACAATGCTAAATGTCAAAAATGAAAAGTGTCACCATGAAAAATGTCAAAAATGACAAATTTAAGGATGGCAAATATCAAAGATGTCAAATGACAAATGTCACAATGCTAAATGTCAAAAATGAAAAGTGTCAAAAATGACAAATTTCAAGATGGCAAATGTCAAAGATGTCAAATGACAAATGTCACAATGCTAAATGTCAAAAATGAAAAGTGTCACCATGAAAAATGTCAAAAATGACAAATTTCAAGATGGCAAATGTCAAAACTGACAAATGTCACAATGCTAAATGTCAAAAATGATAAGTGTCACCATGAAAAATGTCAAAAATGACAAATTTCAAGATGGCATATGTCCAAGATGTCAAATGACAATTGTCACAATGCTAAATGTCAAAAATGAAAAATGTCACCATGAAAAATGTGAAAAATGACAAATTTCAAGATAGCAAATGTCAAAGATGTCAAATGACAAATGTCACAATGCTAAATGTCAAAAATGAAAAGTGTCAAAAATGACAAATTTCAAGATGGCAAATGTCTAAGATGTCAAATGACAAATGTCACAATGCTAAATGTCAAAAATGAAAGGTGTCACCATGAAAAATGTCAAAAATGACAAATTTCAAGATGGCAAATGTCAAAACTGACAAATGTCACAATGCTAAATGTCAAAAATGAAAAGTGTGACCATGAAAAATGTCAAAAATAACAAATTTCAAGATGGCAAATGTCAAAGATGTCAAATGACAAATGTCACAATGCTAAATGTCAAAAATGACAAATTTCAAGATGGCAAATGTCAAAGATGTCAAATGACAAATGTCACAATGCTAAATGTCAAAAATGAAAAGTGTCACCATGAAAAATGTCAAAAATGACAAATTTCAAGATGGCAAATGTCAAAGATGTCAAATGACAAATGTCACAATGCTAAATGTCAAAAATGAAAAGTGTCACCATGAAAAATGTCAAAAATGACAAATTTTAAGATGGAAAATGTCAAAACTGACAAATGTCACAATGCTAAATGTCAAAAATGATAAGTGTCACCATGAAAAATGTCAAAAATAACAAATTTCAAGATGGCAAATGTCAAAGATGTCAAATGACAAATGTCACAATGCTAAATGTCAAAAATGACAAATTTCAAGATGGCAAATGTCTAAGATGTCAAATGACAAATGTCACAATGCTAAATGTCAAAAATGAAAAGTGTCACCATGAAAAATGTCAAAAATGACAAATTTCACGATGGCAAATGTCCAAGATGTCAACTGACAAATGTCACAATGCTAAATGTCAAAAATGAAAAGTGTCACCATGAAAAATGTCAAAAATGACAAATTTAAGGATGGCAAATATCAAAGATGTCAAATGACAAATGTCACAATGCTAAATGTCAAAAATGAAAAGTGTCAAAAATGACAAATTTCAAGATGGCAAATGTCTAAGATGTCAAATGACAAATGTTACAATGCTAAATGTCAAAAATGAAAAGTGTCACCGTAAAAAATGTCAAAAATGACAAATTTCAAGATGGCAAATGTCAAAGATGTCAAATGACAAATGTCACAATGCTAAATGTCAAAAATGAAAAGTGTCACCATGAAAAATGTCAAAAATGACAAATTTCAAGATGGCAAATGTCAAAGATGTCAAATGACAAATGTCACAATGCTAAATGTCAAAAATGAAAAGTGTCCCCATGAAAAATGTCAATAATGACAAATTTCAAGATGGCAAATGTCAAAGATGTCAAATGACAAATGTCACAATGCTAAATGTCAAAAATGAAAAGTGTCACCATGAAAAATGTTAAAAATGACAAATTTCAAGATGGCAAATGTCAAATGACAAATGTCACAATGCTAAATGTCAAAAATGAAAAGTGTCACCATGAAAAATGTCAAAAATAACTAATTTCAAGATGGCAATTGCAAAGATGTCAAATGACAAATGTCACAATGCTAAATGTCAAAAATGAAAAGTCTCACCATGAAAAATGTCAAAAATGACAAATTTCAAGATGGCAAATGTCAAAACTGACAAATGTCACAATGCTAAATGTCAAAAATGAAAAGTGTCACCATGAAAAATGTCAAAAATAACAAATTTCCAGATGGCAAATGTCAAAGATGTCAAATGACAAATGTCACAATGCTAAATGTCAAAAAATGACACATTTCAAGATGGCAAATGTCAAAGATGTCAAATGACAAATGTCACAATGCTAAATGTCAAAAATGAAAAGTGTGACCATGAAAAATGTCAAAAATGACAAATTTCAAGATGTCAAATGTCAAAAATGTCAAATGACAAATGTCACAATGCTAAATGTCAAAAATGAAAAATGTCACCATGAAAAATGTCAAAAATGACAAATTTCAAGATGGCAAATGTCAAAGATGTCAAATGACAAATGTCACAATGCTAAATGTCAAAAATAAAAAGTGTCACCATGAAAAATGTCAAAAATGACAAATTTCAAGATGGCAAATATCAAAGATGTCAAATGACAAATATCACAATGCTAAATGTCAAAAATGAAAAGTGTCACAATGAAAAATGTCAAAAATGACAAATTTCAAGATGGCAAATGTCAAAGATGTCAAATGACAAATGTCACAATTCTAAATGTCAAAAATGAAAAGTGTCAAAAATGACAAATTTCAAGATGGCAAATGTCTAAGATGTTAAATGACAAATGTCACAATGCTAAATGTAAAAAATAAAAAGTGTCACCATGAAAAATGTAAAAAATGACAAATTTCAAGATGGCAAATGTCAAAGATGTCAAATGACAAATGTCACAATGCTAAATGTCAAAAATGAAAAGTGTCACCATAAAAAATGTCAAAAATGACAAATTTCAAGATGGCAAATGTCAAAGATGTCAAATGACAAATGTTACAATGGTAAATGTCAAAAATGAAAAGTGTCACCATGAAAAATGTCAAAAATGACAAATTTCAAGATAGCAAATGTCAAAGATGTCAAATGACAAATGTCACAATGCTAAATGTCAAAAATGAAAAGTGTCCCCATGAAAAATGTTAATAATGACAAATTTCAAGATGGCAAATGTCAAAGATGTCAAATGACAAATGTCACAATGCTAAATGTCAAAAATGAAAAGTGTCACCATGAAAAATGTCAAAAATAACAAATTTCAAGATGGCAAATGTCAAAGATGTCAAATGACAAATGTCACAATGCTAAATGTCAAAAATGAAAAGTGTCACCATGAAAAATGTCAAAAATGACAAATTTCAAGATGGCAAATGTCAAAGATGTCAAATGACAAATGTCACAATGCTAAATGTCAAAAATGAAAAGTGTCACCATAAAAAATGTCGAAAATAACAAATTTTAAGATGGCAAATGTCAAAGATGTCAAATGACAAATGTCACAATGCTAAATGTCAAAAATGAAAAGTGTCACCATAAAAAATGTCAAAAATAACAAATTTCAAGATGGCAAATGTCAAAACTGACAAATGTCACAATGCTAAATGTCAAAAATGAAAAGTGTCACCATGAAAAATGTCAAAAATAACAAATTTCAAGATGGCAAATGACAAATATCACAATGCTAAATGTCAAAAATGACAAATTTCAAGATGGCAAATGTCAAAGATGTCAAATGAAAAATGTCACAATGCTAAATGTCAAAAATGAAAAGTGTCACCATGAAAAATGTCAAAAATGACAAATTTCAAGATGGCAAATGTCAAAGATGTCAAATGACAAATGTCACAATGCTAAATGTCAAAAATGAAAAGTGTCACCATGAAAAATGTCAAAAATGACAAATTTCAAGATGGCAAATGTCAAAGATGTCAAATGACAAATGTCACAATGCAAAATGTCAAAAATGAAAAGTGTCAAAAATGACAATTTTCAAGATGGCAAATGTCTAAGATGTCAAATGACAAATGTCACAATGCTAAATGTCAAAAATGAAAAGTGTCACCATGAAAACTGTCAAAAATGACAAATTTCAAGATGGCAAATGTCAAAGATGTCAAATGAAAAATGTCACAATGCTAAATGTCAAAAATGAAAAGTGTCACCATGAAAAATGTCAAAAATGACAAATTTCAAGATGGCAAATGTCAAAGATGTCAAATGACAAATGTCACAATGCTAAATGTCAAAAATGAAAAGTGTCAAAAATGACAAATTTCAAGATGGCAAATGTCTAAGATGTCAAATGACAAATGTCACAAATGAAAAGTGTCACCATGAAAAATGTCAAAAATGACAAATTTCAAGATGGCAAATGTCAAAGATGTCAAATGACAAATGTCACAATGCTAAATGTCAAAAATGAAAAGTGTCACCATGAAAAATGTCAAAAATAACAAATTTCAAGATGGCAAATGTCAAAGATGTCAAATGACAAATGTCACAATGCTAAATGTCAAAAATGAAAAGTATCACCATGAAAAATGTCAAAAATGACAAATTTCAAGATGGCAAATGTCAAAGATGTCAAATGACAAATGTCATAATGCTAAATGTCAAAAATGAAAAGTGTCACCATGAAAAATGTTAAAAATGACAAATTTCAAGATGGCAAATATCAAAGATGTCAAATGACAAATGTCACAATGCTAAATGTCAAAAATGAAAAGTGTCAAAAATGACAAATTTCAAGGTGGCAAATGTCTAAGATGTCAAATGACAAATGTCACAATGCTAAATGTCAAAAATGAAAAGTGTCACCATGAAAAATGTCAAAAATGACAAATTTCAAGATGGCAAATGTCAAAGATGTCAAATGACAAATGTCACAATGCTAAATGTCAAAAATGAAAAGTGTCACCATAAAAAATGTCAAAAATAACAAATTTTAAGATGGCAAATGTCAAAGATGTCAAATGACAAATGTCACAATGCTAAATGTCAAAAATGAAAAGTGTCACCATGAAAAATGTCGAAAATGACAAATTTCAAGATGGCAAATGTCAAAGATGTCAAATGACAAATGTCACAATGCTAAATGTCAAAAATGAAAAGTGTCACCATGAAAAATGTCAAAAATGACAAATTTCAAAATGGCAAATGTCAAAACTGACAAATGTCACAATGCTAAATGTCAAAAATGATAAGTGTCACCATGAAAAATGTCAAAAATGACAAATTTCAAGATGGCAAATGTCCAAGATGTCAAATGACAAATGTCACAATGCTAAATGTCAAAAATGAAAAGTGTGACAATGAAAAATGTCAAAAATGACAAATTTCAAGATGGCAAATGTCAAAGATGTCAAATGACAAATGTTACAATGCTAAATGTCAAAAATGAAAAGTGTCACCATGAAAAATGTCAAAAATGATAAATTTCAAGATGGCAAATGTCAAAGATGTCAAATGACAAATGTCAGAATGCTAAATGTCAAAAATGAAAAGTGTCACCATGAAAAATGTCAAAAATGACAAATTTCAAGATGGCAAATGTCAAAACTGACAAATGTCACAATGCTAAATGTCAAAAATGAAAAGTGTCACCATGAAAAATGTCAAAAATGACAAATTTCAAGATGGCAAATGTCAAAGATGTCAAATGACAAATGTCACAATGCTAAATGTCAAAAATGAAAAGTGTCCCCATGAAAAATGTTAATAATGACAAATTTCAAGATGGCAAATGTCAAACATGTCAAATGACAAATGTCACAATGCTAAATGTCAAAAATGAAAAGTGTCACCATGAAAAATGTCAAAAATAACAAATTTCAAGATGGCAAATGTCAAAGATGTCAAATGACAAATGTCACAATGCTAAATGTCAAAAATGAAAAGTGTCACCATGAAAAATGTCAAAAATGT
The DNA here is from genome assembly GCA_964028335.1 of Altica lythri. Classification (NCBI taxonomy): domain Eukaryota; kingdom Metazoa; phylum Arthropoda; class Insecta; order Coleoptera; family Chrysomelidae; genus Altica; species Altica lythri. Next base: position 42,260,305 of record OZ034800.1, on the reverse strand, counting down.
TAATAATGACAAATTTCAAGATGGCAAATGTCAAAGATGTCAAATGACAAATGTCACAATGCTAAATGTCAAAAATGAAAAGTGTCACCATGAAAAATGTCAAAAATAACAAATTTCAAGATGGCAAATGTCAAAGATGTCAAAGATGTCAAATGACAAATGTCACAATGCTAAATGTCAAAAATGAAAAGTGTCACCATGAAAAATGTCAAAAATGACAAATTTCAAGATGGCAAATGTCAAAGATGTCAAATGACAAATGTCACAATGATAAATGTCAAAAATGACAAATTTCAAGATGGCAAATGTCAAAACTGACAAATGTCACAATGCTAAATGTCAAAAATGAAAAGTGTCACCATGAAAAATGTTAATAATGACAAATTTCAAGATGGCAAATGTCAAAGATGTCAAATGACAAATGTCACAATGCTAAATGTCAAAAATGAAAAGTGTCCCCATGAAAAATGTTAATAATGACAAATTTCAAGATGGCAAATGTCAAAGATGTCAAATGACAAATGTCACAATGCTAAATGTCAAAAATGAAAAGTGTCACCATAAAAAATGTCAAAAATGACAAATTTCAAGATGGCAAATGTCAAAACTGACAAATGTCACAATGCTAAATGTCAAAAATGAAAAGTGTCACCATGAAAAATGTCAAAAATAACAAATTTCAAGATGGCAAATGACAAATGTCACAATGCTAAATGTCAAAAATGACAAATTTCAAGATGGCAAATGTCAAAGATGTCAAATGAAAAATGTCACAATGCTAAATGTCAAAAATGAAAAGTGTCACCATGAAAAATGTCAAAAATGACAAATTTCAAGATGGCAAATGTCAAAGATGTCAAATGACAAATGTCACAATGCTAAATGTCAAAAATGAAAAGTGTCACCATGAAAAATGTCAAAAATGACAAATTTCAAGATGGCAAATGTCAAAGATGTCAAATGACAAATGTCACAATGCAAAATGTCAAAAATGAAAAGTGTCAAAAATGACAATTTTCAAGATGGCAAATGTCTAAGATGTCAAATGACAAATGTCACAATGCTAAATGACAAAAATGAAAAGTGTCACCATGAAAACTGTCAAAAATGACAAATTTCAAGATGGCAAATGTCAAAGATGTCAAATGACAAATGTCACAATGCTAAATGTCAAAAATGAAAAGTGTCACCATGAAAAATGTCAAAAATGTCAAATTTCAAGATGGCAAATGTCAAAGATGTCAAATGACAAATGTCACAATGCTAAATGTCAAAAATGAAAAGTGTCACCATGAAAAATGTCAAAAATAACAAATTTCAAGATGGCAAATGTCAAAGATGTCAAAGATGTCAAATGACAAATGTCACAATGCTAAATTTCAAAAATGAAAAGTGTCACCATGAAAAATGTCAAAAATGACAAATTTCAAGATGGCAAATGTCAAAGATGTCAAATGACAAATGTCACAATGATAAATGTCAAAAATGACAAATTTCAAGATGGCAAATGTCAAAACTGACGATTGTCACAATGCTAAATGTCAAAAATGAAAAGTGTCACCATGAAAAATGTCAAAAATGACAAATTTCAAGATGGCAAATGTCAAAGATGTCAAATGACAAATGTCACAATGGAAAATGTCAAAAATGAAAAGTGTCAAAAATGACAATTTTCAAGATGGCAAATGTCTAAGATGTCAAATGACAAATGTCACAATGCTAAATGTCAAAAATGAAAAGTGTCACCATGAAAACTGTCAAAAATGACAAATTTCAAGATGGCAAATGTCAAAGATGTCAAATGACAAATGTCACAATGCTAAATGTCAAAAATGAAAAGTGTCACCATGAAAAATGTCAAAAATGACAAATTTCAAGATGGCAAATGTCAAAGATGTCAAATGACAAATGTCACAATGCTAAATGTCAAAAATGAAAAGTGTCAAAAATGACAAATTTCAAGATGGCAAATGTCTAAGATGTCAAATGACAAATGTCAAAAATGAAAAGTGTCACCATGAAAAATGTCAAAAATGACAAATTTCAAGATGGCAAATGTCAAAGATGTCAAATGACAAATGTCACAATGCTAAATGTCAAAAATGAAAAGTGTCACCATGAAAAATGTCAAAAATAACAAATTTCAAGATGGCAAATGTCAAAGATGTCAAATGACAAATGTCACAATGCTAAATGTCAAAAATGAAAAGTATCACCATGAAAAATGTCAAAAATGACAAATTTCAAGATGGCAAATGTCAAAGATGTCAAATGACAAATGTCATAATGCTAAATGTCAAAAATGAAAAGTGTCACCATGAAAAATGTCAAGAATGACAAATTTCAAGATGGCAAATATCAAAGATGTCAAATGACAAATGTCACAATGCTAAATGTCAAAAATGAAAAGTGTCAAAAATGACAAATTTCAAGGTGGCAAATGTCTAAGATGTCAAATGACAAATGTCACAATGCTAAATGTCAAAAATGAAAAGTGTCACCATGAAAAATGTCAAAAATGACAAATTTCAAGATGGCAAATGTCAAAGATGTCAAATGACAAATGTCACAATGCTAAATGTCAAAAATGAAAAGTGTCACCATAAAAAATGTCAAAAATAACAAATTTTAAGATGGCAAATGTCAAAGATGTCAAATGACAAATGTCACAATGCTAAATGTCAAAAATGAAAAGTGTCACCATGAAAAATGTCAAAAATGACAAATTTCAAGATGGCAAATGTCAAAGATGTCAAATGACAAATGTCACAATGCTGAATGTCAAAAATGAAAAGTGTCACCATGAAAAATGTCAAAAATGTCAAATTTCAAGATGGCAAATGTCAAAGATGTCAAATGACAAATGTCACAATGCTAAATGTCAAAAATGAAAAGTGTCACCATGAAAAATGTCAAAAATAACAAATTTCAAGATGGCAAATGTCAAAGATGTCAAAGATGTCAAATGACAAATGTCACAATGCTAAATGTCAAAAATGAAAAGTGTCACCATGAAAAATGTCAAAAATGACAAATTTCAAGATGGCAAATGTCCAAGATGTCAAATGACAAATGTCACAATGCTAAATGTCAAAAATGAAAAGTGTCACCATGAAAAATGTCAAAAATGACAAATTTCAAGATGGCAAATGTCAAAGATGTCAAATGACAAATGTTACAATGCTAAATGTCAAAAATGAAAAGTGTCACCATGAAAAATGTCAAAAATGATAAATTTCAAGATGGCAAATGTCAAAGATGTCAAATGACAAATGTCAGAATGCTAAATGTCAAAAATGAAAAGTGTCACCATGAAAAATGTCAAAAATGACAAATTTCAAGATGGCAAATATCAAAACTGACAAATGTCACAATGCTAAATGTCAAAAATGAAAAGTGTCACCATGAAAAATGTCAAAAATGACAAATTTCAAGATGGCAAATGTCAAAGATGTCAAATGACAAATGTCACAATGCTAAATGTCAAAAATGAAAAGTGTCTCCATGAAAAATGTTAATAATGACAAATTTCAAGATGGCAAATGTCAAAGATGTCAAATGACAAATGTCACAATGCTAAATGTCAAAAATGAAAAGTGTCACCATGAAAAATGTCAAAAATAACAAATTTCAAGATGGCAAATGTCAAAGATGTCAAATGACAAATGTCACAATGCTAAATGTCAAAAATGAAAAGTGTCACCATGAAAAATGTCAAAAATGACAAATTTCAAGATGGCAAATGTCAAAGATGTCAAATGGCAAATGTCACAATGCTAAATGTCAAAAATGAAAAGTGTCAAAAATGACAAATTTCAAGATGGCAAATGTCTAAGATGTTAAATGACAAATGTCACAATGCTAAATGTCAAAAATGAAAAGTGTCACCATGAAAAATGTAAAAAATGACAAATTTCAAGATGGCAAATGTCAAAGATGTCAAATGACAAATGTCACAATGCTAAATGTCAAAAATGAAAAGTGTCACCATGGAAAATGTCAAAAATGACAAATTTTAAGATGGCAAATGTCAAAGATGTCAAATGACAAATGTTACAATGCTAAATGTCAAAAATGAAAAGTGTCACCATGAAAAATGTCAAAAATGATAAATTTCAAGATGGCAAATGTCAAAGATGTCAAATGACAAATGTCAGAATGCTAAATGTCAGAAATGAAAAGTGTCACCATGAAAAATGTCAAAAATGACAAATTTCAAGATTGCAAATGTCAAAACTGACAAATGTCACAATGCTAAATGTCAAAAATGAAAAGTGTCACCATGAAAAATGTCAAAAATGACAAATTTCAAGATGGCAAATGTCAAAGATGTCAAATGACAAATGTCACAATGCTAAATGTCAAAAATGAAAAGTGTCCCCATAAAAAATGTTAATAATGACAAATTTCAAGATGGCAAATGTCAAAGATGTCAAATGACAAATGTCACAATGCTAAATGTCAAAAATGAAAAGTGTCACCATAAAAAATGTCAAAAATAACAAATTTCAAGATGGCAAATGTCAAAGATATCAAAGATGTCAAATGACAAATGTCACAATGCTAAATGTCAAAAATGAAAAGTGTCACCATGAAAAATGTCAAAAATGACAAATTTCAAGATGGCAAATGTCAAAGATGTCAAATGACAAATGTCACAATGATAAATGTCAAAAATGACAAATTTCAAGATGGCAAATGTCAAAGATGTCAAATGACAAATGTCACAATGCTAAATGTCAAAAATAAAAAGTGTCTCCATGAAAAATGTCAAAAATGACAAATTTCAAGATGGCAAATGTCAAAACTGACAAACGTCACAATGCTAAATGTCAAAAATGAAAAGTGTCACCATGAAAAATGTCAAAAATAACAAATTTCAAGATGGCAAATGTCAAAGATGTCAAATGACAAATGTCACAATGCTAAATGTCAAAAATGACAAATTTCAAGATGGCAAATGTCAAAGATGTCAAATGAAAAATGTCACAATGCTAAATGTCAAAAATGAAAAGTGTCACCATGAAAAATGTCAAAAATGACAAATTTCAAGATGGCAAAGGTCAAAGATGTCAAATGACAAATGTCACAATGCTAAGTGTCAAAAATGAAAAGTGTCACCATGAAAAATGACAAATTTCAAGATGGCAAATGTCAAAGATGTCAAATGACAAATGTCACAATGCAAAATGTCAAAAATGAAAAGTGTCAAAGATGACAATTTTCAAGATGGCAAATGTCAAAGATGTCAAATGACAAATGTCACAATGCTAAATGTCAAAAATGAAAAGTGTCACCATGAAAAATGTCAAAAATGACAAATTTCAAGATGGCAAATGTCAAAGATGTCAAATGACAAATGTCACAATGCTAAATGTCAAAAATGAAAAGTGTCACCATGAAAAATGTCAAAAATGACAAATTTCAAGATGGCAAATGTCAAAGATGTCAAATGACAAATGTCACAATGCTAAATGTCAAAAATGAAAAGTGTCACCATGAAAAATGTCAAAAATGACAAATTTCAAGATGGCAAATGTCAAAGATGTCAAATGACAAATGTCACAATGCTAAATGTCAAAAATGAAAAGTGTCAAAAATGACAAATTTCAAGATGGCAAATGTCTAAGATGTCAAATGACAAATGTCAAAAATGAAAAGTGTCACCATGAAAAATGTCAAAAATGACAAATTTCAAGATGGCAAATGTCAAAGATGTCAAATGACAAATGTCACAATGCTAAATGTCAAAAATGAAAAGTGTCACCATGAAAAATGTCAAAAATAACAAATTTCAAGATGGCAAATGTCAAAGATGTCAAATGACAAATGTCCCAATGCTAAATGTCAAAAATGAAAAGTGTCACCATGAAAAATGTCAAAAATGACAAATTTCAAGATGGCAAATGTCAAAGATGTCAAATGACAAATGTCACAATGCTAAATGTCAAAAATGAAAAGTGTCACCATGAAAAATGTCAAAAATGACAAATTTCAAGATGGCAAATATCAAAGATGTCAAATGACAAATGTCACAATGCTAAATGTCAAAAATGAAAAGTGTCAAAAATGACAAATTTTAAGGTGGCAAATGTCTAAGATGTCAAATGACAAATGTCACAATGCTAAATGTCAAAAATGAAAAGTGTCACCATGAAAAATGTCAAAAATGACAAATTTCAAGATGGCAAATGACAAATGTCACAATGCTAAATGACAAAAATGAAAAGTGTCACCATAAAAAATGTCAAAAATAACAAATTTTAAGATGGCAAATGTCAAATATGTCAAATGACAAATGTCACAATGCTAAATGTCAAAAATGAAAAGTGTCACCATGAAAAATGTCAAAAATGACAAATTTCAAGATGGCAAATGTCAAAGATGTCAAATGACAAATGTCACAATGCTAAATGTCAAAAATGAAAAGTGTCACCATGAAAAATGTCAAAAATGACAAATTTCAAAATGGCAAATGTCAAAACTGACAAATGTCACAATGCTAAATGTCAAAAATGATAAGTGTCACCATGAAAAATGTCAAAAATGACAAATTTCAAGATGGCAAATGTCCAAGATGTCAAATGACAAATGTCACAATGCTAAATGTCAAAAATGAAAAGTGTCACCATGAAAAATATCAAAAATGACAAATTTCAAGATGGCAAATGTCAAAGATGTCAAATGACAAATGTCACAATGCTAAATGTCAAAAATGAAAAGTGTCACCATGAAAAATATCAAAAATGACAAATTTCACGATCGCAAATGTCAAAGATGTCAAATGACAAATGTCACAATGCTAAATGTCAAAAATAAAAAGTGTCACCATGAAAAATGTCAAAAATGACAAATTTCAAGATGGCAAATATTAAAGATGTCAAATGACAAATGTCACAATGCTAAATGTCAAAAATGAAAAGTGTCACCATGAAAAATGTCAAAAATGACAAATTTCAAGATGGCAAATGTCAAAGATGTCAAATGACAAATGTTACAATGCTAAATGTCAAAAATGAAAAGTGTCACCATGAAAAATGTCAAAAATGATAAATTTCAAGATGGCAAATGTCAAAGATGTCAAATGACAAATGTCAGAATGCTAAATGTCAAAAATGAAAAGTGTCACCATGAAAAATGTCAAAAATGACAAATTTCAAGATGGCAAATGTCAAAACTGACAAATGTCACAATGCTAAATGTCAAAAATGAAAAGTGTCACCATGAAAAATGTCAAAAATGACAAATTTCAAGATGGCAAATGTCAAAGATGTCAAATGACAAATGTCACAATGCTAAATGTCAAAAATGAAAAGTGTCCCCATGAAAAATGTTAATAATGACAAATTTCAAGATGGCAAATATCAAAGATGTCAAATGACAAATGTCACAATGCTAAATGTCAAAAATGAAAAGTATCACCATGAAAAATGTCAAAAATAACAAATTTCAAGATGGCAAATGTCAAAGATGTCAAATTACAAATGTCACAATGCTAAATGTCAAAAATGAAAAGTGTCACCATGAAAAATGTCAAAAATGACAAATTTCAAGATGGCAAATGTCAAAGATGTCAAATGATAAATGTCACAATGCTAAATGTCAAAAATGAAAAGTGTCACCATAAAAAATGTCAAAAATGACAAATTTCAAGATGGCAAATGTCAAAACTGACAAATGTCACAATGCTAAATGTCAAAAATAAAAAGTGTCACCATGAAAAATGCCAAAAATAACAAATTTCAAGATGGCAAATGTCAAAGATGTCAAATGACAAATGTCACAATGCTAAATGTCAAAAATGACAAATTTCAAGATGGCAAATGTCAAAGATGTCAAATGACAAATGTCACAATGCTTAATGTCAAAAATGAAAAGTGTCACCATGAAAAATGTCAAAAATGACAAATTTCAAAATGGCAAATGTCAAAACTGACAAATGTCACAATGCTAAATGTCAAAAATGATAAGTGTCACCATGAAAAATGTCAAAAATGACAAATTTCAAGATGGCAAATGTCCAAGATGTCAAATGACAAATGTCACAATGCTAAATGTCAAAAATGAAAAGTGTCACCATGAAAAATGTCAAAAATGACAAATTTCAAGATGGCAAATGTCAAAGATGTCAAATGACAAATGTCACAATGCTAAATGTCAAAAATGAAAAGTGTCACCATGAAAAATATCAAAAATGACAAATTTCAAGATCGCAAATGTCAAAGATGTCAAATGACAAATGTCACAATGCTAAATGTCAAAAATAAAAAGTGTCACCATGAAAAATGTCAAAAATGACAAATTTCAAGATGGCAAATATTAAAGATGTCAAATGACAAATTTCACAATGCTAAATGTCAAAAATGACAAATTTCAAGATGGCAAATGTCAAAGATGTCAAATGACAAATGTCACAATGCTAAATGTCAAAAATGAAAAGTGTCACCATGAAAAATGTCAAAAATGACAAATTTCAAGATGGCAAATGTCAAAGATGTCAAATGACAAATGTCACAATGCTAAATGTCAAAAATAAAAAGTGTCAAAAATGACAAATTTCAAGATGGCAAATGTCTAAGATGTTAAATGACAAATGTCACAATGCTAAATGTCAAAAATGAAAAGTGTCACCATGAAAAATGTCAAAAATGACAAATTTCAAGATGGCAAATGTCAAAGATGTCAAATGACAAATGTCACAATGCTAAATGTCAAAAATGAAAAATGTCAAAAATGACAAATTTTAAGATGGCAAATGTCAAAGATGTCAAATGTCAAATGTCACAATGCTAAATGTCAAAAATGACAAATTTCAAGATGGCAAATGTCAAAGATGTCAAATGACAAATGTCACAATGCTAAATGTCAAAAATGAAAACTGTCACCATGAAAAATGTCAAAAATGACAAATTTCAAGATGGCAAATGTCAAAACTGACAAATGTCAGAATGCTAAATGTCAAAAATGAAAAGTGTCACCATGAAAAATGTCAAAAATGACAAATTTCAAGATGGCAAATGTCAAAACTGACAAATGTCACAATGCTAAATGTCAAAAATGAAAAGTGTCACCATGAAAAATGTCAAAAATGACAAATTTCAAGAATGCAAATGTCAAAGATGTCAAATGACAAATGTCACAATGCTAAATGTCAAAAATGAAAAGTGTCCCCATGAAAAATGTTAATAATGACAAATTTCAAGATGGCAAATGTCAAAGATGTCAAATGACAAATGTCACAATGCTAAATGTCAAAAATGAAAAGTGTCACCATAAAAAATGTCAAAAATAACAAATTTCAAGATGGCAAATGTCAAAGATGTCAAATGACAAATGTCACAATGCTAAATGTCAAAAATGAAAAGTGTCACCATGAAAAATGTCAAAAATGACAAATTTCAAGATGGCAAATGTCAAAGATGTCAAATGGCAAATGTCACAATGCTAAATGTCAAAAATGAAAAGTGTCAAAAATGACAAATTTCAAGATGGCAAATGTCTAAGATGTTAAATGACAAATGTCACAATGCTAAATGTCAAAAATGAAAAGTGTCACCATGAAAAATGTAAAAAATGACAAATTTCAAGATGGCAAATGTCAAAGATGTCAAATGACAAATGTCACAATGCTAAATGTCAAAAATGAAAAGTGTCACCATGAAAAATGTCAAAAATGACAAATTTCAAGATGGCAAATGTCAAAGATGTCAAATGACAAATGTTACAATGCTAAATGTCAAAAATAAAAAGTGTCACCATGAAAAATGTCAAAAATGATAAATTTCAAGATGGTAAATGTCAAAGATGTCAAATGACAAATGTCAGAATGCTAAATGTCAAAAATGAAAAGTGTCACCATGAAAAATGTCAAAAATGACAAATTTCAAGATGGCAAATGTCAAAACTGACAAATGTCACAATGCTAAATGTCAAAAATGAAAAGTGTCACCATGAAAAATGTCAAAAATGACAAATTTCAAGATGGCAAATGTCAAAGATGTCAAATGACAAATGTCACAATGCTAAATGTCAAAAATAAAAAGTGTCCCCATGAAAAATGTTAATAATGACAAATTTCAAGATGGCAAATGTCAAAGATGTCAAATGACAAATGTCACAATGCTAAATGTCAAAAATGAAAAGTGTCACCATGAAAAATGTCAAAAATAACAAATTTCAAGATGGCAAATGTCAAAGATGTCAAATGACAAATGTCACAATGCTAAATGTCAAAAATGAAAAGTGTCACCATGAAAAATGTCAAAAATGACAAATTTCAAGATGGCAAATGTCAAAGATGTCAAATGATAAATGTCACAATGCTAAATGTCAAAAATGAAAAGTGTCACCATGAAAAATGTCGAAAATAACAAATTTTAAGATGGCAAATGTCAAAGATGTCAAATGACAAATGTCACAATGCTAAATGTCAAAAATGAAAAGTGTCACCATTAAAAATGTCAAAAATGACAAATTTCAAGATGGCAAATGTCAAAACTGACAAATGTCACAATGCTAAATGTCAAAAATGAAAAGTGTCACCATGAAAAATGTCAAAAATAACAAATTTCAAGATGGCAAATGTCAAAGATGTCACATGAAAAATGTCACAATGCTAAATGTCAAAAATGAAAAGTGTCACCATGAAAAATGTCAAAAATGACAAATTTCAAGATGGCAAATGTCAAAGATGTCAAATGCCAAATGTCACAATGCTAAATGTCAAAAATGAAAAGTGTCACCATGAAAAATGTCAAAAATGACAAATTTCAAGATGGCAAATATCAAAGATGTCAAATGACAAATGTCACAATGCAAAATGTCAAAAATGAAAAGTGTCAAAAATGAAAAGTGTCAAAAATGACAATTTTCAAGATGGCAAATGTCTAAGATGTCAAATGACAAATGTCACAATGCTAAATGTCAAAAATGAAAAGTGTCCCCATGAAAAATGTTAATAATGACAAATTTCAAGATGGCAAATGTCAAAGATGTCAAATGACAAATATCACAATGCTAAATGTCAAAAATGAAAAGTGTCACCATGAAAAATGTTAAAAATAACAAATTTCAAGATGGCAAATGTCAAAGATGTCAAATGACAAATGTCACAATGCTAAATGTCAAAAATGAAAAGTGTCACCATGAAAAATGTCAAAAATGACAAATTTCAAGATGGCAAATGTCAAAGATGTCAAATGATAAATGTCACAATGCTAAATGTCAAAAATGAAAAGTGTCACCATGAAAAATGTCGAAAATAACAAATTTTAAGATGGCAAATGTCAAAGATGTCAAATGACAAATGTCACAATGCTAAATGTCAAAAATGAAAAGTGTCACCATAAAAAATGTCAAAAATGACAAATTTCAAGATGGCAAATGTCAAAACTGACAAATGTCACAATGCTAAATGTCAAAAATGAAAAGTGTCACCATGAAAAATGTCAAAAATAACAAATTTCAAGATGGCAAATGTCAAAGATGTCAAATGAAAAATGTCACAATGCTAAATGTCAAAAATGACAAATTTCAAGATGGCAAATGTCAAAGATGTCAAATGAAAAATGTCACAATGCTAAATGTCAAAAATGAAAAGTGTCACCATGAAAAATGTCAAAAATGACAAATTTCAAGATGGCAAATGTCAAAGATGTCAAATGACAAATGTCACAATGCTAAATGTCAAAAATGAAAAGTATCACCATGAAAAATGTCAAAAATGACAAATTTCAAGATGGCAAATGTCAAAGATGTCAAATGACAAATGTCACAATGCAAAATGTCAAAAATGAAAAGTGTCAAAAATGACAATTTTCAAGATGGCAAATGTCTAAGATGTCAAATGACAAATGTCACAATGCTAAATGTCAAAAATGAAAAGTGTCACCATGAAAAATGTCAAAAATGACAAATTTCAAGATGGCAAATGTCAAAGATGTCAAATGACAAATGTCACAATGCTAAATGTCAAAAATGAAAAGTGTCACCATGAAAAATGTCAAAAATGACAAATTTCAAGATGGCAAATGTCAAAGATGTCAAATGACAAATGTCACAATGCTAAATGTCAAAAATGAAAAGTGTCAAAAATGACAAATTTTAAGATGGCAAATGTCTAAGATGTCAAATGACAAATGTCAAAAATGAAAAGTGTCACCATGAAAAATGTCAAAAATGACAAATTTCAAGATGGCAAATGTCAAAGATGTCAAATGACAAATGTCACAATGCTAAATGTCAAAAATGAAAAGTGTCACCATGAAAAATGTCAAAAATAACAAATTTCAAGATGGCAAATGTCAAAGATGTCAAATGACAAATGTCACAATGCTAAATGTCAAAAATGAAAAGTGTCACCATGAAAAATGTCAAAAATGACAAATTTCAAGATGGCAAATGTCAAAGATGTCAAATGACAAATGTCACAATGCTAAATGTCAAAAATGAAAAGTGTCACCATGAAAAATGTCAAAATTGACAAATTTCAAGATGGCAAATATCAAAGATGTCAAATGACAAATGTCACAATGCTAAATGTCAAAAATGAAAAGTGTCAAAAATGACAAATTTCAAGGTGGCAAATGTCTAAGATGTCAAATGACAAATGTCACAATGCTAAATGTCAAAAATGAAAAGTGTCACCATGAAAAATGTCAAAAATAACAAATTTCAAGATGGCAAATGTCAAAGATGTCAAATGACAAATGTCACAATGCTAAATGTCAAAAATGAAAAGTGTCACCATAAAAATGTCAAAAATGACAAATTTCAAGATGGCAAATGTCAAAACTGACAAATGTCACAATGCTAAATGTCAAAAATGAAAAGTGTCACCATGCAAAATGTCAAAAATAACAAATTTCAAGATGGCAAATGTCAAAGATGTCAAATGACAAATGTCACAATGCTAAATGTCAAAAATGACAAATTTCAAGATGGCAAATGTCAAAGATGTCAAATGAAAAATGTCACAATGCTAAATGTCAAAAATGAAAAGTGTCACCATGAAAAATGTCAAAAATGACAAATTTCAAGATGGCAAATGTCAAAGATGTCAAATGACAAATGTCACAATGCTAAATGTCAAAAATGAAAAGTGTCACCATGAAAAATGTCAAAAATGACAAATTTCAAGATGGCAAATGTCAAAGATGTCAAATGACAAATGTCACAATGCAAAATGTCAAAAATGAAAAGTGTCAAAAATGACAAATTTCAAGATGGCAAATGTCAAAGATGTCAAATGACAAATGTCACAATGCTAAATGTCAAAAATGAAAAGTGTCACCATGAAAAATGTCAAAAATGACAAATTTCAAGATGGCAAATGTCAAAGATGTCAAATGACAAATGTCACAATGCTAAATGTCAAAAATGAAAAGTGTCAAAAATGACAAATTTTAAGATGGCAAATGTCTAAGATGTCAAATGACAAATGTCAAAAATGAAAAGTGTCACCATGAAAAATGACAAATTTCAAGATGGCAAATGTCAAAGATGTCAAATGACAAATGTCACAATGCTAAATGTCAAAAATGAAAAGTGTCACCATGAAAAATGTCAAAAATAACAAATTTCAAGATGGCAAATGTCAAAGATGTCAAATGACAAATGTCACAATGCTAAATGTCAAAAATGAAAAGTGTCACCATGAAAAATGTCAAAAATGACAAATTTCAAGGTGGCAAATGTCAAAGATGTCAAATGACAAATGTCACAATGCTAAATGTCAAAAATGAAAAGTGTCACCATGAAAAATGTCAAAAATGACAAATTTCAAGATGGCAAATATCAAAGATGTCAAATGACAAATGTCACAATGCTAAATGTCAAAAATGAAAAGTGTCAAAAATGACAAATTTCAAGGTGGCAAATGTCTAAGATGTCAAATGACAAATGTCACAATGCTAAATGTCAAAAATGAAAAGTGTCACCATGAAAAATGTCAAAAATGACAAATTTCAAGATGGCAAATGTCAAAGATGTCAAATGACAAATGTCACAATGCTAAATGTCAAAAATGAAAAGTGTCACCATAAAAAATGTCAAAAATAACAAATGTCAAAGATGTCAAATGACAAATGTCACAATGCTAAATGTCAAAAATGAAAAGTGTCACCATGAAAAATGTCAAAAATGACAAATTTCAAGATGGCAAATGTCAAAGATGTCAAATGACAAATGTCACAATGCTAAATGTCAAAAATGAAAAGTGTCACCATGAAAAATGTCAAAAATGACAAATTTCAAAATGGCAAATGTCAAAACTGACAAATGTCACAATGCTAAATGTCAAAAATGATAAGTGTCACCATGAAAAATGTCAAAAATGACAAATTTCAAGATGTCAAGATGTCAAATGACAAATGTCACAATGCTAAATGTCAAAAATGAATAGTGTCACCATGAAAAATGTCAAAAATGACAAATTTCAAGATGGCAAATGTCAAAGATGTCAAATGACAAATGTCACAATGCTAAATGTCAAAAATGAAAAATGTCAAAAATGACAAATTTTAAGATGGCAAATGTCAAAGATGTCAAATGACAAATGTCACAATGCTAAATGTCAAAAATAAAAAGTGTCACCATGAAAAATGTCAAAAATGACAAATTTCAAGATGGCAAATGTCAAAGATGTCAAATGACAAATGTCACAATGCTAAATGTCAAAAATGAAAAGTGTCACCATGAAAAATGTCAAAAATGACAAATTTCAAGATGGCAAATGTCAAAACTGACAAATGTCACAATGCTAAATGTCAAAAATGATAAGTGTCACCATGAAAAATGTCAAAAATGACAAATTTCAAGATAGCAAATGTCCAAGATGTCAAATGACAAATGTCACAATGCTAAATGTCAAAAATGAAAAGTGTCACCATGAAAAATGTCAAAAATGACAAATTTCAAGATGGCAAATGTCAAAGATGTCAAATGACAAATGTCACAATGCTAAATGTCAAAAATGAAAAGTGTCAAAAATGACAAATTTCAAGATGGCAAATGTCTAAGATGTCAAATGGCAAATGTCACAATGCTAAATGTCAAAAATGAAAAGTGTCACCGTGAAAAATGTCAAAAATGACAAATTTCAAGATGGCAAATGTCAAAGATGACAAATGTCACAATGCTAAATGTCAAAAATGAAAAGTGTCACCATGAAAAATGTCAAAAATGACAAATTTCAAGATGGCAAATGTCAAAGATGTCAAATGACAAATGTCACAATGCTAAATGTCAAAAATGAAAAGTGTCCCCATGAAAAATATTAATAATGACAAATTTCAAGATGGCAAATGTCAAAGATGTCAAATGACAAATGTCACAATGCTAAATGTCAAAAATGAAAAGTGTCACCATGAAAAATGTCAAAAATAACAAATTTCAAAATGGCAAATGACAAAGATGTCAAATGACAAATGTCACAATGCTAAATGTCAAAAATGAAAAGTGTTACTATGAAAAATGTCAAAAATGACAAATTTCAAGATGGCAAATGTCAAAGATGTCAAATGACAAATGTCACAATGCTAAATGTCAAAAATGAAAAGTGTCACCATGAAAAATGTCAAAAATAACAAATTTCAAGATGGCAAATGTCAAAGATGTCAAATGTCACAATGCTAAATGTCAAAAATAAAAAGTGTCACCATAAAAAATGTCAAAAATGACAAATTTCAAGATGGCAAATGTCAAAACTGACAAATGTCACAATGCTAAATGTCAAAAATGAAAAGTGTCACCATGAAAAATGTCAAAAATAACAAATTTCAAGATGGCAAATGTCAAAGATGTCAAATGACAAATGTCACAATGCTAAATGACAAATTTCAAGATGGCAAATGTCAAAGATGTCAAATGACAAATGTCACAATGCTAAATGTCAAAAATGAAAAGCGTCACCATGAAAAATGCAAAAATGACAAATTTCAAGATGGCAAATGTCAAAGATGTCAAATGACAAATGTCACAATGCTAAATGTCAAAAATGAAAAGTGTCACCATGAAAAATGTCAAAAATGACAAATTTCAAGATGGCAAATGTCAAAGATGTCAAATGACAAATGTCACAATGCTAAATGTCAAAAATGAAAAGTGTCAAAAATGACAAATTTCAAGATGGCAAATGTCTAAGATGTCAAATGACAAATGTCACAATGCTAAATGTCAAAAATGAAAAGTGTCACCATGAAAAATGTCAAAAATGACAAATTTCAAGATGGCAAACGTCAAATGACAAATGTCACAATGCTAAATGTCAAAAATGAAAAGTGTCACCATGAAAAATGTCAAAAATGACAAATTTCAAGATGGCAAATGTCAAAGATGTCAAATGACAAATGTCACAATGCTAAATGTCAAAAATGAAAAGTGTCAAAAATGACAAATTTTAAGATGGCAAATGTCTAAGATGTCAAATGACAAATGTTACAATGCTAAATGTCAAAAATGAAAAGTGTCATCATGAAAAATGTCAAAAATGACAAATTTCAAGATGGCAAATGTCAAAGATGTCAAATGACAAATGTCACAATGCTAAATGTCAAAAATGAAAAGTGTCACCATGAAAAATGTCAAAAATAACAAATTTCAAGATAGCAAATGTCAAAGATGTCAAATGACAAATGTCACAATGCTAAATGTCAAAAAGGAAAAGTGTCACCATGAAAAATGTCAAAAATGACAAATTTCAAGATAGCAAATGTCCAAGATGTCAAATGACAAATGTCACAATGCTAAATGTCAAAAATGAAAAGTGTCACCATGAAAAATGTCAAAAATGACAAATTTCAAGATGGCAAATGTCAAAGATGTCAAATGACAAATGTCAGAATGCTAAATGTCAAAAATGAAAAGTGTCAAAAATGACAAATTTCAAGATGGCAAATGTCTAAGATGTCAAATGACAAATGTCACAATGCTAAATGTCAAAAATGAAAAGTGTCACCGTGAAAAATGTCAAAAATGACAAATTTCAAGATGGCAAATGTCAAAGATGACAAATGTCACAATGCTAAATGTCAAAAATGAAAAGTGTCACCATGAAAAATGTCAAAAATGACAAATTTCAAGATGGCAAATGTCAAAGATGTCAAATGACAAATGTCACAATGCTAAATGTCAAAAATGAAAAGTGTCCCCATGAAAAATATTAATAATGACAAATTTCAAGATGGCAAATGTCAAAGATGTCAAATGACAAATGTCACAATGCTAAATGTCAAAAATGAAAAGTGTCACCATGAAAAATGTCAAAAATAACAAATTTCAAGATGGCAAATGTCAAAGATGTCAAATGACAAATGTCACAATGCTAAATGTCAAAAATGAAAAGTGTCACCATGAAAAATGTCAAAAATAACAAATTTCAAAATGGCAAATGACAAAGATGTCAAATGACAAATGTCACAATGCTAAATGTCAAAAATGAAAAGTGTCACCATGAAAAATGTCAAAAATGACAAATTTCAAGATGGCAAATGTCAAAGATGTCAAATGACAAATGTCACAATGCTAAATGTCAAAAATGAAAAGTGTCACCATGAAAAATGTCAAAAATTACAAATTTCAAGATGGCAAATGTCAAAGATGTCAAATGACAAATGTCACAATGCTAAATGTCAAAAATAAAAAGTGTCACCATAAAAAATGTCAAAAATGACAAATTTCAAGATGGCAAATGTCAAAACTGACAAATGTCACAATGCTAAATGTCAAAAATGAAAAGTGTCACCATGAAAAATGTCAAAAATAACAAATTTCAAGATGGCAAATGTCAAAGATGTCAAATGACAAATGTCACAATGCTAAATGTCAAAAATGACAAATTTCAAGATGGCAAATGTCAAAGATGTCAAATGACAAATGTCACAATGCTAAATGTCAAAAATGAAAAGTGTCACCATGAAAAATGCAAAAATGACAAATTTCAAGATGGCAAATGTCAAAGATGTCAAATGACAAATGTCACAATGCTAAATGTCAAAAATGAAAAGTGTCACCATGAAAAATGTCAAAAATGACAAATTTCAAGATGGCAAATGTCAAAGATGTCAAATGACAAATGTCACAATGCTAAATGTCAAAAATGAAAAGTGTCAAAAATGACAAATTTCAAGATGGCAAATGTCTAAGATGTCAAATGACAAATGTCACAATGCTAAATGTCAAAAATGAAAAGTGTCACCATGAAAAATGTCAAAAATGACAAATTTCAAGATGGCAAATGTCAAAGATGTCAAATGACAAATGTCACAATGCTAAATGTCAAAAATGAAAAGTGTCAAAAATGACAAATTTTAAGATGGCAAATGTCTAAGATGTCAAATGACAAATGTTACAATGCTAAATGTCAAAAATAAAAAGTGTCATCATGAAAAATGTCAAAAATGACAAATTTTAAGATGGCAAATGTCAAAGATGTCAAATGACAAATGTCACAATGCTAAATGTCAAAAATGAAAAGTGTCACCATGAAAAATGTCAAAAATAACAAATTTCAAGATAGCAAATGTCAAAGATGTCAAATGACAAATGTCACAATGCTAAATGTCAAAAAGGAAAAGTGTCACCATGAAAAATGTCAAAAATGACAAATTTCAAGATGGCAAATGTCAAAGATGTCAAATGACAAATGTCACAATGCTAAATGTCAAAAATGAAAAGTGTCACAATGAAAAATGTCAAAAATGACAAATTTCAAGATGGCAAATATCAAAGATGTCAAATGACAAATGTCACAATGCTAAATGTCAAAAATGAAAAGTGTCAAAAATGACAAATTTTAAGATGGCAAATGTCTAAGATGTCAAATGACAAATGTTACAATGCTAAATGTCAAAAATGAAAAGTGTCATCATGAAAAATGTCAAAAATGACAAATTTCAAGATGGCAAATGTCAAAGATGTCAAATGACAAATGTCACAATGCTAAATGTCAAAAATGAAAAGTGTCACCATGAAAAATGTCAAAAATAACAAATTTCAAGATGGCAAATGTCAAAGATGTCAAATGACAAATGTCACAATGCTAAATGTCAAAAAGGAAAAGTGTCACCATGAAAAATGTCAAAAATGACAAATTTCAAGATGGCAAATGTCAAAGATGTCAAATGACAAATGTCACAATGCTAAATGTCAAAAATGAAAAGTGTCACAATGAAAAATGTCAAAAATGACAAATTTCAAGATGGCAAATATCAAAGATGTCAAATGACAAATGTCACAATGCTAAATGTCAAAAATGAAAAGTGTCACCATGAAAAATGTCAAAAATGACAAATTTCAAGATGGCAAATGTCAAAGATGTCAAATGACAAATGTCTTAATGCTAAATGTCAAAAATAAAAAGTGTCACCATGCAAAATGTCAAAAATGACAAATTTCAAGATGGCAAATGTCAAAGATGTCAAATGACAAATGTCACAATGCTAAATGTCAAAAATGAAAAGTGTCAAAAATGACAAATTTCAAGATGGCAAATGTCTAAGATGTCAAATGACAAATGTCACAATGCTAAATGTCAAAAATGAAAAGTGTCACCATGAAAAATGTCAAAAATGACAAATTTCAAGATGGCAAATGTCAAAGATGTCAAATGACACATGTCACAATGCTAAATGTCAAAAATGAAAAGTGTCACCATGAAAAATGTCAAAAATGACAAATTTCAAGATGGCAAATGTCAAAGATGTCAAATGACAAATGTCACAATGCTTAATGTCAAAAATAAAAAGTGTCACTATGAAAAATGTCAAAAATAACAAATTTCAAGATGGCAAATGTCAAAGATGTCAAATGACAAATGTCACAATGCTAAATGTCAAAAATGAAAAGTGTCACCATGAAAAATGTCAAAAATGACAAATTTCAAGATGGCAAATGTCCAAGATGTCAAATGACAAATGTCACAATGCTAAATGTCAAAAATGAAAAGTGTCACCATGAAAAATGTCAAAAATGACAAATTTCAAGATGGCAAATGTCAAAGATGTCAAATGTCACAATGCTAAATGTCAAAAATGAAAAGTGTCACCATGAAAAATGTCAAAAATGACAAATTTCAAGATGGCAAATGTCAAAGATGTCAAATGACAAATGTCACAATGCTAAATGTCAAAAATGAAAAGTGTCAAAAATGACAAATTTTAAGATGGCAAATGTCTAAGATGTCAAATGACAAATGTTACAATGCTAAATGTCAAAAATAAAAAGTGTCATCATGAAAAATGTCAAAAATGACAAATTTTAAGATGGCAAATGTCAAAGATGTCAAATGACAAATGTCACAATGCTAAATGTCAAAAATGAAAAGTGTCACCATGAAAAATGTCAAAAATAACAAATTTCAAGATAGCAAATGTCAAAGATGTCAAATGACAAATGTCACAATGCTAAATGTCAAAAAGGAAAAGTGTCACCATGAAAAATGTCAAAAATGACAAATTTCAAGATGGCAAATGTCAAATGACAAATGTCACAATGCTAAATATCAAAAATGAAAAGTGTCACCATGAAAAATGTCAAAAATGACAAATTTCAAGATGGCAAATGTCAAAGATGTCAAATGACAAATGTCACAATGCTAAATGTCAAAAATGAAAAGTGTCAAAAATGACAAATTTTAAGATGGCAAATGTCTAAGATGTCAAATGACAAATGTTACAATGCTAAATGTCAAAAATGACAAATTTTAAGATGGCAAATGTCAAAGATGTCAAATGACAAATGTCACAATGCTAAATGTCAAAAATGAAAAGTGTCACCATGAAAAATGTCAAAAATAACAAATTTCAAGATAGCAAATGTCAAAGATGTCAAATGACAAATGTCACAATGCTAAATGTCAAAAAGGAAAAGTGTCACCATGAAAAATGTCAAAAATGACAAATTTCAAGATGGCAAATGTCAAAGATGTCAAATGACAAATGTCACAATGCTAAATGTCAAAAATGAAAAGTGTCACAATGAAAAATGTCAAAAATGACAAATTTCAAGATGGCAAATATCAAAGATGTCAAATGACAAATGTCACAATGCTAAATGTCAAAAATGAAAAGTGTCAAAAATGACAAATTTTAAGATGGCAAATGTCTAAGATGTCAAATGACAAATGTTACAATGCTAAATGTCAAAAATGAAAAGTGTCATCATGAAAAATGTCAAAAATGACAAATTTCAAGATGGCAAATGTCAAAGATGTCAAATGACAAATGTCACAATGCTAAATGTCAAAAATGAAAAGTGTCACCATGAAAAATGTCAAAAATAACAAATTTCAAGATGGCAAATGTCAAAGATGTCAAATGACAAATGTCACAATGCTAAATGTCAAAAAGGAAAAGTGTCACCATGAAAAATGTCAAAAATGACAAATTTCAAGATGGCAAATGTCAAAGATGTCAAATGACAAATGTCACAATGCTAAATGTCAAAAATGAAAAGTGTCACAATGAAAAATGTCAAAAATGACAAATTTCAAGATGGCAAATATCAAAGATGTCAAATGACAAATGTCACAATGCTAAATGTCAAAAATGAAAAGTGTCACCATGAAAAATGTCAAAAATGACAAATTTCAAGATGGCAAATGTCAAAGATGTCAAATGACAAATGTCTTAATGCTAAATGTCAAAAATAAAAAGTGTCACCATGCAAAATGTCAAAAATGACAAATTTCAAGATGGCAAATGTCAAAGATGTCAAATGACAAATGTCACAATGCTAAATGTCAAAAATGAAAAGTGTCAAAAATGACAAATTTCAAGATGGCAAATGTCTAAGATGTCAAATGACAAATGTCACAATGCTAAATGTCAAAAATGAAAAGTGTCACCATGAAAAATGTCAAAAATGACAAATTTCAAGATGGCAAATGTCAAAGATGTCAAATGACACATGTCACAATGCTAAATGTCAAAAATGAAAAGTGTCACCATGAAAAATGTCAAAAATGACAAATTTCAAGATGGCAAATGTCAAAGATGTCAAATGACAAATGTCACAATGCTTAATGTCAAAAATAAAAAGTGTCACTATGAAAAATGTCAAAAATAACAAATTTCAAGATGGCAAATGTCAAAGATGTCAAATGACAAATGTCACAATGCTAAATGTCAAAAATGAAAAGTGTCACCATGAAAAATGTCAAAAATGACAAATTTCAAGATGGCAAATGTCCAAGATGTCAAATGACAAATGTCACAATGCTAAATGTCAAAAATGAAAAGTGTCACCATGAAAAATGTCAAAAATGACAAATTTCAAGATGGCAAATGTCAAAGATGTCAAATGTCACAATGCTAAATGTCAAAAATGAAAAGTGTCAAAAATGACAAATTTCAAGATGGCAAATGTCTAAGATGTCAAATGACAAATGTCACAATGCTAAATGTGAAAAATGACAAATTTCAGGATGGCAAATGTCAAAGATGTCAAATGACAAATGTCACAATGCTAAATGTCAAAAATGAAAAGTGTCACCATGAAAAATGTCAAAAATACCAAATGTCAAGATGGCAAATGTCAAAGATGTCAAATGACAAATGTCACAATGCCAAATGTCAAAAATGAAAAGTGTCACCATGAAAAATGTCAAAAATGACAAATTTCAAGATGGCAAATGTCAAAGATGTCAAATGACAAATGTCACAATGCTAAATGTCAAAAATGAAAAGTGTCACCATGAAAAATGTCAAAAATGACAAATTTCAAGATGGCAAATGTCAAAGATGTCAAATGACAAATGTCACAATGCTAAATGTCAAAAATGACCAATTTCAAGATGGCAAAGATGTCAAATGACAAATGCCACAATGCTAAATGTCAAAAATGAAAAGTGTCACCATTAAAAATGTCAAAAATGACAAATTTCAAGATGGCAAATGACAAAGATGTCAAATGACAAATGTCACAATGCTAAATGTCAAAAATGAAAAGTGTCAAAAATGACAAATTTCAAGACGGCAAATGTCTAAGATGTCAAATGACAAATGTCACAATGCTAAATGTCAAAAATGAAAAGTGTCACCATGAAAAATGTCAAAAATGACAAATTTCAAGATGGCAAATGTCAAAGATGTCAAATGACAAATGTCACAATGCTAAATGTCAAAAATGAAAAGTGTCACCATGAAAAATGTCAAAAATGACAAATTTCAAGATGGCAAATGTCAAAGATGTCAAATGACAAATGTCACAATGCTAAATGTCAAAAATGAAAAGTGTCACTATGAAAAATGTCAAAAATGACAAATTTCAAGATGGCAAATGTCAAAACTGACAAATGTCACAATGCTAAATGTCAAAAATGATAAGTGTCACCATGAAAAATGTCAAAAATGACAATTTTCAAGATGGCAAATGTCAAAGATGTCAAATGACAAATGTCACAATGCTAAATGTCAAAAATGAAAAGTGTCAAAAATGACAAATTTCAAGATGGCAAATGTCAAAGATGTCAAATGACAAATGTCACAATGCTAAATGTCAAAAATGAAAAGTGTCACCATGAAAAATGTCAAAAATGACAAATTTTAAGATGGCAAATGTCAAAACTGACAAATGTCACAATGCTAAATGTCAAAAATGAAAAGTGTCACCATGAAAAATGTCAAAAATAACAAATTTCAAGATGGCAAATGCCAAAGATGTCAAATGACAAATGTCACAATGCTAAATGTCAAAAATGAAAAGTGTCACCATGAAAAATGTCAAAAATGACAAATTTCAAGATGGCAAATGTCAAATGACAAATGTCACAATGCTAAATGTCAAAAATGAAAAGTGTCAAAAATGACAAATTTCAAGACGGCAAATGTCTAAGATGTCAAATGACAAATGTCACAATGCTAAATGTCAAAAATGAAAAGTGTCACCGTGAAAAATGTCAAAAATGACAAATTTCAAGATGGCAAATGTCAAAGATGACAAATGTCACAATGCTAAATGTCAAAAATGAAAAGTGTCACCATGAAAAATTTCAAAAATGACAAATTTCAAGATGGCAAATGTCAAAGATGTCAAATGACAAATGTCACAATGCTAAATGTCAAAAATGAAAAGTGTCCCCATGAAAAATATTAATAATGACAAATTTCAAGATGGCAAATGTCAAAGATGTCAAATGACAAATGTCACAATGCTAAATGTCAAAAATGAAAAGTGTCACCATGAAAAATGTCAAAAATAACAAATTTCAAGATGGCAAATGTCAAAGATGTCAAATGACAAATGTCACAATGCTAAATGTCAAAAATGAAAAGTGTCACCATGAAAAATGTCAAAAATAACAAATTTCAAAATGGCAAATGACAAAGATGTCAAATGACAAATGTCACAATGCTAAATGTCAAAAATGAAAAGTGTCACCATGAAAAATGTCAAAAATGACAAATTTCAAGATGGCAAATGTCAAAGATGTCAAATGACAAATGTCACAATGCTAAATGTCAAAAATGAAAAGTGTCACCATGAAAAATGTCAAAAATTACAAATTTCAAGATGGCAAATGTCAAAGATGTCAAATGACAAATGTCACAATGCTAAATGTCAAAAATAAAAAGTGTCACCATAAAAAATGTCAAAAATGACAAATTTCAAGATGGCAAATGTCAAAACTGACAAATGTCACAATGCTAAATGTCAAAAATGAAAAGTGTCACCATGAAAAATGTCAAAAATAACAAATTTCAAGATGGCAAATGTCAAAGATGTCAAATGACAAATGTCACAATGCTAAATGTCAAAAATGACAAATTTCAAGATGGCAAATGTCAAAGATGTCAAATGACAAATGTCACAATGCTAAATGTCAAAAATGAAAAGTGTCACCATGAAAAATGCAAAAATGACAAATTTCAAGATGGCAAATGTCAAAGATGTCAAATGCCAAATGTCACAATGCTAAATGTCAAAAATGAAAAGTGTCACCATGAAAAATGTCAAAAATGACAAATTTCAAGATGGCAAATGTCAAAGATGTCAAATGACAAATGTCACAATGCTAAATGTCAAAAATGAAAAGTGTCAAAAATGACAAATTTCAAGATGGCAAATGTCTAAGATGTCAAATGACAAATGTCACAATGCTAAATGTCAAAAATGAAAAGTGTCACCATGAAAAATGTCAAAAATGACAAATTTCAAGATGGCAAATGTCAAATGACAAATGTCACAATGCTAAATATCAAAAATGAAAAGTGTCACCATGAAAAATGTCAAAAATGACAAATTTCAAGATGGCAAATGTCAAAGATGTCAAATGACAAATGTCACAATGCTAAATGTCAAAAATGAAAAGTGTCAAAAATGACAAATTTTAAGATGGCAAATGTCTAAGATGTCAAATGACAAATGTTACAATGCTAAATGTCAAAAATAAAAAGTGTCATCATGAAAAATGTCAAAAATGACAAATTTTAAGATGGCAAATGTCAAAGATGTCAAATGACAAATGTCACAATGCTAAATGTCAAAAATGAAAAGTGTCACCATGAAAAATGTCAAAAATAACAAATTTCAAGATAGCAAATGTCAAAGATGTCAAATGACAAATGTCACAATGCTAAATGTCAAAAAGGAAAAGTGTCACCATGAAAAATGTCAAAAATGACAAATTTCAAGATGGCAAATGTCAAAGATGTCAAATGACAAATGTCACAATGCTAAATGTCAAAAATGAAAAGTGTCACAATGAAAAATGTCAAAAATGACAAATTTCAAGATGGCAAATATCAAAGATGTCAAATGACAAATGTCACAATGCTAAATGTCAAAAATGAAAAGTGTCAAAAATGACAAATTTTAAGATGGCAAATGTCTAAGATGTCAAATGACAAATGTTACAATGCTAAATGTCAAAAATGAAAAGTGTCATCATGAAAAATGTCAAAAATGACAAATTTCAAGATGGCAAATGTCAAAGATGTCAAATGACAAATGTCACAATGCTAAATGTCAAAAATGAAAAGTGTCACCATGAAAAATGTCAAAAATAACAAATTTCAAGATGGAAAATGTCAAAGATGTCAAATGACAAATGTCACAATGCTAAATGTCAAAAAGGAAAAGTGTCACCATGAAAAATGTCAAAAATGACAAATTTCAAGATGGCAAATGTCAAAGATGTCAAATGACAAATGTCTTAATGCTAAATGTCAAAAATAAAAAGTGTCACCATGCAAAATGTCAAAAATGACAAATTTCAAGATGGCAAATGTCAAAGATGTCAAATGACAAATGTCACAATGCTAAATGTCAAAAATGAAAAGTGTCAAAAATGACAAATTTCAAGATGGCAAATGTCTAAGATGTCAAATGACAAATGTCACAATGCTAAATGTCAAAAATGAAAAGTGTCACCATGAAAAATGTCAAAAATGACAAATTTCAAGATGGCAAATGTCAAAGATGTCAAATGACACATGTCACAATGCTAAATGTCAAAAATGAAAAGTGTCACCATGAAAAATGTCAAAAATGACAAATTTCAAGATGGCAAATGTCAAAGATGTCAAATGACAAATGTCACAATGCTTAATGTCAAAAATAAAAAGTGTCACTATGAAAAATGTCAAAAATAACAAATTTCAAGATGGCAAATGTCAAAGATGTCAAATGACAAATGTCACAATGCTAAATGTCAAAAATGAAAAGTGTCACCATGAAAAATGTCAAAAATGACAAATTTCAAGATGGCAAATGTCCAAGATGTCAAATGACAAATGTCACAATGCTAAATGTCAAAAATGAAAAGTGTCACCATGAAAAATGTCAAAAATGACAAATTTCAAGATGGCAAATGTCAAAGATGTCAAATGTCACAATGCTAAATGTCAAAAATGAAAAGTGTCAAAAATGACAAATTTCAAGATGGCAAATGTCTAAGATGTCAAATGACAAATGTCACAATGCTAAATGTGAAAAATGACAAATTTCAGGATGGCAAATGTCAAAGATGTCAAATGACAAATGTCACAATGCTAAATGTCAAAAATGAAAAGTGTCACCATGAAAAATGTCAAAAATACCAAATGTCAAGATGGCAAATGTCAAAGATGTCAAATGACAAATGTCACAATGCCAAATGTCAAAAATGAAAAGTGTCACCATGAAAAATGTCAAAAATGACAAATTTCAAGATGGCAAATGTCAAAGATGTCAAATGACAAATGTCACAATGCTAAATGTCAAAAATGAAAAGTGTCACCATGAAAAATGTCAAAAATGACAAATTTCAAGATGGCAAATGTCAAAGATGTCAAATGACAAATGTCACAATGCTAAATGTCAAAAATGACAAATTTCAAGATGGCAAAGATGTCAAATGACAAATGCCACAATGCTAAATGTCAAAAATGAAGAGTGTCACCATTAAAAATGACAAATTTCAAGATGGCAAATGACAAAGATGTCAAATGACAAATGTCACAATGCTAAATGTCAAAAATGAAAAGTGTCAAAAATGACAAATTTCAAGACGGCAAATGTCTAAGATGTCAAATGACAAATGTCACAATGCTAAATGTCAAAAATGAAAAGTGTCACCATGAAAAATGTCAAAAATGACAAATTTCAAGATGGCAAATGTCAAAGATGTCAAATGACAAATGTCACAATGCTAAATGTCAAAAATGAAAAGTGTCACCATGAAAAATGTCAAAACTGACAAATTTCAAGATGGCAAATGTCAAAGATGTCAAATGACAAATGTCACAATGCTAAATGTCAAAAATGAAAAGTGTCACTATGAAAAATGTCAAAAATGACAAATTTCAAGATGGCAAATGTCAAAACTGACAAATGTCACAATGCTAAATGTCAAAAATGATAAGTGTCACCATGAAAAATGTCAAAAATGACAAT
This sequence comes from Altica lythri, assembly GCA_964028335.1. Taxonomy (NCBI): domain Eukaryota; kingdom Metazoa; phylum Arthropoda; class Insecta; order Coleoptera; family Chrysomelidae; genus Altica; species Altica lythri. The sequence goes on along the minus strand of OZ034800.1, from coordinate 42,232,435 downwards.
TTTCAAGATGGCAAATGTCAAAGATGTCAAATGACAAATGTCACAATGCTAAATGTCAAAAATGAAAAGTGTCAAAAATGACAAATTTCAAGATGGCAAATGTCAAAGATGTCAAATGACAAATGTCACAATGCTAAATGTCAAAAATGAAAAGTGTCACCATGAAAAATGTCAAAAATGACAAATTTTAAGATGGCAAATGTCAAAACTGACAAATGTCACAATGCTAAATGTCAAAAATGAAAAGTGTCACCATGAAAAATGTCAAAAATAACAAATTTCAAGATGGCAAATGCCAAAGATGTCAAATGACAAATGTCACAATGCTAAATGTCAAAAATGAAAAGTGTCACCATGAAAAATGTCAAAAATGACAAATTTCAAGATGGCAAATGTCAAAACTGACAAATGTCACAATGCTAAATGTCAAAAATGATAAGTGTCACCATGAAAAATGTCAAAAATGACAAATTTCAAGATGGCAAATGTCCAAGATGTCAAATGACAAATGTCACAATGCTAAATGTCAAAAATGAAAAGTGTCACCATGAAAAATGTCAAAAATGACAAATTTTAAGATAACAAATGTCAAAGATGTCAAATGACAAATGTCACAATGCTAAATGTCAAAAATGAAAAGTGTCAAAAATGACAAATTTCAAGATAGCAAATGTCTAATATGTCAAATGACAAATGTCACAATGCTAAATGTCAAAAATGAAAAGTGTCACCATGAAAAATGTCAAAAATAACAAATTTCAAAATGGCAAATGTCAAAGATGTCAAATGACAAATGTCACAATGCTAAATGTCAAAAATGAAAAGTGTCAAAAATGACAAATTTCAAGATGGCAAATGTCTAAGATGTCAAATGACAAATGTCACAATGCTAAATGTCAAAAATGAAAAGTGTCACCATTAAAAATGTCAAAAATGACAAATTTCAAGATGGCAAATCTCAAAGATGTCAAATGACAAATGTCACAATGCTAAATGTCAAAAATGAAAAGTGTTACCATGAAAAATGTCAAAAATGACAAATTTCAAGATGGCAAATGTCAAAGATGTCAAATGACAAATGTCACAATGCTAAATGTCAAAAATGAAAAGTGTCAAAAATGACAAATTTCAAGATGGCAAATGTCTAAGATGTCAAATGACAAATGTCACAATGCTAAATGTCAAAAATGAAAAGTGTCACCATAAAAAATGTCAAAAATGACAAATTTCAAGATGGCACTTGTCAAAGATGTCAAATGACAAATGTCACAATGCTAAATGTCAAAAATGAAAAGTGTCACCATGAAAAATGTCAAAAATGACAAATTTCAAGATGGCAAATGTCAAAGATGTCAAATGACAATTGTCACAATGCTAAATGTCAAAAATGAAAAGTGTCACCATGAAAAATGTCAAAAATAACAAATTTCAAGATGGCAAATGTCAAAGTTGTCAAATGACAAATGTCACAATGCTAAATGTCAAAAATGAAAAGTGTCACCATGAAAAATGTCAAAAATGACAAATTTCAAGATGGCAAATGTCAAAGATGTCAAATGACAAATGTCACAATGCTAAATGTCAAAAATGAAAAGTGTCACCATGAAAAATGTCAAAAATAACAAATTTCAAGATGGCAAATGTCAAAGATGTCAAATGACAAATGTCACAATGCTAAATGTCAAAAATGAAAAGTGTCACCATGAAAAATGTCAAAAATGACAAATTTCAAGATGGCAAATGTCAAAACTGACAAATGCCACAATGCTAAATGTCAAAAATGAAAAGTGTCACCATGAAAAATGTCAAAAATAACAAATTTCAAGATGGCAAATGTCAAAGATGTCAAATGACAAATGTCACAATGCTAAATGTCAAAAATAACAAATTTCAAGATGGCAAATGTCAAAGTTGTCAAATGACAAATGTCACAATGCTAAATGTCAAAAATGAAAAGTGTCACCATGAAAAATGTCAAAAATGACAAATTTCAAGATGGCAAATGTCAAAGATGTCAAATGACAAATGTCACAATGCTAAATGTCAAAAATGAAAAGTGTCACCATGAAAAATGTCAAAAATAACAAATTTCAAGATGGCAAATGTCAAAGATGTCAAATGACAAATGTCACAATGCTAAATGTCAAAAATGAAAAGTGTCAAAAATGACAAATTTCAAGATGGCAAATGTCTAAGATGTCAAATGACAAATGTCACAATGCTAAATGTCAAAAATGAAAAGTGTCACAATGCTAAATGTCAAAAATGACAAATTTCAAGATGGCAAATGTCAAAGATGTCAAATGACAATTGTCACAATGCTAAATGTCAAAAATGAAAAGTGTCACCATGAAAAATGTCAAAAATAACAAATTTCAAGATGGCAAATGTCAAAGTTGTCAAATGACAAATGTCACAATGCTAAATGTCAAAAATGAAAAGTGTCACCATGAAAAATGTCAAAAATGACAAATTTCAAGATGGCAAATGTCAAAGATGTCAAATGACAAATGTCACAATGCTAAATGTCAAAAATGAAAAGTGTCACCATGAAAAATGTCAAAAATAACAAATTTCAAGATGGCAAATGTCAAAGATGTCAAATGACAAATGTCACAATGCTAAATGTCAAAAATGAAAAGTGTCACCATGAAAAATGTCAAAAATGACAAATTTCAAGATGGCAAATGTCAAAACTGACAAATGCCACAATGCTAAATGTCAAAAATGAAAAGTGTCACCATGAAAAATGTCAAAAATAACAAATTTCAAGATGGCAAATGTCAAAGATGTCAAATGACAAATGTCACAATGCTAAATGTCAAAAATGACAAATTTCAAGATGGCAAATTTCTAAGATGTCAAATGACAAATGTCACAATGCTAAATGTCAAAAATAAAAAGTGTCACCATGAAAAATGTCAAAAATAACAAATTTCAAGATGGCAGATGTCAAAGATGTCAAATGACAAATGTCACAATGCTATATGTCAAATATGAAAAGTGTCACTATGAAAAATGTCAAAAATAACAAATTTTAAGATGGCAAATGTCAAAGATGTCAAATGACAAATGTCACAATGCTAAATGTCAAAAATGTAAAGTGTCACCATTAAAAATGTCAAAAATGACAAATTTCAAGATGGCAAATGTCAAAGATGTCAAATGACAAATGTCACAATGCTAAATCTCAAAAATGAAGAGTGTCACCATGAAAAATGTCAAAAATAACAGATTTCAAGATGGCAAATGTCAAAGATGTCAAATGACAAATGTCACAATGCTAAATGTCAAAAATGAAAAGTGTCACCATGAAAAATGTCAAAAATGACAAATTTCAAGATGGCAAATGTCAAAACTGACAAATGTCACAATGCTAAATGTCAAAAATAAAAAGTGTCACCATGAAAAATGTCAAAAATAACAAATTTCAAGATGGCAAATGTCAAAGATGTCAAATAACAAATGTCACAATGCTAAATGTCAAAAATGACAAATTTCAAGATGGCAAATGTCTAAGATGACAAATGACAAATGTCACAATGCTAAATGTCAAAAATGAAAAGTGTCACCATGAAAAATGTCAAAAATGACAAATTTCAAGATGGCAAATGTCAAAGATGTCAAATGACAAATGTCACAATGCTAAATGTCAAAAATGAAAAGTGTCACCATGAAAAATGTCAAAAATAACAAATTTCAAGATGGCAAATGTCAAAGATGTCAAATGACAAATGTCACAATGCTAAATGTCAAAAATGAAAAGTGTCACCATGAAAAATGTCAAAAATGACAAATTTCAAGATGGCAAATGTCCAAGATGTCAAATGACAAATGTCACAATGCTAAATGTCAAAAATGAAAAGTATCACCATGAAAAATGTCAAAAATGACAAATTTCAAGATGGCAAATGTCAAAGATGTCAAATGACAAATGTCACAATGCTAAATGTCAAAAATGAAAAGTGTCAAAAATGTCAAATTTCAAGATGGCAAATGTCAAAGATGTCAAATGACAAATGTCACAATGCCAAATGTCAAAAATGAAAAGTGTCGCCATGAAAAATGTCAAAAATGACAAATTTTAAGATGGCAAATGTCAAAACTGACAAATGTCACAATGCTAAATGTCAAAAATGAAAAGTGTCACCATGAAAAATGTCAAAAATAACAAATTTCAAGATGGCAAATGTCAAAGATGTCAAATGACAAATGTCACAATGCTAAATGTCAAAAATGACAAATTTCAAGATGGCAAATGTCAAAGATGTCAAATGACAAATGTCACAATGCTAAATGTCAAAAATGCAAAGTGTCACCATGAAAAATGTCAAAAATGACAAATTTCAAGATGGCAAATGTCAAAGATGTCAAATGACTAATGTCAAAATGCTAAATGTCAAAAAGGAAAGTGTCAAAAATGACAAATTTCAAAATGGCAAATGTCTAAGATGTCAAATGACAAATGTCACAATGCTAAATGTCAAAAATGAAAAGTGTCACCATGAAAAATGTCAAAAATGACAAATTTCAAGATGGCAAATGTCAAAGATGTCAAATGACAAATGTCACAATGCTAAATGTCAAAAATGAAAAGTGTCACCATGAAAAATGTCAAAAATGACAAATTTCAAGATGGCAAATGTCAAAGATGTCAAATGACAAATGTCACAATGCTAAATGTCAAAAATGAAAAGTGTCACCATGAAAAATGTCAAAAATGACAAATTTCAAGATGGCAAATGTCCAAGATGTCAAATGACAAATGTCACAATGCTAAATGTCAAAAATGAAAAGTGTCACCATGAAAAATGTCAAAAATGACAAATTTCAAGATGGCAAATGTCAAAGATGTCAAATGACAAATGTCACAATGCTAAATGTCAAAAATGAAAAGTGTCAAAAATGACAAATTTCAAGATGGCAAATGTCAAAGATGTCAAATGACAAATGTCACAATGCCAAATGTCAAAAATGAAAAGTGTCGCCATGAAAAATGTCAAAAATGACAAATTTCAAGATGGCAAATGTCAAAACTGACAAATGTCACAATGCTAAATGTCAAAAATGAAAAGTGTCACCATGAAAAATGTCAAAAATAACAAATTTCAAGATGGCAAATGTCAAAGATGTCAAATGACAAATGTCACAATGCTAAATGTCAAAAATGACAAATTTCAAGATGGCAAATGTCAAAGATGTCAAATGACAAATGTCACAATGCTAAATGTCAAAAATGCAAAGTGTCACCATGAAAAATGTCAAAAATGACAAATTTCAAGATGGCAAATGTCAAAGATTTCAAATGACAAATGTCACAATGCTAAATGTCAAAAATGAAAAGTGTCACCATGAAAAATGTCAAAAATGACAAATTTCAAGATGGCAAATGTCAAAACTGACAAAGGTCACAATGCTAAATGTCAAAGATGATAAGTGTCACCATGAAAAATGTCAAAAATGACAAATTTCAAGATGGCAAATGTCCAAGATGTCAAATGACAAATGTCACAATGCTAAATGTCAAAAATGAAAAATGTCACCATGAAAAATGTCAAAAATGACAAATTTCAAGATGGCAAATGTCAAAGATGTCAAATGACAAATGTCACAATGCTTAATGTCAAAAATGAAAAGTGACAAAAATGACAAATTTCAAGATGGCAAATGTCTAAGATGTCAAATGACAAATGTCACAATGCTAAATATCAAAAATGAAAGGTGTCACCATGAAAAATGTCAAAAATGACAAATTTCAAGATGGCAAATGTCAAAACTGACAAATGTCACAATGCTAAATGTCAAAAATGAAAAGTGTGACCATGAAAAATGTCAAAAATAACAAATTTCAAGATGGCAAATGTCAAAGATGTCAAATGACAAATGTCACAATGCTAAATGTCAAAAATGACAAATTTCAAGATGGCAAATGTCAAAGATGTCAAATGACAAATGTCAAAAATGACAAATTTCAAGATGGCAAATGTCAAAGATGTCAAATGACAAATGTCACAATGCTAAATGTCAAAAATGAAAAGTGTCACCATGAAAAATGTTAAAAATGACAAATTTCAAGATGGCAAATGTCAAAGATGTCAAATGACAAATGTCACAATGCTAAATGTCAAAAATGAAAAGTGTCACCATGAAAAATGTCAAAAATGACCAATTTCAAGATGGCAAATGTCAAAACTGACAAATGTCACAATGCTAAATGTCAAAAATGATAAGTGTCACCATGAAAAATGTCAAAAATAACAAATTTCAAGATGGCAAATGTCAAAGATGTCAAATGTCACAATGCTAAATGTCAAAAATGACAAATTTCAAGATGGCAAATGTCTAAGATGTCAAATGACAAATGTCACAATGCTAAATGTCAAAAATGAAAAGTGTCACCATGAAAAATGTCAAAAATGACAAATTTCAAGATGGCAAATGTCCAAGATGTCAAATGACAAATGTCACAATGCTAAATGTCAAAAATGAAAAGTGTCACCATGAAAAATGTCAAAAATGACAAATTTAAAAATGGCAAATATCAAAGATGTCAAATGACAAATGTCACAATGCTAAATGTCAAAAATGAAAAGTGTCAAAAATGACAAATTTCAAGATGGCAAATGTCTAAGATGTCAAATGAAAAATGTTACAATGCTAAATGTCAAAAATGAAAAGTGTCACCGTGAAAAATGTCAAAAATGACGAATTTCAAGATGGCAAATGTCAAAGATGTCAAATGACAAATGTCACAATGCTAAATGTCAAAAATGAAAAGTGTCACCATGAAAAATGTCAAAAATGACAAATTTCAAGATAGCAAATGTCAAAGATGTCAAATGACAAATGTCACAATGCTAAATGTCAAAAATGAAAAATGTCCCCATGAAAAATATCAATAATGACAAATTTCAAGATGGCAAATGTCAAAGATGTCAAATGACAAATGTCACAATGCTAAATGTCAAAAATGAAAAGTGTCACCATGAAAAATGTCAAAAATGACAAATTTCAAGATGGCAAATGTCAAAGATGTCAAATGACAAATGTCACAATGCTAAATGACAAAAATGAAAAGTGTCACCATGAAAAATGTTAAATATAACAAATTTCAAGATGGCAAATGTCAAAGATGTCAAATGACAATTGTCACAATGCTAAATTTATAAACGTTAATATGGGTGTCCCTCAAGGATCCATATTGGGTCCTATTTTATTTATATTGTATATCAATAATATAAATGGATACCTGAATCATCCAGCGTATGTCGCATATGCAGATGATATTTCTGTTCTAGTTTCAGATAAAAACTCTGAAGAATTGGCTTCGAAAAGCGTTACACTTATTAAACATATTTCTAACTATTTTAATAACCTCGATTTATTTTTTAACGCTACCAAAACAAATTTGGTCAGATTTGTCACAACAGGGACAGTCCAGGACTTGCCTATTAATCACGACGACAATATTATTGCTACACATGAGCCTGTTCGCTTCTTGGGAATTTATATAGACGAAAAGCTAGATTGGAAATCTCACTGCAATCATCTGATTTCTAAAATTAATTCGTTAAAATTTCTTTTCATTAATCTTCGATCAGTATTGGAAGTTTATCAACTTGTGATGGTTTACTTTGCCCAGGTCGATTCTCGGCTTAGGTATGGTTTGTGTTTATGGGGACATTCAACCAATGCACCCCAAGTTTTCATTGCCCAGAAGAAAATTATAAGATGTATTGCAAAAATATCTCAGAGAGACTCATGTAAGCAATACTTTAAGGAATATAGTATTCTACCTCTTCCATCGTTATTAATTTTTGAAATGTGTGTGTATATATACAAAAATAAAAAAATATTTATTCCTGTGGAAAATGTACATAGCTACCACACGCGACAATGTGCAGAATTTCATATTCCATTTTGCCGCTTAAAAGTCAGTTCAAATGCTCCCAAATTTCTAGGCCTAAAGTTATTTAATAGATTGCCAAATGTTATCAAAGAAGCATCTAATATCAATATTTTCAAAAGAATGTTACAGACATTTTTATTAGATCATTGTTTTTATTCACTGAGTGAATTTTTGGAATATTTTTGAGTGTGTTGTATCAATGTGTTTTTGCATGTAAGTCTTAATCTTAGTTTTAAACATATTTTTTGTAAATGACGAATCCCACACAGTTGTACTGTCTAATGGAAAATAAAGAATAAATGTCAAAAATGAAAAGTGTCACCATGAAAAATGTCAAAAATGACAAATTTCAAGATGGCAAATGTCAAAACTGACAAATGTCACAATGCTAAATGTCAAAAATGATAAGTGTCACCATGAAAAATGTCAAAAATAACAAATTTCAAGATGGCAAATGTCAAAGATGTCAAATGACAAATGTCACTATGCTAAATGACAAATTTCAAGATGGCAAATGTCTAAGATGTCAAATGACAAATGTCACAATGCTAAATGTCAAAAATGAAAAGTGTCACCATGAAAAATGTCAAAAATGACAAATTTCAAGATGGCAAATGTCCAAGATGTCAAATGACAAATGTCACAATGCTAAATGTCAAAAATGAAAAGTGTCACCATGAAAAATGTCAAAAATGACAATTTTAAAGATGGCAAATATCAAAGATGTCAAATGACAAATGTCACAATGCTAAATGTCAAAAATGAAAAGTGTCAAAAATGACAAATTTTAAGATGGCAAATGTCTAAGATGTCAAATGAAAAATGTTACAATGCTAAATGTCAAAAATGAAAAGTGTCACCGTGAAAAATGTCAAAAATGACAAATTTTAAGATGGCAAATGTCAAAGATGTCAAATGACAAATGTCACAATGCTAAATGTCAAAAATGAAAAGTGTCACCATGAAAAATGTCAAAAATGACAAATTTCAAGATGGCAAATGTCAAAGATGTCAAATGACAAATGTCACAATGCTAAATGTCAAAAATGAAAAGTGTCCCCATGGAAAATGTCAATAATGACAAATTTCAAGATGGCAAATGTCAAAGATGTCAAATGACAAATGTCACAATGCTAAATGTCAAAAATGAAAAGTGTCACCATGAAAAATGTCAAAAATAACAAATTTCAAGATGGCAAATGTCAAAGATGTCAAATGTCACAATGCTAATTGTCAACAATAAAAAGTGTCACCATGAAAAATGTCAAAAATGACAAATTTCAAGATGGCAAATGTCAAAACTGACAAACGTCACAATGCTAAATGTCAAAAATGAAAAGTGTCACCATGAAAAATGTCAAAAATAACAAATTTCAAGATGGCAAATGTCAAAGATGTCAAATGACAAATGTCACAATGCTAAATGTCAAAAATGACAAATTTCAAGATGGCAAATGTCAAAGATGTCAAATGACAAATGTCACAATGCTAAATGTCAAAAATGAAAAGTGTCACCATGAAAAATGTCAAAAATGACAAATTTCAAGATGGCAAATGTCAAAGATGTCAAATGACAAAAGTCACAATGCTAAATGTCAAAAATGAAAATAGTCCCCATGAAAAATGTCAATAATGACAAATTTCAAGACGGCAAATGTCAAAGATGTCAAATGACAAATGTCACAATGCTAAATGTCAAAAATGAAAAGTGTCACCATGAAAAATGTCAAAAATGACAAATTTCAAGATGGCAAATATTAAAGATGTCAAATGACAAATGTCACAATGCTAAATGTCAAAAATGAAAAGTGTCACCATGAAAAATGTCAAAAATAACAAATTTCAAGATGGCAAATGTCAAATATGTCAAATGACAAATGTCACAGTCAAAAATGAAAAGTGTCACCATGAAAAATGTCAAAAATGACAAATTTCAAGATGGCAAATGTCAAAACTGACAAATGTCACAATGCTAAATGTCAAAAATGAAAAGTGTGACCATGAAAAATGTCAAAAATGACTAATTTCAAGATGGCAAATGTCAAAGATGTCAAATGACAAATGTCACAATGCTAAATGTCAAAAATGAAAAGTGTCACCATAAAAAATGTCAAAAATGACAAATTTCAAGATGGCAAATGTCAAAGATGTCAAATGACAAATGTCACAATGCTAAATGTCAAAAATAAAAAGTGTCACCATGAAAAATGTCAAAAATGACAAATTTCAAGATGGCAAATATCAAAGATGTCAAATGACAAATGTCACAATGCTAAATGTCAAAAATGACAAATTTCAAGATGGCAAATGTCAAAGATGTCAAATGACAAATGTCACAATGCTAAATGTCAAAAATGAAAAGTGTCACCATGAAAAAGGTCAAAAATGACAAATTTCAAGATGGCAAATGTCAAAGATGTCAAATGACAAATGTCACAATGCTAAATGCCAAAAATGAAAAGTGTCAAAAATGACAAATTTCAAGATGGCAAATGTCTAAGATATTAAATGACAAATGTCACAATGCTAAATGTCAAAAATGAAAAGTGTCACCATGAAAAATGTCAAAAATGACAAATTTCAAGATGGCAAATGTCAAAGATGTCAAATGACAAATGTCACAATGTTAAATGTCAAAAATGAAAAGTGTCACCATGAAAAATGTCAAAAATGACAAATTTCAAAATAGCAAATGTCAAAGATGTTAAATGACAAATGTCACAATGCTAAATGTCAAAAATGAAAAGTGTCACCATGAAAAATGTCAAAAATGACAAATTTCAAGATGGCAAATGTCAAAGATGTCAAATGACAAATGTCACAATGCTAAATGTCAAAAATGAAAAGTGTCACCATAAAAAATGTCAAAAATGACAAATTTCAAGATGGCAAATGTCAAAGATGACAAATGTCACAATGCTAAATGTCAAAAATGAAAAGTGTCACCATGAAAAATGTCAAAAATGACAAATTTCAAGATGGCAAATGTCAAAGATGTCAAATTACAAATGTCACAATGCTAAACGTCAAAAATGAAAAGTGTCCCCATGAAAAATGTTAATAATGACAAATTTCAAGATGGCAAATGTCAAAGATGTCAAATGACAAATGTCACAATGCTAAATGTCAAAAATGAAAAGTGTCACCGTGAAAAATGTCAAAAATGACAAATTTTAAGATGGCAGATGTCAAAGATGTCAAATGACAAATGTCACAATGCTAAATGTCAAAAATGAAAAGTGTCACCATAAAAAATATCAAAAATGACAAATTTCAAGATGGCAAATGTCAAAACTGACAAATGTCACAATGCTAAATGTCAAAAATGAAAAGTGTCACCATGAAAAATGTCAAAAATAACAAATTTCAAGATGGCAAATGTCAAATGACAAATGTCACAATGCTAAATGTCAAAAATGACAAATTTCAAGATGGCAAATGTCAAAGATGTCAAATGACAAATGTCACAATGCTAAATGTCAAAAATGAAAAGTGTCACCATGAAAAATGTCAAAAATAACAAATTTCAAGATGGCAAATATCAAAGATGTCAAATGACAAATGTCACAATGCTAAATGTCAAAAATGACAAATTTCAAGATGGCAAATGTCAAAGATGTCAAATGACAAATGTCACAATGCTAAATGTCAAAAATGAAAAGTGTCACCATGAAAAATGTCAAAAATGACAAATTTCAAGAAGGCAAATGTCAAAGATGTCAAATGACAAAAGTCACAATGCTAAATGTCAAAAATGAAAATAGTCCCCATGAAAAATGTCAATAATGACAAATTTCAAGATGGCAAATGTCAAAGATGTCAAATCACAAATGTCACAATGCTAAATGTCAAAAATGAAAAGTGTCACCATGAAAAATGTCAAAAATGACAAATTTCCAGATGGCAAATGTCAAAACTGACAAACGTCACAATGCTAAATGTCAAAAATGAAAAGTGTCACCATGAAAAATGTCAAAAATAACAAATTTCAAGATGGCAAATGTCAAAGATGTCAAATGACAAATGTCACAATGCTAAATGTCAAAAATGACAAATTTCAAGATGGCAAATGTCAAAGATGTCAAATGACAAATGTCACAATGCTAAATGTCAAAAATGAAAAGTGTCACCATAAAAAATGTCAAAAATGACAAATTTCAAGATGGCAAATGTCAAAGATGTCAAATGACAAAAGTCACAATGCTAAATGTCAAAAATGAAAATAGTCCCCACGAAAAATGTCAATAATGACAAATTTCAAGATGGCAAATGTCAAAGATGTCAAATGACAAATGTCACAATGCTAAATGTCACAATGCTAAATGTCACAATGCTAAATGTCAAAAATGAAAAGTGTCACCATGAAAAATGTCAAAAATGACAAATTTCAAAATGGCAAATGTCAAAGATGTCAAATGACAAATGTCACAATGCTAAATGTCAAAAATGAAAAGTGTCACCATGAAAAATGTCAAAAATAACAAATTTCAAGATGGCAAATGTCAAAGATGTCAAATGACAAATGTCACAGTCAAAAATAAAAAGTATCACCATGAAAAATGTCAAAAATGACAAATTTCAAGATGGCAAATGTCAAAACTGACAAATGTCACAATGCTAAATGTCAAAAATGAAAAGTGTGACCATGAAAAATGTCAAAAATGACAAATTTCAAGATGGCAAATGTCAAAGATGTCAAATGACAAATGTCACAATGCTAAATGTCAAAAATGAAAAGTGTCAACATAAAAAATGTCAAAAATGACAAATTTTAAGATGGCAAATGTCAAAGATGTCAAATGACAAATGTCACAATGCTAAATGTCAAAAATAAAAAGTGTCACTATGAAAAATGTCAAAAATGACAAATTTCAAGATGGCAAATATCAAAGATGTCAAATGACAAATGTCACAATGCTAAATGTCAAAAATGACAAATTTCAAGATGGCAAATGTCAAAGATGTCAAATGACAAATGTCACAATGCTAAATGTCAAAAATGAAAAGTGTCACCATGAAAAATGTCAAAAATGACAAATTTCAAAATGGCAAATGTCAAAGATGTCAAATGACAAATGTCACAATGCTAAATGTCAAAAATGAAAAGTGTCACCATGAAAAATGTCAAAAATGACAAATTTCAAGATGGCAAATATCAAAGATGTCAAATGACAAATGTCACAATGCTAAATGTCAAAAATGAAAAGTGTCACCATAAAAAATGTCAAAAATGACAAATTTCAAGATGGCAAATGTCAAAGATGACAAATGTCACAATGCTAAATGTCAAAAATGAAAAGTGTCACCATGAAAAATGTCAAAAATGACAAATTTCAAGATGGCAAATGTCAAAGATGTCAAATGACAAATGTCACAATGCTAAATGTCAAAAATGAAAAGTGTCACCATGAAAAATGTCAAAAATAACAAATTTCAAGATGGCAAATGTCAAAGATGTCAAATGACAAATGTCACAATGCTAAATGTCAAAAATGAAAAGTGTCACCATGAAAAATGTCAAAAATGACAAATTTCAAGATGGCAAATGTCAAAACTGACAAATGCCACAATGCTAAATGTCAAAAATGAAAAGTGTCACCATGAAAAATGTCAAAAATAACAAATTTCAAGATGGCAAATGTCAAAGATGTCAAATGACAAATGTCACAATGCTAAATGTCAAAAATGACAAATTTCAAGATGGCAAATTTCTAAGATGTCAAATGACAAATGTCACAATGCTAAATGTCAAAAATAAAAAGTGTCACCATGAAAAATGTCAAAAATAACAAATTTCAAGATGGCAAATGTCAAAGATGTCAAATGACAAATGTCACAATGCTAAATGTCAAATATGAAAAGTGTCACTATGAAAAATGTCAAAAATAACAAATTTTAAGATGGCAAATGTCAAAGATGTCAAATGACAAATGTCACAATGCTAAATGTCAAAAATGTAAAGTGTCACCATTAAAAATGTCAAAAATGACAAATTTCAAGATGGCAAATGTCAAAGATGTCAAATGACAAATGTCACAATGCTAAATGTCAAAAATGAAGAGTGTCACCATGAAAAATGTCAAAAATAACAGATTTCAAGATGGCAAATGTCAAAGATGTCAAATGACAAATGTCACAATGCTAAATGTCAAAAATGAAAAGTGTCACCATGAAAAATGTCAAAAATGACAAATTTCAAGATGGCAAATGTCAAAACTGACAAATGTCACAATGCTAAATGTCAAAAATAAAAAGTGTCACCATGAAAAATGTCAAAAATAACAAATTTCAAGATGGCAAATGTCAAAGATGTCAAATAACAAATGTCACAATGCTAAATGTCAAAAATGACAAATTTCAAGATGGCAAATGTCTAAGATGACAAATGACAAATGTCACAATGCTAAAAGTCAAAAATGAAAAGTGTCACCATGAAAAATGTCAAAAATGACAAATTTCAAGATGGCAAATGTCAAAGATGTCAAATGACAAATGTCACAATGCTAAATGTCAAAAATGAAAAGTGTCACCATGAAAAATGTCAAAAATAACAAATTTCAAGATGGCAAATGTCAAAGATGTCAAATGACAAATGTCACAATGCTAAATGTCAAAAATGAAAAGTGTCACCATGAAAAATGTCAAAAATGACAAATTTCAAGATGGCAAATGTCCAAGATGTCAAATGACAAATGTCACAATGCTAAATGTCAAAAATGAAAAGTGTCACCATGAAAAATGTCAAAAATGACAAATTTCAAGATGGCAAATGTCAAAGATGTCAAATGACAAATGTCACAATGCTAAATGTCAAAAATGAAAAGTGTCAAAAATGACAAATTTCAAGATGGCAAATGTCAAAGATGTCAAATGACAAATGTCACAATGCCAAATGTCAAAAATGAAAAGTGTCGCCATGAAAAATGTCAAAAATGACAAATTTCAAGATGGCAAATGTCAAAACTGACAAATGTCACAATGCTAAATGTCAAAAATGAAAAGTGTCACCATGAAAAATGTCAAAAATAACAAATTTCAAGATGGCAAATGTCAAAGATGTCAAATGACAAATGTCACAATGCTAAATGTCAAAAATGACAAATTTCAAGATGGCAAATGTCAAAGATGTCAAATGACAAATGTCACAATGCTAAATGTCAAAAATGCAAAGTGTCACCATGAAAAATGTCAAAAATGACAAATTTCAAGATGGCAAATGTCAAAGATGTCAAATGACAAATGTCAAAATGCTAAATGTCAAAAAGGAAAGTGTCAAAAATGACAAATTTCAAGATGGCAAATGTCTAAGATGTCAAATGACAAATGTCACAATGCTAAATGTCAAAAATGAAAAGTGTCACCATGAAAAATGTCAAAAATGACAAATTTCAAGATGGCAAATGTCAAAGATGTCAAATGACAAATGTCACAATGCTAAATGTCAAAAATGAAAAGTGTCACCATGAAAAATGTCAAAAATGACAAATTTCAAGATGGCAAATGTCAAAGATGTCAAATGACAAATGTCACAATGCTAAATGTCAAAAATGAAAAGTGTCACCATGAAAAATGTCAAAAATGACAAATTTCAAGATGGCAAATGTCCAAGATGTCAAATGACAAATGTCACAATGCTAAATGTCAAAAATGAAAAGTGTCACCATGAAAAATGTCAAAAATGACAAATTTCAAGATGGCAAATGTCAAAGATGTCAAATGACAAATGTCACAATGCTAAATGTCAAAAATGAAAAGTGTCAAAAATGACAAATTTCAAGATGGCAAATGTCAAAGATGTCAAATGACAAATGTCACAATGCCAAATGTCAAAAATAAAAAGTGTCGCCATGAAAAATGTCAAAAATGACAAATTTCAAGATGGCAAATGTCAAAACTGACAAATGTCACAATGCTAAATGTCAAAAATGAAAAGTGTCACCATGAAAAATGTCAAAAATAACAAACTTCAAGATGGCAAATGTCAAAGATGTCAAATGACAAATGTCACAATGCTAAATGTTAAAAATGACAAATTTCAAGATGGCAAATGTCAAAGATGACAAATGACAAATGTCACAATGCTAAATGTCAAAAATGCAAAGTGTCACCATGAAAAATGTCAAAAATGACAAATTTCAAGATGGCAAATGTCAAAGATTTCAAATGACAAATGTCACAATGCTAAATGTCAAAAATGAAAAGTGTCACCATGAAAAATGTCAAAAATGACAAATTTCAAGATGGCAAATGTCAAAACTGACAAAGGTCACAATGCTAAATGTCAAAGATGATAAGTGTCACCATGAAAAATGTCAAAAATGACAAATTTCAAGATGGCAAATGTCCAAGATGTCAAATGACAAATGTCACAATGCTAAATGTCAAAAATGAAAAATGTCACCATGAAAAATGTCAAAAATGACAAATTTCAAGATGGCAAATGTCAAAGATGTCAAATGTCACAATGCTTAATGTCAAAAATGAAAAGTGACAAAAATGACAAATTTCAAGATGGCAAATGTCTAAGATGTCAAATGACAAATGTCACAATGCTAAATATCAAAAATGAAAGGTGTCACCATGAAAAATGTCAAAAATGACAAATTTCAAGATGGCAAATGTCAAAGATGTCAAATGACAAATGTCACAATGCTAAATGTCAAAAATGAAAAGTGTCACCATGAAAAATGTCAAAAATGACAAATTTCAAGATGGCAAATGTCAAAGATGTCAAATGACAAATGTCACAATGCTAAATGTCAAAAATGATAAGTGTCACCATGAAAAATGTCAAAAATAACAAATTTCAAGATGGCAAATGTCAAAGATGTCAAATGACAAATGTCACTATGCTAAATGACAAATTTCAAGATGGCAAATGTCTAAGATGTCAAATGACAAATGTCACAATGCTAAATGTCAAAAATGAAAAGTGTCACCATGAAAAATGTCAAAAATGACAAATTTCAAGATGGCAAATGTCCAAGATGTCAAATGACAAATGTCACAATGCTAAATGTCAAAAATGAAAAGTGTCACCATGAAAAATGTCAAAAATGACAAATTTAAAGATGGCAAATATCAAAGATGTCAAATGACAAATGTCACAATGCTAAATGTCAAAAATGAAAAGTGTCAAAAATGACAAATTTCAAGATGGCAAATGTCTAAGATGTCAAATGAAAAATGTTACAATGCTAAATGTCAAAAATGAAAAGTGTCACCGTGAAAAATATCAAAAATGACAAATTTTAAGATGGCAAATGTCAAAGATGTCAAATGAAAAATGTTACAATGCTAAATGTCAAAAATGAAAAGTGTCACCGTGAAAAATGTCAAAAATGACAAATTTCAAGATGGCAAATGTCAAAGATGTCAAATGACAAATGTCACTATGCTAAATGTCAAAAATGAAAAGTGTCACCATGAAAAATGTCAAAAATGACAAATCTCAAGATAGCAAATGTCAAAGATGTCAAATGACAAATGTCACAATGCTAAATGTCAAAAATGAAAAATGTCCCCATGAAAAATGTCAATAATGACAAATTTCAAGATGGCAAATGTCAAAGATGTCAAATGACAAATGTCACAATGCTAAATGTCAAAAATGAAAAGTGTCACCATGAAAAATGTCAAAAATGACAAATTTCAAGATGGCAAATGTCAAAGATGTCAAATGACAAATGTCACAATGCTAAATGCCAAAACTGAAAAGTGTCACCATGAAAAATGTCAAAAATAACAAATTTCAAGATGGCAAATGTCAAAGATGTCAAATGACAATTGTCACAATGCTAAATGTCAAAAATGAAAAGTGTCACCATAAAAAATGTCAAAAATGACAAATTTCAAGATGGCAAATGTCAAAACTGACAAATGTCACAATGCTAAATGTCAAAAATGATAAGTGTCACCATGAAAAATGTCAAAAATAACAAATTTCAAGATGGCAAATGTCAAAGATGTCAAATGACAAATGTCACTATGCTAAATGACAAATTTCAAGATGGCAAATGTCTAAGATGTCAAATGACAAATGTCACAATGCTAAATGTCAAAAATGAAAAGTGTCACCATGAAAAATGTCAAAAATGACAAATTTCAAGATGGCAAATGTCCAAGATGTCAAATGACAAATGTCACAATGCTAAATGTCAAAAATGAAAAGTGTCACCATGAAAAATGTCAAAAATGACAAATTTAAAGATGGCAAATATCAAAGATGTCAAATGACAAATGTCACAATGCTAAATGTCAAAAATGAAAAGTGTCAAAAATGACAAATTTCAAGATGGCAAATGTCTAAGATGTCAAATGAAAAATGTTACAATGCTAAATGTCAAAAATGAAAAGTGTCACCGTGAAAAATGTCAAAAATGACAAATTTTAAGATGGCAAATGTCAAAGATGTCAAATGACAAATGTCGCAATGCTAAATGTCAAAAATGAAAAGTGTCACCATGAAAAATGTCAAAAATGACAAATTTCAAGATGGCAAATGTCAAAGATGTCAAATGACAAATGTCACAATGCTAAATGTCAAAAATGAAAAGTGTCCCCATGGAAAATGTCAATAATGACAAATTTCAAGATGGCAAATGTTAAAGATGTCAAATGACAAATGTCACAATGCTAAATGTCAAAAATGAAAAGTGTCACCATGAAAAATGTCAAAAATAACAAATTTCAAGATGGCAAATGTCAAAGATGTCAAATGTCACAATGCTAATTGTCAACAATGAAAAGTGTCACCATGAAAAATGTCAAAAATGACAAATTTCAAGATGGCAAATGTCAAAACTGACAAACGTCACAATGCTAAATGTCAAAAATGAAAAGTGTCACCATGAAAAATGTCAAAAATAACAAATTTCAAGATGGCAAATGTCAAAGATGTCAAATGACAAATGTCACAATGCTAAATGTCAAAAATGACAAATTTCAAGATGGCAAATGTCAAAGATGTCAAATGACAAATGTCACAATGCTAAATGTCAAAAATGAAAAGTGTCACCATGAAAAATGTCAAAAATGACAAATTTCAAGATGGCAAATGTCAAAGATGTCAAATGACAAATGTCACAATGCTAAATGTCAAAAATGAAAAGTGTCACCATGAAAAATGTCAAAAATGACAAATTTAAAGATGGCAAATATCAAAGATGTCAAATGACAAATGTCAAATGTCAAAAATGAAAAGTGTCAAAAATGACAAATTTCAAGATGGCAAATGTCTAAGATGTCAAATGAAAAATGTTACAATGCTAAATGTCAAAAATGAAAAGTGTCACCGTGAAAAATGTCAAAAATGACAAATTTTAAGATGGCAAATGTCAAAGATGTCAAATGACAAATGTCACAATGCTAAATGTCAAAAATGAAAAGTGTCACCATGAAAAATGTCAAAAATGACAAATTTCAAGATGGCAAATGTCAAAGATGTCAAATGACAAATGTCACAATGCTAAATGTCAAAAATGAAAAGTGTCCCCATGGAAAATGTCAATAATGACAAATTTCAAGATGGCAAATGTCAAAGATGTCAAATGACAAATGTCACAATGCTAAATGTCAAAAATGAAAAGTGTCACCATGAAAAATGTCAAAAATAACAAATTTCAAGATGGCAAATGTCAAAGATGTCAAATGTCACAATGCTAATTGTCAACAATGAAAAGTGTCACCATGAAAAATGTCAAAAATGACAAATTTCAAGATGGCAAATGTCAAAACTGACAAACGTCACAATGCTAAATGTCAAAAATGAAAAGTGTCACCATGAAAAATGTCAAAAATAACAAATTTCAAGATGGCAAATGTCAAAGATGTCAAATGACAAATGTCACAATGCTAAATGTTAAAAATGACAAATTTCAAGATGGCAAATGTCAAAGATGTCAAATGACAAATGTCACAATGCTAAATGTCAAAAATGAAAAGTGTCACCATGAAAAATGTCAAAAATGACAAATTTCAAGATGGCAAATGTCAAAGATGTCAAATGACAAAAGTCACAATGCTAAATGTCAAAAATGAAAATAGTCCCCATGAAAAATGTCAATAATGACAAATTTCAAGATGGCAAATGTCAAAGATGTCAAATGACAAATGTCACAATGCTAAATGTCAAAAATGAAAAGTGTCACCATGAAAAATGTCAAAAATGACAAATTTCAAGATGGCAAATATTAAAGATGTCAAATGACAAATGTCACAATGCTAAATGTCAAAAATGAAAAGTGTCACCATGAAAAATGTCAAAAATAACAAATTTCAAGATGGCAAATGTCAAATATGTCAAATGACAAATGTCACAGTCAAAAATGAAAAGTGTCACCATGAAAAATGTTAAAAATGACAAATTTCAAGATGGCAAATGTCAAAACTGACAAATGTCACAATGCTAAATGTCAAAAATGAAAAGTGTGACCATGAAAAATGTCAAAAATGACAAATTTCAAGATGGCAAATGTCAAAGATGTCAAATGACAAATGTCACAATGCTAAATGGCAAAAATGAAAAGTGTCACCATAAAAAATGTCAAAAATGACAAATTTCAAGATGGCAAATGTCAAAGATGTCAAATGACAAATGTCACAATGCTAAATGTCAAAAATAAAAAGTGTCACCATGAAAAATGTCAAAAATGACAAATTTCAAGATGGCAAATATCAAAGATGTCAAATGACAAATGTCACAATGCTAAATGTCAAAAATGACAAATTTCAAGATGGCAAATGTCAAAGATGTCAAATGACAAATGTCACAATGCTAAATGTCAAAAATGAAAAGTGTCACCATGAAAAAGGTCAAAAATGACAAATTTCAAGATGGCAAATGTCAAAGATGTCAAATGACAAATGTCACAATGCTAAATGCCAAAAATGAAAAGTGTCAAAAATGACAAATTTCAAGATGGCAAATGTCTAAGATATTAAATGACAAATGTCACAATGCTAAATGTCAAAAATGAAAAGTGTCACCATGAAAAATGTCAAAAATGACAAATTTCAAGATGGCAAATGTCAAAGATGTCAAATGACAAATGTCACAATGCTAAATGTCAAAAATGAAGAGTGTCACCATGAAAAATGTCAAAAATAACAGATTTCAAGATGGCAAATGTCAAAGATGTCAAATGACAAATGTCACAATGCTAAATGTCAAAAATGAAAAGTGTCACCATGAAAAATGTCAAAAATGACAAATTTCAAGATGGCAAATGTCAAAACTGACAAATGTCACAATGCTAAATGTCAAAAATAAAAAGTGTCACCATGAAAAATGTCAAAAATAACAAATTTCAAGATGGCAAATGTCAAAGATGTCAAATAACAAATGTCACAATGCTAAATGTCAAAAATGACAAATTTCAAGATGGCAAATGTCTAAGATGACAAATGACAAATGTCACAATGCTAAATGTCAAAAATGAAAAGTGTCACCATGAAAAATGTCAAAAATGACAAATTTCAAGATGGCAAATGTCAAAGATGTCAAATGACAAATGTCACAATGCTAAATGTCAAAAATGAAAAGTGTCACCATGAAAAATGTCAAAAATAACAAATTTCAAGATGGCAAATGTCAAAGATGTCAAATGACAAATGTCATAATGCTAAATGTCAAAAATGAAAAGTGTCACCATGAAAAATGTCAAAAATGACAAATTTCAAGATGGCAAATGTCCAAGATGTCAAATGACAAATGTCACAATGCTAAATGTCAAAAATGAAAAGTGTCACCATGAAAAATGTCAAAAATGACAAATTTCAAGATGGCAAATGTCAAAGATGTCAAATGACAAATGTCACAATGCTAAATGTCAAAAATGAAAAGTGTCAAAAATGACAAATTTCAAGATGGCAAATGTCAAAGATGTCAAATGACAAATGTCACAATGCCAAATGTCAAAAATGAAAAGTGTCGCCATGAAAAATGTCAAAAATGACAAATTTCAAGATGGCAAATGTCAAAACTGACAAATGTCACAATGCTAAATGTCAAAAATGAAAAGTGTCACCATGAAAAATGTCAAAAATAACAAATTTCAAGATGGCAAATGTCAAAGATGTCAAATGACAAATGTCACAATGCTAAATGTCAAAAATGACAAATTTCAAGATGGCAAATGTCAAAGATGTCAAATGACAAATGTCACAATGCTAAATGTCAAAAATGCAAAGTGTCACCATGAAAAATGTCAAAAATGACAAATTTCAAGATGGCAAATGTCAAAGATGTCAAATGACAAATGTCAAAATGCTAAATGTCAAAAAGGAAAGTGTCAAAAATGACAAATTTCAAGATGGCAAATGTCTAAGATGTCAAATGACAAATGTCACAATGCTAACTGTCAAAAATGAAAAGTGTCACCATGAAAAATGTCAAAAATGACAAATTTCAAGATGGCAAATGTCAAAGATGTCAAATGACAAATGTCACAATGCTAAATGTCAAAAATGAATAGTGTCACCATGAAAAATGTCAAAAATGACAAATTTCAAGATGGCAAATGTCAAAGATGTCAAATGACAAATGTCACAATGCTAAATGTCAAAAATGAAAAGTGTCACCATGAAAAATGTCAAAAATGACAAATTTCAAGATGGCAAATGTCCAAGATGTCAAATGACAAATGTCACAATGCTAAATGTCAAAAATGAAAAGTGTCACCATGAAAAATGTCAAAAATGACAAATTTCAAGATGGCAAATGTCAAAGATGTCAAATGACAAATGTCACAATGCTAAATGTCAAAAATGAAAAGTGTCAAAAATGACAAATTTCAAGATGGCAAATGTCAAAGATGTCAAATGACAAATGTCACAATGCCAAATGTCAAAAATGAAAAGTGTCGCCATGAAAAATGTCAAAAATGACAAATTTCAAGATGGCAAATGTCAAAACTGACAAATGTCACAATGCTAAATGTCAAAAATGAAAAGTGTCACCATGAAAAATGTCAAAAATAACAAATTTCAAGATGGCAAATGTCAAAGATGTCAAATGACAAATGTCACAATGCTAAATGTCAAAAATGACAAATTTCAAGATGGCAAATGTCAAAGATGTCAAATGACAAATGTCACAATGCTAAATGTCAAAAATGCAAAGTGTCACCATGAAAAATGTCAAAAATGACAAATTTCAAGATGGCAAATGTCAAAGATTTCAAATGACAAATGTCACAATGCTAAATGTCAAAAATGAAAAGTGTCACCATGAAAAATGTCAAAAATGACAAATTTCAAGATGGCAAATGTCAAAACTGACAAAGGTCACAATGCTAAATGTCAAAGATGATAAGTGTCACCATGAAAAATGTCAAAAATGACAAATTTCAAGATGGCAAATGTCCAAGATGTCAAATGACAAATGTCACAATGCTAAATGTCAAAAATGAAAAATGTCACCATGAAAAATGTCAAAAATGACAAATTTCAAGATGGCAAATGTCAAAGATGTCAAATGACAAATGTCACAATGCTTAATGTCGAAAATGAAAAGTGACAAAAATGACAAATTTCAAGATGGCAAATGTCTAAGATGTCAAATGACAAATGTCACAATGCTAAATATCAAAAATGAAAGGTGTCACCATGAAAAATGTCAAAAATGACAAATTTCAAGATGGCAAATGTCAAAACTGACAAATGTCACAATGCTAAATGTCAAAAATGAAAAGTGTGACCATGAAAAATGTCAAAAATAACAAATTTCAAGATGGCAAATGTCAAAGATGTCAAATGACAAATGTCACAATGCTAAATGTCAAAAATGACAAATTTCAAGATGGCAAATGTCAAAGATGTCAAATGACAAATGTCACAATGCTAAATGTCAAAAATGACAAATTTCAAGATGGCAAATGTCAAAGATGTCAAATGACAAATGTCACAATGCTAAATGTCAAAAATGAAAAGTGTCACCATAAAAAATGTCAAAAATGACAAATTTCAAGATGGCAAATGTCAAAGATGTCAAATGACAAATGTCACAATGCTAAATGTCAAAAATAAAAAGTGTCACCATGAAAAATGTCAAAAATGACCAATTTCAAGATGACAAATGTCAAAACTGACAAATGTCATAATGCTAAATGTCAAAAATGATAAGTGTCACCATGAAAAATGTCAAAAATAACAAATTTCAAGATGGCAAATGTCAAAGATGTCAAATGTCACAATGCTAAATGTCAAAAATGACAAATTTCAAGATGGCAAATGTCTAAGATGTCAAATGACAAATGTCACAATGCTAAATGTCAAAAATGAAAAGTGTCACCATGAAAAATGTCAAAAATGACAAATTTAAAGATGGCAAATATCAAAGATGTCAAATGACAAATGTCACAATGCTAAATGTCAAAAATGAAAAGTGTCAAAAATGACAAATTTCAAGATGGCAAATGTCTAAGATGTCAAATAAAAAATGTTACAATGCTAAATGTCAAAAATGAAAAGTGTCACCGTGAAAAATGTCAAAAATGACAAATTTCAAGATGGCAAATGTCAAAGATGTCAAATGACAAATGTCACAATGCTAAATGTCAAAAATGAAAAGTGTCACCATGAAAAATGTCAAAAATGACAAATCTCAAGATAGCAAATGTCAAAGATGTCAAATGACAAATGTCACAATGCTAAATGTCAAAAATGAAAAATGTCCCCATGAAAAATGTCAATAATGACAAATTTCAAGATGGCAAATGTCAAAGATGTCAAATGACAAATGTCACAATGCTAAATGTCAAAAATGAAAAGTGTCACCATGAAAAATGTCAAAAATGACAAATTTCAAGATGGCAAATGTCAAAGATGTCAAATGACAAATGTCACAATGCTAAATGCCAAAAATGAAAATAGTCCCCATGAAAAATGTCAATAATGACAAATTTCAAGATGGCAAATGTCAAAGATGTCAAATGACAAATGTCACAATGCTAAATGTCAAAAATGAAAAGTGTCACCATGAAAAATGTCAAAAATGACAAATTTCAAGATGGCAAATATTAAAGATGTCAAATGACAAATGTCACAATGCTAAATGTCAAAAATGAAAAGTGTCACCATGAAAAATGTCAAAAATAACAAATTTCAAGATGGCAAATGTCAAATATGTCAAATGACAAATGTCACAGTCAAAAATGAAAAGTGTCACCATGAAAAATGTCAAAAATGACAAATTTCAAGATGGCAAATGTCAAAGATGTCAAATGACAAATGTCACAATGCTAAATGTCAAAAATGAAAAGTGTCACCATAAAAAAAGTCAAAAATGACAAATTTCAAGATGGCAAATGTCAAAGATGTCAAATGACAAATGTCACAATGCTAAATGTCAAAAATAAAAAGTGTCACCATGAAAAATGTCAAAAATGACAAATTTCAAGATGGCAAATATCAAAGATGTCAAATGACAAATTTCACAATGCTAAATGTCAAAAATGACAAATTTCAAGATGGCAAATGTCAAAGATGTCAAATGACAAATGTCACAATGCTAAATGTCAAAAATGAAAAGTGTCATCATGAAAAAGGTCAAAAATGACAAATTTCAAGATGGCAAATGTCAAAGATGTCAAATGACAAATGTCACAATGCTAAATGCCAAAAATGAAAAGTGTCAAAAATGACAAATTTCAAGATGGCAAATGTCTAAGATATTAAATGACAAATGTCACAATGCTAAATGTCAAAAATGAAAAGTGTCACCATGAAAAATGTCAAAAATGACAAATTTCAAGATGGCAAATGTCAAAGATGTCAAATGACAAATGTCACAATGCTAAATGTCAAAAATGAAAAGTGTCACCATGAAAAATGTCAAAAATGACAAATTTCAAAATGGCAAATGTCAAAGATGTTAAATGACAAATGTCACAATGCTAAATGTCAAAAATGAAAAGTGTCACCATGAAAAATGTCAAAAATGACAAATTTCAAGATGGCAAATGTCAAAGATGTCAAATGACAAATGTCACAATGCTAAATGTCAAAAATGAAAAGTGTCACCATAAAAAATGTCAAAAATGACAAATTTCAAGATGGCAAATGTCAAAGATGACAAATGTCACAATGCTAAATGTCAAAAATGAAAAGTGTCACCATGAAAAATGTCAAAAATGACAAATTTCAAGATGGCAAATGTCAAAGATGTCAAATTACAAATGTCACAATGCTAAACGTCAAAAATGAAAAGTGTCCCCATGAAAAATGTTAATAATGACAAATTTCAAGATGGCAAATGTCAAAGATGTCAAATGACAAATGTCACAATGCTAAATGTCAAAAATGAAAAGTGTCACCGTGAAAAATGTCAAAAATGACAAATTTTAAGATGGCAGATGTCAAAGATGTCAAATGACAAATGTCACAATGCTAAATGTCAAAAATGAAAAGTGTCACCATGAAAAATGTCAAAAATAACAAATTTCAAGATGGCAAATGTCAAAGATGTCAAATGACAAATGTCACAATGCTAAATGTCAAAAATGAAAAGTGTCACCATAAAAAATATCAAAAATGACAAATTTCAAGATGGCAAATGTCAAAACTGACAAATGTCACAATGCTAAATGTCAAAAATGAAAAGTGTCACCATGAAAAATGTCAAAAATAACAAATTTCAAGATGGCAAATGTCAAAGATGTCAAATGACAAATGTCACAATGCTAAATGTCAAAAATGACAAATTTCAAGATGGCAAATGTCAAAGATGTCAAATGACAAATGTCACAATGCTAAATGTCAAAAATGAAAAGTGTCACCATGAAAAATGTCAAAAATAACAAATTTCAAGATGGCAAATATCAAAGATGTCAAATGACAAATGTCACAATGCTAAATGTCAAAAATGACAAATTTCAAGATGGCAAATGTCAAAGATGTCAAATGACAAATGTCACAATGCTAAATGTCAAAAATGAAAAGTGTCACCATGAAAAATGTCAAAAATGACAAATTTCAAGATGGCAAATGTCAAAGATGTCAAATGACAAAAGTCACAATGCTAAATGTCAAAAATGAAAATAGTCCCCATGAAAAATGTCAATAATGACAAATTTCAAGATGGCAAATGTCAAAGATGTCAAATGACAAATGTCACAATGCTAAATGTCAAAAATGAAAAGTGTCACCATGAAAAATGTCAAAAATGACAAATTTCCAGATGGCAAATGTCAAAACTGACAAACGTCACAATGCTAAATGTCAAAAATGAAAAGTGTCACCATGAAAAATGTCAAAAATAACAAATTTCAAGATGGCAAATGTCAAAGATGTCAAATGACAAATGTCACAATGCTAAATGTCAAAAATGACAAATTTCAAGATGGCAAATGTCAAAGATGTCAAATGACAAATGTCACAATGCTAAATGTCAAAAATGAAAAGTGTCACCATAAAAAATGTCAAAAATGACAAATTTCAAGATGGCAAATGTCAAAGATGTCAAATGACAAAAGTCACAATGCTAAATGTCAAAAATAAAAAGTGTCACCATGAAAAATGTCAAAAATGACAAATTTCAAGATGGCAAATATCAAAGATGTCAAATGACAAATGTCACAATGCTAAATGTCAAAAATGACAAATTTCAAGATGGCAAATGTCAAAGATGTCAAATGACAAATGTCACAATGCTAAATGTCAAAAATGAAAAGTGTCACCATAAAAAATGTCAAAAATGACAAATTTCAAGATGGCAAATGTCAAAGATGTCAAATGACAAATGTCACAATGCTAAATGTCAAAAATAAAAAGTGTCACCATGAAAAATGTCAAAAATGACAAATTTCAAGATGGCAAATATCAAAGATGTCAAATGACAAATGTCACAATGCTAAATGTCAAAAATGACAAATTTCAAGATGGCAAATGTCAAAGATGTCAAATGACAAATGTCACAATGCTAAATGTCAAAAATGAAAAGTGTCACCATAAAAAATGTCAAAAATGACAAATTTCAAGATGGCAAATGTCAAAGATGTCAAATGACAAATGTCACAATGCTAAATGTCAAAAATGAAAAGTGTCACCATGAAAAATGTCAAAAATGACAAATTTCAAGATGGCAAATGTCAAAGATGTCAAATGACAAAAGTCACAATGCTAAATGTCAAAAATGAAAATAGTCCCCATGAAAAATGTCAATAATGACAAATTTCAAGATGGCAAATGTCAAAGATGTCAAATGACAAATGTCACAATGCTAAATGTCAAAAATGAAAAGTGTCACCATGAAAAATGTCAAAAATGACAAATTTCCAGATGGCAAATGTCAAAACTGACAAACGTCACAATGCTAAATGTCAAAAATGAAAAGTGTCACCATGAAAAATGTCAAAAATAACAAATTTCAAGATGGCAAATGTCAAAGATGTCAAATGACAAATGTCACAATGCTAAATGTCAAAAATGACAAATTTCAAGATGGCAAATGTCAAAGATGTCAAATGACAAATGTCACAATGCTAAATGTCAAAAATGAAAAGTGTCACCATAAAAAATGTCAAAAATGACAAATTTCAAGATGGCAAATGTCAAAGATGTCAAATGACAAAAGTCACAATGCTAAATGTCAAAAATGAAAATAGTCCCCACGAAAAATGTCAATAATGACAAATTTCAAGATGGCAAATGTCAAAGATGTCAAATGACAAATGTCACAATGCTAAATGTCACAATGCTAAATGTCACAATGCTAAATGTCAAAAATGAAAAGTGTCACCATGAAAAATGTCAAAAATGACAAATTTCAAAATGGCAAATGTCAAAGATGTCAAATGACAAATGTCACAATGCTAAATGTCAAAAATGAAAAGTGTCACCATGAAAAATGTCAAAAATAACAAATTTCAAGATGGCAAATGTCAAAGATGTCAAATGACAAATGTCACAGTCAAAAATAAAAAGTATCACCATGAAAAATGTCAAAAATGACAAATTTCAAGATGGCAAATGTCAAAACTGACAAATGTCACAATGCTAAATGTCAAAAATGAAAAGTGTGACCATGAAAAATGTCAAAAATGACAAATTTCAAGATGGCAAATGTCAAAGATGTCAAATGACAAATGTCACAATGCTAAATGTCAAAAATGAAAAGTGTCAACATAAAAAATGTCAAAAATGACAAATTTTAAGATGGCAAATGTCAAAGATGTCAAATGACAAATGTCACAATGCTAAATGTCAAAAATAAAAAGTGTCACTATGAAAAATGTCAAAAATGACAAATTTCAAGATGGCAAATATCAAAGATGTCAAATGACAAATGTCACAATGCTAAATGTCAAAAATGACAAATATCAAGATGGCAAATGTCAAAGATGTCAAATGACAAATGTCATAATGCTAAATGTCAAAAATGAAAAGTGTCACCATGAAAAATGTCAAAAATGACAAATTTCAAAATGGCAAATGTCAAAGATGTCAAATGACAAATGTCACAATGCTAAATGTCAAAAATGAAAAGTGTCACCATGAAAAATGTCAAAAATGACAAATTTCAAGATGGCAAATGTCAAAGATGTCAAATGACAAATGTCACGATGCTAAATGTCAAAAATGAAAAGTGTCACCATAAAAAATGCCAAAAATGACAAATTTCAAGAGGGCAAATTTCAAAGATGACAAATGTCACAATGCTAAATGTCAAAAATGAAAAGTGTCACCATGAAAAATGTCAAAAATGACCAATTTCAAGATGGCAAATGTCAAAGATGACAAATGTCACAATGCTAAATGTCAAAAATGAAAAGTGTCACCATGAAAAATGTCACAAATGACAAATTTCAAGATGGCAAATGTCAAAGATGTCAAATGACAAATGTCACAATGCTAAACGTCAAAAATGAAAAGTGTCCCCATGAAAAATGTTAATAATGACAAATTTCAAGATGGCAAATGTCAAAGATGTCAAATGTCACAATGCTAAATGTCAAAAATGAAAAGTGTCACCGTGAAAAATGTCAAAAATGACAAATTTCAAGATGGCAAATGTCAAAGATGACAAATGTCACACTGCTAAATGTCAAAAATGAAAAGTGTCACCATGAAAAATGTCAAAAATGACAAATTTTAAGATGGCAAATGTCAAAGATGTCAAATGACAAATGTCACAATGCTAAATGTCAAAAATGAAAAGTGTCACCATGAAAAAGGTCAAAAATAACAAATTTCAAGATGGCAAATGTCAAAGATGTCAAATGACAAATGTCACAATGCTAAATGTCAAAAATGAAAAGTGTCACCATAAAAAATGTCAAAAATGACAAATTTCAAGATGGCAAATGTCAAAACTGACAAATGTCACAATGCTAAATGTCAAAAATGAAAAGTGTCACCATGAAAAATGTCAAAAATAACAAATTTCAAGATGGCAAATGTCAAAGATGTCAAATGACAAATGTCACAATGCTAAATGTCAAAAATGACAAATTTCAAGATGGCAAATGTCAAAGATGTCAAATGACAAATGTCACAATGCTAAATGTCAAAAATGAATAATGTCACCATGAAAAATGTCAAAAATGACAAATTTCAAGATGATAAATGTCAAAGATGTCAAATGACAAATGTCACAATGCTAAATGTCTAAAAATGACAAATTTCAAGATGGCAAATGTCAAAGATGTCAAATGACAAATGTCACAATGCTAAATGTCAAAAATGAAAAGTGTCAAAAATGACAAATTTTAAGATGGCAAATGTCTAAGATGTCAAATGACAAATGTCACAATGCTAAATGTCAAAAATGAAAAGTGACACCATGAAAAATGTCAAAAATGACAAATTTCAAGATGGCAAAGGTCAAAGATGTCAAATGACAAATGTCACAATGCCAAATGTCAAAAATGAAAAGTGTCACCATAAAAAATGTCAAAAATTACAAATTTCAAGATGGCAAATGTCAAAGATGTCAAATGACAAATGTCACAATGCTAAATGTCAAAAATGACAAATTTCAAGATGGCAAATGTCTAAGATGTCAAATGACAAATGTCACAATGCTAAATGTCAAAAATGAAAAGTGTCACCATGAAAAATGTCAAAAATGACAAATTTCAAGATGGCAAATGTCAAAGATGTCAAATGACAAATGTCACAATGCTAAATGTCAAAAATGAAAAGTGTCACCATGAAAAATTTCAAAAATAACCAATTTCAAGATGGCAAATGTCAAAGATGTCAAATGACAAATGTCACAATGCTAAATGTCAAAAATGAAAAGTGTCACCATGAAAAATGTCAAAAATGACAAATTTCAAGATGGCAAATGTCAAAGATGTCAAATGACAAATGTCACAATGCTAAATGTCAAAAATGAAAAGTGTCACCATGAAAAATGTCAAAAATGACAAATTTCAAGATGGCAAATATCAAAGATGTCAAATGACAAATGTCACAGTGCTAAATGTCAAAAATGAAAAGTGTCACCATGAAAAATGTCAAAAATGACAAATTTCAAGATGGCAAATGTCCAAGATGTCAAATGACAAATGTCAAAAATGACAAATTTCAAGATGGCAAATGTCAAAGATGTCAAATGACAAATGTCACAATGCTAAATGTCAAAAATGAAAAGTGTCACCATGAAAAATGTCAAAAATGACAAATTTCAAGATGGCAAATGTCAAAACTGACAAATGCCACAATGCTAAATGTCAAAAATGAAAAGTGTCACCATGAAAAATGTCAAAAAAAACAAATTTCAAGATGGCAAATGTCAAAGACGTCAAATGACAAATGTCACAATGCTAAATGTCAAAAATGACAAATTTCAAGATGGCAAATTTCTAAGATGTCAAATGACAAATGTCACAATGCTAAATGTCAAAAATGAAAAGTGTCACCGTGAAAAATGTCAAAAATAACAAATTTCAAGATGGCAAATGTCAAAAATGTCAAATGACAAATGTCACAATGCTAAATGTCAAATATGAAAAGTGTCACCATGAAAAATGTCAAAAATAACAAATTTTAAGATAGCAAATGTCAAAGATGTCAAATGACAAATGTCACAATGCTAAATGTCAAAAATGTAAAGTGTCACCATGAAAAATGTCAAAAATGACAAACTTCAAGATGGCAAATGTCAAAGATGTCAAATGACAAATGTCACAATGCTAAATGTCAAAAATGAAAAATGTCACCATGAAAATGTCAAAAATGACAAATTTCAAGATGGCAAATTTCTAAAATGTCAAATGACAAATGTCACAATGCTAAATGTCAAAAATGATAAGTGTCACCATGAAAAATGTCAAAAATGACAAATTTCAAGATGGCAAATGTCAAAACTGACAAATGCCACAATGCTAAATGTCAAAAATGAAAAGTGTCACCATGAAAAATGTCAAAAATAACAAATTTCAAGATGGCAAATGTCAAAGATGTCAAATGACAAATGTCACAATGCTAAATGTCAAAAATGACAAATTTCAAGATGGCAAATTTCTAAGATGTCAAATGACAAATGTCACAATGCTAAATGTCAAAAATGAAAAGTGTCACCGTGAAAAATGTCAAAAATGACAAATTTCAAGATGGCAAATGTCAAAACTGACAAATGCCACAATGCTAAATGTCAAAAATGAAAAGTGTCACCATGAAAAATGTCAAAAATAACAAATTTCAAGATGGCAAATGTCAAAGATGTCAAATGACAAATGTCACAATGCTAAATGTCAAAAATGACAAATTTCAAGATGGCAAATTTCTAAGATGTCAAATGACAAATGTCACAATGCTAAATGTCAAAAATGAAAAGTGTCACCGTGAAAAATGTCAAAAATAACAAATTTCAAGATGGCAAATGTCAAAGATGTCAAATGACAAATGTCACAATGCTAAATGTCAAATATGAAAAGTGTCACCATGAAAATGGCAAAAATAACAAATTTCAAGATGGCAAATGTCAAAGATGTCAAATGACAAATGTCACAGTCAAAAATAAAAAGTGTCACCATGAAAAATGTCAAAAATGACAAATTTCAAGATGGCAAATGTCAAAACTGACAAATGTCACAATGCTAAATGTCAAAAATGAAAAGTGTGACCATGAAAAATGTCAAAAATGACAAATTTCAAGATGGCAAATGTCAAAGATGTCAAATGACAAATGTCACAATGCTAAATGTCAAAAATGAAAAGTGTCAACATAAAAAATGTAAAAAATGACAAATTTCAAGATGGCAAATGTCAAAACTGACAAATGTCACAATGCTAAATGTCAAAAATGAAAAGTGTCACCATGAAAAATGTCAAAAATAACAAATTTCAAGATGGCAAATGTCAAAGATGTCAAATTACAAATGTCACAATGCTAAATGTCAAAAATGACAAATTTCAAGATGGCAAATGTCAAAGATGTCAAATGACAAATGTCAAAAATGACAAATTTCAAGATGGCAAATGTCAAAGATGTCAAATGACAAATGTCACAATGCTAAATGTCAAAAATGAAAAGTGTCACCATGAAAAATGTCAAAAATGACAAATTTCAAGATGGCAAATGTCAAAACTGACAAATGCCACAATGCTAAATGTCAAAAATGAAAAGTGTCACCATGAAAAATGTCAAAAATAACAAATTTCAAGATGGCAAATGTCAAAGACGTCAAATGACAAATGTCACAATGCTAAATGTCAAAAATGACAAATTTCAAGATGGCAAATTTCTAAGATGTCAAATGACAAATGTCACAATGCTAAATGTCAAAAATGAAAAGTGTCACCGTGAAAAATGTCAAAAATAACAAATTTCAAGATGGCAAATGTCAAAAATGTCAAATGACAAATGTCACAATGCTAAATGTCAAATATGAAAAGTGTCACCATGAAAAATGTCAAAAATAACAAATTTTAAGATAGCAAATGTCAAAGATGTCAAATGACAAATGTCACAATGCTAAATGTCAAAAATGTAAAGTGTCACCATGAAAAATGTCAAAAATGACAAACTTCAAGATGGCAAATGTCAAAGATGTCAAATGACAAATGTCACAATGCTAAATGTCAAAAATGAAAAATGTCACCATGAAAATGTCAAAAATGACAAATTTCAAGATGGCAAATTTCTAAAATGTCAAATGACAAATGTCACAATGCTAAATGTCAAAAATGATAAGTGTCACCATGAAAAATGTCAAAAATGACAAATTTCAAGATGGCAAATGTCAAAACTGACAAATGCCACAATGCTAAATGTCAAAAATGAAAAGTGTCACCATGAAAAATGTCAAAAATAACAAATTTCAAGATGGCAAATGTCAAAGATGTCAAATGACAAATGTCACAATGCTAAATGTCAAAAATGACAAATTTCAAGATGGCAAATTTCTAAGATGTCAAATGACAAATGTCACAATGCTAAATGTCAAAAATGAAAAGTGTCACCGTGAAAAATGTCAAAAATAACAAATTTCAAGATGGCAAATGTCAAAGATGTCAAATGACAAATGTCACAATGCTAAATGTCAAATATGAAAAGTGTCACCATGAAAATGGCAAAAATAACAAATTTCAAGATGGCAAATGTCAAAGATGTCAAATGACAAATGTCACAGTCAAAAATAAAAAGTGTCACCATGAAAAATGTCAAAAATGACAAATTTCAAGATGGCAAATGTCAAAACTGACAAATGTCACAATGCTAAATGTCAAAAATGAAAAGTGTGACCATGAAAAATGTCAAAAATGACAAATTTCAAGATGGCAAATGTCAAAGATGTCAAATGACAAATGTCACAATGCTAAATGTCAAAAATGAAAAGTGTCAACATAAAAAATGTAAAAAATGACAAATTTCAAGATGGCAAATGTCAAAACTGACAAATGTCACAATGCTAAATGTCAAAAATGAAAAGTGTCACCATGAAAAATGTCAAAAATAACAAATTTCAAGATGGCAAATGTCAAAGATGTCAAATTACAAATGTCACAATGCTAAATGTCAAAAATGACAAATTTCAAGATGGCAAATGTCAAAGATGTCAAATGACAAATGTCACAATGCTAAATGTCAAAAATGAAAAGTGTCACCATGAAAAATGTCAAAAATGACAAATTTCAAGATGGTAAATGTCAAAGATGTCAAATGACAAATGTCACAATGCTAAATGTCAAAAATGACAAATTTCAAGATGGCAAATGTCAAAGATGTCAAATGACAAATGTCACAATGCTAAATGTCAAAAATGAAAAGTGTCAAAAATGACAAATTTTAAGATGGCAAATGTCTAAGATGTCAAATGACAAATGTCACAATGCTAAATGTCAAAAATGAAAAGTGACACCATGAAAAATGTCAAAAATGACAAATTTCAAGATGGCAAATGTCTAAGATGTCAAATGACAAATGTCACAATGCTAAATGTCAAAAATGAAAAGTGTCACCATGAAAAATGTCAAAAATGACAAATTTCAAGATGGCAAATGTCAAAGATGTCAAATGACAAATGTCACAATGCTAAATGTCAAAAATGAAAAGTGTCACCATGAAAAATGTCAAAAATAACAAATTTCAAGATGGCAAATGTCAAAGATGTCAAATGACAAATGTCACAATGCTAAATGTCAAAAATGAAAAGGGTCACCATGAAAAATGTCAAAAATGACAAATTTCAAGATGGCAAATGACAAATGTCACAATGCTAAATGTCAAAAATGAAAAGTGTCACCATGAAAAATGTCAAAAATGACAAATTTCAAGATGGCAAATATCAAAGATGTCAAATGACAAATGTCACAATGCTAAATGTCAAAAATGAAAAGTGTCACCATGAAAAATGTCAAAAATGACAAATTTCAAGATGGCAAATGTCAAAGATGTCAAAACTGACAAATGTCACAATGCTGAATGTCAAAAATGATAAGTGTCACCATGAAAAATGTCAAAAATGACAAATTTCAAGATGGCAAATGTCCAAGATGTCAAATGACAAATGTCAAAAATGACAAATTTCAAGATGGCAAATGTCAAAGATGTCAAATGACAAATGTCACAATGCTAAATGTCAAAAATGAAAAGTGTCACCATGAAAAATGTTAAAAATGACAAATTTCAAGATGGCAAATGTCAAAGATGTCAAATGACAAATGTCACAATGCTAAATGTCAAAAATGAAAAGTGTCACCATGAAAAATGTCAAAAATGACAAATTTCAAGATGGCAAATGTCAAAACTGACAAATGCCACAATGCTAAATGTCAAAAATGAAAAGTGTCACCATGAAAAATGTCAAAAATAACAAATTTCAAGATGGCAAATGTCAAAGATGTCAAATGACAAATGTCACAATGCTAAATGTCAAAAATGACAAATTTCAAGATGGCAAATTTCTAAGATGTCAAATGACAAATGTCACAATGCTAAATGTCAAAAATGAAAAGTGTCACCGTGAAAAATGTCAAAAATAACAAATTTCAAGATGGCAAATGTCAAAAATGACAAATGTCACAATGCTAAATGTCAAATATGAAAAGTGTCACCATGAAAAATGTCAAAAATAACAAATTTTAAGATGGCAAATGTCAAAGATGTCAAATGACAAATGTCACAATGCTAAATGTCAAAAATGTAAAGTGTCACCATGAAAAATGTCAAAAATGACAAACTTCAAGATGGCAAATGTCAAAGATGTCAAATGACAAATGTCACAATGCTAAATGTCAAAAATGAAAAATGTCACCATGAAAAATGTCAAAAATAACAGATTTCAAGATGGCAAATGTCAAAGATGTCAAATGACAAATGTCACAATGCTAAATGTCAAAAATGAAAAGTGTCACCATGAAAAATATCAAAAATGACAAATTTCAAGGTGGCAAATGTCAAAACTGACAAATGTCACAATGCTAAATGTCAAAAATGAAAAGTGTCACCATGAAAAATGTCAAAAATAACAAATTTCAAGATGGCAAATGTCAAAGATGTCAAATGACAAATGTCACAATGCTAAATGTCAAAAATGACAAATTTCAAGATGGCAAATGTCTAAGATGTCAAATGACAAATGTCACAATGCTAAATGTCAAAAATGAAAAGTGTCAACATGAAAAATGTCAAAAATGACAAATTTCAAGATGGCAAATGTCCAAGATGTCAAATGACAAATGTCACAGTGCAAAATGTCAAAAATGAAAAGTGTCACCATGACAAATGCCAAAAATGACAAATTTCAAGATGGCAAATGTCAAAGATGTCAAATGACGAATGTCACAATGCTAAATGTCAAAAATGACAAATTTCAAGATGGCAAATGTCTAAGATGTCAAATGACAAACGTCACAATGCTAAATGTCAAAAATGAAAAGTGTCACCGTGAAAAATGTCAAAAATGACAAATTTCAAGATGGCAAATGTCAAAGATGTCAAATGACAAATGTCACAATGCTAAATGTCAAAAATGAAAAGTGTCACCATGAAAAATGTCAAAAATGACAAATTTCAAGATGGCAAATGTCAAAGATGTCAAATGACAAATGTCACAATGCTAAATGTCAAAAATGAAAAGTGTCTCCATGAAAAATGTCAATAATGACAAATTTCAAGATGGCAAATGTCAAAGATGTCAAATGACAAATGTCACAATGCTAAATGTCAAAAATGAAAAGTGTCACCATGAAAAATGTCAAAAATGACAAATTTCAAGATTGCAAATGTCAAAGATGTCAAATATGACAAATTTCACAATGCTAAATGTCAAAAATGAAAAGTGTCACCGTGAAAAATGTCAAAAATGACAAATTTCAAGATGGCAAATGTCAAAGATGTCAAATGACAAATGTCACAATGCTAAAGGTCAAAAATGGAAAGTGTCGCCATGAAAAATGTCAAAAATGACAAATTTCAAGATGGCAAATGTCAAAACTGACAAATGTCACAATGCTAAATGTCAAAAATGAAAAGTGTCACCATGAAAAATGTCAAAAATAACAAATTTCAAGATGGCAAATGTCAAAGATGTCAAATGACAAATGTCACAATGCTAAATGTCAAAAATGCAAAGTGTCACCATGAAAAATGTCAAAAATGACAAATTTCAAGATGGCAAATGTCAAAGATTTCAAATGACAAATGTCACAATGCTAAATGTCAAAAATGAAAAGTGTCACCATGAAAAATGTCAAAAATGACAAATTTCAAGATGGCAAATGTCAAAACTGACAGAGGTCACAATTCTAAATGTCAAAGATGATAAGAGTCACCATGAAAAATGTCAAAAATGACAAATTTCAAGATGGCAAATGTCCAAGATGTCAAATGACAAATGTCACAATGCTAAATGTCAAAAATGAAAAGTGTCACCATGAAAAATGTCAAAAATGACAAATTTCAAGATGGCAAATGTCAAAGATGTCAAATGACAAATGTCAC
The DNA here is from genome assembly GCA_964028335.1 of Altica lythri. NCBI lineage: Eukaryota > Metazoa > Arthropoda > Insecta > Coleoptera > Chrysomelidae > Altica > Altica lythri. Next base: position 42,194,135 of record OZ034800.1, on the reverse strand, counting down.
AATGCTAAATGTCAAAAATAAAAAGTGTCAAAAATGACAAATTTCAAGATGGCAAATGTCAAAGATGTCAAATGACAAATGTCACAATGCTAAATGTCAAAAATGAAAAGTGTCACCATGAAAAATGTCAAAAATGACAAATTTTAAGATGGCAAATGTCAAAACTGACAAATGTCACAATGCTAAATGTCAAAAATGAAAAGTGTCACCATGAAAAATGTCAAAAATAACAAATTTCAAGATGGCAAATGTCAAAGATGTCAAATGACAAATGTCACAATGCTAAATGTCAAAAATGAAAAATGTCACCATGAAAAATGTCAAAAATGACAAATTTCAAGATGGCAAATGTCAGAGATGTCAAATGACAAATGTCACAATGCTAAATGTCAAAAATGAAAAGTGTCAAAAATGACAAATTTCAAGATGGCAAATGTCTAAGATGTCAAATGACAAATGTCACAATGCTAAATGTCAAAAATGAAAGGTGTCACCATGAAAAATGTCAAAAATTACAAATTTCAAGATGGCAAATGTCAAAGATGTCAAATGACAAAAGTCACAATGCTAAATGTCAAAAATGAAAATAGTTCCCATGAAAAATGTCAATAATGACAAATTTCAAGATGGCAAATGTCAAAGATGTCAAATGACAAATGTCACAATGCTAAATGTCAAAAATGAAAAGTGTCACCATGAAAAATGTCAAAAATGACAAATTTCAAGATGGCAAATGTCAAAGATGTCAAATGACAAATGTCACAATGCTAAATGTCAAAAATGAAAAGTGTCACCATGAAAAATGTCAAAAATAACAAATTTCAAGATGGCAAATGTCAAAGGTGTCAAATGACAAATGTCACAATGCTAAATGTCAAAAATGAAAAGTGTCACCATGAAAAATGTCAAAAATGACAAATTTCAAGATGGCAAATGTCAAAACTGACAAATGTCACAATGCTAAATGTCAAAAATGAAAAGTGTGACCATGAAAAATGTCAAAAATAACAAATTTCAAGATGGCAAATGTCAAAGATGTCAAATGACAAATGTCACAATGCTAAATGTCAAAAATGACAAATTTCAAGATGGCAAATGTCAAAGATGTCAAATGACAAATGTCACAATGCTAAATGTCAAAAATGAAAAGTGTCCCCATAAAAAATGTCAATGACAAATTTCAAGATGGCAAATGTCAAAGATGTCAAATGACAAATGTCACAATGCTAAATGTCAAAAATGAAAAGTGTCACCATGAAAAATGTCAAAAATGACAAATTTCAAGATGGCAAATGTCAAAGATGTCAAATGACAAATGTCACAATGCTAAATGTCAAAAATGAAAAGTGTTACCATGAAAAATGTCAAAAATAACAAATTTCAAGATGGCAAATGTCAAAGATGTCAAATGACAAATGTCACAATGCTAAATGTCAAAAATGAAAAGTGTCACCATGAAAAATGTCAAAAATGACAAATTTCAAGATGGCAAATGTCAAAACTGACAAACGTCACAATGCTAAATGTCAAAAATGAAAAGTGTCACCATGAAAAATGTCAAAAATAACAAATTTCAAGATGGCAAATGTCAAAGATGTCAAATGACAAATGTCACAATGCTAAATGTCAAAAATGACAAATTTCAAGATGGCAAATGTCAAAGATGTCAAATGACAAATGTCACAATGCTAAATGACATAAATGAAAAGTGTCACCATGAAAAATGTCAAAAATGACACATTTCAAGATGGCAAATGTCAAAGATGTCAAATGACAAATGTCACAATGCTAAATGTTAAAAATGAAAAGTGTTACCATGAAAAATGTCAAAAATAACAAATTTCAAGATGGCAAGTGTCAAAGATGTCAAATGACAAATGTCACAATGCTAAATGTCAAAAATGAAAAGTGTCACTTGAAAAAGGTCAAAAATGACAAATTTTAAGATGGCAAATGTCAAAGATGTCAAATGACAAATGTCACAATGCTAAATGTCAAAAATAAAAAGTGTCACCATGAAAAATGTCAAAAATGACAAATTTCAAGATGGCAAATGACAAATGTCACAATGCTAAATGTCAAAAATTAAAAGTGTCACCATGAAAAATGTCAAAAATGACAAATTTCAATATGGCAAATGTCAAAGATGTCAAATGACAAATGTCATAATGCTAAATGTCAAAAATTAAAAGTGTGAAATTTGTTATTTTTGACATTTTTCATGGTAACACTTTTTATTTTTAACATTTAGCATTGTGACATTTGTCATTTGACATCTTTGACATTTGCCATCTTGAAATTTGTCATTTTTGACATTTTTCATGGTGACACTTTTCATTTTTGACATTTAGCATTGTGACATTTGTCATTTGACATCTTTGACATTTGCCATCTTGAAATTTGTCATTTTTGACATTTAGCATTGTGACATTTGTCATTTGACATCTTGGACATTTGCCATCTTGAAATTTGTCATTTTTGACATTTTTCATGGTGACACTTATCATTTTTGACATTTAGCATTGTGACATTTGTCAGTTTTGACATTTGCCATCTTGAAATTTGTCATTTTTGACATTTTTCATGGTGACACTTTTCATTTTTGACATTTAGCATTGTGACATTTGTCATTTGACATCTTTGACATTTGCCATCTTGAAATTTGTTATTTTTGACATTTTTCATGGTAACACTTTTCATTTTTGACATTTAGCATTGTGACATTTGTCATTTGACATCTTTGACATTTGCCATCTTGAAATTTGTCATTTTTGACATTTTTCATGGTGACACTTTTTATTTTTGACATTTAGCATTGTGACATTTGTCATTTGACATCTTTGACATTTGCCATCTTGAAATTTGTTATTTGTGACATTTTTCATGGTGACACTTTTCATTTTTGACATTTAGCATTGTGACATTTGTCATTTGACATCTTTGACATTTGCCATCTTGAAATTTGTCATTTTTGACATTTTTCATGGTGACACTTTTCATTTTTGACATTTAGCATTGTGACATTTGTCATTTGACATCTTTGACATTTGCCATCTTGAAATTTGTCATTTTTGACATTTAGCATTGTGACATTTGTCATTTGACATCTTTGATATTTGCCATCTTGAAATTTGTCATTTTTGACATTTTTCATGGTGACACTTTTCATTTTTGACATTTAGCATTGTGACATTTGTCATTTGACATCTTTGACATTTGTCATCTTGAAATTTGTCATTTTTGACATTTTTCATGGTGACACTTTTCATTTTTGACATTTAGCATTGTGACATTTGTCATATTCGACATCTTTGACATTTGCCATCTTAAAATTTGTCATTTTTGACATTTTTCATGGTGTCACTTTACATTTTTGACATTTAGCATTGTGACATTTGTCATTTGACATCTTAGACATTTGCCATCCTGAAATTTGTCATTTTTGACACTTTTCATTTTTGACATTTAGCATTGTGACATTTGTCATTTGACATCTTTGACATTTGCCATCTCGAAATTTGTTATTTTTGACATTTTTCATGGTGACACTTTTCATTTTTGACATTTAGCATTGTGACATTTGTCATTTGACATCTTTGACATTTGCCATCTTGAAATTTGTCATTTTTGACATTTTTCATGGTGACACTTTTCATTTTTGACATTTAGCATTGTGATATTTGTCATTTGACATCTTTGACATTTGCCATCTTGAAATTTGTTATTTTTGACATTTAGCATTGTGACATTTGTCATTTGACATCTTTGACATTTGCCATCTTGAAATTTGTCATTATTGACATTTTTCATGGGGACACTTTTCATTTTTGACATTTAGCATTGTGACATTTGTCATTTGACATCTTTGACATTTGCCATCTTGAAATTTGTCATTTTTGACATATTTCACGGTGACACTTTTCATTTTTGACATTTAGCATTGTGACATTTGTCATTTGACATCTTAGACATTTGCCATCCTGAAATTTGTCATTTTTGACACTTTTCATTTTTGACATTTAGCATTGTGACATTTGTCATTTGACAACTTTGACATTTGCCATCTTGAAATTTGTCATTTTGGACATTTTTCATGGTGACACTTTTCATTTTTGACATTTAGCATTGTGACATTTGTCATTTGACATCTTGGACATTTGCCATCTTGAAATTGGTCATTTTTGACATTTTTCATGGTGACACGTATCATTTTTGACATTTAGCATTGTGACATTTGTCAGTTTTGACATTTGCCATCTTGAAATTTGTCATTTTTGACATTTTTCATGGTGACACTTTTCATTTTTGACATTTAGCATTGTGACATTTGTCACCTGACATCTTTGACATTTGCCATCTTAAAATTTGTGATTTTTGACATTTTTCATGGTGACACTTTTCATTTTTGACATTTAGCATTGTGACATTTGTCATTTGACATCTTTCACATTTGCCATCTTGAAATTTGTCATTTTTGACATTTAGCATTGTGACATTTGTCATTTGACATCTTGGACATTTGCCATCTTCAAATTTGTCATTTTTGACATTTTTCATGGTGACACTTATCATTTTTAAAATTTAGCATTGTGACATTTGTCATTTGACATCTTTGACATTTGCCATCTTGAAATTTGTTATTTTTGACATTTTTCATGGTGACACTTTTCATTTGTGACATTTAGCATTGTGACATTTGTCATTTGACATCTTTGACATTTGCCATCTTGAAATTTGTCATTTTTGACATTTTTCATGGTGACACTTTTCATTTTTGACATTTAGCATTGTGACATTTGTCATTTGACATCTTTGACATTTGCCATCTTGAAATTTGTCATTTTTGACATTTTATGGTGACACTTTTCATTTTTGACATTTAGCATTGTGACATTTGTCATTTGACATCTTTGACATTTGCCATCTTGAAATTTGTAATTTTTGACATTTTCATGGTGACACTTATCATTTTTGACATTTAGCATTGTGACATTTGTCAGTTTTGACATTTGCCATCTTGAAATTTGTCATTTTTAACATTTTTCATGGTGACACTTTTCATTTTTGACATTTAGCATTGTGACATTTGTCATTTGACATCTTTGACATTTGCCATCTTGAAATCTGTTATTTTTGACATTTTTCATGGTGACGCTTTTCATTTTTGACATTTAGCATTGTGACATTTGTCATTTGACATCTTTGACATTTGCCATCTTGAAATTTGTCATTTTTGACATTTTTCATGGTGACACTTTTCATTTTTGACATTTAGCATTGTGACATTTGTTATTTGACATCTTTGACATTTGCCATCTTGAAATTTGTTATTTTTGACATATTTCATGGTGACACTTTTCATTTTTGACATTTAGCATTGTGACATTTGTCATTTGACATCTTTGACATTTGCCATCTTGAAATTTGTCATTTTTGACATTTTTCATGGTGACACTTTTCATTTTTGACATTTAGCATTGTGACATTTGTCAGTTTTGACATTTGCCATCTTAAAATTTGTCATTTTTGACATTTTTCATGGTGACACTTTTCATTTTTGACATTTAGCATTGTGACATTTGTCATTTGACATCTTTGACATTTGCCATCTTAAAATTTGTTATTTTTGACATTTTTTATGGTGACACTTTTCATTTTTGACATTTAGCATTGTGACATTTGTCATTTGACATCTTTGATATTTGCCATCTTGAAATTTGTCATTTTTGACATTTTTCATGGTGACACTTTTCATTTTTGACATTTAGAATTGTGACATTTGTTATTTGACATCTTTGACATTTGCCATCTTGAAATTTGTTATTTTTGACATTTTTCATGGTGACACTTTTCATTTTTGACATTTAGCATTGTGACATTTGTCATTTGACATCTTGGACATTTGCCATCTTGAAATTTGTCATTTTTGACATTTTTCATAGTGACACTTTTCATTTTTGACATTTAGCATTGTGACATTTGTCATTTGACATCTTAGACATTTGCCATCTTGAAATTTGTCATTTTTGACATTTAGCATTGTGACATTTGTCATTTGACATCTTTGACATTTGCCATCTTGAAATTTGTCATTTTTGACATTTTTCATGGTGACACTTATCATTTTTGACATTTAGCATTGTGACATTTGTCATTTGACATCTTAGACATTTGCCATCCTGAAATTTGTCATTTTTGACACTTTTCATTTTTGACATTTAGCATTGTGACATTTGTCATTTGACATCTTTGACATTTGCCATCTCGAAATTTGTTATTTTTGACATTTTTCATGGTGACACTTTTCATTTTTGACATTTAGCATTGTGACATTTGTCATTTGACATCTTTGACATTTGCCATCTTGAAATTTGTCATTTTTGACATTTTTCATGGTGACACTTTTCATTTTTGACATTTAGCATTGTGATATTTGTCATTTGACATCTTTGACATTTGCCATCTTGAAATTTGTTATTTTTGACATTTAGCATTGTGACATTTGTCATTTGACATCTTTGACATTTGCCATCTTGAAATTTGTCATTATTGACATTTTTCATGGGGACACTTTTCATTTTTGACATTTAGCATTGTGACATTTGTCATTTGACATCTTTGACATTTGCCATCTTGAAATTTGTCATTTTTGACATATTTCACGGTGACACTTTTCATTTTTGACATTTAGCATTGTGACATTTGTCATTTGACATCTTAGACATTTGCCATCCTGAAATTTGTCATTTTTGACACTTTTCATTTTTGACATTTAGCATTGTGACATTTGTCATTTGACAACTTTGACATTTGCCATCTTGAAATTTGTCATTTTGGACATTTTTCATGGTGACACTTTTCATTTTTGACATTTAGCATTGTGACATTTGTCATTTGACATCTTGGACATTTGCCATCTTGAAATTGGTCATTTTTGACATTTTTCATGGTGACACGTATCATTTTTGACATTTAGCATTGTGACATTTGTCAGTTTTGACATTTGCCATCTTGAAATTTGTCATTTTTGACATTTTTCATGGTGACACTTTTCATTTTTGACATTTAGCATTGTGACATTTGTCACCTGACATCTTTGACATTTGCCATCTTAAAATTTGTGATTTTTGACATTTTTCATGGTGACACTTTTCATTTTTGACATTTAGCATTGTGACATTTGTCATTTGACATCTTTCACATTTGCCATCTTGAAATTTGTCATTTTTGACATTTAGCATTGTGACATTTGTCATTTGACATCTTGGACATTTGCCATCTTCAAATTTGTCATTTTTGACATTTTTCATGGTGACACTTATCATTTTTAAAATTTAGCATTGTGACATTTGTCATTTGACATCTTTGACATTTGCCATCTTGAAATTTGTTATTTTTGACATTTTTCATGGTGACACTTTTCATTTGTGACATTTAGCATTGTGACATTTGTCATTTGACATCTTTGACATTTGCCATCTTGAAATTTGTCATTTTTGACATTTTTCATGGTGACACTTTTCATTTTTGACATTTAGCATTGTGACATTTGTCATTTGACATCTTTGACATTTGCCATCTTGAAATTTGTCATTTTTGACATTTTATGGTGACACTTTTCATTTTTGACATTTAGCATTGTGACATTTGTCATTTGACATCTTTGACATTTGCCATCTTGAAATTTGTAATTTTTGACATTTTCATGGTGACACTTATCATTTTTGACATTTAGCATTGTGACATTTGTCAGTTTTGACATTTGCCATCTTGAAATTTGTCATTTTTAACATTTTTCATGGTGACACTTTTCATTTTTGACATTTAGCATTGTGACATTTGTCATTTGACATCTTTGACATTTGCCATCTTGAAATCTGTTATTTTTGACATTTTTCATGGTGACGCTTTTCATTTTTGACATTTAGCATTGTGACATTTGTCATTTGACATCTTTGACATTTGCCATCTTGAAATTTGTCATTTTTGACATTTTTCATGGTGACACTTTTCATTTTTGACATTTAGCATTGTGACATTTGTTATTTGACATCTTTGACATTTGCCATCTTGAAATTTGTTATTTTTGACATATTTCATGGTGACACTTTTCATTTTTGACATTTAGCATTGTGACATTTGTCATTTGACATCTTTGACATTTGCCATCTTGAAATTTGTCATTTTTGACATTTTTCATGGTGACACTTTTCATTTTTGACATTTAGCATTGTGACATTTGTCAGTTTTGACATTTGCCATCTTAAAATTTGTCATTTTTGACATTTTTCATGGTGACACTTTTCATTTTTGACATTTAGCATTGTGACATTTGTCATTTGACATCTTTGACATTTGCCATCTTAAAATTTGTTATTTTTGACATTTTTTATGGTGACACTTTTCATTTTTGACATTTAGCATTGTGACATTTGTCATTTGACATCTTTGATATTTGCCATCTTGAAATTTGTCATTTTTGACATTTTTCATGGTGACACTTTTCATTTTTGACATTTAGAATTGTGACATTTGTTATTTGACATCTTTGACATTTGCCATCTTGAAATTTGTTATTTTTGACATTTTTCATGGTGACACTTTTCATTTTTGACATTTAGCATTGTGACATTTGTCATTTGACATCTTGGACATTTGCCATCTTGAAATTTGTCATTTTTGACATTTTTCATAGTGACACTTTTCATTTTTGACATTTAGCATTGTGACATTTGTCATTTGACATCTTAGACATTTGCCATCTTGAAATTTGTCATTTTTGACATTTAGCATTGTGACATTTGTCATTTGACATCTTTGACATTTGCCATCTTGAAATTTGTCATTTTTGACATTTTTCATGGTGACACTTATCATTTTTGACATTTAGCATTGTGACATTTGTCAGTTTTGACATTTGCCATCTTGAAATTTGTCATTTTTGACATTTTTCATTGTGACACTTTTCATTTTTGACATTTAGCATTGTGACATTTGTCATTTGACATCTTTGACATTTGCCATCTTGAAATTTGTCATTTTTGACATTTAGCATTGTGACATTTGTCATTTGACATCTTTGACATTTGCCATCTTGAAATTTGTCATTTTTGACCTTTTTCATGGTGACACTTTTCGTTTTTGACATTTAGCATTGTGACATTTGTCATTTGACATCTTTGACATTTGCCATCTTGAAATTTGTCATTTTCGACATTTTTCATGGTGACACTTTTCATTTTTGACATTTCGCATTGTGACATTTGTCATTTGACATCTTAGACATTTGCCATCTTGAAATTTGTCATTTTTGACATTTAGCATTGTGACATTTGTCATTTGACATCTTTGACATTTGCCATCTTGAAATTTGTCATTTTTGACATTTTTCATGGTGACACTTTTCATTTTTGACATTTAGCATTGTGACATTTGTCATTTGACATCTTGGACATTTGCCATCTTGAAATTTGTCATTTTTGACATTTTTCATGGTGACACTTATCATTTTTGACATTTAGCATTGTGACATTTGTCAGTTTTGACATTTGCCATCTTGAAATTTGTCATTTTTGACATTTTTCATGGTGACACTTTTCATTTTTGACATTTAGCATTGTGACATTTGTCATTTGACACCTTTGACATTTGCTATCTTGAAATTTGTCATTTTTGACATTTTTCATGGTGACACTTTTCATTTTTGACATTTAGCATTGTGACATTTGTCATTTGACATCTTTGATATTTGCCATCTTGAAATTTGTCATTTTTGACATTTTATGGTGACACTTTTCATTTTTGACATTTAGCATTGTGACATTTGTCATTTGACATCTTTGACATTTGCCGTCTTAAAATTTGTCATTTTTGACACGTTTCATTTTTGACATTTAGCATTGTGACATTTGTCATCTTGAAATTTGTCATTTTGGACATTTTTTATGGTGACACTTTTCATTTTTGACATTTAGCATTGTGACATATGTCATTTGACATCTTGGACATTTGCCATCTTGAAATTTGTCATTTTTGACATTTTTCATGGTGACACTTATCATTTTTGACATTTAGTATTGTGACATTTGTCAGTTTTGACATTTGCCATCTTGAAATTTGTCATTTTTAACATTTTTCATGGTGACACTTTTCATTTTTGACATTTAGCATTGTGACATTTGTCACTTGACATCTTTGACATTTGCCATCTTGAAATTTGTCATTTTTGACATTTTTCATGGTGACACTTTTCATTTTTGACATTTAGCATTGTGACATTTGTCATTTGACATCTTTGACATTTGCCATCTTGAAATGTGTCATTTTTGACATTTAGCATTGTGACATTTGTCATTTGACATCTTGGACATTTCCCATCTTGAAATTTGTCATTTTTGACATTTTTCATGATGACACTTATCATTTTTGACATTTAGCATTGTGACATTTGTCAGTTTTGACATTTGCCATCTTGAAATTTGTCATTTTTGACATTTTTTATAGTGACAGTTTTCATTTTTGACATTTAGCATTGTGACATTTGTCATTTGACATCTTTGATATTTGCCATCTTGAAATTTGTTATTTTTGACATTTTTCATGGTGACACTTTTCATTTTTGACATTTAGCATTGTGACATTTGTCATTTGACATCTTTGACATTTGCCATCTTGAAATTTGTTATTTTTGACATTTTTCATGGTGACACATTTCATTTTTGACATTTAGCATTGTGACATTTGTCATTTGACATCTTTGACATTTGCCATCTTGAAGTTTGTCATTTTTGACATTTAGCATTGTGACATTTGTCATTTGACATCTTTGATATTTGCCATCTTGAAATTTGTCATTTTTAACATTTTTCATGGTGACACTTTTCATTTTTGACATTAAGCATTGTGACATTTGTCATTTGACATCTTTGACATTTGCCATCTTGGAATTTGTCATTTTTGACATTTTTCATGGTGACACTTTTCATTTTTGACATTTAGCATTGTGACATTTGTCATATTCGACATCTTTGACAATTGCCATCTTGAAATTTGTCATTTTTGACATTTTTTATAGTGACACTTTTCATTTTTGACATTTAGCATTGTGACGTTTGTCATTTGACATCTTTGATATTTGCCATCTTGAAATTTGTTATTTTTGACATTTTTCATGGTGACACTTTTCATTTTTGACATTTAGCATTGTGACATTTGTCATTTGACATCTTTGACATTTGCCATTTTGAAATTTGTTATTTTTGACATTTTTCATGGTGACACATTTCATTTTTGACATTTAGCATTGTGACATTTGTCATTTGACATCTTTGACATTTGCCATCTTGAAGTTTGTCATTTTTGACATTTAGCATTGTGACATTTGTCACTTGACATCTTTGACATTTGCCATCTTGAAATTTGTCATTTTTGACATATTTCACGGTGACACTTTTCATTTTTGACATTTAGCATTGTGACATTTGTCATTTGACAACTTTGACATTTGCCATCTTGAAATTTGTCATTTTGGACATTTTTCATGGTGACACTTTTCATTTTTGACATTTAGCATTGTGACATTTGTCAGTTTTGACATTTGCCATCTTGAAATTTGTCATTTTTGACATTTTTCATGGTGACACTTTTCATTTTTGACATTTAGCATTGTGACATTTGTCACCTGACATCTTTGACATTTGCCATCTTAAAATTTGTGATTTTTGACATTTTTCATGGTGACACTTTTCATTTTTGACATTTAGCATTGTGACATTTGTCATTTGACATCTTTCACATTTGCCATCTTGAAATTTGTCATTTTTGACATTTAGCATTGTGACATTTGTCATTTGACATCTTGGACATTTGCCATCTTGAAATTTGTCATTTTTGACATTTTTCATGGTGACACTTATCATTTTTAAAATTTAGCATTGTGACATTTGTCATTTGACATCTTTGACATTTGCCATCTTGAAATTTGTTATTTTTGACATTTTTCATGGTGACACTTTTCATTTTTGACATTTAGCATTGTGACATTTGTCATTTGACATCTTTGACATTTGCCATCTTGAAATTTGTCATTTTTGACATTTTTCATGGTGACACTTTTCATTTTTGACATTTAGCATTGTGACATTTGTTATTTGACATCTTTGACATTTGCCATCTTGAAATTTGTCATTTTTGACATTTTATGGTGACACTTTTCATTTTTGACATTTAGCATTGTGACATTTGTCATTTGACATCTTTGACATTTGCCATCTTGAAATTTGTCATTTTTGACATTTTTCATGGTGACACTTTTCATTTTTGACATTTAGCATTGTGACATTTGTCACTTGACATCTTTGACATTTGCCATCTTGAAATTTGTTATTTTTGACATTTTTCATGGTGACACTTTTCATTTTTGACATTTAGCATTGTGAAATTTGTCATTTGACATCTTGGACATTTGCCATCTTGAAATTTGTAATTTTTGACATTTTCATGGTGACACTTATCATTTTTGACATTTAGCATTGTGACATTTGTCAGTTTTGACATTTGCCATCTTGAAATTTGTCATTTTTAACATTTTTCATGGTGACACTTTTCATTTTTGACATTTAGCATTGTGACATTTGTTATTTGACATCTTTGACATTTGCCATCTTGAAATCTGTTATTTTTGACATTTTTCATGGTGACGCTTTTCATTTTTGACATTTAGCATTGTGACATTTGCCATTTGACATCTTTGACATTTGCCATCTTGAAATTTGTCATTTTTGACATTTTTCATGGTGACACTTTTCATTTTTGACATTTAGCATTGTGACATTTGTTATTTGACATCTTTGACATTTGCCATCTTGAAATTTGTTATTTTTGACATATTTCATGGTGACACTTTTCATTTTTGACATTTAGCATTGTGACATTTGTCATTTGACATCTTTGACATTTGCCATCTTGAAATTTGTCATTTTTGACATTTTTCATGGTGACACTTTTCATTTTTGACATTTAGCATTGTGACATTTGTCAGTTTTGACATTTGCCATCTTAAAATTTGTCATTTTTGACATTTTTCATGGTGACACTTTTCATTTTTGACATTTAGCATTGTGACATTTGTCATTTGACATCTTTGACATTTGCCATCTTGAAATTTGTTATTTTTGACATTTTTTATGGTGACACTTTTCATTTTTGACATTTAGCATTGTGACATTTGTCATTTGACATCTTTGATATTTGCCATCTTGAAATTTGTCATTTTTGACATTTTTCATGGTGACACTTTTCATTTTTGACATTTAGAATTGTGACATTTGTTATTTGACATCTTTGACATTTGCCATCTTGAAATTTGTTATTTTTGACATTTTTCATGGTGACACTTTTCATTTTTGACATTTAGCATTGTGACATTTGTCATTTGACATCTTGGACATTTGCCATCTTGAAATTTGTCATTTTTGACATTTTTCATGGTGACACTTTTCATTTTTGACATTTAGCATTGTGACATTTGTCATTTGACATCTTAAACATTTGCCATCTTGAAATTTGTCATTTTTGACATTTAGCATTGTGACATTTGTCATTTGACATCTTTGACATTTGCCATCTTGAAATTTGTCATTTTTGACATTTTTCATGGTGACACTTATCATTTTTGACATTTAGCATTGTGACATTTGTCAGTTTTGACATTTGCCATCTTGAAATTTGTCATTTTTGACATTTTTCATTGTGACACTTTTCATTTTTGACATTTAGCATTGTGACATTTGTCATTTGACATCTTTGACATTTGCCATCTTGAAATTTGTCATTTTTGACATTTAGCATTGTGACATTTGTCATTTGACATCTTTGACATTTGCCATCTTGAAATTTGTTATTTTTGACATTTTTCATGGTGACACTTTTCGTTTTTGACATTTAGCATTGTGACATTTGTCATTTGACATCTTTGACATTTGCCATCTTGAAATTTGTCATTTTCGACATTTTTCATGGTGACACTTTTCATTTTTGACATTTCGCATTGTGACATTTGTCATTTGACATCTTAGACATTTGCCATCTTGAAATTTGTCATTTTTGACATTTAGCATTGTGACATTTGTCATTTGACATCTTTGACATTTGCCATCTTGAAATTTGTCATTTTTGACATTTTTCATGGTGACACTTTTCATTTTTGACATTTAGCATTGTGACATTTGTCATTTGACATCTTGGACATTTGCCATCTTGAAATTTGTCATTTTTAACATTTTTCATGGTGACACTTATCATTTTTGACATTTAGCATTGTGACATTTGTCAGTTTTGACATTTGCCATCTTGAAATTTGTCATTTTTGACATTTTTCATGGTGACACTTTTCATTTTTGACATTTAGCATTGTGACATTTGTCATTTGACATCTTTGACATTTGCTATCTTGAAATTTGTCATTTTTGACATTTTTCATGGTGACACTTTTCATTTTTGACATTTAGCATTGTGACATTTGTCATTTGACATCTTTGATATTTGCCATCTTGAAATTTGTCATTTTTGACATTTTATGGTGACACTTTTCATTTTTGACATTTAGCATTGTGACATTTGTCATTTGACATCTTTGACATTTGCCGTCTTAAAATTTGTCATTTTTGACACGTTTCATTTTTGACATTTAGCATTGTGACATTTGTCATCTTGAAATTTGTCATTTTTGACATTTTTTATGGTGACACTTTTCATTTTTGACATTTAGCATTGTGACATATGTCATTTGACATCTTGGACATTTGCTATCTTGAAATTTGTCATTTTTGACATTTTTCATGGTGACACTTATCATTTTTGACATTTAGCATTGTGACATTTGTCAGTTTTGACATTTGCCATCTTGAAATTTGTCATTTTTAACATTTTTCATGGTGACACTTTTCATTTTTGACATTTAGCATTGTGACATTTGTCATTTGACATCTTTGACATTTGCCATCTTAAAATTTGTCATTTTTGACATTTTTCATGGTGACACTTTTCATTTTTGACATTTAGCATTGTGACATTTGTCATTTGACATCTTTGACATTTGCCATCTTGAAATGTGTCATTTTTGACATTTAGCATTGTGACATTTGTCATTTGACATCTTGGACATTTCCCATCTTGAAATTTGTCATTTTTGACATTTTTCATGATGACACTTATCATTTTTGACATTTAGCATTGTGACATTTGTCAGTTTTGACATTTGCCATCTTGAAATTTGTCATTTTTGACATTTTTTATAGTGACACTTTTCATTTTTGACATTTAGCATTGTGACATTTGTCATTTGACATCTTTGATATTTGCCATCTTGAAATTTGTTATTTTTGACATTTTTCATGGTGACACTTTTCATTTTTGACATTTAGCATTGTGACATTTGTCATTTGACATCTTTGACATTTGCCATCTTGAAATTTGTTATTTTTGACATTTCTCATGGTGACACATTTCATTTTTGACATTTAGCATTGTGACATTTGTCATTTGACATCTTTGACATTTGCCATCTTGAAGTTTGTCATTTTTGACATTTAGCATTGTGACATTTGTCATTTGACATCTTTGATATTTGCCATCTTGAAATTTGTCATTTTTAACATTTTTCATGGTGACACTTTTCATTTTTGACATTAAGCATTGTGACATTTGTCATTTGACATCTTTGACATTTGCCATCTTGGAATTTGTCATTTTTGACATTTTTCATGGTGACACTTTTCATTTTTGACATTTAGCATTGTGACATTTGTCATATTCGACATCTTTGACAATTGCCATCTTGAAATTTGTCATTTTTGACATTTTTTATAGTGACACTTTTCATTTTTGACATTTAGCATTGTGACATTTGTCATTTGACATCTTTGAAATTTGCCATCTTGAAATTTGTTATTTTTGACATTTTTCATGGTGACACTTTTCATTTTTGACATTTAGCATTGTGACATTTGTCATTTGACATCTTTGACATTTGCCATCTTGAAATTTGTCATTTTTGACATATTTCACGGTGACACTTTTCATTTTTGACATTTAGCATTGTGACATTTGTCATTTGACATCTTAGACATTTGCCATCCTGAAATTTGTCATTTTTGACACTTTTCATTTTTGACATTTAGCATTGTGACATTTGTCATTTGACAACTTTGACATTTGCCATCTTAAAATTTGTCATTTTGGACATTTTTCATGGTGACACTTTTCATTTTTGACATTTAGCATTGTGACATTTGTCATTTGACATCTTGGACATTTGCCAACTTGAAATTTGTCATTTTTGACATTTTTCATGGTGACACGTATCATTTTTGACATTTAGCATTGTGACATTTGTCAGTTTTGACATTTGCCATCTTGAAATTTGTCATTTTTGACATTTTTCATGGTGACACTTTTTATTTTTGACATTTAGCATTGTGACATTTGTCATTTGACATCTTTCACATTTGCCATCTTGAAATTTGTCATTTTTGACATTTAGCATTGTGACATTTGTCATTTGACATCTTGGACATTTGCCATCTTGAAATTTGTCATTTTTGACATTTTTCATGGTGACACTTATCATTTTTAAAATTTAGCATTGTGACATTTGTCATTTGACATCTTTGACATTTGCCATCTTGAAATTTGTTATTTTTGACATTTTTCATGGTGACACTTTTCATTTTTGACATTTAGCATTGTGACATTTGTCATTTGACATCTTTGACATTTGCCATCTTTAAATTTGTCATTTTTGACATTTTTCATGGTGACACTTTTCATTTTTGACATTTAGCATTGTGACATTTGTCATTTGACATCTTTGACATTTGCCATCTTGAAATTTGTCATTTTTGACATTTTATGGTGACACTTTTCATTTTTGACATTTAGCATTGTGACATTTGTCATTTGACATCTTTGACATTTGCCATCTTGAAATTTGTCATTTTTGACATTTTTCATGGTGACACTTTTCATTTTTGACATTTAGCATTGTGACATTTGTCACTTGACATCTTTGACATTTGCCATCTTGAAATTTGTTATTTTTGACATTTTTCATGGTGACACTTTTCATTTTTGACATTTAGCATTGTGAAATTTGTCATTTGACATCTTGGACATTTGCCATCTTGAAATTTGTAATTTTTGACATTTTCATGGTGACACTTATCATTTTTGACATTTAGCATTGTGACATTTGTCAGTTTTGACATTTGCCATCTTGAAATTTGTCATTTTTAACATTTTTCATGGTGACACTTTTCATTTTTGACATTTAGCATTGTGACATTTGTCATTTGACATCTTTGACATTTGCCATCTTGAAATCTGTTATTTTTGACATTTTTCATGGTGACGCTTTTCATTTTTGACATTTAGCATTGTGACATTTGTCATTTGACATCTTTGACATTTGCCATCTTGAAATTTGTCATTTTTGACATTTTTGATATTTGCCATCTTGAAATTTGTTATTTTTGACATTTTTCATGGTGACACTTTTCATTTTTGACATTTAGCATTGTGACATTTGTCATTTGACATCTTTGACATTTGCCATCTTGAAATTTGTTATTTTTGACATTTTTCATGGTGACACATTTCATTTTTGACATTTAGCATTGTGACATTTGTCATTTGACATCTTTGACATTTGCCATCTTGAAGTTTGTCATTTTTGACATTTAGCATTGTGACATTTGTCATTTGACATCTTTGATATTTGCCATCTTGAAATTTGTCATTTTTAACATTTTTCATGGTGACACTTTTCATTTTTGACATTAAGCATTGTGACATTTGTCATTTGACATCTTTGACATTTGCCATCTTGGAATTTGTCATTTTTGACATTTTTCATGGTGACACTTTTCATTTTTGACATTTAGCATTGTGACATTTGTCATATTCGACATCTTTGACAATTGCCATCTTGAAATTTGTCATTTTTGACATTTTTTATAGTGACACTTTTCATTTTTGACATTTAGCATTGTGACATTTGTCATTTGACATCTTTGATATTTGCCATCTTGAAATTTGTTATTTTTGACATTTTTCATGGTGACACTTTTCATTTTTGACATTTAGCATTGTGACATTTGTCATTTGACATCTTTGACATTTGCCATCTTGAAATTTGTTATTTTTGACATTTTTCATGGTGACACATTTCATTTTTGACATTTAGCATTGTGACATTTGTCATTTGACATCTTTGACATTTGCCATCTTGAAGTTTGTCATTTTTGACATTTAGCATTGTGACATTTGTCACTTGACATCTTTGATATTTGCCATCTTGAAATTTGTCATTTTTAACATTTTTCATGGTGACACTTTTCATTTTTGACATTAAGCATTGTGACATTTGTCATTTGACATCTTTGACATTTGCCATCCTGGAATTTGTCATTTTTGACATTTTTCATGGTGACACTTTTCATTTTTCACATTTAGCATTGTGACATTTGTCATATTCGACATCTTTGACAATTGCCATCTTGAAATTTGTCATTTTTGACATTTTTCATGGTGACACTTTTCATTTTTAACATTTAGCATTGTGACATTTGTCATTTGACATCTTTGACATTTGCCATCTTGAAATTAGTCATTTTTGACATTTTTTGCGGTGACACTTTTCATTTTTGACATTTAGCATTGTGACATTTGACATCTTAGACATTTGCCATCTTGAAATTTGTCATTTTTGACAATTTTCATTTTTGACATTTAGCATTGTGACATTTGTCATTTGACATCTTTGACATTTGCCATCTTGAAATTTGTCATTTTTGACATTTTTCATGGTGACACTTTTCATTTTTGACATTTAGCATTGTGACATTTGTCATTTGACATCTTAGACATTTGCCATCTTAAAATTTGTCATTTTTGACATTTTTCATGGTGACACTTATCATTTTTGACATTTAGCATTGTGACATTTGTCATTTGACATCTTTGACATTTGCCATCTTGAAGTTTGTCATTTTTGACATTAAGCATTGTGACATTTGTCATTTGACATCTTTGATATTTGCCATCTTGAAATTTGTCATTTTTAACATTTTTCATGGTGACACTTTTCATTTTTGACATTAAGCATTGTGACATTTGTCATTTGACATCTTTGACATTTGCCATCTTGGAATTTGTCATTTTTGACATTTTTCATGGTGACACTTTTCATTTTTGACATTTAGCATTGTGACATTTGTCATATTCGACATTTTTGACAATTGCCATCTTGAAATTTGTCATTTTTGACATTTTTTATAGTGACACTTTTCATTTTTGACATTTAGCATTGTGACATTTGTCATTTGACATCTTTGATATTTGCCATCTTGAAATTTGTTATTTTTGACATTTTTCATGGTGACACTTTTCATTTTTGACATTTAGCATTGTGACATTTGTCATTTGACATCTTTGACATTTGCCATCTTGAAATTTGTTATTTTTGACATTTTTCATGGTGACACATTTCATTTTTGACATTTAGCATTGTGACATTTGTCATTTGACATCTTTGACATTTGCCATCTTGAAGTTTGTCATTTTTGACATTTAGCATTGTGACATTTGTCACTTGACATCTTTGATATTTGCCATCTTGAAATTTGTCATTTTTAACATTTTTCATGGTGACACTTTTCATTTTTGACATTAAGCATTGTGACATTTGTCATTTGACATCTTTGACATTTGCCATCCTGGAATTTGTCATTTTTGACATTTTTCATGGTGACACTTTTCATTTTTCACATTTAGCATTGTGACATTTGTCATATTCGACATCTTTGACAATTGCCATCTTGAAATTTGTCATTTTTGACATTTTTCATGGTGACACTTTTCATTTTTAACATTTAGCATTGTGACATTTGTCATTTGACATCTTTGACATTTGCCATCTTGAAATTAGTCATTTTTGACATTTTTTGCGGTGACACTTTTCATTTTTGACATTTAGCATTGTGACATTTGACATCTTAGACATTTGCCATCTTGAAATTTGTCATTTTTGACAATTTTCATTTTTGACATTTAGCATTGTGACATTTGTCATTTGACATCTTTGACATTTGCCATCTTGAAATTTGTCATTTTTGACATTTTTCATGGTGACACTTTTCATTTTTGACATTTAGCATTGTGACATTTGTCATTTGACATCTTAGACATTTGCCATCTTAAAATTTGTCATTTTTGACATTTTTCATGGTGACACTTATCATTTTTGACATTTAGCATTGTGACATTTGCCAGTTTTGACATTTGCCATCTTGAAATTTGTCATTTTTGACATTTTTTATGGTGACACTTTTCATTTTTGACATTTAGCATTTTGACATTTGTCATTTGACATCTTTGACATTTGCCATCTTGAAATTTGTCATTTTTGACATTTTTCATGGTGACACTTTTCATTTTTGACATTTAGCATTGTGACATTTGTCATTTCACATCTTTGACATTTGCCATCTTGGAATTTGTCATTTTTGACATTTTATGGTGACACTTTTCATTTTTGACATTTAGCATTGTGACATTTTTCATTTGACATTTTTGACATTTGCCATCTTAAAATTTGTCATTTTTGACATTTAGCATTGTGACATTTGTCATCTTGAAATTTGTCATTTTTGACATTTTTCATGGTGACACTTTTCATTTTTGACATTTAGCATTGTGACATTTGTCATTTGACATCTTGGACATTTGCCATCTTGAAATTTGTCATTTTTGACATTTTTCATGGTGACACTTATCATTTTTGTCATTTAGCATTGTGACATTTGTCAGTTTTGACATTTGCCATCTTGAAATTTGTCATTTTTGACATTTTTCATGGTGACACTTTTCATTTTTGACATTTAGCATTGTGACATTTGTCATTTGACATCTTTGACATTTGCCATCTTGAAATTTGTAATTTTTGACATTTTTCATGGTGACACTTTTCATTTTTGACATTTAGCATTGTGACATTTGTCATTTGAGATCTTTGACATTTGCCATCTTAAAATTTGTTATTTTTGACATTTTTCATGGTGACACATTTCATTTTTGACATCTAGCATTGTGACATTTGTCATTTGACATCTTTGACATTTGCCATCTTGAAATTTGTAATTTTTGACATTTTTCATGATGACACTTTTCATTTTTGACATTTAGCATTGTGACATTTGTCATTTGACATCTTTGACATTTGCCATCTTGAAGTTTGTCATTTTTGACATTTAGCATTGTGACATTTGTCATTTGACATCTTTGATATTTGCCATCTTGAAATTTGTCATTTTTGACATTTTTTATGGTGACACTTTTCATTTTTCACATTTAGCATTGTGACATTTGTCATTTGACATCTTTGACATTTGCCATCTTGAAATTTGTCATTTTTGACATTTAGCATTGTGACACTTTTCATTTTTGACATTTAGCATTGTGACATTTGTCATTTGACATCTTTGACATTTGCCATCTTGAAATTTGTCATTTTTGACATTTTTCATGGTGACACTTTTCATTTTTGACATTTAGCATTGTGACATTTGTCATTTGACATCTTTGACATTTGCCATCTTGAAATTTGTCATTTTTGACATTTTTCATGGTGACACTTTTCATTTTTGACATTTAGCATTGTGACATTTGTCAGTTTTGACATTTGCCATCTTAAAATTTGTCATTTTTGACATTTTTCATGGTGACACTTTTCATTTTTGACATTTAGCATTGTGACATTTGTCATTTGACATCTTTGACATTTGCCATCTTGAAGTTTGTCATTTTTGACATTTAGCATTGTGACATTTGTCATTTGACATCTTTGATATTTGCCATCTTGAAATTTGTCATTTTTGACATTTTTTATGGTGACACTTTTCATTTTTCACATTTAGCATTGTGACATTTGTCATTTGACATCTTTGACATTTGCCATCTTGAAATTTGTCATTTTTGACATTTAGCATTGTGACACTTTTCATTTTTGACATTTAGCATTGTGACATTTGTCATTTGACATCTTTGATATTTGCCATCTTGAAATTTGTTATTTTTGACATTTTTCATGGTGACACTTTTCATTTTTGACATTTAGCATTGTGACATTTGTCATTTGACATCTTTGACATTTGCCATCTTGAAATTTGTTATTTTTGACATTTTTCATGGTGACACATTTCAGTTTTGACATTTAGCATTGTGACATTTGTCATTTGACATCTTTGACATTTGCCATCTTGAAGTTTGTCATTTTTGACATTTAGCATTGTGACATTTGTCATTTGACATCTTTGATATTTGCCATCTTGAAATTTGTCATTTTTAACATTTTTCATGGTGACACTTTTCATTTTTGACATTAAGCATTGTGACATTTGTCATTTGACATCTTTGACGTTTGCCATCTTGGAATTTGTCATTTTTGACATTTTTCATGGTGACACTTTTCATTTTTGACATTTAGCATTGTGACATTTGTCATATTCGACATCTTTGACAATTGTCATCTTGAAATTTGTCATTTTTGACATTTTTTATGGTGACACTTTTCATTTTTGACATTTAGCATTGTGACATTTGTCATTTGACATCTTTGATATTTGCCATCTTGAAATTTGTTATTTTTGACATTTTTCATGGTGACACTTTTCATTTTTGACATTTAGCATTGTGACATTTGTCATTTGACATCTTTGACATTTGCCATCTTGAAATTTGTTATTTTTGACATTTTTCATGGTGACACATTTCATTTTTGACATTTAGCATTGTGACATTTGTCATTTGACATCTTTGACATTTGCCATCTTGAAGTTTGTCATTTTTGACATTTAGCATTGTGACATTTGTCACTTGACATCTTTGATATTTGCCATCTTGAAATTTGTCATTTTTAACATTTTTCATGGTGACACTTTTCATTTTTGACATTAAGCATTGTGACATTTGTCATTTGACATCTTTGACATTTGCCATCCTGGAATTTGTCATTTTTGACATTTTTCATGGTGACACTTTTCATTTTTCACATTTAGCATTGTGACATTTGTCATATTCGACATCTTTGACAATTGCCATCTTGAAATTTGTCATTTTTGACATTTTTCATGGTGACACTTTTCATTTTTAACATTTAGCATTGTGACATTTGTCATTTGACATCTTTGATATTTGCCATCTTGAAATTAGTCATTTTTGACATTTTTTGCGGTGACACTTTTCATTTTTGACATTTAGCATTGTGACATTTGACATCTTAGACATTTGCCATCTTGAAATTTGTCATTTTTGACAATTTTCATTTTTGACATTTAGCATTGTGACATTTGTCATTTGACATCTTTGACATTTGCCATCTTGAAATTTGTCATTTTTGACATTTTTCATGGTGACACTTTTCATTTTTGACATTTAGCATTGTGACATTTGTCATTTGACATCTTAGACATTTGCCATCTTAAAATTTGTCATTTTTGACATTTTTCATGGTGACACTTATCATTTTTGA
This sequence comes from Altica lythri, assembly GCA_964028335.1. NCBI lineage: Eukaryota > Metazoa > Arthropoda > Insecta > Coleoptera > Chrysomelidae > Altica > Altica lythri. The sequence continues at coordinate 42,170,551 of OZ034800.1, read as the reverse complement.
CATTTAGCATTGTGACATTTGCCAGTTTTGACATTTGCCATCTTGAAATTTGTCATTTTTGACATTTTTCATGGTGACACTTTTCATTTTTGACATTTAGCATTTTGACATTTGTCATTTGACATCTTTGACATTTGCCATCTTGAAATTTGTCATTTTTGACATTTTTCATGGTGACACTTTTCATTTTTGACATTTAGCATTGTGACATTTGTCATTTCACATCTTTGACATTTGCCATCTTGGAATTTGTCATTTTTGACATTTTATGGTGACACTTTTCATTTTTGACATTTAGCATTGTGACATTTTTCATTTGACATTTTTGACATTTGCCATCTTAAAATTTGTCATTTTTGACATTTAGCATTGTGACATTTGTCATCTTGAAATTTGTCATTTTTGACATTTTTCATGGTGACACTTTTCATTTTTGACATTTAGCATTGTGACATTTGTCATTTGACATCTTGGACATTTGCCATCTTGAAATTTGTCATTTTTGACATTTTTCATGGTGACACTTATCATTTTTGTCATTTAGCATTGTGACATTTGTCAGTTTTGACATTTGCCATCTTGAAATTTGTCATTTTTGACATTTTTCATGGTGACACTTTTCATTTTTGACATTTAGCATTGTGACATTTGTCATTTGACATCTTTGACATTTGCCATCTTGAAATTTGTAATTTTTGACATTTTTCATGGTGACACTTTTCATTTTTGACATTTAGCATTGTGACATTTGTCATTTGAGATCTTTGACATTTGCCATCTTAAAATTTGTTATTTTTGACATTTTTCATGGTGACACATTTCATTTTTGACATCTAGCATTGTGACATTTGTCATTTGACATCTTTGACATTTGCCATCTTGAAATTTGTAATTTTTGACATTTTTCATGATGACACTTTTCATTTTTGACATTTAGCATTGTGACATTTGTCATTTGACATCTTTGACATTTGCCATCTTGAAGTTTGTCATTTTTGACATTTAGCATTGTGACATTTGTCATTTGACATCTTTGATATTTGCCATCTTGAAATTTGTCATTTTTGACATTTAGCATTGTGACACTTTTCATTTTTGACATTTAGCATTGTGACATTTGACATCTTAGACATTTGCCATCTTGAAATTTGTCATTTTTGACACTTTTCATTTTTGACATTTAGCATTGTGACATTTGTCATTTGACATCTTTGACATTTGCCATCTTGAAATTTGTCATTTTTGACATTTTTCATGGTGACACTTTTCATTTTTGACATTTAGCATTGTGACATTTGTCATTTGACATCTTGGACATTTGCCATCTTGAAATTTGTCATTTTTGACATTTTTCATGGTGACACTTATCATGTTTGACATTTAGCATTGTGACATTTGTCAGTTTTGACATTTGCCATCTTGAAATTTGTCATTTTTGACATTTTTCATGGTGACACTTTTCATTTTTGACATTTAGCATTGTGACATTTGTCATTTGACATCTTTGACATTTGCCATCTTGAAATTTGTCATTTTTGACATTTTTCATGGTGACACTTTTCATTTTTGACATTTAGCATTGTGACATTTGTCATTTGACATCTTTCACATTTGCCATCTTGAAATGTGTCATTTTTGACATTTAGCATTGTGACATTTGTCATTTGACATCTTGGACATTTGCCATCTTGAAATTTGTCATTTTTGACATTTTTCATGGTGACACTTATCATTTTTGACATTTAGCATTGTGACATTTGTCAGTTTTGACATTTGCCATCTTGAAATTTGTCATTTTTGACATTTTTTATAGTGACACTTTTCATTTTTGACATTTAGCATTGTGACATTTGTCATTTGACATCTTTGACATTTGCCATCTTGAAATTTGTTATTTTTGACATTTTTCATGGTGACACTTTTCATTTTTGACATTTAGCATTGTGACATTTGTCATTTGACATCTTTGACATTTGCCATCTTGAAATTTGTAATTTTTGACATTTTTCATGGTGACACTTTTCATTTTTGACATTTAGCATTGTGACATTTGTCATTTGACATCTTTGACATTTGCCATCTTGAAATTTGTTATTTTTGACATTTTTCATGGTGACACATTTTATTTTTGACATTTAGCATTGTGACATTTGTCATTTGACATCTTTGACATTTGCCATCTTGAAATTTGTAATTTTTGACATTTTTCATGATGACACTTTTCGTTTTTGACATTTAGCATTGTGACATTTGTCATTTGACATCTTTGACATTTGCCATCTTGAAGTTTGTCATTTTTGACATTTAGCATTGTGACATTTGTCATTTGACATCTTTGATATTTGCCATCTTGAAATTTGTCATTTTTGACATTTTTCATGGTGACACTTTTCATTTTTGACATTTAGCATTGTGACATTTGTCATATTCGACATCTTTGACAATTGCCATCTAGAAATTTGTCATTTTTGACATTTTTCATGGTGACACTTTTCATTTTTGACATTTAGCATTGTGACATTTGTCATTTGACATCTTTGACATTTGCCATCTTGAAATTTGTCATTTTTGACATTTAGCATTGTGACATTTGTCATTTGACATCTTGGACATTTGCCATCTTGAAATTTGTAATTTTTGACATTTTTCATGGTGACACTTATCATTTTTGACATTTAGCATTGTGACATTTGTCAGTTTTGACATTTGCCATCTTGAAATTTATCATTTTTGACATTTTTCATGGTGACACTTTTCATTTTTGACATTTAGCATTGTGACATTTGTCATTTGACATTTGCCATCTTGAAATCTGTTATTTTTGACATTTTTCATGGTGACACATTTCATTTTTGACATTTAGCATTGTGACATTTGACATTTGCCATCTTGAAATTTGTCATTTTTTACATTTTTCATGGTGACACTTTTCATTTTTGACATTTAGCATTGTGACATTTATCATTTGACATCTTTGACATTTGCCATCTTGAAATTTGTTATTTTTAACATTTTTCATGGTGACACTTTTCATTTTTGACATTTAGCATTGTGACATTTGTCATTTGACATCTTTGACATTTGCCATCTTGAAATTTGTCATTTTTGACATTTTTCATGGTGACACTTCTCATTTTTGACATTTAGCATTGTGACATTTGTCAGTTTTGACATTTGCCATCTTGAAATTTGTCATTTTTGACATTTTTCATGGTGACACTTTTCATTTTTGACATTTAGCATTGTGACATTTGTCATTTGACATCTTTGACATTTGCCATCTTAAAATTTGTTATTTTTGACATTTTTCATGGTGACACTTTTCATTTTTGACATTTAGCATTGTGACATTTGTCATTTGACATCTTTGATATTTGCCATCTTGAAATTTGTCATTTTTGACATTTTTCATGGTGACACTTTTCATTTTTGACATTTAGAATTGTGACATTTGTCATTTGACATCTTTGACATTTGCCATCTTGAAATTTGTTATTTTTGACATTTTTCATGGTGACACTTTTCATTTTTGACATTTAGCATTGTGACATTTGTCATTTGACATCTTTGACATTTGCCATCTTAAAATTTGTTATTTTTGACATTTTTCATGGTGACACTTTTCATTTTTGACATTTAGCATTGTGACATTTGTCATTTGACATCTTTGATATTTGCCATCTTGAAATTTGTCATTTTTGACATTTTTCATGGTGACACTTTTCATTTTTGACATTTAGAATTGTGACATTTGTCATTTGACATCTTTGACATTTGCCATCTTGAAATTTGTCATTTTTGACATTTAGCATTGTGACATTTGTCATTTGACATCTTGGACATCTGCCATCTTGAAATTTGTCATTTTTGACATTTTTCATGGTGACACTTATCATTTTTGACATTTAGCATTGTAACATTTGTCAGTTTTGACATTTGCCATCTTGAAATTTGTCATTTTTGACATTTTTCATGGTGACACTTTTCATTTTTGACATTTAGCATTGTGACATTTGTCATTTGACATCTTTGACATTTGCCATCTTGAAATTTGTTATTTCTGACATTTTTCATGGTGACACTTTTCATTTTTGACATTTAGCATTGTGACATTTGTCATTTGACATCTTTGACATTTGCCATCTTGAAATTTGTCATTTTTGACATTTAGCATTGTGAAATTTGTCATTTGACATCTTGGACATTTGCCATCTTGAAATTTGTCATTTTTGACATTTTTTATGGTGACACTTATCATTTTTGACATTTAGCATTGTAACATTTGTCAGTTTTGACATTTGCCATCTTGAAATTTGTCATTTTTGACATTTTTCATGGTGACACTTTTCATTTTTGACATTTAGCATTGTGACATTTGTCATTTGACATCTTTGACATTTGCCATCTTGAAATTTGTTATTTCTGACATTTTTCATGGTGACACTTTTCATTTTTGACATTTAGCATTGTGACATTTGTCATTTGACATCTTTGACATTTGCCATCTTGAAATTTGTCATTTTTGACATTTAGCATTGTGACATTTGTCATTTGACATCTTGGACATTTGCCATCTTGAAATTTGTCATTTTTGACATTTTTCATGGTGACACTTATCATTTTTGACATTTAGCATTGTAACATTTGTCAGTTTTGACATTTGCCATCTTGAAATTTGTCATTTTTGACATTTTTCATGGTGACACTTTTCATTTTTGACATTTAGCATTGTGACATTTGTCATTTGACATCTTTGACATTTGCCATCTTGAAATTTGTTATTTCTGACATTTTTTATGGTGACACTTTTCATTTTTGACATTTAGCATTGTGACATTTGTCATTTGACATCTTTGACATTTGCCATCTTGAAATTTGTCATTTTTGACATTTAGCATTGTGACATTTGTCATTTGACATCTTGGACATTTGCCATCTTGAAATTTGTCATTTTTGACATTTTTCATGGTGACACTTATCATTTTTGACATTTAGCATTGTAACATTTGTCAGTTTTGACATTTGCCATCTTGAAATTTGTCATTTTTGACATTTTTCATGGTGACACTTTTCATTTTTGACATTTAGCATTGTGACATTTGTCATTTGACATCTTTGACATTTGCCATCTTGAAATTTGTTATTTCTGACATTTTTCATGGTGACACTTTTCATTTTTGACATTTAGCATTGTGACATTTGTCATTTGACATCTTTGACATTTGCCATCTTGAAATTTGTCATTTTTGACATTTAGCATTGTGACATTTGTCATTTGACATCTTGGACATTTGCCATCTTGAAATTTGTCATTTTTGACATTTTTCATGGTGACACTTATCATTTTTGACATTTAGCATTGTAACATTTGTCAGTTTTGACATTTGCCATCTTGAAATTTGTCATTTTTGACATTTTTCATGGTGACACTTTTCATTTTTGACATTTAGCATTGTGACATTTGTCATTTGACATCTTTGACATTTGCCATCTTGAAATTTGTTATTTCTGACATTTTTCATGGTGACACTTTTCATTTTTGACATTTAGCATTGTGACATTTGTCATTTGACATCTTTGACATTTGCCATCTTGAAATTTGTCATTTTTGACATTTAGCATTGTGACATTTGTCATTTGACATCTTGGACATTTGCCATCTTGAAATTTGTCATTTTTGACATTTTTCATGGTGACACTTATCATTTTTGACATTTAGCATTGTAACATTTGTCAGTTTTGACATTTGCCATCTTGAAATTTGTCATTTTTGACATTTTTCATGGTGACACTTTTCATTTTTGACATTTAGCATTGTGACATTTGTCATTTGACATCTTTGACATTTGCCATCTTGAAATTTGTTATTTCTGACATTTTTCATGGTGACACTTTTCATTTTTAACATTTAGCATTGTGACATTTGTCATTTGACATCTTGGACATTTGCCATCTTGAAATTTGTCATTTTTGACATTTTTCATGGTGACACTTATCATTTTTGACATTTAGCATTGTAACATTTGTCAGTTTTGACATTTGCCATCTTGAAATTTGTCATTTTTGACATTTTTCATGGTGACACTTTTCATTTTTGACATTTAGCATTGTGACATTTGTCATTTGACATCTTTGACATTTGCCATCTTGAAATTTGTTATTTCTGACATTTTTCATGGTGACACTTTTCATTTTTGACATTTAGCATTGTGACATTTGTCATTTGACATCTTTGACATTTGCCATCTTGAAATTTGTCATTTTTGACATTTAGCATTGTGACATTTGTCATTTGACATCTTGGACATTTGCCATCTTGAAATTTGTCATTTTTGACATTTTTCATGGTGACACTTATCATTTTTGACATTTAGCATTGTAACATTTGTCAGTTTTGACATTTGCCATCTTGAAATTTGTCATTTTTGACATTTTTCATGGTGACACTTTTCATTTTTGACATTTAGCATTGTGACATTTGTCATTTGACATCTTTGACATTTGCCATCTTGAAATTTGTTATTTCTGACATTTTTCATGGTGACACTTTTCATTTTTGACATTTAGCATTGTGACATTTGTCATTTGCCATCTTTGACATTTGCCATCTTGAAATTTGTCATTTTTGACATTTAGCATTGTGACATTTGTCATTTGACATCTTGGACATTTGCCATCTTGAAATTTGTTATTTTTGACATTTTTCATGGTGACACTTATCATTTTTGACATTTAGCATTGTAACATTTGTCAGTTTTGACATTTGCCATCTTGAAATTTGTCATTTTTGACATTTTTTATGGTGACACTTTTCATTTTTGACATTTAGCATTGTGACATTTGTCATTTGACATCTTTGACATTTGCCATCTTGAAATTTGTTATTTCTGACATTTTTCATGGTGACACTTTTCATTTTTGACATTTAGCATTGTGACATTTGTCATTTGACATCTTTGACATTTGCCATCTTGAAATTTGTCATTTTTGACATTTTTCATGGTGACACTTTTCATTTTTGACATTTAGCATTGTGACATTTGTCATTTGACATCTTTGATATTTGCCATCTTGAAATTTGTCATTTTTGACATTTAGAATTGTGACATTTGTCATTTGACATCTTTGACATTTGCCATCTTGAAATTTGTTATTTTTGACATTTTTCATGGTGACACTTTTCATTTTTGACATTTAGCATTGTGACATTTGTCATTTGACATCTTTGACATTTGCCATCTTGAAATTTGTCATTTTTGACCTTTTTCATGGTGATACTTTTCATTTTTGACATTTAGCATTGTGACATTTGTCATTTGACATCTTTGACATTTGCCATCTTGAAATTTGTCATTTTTTACATTTTTCACGGTGACACTTTTCATTTTTGACATTTAGCATTGTGACATTTGTCATTTGACATCTTAGACATTTGCCATCTTGAAATTTGTCATTTTTGACACTTTGCATTTTTGACATTTAGCATTGTGACATTTGTCATTTGACATCTTTGACATTTGCCATTTTGAAATTTGTCATTTTTGACATTTTTCATGGTGACACTTTTCATTTTTGACATTTAGCATTGTGACATTTGTCATTTGACATCTTAGACATTTGCCATCTTCAAATTTGTCATTTTTGACATTTAGCATTGTGACATTTGTCATTTGACATCTTTGACATTTGCCATCTTGAAATTTGTCATTTTTGACATTTTTCATGGTGACACTTATCATTTTTGACATTTAGCATTGTGACATTTGTCAGTTTTGACATTTGCCATCTTGAAATTTGTCATTTTTGACATTTTTCATGGTGACACTTTTCATTTTTGACATTTAGCATTGTGACATTGGTCATTTGACATCTTTGACATTTGCCATCTTGAAATTTGTCATTTTTGACATTTTTCATGGTGACACTTTTCATTTTTGACATTTGGCATTGTGACATTTGTCATTTGACATCTTTGACATTTGCCATCTTGAAATTTGTCATTTTTGACATTTAGCATTGTGACATTTGTCATTTGACATCTTTGACACTTGCCATCTTGAAATTTGTTATTTTTGACATTTTCCATGGTGACACTTTTCATTTTTGACATTTAGCATTGTGACATTTGTCAGTTTTGACATTTGCCATCTTGAAATTTGTCATTTTTGACATTTTTCATGGTGACACTTTTCATTTTTGACATTAAGCATTGTGACATTTGTCATTTGACATCTTAGACATTTGCCATCTTGAAATTTGTCATTTTTGACACTTTTCATTTTTGACATTTAGCATTGTGACATTTCTCATTTGACATCTTTGACATTTGCCATCTTGAAATTTGTCATTTTTGACATTTTTCATAGTGACACTTTTCATTTTTGACATTTAGCATTGTGACATTTGTCATTTGACATCTTGGACATTTGCCATCTTGAAATTTGTCATTTTTGACATTTTTCATGGTGACACTTATCATTTTTGACATTTAGCATTGTGACATTTGTCAGTTTTGATATTTGCCATCTTGAAATTTGTCATTTTTGACATTTTTCATGGTGACACTTTTCATTTTTGACATTTAGCATTGTGACATTTGTCATTTGACATCTTTGACATTTGCCATCTTGAAATTTGTCATTTTTGACATTTTTCATGGTGACACTTTCATTTTTGACATTTAGCATTGTGACATTTGTCATTTGACATCTTTGACATTTGCCATCTTGAAATTTGTCATTTTTGACATTTTTCATGGTGACTCTTTTCATTTTTGACATTTAGCATTGTGACATTTGTCATTTGACATCTTTGATATTTGCCATTTTAAAATTTGTCATTTTTGACATTTTTCATGGTGACACTTTTCATTTTTGACATTTAGCATTGTGACATTTGTCATTTGACATCTTTGACATTTGCCGTCTTGAAATTTGTTATTTTTGACATTTTTCATGGTGACACTTTTCATTTTTGACATTTAGCATTGTGACATTTGTCATTTGACATCTTTGACATTTTTATCTTGAAATTTGTCATTTTTGACATTTAGCATTGTGACATTTGTCATTTGACATCTTGGACATTTGCCATCTTGAAATTTGTCATTTTTGACATTTTTCATGGTGACACTTATCATTTTTGACATTTAGCATTGTGACATTTGTCAGTTTTGACATTTGCCATCTTGAAATTTGTCATTTTTGACATTTTTCATGGTGACACTTTTCATTTTTGACATTTAGCATTGTGACATTTGTCATTTGACATCTTTGACATTTGCCATCTTGAAATTTGTCATTTTTGACATTTTTCATGGTGACACTTTTCATTTTTGACATTTAGCATTGTGACATTTGTCATTTGACATCTTTGACATTTGCCATCTTAAAATTTGTTATTTTTGACATTTTTCATGGTGACACTTTTCATTTTTGACATCAAGCATTGTGACATTTGTCATTTGACATCTTTGACATTTGCCATCTTGAAATTTGTCATTTTTGAAATTTTTCATAGTGACACTTTTCATTTTTGACATTTAGCATTGTGACATTTGTCATTTGACATCTTTGACATTTGCCATCTTGAAATTTGTTATTTTTGACATTTTTCATGGTGACACTTTTCATTTTTGACATTTAGCATTGTGACATTTGTCATTTGAGATCTTTCACATTTGCCATCTTGAAATTTGTCATTTTTGACATTTTTCATGGTGACACTTTTCATTTTTGACCTTTAGCATTGTGACATTTGTCATTTGACATCTTTGACATTTGCCATCTTGAAATTTGTCATTTTTGACATTTAGCATTGTGACATTTGTCATTTGACATCTTTGATATTTGCCATCTTGAAATTTGTCATTTTGACATTTTTCATGGTGACACTTTTCATTTTTGACATTTAGCATTGTGACATTTGTCATTTGACATCTTTGACATTTGCCATCTTGAAATTTGTCATTTTTGACATTTTTCATGGTGATACTTTTCATTTTTGACATTTAGCATTGTGACATTTGTCATTTGACATCTTTGATATTTGCCATCTTGAAATTTGTCATTTTTGACATTTTTCATGGTGACACTTTTCATTTTTGACCTTTAGCATTGTGACATTTGTCATTTGACATCTTTGACATTTGCCATCTTGAAATTTGTCATTTTTGACATTTTTCATGGTGATACTTTTCATTTTTGACATTTAGCATTGTGACATTTGTCATTTGACATCTTTGACATTTGCCATCTTGAAATTTGTCATTTTTGACATTTTTCATGGTGACACTTCTCATTTTTGACATTTAGCATTGTGACATTTGTCAGTTTTGACATTTGCCATCTTGAAATTGGTCATTTTTGACATTTTTCATGGTGACACTTTTCATTTTTGACATTTAGCATTGTGACATTTGTCATTTGACATCTTTGACATTTGCCACCTTAAAATTTGTTATTTTTGACATTTTTCATGGTGACACTTTTCATTTTTGACATTTAGCATTGTGACATTTGTCATTTGACATCTTTGATATTTGCCATCTTGAAATTTGTCATTTTTGACATTTTTCATGGTGACACTTTTCATTTTTGACATTTAGAATTGTGACATTTGTCATTTGACATCTTTGACATTTGCCATCTTGAAATTTGTTATTTTTGACATTTTTCATGGTGACACTTTTTATTTTTGACATTTAGCATTGTGACATTTGTCATTTGACATCTTTGACATTTGCCATCTTGAAATTTGTCATTTTTGACATTTTTCATGGTGACACTTTTCATTTTTGACATTTAGCATTGTGACATTTGTCATTTGACATCTTTGACATTTGCCATCTTGAAATTTGTCATTTTTGACATTTAGCATTGTGACATTTGTCATTTGACATCTTGGACATTTGCCATCTTGAAATTTGTCATTTTTGACATTTTTCATGGTGACACTTATCATTTTTGACATTTAGCATTGTAACATTTGTCAGTTTTGACATTTGCCATCTTGAAATTTGTCATTTTTGACATTTTTCATGGTGACACTTTTCATTTTTGACATTTAGCATTGTGACATTTGTCATTTGACATCTTTGACATTTGCCATCTTGAAATTTGTTATTTTTGACATTTTTTATGGTGACACTTTTCATTTTTGACATTTAGCATTGTGACATTTGTCATTTGACATCTTTGACATTTGCCATCTTGAAATTTGTCATTTTTGACATTTTTCATGGTGACACTTTTCATTTTTGACATTTAGCATTGTGACATTTGTCATTTGACATCTTTGATATTTGCCATCTTGAAATTTGTCATTTTTGACATTTTTCATGGTGACACTTTTCATTTTTGACATTTAGCATTGTGACATTTGTCATTTGAGATCTTTCACATTTGCCATCTTGAAATTTGTCATTTTTGACATTTTTCATGGTGACACTTTTCATTTTTGACATTTAGCATTGTGACATTTGTCAGTTTTGACATTTGCCATCTTGAAATTTGTCATTTTTGACATTTTTCATGGTGACACTTTTCATTTTTGACATTTAGCATTGTGACATTTGTCATTTGACATCTTTGACATTTGCCATCGTGAAATTTGTTATTTTTGACATTTTTCATGGTAACACTTTTTATTTTTAACATTTAGCATTGTGACATTTGTCATTTGACATCTTTGACATTTGCCATCTTGAAATTTGTCATTTTTGACATTTTTCATTGTGACACTTTTCATTTTTGACATTTAGCATTGTGACATTTGTCATTTGACATCTTTGACATTTGCCATCTTGAAATTTGTCATTTTTGACATTTTTCATGGTGACACTTTTCATTTTTGACATTTAGCATTGTGACATTTGTCATTTGACATCTTTGATATTTGCCATCTTGAAATTTGTCATTTTTGACATTTTTCATGGTGACACTTTTCATTTTTGACATTTAGCATTGTGACATTTGTCATTTGACATCTTAGACATTTGCCATCTTCAAATTTGTCATTTTTGACATTTAGCATTGTGACATTTGTCATTTGACATCTTTGACATTTGCCATCTTGAAATTTGTCATTTTTGACATTTTTCATGGTGACACTTATCATTTTTGACATTTAGCATTGTGACATTTGTCAGTTTTGACATTTGCCATCTTGAAATTTGTCATTTTTGACATTTTTCATGGTGACACTTTTCATTTTTGACATTTAGCATTGTGACATTGGTCATTTGACATCTTTGACATTTGCCATCTTGAAATTTGTCATTTTTGACCTTTTTCATGGTGACACTTTTCATTTTTGACATTTGGCATTGTGACATTTGTCATTTGACATCTTTGACATTTGCCATCTTGAAATTTGTCATTTTTGACATTTAGCATTGTGACATTTGTCATTTGACATCTTTGACATTTGCCATCTTGAAATTTGTTATTTTTGACATTTTTCATGGTGACACTTTTCATTTTTGACATTTAGCATTGTGACATTTGTCAGTTTTGACATTTGCCATCTTGAAATTTGTCATTTTTGACATTTTTCATGGTGACACTTTTCATTTTTGACATTTAGCATTGTGACATTTGTCATTTGACATCTTAGACATTTGCCATCTTGAAATTTGTCATTTTTGACATTTTTCATGGTGACACTTTTCATTTTTGACATTTAGCATTGTGACATTTGTCATTTGATATCTTTGACATTTGCCATCTTGAAATTTGTCATTTTTGACATTTTTCATGGTGACACTTTTCATTTTTGACATTTAGCATTGTGACATTTGTCATTTGACATCTTAGACATTTGCCATCTTGAAATTTGTCATTTTTGACATTTTTCATGGTGACACTTTTCATTTTTGACATTTAGCATTGTGACATTTGTCATTTGACATCTTAGACATTTGCCATCTTGAAATTTGTCATTTTTGACATTTTTCATGGTGACAATTTTCATTTTTGACATTTAGCATTGTGACATTTGTCATTTGACATCTTTGACATTTGCCATCTTGAAATTTGTCATTTTTGACATTTTTCATGGTGACACTTTTCATTTTTGACATTTAGCATTGTGACATTTGTCATTTGACATCTTTGACATTTGCCATCTTGAAATTTGTCATTTTTGACATTTTTCATGGTGACACTTTTCATTTTTGACATTTAGCATTGTGACATTTGTCATTTGACATCTTTGACATTTGCCATCTTAAAATTTGTTATTTTTGACATTTTTCATGGTGACACTTTTCATTTTTGACATCAAGCATTGTGACATTTGTCATTTGACATCTTTGACATTTGCCATCTTGAAATTTGTCATTTTTGAAATTTTTCATGGTGACACTTTTCATTTTTGACATTTAGCATTGTGACATTTGTCATTTGACATCTTTGACATTTGCCATCTTGAAATTTGTTATTTTTGACATTTTTCATGGTGACACTTTTCATTTTTGACATTTAGCATTGTGACATTTGTCATTTGAGATCTTTCACATTTGCCATCTTGAAATTTGTCATTTTTGACATTTTTCATGGTGACACTTTTCATTTTTGACCTTTAGCATTGTGACATTTGTCATTTGACATCTTTGACATTTGCCATCTTGAAATTTGTCATTTTTGACATTTAGCATTGTGACATTTGTCATTTGACATCTTTGATATTTGCCATCTTGAAATTTGTCATTTTGACATTTTTCATGGTGACACTTTTCATTTTTGACATTTAGCATTGTGACATTTGTCATTTGACATCTTTGACATTTGCCATCTTAAAATTTGTCATTTTTGACATTTTTCATGGTGATACTTTTCATTTTTGACATTTAGCATTGTGACATTTGTCATTTGACATCTTTGATATTTGCCATCTTGAAATTTGTCATTTTTGACATTTTTCATGGTGACACTTTTCATTTTTGACCTTTAGCATTGTGACATTTGTCATTTGACATCTTTGACATTTGCCATCTTGAAATTTGTCATTTTTGACATTTTTCATGGTGATACTTTTCATTTTTGACATTTAGCATTGTGACATTTGTCATTTGACATCTTTGACATTTGCCATCTTGAAATTTGTCATTTTTGACATTTTTCATGGTGACACTTCTCATTTTTGACATTTAGCATTGTGACATTTGTCAGTTTTGACATTTGCCATCTTGAAATTGGTCATTTTTGACATTTTTCATGGTGACACTTTTCATTTTTGACATTTAGCATTGTGACATTTGTCATTTGACATCTTTGACATTTGCCACCTTAAAATTTGTTATTTTTGACATTTTTCATGGTGACACTTTTCATTTTTGACATTTAGCATTGTGACATTTGTCATTTGACATCTTTGATATTTGCCATCTTGAAATTTGTCATTTTTGACATTTTTCATGGTGACACTTTTCATTTTTGACATTTAGAATTGTGACATTTGTCATTTGACATCTTTGACATTTGCCATCTTGAAATTTGTTATTTTTGACATTTTTCATGGTGACACTTTTTATTTTTGACATTTAGCATTGTGACATTTGTCATTTGACATCTTTGACATTTGCCATCTTGAAATTTGTCATTTTTGACATTTTTCATGGTGACACTTTTCATTTTTGACATTTAGCATTGTGACATTTGTCATTTGACATCTTTGACATTTGCCATCTTGAAATTTGTCATTTTTGACATTTAGCATTGTGACATTTGTCATTTGACATCTTGGACATTTGCCATCTTGAAATTTGTCATTTTTGACATTTTTCATGGTGACACTTATTATTTTTGACATTTAGCATTGTAACATTTGTCAGTTTTGACATTTGCCATCTTGAAATTTGTCATTTTTGACATTTTTCATGGTGACACTTTTCATTTTTGACATTTAGCATTGTCACATTTGTCATTTGACATCTTTGACATTTGCCATCTTGAAATTTGTTATTTTTGACATTTTTTATGGTGACACTTTTCATTTTTGACATTTAGCATTGTGACATTTGTCATTTGACATCTTTGACATTTGCCATCTTGAAATTTGTCATTTTTGACATTTTTCATGGTGACACTTTTCATTTTTGACATTTAGCATTGTGACATTTGTCATTTGACATCTTTGATATTTGCCATCTTGAAATTTGTCATTTTTGACATTTTTCATGGTGACACTTTTCATTTTTGACATTTAGCATTGTGACATTTGTCATTTGAGATCTTTCACATTTGCCATCTTGAAATTTGTCATTTTTGACATTTTTCATGGTGACACTTTTCATTTTTGACCTTTAGCATTGTGACATTTGTCATTTGACATCTTTGACATTTGCCATCTTGAAATTTGTCATTTTTGACATTTAGCATTGTGACATTTGTCATTTGACATCTTTGATATTTGCCATCTTGAAATTTGTCATTTTGACATTTTTCATGGTGACACTTTTCATTTTTGACGCTTAGCATTGTGACATTTGTCATTTGACATCTTTGACATTTGCCATCTTGAAATTTGTCATTTTTGACATTTTTCATGGTGATACTTTTCATTTTTGACATTTAGCATTGTGACATTTGTCATTTGACATCTTTGACATTTGCCATCTTGAAATTTGTCATAATTGACATTTTTCATGGGGACACTTTTCATTTTTGACATTTAGCATTGTGACATTTGTCATTTGACATCTTTGACATTTGTCATCTTGAAATTTGTCATTTTTGACCTTTTTCATGGTCACACTTTTCATTTTTGACATTTAGCATTGTGACATTTGTCATTTGACATCTTTGACATTTGCCATCTTGAAATTTATCATTTTTGACATTTTTCACGGTGACACTTTTCATTTTTGACATTTAGCATTGTGACATTTGTCATTTGACATCTTAGACATTTGCCATCTTGAAATTTGTCATTTTTGACACTTTTCATTTTTGACATTTAGCATTATGACATTTGTCATTTGACATCTTTGAAATTTGCCATTTTGAAATTTGTCATTTTTGACATTTTTCATGGTGACACTTTTCATTTTTGACATTTAGCATTGTGACATTTGACATCTTGGACATTTGCCATCTTGAAATTTGTCATTTTTGACATTTTTCATGGTGACACTTTTCATTTTTGACATTTAGCATTGTGACATTTGTCATTTGACATCTTAGACATTTGCCATCTTCAAATTTGTCATTTTTGACATTTAGCATTGTGACATTTGTCATTTGACATCTTTGACATTTGCCATCTTGAAATTTGTCATTTTTGACATTTTTCATGGTGACACTTATCATTTTTGACATTTAGCATTGTGACATTTGTCAGTTTTGACATTTGCCATCTTGAAATTTGTCATTTTTGACATTTTTCATGGTGACACTTTTCATTTTTGACATTTAGCATTGTGACATTTGTCATTTGACATCTTTGACATTTGCCATCTTGAAATTTGTCATTTTTGACATTTTTTATGGTGACACTTTTCATTTTTGACATTTAGCATTGTGACATTTGTCATTTGACATCTTTGACATTTGCCATCTTGAAATTTGTCATTTTTGACATTTAGCATTGTGACATTTGTCATTTGACATCTTTGACATTTGCCATCTTGAAATTTGTTATTTTTGACATTTTTCATGGTGACACTTTTCATTTTTGACATTTAGCATTGTGACATTTGTTAGTTTTGACATTTGCCATCTTGAAATTTGTCATTTTTGACATTTTTCATGGTGACACTTTTCATTTTTGACATTTAGCATTGTGACATTTGTCATTTGACATCTTAGACATTTGCCATCTTGAAATTTGTCATTTTTGACACTTTTCATTTTTGACATTTAGCATTGTGACATTTGTCATTTGACATCTTTGACATTTGCCATCTTGAAATTTGTCATTTTTGACATTTTTTATGGTTACACTTTTCATTTTTGACATTTAGCATTGTGACATTTGTCATTTGACATCTTGGACATTTGCCATCTTGAAATTTGTCATTTTTGACATTTTTCATGGTGACACTTATCATTTTTGACATTTAGCATTGTGACATTTGTCAGTTTTGACATTTGCCATCTTGAAATTTGTCATTTTTGACATTTTTTATGGTGACACTTTTCATTTTTGACATTTAGCATTGTGACATTTTTCAGTTTTGACATTTGCCATCTTGAAATTTGTCATTTTTGACATTTTTCATGGTGACACTTTTCATTTTTGACATTTAGCATTGTGACATTTGTCATTTGACATCTTAGACATTTGCCATCTTGAAATTTGTCATTTTTGACACTTTTCATTTTTGACATTTAGCATTGTGACATTTGTCATTTGACATCTTTGACATTTGCCATCTTGAAATTTGTTATTTTTGACATTTTTCATGGTGACACTTTTCATTTTTGACATTTAGCATTGTGACATTTGTCAGTTTTGACATTTGCCATCTTGAAATTTGTCATTTTTGACATTTTTCATGGTGACACTTTTCATTTTTGACATTTAGCATTGTGACATTTGTCATTTGACATCTTAGACATTTGCCATCTTGAAATTTGTCATTTTTGACACTTTTCATTTTTGACATTTAGCATTGTGACATTTGTCATTTGACATCTTTGACATTTGCTGTCTTGAAATTTGTTATTTTTGACATTTTTCATGGTGACACTTTTCATTTTTGACATTTAGCATTGTGACATTTGTTATTTGACATCTTTAACATTTTTATCTTGAAATTTGTCATTTTTAACATTTTTCATGGTGACACTTTTCATTTTTGACATTTAGCATTGTGACATTTGTCATTTGACATCTTTGACATTTGCCATCTTCAAATTTGTCATTTTTGACATTTAGCATTGTGACATTTGTCATTTGACATCTTGGACATTTGCCATCTTGAAATTTGTCATTTTTGACATTTTTCATGGTGACACTTATCATTTTTGACATTTAGCATTGTGACATTTGGCAGTTTTGACATTTGCCATCTTGAAATTTGTCATTTTTGACATTTTTCATGGTGACACTTTTCATTTTTGACATTTAGCATTGTGACATTTGTCATTTGACATCTTTGACATTTGCCATCTTGAAATTTGTTATTTTTGACATTTTTCATGGTGACACTTTTCATTTTTGACATCAAGCATTGTGACATTTGTCATTTGACATCTTTGACATTTGCCATCTTGAAATTTGTCATTTTTGAAATTTTTCATGGTGACACTTTTCATTTTTGACATTTAGCATTGTGACATTTGTCATTTGACATCTTTAACATTTGCCATCTTGAAATTTGTCATTTTTGACATTTTTCATAGTAACACTTTTCATTTTTGACATTTAGCATTGTGACATTTGTCATTTGACATCTTTGACATTTGCCATCTTGAAATTTGCCATTTTTGACATTTAGCATTGTGACATTTGTCATTTGACATCTTTGACATTTGCCATCTTGAAATTGGTCATTTTTGACATTTTTCATGGTGACACTTATCATTTTTGACATTTAGCATTGTGACATTTGTCAGTTTTGACATTTGCCATCTTGAAATTTGTCATTTTTGACATTTAGCATTGTACATTTGTCATTTGACATCTTTGACATTTGCCATCTTGAAATTTGTTATTTTTGACATTTTTCATGGTGACACTTTTCATTATTGACATTTAGAATTGTGACATTTGTCATTTGACATCTTTGACATTTGCCATCTTGAAATTTGTTATTTTTGACATTTTTCATGGTGACACTTTTCATTTTTGACATTTAGCATTGTGACATTTGTCATTTGACATCTTTGACATTTGCCATCTTGAAATTTGTCATTTTTGACATTTTTCATGGTGACTTTTTTCATTTTTGACATTTAGCATTGTGACATTTGTCACTTGACATCTTTGACATTTGCCATCTTAAAATTTGTGATTTTTGACATTTTTCATGGTGACACTTTTCATTTTTGACATTTAGCATTGTGACATTTGTCATTTGACATCTTTCACATTTGCCATCTTGAAATTTGCCATTTTTGACATTTAGCATTGTGACATTTGTCATTTGACATCTTGGACATTTGCCATCTTCAAATTTGTCATTTTTGACATTTTTCATGGTGACACTTATCATTTTTAAAATTTAGCATTGTGACATTTGTCATTTGACATCTTTGACATTTGCCATCTTGAAATTTGTTATTTTTGACATTTTTCATGGTGACACTTTTCATTTTTGACATTTAGCATTGTGACATTTGTCATTTGACATCTTTGACATTTGCCATCTTGAAATTTGTCATTTTTGTCATTTTTCATGGTGACACTTTTCATTTTTGACATTTAGCATTGTGACATTTGTCATTTGACATCTTTGACATTTGCCATCTTGAAATTTGTCATTTTTGACATTTTATGGTGACACTTTTCATTTTTGACATTTAGCATTGTGACATTTGTCATTTGACATCTTTGACATTTGCCATCTTGAAATTTGTCATTTTTGACATTTTTCATGGTGACACTTTTCATTTTTGACATTTAGCATTGTGACATTTGTCACTTGACATCTTTGACATTTGCCATCTTGAAATTTGTTATTTTTGACATTTTTCATGGTGACCCTTTTCATTTTTGACATTTAGCATTGTGACATTTGTCAGTTTTGACATTTGCCATCTTGAAATTTGTCATTTTTGACATTTTTCATGGTGACACTTTCATTTTTGACATTTAGCATTGTGACATTTGTCATTTGACATCTTTGACATTTGCCATCTTGAAATTTGTCATTTTTGACATTTTTCATGGTGACTCTTTTCATTTTTGACATTTAGCATTGTGACATTTGTCATTTGACATCTTTGATATTTGCCATTTTAAAATTTGTCATTTTTGACATTTTTCATGGTGACACTTTTCATTTTTGACATTTAGCATTGTGACATTTGTCATTTGACATCTTTGACATTTGCCGTCTTGAAATTTGTTATTTTTGACATTTTTCATGGTGACACTTTTCATTTTTGACATTTAGCATTGTGACATTTGTCATTTGACATCTTTGACATTTTTATCTTGAAATTTGTCATTTTTGACATTTAGCATTGTGACATTTGTCATTTGACATCTTGGACATTTGCCATCTTGAAATTTGTCATTTTTGACATTTTTCATGGTGACACTTATCATTTTTGACATTTAGCATTGTGACATTTGTCAGTTTTGACATTTGCCATCTTGAAATTTGTCATTTTTGACATTTTTCATGGTGACACTTTTCATTTTTGACATTTAGCATTGTGACATTTGTCATTTGACATCTTTGACATTTGCCATCTTGAAATTTGTCATTTTTGACATTTTTCATGGTGACACTTTTCAGTTTTGACATTTAGCATTGTGACATTTGTCATTTGACATCTTTGACATTTGCCATCTTAAAATTTGTTATTTTTGACATTTTTCATGGTGACACTTTTCATTTTTGACATCAAGCATTGTGACATTTGTCATTTGACATCTTTGACATTTGCCATCTTGAAATTTGTCATTTTTGAAATTTTTCATAGTGACACTTTTCATTTTTGACATTTAGCATTGTGACATTTGTCATTTGACATCTTTGACATTTGCCATCTTGAAATTTGTTATTTTTGACATTTTTCATGGTGACACTTTTCATTTTTGACATTTAGCATTGTGACATTTGTCATTTGAGATCTTTCACATTTGCCATCTTGAAATTTGTCATTTTTGACATTTTTCATGGTGACACTTTTCATTTTTGACCTTTAGCATTGTGACATTTGTCATTTGACATCTTTGACATTTGCCATCTTGAAATTTGTCATTTTTGACATTTAGCATTGTGACATTTGTCATTTGACATCTTTGATATTTGCCATCTTGAAATTTGTCATTTTGACATTTTTCATGGTGACACTTTTCATTTTTGACATTTAGCATTGTGACATTTGTCATTTGACATCTTTGACATTTGCCATCTTGAAATTTGTCATTTTTGACATTTTTCATGGTGATACTTTTCATTTTTGACATTTAGCATTGTGACATTTGTCATTTGACATCTTTGATATTTGCCATCTTGAAATTTGTCATTTTTGACATTTTTCATGGTGACACTTTTCATTTTTGACCTTTAGCATTGTGACATTTGTCATTTGACATCTTTGACATTTGCCATCTTGAAATTTGTCATTTTTGACATTTTTCATGGTGACACTTCTCATTTTTGACATTTAGCATTGTGACATTTGTCAGTTTTGACATTTGCCATCTTGAAATTGGTCATTTTTGACATTTTTCATGGTGACACTTTTCATTTTTGACATTTAGCATTGTGACATTTGTCATTTGACATCTTTGACATTTGCCACCTTAAAATTTGTTATTTTTGACATTTTTCATGGTGACACTTTTCATTTTTGACATTTAGCATTGTGACATTTGTCATTTGACATCTTTGATATTTGCCATCTTGAAATTTGTCATTTTTGACATTTTTCATGGTGACACTTTTCATTTTTGACATTTAGAATTGTGACATTTGTCATTTGACATCTTTGACATTTGCCATCTTGAAATTTGTTATTTTTGACATTTTTCATGGTGACACTTTTTATTTTTGACATTTAGCATTGTGACATTTGTCATTTGACATCTTTGACATTTGCCATCTTGAAATTTGTCATTTTTGACATTTTTCATGGTGACACTTTTCATTTTTGACATTTAGCATTGTGACATTTGTCATTTGACATCTTTGACATTTGCCATCTTGAAATTTGTCATTTTTGACATTTAGCATTGTGACATTTGTCATTTGACATCTTGGACATTTGCCATCTTGAAATTTGTCATTTTTGACATTTTTCATGGTGACACTTATCATTTTTGACATTTAGCATTGTAACATTTGTCAGTTTTGACATTTGCCATCTTGAAATTTGTTATTTTTGACATTTTTCATGGTGACACTTTTCATTTTTGACATTTAGCATTGTGACATTTGTCATTTGACATCTTTGACATTTGCCATCTTGAAATTTGTTATTTTTGACATTTTTTATGGTGACACTTTTCATTTTTGACATTTAGCATTGTGACATTTGTCATTTGACATCTTTGACATTTGCCATCTTGAAATTTGTCATTTTTGACATTTTTCATGGTGACACTTTTCATTTTTGACATTTAGCATTGTGACATTTGTCATTTGACATCTTTGATATTTGCCATCTTGAAATTTGTCATTTTTGACATTTTTCATGGTGACACTTTTCATTTTTGACATTTAGCATTGTGACATTTGTCATTTGAGATCTTTCACATTTGCCATCTTGAAATTTGTCATTTTTGACATTTTTCATGGTGACACTTTTCATTTTTGACATTTAGCATTGTGACATTTGTCAGTTTTGACATTTGCCATCTTGAAATTTGTCATTTTTGACATTTTTCATGGTGACACTTTTCATTTTTGACATTTAGCATTGTGACATTTGTCATTTGACATCTTTGACATTTGCCATCGTGAAATTTGTTATTTTTGACATTTTTCATGGTAACACTTTTTATTTTTAACATTTAGCATTGTGACATTTGTCATTTGACATCTTTGACATTTGCCATCTTGAAATTTGTCATTTTTGACATTTTTCATTGTGACACTTTTCATTTTTGACATTTAGCATTGTGACATTTGTCATTTGACATCTTTGACATTTGCCATCTTGAAATTTGTCAGTTTTGACATTTTTCATGGTGACACTTTTCATTTTTGACATTTAGCATTGTGACATTTGTCATTTGACATCTTTGATATTTGCCATCTTGAAATTTGTCATTTTTGACATTTTTCATGGTGACACTTTTCATTTTTGACATTTAGCATTGTGACATTTGTCATTTGACATCTTAGACATTTGCCATCTTCAAATTTGTCATTTTTGACATTTAGCATTGTGACATTTGTCATTTGACATCTTTGACATTTGCCATCTTGAAATTTGTCATTTTTGACATTTTTCATGGTGACACTTATCATTTTTGACATTTAGCATTGTGACATTTGTCAGTTTTGACATTTGCCATCTTGAAATTTGTCATTTTTGACATTTTTCATGGTGACACTTTTCATTTTTGACATTTAGCATTGTGACATTGGTCATTTGACATCTTTGACATTTGCCATCTTGAAATTTGTCATTTTTGACCTTTTTCATGGTGACACTTTTCATTTTTGACATTTGGCATTGTGACATTTGTCATTTGACATCTTTGACATTTGCCATCTTGAAATTTGTCATTTTTGACATTTAGCATTGTGACATTTGTCATTTGACATCTTTGACATTTGCCATCTTGAAATTTGTTATTTTTGACATTTTTCATGGTGACACTTTTCATTTTTGACATTTAGCATTGTGACATTTGTCAGTTTTGACATTTGCCATCTTGAAATTTGTCATTTTTGACATTTTTTATGGTGACACTTTTCATTTTTGACATTTAGCATTGTGACATTTGTCATTTGACATCTTAGACATTTGCCATCTTGAAATTTGTCATTTTTGACATTTTTCATGGTGACACTTTTCATTTTTGACATTTAGCATTGTGACATTTGTCATTTGATATCTTTGACATTTGCCATCTTGAAATTTGTCATTTTTGACATTTTTCATGGTGACACTTTTCATTTTTGACATTTAGCATTGTGACATTTGTCATTTGACATCTTAGACATTTGCCATCTTGAAATTTGTCATTTTTGACATTTTTCATGGTGACACTTTTCATTTTTGACATTTAGCATTGTGACATTTGTCATTTGACATCTTAGACATTTGCCATCTTGAAATTTGTCATTTTTGACATTTTTCATGGTGACAATTTTCATTTTTGACATTTAGCATTGTGACATTTGTCATTTGACATCTTTGACATTTGCCATCTTGAAATTTGTCATTTTTGACATTTTTCATGGTGACACTTTTCATTTTTGACATTTAGCATTGTGACATTTGTCATTTGACATCTTTGACATTTGCCATCTTGAAATTTGTCATTTTTGACATTTTTCATGGTGACACTTTTCATTTTTGACATTTAGCATTGTGACATTTGTCATTTGACATCTTTGACATTTGCCATCTTAAAATTTGTTATTTTTGACATTTTTCATGGTGACACTTTTCATTTTTGACATCAAGCATTGTGACATTTGTCATTTGACATCTTTGACATTTGCCATCTTGAAATTTGTCATTTTTGAAATTTTTCATGGTGACACTTTTCATTTTTGACATTTAGCATTGTGACATTTGTCATTTGACATCTTTGACATTTGCCATCTTGAAATTTGTTATTTTTGACATTTTTCATGGTGACACTTTTCATTTTTGACATTTAGCATTGTGACATTTGTCATTTGAGATCTTTCACATTTGCCATCTTGAAATTTGTCATTTTTGACATTTTTCATGGTGACACTTTTCATTTTTGACCTTTAGCATTGTGACATTTGTCATTTGACATCTTTGACATTTGCCATCTTGAAATTTGTCATTTTTGACATTTAGCATTGTGACATTTGTCATTTGACATCTTTGATATTTGCCATCTTGAAATTTGTCATTTTGACATTTTTCATGGTGACACTTTTCATTTTTGACATTTAGCATTGTGACATTTGTCATTTGACATCTTTGACATTTGCCATCTTAAAATTTGTCATTTTTGACATTTTTCATGGTGATACTTTTCATTTTTGACATTTAGCATTGTGACATTTGTCATTTGACATCTTTGATATTTGCCATCTTGAAATTTGTCATTTTTGACATTTTTCATGGTGACACTTTTCATTTTTGACCTTTAGCATTGTGACATTTGTCATTTGACATCTTTGACATTTGCCATCTTGAAATTTGTCATTTTTGACATTTTTCATGGTGATACTTTTCATTTTTGACATTTAGCATTGTGACATTTGTCATTTGACATCTTTGACATTTGCCATCTTGAAATTTGTCATTTTTGACATTTTTCATGGTGACACTTCTCATTTTTGACATTTAGCATTGTGACATTTGTCAGTTTTGACATTTGCCATCTTGAAATTGGTCATTTTTGACATTTTTCATGGTGACACTTTTCATTTTTGACATTTAGCATTGTGACATTTGTCATTTGACATCTTTGACATTTGCCACCTTAAAATTTGTTATTTTTGACATTTTTCATGGTGACACTTTTCATTTTTGACATTTAGCATTGTGACATTTGTGATTTGACATCTTTGATATTTGCCATCTTGAAATTTGTCATTTTTGACATTTTTCATGGTGACACTTTTCATTTTTGACATTTAGAATTGTGACATTTGTCATTTGACATCTTTGACATTTGCCATCTTGAAATTTGTTATTTTTGACATTTTTCATGGTGACACTTTTTATTTTTGACATTTAGCATTGTGACATTTGTCATTTGACATCTTTGACATTTGCCATCTTGAAATTTGTCATTTTTGACATTTTTCATGGTGACACTTTTCATTTTTGACATTTAGCATTGTGACATTTGTCATTTGACATCTTTGACATTTGCCATCTTGAAATTTGTCATTTTTGACATTTAGCATTGTGACATTTGTCATTTGACATCTTGGACATTTGCCATCTTGAAATTTGTCATTTTTGACATTTTTCATGGTGACACTTATTATTTTTGACATTTAGCATTGTAACATTTGTCAGTTTTGACATTTGCCATCTTGAAATTTGTCATTTTTGACATTTTTCATGGTGACACTCTTCATTTTTGACATTTAGCATTGTCACATTTGTCATTTGACATCTTTGACATTTGCCATCTTGAAATTTGTTATTTTTGACATTTTTTATGGTGACACTTTTCATTTTTGACATTTAGCATTGTGACATTTGTCATTTGACATCTTTGACATTTGCCATCTTGAAATTTGTCATTTTTGACATTTTTCATGGTGACACTTTTCATTTTTGACATTTAGCATTGTGACATTTGTCATTTGACATCTTTGATATTTGCCATCTTGAAATTTGTCATTTTTGACATTTTTCATGGTGACACTTTTCATTTTTGACATTTAGCATTGTGACATTTGTCATTTGAGATCTTTCACATTTGCCATCTTGAAATTTGTCATTTTTGACATTTTTCATGGTGACACTTTTCATTTTTGACCTTTAGCATTGTGACATTTGTCATTTGACATCTTTGACATTTGCCATCTTGAAATTTGTCATTTTTGACATTTAGCATTGTGACATTTGTCATTTGACATCTTTGATATTTGCCATCTTGAAATTTGTCATTTTGACATTTTTCATGGTGACACTTTTCATTTTTGACGCTTAGCATTGTGACATTTGTCATTTGACATCTTTGACATTTGCCATCTTGAAATTTGTCATTTTTGACATTTTTCATGGTGATACTTTTCATTTTTGACATTTAGCATTGTGACATTTGTCATTTGACATCTTTGACATTTGCCATCTTGAAATTTGTCATAATTGACATTTTTCATGGGGACACTTTTCATTTTTGACATTTAGCATTGTGACATTTGTCATTTGACATCTTTGACATTTGTCATCTTGAAATTTGTCATTTTTGACCTTTTTCATGGTCACACTTTTCATTTTTGACATTTAGCATTGTGACATTTGTCATTTGACATCTTTGACATTTGCCATCTTGAAATTTATCATTTTTGACATTTTTCACGGTGACACTTTTCATTTTTGACATTTAGCATTGTGACATTTGTCATTTGACATCTTAGACATTTGCCATCTTGAAATTTGTCATTTTTGACACTTTTCATTTTTGACATTTAGCATTGTGACATTTGTCATTTGACATCTTTGAAATTTGCCATTTTGAAATTTGTCATTTTTGACATTTTTCATGGTGACACTTTTCATTTTTGACATTTAGCATTGTGACATTTGACATCCTGGACATTTGCCATCTTGAAATTTGTCATTTTTGACATTTTTCATGGTGACACTTTTCATTTTTGACATTTAGCATTGTGACATTTGTCATTTGACATCTTAGACATTTGCCATCTTCAAATTTGTCATTTTTGACATTTAGCATTGTGACATTTGTCATTTGACATCTTTGACATTTGCCATCTTGAAATTTGTCATTTTTGACATTTTTCATGGTGACACTTATCATTTTTGACATTTAGCATTGTGACATTTGTCAGTTTTGACATTTGCCATCTTGAAATTTGTCATTTTTGACATTTTTCATGGTGACACTTTTCATTTTTGACATTTAGCATTGTGACATTTGTCATTTGACATCTTTGACATTTGGCATCTTGAAATTTGTCATTTTTGACATTTTTTATGGTGACACTTTTTATTTTTGACATTTAGCATTGTGACATTTGTCATTTGACATCTTTGACATTTGCCATCTTGAAATTTGTCATTTTTGACATTTAGCATTGTGACATTTGTCATTTGACATCTTTGACATTTGCCATCTTGAAATTTGTTATTTTTGACATTTTTCATGGTGACACTTTTCATTTTTGACATTTAGCATTGTGACATTTGTTAGTTTTGACATTTGCCATCTTGAAATTTGTCATTTTTGACATTTTTCATGGTGACACTTTTCATTTTTGACATTTAGCATTGTGACATTTGTCATTTGACATCTTAGACATTTGCCATCTTGAAATTTGTCATTTTTGACACTTTTCATTTTTGACATTTAGCATTGTGACATTTGTCATTTGACATCTTTGACATTTGCCATCTTGAAATTTGTCATTTTTGACATTTTTTATGGTTACACTTTTCATTTTTGACATTTAGCATTGTGACATTTGTCATTTGACATCTTGGACATTTGCCATCTTGAAATTTGTCATTTTTGACATTTTTCATGGTGACACTTATCATTTTTGACATTTAGCATTGTGACATTTGTCAGTTTTGACATTTGCCATCTTGAAATTTGTCATTTTTGACATTTTTTATGGTGACACTTTTCATTTTTGACATTTAGCATTGTGACATTTGTCAGTTTTGACATTTGCCATCTTGAAATTTGTCATTTTTGACATTTTTCATGGTGACACTTTTCATTTTTGACATTTAGCATTGTGACATTTGTCATTTGACATCTTAGACATTTGCCATCTTGAAATTTGTCATTTTTGACACTTTTCATTTTTGACATTTAGCATTGTGACATTTGTCATTTGACATCTTTGACATTTGCCATCTTGAAATTTGTTATTTTTGACATTTTTCATGGTGACACTTTTCATTTTTGACATTTAGCATTGTGACATTTGTCAGTTTTGACATTTGCCATCTTGAAATTTGTCATTTTTGACATTTTTCATGGTGACACTTTTCATTTTTGACATTTAGCATTGTGACATTTGTCATTTGACATCTTAGACATTTGCCATCTTGAAATTTGTCATTTTTGACACTTTTCATTTTTGACATTTAGCATTGTGACATTTGTCATTTGACATCTTTGACATTTGCTGTCTTGAAATTTGTTATTTTTGACATTTTTCATGGTGACACTTTTCATTTTTGACATTTAGCATTGTGACATTTGTTATTTGACATCTTTAACATTTTTATCTTGAAATTTGTCATTTTTAACATTTTTCATGGTGACACTTTTCATTTTTGACATTTAGCATTGTGACATTTGTCATTTGACATCTTTGACATTTGCCATCTTCAAATTTGTCATTTTTGACATTTAGCATTGTGACATTTGTCATTTGACATCTTGGAAATTTGCCATCTTGAAATTTGTCATTTTTGACATTTTTCATGGTGACACTTATCATTTTTGACATTTAGCATTGTGACATTTGGCAGTTTTGACATTTGCCATCTTGAAATTTGTCATTTTTGACATTTTTCATGGTGACACTTTTCATTTTTGACATTTAGCATTGTGACATTTGTCATTTGACATCTTTGACATTTGCCATCTTGAAATTTGTTATTTTTGACATTTTTCATGGTGACACTTTTCATTTTTGACATCAAGCATTGTGACATTTGTCATTTGACATCTTTGACATTTGCCATCTTGAAATTTGTCATTTTTGAAATTTTTCATGGTGACACTTTTCATTTTTGACATTTAGCATTGTGACATTTGTCATTTGACATCTTTAACATTTGCCATCTTGAAATTTGTCATTTTTGACATTTTTCATAGTAACACTTTTCATTTTTGACATTTAGCATTGTGACATTTGTCATTTGACATCTTTGACATTTGCCATCTTGAAATTTGCCATTTTTGACATTTAGCATTGTGACATTTGTCATTTGACATCTTTGACATTTGCCATCTTGAAATTGGTCATTTTTGACATTTTTCATGGTGACACTTATCATTTTTGACATTTAGCATTGTGACATTTGTCAGTTTTGACATTTGCCATCTTGAAATTTGTCATTTTTGACATTTAGCATTGTACATTTGTCATTTGACATCTTTGACATTTGCCATCTTGAAATTTGTTATTTTTGACATTTTTCATGGTGACACTTTTCATTTTTGACATTTAGAATTGTGACATTTGTCATTTGACATCTTTGACATTTGCCATCTTGAAATTTGTTATTTTTGACATTTTTCATGGTGACACTTTTCATTTTTGACATTTAGCATTGTGACATTTGTCATTTGACATCTTTGACATTTGCCATCTTGAAATTTGTCATTTTTGACATTTTTCATGGTGACTTTTTTCATTTTTGACATTTAGCATTGTGACATTTGTCACTTGACATCTTTGACATTTGCCATCTTAAAATTTGTGATTTTTGACATTTTTCATGGTGACACTTTTCATTTTTGACATTTAGCATTGTGACATTTGTCATTTGACATCTTTCACATTTGCCATCTTGAAATTTGCCATTTTTGACATTTAGCATTGTGACATTTGTCATTTGACATCTTGGACATTTGCCATCTTCAAATTTGTCATTTTTGACATTTTTCATGGTGACACTTATCATTTTTAAAATTTAGCATTGTGACATTTGTCATTTGACATCTTTGACATTTGCCATCTTGAAATTTGTTATTTTTGACATTTTTCATGGTGACACTTTTCATTTTTGACATTTAGCATTGTGACATTTGTCATTTGACATCTTTGACATTTGCCATCTTGAAATTTGTCATTTTTGTCATTTTTCATGGTGACACTTTTCATTTTTGACATTTAGCATTGTGACATTTGTCATTTGACATCTTTGACATTTGCCATCTTGAAATTTGTCATTTTTGACATTTTATGGTGACACTTTTCATTTTTGACATTTAGCATTGTGACATTTGTCATTTGACATCTTTGACATTTGCCATCTTGAAATTTGTCATTTTTGACATTTTTCATGGTGACACTTTTCATTTTTGACATTTAGCATTGTGACATTTGTCACTTGACATCTTTGACATTTGCCATCTTGAAATTTGTTATTTTTGACATTTTTCATGGTGACCCTTTTCATTTTTGACATTTAGCATTGTGACATTTGTCAGTTTTGACATTTGCCATCTTGAAATTTGTCATTTTTGACATTTTTCATGGTGACACTTTTCATTTTTGACATTTAGCATTGTGACATTTGTCATTTGACATCTTAGACATTTGCCATCTTGAAATTTGTCATTTTTGACACTTTTCATTTTTGACATTTAGCATTGTGACATTTGTCATTTGACATCTTTGACATTTGCTGTCTTGAAATTTGTTATTTTTGACATTTTTCATGGTGACACTTTTCATTTTTGACATTTAGCATTGTGACATTTGTCATTTGACATCTTTAACATTTTTATCTTGAAATTTGTCATTTTTAACATTTTTCATGGTGACACTTTTCATTTTTGACATTTAGCATTGTGACATTTGTCATTTGACATCTTTGACATTTGCCATCTTCAAATTTGTCATTTTTGACATTTAGCATTGTGACATTTGTCATTTGACATCTTGGACATTTGCCATCTTAAAATTTGTCATTTTTGACATTTTTCATGGTGACACTTATCATTTTTGACATTTAGCATTGTGACATTTGTCATTTGACATCTTTGACATTTGCCATCTTGAAATTTGTTATTTTTGACATTTTTCATGGTAACACTTTTCATTTTTGACATTTAGCATTGTGACATTTGTCATTTGACATCTTTGACATTTGCCATCTTGAAATTTGTCATTTTTGACATTTTTCATGGTGACACTTTTTATTTTTGACATTTAGCATTGTGACATTTGTCATTTGACATCTTTGACATTTGCCATCTTGAAATTTGTTATTTGTGACATTTTTCATGGTGACACTTTTCATTTTTGACATTTAGCATTGTGACATTTGTCATTTGACATCTTTGACATTTGCCATCTTGAAATTTGTCATTTTTGACATTTTTCATGGTGACACTTTTCATTTTTGACATTTAGCATTGTTACATTTGTCATTTGACATCTTTGACATTTGCCATCTTGAAATTTGTCATTTTTGACATTTAGCATTGTGACATTTGTCATTTGACATCTTTGATATTTGCCATCTTGAAATTTTTTATTTTTGACATTTTTCATGGTGACACTTTTCATTTTTGACATTTAGCATTGTGACATTTGTCATTTGACATCTTTGACATTTGTCATCTTGAAATTTGTCATTTTTGACATTTTTCATGGTGACACTTTTCATTTTTGACATTTAGCATTGTGACATTTGTCATATTCGACATCTTTGACATTTCCCATCTTAAAATTTGTCATTTTTGACATTTTTCATGGTGTCACTTTACATTTTTGACATTTAGCATTGTGACATTTGTCATTTGACATCTTAGACATTTGCCATCCTGAAATTTGTCATTTTTGACACTTTTCATTTTTGACATTTAGCATTTTGACATTTGTCATTTGACATCTTTGACATTTGCCATCTTGAAATTTGTTATTTTTGACATTTTTCATGGTGACACTTTTCATTTTTGACATTTAGCATTGTGACATTTGTCATTTGACATCTTTGACATTTGCCATCTTGAAATTTGTCATTTTTGACATTTTTCATGGTGACACTTTTCATTTTTGACATTTAGCATTGTGATATTTGTCATTTGACATCTTTGACATTTGCCATCTTGAAATTTGTTATTTTTGACATTTAGCATTGTGACATTTGTCATTTGACATCTTTGACATTTGCCATCTTGAAATTTGTCATTATTGACATTTTTCATGGGGACACTTTTCATTTTTGACATTTAGCATTGTGACATTTGTCATTTGACATCTTTGACATTTGCCATCTTGAAATTTGTCATTTTTGACATTTTTCATGGTGACACTTTTCATTTTTGACATTTAGCATAGTGACATTTGTCATTTGACATCTTTGACATTTGCCATCTTGAAATTTGTCATTTATGACATATTTCACGGTGACACTTTTCATTTTTGACATTTAGCATTGTGACATTTGGCATTTGACATCTTAGACATTTGCCATCCTGAAATTTGTCATTTTTGACACTTTTCATTTTTGACATTTAGCATTGTGACATTTGTCATTTGACAACTTTGACATTTGCCATCTTGAAATTTGTCATTTTTGACATTTTTCATGGTGACACTTTTCATTTTTGACATTTAGCATTGTGACATTTGTCATTTGACATCTTGGACATTTGCCATCTTGAAATTTGTCATTTTTGACATTTTTCATGGTGACACGTATCATTTTGGACATTTAGCATTGTGACATTTGTCAGTTTTGACATTTGCCATCTTGAAATTTGTCATTTTTGACATTTTTCATGGTGACACTTTTCATTTTTGACATTTAGCATTGTGACATTTGTCACTTGACATCTTTGACATTTGCCATCTTACACTTTGTGATTTTTGACATTTTTCATGGTGACACTTTTCATTTTTGACATTTAGCATTGTGACATTTGTCATTTGACATCTTTCACATTTGCCATCTTGAAATTTGTCATTTTTGACATTTAGCATTGTGACATTTGTCATTTGACATCTTGGACATTTGCCATCTTGAAATTTGTCATTTTTGACATTTTTCATGGTGACACTTATCATTTTTAAAATTTAGCATTGTGACATTTGTCATTTGACATCTTTGACATTTGCCATCTTGAAATTTGTTATTTTTGACATTTTTCATGGTGACACTTTTCATTTTTGACATTTAGCATTGTGACATTTGTCATTTGACATCTTTGACATTTGCCATCTTGAAATTTGTCATTTTTGACATTTTTCATGGTGACACTTTTCATTTTTGACATTTAGCATTGTGACATTTGTCATTTGACATCTTTGACATTTGCCATCTTGAAATTTGTCATTTTTGACATTTTATGGTGACACTTTTCATTTTTGACATTTAGCATTGTGACATTTGTCATTTGACATCTTTGACATTTGCCATCTTGAAATTTGTCATTTTTGACATTTTTCATGGTGACACTTTTCATTTTTGACATTTAGCATTGTGACATTTGTCACTTGACATCTTTGACATTTGCCATCTTGAAATTTGTTATTTTTGACATTTTTCATGGTGACACTTTTCATTTTTGACATTTAGCATTGTGAAATTTGTCATTTGACATCTTGGACATTTGCCATCTTGAAATTTGTAATTTTTGACATTTTTCATGGTGACACTTATCATTTTTGACATTTAGCATTGTGACATTTGTCAGTTTTGACATTTGCCATCTTGAAATTTGTCATTTTTAACATTTTTCATGGTGACACTTTTCATTTTTGACATTTAGCATTGTGACATTTGTCATTTGACATCTTTGACATTTGCCATCTTGAAATCTGTTATTTTTGACATTTTTCATGGTGACGCTTTTCATTTTTGACATTTAGCATTGTGACATTTGTCATTTGACATCTTTGACATTTGCCATCTTGAAATTTGTCATTTTTGACATTTTTCATGGTGACACTTTTCATTTTTGACATTTAGCATTGTGACATTTGTTATTTGACATCTTTGACATTTGCCATCTTGAAATTTGTTATTTTTGACATATTTCATGGTGACACTTTTCATTTTTGACATTTAGCATTGTGACATTTGTCATTTGACATCTTTGACATTTGCCATCTTGAAATTTGTCATTTTTGACATTTTTCATGGTGACACTTTTCATTTTTGACATTTAGCATTGTGACATTTGTCAGTTTTGACATTTGCCATCTTAAAATTTGTCATTTTTGACATTTTTCATGGTGACACTATTCATTTTTGATATTTAGCATTGTGACATTTGTCATTTGACATCTTTGACATCTTTGACATTTGCCATCTTGAAATTTGTTATTTTTGACATTTTTTATGGTGACACTTTTCATTTTTGACATTTAGCATTGTGACATTTGTCATTTGACATCTTTGATATTTGCCATCTTGAAATTTGTCATTTTTGACATTTTTCATGGTGACACTTTTCATTTTTGACATTTAGAATTGTGACATTTGTTATTTGACATCTTTGACATTTGCCATCTTGAAATTTGTTATTTTTGACATTTTTCATGGTGACACTTTTCATTTTTGACATTTAGCATTGTGACATTTGTCATTTGACATCTTGGACATTTGCCATCTTGAAATTTGTCATTTTTGACATTTTTCATGGTGACACTTTTCATTTTTGACATTTAGCATTGTGACATTTGTCATTTGACATCTTAGACATTTGCCATCTTGAAATTTGTCATTTTTGACATTTAGCATTGTGACATTTGTCATTTGACATCTTTGACATTTGCCATCTTGAAATTTGTCATTTTTGACATTTTTCATGGTGACACTTATCATTTTTGACATTTAGCATTGTGACATTTGTCAGTTTTGACATTTGCCATCTTGAAATTTGTCATTTTTGACATTTTTCATGGTGACACTTTTCATTTTTGACATTTAGCATTGTGACATTTGTCATTTGACATCTTTGACATTTGCCATCTTGAAATTTGTCATTTTTGACATTTAGCATTGTGACATTTGTCATTTGACATCTTTGACATTTGCCATCTTGAAATTTGTCATTTTTGACCTTTTTCATGGTGACACTTTTCGTTTTTGACATTTAGCATTGTGACATTTGTCATTTGACATCTTTGACATTTGCCATCTTGAAATTTGTCATTTTCGACATTTTCCATGGTGACACTTTTCATTTTTGACATTTCGCATTGTGACATTTGTCATTTGACATCTTAGACATTTGCCATCTTGAAATTTGTCATTTTTGACATTTAGCATTGTGACATTTGTCATTTGACATCTTTGACATTTGCCATCTTGAAATTTGTCATTTTTGACATTTTTCATGGTGACACTTTTTATTTTTGACATTTAGCATTGTGACATTTGTCATTTGACATCTTTGACATTTGCCATCTTGAAATTTGTCATTTTTGACATTTTTCATGGTGACACTTTTCATTTTTGACATTTAGCATTGTGACATTTGTCATTTGACATCTTGGACATTTGCCATCTTGAAATTTGTCATTTTTGACATTTTTCATGGTGACACTTATCATTTTTGACATTTAGCATTGTGGCATTTGTCAGTTTTGACATTTGCCATCTTGAAATTTGTCATTTTTGACATTTTTCATGGTGACACTTTTCATTTTTGACATTTAGCATTGTGACATTTGTCATTTGACATCTTTGACATTTGCTATCTTGAAATTTGTCATTTTTGTCATTTTTCATGGTGACACTTTTCATTTTTGACATTTAGCATTGTGACATTTGTCATTTGACATCTTTGATATTTGCCATCTTGAAATTTGTCATTTTTGACATTTTATGGTGACACTTTTCATTTTTGACATTTAGCATTGTGACATTTGTCATTTGACATCTTTGACATTTGCCGTCTTAAAATTTGTCATTTTTGACACTTTTCATTTTTGACATTTAGCATTGTGACATTTGTCATCTTGAAATTTGTCATTTTTGACATTTTTTATGGTGACACTTTTCATTTTTGACATTTAGCATTGTGACATATGTCATTTGACATCTTGGACATTTGCCATCTTGAAATTTGTCATTTTTGACATTTTTCATGGTGACACTTATCATTTTTGACATTTAGCATTGTGACATTTGTCAGTTTTGACATTTGCCATCTTGAAATTTGTCATTTTTAACATTTTTCATGGTGACACTTTTCATTTTTGACATTTAGCATTGTGACATTTGTCATTTGACATCTTTGACATTTGCCATCTTGAAATTTGTCATTTTTGACATTTTTCATGGTGACACTTTTCATTTTTGACATTTAGCATTGTGACATTTGTCATTTGACATCTTTGACATTTGCCATCTTGAAATGTGTCATTTTTGACATTTAGCATTGTGACATTTGTCATTTGACATCTTGGACATTTGCCATCTTGAAATTTGTCATTTTTGACATTTTTCATGATGACACTTATCATTTTTGACATTTAGCATTGTGACATTTGTCAGTTTTGACATTTGCCATCTTGAAATTTGTCATTTTTGACATTTTTTATAGTGACACTTTTCATTTTTGACATTTAGCATTGTGACATTTGTCATTTGACATCTTTGATATTTGCCATCTTGAAATTTGTTATTTTTGACATTTTTCATGGTGACACTTTTCATTTTTGACATTTAGCATTGTGACATTTGTCATTTGACATCTTTGACATTTGCCATCTTGAAATTTGTTATTTTTGACATTTTTCATGGTGACACATTTCATTTTTGACATTTAGCATTGTGACATTTGTCATTTGACATCTTTGACATTTGCCATCTTGAAGTTTGTCATTTTTGACATTTAGCATTGTGACATTTGTCATTTGACATCTTTGATATTTGCCATCTTGAAATTTGTCATTTTTAACATTTTTCATGGTGACACTTTTCATTTTTGACATTAAGCATTGTGACATTTGTCATTTGACATCTTTGACATTTGCCATCTTGGAATTTGTCATTTTTGACATTTTTCATGGTGACACTTTTCATTTTTGACATTTAGCATTGTGACATTTGTCATATTCGACATCTTTGACAATTGCCATCTTGAAATTTGTCATTTTTGACATTTTTTATAGTGACACTTTTCATTTTTGACATTTAGCATTGTGACATTTGTCATTTGACATCTTTGATATTTGCCATCTTGAAATTTGTTATTTTTGACATTTTTCATGGTGACACTTTTCATTTTTGACATTTAGCATTGTGACATTTGTCATTTGACATCTTTGACATTTGCCATCTTGAAATTTGTTATTTTTGACATTTTTCATGGTGACACATTTCATTTTTGACATTTAGCATTGTGACATTTGTCATTTGACATCTTTGACATTTGCCATCTTGAAGTTTGTCATTTTTGACATTTAGCCTTGTGACATTTGTCATTTGACATCTTTGATATTTGCCATCTTGAAATTTGTCATTTTTAACATTTTTCATGGTGACACTTTTCATTTTTGACATTAAGCATTGTGACATTTGTCATTTGACATCTTTGACATTTGCCATCTTGGAATTTGTCATTTTTGACATTTTTCATGGTGACACTTTTCATTTTTGACATTTAGCATTGTGACATTTGTCATATTCGACATCTTTGACAATTGCCATCTTGAAATTTGTCATTTTTGACATTTTTCATGGTGACACTTTTCATTTTTAACATTTAGCATTGTGACATTTGTCATTTGACATCTTTGACATTTGCCATCTTGAAATTAGTCATTTTTGACATTTTTTGCGGTGACACTTTTCATTTTTGACATTTAGCATTGTGACATTTGACATCTTAGACATTTGCCATCTTGAAATTTGTCATTTTTGACACTTTTCATTTTTGACATTTAGCATTGTGACATTTGTCATATTCGACTTCTTTGACAATTGCCATCTTGAAATTTGTCATTTTTGACATTTTTTATAGTGACACTTTTCATTTTTGACATTTAGCATTGTGACATTTGTCATTTGACATCTTTGATATTTGCCATCTTGAAATTTGTTATTTTTAACATTTTTCATGGTGACACTTTTCATTTTTGACATTTAGCATTGTGACATTTGTCATTTGACATCTTAGACATTTGCCATCTTAAAATTTGTCATTTTTGACATTTTTCATGGTGACACTTATCATTTTTGACATTTAGCATTGTGACATTTGCCAGTTTTGACATTTGCCATCTTGAAATTTGTCATTTTTGACATTTTTCATGGTGACACTTTTCATTTTTGACATTTAGCATTTTGACATTTGTCATTTGACATCTTTGACATTTGCCATCTTGAAATTTGTCATTTGTGACATTTTTCATGGTGACACTTTTCATTTTTGACATTTAGCATTGTGACATTTGTCATTTCACATCTTTGACATTTGCCATCTTGGAATTTGTCATTTTTGACATTTTATGGTGACACTTTTCATTTTTGACATTTAGCATTGTGACATTTTTCATTTGACATTTTTGACATTTGCCATCTTAAAATTTGTCATTTTTGACACTTTTCATTTTTGACATTTAGCATTGTGACATTTGTCATCTTGAAATTTGTCATTTTTGACATTTTTCATGGTGACACTTTTCATTTTTGACATTTAGCATTGTGACATTTGTCATTTGACATCTTGGACATTTGCCATCTTGAAATTTGTCATTTTTGACATTTTTCATGGTGACACTTATCATTTTTGTCATTTAGCATTGTGACATTTGTCAGTTTTGACATTTGCCATCTTGAAATTTGTCATTTTTGACATTTTTCATGGTGACACTTTTCATTTTTGACATTTAGCATTGTGACATTTGTCATTTGACATCTTTGACATTTGCCATCTTGAAATTTGTAATTTTTGACATTTTTCATGGTGACACTTTTCATTTTTGACATTTAGCATTGTGACATTTGTCATTTGAGATCTTTGACATTTGCCATCTTAAAATTTGTTATTTTTGACATTTTTCATGGTGACACATTTTATTTTTGACATTTAGCATTGTGACATTTGTCATTTGACATCTTTGACATTTGCCATCTTGAAATTTGTAATTTTTGACATTTTTCATGATGACACTTTTCATTTTTGACATTTAGCATTGTGACATTTGTCATTTGACATCTTTGACATTTGCCATCTTGAAGTTTGTCATTTTTGACATTTAGCATTGTGACATTTGTCATTTGACATCTTTGATATTTGCCATCTTGAAATTTGTCATTTTTGACATTTTTTATGGTGACACTTTTCATTTTTCACATTTAGCATTGTGACATTTGTCATTTGACATCTTTGACATTTGCCATCTTGAAATTTGTCATTTTTGACATTTAGCATTGTGACACTTTTCATTTTTGACATTTAGCATTGTGACATTTGACATCTTAGACATTTGCCATCTTGAAATTTGTCATTTTTGACACTTTTCATTTTTGACATTTAGCATTGTGACATTTGTCATTTGACATCTTTGACATTTGCCATCTTGAAATTTGTCATTTTTGACATTTTTCATGGTGACACTTTTCATTTTTGACATTTAGCATTGTGACATTTGTCATTTGACATCTTGGACATTTGCCATCTTGAAATTTGTCATTTTTGACATTTTTCATGGTGACACTTATCATGTTTGACATTTAGCATTGTGACATTTGTCAGTTTTGACATTTGCCATCTTGAAATTTGTCATTTTTGACATTTTTCATGGTGACACTTTTCATTTTTGACATTTAGCATTGTGACATTTGTCATTTGACATCTTTGACATTTGCCATCTTGAAATTTGTCATTTTTGACATTTTTCATGGTGACACTTTTCATTTTTGACATTTAGCATTGTGACATTTGTCATTTGACATCTTTCACATTTGCCATCTTGAAATGTGTCATTTTTGACATTTAGCATTGTGACATTTGTCATTTGACATCTTGGACATTTGCCATCTTGAAATTTGTCATTTTTGACATTTTTCATGGTGACACTTATCATTTTTGACATTTAGCATTGTGACATTTGTCAGTTTTGACATTTGCCATCTTGAAATTTGTCATTTTTGACATTTTTTATAGTGACACTTTTCATTTTTGACATTTAGCATTGTGACATTTGTCATTTGACATCTTTGACATTTGCCATCTTGAAATTTGTTATTTTTGACATTTTTCATGGTGACACTTTTCATTTTTGATATTTAGCATTGTGACATTTGTCATTTGACATCTTTGACATTTGCCATCTTGAAATTTGTAATTTTTGACATTTTTCATGGTGACACTTTTCATTTTTGACATTTAGCATTGTGACATTTGTCATTTGACATCTTTGACATTTGACATCTTGAAATTTGTTATTTTTGACATTTTTCATGGTGACACATTTCATTTTTGACATTTAGCATTGTGACATTTGTCATTTGACATCTTTGACATTTGCCATCTTGAAATTTGTAATTTTTGACATTTTTCATGATAACACTTTTCGCTTTTGACATTTAGCATTGTGACATTTGTCATTTGACATCTTTGACATTTGCCATCTTGAAGTTTGTCATTTTTGACATTTAGCATTGTGACATTTGTCATTTGACATCTTTGATATTTGCCATCTTGAAATTTGTCATTTTTGACATTTTTCATGGTGACACTTTTCATTTTTGACATTTAGCATTGTGACATTTGTCATTTGACATCTTTGACATTTGCCATCTTGAAATTTGTCATTTTTGACATTTTTCATGGTGACACTTTTCATTTTT
Source organism: Altica lythri (assembly GCA_964028335.1). NCBI lineage: Eukaryota > Metazoa > Arthropoda > Insecta > Coleoptera > Chrysomelidae > Altica > Altica lythri. Next base: position 42,129,554 of record OZ034800.1, on the reverse strand, counting down.
GACATTTAGCATTGTGACATTTGTCATATTCGACATCTTTGACAATTGCCATCTAGAAATTTGTCATTTTTGACATTTTTCATGGTGACACTTTTCATTTTTGACATTTAGCATTGTGACATTTGTCATTTGACATCTTCGACATTTGCCATCTTGAAATTTGTCATTTTTGACATTTAGCATTGTGACACTTTTCATTTTTGACATTTAGCATTGTGACATTTGACATCTTAGACATTTGCCATCTTGAAATTTGTCATTTTTGACACTTTTCATTTTTGACATTTAGCATTGTGACATTTGTCATTTGACATCTTTGACATTTGCCATCTTGAAATTTGTCATTTTTGACATTTTTCATGGTGACACTTTTCATTTTTGACATTTAGCATTGTGACATTTGTCATTTGACATCTTGGACATTTGCCATCTTGAAATTTGTCATTTTTGACATTTTTCATGGTGACACTTATCATGTTTGACATTTAGCATTGTGACATTTGTCAGTTTTGACATTTGCCATCTTGAAATTTATCATTTTTGACATTTTTCATGGTGACACTTTTCATTTTTGACATTCAGCATTGTGACATTTGTCATTTGACATTTGCCATCTTGAAATCTGTTACTTTTGACATTTTTTATGGTGACACATTTCATTTTTGACATTTAGCATTGTGACATTTGACATTTGCCATCTTGAAATTTGTCATTTTTTACATTTTTCATGGTGACACTTTTCATTTTTGACATTTAGCATTGTGACATTTGTCATTTGATATCTTTGACATTTGCCATCTTGAAATTTGTTATTTTTAACATTTTTCATGGTGACACTTTTCATTTTTGACATTTAGCATTGTGACATTTGTCATTTGACATCTTTGACATTTGCCATCTTGAAATTTGTCATTTTTGACATTTTTCATGGTGACACTTCTCATTTTTGACATTTAGCATTGTGACATTTGTCAGTTTTGACATTTGCCATCTTGAAATTTGTCATTTTTGACATTTTTCATGGTGACACTTTTCATTTTTGACATTTAGCATTGTGACATTTGTCATTTGACATCTTTGACATTTGCCATCTTAAAATTTGTTATTTTTGACATTTTTCATGGTGACACTTTTCATTTTTGACATTTAGCATTGTGACATTTGTCATTTGACATCTTTGATATTTGCCATCTTGAAATTTGTCATTTTTGACATTTTTCATGGTGACACTTTTCATTTTTGACATTTAGAATTGTGACATTTGTCATTTGACATCTTTGACATTTGCCATCTTGAAATTTGTTATTTTTGACATTTTTCATGGTGACACTTTTCATTTTTGACATTTAGCATTGTGACATTTGTCATTTGACATCTTTGACATTTGCCATCTTGAAATTTGTTATTTCTGACATTTTTCATGGTGACACTTTTCATTTTTGACATTTAGCATTGTGACATTTGTCATTTGACATCTTTGACATTTGCCATCTTGAAATTTGTCATTTTTGACATTTTTCATGGTGAGACTTTTCATTTTTGACATTTAGCATTGTGACATTTGTCATTTGACATCTTTGACATTTGCCATCTTGAAATTTGTCATTTTTGACATTTTTCATGGTGACACTTTTCATTTTTGACATTTAGCATTGTGACATTTGTCATTTGACATCTTTGACATTTGCCATCTTGAACTTTGTCATTTTTGACATTTAGCATTGTGACATATGTCATTTGACATCTTGGACATTTGCCATCTTGAAATTTGTCATTTTTGACATTTTTCATGGTGACACTTATCATTTTTGACATTTAGCATTGTAACATTTGTCAGTTTTGACATTTGCTATCTTGAAATTTGTCATTTTTGACATTTTTCATGGTGACACTTTTCATTTTTGACATTTAGCATTGTGACATTTGTCATTTGACATCTTTGACATTTGCCATCTTGAAATTTGTTATTTCTGACATTTTTCATGGTGACACTTTTCATTTTTGACATTTAGCATTGTGACATTTGTCATTTGACATCTTTGACATTTGCCATCTTGAAATTTGTCATTTTTGACATTTTTCATGGTGACACTTTTCATTTTTGACATTTAGCATTGTGACATTTGTCATTTGACATCTTTGATATTTGCCATCTTGAAATTTGTCATTTTTGACATTTTTCATGGTGACACTTTTCATTTTTGACATTTAGAATTGTGACATTTGTCATTTGACATTTGCCATCTTGAAATTTGTTATTTTTGACATTTTTCATGGTGACACTTTTCATTTTTGACATTTAGCATTGTGACATTTGTCATTTGACATCTTTGACATTTGCCATCTTGAAATTTGTCATTTTTGACCTTTTTCATGGTGATACTTTTCATTTTTGACATTTAGCATTGTGACATTTGTCATTTGACATCTTTGACATTTGCCATCTTGAAATTTGTCATTTTTGACATTTTTCACGGTGACACTTTTCATTTTTGACATTTAGCATTGTGACATTTGTCATTTGACATCTTAGACATTTGCCATCTTGAAATTTGTCATTTTTGACACTTTTCATTTTTGACATTTAGCATTGTGACATTTGTCATTTGACATCTTTGACATTTGCCATTTTGAAATTTGTCATTTTTGACATTTTTCATGGTGACACTTTTCATTTTTGACATTTAGCATTGTGACATTTGTCATTTGACATCTTAGACATTTGCCATCTTCAAATTTGTCATTTTTGACATTTAGCATTGTGACATTTGTCATTTGACATCTTGGACATTTGCCATCTTGAAATTTGTCATTTTTGACATTTTTCATGGTGACACTTATCATTTTTGACATTTAGCATTGTGACATTTGTCAGTTTTGACATTTGCCATCTTGAAATTTGTCATTTTTGACATTTTTCATGGTGACACTTTTCATTTTTGACATTTAGCATTGTGACATTTGTCATTTGACATCTTTGACATTTGCCATCTTGAAATTTGTCATTTTTGACATTTTTCATGGTGACACTTTCATTTTTGACATTTAGCATTGTGACATTTGTCATTTGACATCTTTGACATTTGCCATCTTGAAATTTGTCATTTTTGACATTTTTCATGGTGACTCTTTTCATTTTTGACATTTAGCATTGTGACATTTGTCATTTGACATCTTTGACATTTGCCATTTTAAAATTTGTCATTTTTGACATTTTTCATGGTGACACTTTTCATTTTTGACATTTAGCATTCTGACATTTGTCATTTGACATCTTTGACATTTGCCGTCTTGAAATTTGTTATTTTTGACATTTTTCATGGTGACACTTTTCATTTTTGACATTTAGCATTGTGACATTTGTCATTTGACATCTTTGACATTTTTATCTTGAAATTTGTCATTTTTGACATTTAGCATTGTGACATTTGTCATTTGACATCTTGGACATTTGCCATCTTGAAATTTGTCATTTTTGACATTTTTCATGGTGACACTTATCATTTTTGACATTTAGCATTGTGACATTTGTCAGTTTTGACATTTGCCATCTTGAAATTTATCATTTTTGACATTTTTCATGGTGACACTTTTCATTTTTGACATTTAGCATTATGACATTTGTCATTTGACATCTTTGACATTTGCCATCTTAAAATTTGTCATTTTTGACATTTTTCATGGTGACACTTTTCATTTTTGACATTTAGCATTGTGACATTTGTCATTTGACATCTTTGACATTTGCCATCTTAAAATTTGTTATTTTTGACATTTTTCATGGTGACACTGTTCATTTTTGACATCAAGCATTGTGACATTTGTCATTTGACATCTTTGACATTTGCCATCTTGAAATTTGTCATTTTTGAAATTTTTCATGGTGACACTTTTCATTTTTGACATTTAGCATTGTGACATTTGTCATTTGACATCTTTGACATTTGCCATCTTGAAATTTGTTATTTTTGACATTTTTCATGGTGACACTTTTCATTTTTGACATTTAGCATTGTGACATTTGTCATTTGAGATCTTTCACATTTGCCATCTTGAAATTTGTCATTTTTGACATTTTTCATGGTGACACTTTTCATTTTTGACCTTTAGCATTGTGACATTTGTCATTTGACATCTTTGACATTTGCCATCTTGAAATTTGTCATTTTTGACATTTAGCATTGTGACATTTGTCATTTGACATCTTTGATATTTGCCATCTTGAAATTTGTCATTTTGACATTTTTCATGGTGACACTTTTCATTTTTGACATTTAGCATTGTGACATTTGTCATTTGACATCTTTGATATTTGCCATCTTGAAATTTGTCATTTTTGACATTTTTCATGGTGATACTTTTCATTTTTGACATTTAGCATTGTGACATGTGTCATTTGACATTTGTCATTTGACATCTTTGATATTTGCCATCTTGAAATTTGTCATTTTTGTCATTTTTCATGGTGACACTTTTCATTTTTGACCTTTAGCATTGTGACATTTGTCATTTGACATCTTTGACATTTGCCATCTTGAAATTTGTCATTTTTGACATTTTTCATGGTGATACTTTTCATTTTTGACATTTAGCATTGTGACATTTGTCATTTAACATCTTTGACATTTGCCATCTTGAAATTTGTCATTTTTGACATTTTTCATGGTGACACTTCTCATTTTTGACATTTAGCATTGTGACATTTGTCAGTTTTGACATTTGCCATCTTGAAATTGGTCATTTTTGACATTTTTCATGGTGACACTTTTCATTTTTGACATTTAGCATTGTGACATTTGTCATTTGACATCTTTGACATTTGCCACCTTAAAATTTGTTATTTTTGACATTTTATGGTGACACTTTTCATTTTTGACATTTAGCATTGTGACATTTGTCATTTGACATCTTTGATATTTGCCATCTTGAAATTTGTCATTTTTGACATTTTTCATTTTTGACATTTAGAATTGTGACATTTGTCATTTGACATCTTTGACATTTGCCATCTTGAAATGTGTTATTTTTGACATTTTTCATGGTGACACTTTTTATTTTTGACATTTAGCATTGTGACATTTGTCATTTGACATCTTTGACATTTGCCATCTTGAAATTTGTCATTTTTGACATTTTTCATGGTGACACTTTTCATTTTTGACATTTAGCATTGTGACATTTGTCATTTGACATCTTTGACATTTGCCATCTTGAAATTTGTCATTTTTGACATTTAGCATTGTGACATTTGTCATTTGACATCTTGGACATTTGCCATCTTGAAATTTGTCATTTTTGACATTTTTCATGGTGACACTTATCATTTTTGACATTTAGCATTGTAACATTTGTCAGTTTTGACATTTGCCATCTTGAAATTTGTCATTTTTGACATTTTTCATGGTGACACTTTTCATTTTTGACATTTAGCATTGTGACATTTGTCATTTGACATCTTTGACATTTGCCATCTTGAAATTTGTTATTTTTGACATTTTTTATGGTGACACTTTTCATTTTTGACATTTAGCATTGTGACATTTGTCATTTGACATCTTTGACATTTGCCATCTTGAAATTTGTCATTTTTGACATTTTTCATGGTGACACTTTTCATTTTTGACATTTAGCATTGTGACATTTGTCATTTGACATCTTTGATATTTGCCATCTTGAAATTTGTCATTTTTGACATTTTTCATGGTGACACTTTTCATTTTTGACATTTAGCATTGTGACATTTGTCATTTGAGATCTTTCACATTTGCCATCTTGAAATTTGTCATTTTTGACATTTTTCATGGTGACACTTTTCATTTTTGACCTTTAGCATTGTGACATTTGTCATTTGACATCTTTGACATTTGCCATCTTGAAATTTGTCATTTTTGACATTTAGCATTGTGACATTTGTCATTTGACATCTTTGATATTTGCCATCTTAAAATTTGTCATTTTGACATTTTTCATGGTGACACTTTTCATTTTTGACGCTTAGCATTGTGACATTTGTCATTTGACATCTTTGACATTTGCCATCTTGAAATTTGTCATTTTTGACATTTTTCATGGTGATACTTTTCATTTTTGACATTTAGCATTGTGACATTTGTCATTTGACATCTTTGACATTTGCCATCTTGAAATTTGTCATTATTGACATTTTTCATGGGGACACTTTTCATTTTTGACATTTAGCATTGTGACATTTGTCATTTGACATCTTTGACATTTGCCATCTTGAAATTTGTCATTTTTGACCTTTTTCATGGTGACACTTTTCATTTTTGACATTTAGCATTGTGACATTTGTCATTTGACATCTTTGACATTTGCCATCTTGAAATTTATCATTTTTGACATTTTTCACGGTGACACTTTTCATTTTTGACATTTAGCATTGTGACATTTGTCATTTGACATCTTAGACATTTGCCATCTTGAAATTTGTCATTTTTGACACTTTTCATTTTTGACATTTAGCATTGTGACATTTGTCATTTGACATCTTTGAAATTTGCCATTTTGAAATTTGTCATTTTTGACATTTTTCATGGTGACACTTTTCATTTTTGACATTTAGCATTGTGACATTTGACATCTTGGACATTTGCCATCTTGAAATTTGTCATTTTTGACATTTTTCATGGTGACACTTTTCATTTTTGACATTTAGCATTGTGACATTTGTCATTTGACATCTTAGACATTTGCCATCTTCAAATTTGTCATTTTTGACATTTAGCATTGTGACATTTGTCATTTGACATCTTTGACATTTGCCATCTTGAAATTTGTCATTTTTGACATTTTTCATGGTGACACTTATCATTTTTGACATTTAGCATTGTGACATTTGTCATTTGACATCTTTGACATTTGCCATCTTGAAATTTGTCATTTTTGACATTTTTCATGGTGACACTTTTCATTTTTGACATTTAGCATTGTGACATTTGTCATTTGACATCTTTGACATTTGCCATCTTGAAATTTGTCATTTTTGACATTTTTTATGGTGACACTTTTCATTTTTGACATTTAGCATTGTGACATTTGTCATTTGACATCTTTGACATTTGCCATCTTGAAATTTGTCATTTTTGACATTTAGCATTGTGACATTTGTCATTTGACATCTTTGACATTTGCCATCTTGAAATTTGTTATTTTTGACATTTTTCATGGTGACACTTTTAATTTTTGACATTTAGCATTGTGACATTTGTTAGTTTTGACATTTGCCATCTTGAAATTTGTCATTTTTGACATTTTTCATGGTGACACTTTTCATTTTTGACATTTAGCATTGTGACATTTGTCATTTGACATCTTAGACATTTGCCATCTTGAAATTTGTCATTTTTGACACTTTTCATTTTTGACATTTAGCATTGTGACATTTGTCATTTGACATCTTTGACATTTGCCATCTTGAAATTTGTCATTTTTGACATTTTTTATGGTGACACTTTTCATTTTTGACATTTAGCATTGTGACATTTGTCATTTAACATCTTGGACATTTGCCATCTTGAAATTTGTCATTTTTGACATTTTTCATGGTGACACTTATCATTTTTGACATTTAGCATTGTGACATTTGTCAGTTTTGACATTTGCCATCTTGAAATTTGTCATTTTTGACATTTTTCATGGTGACACTTTTCATTTTTGACATTTAGCATTGTGACATTTGTCAGTTTTGACATTTGCCATCTTGAAATTTGTCATTTTTGACATTTTTCATGGTGACACTTTTCATTTTTGACATTTAGCATTGTGACATTTGTCATTTGACATCTTAGACATTTGCCATCTTGAAATTTGTCATTTTTGACACTTTTCATTTTTGACATTTAGCATTGTGACATTTGTCATTTGACATCTTTGACATTTGCCATCTTGAAATTTGTTATTTTTGACATTTTTCATGGTGACACTTTTCATTTTTGACATTTAGCATTGTGACATTTGTCAGTTTTGACATTTGCCATCTTGAAATTTGTCATTTTTGACATTTTTCATGGTGACACTTTTCATTTTTGACATTTAGCATTGTGACATTTGTCATTTGACATCTTAGACATTTGCCATCTTAAAATTTGTCATTTTTGACACTTTTCATTTTTGACATTTAGCATTGTGACATTTGTCATTTGACATCTTTGACATTTGCTGTCTTGAAATTTGTTATTTTTGACATTTTTCATGGTGACACTTTTCATTTTTGACATTTAGCATTGTGACATTTGTCATTTGACATCTTTAACATTTTTATCTTGAAATTTGTCATTTTTAACATTTTTCATGGTGACACTTTTCATTTTTGACATTTAGCATTGTGACATTTGTCATTTGACATCTTTGACATTTGCCATCTTCAAATTTGTCATTTTTGACATTTAGCATTGTGACATTTGTCATTTGACATCTTGGACATTTGCCATCTTGAAATTTGTCATTTTTGACATTTTTCATGGTGACACTTATCATTTTTGACATTTAGCATTGTGACATTTGGCAGTTTTGACATTTGCCATCTTAAAATTTGTCATTTTTGACATTTTTCATGGTGACACTTTTCATTTTTGACATTTAGCATTGTGACATTTGTCATTTGACATCTTTGACATTTGCCATCTTGAAATTTGTTATTTTTGACATTTTTCATGGTGACACTTTTCATTTTTGACATAAAGCATTGTGACATTTGTCATTTGACATCTTTGACATTTGCCATCTTGAAATTTGTCATTTTTAAAATTTTTCATGGTGACACTTTTCATTTTTGACATTTAGCATTGTGACATTTGTCATTTGACATCTTTGACATTTGCCATCTTGAAATATGTTATTTTTGACATTTTTCATGGTGACACTTTCATTTTTGACATTTAGCATTGTGACATTTGTCATTTGACATCTTTAACATTTGCCATCTTGAAATTTGTCATTTTTGACATTTTTCATGGTGACACTTTTCATTTTTGACATTTAGCATTGTGACATTTGTCATTTGACATCTTTGACATTTGCCATCTTGAAATTTGCCATTTTTGACATTTAGCATTGTGACATTTGTCATTTGACATCTTTGACATTTGCCATTTTGAAATTGGTCATTTTTGACATTTTTCATGGTGACACTTATCATTTTTGACATTTAGCATAGTGACATTTGTCAGTTTTGACATTTGCCATCTTGAAATTTGTCATTTTTGACATTTTTCATGGTGACACTTTTCATTTTTGACATTTAGCATTGTGATATTTGTCATTTGACATCTTTGCAATTTGCCATCTTGAAATTTGTCATTTTTGACATTTTTTATGGTGACACTTTTCATTTTTGACATTTAGCATTGTGACATTTGTCATTTGACATCTTTGACATTTGCCATCTTGAAATTTGTCATTTTTGACATTTAGCATTGTACATTTGTCATTTGACATCTTTGACATTTGCCATCTTGAAATTTGTTATTTTTGACATTTTTCATGGTGACACTTTTCATTTTTGACATTTAGCATTGTGACATTTGTCAGTTTTGACATTTGCCATCTTGAAATTTGTCATTTTTGACATTTTTCATGGTGACACTTTTTATTTTTGACATTTAGCATTGTGACATTTGTCATTTGACATCTTAGACATTTGCCATCTTGAAATTTGTCATTTTTGACACTTTTCATTTTTGACATTAGCATTGTGACATTTGACATCTTTGACATTTGCCATCTTGAAATTTGTCATTTTTGACATTTTTCATGGTGACACTTTTCATTTTTGACATTTAGCATTGTGACATTTGTCATTTGACATCTTGGACATTTGCCATCTTGAAATTTGTCATTTTTGACATTTTTTATGGTGACACTTATCATTTTTGACATTTAGCATTGTGACATTTGTCAGTTTTGACATTTGCCATCTTGAAATTTGTCATTTTTGACATTTTTCATGGTGACACTTTTCATTTTTGACATTTAGCATTGTGACATTTGTCATTTGACATCTTTGACATTTGTCATCTTGAAATTTGTTATTTTTGACATTTTTCATGGTGACACTTTTCATGGTGACACTTTTCATTTTTGACATTTAGCATTGTGACATTTGTCAGTTTTGACATTTGCCATCATAAAATTTGTCATTTTTGACATTTTTTATGGTGACATTTGTCATTTGACATCTTGGACATTTGCCATCTTGAAATTTGTCATTTTTGACATTTTTCATGGTGACACTTTTCATTTTTGACATTTAGCATTGTGACATTTGTCATTTGACATCTTTGACATTTGCCATCTTGAAATTTGTTATTTTTGACATTTTTCATGGTGACACTTTTCATTTTTGACATCAAGCATTGTGACATTTGTCATTTGACATCTTTGACATTTGCCATCTTGAAATTTGTCATTTTTGAAATTTTTCATGGTGACACTTTTCATTTTTGACATTTAGCATTGTGACATTTGTCATTTGACATCTTTGACATTTGCCATCTTGAAATTTGTTATTTTTGACATTTTTCATGGTGACACTTTTCATTTTTGACATTTAGCATTGTGACATTTGTCATTTGACAACTTTAACATTTGCCATCTTGAAATTTGTCATTTTTGACATTTTTCATGGTGACACTTTTCATTTTTGACATTTAGCATTGTGACATTTGTCATTTGACATCTTTGACATTTGCCATCTTGAAATTTGTCATTTTTGACATTTAGCATTGTGACATTTGTCATTTGACATCTTTGACATTTGCCATCTTGAAATTTGTCATTTTTGACATTTTTCATGGTGACACTTATCATTTTTGACATTTAGCATTGTGACATTTGTCAGTTTGGTCATTTGCCATTTTGAAATTTGTCATTTTTGACATTTTTCATGGTGACACTTTTCATTTTTGACATTTAGCATTGTGACATTTGTCATTTGACATCTTTGACATTTGCCATCTTAAAATTTGTCATTTTTGACATTTTTTATGGTGACACTTTTCATTTTTGACATTTAGCATTGTGACATTTGTCATTTGACATCTTTGACATTTGCCATCTTGAAATTTGTCATTTTTGACATTTAGCATTTTGACATTTGTCATTTGACATCTTTGACATTTGCCATCTTGAAATTTGTTATTTTTGACATTTTTCATGGTGACACTTTTCATTTTTGACATTTAGCATTGTGACATTTGTCAGTTTTGACATTTGCCATCTTGAAATTTGTCATTTTTGACATTTTTCATGGTGACACTTTTTATTTTTGACATTTAGCATTGTGACATTTGTCATTTGACATCTTAGACATTTGCCATCTTGAAATTTGTCATTTTTGACATTTAGCATTGTGACATTTGTCATTTGACATCTTTGACATTTGCCATCTTGAAAATTGTTATTTTTGACATTTTTCATGGTGACACTTTTCATTTTTGACATCAAGCATTGTGACATTTGTCATTTGACATCTTTGACATTTGCCATCTTGAAATTTGTCATTTTTGAAATTTTTCATGGTGACACTTTTCATTTTTGACATTTAGCATTGTGACATTTGTCATTTGACATCTTTGACATTTGCCATCTTGAAATTTGTTATTTTTGACATTTTTCATGGTGACACTTTTCATTTTTGACATTTAGCATTGTGACATTTGTCATTTGACAACTTTAACATTTGCCATCTTGAAATTTGTCATTTTTGACATTTTTCATGGTGACACTTTTCATTTTTGACATTTAGCATTGTGACATTTGTCATTTGACATCTTTGACATTTGCCATCTTGAAATTTGTCATTTTTGACATTTAGCATTGTGACATTTGTCATTTGACATCTTTGACATTTGCCATCTTGAAATTTGTCATTTTTGACATTTTTCATGGTGACACTTATCATTTTTGACATTTAGCATTGTGACATTTGTCAGTTTGGTCATTTGCCATTTTGAAATTTGTCATTTTTGACATTTTTCATGGTGACACTTTTCATTTTTGACATTTAGCATTGTGACATTTGTCATTTGACATCTTTGACATTTGCCATCTTAAAATTTGTCATTTTTGACATTTTTTATGGTGACACTTTTCATTTTTGACATTTAGCATTGTGACATTTGTCATTTGACATCTTTGACATTTGCCATCTTGAAATTTGTCATTTTTGACATTTAGCATTTTGACATTTGTCATTTGACATCTTTGACATTTGCCATCTTGAAATTTGTTATTTTTGACATTTTTCATGGTGACACTTTTCATTTTTGACATTTAGCATTGTGACATTTGTCAGTTTTGACATTTGCCATCTTGAAATTTGTCATTTTTGACATTTTTCATGGTGACACTTTTTATTTTTGACATTTAGCATTGTGACATTTGTCATTTGACATCTTAGACATTTGCCATCTTGAAATTTGTCATTTTTGACATTTAGCATTGTGACATTTGACATCTTTGACATTTGCCATCTTGAAATTTGTCATTTTTGACATTTTTCATGGTGACACTTTTCATTTTTGACATTTAGCATTGTGACATTTGTCATTTGACATCTTGGACATTTGCCATCTTGAAATTTGTCATTTTTGACATTTTTCATGGTGACACTTATCATTTTTGACATTTAGCATTGTGACATTTGTCAGTTTTGACATTTGCCATCTTGAAATTTGTCATTTTTGACATTTTTCATGGTGACACTTTTCATTTTTGACATTTAGCATTGCGACATTTGTCATTTGACATCTTTGACATTTGCCATCTTGAAATTTGTTATTTTTGACATTTTTCATGGTGACACTTTTCATTTTTGACATTTAGCATTGTGACATTTGTCAGTTTTGACATTTGCCATCTTGAAATTTGTCATTTTTGACATTTTTCATGGTGACACTTTTCATTTTTGACATTTAGCATTGTGACATTTGTCATTTGACATCTTAGACATTTGCCATCTTGAAATTTGTCATTTTTGACACTTTTCATTTTTGACATTTAGCATTGTGACATTTGTCATTTGACATCTTTGACATTTGCCGTCTTGAAATTTGTTATTTTTGACATTTTTCATGGTGACACTTTTCATTTTTGACATTTAGCATTGTGACATTTGTCATTTGACATCTTTGACATTTTTATCTTGAAATTTGTCATTTTTAACATTTTTCATGGTGACACTTTTCATTTTTGACATTTAGCATTGTGACATTTGTCATTTCACATCTTTGACATTTGCCATCTTCAAATTTGTCATTTTTGACATTTAGCATTGTGACATTTGTCATTTGACATCTTGGACATTTGCCATCTTGAAATTTGTCATTTTTGACATTTTTCATGGTGACACTTATCATTTTTGACATTTAGCATTGTGACATTTGGCAGTTTTGACATTTGCCATCTTGAAATTTGTCATTTTTGACATTTTTCATTTTTGACATTTAGCATTGTGACATTTGTCATTTGACATCTTTGACATTTGCCATCTTGAAATTTGTTATTTTTGACATTTTTCATGGTGACACTTATCATTTTTGACATCAAGCATTGTGACATTTGTCATTTGACATCTTTGACATTTGCCATCTTGAAATTTGTCATTTTTGAAATTTTTCATGGTGACACTTTTCATTTTTGACATTTAGCATTGTGACATTTGTCATTTGACATCTTTGACATTTGCCATCTTGAAATTTGTTATTTTTGACATTTTTCATGGTGACACTTTTCATTTTTGACATTTAGCATTGTGACATTTGTCATTTGACATCTTTAACATTTGCCATCTTGAAATTTGTCATTTTTGACATTTTTCATGGTGACACTTTTCATTTTTGACATTTAGCATTGTGACATTTGTCATTTGACATCTTTGACATTTGCCATCTTGAAATTTGCCATTTTTGACATTTAGCATTGTGACATTTGTCATTTGACATCTTTGATATTTGCCATCTTGAAATTTGTCATTTTGACATTTTTCATGGTGACACTTTTCATTTTTGACATTTAGCATTGTGACTTTTGTCATTTGACATCTTTGACATTTGCCATCTTGAAATTTGTCATTTTTGACATTTTTCATGGTGACACTTTTCATTTTTGACATTTAGCATTGTGACATTTGTCATATTCGACATCTTTGACATTTGCCATCTTGAAATTTGTCATTTTTGACATTTTTCATGGTGACACTTTTCATTTTTGACATTTAGCATTGTGACATTTGTCATTTGACATCTTTGACATTTGCCATCTTGAAATTTGCCATTTTTGACATTTAGCATTGTGACATTTGTCATTTGACATCTTTGATATTTGCCATCTTGAAATTTGTCATTTTGACATTTTTCATGGTGACACTTTTCATTTTTGACATTTAGCATTGTGACATTTGTCATTTGACATCTTGGACATTTGCCATCTTGAAATTTGTCATTTTTGACATTTTTCATGGTGACACTTATCATTTTTGACATTTAGCATTGTGACATTTGTCAGTTTTGACATTTGCCATCTTGAAATTTGTCATTTTTGACATTTTTCATGGTGACACTTTTCATTTTTGACATTTAGCATTGTGACATTTGTCATTTGACATCTTTGACATTTGCCATATTGAAATTTGTTATTTTTGACATTTTTCATGGTGACACTTTTTATTTTTGACATTTAGCATTGTGACATTTGTCATTTGACATCTTTGACATTTGCATCTTGAAATTTGTCATTTTTGACATTTTTCATGGTGACACTTTTCATTTTTAACATTTAGCATTGTGAGATTTGTCATTTGACATCTTTGACATTTGCCATCTTGAAATTTGTCATTTTTGACATTTAGCATTGTGACATTTGTCAGTTTTGACATTTGCCATCTTGAAAATTGTCATTTTTGACATTTTTCATGGTGACACTTTTCATTTTTGACATTTAGCATTGTGACATTTGTCATTTGACATCTTTGACATTTGCCATCTTGAAATTTGTTATTTTTGACATTTTTCATGGTGACACTTTTCATTTTTGACATTTAGCATTGTGACATTTGTCATTTGTCATCTTTTACATTTGCCATCTTGAAATTTGTCATTTTTGACATTTTTTATGGTGACACTTTTCATTTTTGACATTTAGCATTGTGACATTGGTCATTTGACATCTTTGACATTTGCCATCTTGAAATTTGTCATTTTTGACATTTTTCATGGTGACACTTTTCATTTTTGACATTTAGCATTGTGACATTTGTCATATTCGACATCTTTGACATTTGCCATATTAAAATTTGTCATTTTTGACATTTTTCATGGTGACACTTTTCATTTTTGACATTTAGCATTGTGACATTTGTCATTTGACATCTTAGACATTTGCCATCCTGAAATTTGTCATTTTTGACACTTTTCATTTTTGACATTTAGCATTGTGACATTTGTCATTTGACATCTTTGACATTTGCCATCTTGAAATTTGTTATTTTTGACATTTTTCATGGTGACACTTTTCATTTTTGACATTTAGCATTGTGACATTTGTCATTTGACATCTTTGAAATTTGCCATCTTGAAATTTGTCATTTTTGACATTTTTCATGGTGACACTTTTCATTTTTGACATTTAGCATTGTGACATTTGTCATTTGACATCTTTGACATTTGCCATCTTGAAATTTGTCATTTTTGACCTTTTTCATGGTGACACTTTTCATTTTTGACATTTAGCATTGTGACATTTGTCATTTGACATCTTTGACATTTGCCATCTTGAAATTTGTCATTTTTGACATTTTTCATGGTGACACTTTTCATTTTTGACATTTAGCATTGTGATATTTGTCATATTCGACATCTTTGACAATTGCCATCTTGAAATTTGTCATTTTTGACATTTTTCATGGTGACACTTTTCATTTTTGACATTTAGCATTGTGACATTTGTCATTTGACATCTTTGACATTTGCCATCTTGAAATTTGTCATTTTTGACATTTAGCATTGTGACACTTTTCATTTTTGACATTTAGCATTGTGACATTTGACATCTTAGACATTTGCCATCTTGAAATTTGTCATTTTTGACACTTTTCATTTTTGACATTTAGCATTGTGACATTTGTCATTTGACATCTTTGACATTTGCCATCTTGAAATTTGTCATTTTTGACATTTTTCATGGTGACACTTATCATTTTTGACATTTAGCATTGTAACATTTGACAGTTTTGACATTTGCCATCTTGAAATTTGTCATTTTTGACATTTTTCATGGTGACAGTTTTCATTTTTGACATTTAGCATTGTGACATTTGTCATTTGACATCTTTGACATTTGCCATCTTGAAATTTGTCATTTTTGACATTTAGCATTGTTACATTTGTCATTTGACATCTTGGACATTTGCCATCTTGAAATTTGTCATTTTTGACATTTTTCATGGTGACACTTATCATTTTTGACATTTAGCATTGTAACATTTGTCAGTTTTGACATTTGCGATCTTGAAATTTGTCATTTTTGATATTTTTCATGGTGACAGTTTTCATTTTTGACATTTAGCATTGTGACATTTGTCATTTGACATCTTTGACATTTGCCATCTTGAAATTTGTTATTTTTGACATTTTTCATGGTGACACTTTTCATTTTTGACATTTAGCATTGTGACATTTGTCATTTGACATCTTTGACATTTGCCATCTTGAAATTTGTCATTTTTGACATTTTTCATGGTGACACTTTTCATTTTTGACATTTAGCATTTTGACATTTGTCATTTGACATCTTTGACATTTACCATCTTGAAATTTGTCATTATTAACATTTTTCATGGGGACACTTTTCATTTTTGACATTTAGCATTGTGACATTTGTCATTTGACATCTTTGACATTTGCCATCTTGAAATTTGTCATTTTTGACCTTTTTTATGGTGACACTTTTCATTTTTGACATTTAGCATCGTGACATTTGTCATTTGACATCTTTGACATTTGCCATCTTGAAATTTGTCATTTTTGACGTTTTTCACGGTGACACTTTTCATTTTTGACATTTAGCATTGTGACATTTGTCATTTGACATCTTAGACATTTGCCATCTTGAAATTTGTCATTTTTAACACTTTTCATTTTTGACATTTAGCATTGTGACATTTGTCATTTGACATCTTTGACATTTGCCATCTTGAAATTTGTCATTATTAACATTTTTTATGGGGACACTTTTCATTTTTGACATTTAGCATTGTGACATTTGTCATTTGACATCTTTGACATTTGCCATCTTGAAATTTGTCATTTTTGACCTTTTTCATGGTGACACTTTTCATTTTTGACATTTAGCATTGTGACATTTGTCATTTGACATCTTTGACATTTGCCATCTTGAAATTTGTCATTTTTGACATTTTTCATGGTGACACTTTTCATTTTTGACATTTAGCATTGTGATATTTGTCATATTCGACATCTTTGACAATTGCCATCTTGAAATTTGTCATTTTTGACATTTTTCATGGTGACACTTTTCATTTTTGACATTTAGCATTGTGACATTTGTCATTTGACATCTTTGACATTTGCCATCTTGAAATTTGTCATTTTTGACATTTAGCATTGTGACACTTTTCATTTTTGACATTTAGCATTGTGACATTTGACATCTTAGACATTTGCCATCTTGAAATTTGTCATTTTTGACACTTCTCATTTTTGACATTTAGCATTGTGACATTTGTCATTTGACATCTTTGACATTTGCCATCTTGAAATTTGTCATTTTTGACATTTTTCATGGTGACACTTTTCATTTTTGACATTTAGCATTGTGACATTTGTCATTTGACATCTTGGACATTTGCCATCTTGAAATTTGTCATTTTTGACATTTTATGGTGACACTTATCATTTTTGACATTTAGCATTGTGACATTTGTCAGTTTTGACATTTGCCATCTTGAAATTTGTCATTTTTGACATTTTTCATGGTGACACTTTTCAATTTTGACATTTAGCATTGTGACATTTGTCATTTGACATCTTTGACGTTTGCCATCTTGAAATTTGTCATTTTTGACATTTTTCATGGTGACACTTTTCATTTTTGACATTTAGCATTGTGACATTTGTCATTTGACATCTTTGACATTTGCCATCTTGAAATTTGTCATTTTTGACATTTTATGGTGACACTTTTCATTTGTGACATTTAGCATTGTGACATTTGTCATTTTTGACACTTTTCATTTTTGACATTTAGCATTGTGACATTTGTCATTTGACATCTTTGACATTTGCCATCTTGAAATTTGTCATTTTTGACATTTTTCATGGTGACACTTTTCATTTTTGACATTAAGCATTGTGACATTTGTCATTTGACATCTTGGACATTTGCCATCTTGAAATTTGTCATTTTTGACATTTTTCATGGTGACACTTATCATTTTTGACATTTAGCATTGTGACATTTGTCAGTTTTGACATTTGCCATCTTGAAATTTGTCATTTTTGACATTTTTCATGGTGACACTTTTCATTTTTGACATTTAGCATTGTGACATTTGTCATTTGACATCTTTGACATTTGCCATCTTGAAATTTGTTATTTTTGACATTTTTTATGGTGACACTTTTCATTTTTGACATTTAGCATTGTGACATTTGTCATTTGACATCTTTGACATTTGCCATCTTGAAATTTGTCATTTTTGACATTTTTCATGGTGAAACTTTTTATTTTTGACATTTAGCATTGTGACATTTGTCATTTGACATCTTTGACATTTGCCATCTTGAAATTTGTCATTTTTGACATTTAACATTGTGACATTTGTCATTTGACATCTTGGACATTTGCCATCTTAAAATTTGTAATTTTTGACATTTTTCATGGTGACACTTATCATTTTTGACATTTAGCATTGTGACATTTGTCAGTTTTGACATTTGCCATCTTGAAATTTATCATTTTTGACATTTTTCATGGTGACACTTTTCATTTTTGACATTTAGCATTGTGACATTTGTCATTTGACATCTTTGACATTTGCCATCTTGAAATCTGTTATTTTTGACATTTTTCATGGTGACACATTTCATTTTTGACATTTAGCATTGTGACATTTGTCATTTGACATCTTTGACATTTGCCATCTTGAAATTTGTCATTTTTTACATTTTTCATGGTGACACTTTTAATTTTTGACATTTAGCATTGTGACATTAGTCATTTGACATCTTTGACTTTTGCCATCTTGAAATTTGTTATTTTTAACATTTTTCATGGTGACACTTTTCATTTTTGACATTTAGCATTGTGACATTTGTCATTTGACATCTTTGATATTTGCCATCTTGAAATTTGTCATTTTTGACATTTTTCATGGTGACACTTTTCATTTTTGACATTTAGCATTGTGACATTTGTCATTTGACATCTTTGACATTTGCCATCTTGAAATTTGTCATTTTTGACATTTTTCATGGTGACACTTTTTATTTTTGACATTTAGCATTGTGATATTTGTCATATTCGACATCTTTGACAATTGCCATCTTGAAATTTGTCATTTTTGACATTTTTCATGGTGACACTTTTCATTTTTGACATTTAGCATTGTGACATTTGTCATTTGACATCTTTGACATTTGCCATCTTGAAATTTGTCATTTTTGACATTTAGCATTGTGACACTTTTCATTTTTGACATTTAGCATTGTGACATTTGACATCTTAGACATTTGCCATCTTGAAATTTGTCATTTTTGACACTTCTCATTTTTGACATTTAGCATTGTGACATTTGTCATTTGACATCTTTGACATTTGCCATCTTGAAATTTGTCATTTTTGACATTTTTCATGGTGACACTTTTCATTTTTGACATTTAGCATTGTGACATTTGTCATTTGACATCTTGGACATTTGCCATCTTGAAATTTGTCATTTTTGACATTTTATGGTGACACTTATCATTTTTGACATTTAGCATTGTGACATTTGTCAGTTTTGACATTTGCCATCTTGAAATTTGTCATTTTTGATATTTTTCATGGTGACACTTTTCAATTTTGACATTTAGCATTGTGACATTTGTCATTTGACATCTTTGACGTTTGCCATCTTGAAATTTGTCATTTTTGACATTTTTCATGGTGACACTTTTCATTTTTGACATTTAGCATTGTGACATTTGTCATTTGACATCTTTGACATTTGCCATCTTGAAATTTGTCATTTTTGACATTTTATGGTGACACTTTTCATTTGTGACATTTAGCATTGTGACATTTGTCATTTTTGACACTTTTCATTTTTGACATTTAGCATTGTGACATTTGTCATTTGACATCTTTGACATTTGCCATCTTGAAATTTGTCATTTTTGACATTTTTCATGGTGACACTTTTCATTTTTGACATTAAGCATTGTGACATTTGTCATTTGACATCTTGGACATTTGCCATCTTGAAATTTGTCATTTTTGACATTTTTCATGGTGACACTTATCATTTTTGACATTTAGCATTGTGACATTTGTCAGTTTTGACATTTGCCATCTTGAAATTTGTCATTTTTGACATTTTTCATGGTGACACTTTTCATTTTTGACATTTAGCATTGTGACATTTGTCATTTGACATCTTTGACATTTGCCATCTTGAAATTTGTTATTTTTGACATTTTTTATGGTGACACTTTTCATTTTTGACATTTAGCATTGTGACATTTGTCATTTGACATCTTTGACATTTGCCATCTTGAAATTTGTCATTTTTGACATTTTTCATGGTGAAACTTTTTATTTTTGACATTTAGCATTGTGACATTTGTCATTTGACATCTTTGACATTTGCCATCTTGAAATTTGTCATTTTTGACATTTAACATTGTGACATTTGTCATTTGACATCTTGGACATTTGCCATCTTAAAATTTGTAATTTTTGACATTTTTCATGGTGACACTTATCATTTTTGACATTTAGCATTGTGACATTTGTCAGTTTTGACATTTGCCATCTTGAAATTTATCATTTTTGACATTTTTCATGGTGACACTTTTCATTTTTGACATTTAGCATTGTGACATTTGTCATTTGACATCTTTGACATTTGCCATCTTGAAATCTGTTATTTTTGACATTTTTCATGGTGACACATTTCATTTTTGACATTTAGCATTGTGACATTTGTCATTTGACATCTTTGACATTTGCCATCTTGAAATTTGTCATTTTTTACATTTTTCATGGTGACACTTTTAATTTTTGACATTTAGCATTGTGACATTAGTCATTTGACATCTTTGACTTTTGCCATCTTGAAATTTGTTATTTTTAACATTTTTCATGGTGACACTTTTCATTTTTGACATTTAGCATTGTGACATTTGTCATTTGACATCTTTGATATTTGCCATCTTGAAATTTGTCATTTTTGACATTTTTCATGGTGACACTTTTCATTTTTGACATTTAGCATTGTGACATTTGTCATTTGACATCTTTGACATTTGCCATCTTGAAATTTGTTATTTTTGACATTTTTCATGGTGACACTTTTCATTTTTGACATTTAGCATTGTGACATTTGTCATTTGACATCTTTGATATTTGCCATCTTGAAATTTGTCATTTTTGACATTTTTCATGGTGACACTTTTCATTTTTGACATTTAGCATTGTGACATTTGTCATTTGACATTTTTGACATTTGCCATCTTGAAATTTGTCATTTTTGACATTTTTCATGGTGACACTTTTTATTTTTGACATTTAGCATTGTGACATTTCTCATTTGACATCTTTGACATTTGCCATCTTGAAATTTGTCATTTTTGACATTTAGCATTGTGACATTTGTCATTTGACATCTTGGACATTTGCCACCTTGAAATTTGTCATTTTTGACATTTTTCATGGTGACACTTCCCATTTTTGACATTAAGCATTGTAACATTTGTCAGTTTTGACATTTGCCATCTTGAAATTTGTCATTTTTGACATTTTTCATGGTGACACTTTTCATTTTTGACATTTAGCATTGTGACATTTGTCATTTGACATCTTTGACATTTGCCATCTTGAAATTTGTTATTTTTGACATTTTTCATGGTGACACTTTTCATTTTTGACATTTAGCATTGTGACATTTGTCATTTGACATCTTTGACATTTGCCATCTTGAAATTTGTCATTTTTGACATTTTTCATGGTGACACTTTTCATTTTTGACATTTAGCATTGTGACATTTGTCATTTGACATCTTTGACATTTGCCATCTTGAAATTTGTCATTATTGACATTTTTCATGGGGACACTTTTCATTTTTGACATTTAGCATTGTGACATTTGTCATTTGACATCTTTGACATTTGCCATCTTGAAATTTGTTATTTTTGACCTTTTTCATGGTAATACTTTTCATTTTTGACATTTAGCATTGTGACATTTGTCATTTGACATCTTTGACATTTGCCATCTTGAAATTTGTCATTTTTGACATTTTTCACAGGGCCACTTTTCATTTTTGACATTTAGCATTGTGACATTTGTCATTTGACATCTTAGACATTTGCCATCTTGAAATTTGTCATTTTTGACACTTTTCATTTTTGACATTTAGCATTGTGACATTTGTCATTTGACATCTTTGACATTTGCCATTTTGAAATTTGTCATTTTTGACATTTTTCATGGTGACACTTATCATTTTTGACATTTAGCATTGTGACATTTGTCAGTTTTGACATTTGCCATCTTGAAATTTGTCATTTTTGATATTTTTCATGGTGACACTTTTCAATTTTGACATTTAGCATTGTGACATTTGTCATTTGACATCTTTGACGTTTGCCATCTTGAAATTTGTCATTTTTGACATTTTTCATGGTGACACTTTTCATTTTTGACATTTAGCATTGTGACATTTGTCATTTGACATCTTTGACATTTGCCATCTTGAAATTTGTCATTTTTGACATTTTATGGTGACACTTTTCATTTGTGACATTTAGCATTGTGACATTTGTCATTTTTGACACTTTTCATTTTTGACATTTAGCATTGTGACATTTGTCATTTGACATCTTTGACATTTGCCATCTTGAAATTTGTCATTTTTGACATTTTTCATGGTGACACTTTTCATTTTTGACATTAAGCATTGTGACATTTGTCATTTGACATCTTGGACATTTGCCATCTTGAAATTTGTCATTTTTGACATTTTTCATGGTGACACTTATCATTTTTGACATTTAGCATTGTGACATTTGTCAGTTTTGACATTTGCCATCTTGAAATTTGTCATTTTTGACATTTTTCATGGTGACACTTTTCATTTTTGACATTTAGCATTGTGACATTTGTCATTTGACATCTTTGACATTTGCCATCTTGAAATTTGTTATTTTTGACATTTTTTATGGTGACACTTTTCATTTTTGACATTTAGCATTGTGACATTTGTCATTTGACATCTTTGACATTTGCCATCTTGAAATTTGTCATTTTTGACATTTTTCATGGTGAAACTTTTTATTTTTGACATTTAGCATTGTGACATTTGTCATTTGACATCTTTGACATTTGCCATCTTGAAATTTGTCATTTTTGACATTTAACATTGTGACATTTGTCATTTGACATCTTGGACATTTGCCATCTTAAAATTTGTAATTTTTGACATTTTTCATGGTGACACTTATCATTTTTGACATTTAGCATTGTGACATTTGTCAGTTTTGACATTTGCCATCTTGAAATTTATCATTTTTGACATTTTTCATGGTGACACTTTTCATTTTTGACATTTAGCATTGTGACATTTGTCATTTGACATCTTTGACATTTGCCATCTTGAAATCTGTTATTTTTGACATTTTTCATGGTGACACATTTCATTTTTGACATTTAGCATTGTGACATTTGTCATTTGACATCTTTGACATTTGCCATCTTGAAATTTGTCATTTTTTACATTTTTCATGGTGACACTTTTAATTTTTGACATTTAGCATTGTGACATTAGTCATTTGACATCTTTGACTTTTGCCATCTTGAAATTTGTTATTTTTAACATTTTTCATGGTGACACTTTTCATTTTTGACATTTAGCATTGTGACATTTGTCATTTGACATCTTTGATATTTGCCATCTTGAAATTTGTCATTTTTGACATTTTTCATGGTGACACTTTTCATTTTTGACATTTAGCATTGTGACATTTGTCATTTGACATCTTTGACATTTGCCATCTTGAAATTTGTTATTTTTGACATTTTTCATGGTGACACTTTTCATTTTTGACATTTAGCATTGTGACATTTGTCATTTGACATCTTTGATATTTGCCATCTTGAAATTTGTCATTTTTGACATTTTTCATGGTGACACTTTTCATTTTTGACATTTAGCATTGTGACATTTGTCATTTGACATTTTTGACATTTGCCATCTTGAAATTTGTCATTTTTGACATTTTTCATGGTGACACTTTTTATTTTTGACATTTAGCATTGTGACATTTCTCATTTGACATCTTTGACATTTGCCATCTTGAAATTTGTCATTTTTGACATTTAGCATTGTGACATTTGTCATTTGACATCTTGGACATTTGCCACCTTGAAATTTGTCATTTTTGACATTTTTCATGGTGACACTTCCCATTTTTGACATTAAGCATTGTAACATTTGTCAGTTTTGACATTTGCCATCTTGAAATTTGTCATTTTTGACATTTTTCATGGTGACACTTTTCATTTTTGACATTTAGCATTGTGACATTTGTCATTTGACATCTTTGACATTTGCCATCTTGAAATTTGTTATTTTTGACATTTTTCATGGTGACACTTTTCATTTTTGACATTTAGCATTGTGACATTTGTCATTTGATATCTTTGACATTTGCCATCTTGAAATTTGTCATTTTTGACATTTTTCATGGTGACACTTTTCATTTTTGACATTTAGCATTGTGACATTTGTCATTTGACATCTTTGACATTTGCCATCTTGAAATTTGTCATTATTGACATTTTTCATGGGGACACTTTTCATTTTTGACATTTAGCATTGTGACATTTGTCATTTGACATCTTTGACATTTGCCATCTTGAAATTTGTTATTTTTGACCTTTTTCATGGTAATACTTTTCATTTTTGACATTTAGCATTGTGACATTTGTCATTTGACATCTTTGACATTTGCCATCTTGAAATTTGTCATTTTTGACATTTTTCACAGGGCCACTTTTCATTTTTGACATTTAGCATTGTGACATTTGTCATTTGACATCTTAGACATTTGCCATCTTGAAATTTGTCATTTTTGACACTTTTCATTTTTGACATTTAGCATTGTGACATTTGTCATTTGACATCTTTGACATTTGCCATTTTGAAATTTGTCATTTTTGACATTTTTCATGGTGACACTTTTCATTTTTGACATTTAGCATTGTGACATTTGACATCTTGGACATTTGCCATCTTGAAATTTGTCATTTTTGACATTTTTCATGGTGACACTTTTCATTTTTGACATTTAGCATTGTGACATTTGTCATTTGACATCTTAGATATTTGCCATCTTCAAATTTGTCATTTTTGACATTTTTCATGGTGACACTTATCATTTTTGACATTTAGCATTGTGACATTTGTCAGTTTTGACATTTGCCATCTTGAAATTTGTCATTTTTGACATTTTTCATAGTGACACTTTTCATTTTTGACATTTAGCATTGTGACATTTGTCATTTGACATCTTTGACATTTGCCATCTTGAAATTTGTCATTTTTGACATTTTTCATGGTGACACTTTTCATTTTTGACATTTAGCATTGTGACATTTGTCATTTGACATCTTTGACATTTGCCATCTTGAAATTTGTCATTTTTGACATTTAGCATTGTGACATTTGTCATTTGACATCTTTGACATTTGCCATCTTGAAATTTGTTATTTTTGACATTTTTCATGGTGACACTTTTCAATTTTGACATTTAGCATTGTGACATTTGTCATTTGACATCTTTCACATTTGCCATCTTGAAATTTGTCATTTTTGACATTTAGCATTGTGACATTTGTCATTTGACATCTTGGATATTTGCCATCTTGAAATTTGTCATTTTTGACATTTTTCATGGTGACACTTATCATTTTTAAAATTTAGCATTGTGACATTTGTCATTTGACATCTTTGACATTTGCCATCTTGAAATTTGTTATTTTTGACATTTTTCATGGTGACACTTTTCATTTTTGACATTTAGCATTGTGACATTTGTCATTTGACATCTTTGACATTTGCCATCTTGAAATTTGTCATTTTTGACATTTTTCATGGTGACACATTTCATTTTTGACATTTAGCATTGTGACATTTGTCATTTGACATCTTTGACATTTGCCATCTTGAAATTTGTCATTTTTGACATTTTATGGTGACACTTTTCATTTTACATTTAGCATTGTGACATTTGTCATTTGACATCTTTGACATTTGCTATCTTGAAATTTGTCATTTTTGACATTTTTCATGGTGACACTTTTCATTTTTGACATTTAGCATTGTGACATTTGTCATTTGACATCTTTGACATTTGCCATCTTGAAATTTGTTATTTTTACATTTTTCATGGTGACACTTTTCAGTTTTGACATTTAGCATTGTGACATTTGTCATTTGACATCTTTGACATTTGCCATCTTGAAATTTGTCATTTTTGACATTTTTCATGGTGAAACTTTTCATTTTTGACATTTAGCATTGTGACATTTGTCATTTGACATCTTTGATATTTGCCATCTTGAAATTTGTCATTTTTGTCATTTAGCATTGTGACATTTGTCATTTGACATCTTGGACATTTGCCATCTTGAAATTTGTAATTTTTGACATTTTTCATGGTGACACTTATCATTTTTGACATTTAGCATTGTGACATTTGTCAGTTTTGACATTTGCCACCTTGAAATTTGTCATTTTTAACATTTTTTATGGTGACACTTTTCATTTTTGACATTTAGCATTGTGACATTTGTCATTTGACATCTTTGACATTTGCCATCTTGAAATCTGTTATTTTTGACATTTTTCATGATGACGCTTTTCATTTTTGACATTTAGCATTGTGACATTTGTCATTTGACATCTTTGACATTTGCCATCTTGAAATTTGTCATTTTTGACATTTTTCATGGTGACACTTTTCATTTTTGACATTTAGCATTGTGACATTTGTCAGTTTTGACATTTGCCATCTTAAAATTTGTCATTTTTGACATTTTTCATGGTGACACTTTTCATTTTTGACATTTAGCATTGTGACATTTGTCATTTGACATCTTTGACATTTGCCATCTTGAAATTTGTTATTTTTGACATTTTTTATGGTGACACTTTTCATTTTTGACATTTAGCATTGTGGCATTTGTCATTTGACATCTTTGATATTTGCCATCTTGAAATTTGTCATTTTTGACATTTTTCATGGTGACACTTTTCATTTTTGACATTTAGAATTGTGACATTTGTCATTTGACATCTTTGACATTTGCCATCTTGAAATTTGTTATTTTTGACATTTTTCATGGTGACACTTTTCATTTTTGACATTTAGCATTGTGACATTTGTCATTTGACATCTTTGACATTTGCCATCTTGAAATTTGTCATTTTTGACATTTTTCATGGTGACACTTTTTATTTTTGACATTTAGCATTGTGACATTTGTCATTTGACATCTTTGACATTTGCCATCTTGAAATTTGTCATTTTTGACATTTAGCATTGTTACATTTGTCATTTGACATCTTGGACATTTGCCATCTTGAAATTTGTCATTTTTGACATTTTTCATGGTGACACTTATCATTTTTGACATTTAGCATTGTAACATTTGTCAGTTTTGACATTTGCCATCTTGAAATTTGTCATTTTTGACATTTTTCATGGTGACACTTTTCATTTTTGACATTTAGCATTGTGACATTTGTCATTTGACATCTTTGACATTTGCCATCTTGAAATTTGTCATTTTTGACATTTAGCATTGTGACATTTGTCATCTGACATCTTGGACATTTGCCATCTTGAAATTTGTCATTTTTGACATTTTTCATGGTGACACTTATCATTTTTAAAATTTAGCATTGTGACATTTGTCATTTGACATCTTTGACATTTGCCATCTTGAAATTTGTCATTTTTGACATTTTTCATGGTGACACATTTCATTTTTGACATTTAGCATTGTGACATTTGTCATTTGACATCTTTGACATTTGCCATCTTGAAATTTGTCATTTTTGACATTTTATGGTGACACTTTTCATTTTACATTTAGCATTGTGACATTTGTCATTTGACATCTTTGACATTTGCCATCTTGAAATTTGTCATTTTTGACATTTTTCATGGTGACACTTTTCATTTTTGACATTTAGCATTGTGACATTTGTCATTTGACATCTTTGACATTTGCCATCTTGAAATTTGTTATTTTTACATTTTTCATGGTGACACTTTTCAGTTTTGACATTTAGCATTGTGACATTTGTCATTTGACATCTTTGACATTTGCCATCTTGAAATTTGTCATTTTTGACATTTTTCATGGTGAAACTTTTCATTTTTGACATTTAGCATTGTGACATTTGTCATTTGACATCTTTGATATTTGCCATCTTGAAATTTGTCATTTTTGTCATTTAGCATTGTGACATTTGTCATTTGACATCTTGGACATTTGCCATCTTGAAATTTGTAATTTTTGACATTTTTCATGGTGACACTTATCATTTTTGATATTTAGCATTGTGACATTTGTCAGTTTTGACATTTGCCATCTTGAAATTTGTCATTTTTAACATTTTTTATGGTGACACTTTTCATTTTTGACATTTAGCATTGTGACATTTGTCATTTGACATCTTTGATATTTGCCATCTTGAAATCTGTTATTTTTGACATTTTTCATGATGACGCTTTTCATTTTTGACATTTAGCATTGTGACATTTGTCATTTGACATCTTTGACATTTGCCATCTTGAAATTTGTCATTTTTGACATTTTTCATGGTGACACTTTTCATTTTTGACAATTAGCATTGTGACATTTGTCAGTTTTGACATTTGCCATCTTAAAATTTGTCATTTTTGACATTTTTCATGGTGACACTTTTCATTTTTGACATTTAGCATTGTGACATTTGTCATTTGACATCTTTGACACTTGCCATCTTGAAATTTGTTATTTTTGACATTTTTCATGGTGACACTTTTCATTTTTGACATTTAGCATTGTGGCATTTGTCATTTGACATCTTTGATATTTGCCATCTTGAAATTTGTCATTTTTGACATTTTTCATGGTGACACTTTTTATTTTTGACATTTAGCATTGTGACATTTCTCATTTGACATCTTTGACATTTGCCATCTTGAAATTTGTCATTTTTGACATTTAGCATTGTGACATTTGTCATTTGACATCTTGGACATTTGCCACCTTGAAATTTGTCATTTTTGACATTTTTCATGGTGACACTTCCCATTTTTGACATTAAGCATTGTAACATTTGTCAGTTTTGACATTTGCCATCTTGAAATTTGTCATTTTTGACATTTTTCATGGTGACACTTTTCATTTTTGACATTTAGCATTGTGACATTTGTCATTTGACATCTTTGACATTTGCCATCTTGAAATTTGTTATTTTTGACATTTTTCATGGTGACACTTTTCATTTTTGACATTTAGCATTGTGACATTTGTCATTTGACATCTTTGACATTTGCCATCTTGAAATTTGTCATTTTTGACATTTTTCATGGTGACACTTTTCATTTTTGACATTTAGCATTGTGACATTTGTCATTTGACATCTTTGACATTTGCCATCTTGAAATTTGTCATTATTGACATTTTTCATGGGGACACTTTTCATTTTTGACATTTAGCATTGTGACATTTGTCATTTGACATCTTTGACATTTGCCATCTTGAAATTTGTCATTTTTGACCTTTTTCATGGTGATACTTTTCATTTTTGACATTTAGCATTGTGACATTTGTCATTTGACATCTTTGACATTTGCCATCTTGAAATTTGTCATTTTTGACATTTTTCACAGTGACACTTTTCATTTTTGACATTTAGCATTGTGACATTTGTCATTTGACATCTTAGACATTTGCCATCTTGAAATTTGTCATTTTTGACACTTTTCATTTTTGACATTTAGCATTGTGACATTTGTCATTTGACATCTTTGACATTTGCCATTTTGAAATTTGTCATTTTTGACATTTTTCATGGTGACACTTTTCATTTTTGACATTTAGCATTGTGACATTTGACATCTTGGACATTTGCCATCTTGAAATTTGTCATTTTTGACATTTTTCATGGTGACACTTTTCATTTTTGACATTTAGCATTGTGACACTTATCATTTTTGACATTTGTCAGTTTTGACATTTGCCATCTTGAAATTTGTCATTTTTGACATTTTTCATGGTGACACTTTTCATTTTTGACATTTAGCATTGTGACATTTGTCATTTGACATCTTTGACATTTGCCATCTTGAAATTTGTCATTTTTGACATTTTTCATGGTGACACTTTTCATTTTTGACATTTAGCATTGTGACATTTGTCATTTGACATCTTTGACATTTGCCATCTTGAAATTTGTCATTTTTGACATTTAGCATTGTGACATTTGTCATTTGACATCTTTGACATTTGCCATCTTGAAATTTGTTATTTTTGACATTTTTCATGGTGACACTTTTCATTTTTGACATTTAGCATTGTGACATTTGTCATTTGACATCTTTCACATTTGCCATCTTGAAATTTGTCATTTTTGACATTTAGCATTGTGACATTTGTCATTTGACATCTTGGACATTTGCCAACTTGAAATTTGTCATTTTTGACATTTTTCATGGTGACACTTATCATTTTTAAAATTTAGCATTGTGACATTTGTCATTTGACATCTTTGACATTTGCCATCTTGAAATTTGTTATTTTTGACATTTTTCATGGTGACACTTTTCATTTTTGACATTTAGCATTGTGACATTTGTCATTTGACATCTTTGACATTTGCCATCTTGAAATTTGTCATTTTTGACATTTTTCATGGTGACACATTTCATTTTTGACATTTAGCATTGTGACATTTGTCATTTGACATCTTTGACATTTGCCATCTTGAAATTTGTCATTTTTGACATTTTATGGTGACGCTTTTCATTTTACATTTAGCATTGTGACATTTGTCATTTGACATCTTTGACATTTGCTATCTTGAAATTTGTCATTTTTGACATTTTTCATGGTGACACTTTTCATTTTTGACATTTAGCATTGTGACATTTGTCATTTGACATCTTTGACATTTGCCATCTTGAAATTTGTTATTTTTACATTTTTCATGGTGACACTTTTCAGTTTTGACATTTAGCATTGTGACATTTGTCATTTGACATCTTTGACATTTGCCATCTTGAAATTTGTCATTTTTGACATTTTTCATGGTGAAACTTTTCATTTTTGACATTTAGCATTGTGACATTTGTCATTTGACATCTTTGATATTTGCCATCTTGAAATTTGTCATTTTTGTCATTTAGCATTGTAACATTTGTCATTTGATATCTTGGACATTTGCCATCTTGAAATTTGAAATTTTTGACATTTTTCATGGTGACACTTATCATTTTTGACATTTAGCATTGTGACATTTGTCAGTTTTGACATTTGCCACCTTGAAATTTGTCATTTTTAACATTTTTTATGGTGACACTTTTCATTTTTGACATTTAGCATTGTGACATTTGTCATTTGACATCTTTGACATTTGCCATCTTGAAATTTGTTATTTTTGACATTTTTCATGATGACGCTTTTCATTTTTGACATTTAGCATTGTGACATTTGTCATTTGACATCTTTGACATTTGCCATCTTGAAATTTGTCATTTTTGACATTTTTCATGGTGACACTTTTCATTTTTGACATTTAGCATTGTGACATTTGTCAGTTTTGACATTTGCCATCTTAAAATTTGTCATTTTTGACATTTTTCATGGTGACACTTTTCATTTTTGACATTTAGCATTTTGACATTTGTCATTTGACATCTTTGACATTTGCCATCTTGAAATTTGTTATTTTTGACATTTTTCATGGTGACACTTTTCATTTTTGACATTTAGCATTGTGGCATTTGTCATTTGACATCTTTGATATTTGCCATCTTGAAATTTGTCATTTTTGACATTTTTCATGGTGACACTTTTCATTTTTGACATTTAGAATTGTGACATTTGTCATTTGACATCTTTGACATTTGCCATCTTGAAATTTGTTATTTTTGACATTTTTCATGGTGACACTTTTCATTTTTGACATTTAGCATTGTGACATTTGTCATTTGACATCTTTGACATTTGCCATCTTGAAATTTGTCATTTTTGACATTTTTCATGGTGACACTTTTCATTTTTGACATTTAGCATTGTGACATTTGTCATTTGACATCTTTGACATTTGCCATCTTGAAATTTGTCATTTTTGACATTTAGCATTGTTACATTTGTCATTTGACATCTTGGACATTTGCCATCTTGAAATTTGTCATTTTTGACATTTTTCATGGTGACACTTATCATTTTTGACATTTAGCATTGTAACATTTGTCAGTTTTGACATTTGCCATCTTGAAATTTGTCATTTTTGACATTTTTCATGGTGACACTTTTCATTTTTGACATTTAGCATTGTGACATTTGTCATTTGACATCTTTGACATTTGCCATCTTGAAATTTGTCATTTTTGACATTTAGCATTGTGACATTTGTCATTTGACATCTTGGACATTTGCCATCTTGAAATTTGTCATTTTTGACATTTTTCATGGTGACACTTATCATTTTTAAAATTTAGCAGTGTGACATTTGTCATTTGATATCTTTGACATTTGCCATCTTGAAATTTGTTATTTTTGACATTTTTCATGGTGACACTTTTCATTTTTGACATTTAGCATTGTGACATTTGTCATTTGACATCTTTGACATTTGCCATCTTGAAATTTGTCATTTTTGACATTTTTCATGGTGACACATTTCATTTTTGACATTTAGCATTGTGACATTTGTCATTTGACATCTTTGACATTTGCCATCTTGAAATTTGTCATTTTTGACATTTTATGGTGACACTTTTCATTTTACATTTAGCATTGTGACATTTGTCATTTGACATCTTTGACATTTGCCATCTTGAAATTTGTCATTTTTGACATTTTTCATGGTGACACTTTTTATTTTTGACATTTAGCATTGTGACATTTGTCATTTGACATCTTTGACATTTGCCATCTTGAAATTTGTTATTTTTACATTTTTCATGGTGACACTTTTCAGTTTTGACATTTAGCATTGTGACATTTGTCATTTGACATCTTTGACATTTGCCATCTTGAAATTTGTCATTTTTGACATTTTTCATGGTGAAACTTTTCATTTTTGACATTTAGCATTGTGACATTTGTCATTTGACATCTTTGATATTTGCCATCTTGAAATTTGTCATTTTTGTCATTTAGCATTGTGACATTTGTCATTTGACATCTTGGACATTTGCCATCTTGAAATTTGTAATTTTTGACATTTTTCATGGTGACACTTATCATTTTTGATATTTAGCATTGTGACATTTGTCAGTTTTGACATTTGCCATCTTGAAATTTGTCATTTTTAACATTTTTTATGGTGACACTTTTCATTTTTGACATTTAGCATTGTGACATTTGTCATTTGACATCTTTGACATTTGCCATCTTGAAATCTGTTATTTTTGACATTTTTCATGATGACGCTTTTCATTTTTGACATTTAGCATTGTGACATTTGTCATTTGACATCTTTGACATTTGCCATCTTGAAATTTGTCATTTTTGACATTTTTCATGGTGACACTTTTCATTTTTGACATTTAGCATTGTGACATTTGTCAGTTTTGACATTTGCCATCTTAAAATTTGTCATTTTTGACATTTTTCATGGTGACACTTTTCATTTTTGACATTTAGCATTGTGACATTTGTCATTTGACATCTTTGATATTTGCCATCTTGAAATTTGTCATTTTTGACATTTTTCATGGTGACACTTTTCATTTTTGACATTTAGCATTGTGACATTTGTCATTTGACATTTTTGACATTTGCCATCTTGAAATTTGTTATTTTTGACATTTTTCATGGTGACACTTTTCATTTTTGACATTTAGCATTGTGACATTTGTCATTTGACATCTTTGACATTTGCCATCTTGAAATTTGTTATTTTTGACATTTTTCATGGTGACACTTTTCATTTTTGACATTTAGCATTGTGACATTTGTCATTTGACATCTTTGACATTTGCCATCTTGAAATTTGTCATTTTTGACATTTTTCATGGTGACACTTCTCATTTTTGACATTTAGCATTTTGACATTTGTCATTTGACATCTTTGACATTTGCCATCTTGAAATTTGTCATTATTAACATTTTTCATGGGGACACTTTTCATTTTTGACATTTAGCATTGTGACATTTGTCATTTGACATCTTTGACATTTGCCATCTTGAAATTTGTCATTTTTGACCTTTTTTATGGTGACACTTTTCATTTTTGACATTTAGCATCGTGACATTTGTCATTTGACATCTTTGACATTTGCCATCTTGAAATTTGTCATTTTTGACGTTTTTCACGGTGACACTTTTCATTTTTGACATTTAGCATTGTGACATTTGTCATTTGACATCTTAGACATTTGCCATCTTGAAATTTGTCATTTTTAACACTTTTCATTTTTGACATTTAGCATTGTGACATTTGTCATTTGACATCTTTGACATTTGCCATCTTGAAATTTGTCATTATTAACATTTTTCATGGGGACACTTTTCATTTTTGACATTTAGCATTGTGACATTTGTCATTTGACATCTTTGACATTTGCCATCTTGAAATTTGTCATTTTTGACCTTTTTCATGGTGACACTTTTCATTTTTGACATTTAGCATTGTGACATTTGTCATTTGACATCTTTGACATTTGCCATCTTGAAATTTGTCATTTTTGACATTTTTCATGGTGACACTTTTCATTTTTGACATTTAGCATTGTGATATTTGTCATATTCGACATCTTTGACAATTGCCATCTTGAAATTTGTCATTTTTGACATTTTTCATGGTGACACTTTTCATTTTTGACATTTAGCATTGTGACATTTGTCATTTGACATCTTTGACATTTGCCATCTTGAAATTTGTCATTTTTGACATTTAGCATTGTGACACTTTTCATTTTTGACATTTAGCATTGTGACATTTGACATCTTAGACATTTGCCATCTTGAAATTTGTCATTTTTGACACTTTTCATTTTTGACATTTAGCATTGTGACATTTGTCATTTGACATCTAAACATATATTAGCTCATTTAGTTCCACAAGGAACTCCTACTATTTTAATACCTTTTATAGTATGTATTGAAACTATTAGAAATATTATTCGACCTGGAACTCTAGCAATTCGACTTTCTGCTAATATAATTGCAGGCCATCTTCTTTTAACTTTATTAGGACAAACCGGTAATTTCTTATCAATTTTAACTATTAATATTCTAATTATTACACAAATTTTACTATTAACTCTTGAATCAGCAGTAGCAATTATTCAATCATATGTATTTGCAGTTTTAAGAACTTTATACTCTAGAGAAACTTATGTCAATACATAAAAATCACCCTTACCACTTAGTAGATATTAGGCCCTGACCAATTTTAGGTGCTATTAGAGCTATAACAACAATGATAGGATTAATCCAATGATTTCATCTTTATCATAACACATTACTTATAATTGGATTACTAACTACAAGATTAATTATATTTCAATGATGACGTGATGTTACTCGAGAGAGAACTTATCAAGGATTACATACTTTATTAGTTACTAATGGAATACGATGAGGAATAATTCTTTTTATTACTTCTGAAATTCTTTTTTTCTTTTCATTTTTTTGAGGGTTCTTTCATAGATCTTTATCACCCTCTATTGAAATTGGATTACAATGACCCCCAAAAGGAATTATTACATTTAATCCTTCAGAGATTCCCCTATTAAATACCCTTATTTTACTAACATCAGGTCTTACAGTAACTTGAGCACATCATAGATTAATAGAAAATAATTACAACCAAGCACTTCAAGGATTAGCCCTTACAGTACTTTTAGGAATTTATTTTTCTATCCTTCAAGGATATGAATATTTAGAAGCTCCATTTTCTATTGCAGATTCTGTTTATGGTTCATCTTTTTTTATAGCAACTGGATTTCATGGATTACATGTATTAATTGGTTCAACATTTCTTAGAATTTGTTTAATTCGACATTTTTTTAATCACTTCTCATACTGACACCACTTTGGATTTGAGGCAGCTGCCTGATATTGACATTTTGTTGATGTTGTTTGACTTTTTCTTTATATTTCTATTTACTGATGAGGTAATTAATTACTTATATAATATAAATTATTATATTTAACTTCCAATTAAAAAATCTAAATTTTTAGTATAAGTAATATTTTTAATCTTTAAATTATCCATTATAATTATATTAATTATTTTTGCATTAACAATACTATTAAATTTAATTTCTAAAAAAAGTTTTTATGACCGTGAAAAAAATAGACCATTTGAATGCGGGTTTGACCCTAAAACTTCTTCCCGATTACCTTTTTCATTACACTTTTTTCTTATTACTGTTATTTTTCTAATTTTTGATGTTGAAATTACCCTTTTATTTCCTTTAATTTTAACATTAAAATTTACTAATTTGGTTAATTATAGTTTAATTACTTTAATTTTTATTGTTATTCTTTTAATTGGAATTTATCATGAATGGAATCAAGGAGCTTTAACTTGACAAAAATAGGATAATAGTTAATTATAACATTTAAGTTGCATTTAAAAAGTATTGAATTTCAATTTATCTTATAAATAAGAAGCAAAAAATTTGCATTTAGTTTCGACCTAAAAATTTGATTTATAATCCTTATTTTTAATTGAAACCAAATTAGAGGTATATCACTGTTAATGATAAAAATGGATTTTCCCAATTAAAGAAGTAAGAAATTCAAAAAGAAGCTTCTAACTTACTTTTTAAGCGTTGAAATACGTTTTTACTTCTATAAATTTATATAGTTTAATAAAAACATTACAATTTCAATGTAAAGTTAGATTTTATCTTATAAATAACTATCTAAAAGTTAAAACTACCTTTATATCTTCAATATTATGCTCTAAATTAAGCTATTTAGATAAATTAATAGTAATAAAAATATAAATCAAATAAATAATAATATTATAAAAATTTTTAAATGATTTATAGAAATAATTTGAATATTTAATATTTTTTTTAATAAAGAAAATAAAGATTTTCTACCATAATACTCAATTCATCCTTGATCAAAAATTTTTATATAAACTTTACCTATTTTTAGAATATTTAAATTAACTCCTAAAGTAGAAATTATTGGTATATTTCATATCAATCCTAAAAACCTTATAAAAGTTAAATTAAAAAAATTTATTTTATAAGTTAAACTAAATTTAGAAAATTCTAAACCTAATACTATTCCAATTAAAATTATTAATAATGTTATTATTTTCATATAAAAAGGTAAAATAATTAATGTAGGAGTTGAATATAATATTCAATTAAAACATCTCCCTATAAAAACTACTAATAAAATTAACCCTCTTATTCATTTTAATATAATTAATCTAGACTCTTTAATTATATTGAAAGACAAAAAATTAAATGACCCAATTAAACTATAATAAGAAAGACGAAATCTATAAGCTACTGTTAATCCGATAGAAATATAAAAAATTAAATAGATATAAACATTTAATACTGATATTGATATAACTTCTATAATTAAATCTTTAGAATAAAACCCTGATATAAAAGGAATCCCACATAAAGCTCAATTACAAATGTTTATATAAATACAAGTTAAAGGTAAATGATTAACTAAACCTCCTATAAATCGAATATCTTGACAATTCCCCAATCTATGGATTATATTACCTGCACATATAAATAATAAAGCTTTAAATAAAGCATGTGTAATTAAATGAAAAAAAGCCAATTTTGATTCCCCTAAGGCTAAAATACTTAATATTAGCCCAAGCTGCCTTAAAGTAGATAAAGCAATAATTTTTTTTAAATCATATTCAAAATTAGCCCCCAATCCCGATATAAATATTGTTAAAGAAGCAATAAATAATAAAAAATACAAATGTGTAAAGCTTAAACAATTTCTAAACCGAATCAATAAATATACCCCTGCTGTTACTAAAGTTGATGAATGAACTAAAGAAGAAACTGGGGTTGGAGCAGCCATAGCTGCAGGTAACCATGAAGAAAAAGGTATTTGAGCTCTTTTAGTTATTGCAGCTAAAATTATTAAGCCTCTAATTAATATTATAGTTTCATCATTATAAAGAAAATCTAAATAATAAATAAATCTTCATCTACCAAAATTTATTATTCAAGCAATAGCCATTAAAAAAGCTACATCTCCAATCCGATTAGATAAAGCAGTTAATATACCTGCATTATATCTTTTTACATTTTGATAATAAATTACTAAACAATATGAAACTAGCCCTAAACCATCTCAACCAAGTAAAATTCTAATTAAATTTGGCGATAAAATTATAAATATTATAGAAAAAACAAATATTACTACTATCAAAATAAATCGATTTTTTGTTAAATCTCCTATTATATACTCTTCACTATAAAAAATTACTATAGAAGAAATAAATATTACTACTGATATAAATAATAAAGATATTCAATCTAATAAAATAATATAAACAAAATTTGTAGAATTTAAAGTTAATCCTCAAATTTCAATTAAATTTACTATATCATTTATTAAAAACATAAAAGATAGCCCAAATATAATTAACCTTAAAATTAAAAATATAAATCTAAAAATATAACAAATAATTTAGAATAAATCTATAACTTTGATACCACAAATCAATATTTTTATTAAACTATCTAAATATAATCATTTAGTTAAAATTTCTAACTTTAAAAATAATATATTTAAAGGAAATCAATGTATAAATAATAGTAAAAATTCTCGTATTGAACAATTTAAATAAGTAAATAAACCCCTATAATATCTACCATGTTGAGTATAAGAATATAGAAATAATGAATAAGCCGCTCCAAAAAAAGATATTAATGATAAAGTAAATATATTAAAAAAAGAAAAACCAACTAAAGAATTAATTAAAATAATTTCTCTAACTAAATTTAATGATGGGGGCCTTGCCATATTAGAAGATAATAATAAAAATCATCACAAACTAAATGAAGGAATTAAATTTAGTAACCCTTTATTTAAATAAATTCTACGACTATGAGTTCGCTCATATATTAAATTTACTAAACAAAATAAGCCTGATGAACATAATCCATGAGCTAATATTATTAATAAAGCTCCTCAAATACCTAAATAATTTAAAGTTAATAAACCTCTTAAAACTAATCTTATATGTGATACAGAGGAATAAGCAATTAATGATTTTATATCTCTTTGTCGAATACAAATTAAAGAAACTATTCTTCCACCTACTAAAGATAGTGAAATAAATCAAGTATTTAATGTTAAAAGATGACTCTTAAATATATAAATTGTTCGTAAAAACCCATAACCCCCTAGTTTCAATATAATTCCAGCTAAAATTATAGAACCAGAAATTGGTGCTTCTACATGAGCCTTTGGTAACCATAAATGAAAAAAAATATCGGAATTTTTACTAAAAAAACTATATTTAAACAAATAAACATAAAACCAAAATTCAACATAAGTAATTTTAAATTTAAAAAATTTAAAGAATTTTGATTATTATAAATAAAAAATACCATTAATAACATTGGTAATGATATTAATAATGTATAAAATAATAAATAAATGCCTGCTTCTAAACGTTCTGGTTGATACCCTCATCCAATAATTAAAATTAATGTAGGAATTAAACTAACCTCAAAAAACAAATAAAAAATAAATAAATTTAATGATACAAAAGTTAAAAACAATCTAATTATTAAAACTACTATTATTAATAAAAAAAATTTTTGATAAGTATCTTTTAATATTTTAGCTCTAGCCATAATTATTAAAGAACAAATTCAAAAACTTAATAATACTAGTCTAAAAGATATTAAATCTAACCCAAAATTTATTCTAATTTGAGAATAAATTAAACTACTAAAATACCTAAATATAAAAATAAATCTAAAAATTAAAAATAATCATTGAAAAAATCAATATTCAATATAATAAACTAAAGGAATCAATATAATTAATCTAATTAAAAATTTTATCATAAATTAGAAAATGTTATAATATAATCATTACCATGAACTCGAACTATAATAATCAAAATTGATAAACCTAGAACACTCTCACAAACTCTTATTGTTAAAAAAATTATACTAAAAAAATAATCATTTTCTAAAATTCTTAAATAAAAAAAAAGATTTAAAAACAAAACTACTACCAAATATTCTAATCTTAATAGTATTAAAAGTAAATGTTTACGATTTATTACAAATATAAAAATACCTGTTAAAAATAAAATAATTTGAAAATATATTAACATTATAGTTTTAATAATTTAAATAAAAATAATGATTTTGTAAGTCATCTTTAAGATCTCTTCTTTTAAAACTTCAGATATAAAAAAAATTTTTCATCATTAATCTCCAAAATTAATATTTTAATTAAACTAATATCTGATATAATTATATTAATTTTAATATGTAATTTCATATTTTTATTTATTTCTCATCCACTAACAAATGGGTGTATTCTCTTAATTCAAACTATTTTAATTGCATTACTTTCAGGGCTTTTAAATTTAAATTTTTGATACTCGTATATAATTTTTCTTATTATAATTGGAGGATTATTAATCTTATTTATTTATATAACTAGAATCGCCTCAAATGAAAAATTTAAATTTAATAATATAATTAGAATTTTTATATTATTAACAATTCTTAGTATTTTTATTATTTATTTAATAAATTTTTTATATTTTGATATAGCCCAAATTCAAGAAATAAAAAATTTTTTTTTACAAAAATTTTTTCAAACGTCAATACTAAAATATTTAAATTACCCTAATAATTTAATTTTTATGATAATAATTATTTATTTATTTATTACATTAATTGCTGTAATAAAAATTATTCACTTTTCTTATGGACCACTACGTCAAAAATTTTAATGAAAATACCAATTCGAAAAACTTCTCCACTAATTAAAATTATTAATAATTCCCTTATTACATTCCCCGCCCCAAGAAATATTTCCACAATATGAAATTTTGGATCTATACTAGGATTATGTTTAATTATACAAATCTTAACAGGATTGTTTCTAGCTATACACTATTGCCCAAATGTATTTTTAGCATTTGATAGAGTAATTCATATTTGCCGAGATGTAAATTATGGATGATTATTACGAACCCTGCATGCTAATGGGGCTTCATTTTTTTTCATTTGTATTTATATTCATATTGGACGAGGAATTTACTATAGATCTTATAAACTTTTAGAAACTTGAATAATTGGTGTAACTATTTTTTTTTTAACAATAGCAACAGCATTTTTAGGATATGTACTACCTTGAGGCCAAATATCATTTTGAGGTGCTACCGTTATTACAAACTTAATATCAGCAATTCCATATTTAGGAACAATACTGGTCCAATGAATTTGAGGGGGATTTGCTGTTGATAATGCAACATTAAATCGATTTTTTACCTTTCATTTTATTTTACCATTTATTATTTTAGCAATAATAATTATTCACTTAATATTTTTACATCAAACAGGATCAAATAATCCTTTAGGAACTCAATCAAATTTAGATAAAATTCCATTTCATCCATATTTTATTTTTAAAGATTTATTAAGAGGGTTAATTGTTTTATTCTTATTAACTTTCTTAACTCTTTTTAATCCATATTTATTAGGAGATCCTGATAATTTTATTCCTGCTAATCCTTTAGTAACTCCAGTTCATATTCAACCAGAATGATATTTTTTATTTGCCTATGCAATCTTACGATCAATTCCAAATAAACTTGGAGGAGTAATTGCTCTTGTTATATCAATTGCAATTCTTTATATTCTACCATTTACAAATGAAAAAAAATTTTTAAGAAATAGCTTTTATCCAATTAATAAATTAATATTTTGATCATTATTTGCTACAATTATTTTACTTACATGAATTGGGGCTCGACCAGTTGAAGATCCTTATATCTTATTGGGACAAATTTTAACTATTATTTATTTTTTATATTTTATTGTAAACCCAATAATCACTAAAATATGAGATAAAATTATTTTTAAATAGTTAATGAACTTGATTTAAGTCTATATTTTGAAAATATAAAAAAGAGATAAGAATTCTCTATTAACTTGTACTAAAAATAATTAACTAAATAAATAGGATAAAAATAAACATTTTTATCCTATAAAAAAAAATTAAATAATTTAAAGCAACAGGCAAATAACCCTTTCATGCTAAATATATTAACTTATCATAACGATATCGTGGTAAAGTACCACGAACTCAAACTCAAAAAAAAGATAAACCTACCAATTTAATAAAAAATATAAAACTAAATAAATTAGCCCCTAAAAATATAATTACACATAATATTCTTATAAATAAGATATTTCCATATTCTGCTAAAAATAACATTACAAAACCACCTCTCCTATACTCAACATTAAAACCTGAAACTAATTCTGATTCCCCTTCAGCAAAATCAAAAGGAGTACGATTTGTCTCAGCTAAACTTCTTACAATTCATATAAAACAAAGAGGTAATATTAAATAAATAAATCAAACATATTCTTGAAACTTTAAAAAATCTAATAAATTTAATCTTAAAATTAAAAATAAGTAAGATAATATAATCAAAGCTAAACTAACTTCATAAGAAATAGTTTGAGCAACTCTTCGAATACACCCTAATAAAGAATAATTAGAATTAGAAGATCAACCTGCTAATATAATTGTATAAACATTTACCCTTGAAATTCTCAAAAAAAATAAAATTGAATAGTTAAATCTTAAATGGCTAGAAAAAAAAGGTATACAAAATCATAATAATAAAGATAAAAAAAGATTTACTATTGGACAAATATAAAATAATC
This sequence comes from Altica lythri, assembly GCA_964028335.1. NCBI lineage: Eukaryota > Metazoa > Arthropoda > Insecta > Coleoptera > Chrysomelidae > Altica > Altica lythri. The sequence continues at coordinate 42,086,144 of OZ034800.1, read as the reverse complement.
TTAAATTTGATAATAAAGGTAAACTTTGTTCCTTAACTAAAAGTTTAATTGCATCTCTAAATGGTTGTAAAATTCCTATAAAACTAACTTTATTAGGACCTTTACGAATTTGAATATAACCTAAAATTTTTCGTTCTATTAAAGTTAAAAAGGCAATCCCAATTAATACTCTAATAATTAAAATAAAAGTAGATAAAAATATTAAAATAAAATCTAAAAAAATCAAGTATTATTTATAGAAACCTATATATTTAGATTCTAAATCTAACGCACTATTCTGCCAAAATAATAATCTTATTCAAAAATAAATAAGTCTTATTTATATTAAATCCTTTCGTACTAAAATATATTAACTATTTAAAGATAGAAACCAACCTGGCTTACACCGGTTTAAACTCAGATCATGTAAAATTTTTAAAGTCGAACAGACTTAATCTTTTAGCTGCTACACCAAAATTTAATTTTAATCCAACATCGAGGTCGCAATCTTTATTATCGATTTGAACTCTCCAATAAAATTACGCTGTTATCCCTAAGGTAATTTCATCTTATAATCATTTATTATGGATCAAAAATATATAAATTTATAAATAAAAATAAAAAAAGTTTATTAAGTTTTTCAATCACCCCAATTAAATTTCTTATAAAATATATAATTTTAAATTCTAAATATTATATAAAATAAAAAAATAAAACTCTATAGGGTCTTCTCGTCTTTTAAAAAAATTTAAGCTTTTTAACTTAATAATAAAGTTTTAATTTAATTATTAAAAGACAGTTTTTTTTTCATCAAACCCTTCATACTAGCTTCCAATTAAAAAACTAATGATTATGCTACCTTAGCACAGTCAAAATACTGCGGCCATTTAAATTCTCAGTGGGCAGGTAAGACCTAAAATTAACTTTCAATAGGCCATGTTTTTATTAAACAGGTGAAAAAATTTTTGCCGAATTCCTTATAATAACCTAAAAATTTATTTTATTTTTAAATTTAATTATACTAATTTTATCATTATTACTAATTTTTATAAATTTTAAACTACATTTAAATAAAAAAATTATAGAATATATAAATCTTTAATTTTAAATTAAATTATAACATACTTTTAATTATGAAAATTTCTAATCCTAAATTATTTTAATTACAAAATTCTAATAATATTTTATTTTTAAGCTCATCCCTAAAAATATTTTCTATTATTAATATAAAATTAAATAAATAAAATTATATTAATAATATTTTAAATTAAATTTATTTCTTTAAAAACTAGATATATTTAAAAACGAATAACATTTCATTACTAAAAAATAATTTCATTTAATTTTTCCACATTAACAAGTTTAACTTTTTAGCTCTTTTAAATTCGAGAATATTAAATTTTTAATTTTTATTTAATAAACCCTGATACACAAGGTACAACAAATTAAATTTTCTTATTAAAAAATTTAATAATTCTTTAACAATACTATTTCACTATAATTAATAAAATTATTTCAATAAATTTAATAAAACTAAAATATACTTATTTTAATAACAATAAAATTAAATTTTTAATAATATATAATTTTCAAATTAAATTGATTTAACAATTAACTTTTTAATGTAAATAAAATATTTTTAAAACTTTAACTTGTATTCTAGACTCACCTTCCAGTAAACCTACTTTGTTACGACTTATTTCATATTAAATGAAAGCGACGGGCGATATGTACATATTTTAGAACTAAATCATTTTAATAAATTATTAAAATTACTATCAAATCCAAATTCATTATAATTTAAAATTATAAATCCTTTAATAAATTAATTGTAACCCATTTAATCTTCCTTATAAACTATACCTTGATCTGAATTGTATTTTTATTAAAAATTTTAAATATTAGAATTCTAATAAAATATTTTTTACGACGATATATAAGCTAAAACAAAAAGTAAATAAAATCGTGGATTATCATTTAATAAACAGGTTCCTCTGAATAGATTAAAATACCGCCAAAATTTTTAATTTTCAAGAACTTAACTAATACTAATCTAATCTTTTTATTACATTTCTTATAATAGGGTATCTAATCCTAGTTTATAACAAAAATTTCTAAACTTCAATATAAAAACTTATCAAAAATAAATTTAAAATTCCACCTAACAAATTTATTTTTTTAATAAATCAATTTCCTTTAATTTTAATTAAATTAATTAAATTTTGCTATTTGTATAACCGCAACTGCTGGCACAAATTTTGTTAACAATAATAAAAATTTCTAATTCTTAAACTATTAAATAATTAATTTTAATTACTATATAATTATTATTTAAAAAAATTTATATATAATAAAATTTTAAACCTAATTTCTAAACCAAAATAAAATTTTTATAAATATTTAAAACTTAATAAACATATAATTACCGTTCCTCCCTTTAAAGACTAAAATAATAATTTGAAAAACTAAATATTTATAGTTTCATCTAAATTTAATTAAAAATTTAGCTTTAATATATTTACCAAATAAAATAGATAAAATCAAAATATCAAAAATTCAAAATTAAGGTCTCCCATAACCTTAATTCAATTTTTTGGCATATAGGCAATTAACAGCTTAAAAACCCGTCTAAAATTCAATCAAATTTCCTAACTAAATTCTTAACCAGATCAAAACCAATTCAAAATTAAGGACTCCCATAACCTTAATTCAATTTTTTGGCATATAGACAATTAACAGCTTAAAGATCCATCTAAAATTCAATCAAATTTCCTAACTAAATTCTTAACCAGATTAAAACCAATTCAAAATTAAGGCCTCCCATAACCTTAATTCAATTTTTTGGCATATAGACAATTAACAGCTTAAAGATCCATCTAAAATTCAATCAAATTTCCTAACTAAATTCTTAACCAGATCAAAACCAATTCAAAATTAAGGTCTCCCATAACCTTAATTCAATTTTTTGGCATATAGACAATTAACAGCTTAAAGATCCATCTAAAATTCAATCAAATTTCCTAGCTAAATTCTTAACCAGATTTAAACCAATTCAAAATTAAGGCCTCCCATAACCTTAATTCAATTTTTTGGCATATAGACAATTAACAGCTTAAGATCCATCTAAAATTCAATCAAATTTCCTAGCTAAATTCTAAACCAGATTAAAACCAATTCAAAATTAAGGCCTCCCATAACCTTAATTCAATTTTTTGGCATATAGACAATTAACAGCTTAAAGATCCATCTAAAATTCAATCAAATTTCCTAGCTAAATTCTAAACCAGATTAAAACCAATTCAAAATTAAGGTCTCCCATAACCTTAATTCAATTTTTTGACATATAGGCAATTAACAGCTTAAAGATCCATCTAAAATTCAATCAAATTTCCTAGCTAAATTCTAAAACAAATTAAAACCAATTCAAAATTAAAGACTCCCATAACCTTAATTCAATTTTTTGGCATATAGACAATTAACAGCTTAAAGATCCATCTAAAATTCAATCAAATTTCCTAGCTAAATTCTTAACCAGATTAAAACCAATTCAAAATTAAGGCCTCCCATAACCTTAATTCAATTTTTTGGCATATAGACAATTAACAGCTTAAAGATCCATCTAAAATTCAATTAAATTTCCTAGCTAAATTCTAAACCAGATTAAAACCAATTCAAAATTAAGGCCTCCCATAACCTTAATTCAATTTTTTGGCATATAGACAATTAACAGCTTAAAGATCCATCTAAAATTCAATCAAATTTCCTAGCTAAATTCTAAACCAGATTAAAACCAATTCAAAATTAAGGTCTCCCATAACCTTAATTCAATTTTTTGACATATAGGCAATTAACAGCTTAAAGATCCATCTAAAATTCAATCAAATTTCCTAGCTAAATTCTAAAACAAATTAAAACCAATTCAAAATTAAAGACTCCCATAACCTTAATTCAATTTTTTGGCATATAGACAATTAACAGCTTAAAGATCCATCTAAAATTCAATCAAATTTCCTAGCTAAATTCTAAACCAGATTAAAACCAATTCAAAATTAAGGCCTCCCATAACCTTAATTCAATTTTTTGGCATATAGACAATTAACAGCTTAAAGATCCATCTAAAATTCAATCAAATTTCCTAGCTAAATTCTAAACCAGATTAAAACCAATTCAAAATTAAGGCCTCCCATAACCTTAATTCAATTTTTTGGCATATAGACAATTAACAGCTTAAAGATCCATCTAAAATTCAATCAAATTTCCTAGCTAAATTCTATACCAGATTAAAACCAATTCAAAATCCAATTAATTTTCAATTTATATATTAATCCCTTATAAATAAATTTATACTTAAATTAATTAACTATAAGCTTTTGTAAATAAATCAAATTATACGTTTTTTTTTTGACAAAAATAAGCCCGATTTCAAAGGGCCTTTGAAATTTTAAAATTTTTCTAAAAATAATTCGTTTTTTAAAACAAAGCCATTTTCATTTTTTTTGTAAAAAAAAACGTTAGCGTTTTTAAAACAATTTTTGTTTTAAATTTCAAATTATTTTTTTTTTTTAAATTTGGCCTGTAAAACAAAACTTTTATGAATATTTTTTTTCTGTAAACATATAATTAAACCCCCATTTTTCCGCCCTTCCATTTTATATGAAAATATAAAAGTAATTAACAAAATAATTTAAATAAAAAATTTTATAATTTTTTATTTTTACTTATACAAAAGCTTATAGTTAATTAATTTAAGTAGTTTTTTTTTTTTTTTTTTTTTTAAATTTATATATATATAAAAGTTATATTTATTAATATTTATAATAAATAGTTATATATATATAATTATTTAGTTTAGTTTCATTTTTGACATTTAGCATTGTGACATTTGTCATTTGACATCTTTGACATTTGCCATCTTGAAATTTGTCATTTTTGACATTTTTCATGGTAACACTTTTCATTTTTAACATTTAGCATTGTGACATTTGTCATTTGACATCTTTAACATTTGCCATCTTGAAATTTGTCATTTTTGACATTTAGCATTGTGACATTTGTCATTTGACATCTTTGATAATAGCCATCTTGAAATTTGTCATTTTTGACATTTTTCATGCGGACACTTTTCATTTTTTGACATTTAGCATTGTGACATTTGTCATTTGACATCTTTGACATTTGCCATCTTGAAATTTGTCATTTTTGACATTTTTATGGTGACACTTTTCATTTTTGACATTTAGCATTGTGACATTTGTCATATTCGACATCTTTGACATTTGCCATATTAAAATTTGTCATTTTTGACATTTTTCATGGTGACACTTTTCATTTTTGACATTTAGCATTGTGACATTTGTCATTTGACATCTTAGACATTTGCCATCCTGAAATTTGTCATTTTTGACACTTTTCATTTTTGACATTTAGCATTGTGACATTTGTCATTTGACATCTTTGACATTTGCCATCTTGAAATTTGTTGCTAAATGTCAAAAATGAAAAGTGTCACCATGAAAAATGTCAAAAATGACAAATTTCAAGATGGCAAATGTCAAAGATGTCAAATGACAAATGTCACAATGCTAAATGTCAAAAATAACAAATTTCAAGGTGGCAAACGTCAAAGATGTCAAATGACAAATGTCACAATGCTAAATGTCAAAAATGAAAAGTGTCACCATGAAAAATGTCAAAAATGACAAATTTCAAGATGGCAAATGTCAAAGATGTCAAATGACAAATGTCACAATGCTAAATGTCAAAAATGAAAAGTGTCACCATGAAAAATGTCAAAAATAACAAATTTCAAGATGGCAAATGTCAAAGATGTCAAATGACAAATGTCACAATGCTAAATGTCAAAAATGACAAATATCAAGATGGCAAATGTTAAAAATGTCAAATGACAAATGTCACAATGCTAAATGTCAAAAATGAAAAGTGTCACCATGAAAAATGTCAAAAATGACAAATTTCAAGATGGCAAATGTCAAAGATGTCAAATGACAAATGTCACAATGCTAAATGTCAAAAATGAAAAGTGTCACCATGAAAAATGTCGAAAATGACAAATTTCAAGATGGCAAATGTCAAAACTGACAAATGTCACAATGCTAAATGTCAAAAATGAAAAGTGTCACCATGAAAAATGTCAAAAATAACAAATTTCAAGATGGCAAATGTCAAAGATGTCAAATGACAAATGTCACCATGCTTAATGTCAAAAATGACAAATTTCAAGATGGCAAATGTCAAAGATTTCAAATGACAAATGTCACAATGCTAAATGTCAAAAATGAAAAGTGTCACCATGAAAAATGTCAAAAATGACAAATTTTAAGATGACAGATGTCAAAACTGACAAATGTCACAATGCTAAATGTCAAAAATGAAAAGTGTCACCATGAAAAATGTCTAAAATAACAAATTTCAAGATGGCAAATGTCAAAGATGTCAAATGACAAATGTTACAATGCTAAATGTCAAAAATGAAAAGTGTCACCATGAAAAATGTCAAAAATGACAAATTTCAAGATGGCAAATGTCAAAGATGTCAAATGACAAATGTCACAATGCTAAATGTCAAAAATGGAAAGTGTCACCATGAAAAATGTCAAAAATAACAAATTTCAAGATGGCAAATGTCAAAGATGTCAAATGACAAATGTCACAATGCTAAATGTCAAAAATGAAAAGTGTCACCATGAAAAATGTTAAAAATGACAAATTTCAAGATGGCAAATGTCAAAGATGTCAAATGACAAATGTCACAATGCTAAATGTCAAAAATGAAAAGTGTCACCATGAAAAATGTCAAAAATAACAAATTTCAAGATGGCAAATGTCAAAGATGTCAAATGACAAATGTCACAGTGCTAAATGTCAAAAATGAAAAGTCTCACCATGAAAAATGTCAAAAATGACAAATTTCAAGATGGCAAATGTCAAAACTGACAAATGTCACAATGCTAAATGTCAAAAATGAAAAGTGTCACTATGAAAAATGTCAAAAATAACAAATTTCAAGATGGCAAATGTCAAAGATGTCAAATGACAAATGTCACAATGCTAAATGTCAAAAATGAAAAGTGTCACCATGAAAAATGTCAAAAATGACAAATTTCAAGATAGCAAATGTCAAAGATGTCAAACGACAAATGTCACAATGCTAAATGTCAAAAATGAAAAGTGTCACCATGAAAAATGTCAAAAATGACAAATTTCAAGATGGCAAATGCAAAGATGTCAAATGACAAATGTCACAATGCTAAATGTCAAAAATGACAAATTTCAAGATGGCAAATGTCAAAGATGTCAAATGACAAATGTCACAATGCTAAATGTCAAAAATGAAAAGTGTCAATATGAAAAATGTGAAAAATGTCAAATTTCAAGATGGCAAATGTCAAAGATATCAAATGACAAATGTCACAATGCTAAATGTCAAAAATGAAAAGTGTCACCATGAAAAATGTCAAAAATAACAAATTTCAACATGGCAAATGTCAAAGATGTCAAATGACAAATGTCACCATGCTAAATGTCAAAAATGACAAATTTCAAGATGGCAAATATCAAAACTGACAAATGTCACAATGCTAAATGCCAAAAATGAAAAGTGTCACCATGAAAAATGTCAAAAATAACAAATTTCAAGATGGAAAATGTCAAAGATGTCAAATGACAAATGTCACAATGCTAAATGTCAAAAATAAAAAGTGTCACCATGAAAAATGTCAAAAATGACAAATTTCAAGATGGCAAATGTCAAAGATGTCAAATGACAAATGTCACAATGCTAAATGTCAAAAATGAAAAGTGTCACCATGAAAAATGTCAAAAATGACAAATTTCAAGATGGCAAATGTCAAAACTGACAAATGTCACAATGCTAAATGTCAAAAATGAAAAGTGTCACTATGAAAAATGTCAAAAATAACAAATTTCAAGATGGCAAATGTCAAAGATGTCAAATGACAAATGTCACAATGCTAAATGTCAAAAATGAAAAGTGTCACCATGAAAAATGTCAAAAATGACAAATTTCAAGATAGCAAATGTCAAAGATGTCAAACGACAAATGTCACAATGCTAAATGTCAAAAATGAAAAGTGTCACCATGAAAAATGTCAAAAATGACAAATTTCAAGATGGCAAATGCAAAGATGTCAAATGACAAATGTCACAATGCTAAATGTCAAAAATAACAAATTTCAAGATGGCAAATGTCAAAGATGTCAAATGACAAATGTCACAATGCTAAATGTCAAAAATGAAAAGTGTCAATATGAAAAATGTGAAAAATGTCAAATTTCAAGATGGCAAATGTCAAAGATATCAAATGACAAATGTCACAATGCTAAATGTCAAAAATGAAAAGTGTCACCATGAAAAATGTCAAAAATAACAAATTTCAACATGGCAAATGTCAAAGATGTCAAATGACAAATGTCACCATGCTAAATGTCAAAAATGACAAATTTCAAGATGGCAAATATCAAAACTGACAAATGTCACAATGCTAAATGCCAAAAATGAAAAGTGTCACCATGAAAAATGTCAAAAATAACAAATTTCAAGATGGAAAATGTCAAAGATGTCAAATGACAAATGTCACAATGCTAAATGTCAAAAATAAAAAGTGTCACCATGAAAAATGTCAAAAATGACAAATTTCAAGATGGCAAATGTCAAAGATGTCAAATGACAAATGTCACAATGCTAAATGTCAAAAATGAAAAGTGTCACCATAAAAAATGTCAAAAGTGACAAATTTCAAGATGGCAAATGTCAAAGATGTCAAATGACAAATGTCACAATGCTAAATGTCAAAAATGACAAATTTCAAGATGCCAAATGTCAAAGATGTCAAATGACAGATGTCACAATGCTAAATGTCAAAAATGAAAAGTGTCACCATGAAAAATGTCAAAAATGACAAATTTCAAGATGGCAAATGTCAAAGATGTCAAATGACAAATGTCACAATGCTAAATGTCAAAAATGAAAAGTGTCACCATGGAAAATGTCAAAAATGACAAATTTTAAGATGGCAAATATCAAAACTGACAAATGTCACAATGCTAAATGTCAAAAATGAAAAGTGTCACCATGAAAAATGTCAAAAATAACAAATTTCAAGATGGCAAATGTCAAAGATGTCAAATGACAAATGTCACAATGCTAAATGTCAAAAATGAAAAGTGTCACTATGAAAAATGTCAAAAATGACAAATTTCAAGATGGCAAATGTCAAAACTGACAAATGTCACAATGCTAAATGTCAAAAATGAAAAGTGTCACCATGAAAAATGTCAAAAATAACAAATTTCAAGATGGCAAATGTCAAAGATGTCAAATGTCACAATGCTAAATGTCAAAAATGAAAAGTGTCACCATGAAAAATGTCAAAAATAACAAATTTCAAGATGGCAAATGTCAAAGATGTCAAATGACAAATGTCACAATGCTAAATGTCAAAAATAAAAAGTGTCACCATGAAAAATGTCAAAAATGACAAATTTCAAGATGGCAAATGTCAAAGATGTCAAATGACAAATGTCACAATGCTAAATGTCAAAAATGAAAAGTGTCACTATGAAAAATGTCAAAAGTGACAAATTTCAAGATGGCAAATGTCAAAGATGTCAAATGACAAATGTCACAATGCTAAATGTCAAAAATGACAAATTTCAAGATGCCAAATGTCAAAGATGTCAAATGACAAATGTCACAATGCTAAATGTCAAAAATGAAAAGTGTCACCATGAAAAATGTCAAAAATGACAAATTTCAAGATGGCAAATGTCAAAGATGTCAAATGACAAATGTCACAATGCTAAATGTCAAAAATGAAAAGTGTCACCATGAAAAATGTCAAAAATGACAAATTTCAAGATGGCAAATATCAAAACTGACAAATGTCACAATGCTAAATGTCAAAAATGAAAAGTGTCACCATGAAAAATGTCAAAAATAACAAATTTCAAGATGGCAAATGTCAAAGATGTCAAATGACAAATGTCACAATGCTAAATGTCAAAAATGAAAAGTGTCACTATGAAAAATGTCAAAAATGACAAATTTCAAGATGGCAAATGTCAAAACTGACAAATGTCACAATGGTAAATGTCAAAAATGAAAAGTGTCACCATGAAAAATGTCAAAAATAACAAATTTCAAGATGGCAAATGTCAAAGATGTCAAATGACAAATGTCACAATGCTAAATGTCAAAAATTACAAATTTCAAGATGGCAAATGTCAAAGATGTCAAATGACAAATGTCACAATGCTAAATGTCAAAAATGAAAAGTGTCACCATGAAAGATGTCAAAAATGACAAATTTCAAGATGGCAAATGTCAAAGATGTCAAATGACAAATGTCACAATGCCAAATGTCAAAAATAAAAAGTGTCACCATGAAAAATGTCAAAAATGACAAATTTCAAGATGGCAAATGTCAAAGATGTCAAATGACAAATGTCACAATGCTAAATGTCAAAAATGAAAAGTGTCAAAAATGACAAATTTCAAGATGGCAAATGTCTAAGATGTCAAATGACAAATGCCACAATGCTAAATGTCAAAAATGAAAAGTGTCAAAAATGACAAATTTCAAGATGGCAAATGTCTAAGATGTCAAATGACAAATGTCACAATGCTAAATGTCAAAAATGACAAATTTCAAGATGGCAAATGTCAAAGATGTCAAATGACAAATGTCACAATGCTAAATGTCAAAAATGAAAAGTGTCACCATGAAAAATGCCAAAAATGACAAATTTCAAGATGGCAAATGTCAAAACTGACAAATGTCACAATGCTAAATGTCAAAAATGAAAAGTGTCACCATGAAAAATGTCAAAAATAACAAATTTCAAGATGGCAAATGTCAAAGATGTCTAATGACAAATGTCACAATGCTAAATGTCAAAAATGAAAAGTGTCACCATGAAAAATGTCAAAAATAACAAATTTCAAGATGGCAAATGTCAAAGATGTCAAATGACAAATGTCACAATGCTAAATGTCAAAAATGAAAAGTGTCACCATGAAAAATGTCAAAAATGACACATTTCAAGATGGCAAATGTCAAAGATGTCAAATGACAAATGTCACAATGCTAAATGTCAAAAATGAAAAGTGTCACCATGAAAAATGTCAAAAATAACAAATTTCAAGATGGCAAATGTCAAAGATATCAAATGACAAATGTCACAATGCTAAATGTCAAAAATGAAAAGTGTCACCATGAAAAATGTCAAAAATGACAAATTTCAAGATGGCAAATGTCAAAACTGACAAATGTCACAATGCTAAATGTCAAAAATGAAAAGTGTCACCATGAAAAGTGTCAAAAATAACAAATTTCAAGATGGCAAATGTCAAAGATGTCAAATGATAAATGTCAAAATGCTAAATGTCAAAAATGAAAAGTGTCACCATGAAAAATGTCAAAAATGACAAATTTCAAGATGGCAAATGTCAAAGATGTCAAATGACAAATGTCACAATGCTAAATGTCAAAAATGAAAAGTGTCACCATGAAAAATGTCAAAAATGAGAAATTTCAAGATGGCAAATGTCAAAGATGTCAAATGACAAATGTCACAATGCTAAATGTCAAAAATGACAAATTTCAAGATGGCAAATGTCAAAGATGTAAAATGACAAATGTTACAATGCTAAATGTCAAAAATGAAAAGTGTCACCATGAAAAATGTCAAAAATGACAAATTTCAAGATGGCAAATGTCAAAGATGTCAAATGACAAATGTCACAATGCGAAATGTCAAAAATGAAAAGTGTCACCATGAAAAATGTCAAAAATAACAAATTTCAAGATGGCAAATGTCAAAGATGTCAAATGACAAATGTCACCATGCTAAATGTCAAAAATGACAAATTTTAAGATGGCAAATATCAAAGATGTCAAATGACAAATGTCACAATGCTAAATGTCAAAAATGAAAAGTGTCACCATGAAAAATGTCAAAAATAACAAATTTCAAGATGGCAAATGTCAAAGATGTCAAATGACAAATGTCACAATGCTAAATGTCAAAAATGAAAAGTGTCACCATGAAAAATGTCAAAAATAACAAATTTCAAGATGGCAAATGTCAAAGATGTCAAATGACATATGTCACAATGCTAAATGTCAAAAATGAAAAGTGTCACCATGAAAAATGTCAAAAATGACAAATTTCAAGATGGCAAATGTCAAAGATGTCAAATGACAAATGTCACAATGCTATATGTCAAAAATGACAAATATCAAGATGGCAGATGTTAAAGATGTCAAATGACAAATGTCACAATGCTAAATGTCAAAAATGAAAAGTGTCACCATGAAAAATGTCAAAAATGACAAATTTCAAGATGGCAAATGTCAAAGATGTCAAATGACAAATGTCACAATGCTAAATGTCAAAAATGAAAAGTGTCACCATGAAAAATGTCAAAAATGACAAATTTGAAGATGGCAAATGTCAAAGATGTCAAATGACAAATGTCACAATGCTAAATGTCAAAAATGAAAAGTGTCAAAAATGACAAATTTCAAGATGGCAAATGTCTAAGATGTCAAATGACAAATGTCACAATGCTAAATGTCAAAAATGACAAATTTCAAGATGGCAAATGTCATAGATGTCAAATGACAAATGTCACAATGCTAAATGTCAAAAATGAAAAGTGTCACCATGAAAAATGTCAAAAATGACAAATTTCAAGATGGCAAATGTCAAAAATGAAAAGTGTCACCATGAAAAATGTCAAAAATAACAAATTTCAAGATGGCAAATGTCAAAGATGTCAAATGACAAATGTCACAATGCTAAATGTCAAAAATGAAAAGTGTCACCATGAAAAATGTCAAAAATAACAAATTTCAAGATGGCAAATGTCAAAGATGTCAAATGACAAATGTCACAATGCTAAATGTCAAAAATGAAAAGTGTCACCATGAAAAATGTTAAAAATGACAAATTTCAAGATGGCAAATGTCAAAGATGTCAAATGACAAATGTCACAATGCTAAATGTCAAAAATGAAAAGTGTCACCATGAAAAATGTCAAAAATAACAAATTTCAAGATGGCAAATGTCAAAGATGTCAAATGACAAATGTCACAGTGCTAAATGTCAAAAATGAAAAGTTTCACCATGAAAAATGTCAAAAATGACAAATTTCAAGATGGCAAATGTCAAAACTGACAAATGTCACAATGCTAAATGTCAAAAATGAAAAGTGTCACTATGAAAAATGTCAAAAATAACAAATTTCAAGATGGCAAATGTCAAAGATGTCAAATGACAAATGTCACAATGCTAAATGTCAAAAATGAAAAGTGTCACCATGAAAAATGTCAAAAATGACAAATTTCAAGATAGCAAATGTCAAAGATATCAAACGACAAATGTCACAATGCTAAATGTCAAAAATGAAAAGTGTCACCATGAAAAATGTCAAAAATGACAAATTTCAAGATGGCAAATGCAAAGATGTCAAATGACAAATGTCACAATGCTAAATGTCAAAAATGACAAATTTCAAGATGGCAAATGTCAAAGATGTCAAATGACAAATGTCACAATGCTAAATGTCAAAAATGAAAAGTGTCAATATGAAAAATGTGAAAAATGTCAAATTTCAAGATGGCAAATGTCAAAGATATCAAATGACAAATGTCACAATGCTAAATGTCAAAAATGAAAAGTGTCACCATGAAAAATGTCAAAAATAACAAATTTTAACATGGCAAATGTCAAAGATGTCAAATGACAAATGTCACCATGCTAAATGTCAAAAATGACAAATTTCAAGATGGCAAATGTCAAAGATGTCAAATGACAAATGTCACAATGCTAAATGTCAAAAATGAAAAGTGTCACCATGAAAAATGTCAAAAATGACAAATTTCAAGATGGCAAATGTCAAAACTGACAAATGTCACAATGCTAAATGTCAAAAATGAAAAGTATCACCATGAAAAATGTCAAAAATAACAAATTTCAAGATGGCAAATGTCAAAGATGTCAAATGACAAATGTCACAATGCTAAATGTCAAAAATGAAAAGTGTCACCATGAAAAATGTCAAAAATAACAAATTTCAAGATGCAAATGTCAAAGATGTCAAATGACAAATGTCACAATGCTAAATGTCAAAAATGAAAAGTGTCACCATGAAAAATGTCAAAAATGACAAATTTCAAGATGGCAAATGTCAAAGATGTCAAATGACAAATGTCACAATGCTAAATGCCAAAAATGAAAAGTGTCACCATGAAAAATGTCAAAAATAACAAATTTCAAGATGGCAAATGTCAAAGATGTCAAATGACAAATGTCACAATGCTAAATGTCAAAAATAAAAAGTGTCACCATGAAAAATGTCAAAAATGACAAATTTCAAGATGGCAAATGTCAAAGATGTCAAATGACAAATGTCACAATGCTAAATGTGAAAAATGAAAAGTGTCACCATAAAAAATGTCAAAAGTGACAAATTTCAAGATGGCAAATGTCAAAGATGTCAAATGACAAATGTCACAATGCTAAATGTCAAAAATGACAAATTTCAAGATGCCAAATGTCAAAGATGTCAAATGACAAATGTCACAATGCTAAATGTCAAAAATGAAAAGTGTCACCATGAAAAATGTCAAAAATGACAAATTTCAAGATGGCAAATGTCAAAGATGTCAAATGACAAATGTCACAATGCTAAATGTCAAAAATGAAAAGTGTCACCATGGAAAATGTCAAAAATGACAAATTTCAAGATGGCAAATATCAAAACTGACAAATGTCACAATGCTAAATGTCAAAAATGAAAAGTGTCACCATGAAAAATGTCAAAAATAACAAATTTCAAGATGGCAAATGTCAAAGATGTCAAATGACAAATGTCACAATGCTAAATGTCAAAAATGAAAAGTGTCACTATGAAAAATGTCAAAAATGACAAATTTCAAGATGGCAAATGTCAAAACTGACAAATGTCACAATGCTAAATGTCAAAAATGAAAAGTGTCACCATGAAAAATGTCAAAAATGACAAATTTCAAGATGGCAAATGTCAAAGATGTCAAATGTCACAATGCTAAATGTCAAAAATGAAAAGTGTCACCATGAAAAATGTCAAAAATAACAAATTTCAAGATGGCAAATGTCAAAGATGTCAAATGATAAATGTCACAATGCTAAATGTCAAAAATAAAAAGTGTCACCATGAAAAATGTCAAAAATGACAAATTTCAAGATGGCAAATGTCAAAGATGTCAAATGACAAATGTCACAATGCTAAATGTCAAAAATGAAAAGTGTCACCATGAAAAATGTCAAAAATGACAAATTTCAAGATGGCAAATGTCAAAGATGTCAAATGACAAATGTCACAATGCTAAATGTCAAAAATGACAAATTTTAAGATGGCAAATGTCAAAGATGTAAAATGACAAATGTTACAATGCTAAATGTCAAAAATGAAAAGTGTCACCATGAAAAATGTCAAAAATGACAAATTTCAAGATGGCAAATGTCAAAGATGTCAAATGACAAATGTCACAATGCGAAATGTCAAAAATGAAAAGTGTCACCATAAAAAATGTCAAAAATAACAAATTTCAAGATGGCAAATGTCAAAGATGTCAAATGACAAATGTCACAATGCTAAATGTCAAAAATGACAAATTTCAAGATGCCAAATGTCAAAGATGTCAAATGACAAATGTCACAATGCTAAATGTCAAAAATGAAAAGTGTCACCATGAAAAATGTCAAAAATGACAAATTTCAAGATGGCAAATGTCAAAGATGTCAAATGACAAATGTCACAATGCTAAATGTCAAAATGAAAAGTGTCACCATGGAAAATGTCAAAAATGACAAATTTTAAGATGGCAAATATCAAAACTGACAAATGTCACAATGCTAAATGTCAAAAATGAAAAGTGTCACCATGAAAAATGTCAAAAATAACAAATTTCAAGATGGCAAATGTCAAAGATGTCAAATGACAAATGTCACAATGCTAAATGTCAAAAATGAAAAGTGTCACTATGAAAAATGTCAAAAATGACAAATTCAAGATGGCAAATGTCAAAACTGACAAATGTCACAATGCTAAATGTCAAAAATGAAAAGTGTCACCATGAAAAATGTCAAAAAGAACAAAATTTCAAGATGGCAAATGTCAAAGATGTCAAATGTCACAATGCTAAATGTCAAAAATGAAAAGTGTCACCATGAAAAATGTCAAAAATAACAAATTTCAAGATGGCAAATGTCAAAGATGTCAAATGACAAATGTCACAATGCTAAATGTCAAAAATAAAAAAGTGTCACCATGAAAAAATGTCAAAAATGACAAATTTCAAGATGGCAAATGTCAAAGATGTCAAATGACAAATGCAATGCTAAATGTCAAAAATGAAAAGTGTCACTATGAAAAATGTCAAAAGTGACAAATTTCAAGATGGCAAATGTCAAAGATGGTCAAATGACAAATGTCACAATGCCTAAATGTCAAAAATGACAAATTTCAAGATGCCAATGTCAAAGATGTCAAATGACA